>OU015617.1:15470000-16837500 GCA_907165235.1 Zeuzera pyrina
TAAACAATGAAACTTATTATTAGACAAAATCTATACCTCTGAAGAATACAGTATTTTTCACTCTAAATATAGTAAGTTTAGCTTTTTATAAAGTAGATAACATATTTCTGAAACTGTAAGCGTATAATTATCTCCGTATATAGTCCTCAGACAATTTATTAATGTTTATTGTGTACATAATATAGTATACTAAATAGAAGCAAAGGAAAATGTTTTCGTAATTTATGTGGGCATAAATTATTAATATACAAGCCTTTCGCGAGCGTGTGCTGCTATCTGTGGAAGAGTTAAATTGGATTCAAGGGTCACAGAAGGTTTAATTTGATGCGGGTTTGGACAAAAGTTGGGGAACCTCTATGTTGAAGGAATTTGTCGATTTTGAGTCTTTCGTGTTTGAAAGACATAATATCATGTTCATCGAATTAATATCGACATTTTCTCGTAGCATGATTCAATGCAAACGTTTTATAATCTAGGTTGATAGAAGCAGTCAAATATAGGGATATAACATCGTTTCAAATGATTGCGTAGGTATAACATGCTGTGTCGCGGATGCGGAGAATCGTCAAGCGAGAGGCAGCCCGAGGCGTCCTAACTTGTGAATAAATTTGAATGGTTGAACAGAGGTCACGACGACATTTGGCCTACAGGCCACAGGTGTCGCCGACTCCACGATTCCATAAAATCCACCCCAAGGAAGATATGCAAAAATCTGAGTAATTTATGCATGCAGATTTTTGAAGTCCCTTTCCTAACAAGATTCACTTATGGGCATGAATTATTTTCCGCCTCACTTTCCTCACATTGAAGTATCGACGTAAAATAACATTAAGTGAAACTCTTCAAAGTGAATTTTTAATTACATTTTATTTTATTTTATTATAAACCTACCTAAAATAATTTCTGATTCTGTTGTTTGTAATAAGTATTAATTTTGATTAACAAAATGAAAAACATTTGCGACGTGCGAAATATGTATAAATGATGGCAAAATCGTAAGTTTTATACATATTGGAAATTTGAATTGAATTTTCTCGTGAGAAGTGAATTACAATTCACGAAAATTCGATATGTTAGTGAAAAATGGGTCTGACGATGACAATGTTTTCCTTGCTGTAGATGCATTGCTTCACTATTTCAGATTTAAAATTTGAAAATATACAGACGGATTAGATTTATAGTATTGTGTTATGTATCGTGTATGTTTATCATTTTTAGAATTCTAAAGCCTACTGCCGTTTTAAAGTACAATATGCAATATTATGTCACAGTCCCTCATTCTCATTATTTTGCAACTATTTTAACTAATTGAGACGAAATGTAGATACACTGAGGTTACCCGATGACCCGTAAATAAAAATTTATGATTTTTTTAAATTCTATATGCTTCAGTAAAAGCATCAAAACACGAGAACATTTTATAATTACGGAAATCAAAGCAAAGTGCTATCTTTGTGATAAAGTATTGTTACAAAGTAAAGTAAAAAGTTCGACATATTATACCATCCCATATAGAAGTAGAAATAACATGTGCTTTCAGGGTGGATCGTTGCGAATTTTATAATCACGGTACTGTTATCTCGTTTCTCCGACACGAATTCAGTTTCCTTGTCGTCGAATTATATTGCGGAGAATGAAAAATCTAATTTTGTATGCACAACGTGCAGAAACGAATAGACTTGAATAGAATCACAAAGATTTTGTGTATATTTGTGGTGTGTCATAATACGTAATAGAAATTTGAAGAAAATGTGTATTACATTGCCTTTACAAGTAAATGAACTTAAAAAGTTAAGGAAATTAACGGTAACTACATATTGTCAATTAAATTAGGTCACAAACTAGGGGATAATTTTTGGAAGGTGGAATATAGGTTTTGTTTATAATATACCTACAGAAATTGAAAATTAGGGAGCATAAATACCTAAACTTCATTTGCGGAATGATATAGAGTTGCTAAAACGGGTCCCTAAAACGCATTCACGGGGGCCCCAATTGAATTCCTAGATATTGTAAATGTGATGTTGCCAATAAATTCTTTTAAATATACAAATAGGAACTGTCTTCACAATTTTGCGATTTTGATGACATTTGTCGGAAAAGGTTTTGAGTGCTTAGAATGAAGAATAAAATTATAAAATACAAATATTTTGGCAACAATTATCAAAACTTTGGTCTCTTAATGTACATAACAGGTTTTTATGTTATTTTTTAACATTTCATACAATAAGTAGCCATGGCCCAAGGGGTCCCTTATATTTAAATATTATATTTCTTAGTTTTAATATTTAAAAGTTGTTGAAGCGGTTTTTAAACGCATTAAAATTATTCTTATAAATTTATGCGATTAAATGTTTGTTTTCGCAGATGTTTAAAAAATTCAAAAATATACCTTTTTACGGATAACAAAAACGTAAAAATAATTTGATTCAACTAAACTTTATTAATAAAAGGTACATACATATGTTAATATTTACAAACTTAAAACTACACATTATCTTAAATAATAAACTTCCTCAAAGTTGCCGCTTAGAAAGCTGTCATTGCTCAAGGTACCTAACAGACTGGCAGCATTGCCTCTTTGAATAGCCAAACTGATTCGTTGGCGGAAGAAGCTGCCAGCCCGGCGGTCTCCCGAAGCCTCGACCAGTCTCTTACAAATATCAGAAACCAGTCGATGGGCTTCGGGGCCCCAGGGACCCAAAGTTTCGACTGCAAAGGGCGTAAATATGAAACTCTCAGAGAGAGTCGCATACTTACGCCGCTTCAAGTTCTCGGCAGTGCTGGCCGCGGCACCTGCTGACTTGGAAGTCGCCGGCACATGGGAAACAGCAAATGTATCGACACAAGTGGCATCCCACACCAGCGATCTTCCAAGTTTCCAAGGAATGAGCGTCAAACCATCCGGTCTCCTGCCGTCGCTGCGCACAATACCTACAGGCTCTAAGACTGCAGGAACGCCAGCGGCGACAAGAGCCCGCCGAATGACGTCATTCAAGGCAGCATGTCGTGACATGCGGCCCGCACTACGTAAACAGGATAAAGCGTGGTGACCTAGTACATCGACGAGATCACCACAGCGGCAACGGTGAAGAAGGTTAGTCCTGGCCCCCAGACGAAGGGATACTATGAGAGAAAGCGTGGTATTGTCGATTAAGGTTCCTAAGTTTTTTGAAGGTATTACCTTCAACCAGTGTCCTGACTCCTTCTCAGAAACAGCTAGGAGGCGAGACCGATCTTTTTCGGTACTACAAGAATCTAAAAGTTGTAAATGAACATTTTTGCATAGAGGCTCATCCCAGTGTTTTTGAGAAAAGGTCGAGGTAGGCAGGTTAGTACTCGGACAAACACTTAACCAAGCATTTCGAGCATCAGTCAAGCACGGCACCTCAACCGATCCTAAGGAAGGGCGAATAACAGATAGGAAAAGGTTTTCCGTGCTGTAGGCTGACGAAAGAAAAGCTGGCAGTGACACACTCGAGATTTTGCGTATGCCCAGGCCTCCATAACAGATGGGAAGCGAGGCTTGATTCCAGACCCTGTCATCAACAAAGGAGCAATTTAATATTTTAGATAATGTATTTTTTAGAATATTGTCTACAGATTTTAAAAGCGTTTGAAATTTAAAAAGCTGAGAACAGCGAAGAGCATATGTAAGTTTTGGAACGAAAAGGCAAAAGCGGACAATGAGGAGAGCCATGTGGGAATTAATTTTGAAAAGTTTGTCTGAAGACTGGCTAAATTTTTGTATTTGATCATTGATAAAGCAGGGTATGGAGTCATCTAAGACGGGAGCACCTAGGAGGTACAGCGATTCTTTTGACAAGACTTTAATACCTGGTGCCAGATTGTTAAATTTATTAATTATTTCATTTTTTGTAATAGTTGGAACAGAATCGGAAACAAAGAGTTCACATTTAGAAAAATTTAATTCTAAGCCAATATCTTTAAACCTTTGAATGAGGGTTTTAAGGTCTTCTAAAACAGTAATTGCTTTACCTCCTATTGTTCCGTCGTCAAGGTACCAAATATTAAATTTGGAATTTAAATTACAAATCGCAGGATGGATAGCCAGACTAAAAATAGCTGGTCCGAGAGGATCACCTTGTTGACAGCCAACTTCGGAATGTAATAAATTATCTTTATATATTAATTTTGAAGGACTGCTGTAAGATTGCCAGAGGTAGGGATATATGTCCGGAACATGCTGTTTTATCTGTGTCAACAAGGTGGATCTATCAACAGAATTAAATGCATTTTTTATGTCTACTTTGAGGAGTACCTCACCTCCATCGTGTGTCAAGAAAGCACGCGCCGCATGCACTGCCGCTTCACATCCTCTCTTTGAGCCAAAACCTACTTGTGTAGGACAAAAATAGTTTGATACGGTAGAGAGAATGTGACGGCAACAAATTTTGGAGGCAATGCGCCGTATAGTTGCACCTACGGCAATTGGCCTAACGCCACCGTCTTTTTTTTTCAGGGCACATAAATTGGCACCATACAGGATGTCGGTTATCTCCGGGGGCACCTTACCAGCCAGCATAACATTTATTAGTGCTGTTAAACTAGATAAGAGTGTCTTACCGGTATCACCGACAGAGCCTGTAATCAGATCTTTATAATGTTGTGGCGTTAAGCCATCGAGACCTCCCGCGGAACCGCATTTAAAAGAATTTATTGCGGCAAGCACATCTTCCTCCGTAGCTCGAGTCGACACATCATTTGGATGTGGGGGATCTGGCAGACAACAAGCCACAGAGGAAGAGGGATTTGATTCACAAATATTTCAAGCTTTTGTTTTAAAGTACTTTTAACAGTTATCAATAAAATACTTAGGACCAAGACCTATTGTTTTAAATTTCATATTTCTTTGAAAATAAAAGTAGTTAACGTGGTTGGCGGAAACATAGACTACTTACTTTTTATCTTAAGAATAGACAGTTACGTCTACCATTTAAATAATCACAGAGCACACTCAATGACAACATGCTACGTGTACAATGTACATTAAAGTGCGTGTAATACGACCCGATTGCGCTAGATATATGTTAGTATAGCGGGTTATATTCTCCCCCTCCAAGTCGGAGAAATGTCCCGTCTCCAGCTTGGCTGTCAGTGCTCAGTCAACAGGCACAACCTGACGTTGTGGACGGCGTCTAGGTCTATGGGGTTGAACTGGGGCTGCAGTTTGGCTGTCGCGGTTGGCAAAAGGAGTCAAGTCCACTGAATGAAACTTTCCCACTGTGGTGTTGGTGTGTAAAGCTTTGAGTATAAAAGTAGTTGGACTAATTACTTTATGAATACTGTAAGATCCAACACGCTTCGGCAAGAACTTGCGCGTAATGTCTTTAGGGGCGTTACTAATTAAGTGGGTCACAGAGTTCACCAGAACTAAACCTGGCTTGTAGGCGGGCGCCGGATGGCGACTGGCGTCGGCGATGTCCTTACGTCGATCCTGGGTTGCCTCTACATGTTCCCTAATATCCTGAAAGGAGGAAATAAATTTCTTTAGATAGGGAGTCACCTGTGGTACAAAATTATCCTTCGTCATTCGTCGTTCGTCATTGCCTTCTCCCTGCAGCAGAGATGCTCCCATAGTATAGTTGATGGCCCTGGGTTGCTGCACATCAAGTTGGTGATATTTCCAGGTGCTAATAAAGTCAATTCCCGGAAAAAACTGTTTGTGCAACCCTTTCAATACAGGTTCTTTTGTTCACACACATAAAAGCGTTGCGGCGACGAGACGCAAAAATAGGCTGCGCACCTCCATACAAATAACAACGCACCGACAAAAATGGCGTTGTTTTTTTCTTCATATAAATTGACGGCTTGTGCTACGGTGATAAGAATAAAATGTTACATGCTAGATTATGGTAACCTGTGCGAGCCTTTTGTGATTTTTATTAATTTGACCAAATGTATGTACCACACTTTGAGAGAAATAAACACAATTTGAGAGAAATTAATGATATTCTATTTAACTTTATCCTATTCTATCAAACCTCCAATCTCTATCTTATCTTATCTCCAATCAAACTGGGACCTGTTTTGGGAACCCATTTTAGCAGCTATATGTCATTCCGCAAATGAAGTTTAGGTATTTATGCTCCCTAATTTCCGATCTCTGCTCATAAAATGATAATAAAATGAAAAGTTCAAGGAAACATCATTTTATTTTACAGAAAATAGACACCCATACACACTTCAATATAGTATATACTTAATACATGTACAAGTTAATCACACACAAGAACATTTTCTATCTACTTAGCCTTTTTTTTCTATTTTAACTTCGAATCTCACGTTATGAACTTCTATGACGAGTTCATCTATATATATAAAAGGCAATGTATGTATGTATGTTCCTTATGGACTCCAAAACGGCTGGACCGATTTCGATAAAATTTTCAGGGAATCTTCAGATTGGACTAGCGGGTAATCCTGTAAAGTTTGGTAGCGATCGGATTAGTAGATTTTTTTTTGTTTTTTACGCCCAGTGAAACTAACGCCCAGTGAAACGGGCCGGGTTTGCTAGTAGTATATAAATTGCGAGGGCTCGGCATGTGTTGCAATGCTCTGTGTGTTTCTGTATGGTTTCTGTACAATATTTGACATGCGTGACACATTGTACAGAAACCTTCCTCGGCGTATTACCTTTATTTCACTAACCATTCTCTATCATTCGATATCCACATTGTGAATTTGGAACATCCATCATGTTGGATTTATGATGACGTCATACATACGTAAGGCTTCTCCGGCGTGTTCTCTTTATTGCGCTTACCATCCTCTTTCATTTGATACATACATACTATGATTTTGAAACATCAGCCATATTAGATTTATGATGACGTCACATATACAGAAACCTTCCCCGGCGTATTCTCTTTTATTTATTCCGCTTACCATGTCCATTCATTTGATACCCAAATTGGATTTTAGAACATTGGCAATATTTTATTTATGACAATGTCACGTACACGGAATCCTTCCTCTGCGTATGCCCTTTCATGTAATAACCAGATCATTTGGGGTCACCAATGAAAAGAATATTCCCAATTATAGAGCATCCGCCATATTGAACTTATTATTACACTAGCTGTGGCCATGGCTCCGCTCGCGTGGACTACATAATTATTGTTAGCGAACCGACTGAATAACATCGGCGCGCGAATCGTACTGCCCCCGCTCCCACCCGCTGCCACCCGCTACCCACGTCGTTAGCTGGTTATTTCAAAGACAAAAATGCTTATGTGGGTGATCCTGTGGGTGATCCTGTGGGTGATCCTTAGAAGATAGACATATGTTATCCAGAACTATTTTGTAGGTCTTTTTAAGATTTACGATTATGTATGCTCGATTTTTTTTTCATTTTTAACAGAATGTAAACAATCTTGACAACTACGACATTTATGACATAACTAGAGATGAGTCGTCCGCAAATGATTTACTCGGTTGTCGTTACTAAGATGCTTATTATTTATCAGTAAAACCAACATTTTTAGAATTTTTGTCTGTTTGCGTGTTTGTTTGTTAGAGCTTTAATGAAAACCAAAAAAATTTCAAAGCAAATTGCACTGTATGATAGAATAAGATCTCAGGTTATTATAAAGCTGCTATAAGTAAAAATTTATCTCAAAATATTTCTCACAGCTTCCATGACAAAAACGAAGGAACAAACGAAACCGGAATTAAAGTAGTGATAATCAAAGACATCAGTCCATTGGGTTACCATTTAGCAGCTAATTTATTTTAGATTTTTTTACCATTAAAAGAATAACAAACAACATGATAAGTGTAAAAATTTGTATTTTTAAAAAACATTTAAAAGGAAATAATAGATTATTAGTGTTTGCACATCGCGAACAATAATATTATTCTGTCTAACATTTGGAATGAATTGTGTCAATCACATATTAAACTGAACTGATCTACGATAGAAATCTGATCTAAGATCATTTCGGCAATCTTTAGGCCACATTATAAATTAAAAACAAAATGTTCGACAAATAACCTCAATTTTGTCAATGCCGTACTTAGTACATTCATGGCTGTACTATATTGGATAATATTAGTGTTATTAGTGAATATTTCATAGTTTCGTGTATGTAACAGAAAAGCAGTGCTAGAGTGCTACATGTAATAAGTCATACCAGCGAACGGTGAGAACTTAGTAAGATTTTGTTTAGTTTCTTGTTTGTTTACATTCTGGGCAAAAATAAAAAAGCAGGATGAAGTACATTATTATTATTATTTTTTTTATTTCGTTTACGTGGCTGTGCAGGTCTCATCAGACCTGTATCACTTCGAACATATTGATCTATTGTGATCGCCACTATGTTACAAAACACCACCAAGTCCCACTGCAGTCAAAAACCGCAAGGTATTCCTTGGAGTGATGTGCTGAACCTCTCTCGGACTGAGAAGATACTGGCCGAGACAGGATCGACGAGTGCGCATCAGTGGTCCACAGTCACACAAAATGTGCATAGGCGTTTCATCCGCCTCTTGGCAGTACCCGCACGTTTTTGTGTCGAAGAGCCCCATGTTAAACATGTGCTTGTTTAAGCAACAATGCCCAGTGAGTGCTCTAACTAAGATACGCAAGTTGCTCCGGCTCATTGCCGTGACACTAGAAGCCACTTTGCGATTATATGGCTTTATTAGGGCTTTGGAATGCTCCTGACCTGGAATATTCTCCCAATACTCGCAAGAAGCTTTGAAACAAGATCTCCACAAAATCAGTTGAACCTGGCTTTTGGGAATACCACAGAAAGGTTCTAGACCAATAAATGTGATTTTGGTCCCGGCCCTTGCGAGTTCGTCGACATTTTCATTGCCTACAATGCCCGCATGGCCAGGAACCCATCTTAGAATCACTCTGTTTTTGTTTCCCAGAGTGTTTAAGATAGTCACGCAGTTATTAACTAGCCTAGATATAATTACACTTGAGGCCAATGCCAAAAGAGCTGCCTGACTATCAGAGTGTATGTATATAGTTTGGTTTACGTAGTGCTTTTTAACGTTAATGTCCGCACATTCAATAATGGCGAACATTTCAGCTTGGAATATGGAGGCGTACCTCCCCAGATTCAGGCTCCTCTTGAAATTTGGGCACTCTCCATAAATTCCACATCCTACGTCGTTGTCCGATTTTGAGCCATCGGTGTACCGGAGTAGACTGCCGGGCTTCCAGGATATTCTTCCTCGAAGCCTCCTTGGAAGGCATCTCCACTATAAACTGTTTTTCAAAGGTACACCGCGGGAGCATGACATCACTTGGCATACTCAAAATCGGAATATTCGTTACTGAGTCTTGAAAAGATCTCAGTTTCTTCGATAACCATTTCGTTCCGTCCTGGGCGGATATTTTCTGCATACTGCTCCTCGCCTTCTTCAACACATGCAAATGAAGGGGCGGTAGATTCAGTAAAGCATTTAACGCCGCACCCGGCGAAGTCGACATGGCTCCGGTTGCTAATAAACCGGCGGTTCTTTGCAAGCCACCTAGCCTGTCTATTACAGTCTTCTGGTGGGCTTTCTCGTACCAGACCACAGAGGCATAACTAATTATTGGCCTCACAATGGCCGTGTACAGCCACAGAACAACTTTTGGGGTCAGACCCCAGTTGCTCCCTGCCATCCGACTGCAAGTACCTAAGGCAATTTTTGCCTTTTGCAGAGTACTGGTAAGGTGCCTGTTCCACGTTAGTTTTTGGTCGATTATGACACCCAAATACTTCACTTCAGTGGAAAAAGGTATCGATTTCCCGTTTAGTTGTGGAGCTACCAACCTATCGAGGCCTCGCTTCCTGGTAAACGGCACAATTACTGTTTTATCAGCGTTTATCGATAACTCATTCTCTCGGCACCATTCACTGACAGTGTCGAGGCCTTTTTGCATAACACACGAAATGGTGTTCAGGCTAAAACCTCGGACTATGACTACCAGGTCATCTGCATATCCCTGTGTGTCAATCCTTAGGTCAGCCCTTTTATGCAAAAGCTGATCCACAAAAGTGGTGATAAAACGCCTTGCGGACATCCTCTTACTGTGGTATAAGTTGCTGTAGTGTGACAGAGGCCTAATTTGGCTCCTCTGTTAGAGAGCATCGAACACACCCACCTAGTGGTCGTAGGGTCAACCATCTTGGTTTCGAGGCCCCTAATTAATGTACTGATGGGTGTGTTATCGAAAGCTCCCTCTATGTCTAAGAAGGCACAAAGTGCTACTTCTTCGTCTTCAACTGCCTTTTCTACTCTGTCAAGAAAACTGAGCAGAGCGGTAGCTGTAGATTTACCTCTACTATAGGCCTGTTGAGTGTGATGAATAGGTATTGCAGCCAATGGCTCATCTCTAATAAATCTATCTATAACCTTTTCCATGGTCTTTAACAGGAATGAACTGAGGCTAATGGGCCTAAATGACTTTGGTAGCCCATGGTCCCTATTCCCTGCTTTAGGTATAAATATTACCTTTATTGTAGACCATGAATCAGGTATGTATCCCCAGACATAACTAGCTCTGAAGATATTAATAAGGTGCGGTAGGAGGATATCAATCCCTTTTTGTAAGTGTATGGGACGTACACCATCCTCCCCGCAACTTTTTTGTGGTTTGAAAGAGTTGATCGCCCACCTTATTTTGTTGGATGTTATTAGTTTGAGCGCCCTTTGCCAATCCTCCTTCTGAGGTCTATGCAGAGCGCGCTGGGGTGCAGTATCCGATCCTTTACAGATTGCCCCAGGAAAGTGGGTCGTTGCTAACCACTCTAACGTTTCTCTTTCACCGTCTGGCTTTTTACGCAGCCCGATTTGATTAGGTTTGGTTTTAGAGAGCACTCTATGAAGTCTCGCTCCTTGAGGCATATTATTAATTTCATCACAGAGTCTCCTCCATGAAGCTCTCTTTGCCTTCCTAATCTCCATATTATATTCAGTTAAGGCTTTGCTATAGTCCTCCCATTCGCGAGTCCTTTTGGCCTTATTGAATAATTTACGTGTTTTTGTTCTAAGCTTCCCAAACCTAGAGTTCCACCACGATACTTTTCTTTTTGAGGTCTTTGTCTTCAGCGGGCAGCAGTCTTCAAAGGCATTTTTGATGCCTTCCGTGATCATGCGCACTGCTAAGTCTAGACTCTCACACGTTTTGAAATGTTTAGGGATTGTCTCTAGGTTAGCACCTAGTCCCTCTTTATACAAGTTCGTCCGTCGTCGTTCGTCCTCCTAGAGTTCCTATATGTAATAGTTTGATCAGCTAAGTAAGCTCTAATGTCAAAACGAATATGTCTATGATCAGATGGAAGATGTGTGAGTTGGATGTGGAGAGACGGGTAGCAGCCGGCAATAAAGTGAACGGTGCTCTGTTCGCATTAGTAGGCAGTATCAATATATCTAACTCAGCCAAAATAGCCATACACAATGCGATGTTGATGCCAACTTTATTGTATGGTAGCGAGCCCGGATATGCCCGAAATCGAGTGAAAGTAAGATAAATGTAGTAGAAATGCGATTTTTTAGAAATATTTGACGACCTCTGTGGCGCAACGGTTAAGCGCGTCGGAAAGTAAACGGGGGTTGCGGGTTCGATTCCCGTCCCGAGTCTGGGTGTTTATGTATAATATGTATGTATTTACAAAAGAAAAGTATATAAGTAGTATATCAGTCGTCTAGTACCCATAACACAAGCGCTGTGTTGCTTACTTTGGGACTAGATGGCGCTGTGTGAAATGTCTAAGTATTTATTATTATTATTATTATTATAGTTTACCACTGTACCATCACAAGAAAATATGATAGTACTATTACGAGTACTATATAAACGTAACGTAAACAATTGGGGTTGTTGGATTTTTCAAATAAGAGACTAAAAAGACTGACTATGTACGTATTCTAGATAATTTTACTAAAATTAAACTATGTTTATATATACTTTATAATATTATCTTATGTGTGTTATGTATATACAATTGTGTAATATTTATAACTGTTTTTAATCAATTATGTTTAATTGTGTATTTGTTTCGTATCATTATGATGTTCACAAATACACGGCTTTGCTTTGTCGTTATCATACAACAAAATTAGTACCAAAACTTCAATGTGGATCAATGTCATATGGCTGATTTAGATATATTCACATTGCCAACTAATGCAGACAGAGCACCGTTGATTTATTATCAGTTCTATCTGCCTTACCACATTCTAGTTACATGTTCCATCCCTAGGACTTTCACACTTTGCCTACTCTTTCAATCACCAGAATCACATTCTTATTTAATTCTTTCACTTCACATTCCTCTTTAATGCACGTGACTGGAGTCTGCAATTCAGATTTCGATAGCGCTATCAGCATTACATCGTCGACGCCCTCAGGGTTTATATATATAAAACAGTTTACAACTACCACACAGTATGTCATCACACATAATGTACTCTTATCACCTCTGAATGTTTGAAGGCAACAGTCCAAAAACATAGCGCAAATAAGCAGGCATACATCACGTAGCCCTATCTAACCCCTGAATAAATTTTAAATCGGCGGCATGTTACCGTCTATCCACATACACAGGTTCTGTGGCCTCGATGTATTGACCGCACAGCTAGCTGTAAATGACCTTCCACTCCATATTGAGGCAGGAGACTTCAGAGTTTGTTTTGAACTGCTTTTTCAAATGTAATGTCTAGATACACAAAAATGCAGCAAAACTTCTGACCTTTGGCCAGAAACCTTCCCACGTTTTGTTATTGTTTTGTTCCTAAGACCACCTCGTGCCTACCATAATCGCATATTACACTTACTGTTTATCTTTAATAGCATTATTATGCTAATTATTATTATTAAAGCTATTAAAGATAACAGTATAGAATATAATAAATATTCTATGTTACTATATAGAATATTTATTATTCAAAATAAAGGCACATAGAAAGAATGAGTGATGAAAGACTGAGATTTAAAATAAAGGCACACAGAAACAATGAGTGATGAAAGAGTGAAATTTAAAATAAAGACACAAAGAAAGAATGGGTGATGAAAAACTGACGAAGAAAATCTACAGAGCGAAAGCGCAGCAATAGCAGGTCACTGAAGACCAAGGCTGACTTACGAAGATTAAATAGTCAGAGTGTTAGCTGACGGAGATGTCAACAGCACTAGCATACTTTGGCGAAAATATGTGAAGAAAACGATGACATTTGAGGAAGCGAAAGAAGTATGTAAGAACCGCGACGCTTGGCGCTCCGTCCTCTGTTCGTCACGTCCTCCGATGTGATATTAAAAGTTAATTTTTAAAACTTAACTATTAAAAGTTAACTTATTGTTAGTGTAATTATGTATGTTTATTGCTAAAAATTGAAGAGTTGTTTGACTGGATTTATACCTAAGTAACTATACAGGTTTAATTGAAAAATACTAATAGCTTCCTAGCATCCTATTTTTAAAATTATTCTCAATAACTTTTGTTCTTCGAGTTACGACATTTAATAAACAAATCTCATATTTCTTACAATTGCATCTTTCTACTCGGTCGCTAATTATTAATCGATGAAATAAGGGAAAGAGATAAACAATGTGCCAGCAATGGATTTGCACACAATACGTATACAGACTAATTACAATTGGACAGTGTAACAAAACTTAAAAAATATATTACGGGGAAAATATTAAGTTTAAAAAAAAGTTGTAGAATAAAAGTTTTTAAGCATAACAACACTATTTTTTTTCTAAAAGGTTATTAGTATTTCGCAATTACCCTGCATATTTCCATATTGTAAAGAACCTCTTTAACATAGATCGCCTTCGTAAAGCGAAATGATACGTGAAATTATTTTTATCGCCCACAGAATTGAATGAATGTATTTATTGCACAATTAGTGGATGAGAATGAAATGTAGTGGGTGTTTTAATAAGACAGTAGGAACCCGGGAACTTAGTGCTCGTTACATGGCCGTGTCGGGTAACTGAATTGCAATTTATAGCTTTCTCGTTGTTTTTCATAATTTATAAGATTAGCAGAGCCGACGCCTCCGAGGCCCTTTATAAATTTCAAATAAGCTTGATTTATGGCAGCACAGAAACTAATGTTTTAATTACAACCGAAATACTGTACTGAAAAACCCTGAAAAGTTAGTATTATATAAATCCCAAGAGCAAAGTAATGGTAATTCGTGAATTAATTAGTAATTCGGTAAGCACTTACTTACCGAAGAATGACAAGAAGTGTCCATATTAAATTAATGTATAGATATTGAACATATTTATTAACACGTTTTAATTTCATATCAACCACCTCCAGTTATTCAGTGACCTGTAGGTACTAAGAAGAAACAGTAAGAAACCCATAGCCAAATTATTCCTGATTATCTTTTTAGAAAGGTAAGTCGGTATTTTATGATTTTGTTCAAATACCATAATATGTTACCTACAGCAATATAATAGCATATTTATAACTTTTATATAATTTGTATTGTATACTCACAGAGATATATGCATATATTATGAATCTACGCAAATATTTTTATTAAATTAGAATTAACTTAACCGAATTGAATATACAACAGACGACCAAACAGGGTCATTGCCTTCATGGACGTTATTTTTAAATAAAATATGAAGAAAGTTGTAAAATCTATGCACTTCTCTTCTTGTTTAGAAGCGAAAGGAAAACGAATAATATCCCAGCAGGTTATCTTACCGCGCAGGCCGTTGGCAATAGGCTAGCAACCCGCCACGATCTGATGCATTTCGCCACCTGTAAACCTAAATCCTTATTACTAGTCGTGGTGTCTAATATAATTAATTTTCATCCACCATGATGCTCTGTCCACTTCAAATGGGAAATGGCGCTAAGTAATGTTTGCAAAATGTATGTCCTTAAATAATCCGAGGAAATGGGTACGTTTGTACATATATTATCCCATATTATACTGATTTCATTTTAATAAAATATTAACATAGAATATCTATATTTAAAATATAGGCACATAGAAAAAATGAGTGATGAAAGACTGACGAAGAAAATCTATAAAGTGAAAGTGAGTGGTAGCAGAAGCCAATGAAGACCAAGGCTGACTTACGAAGATTAAATAGCCAGTGTTAACGGACGGAAATGTCAAAAGCACTCGCATATTTAAGCGAAAATGTGTGAGGAGAATGATGAGATTTGAGGAAGTGAAAGAAATATTTAAGAAACATCACGCCATTTCCCATTCAGAGCAGACAGGACAGCAGGACTCCATAAGCACAGTACAATCATACCATATCATTATTTTTGACAGTAAGTATTTGAAAGACATCTAACTGTCAAGGTTGTTTATTCCATCGATTGAGTATCTGTGTGTCATTACTTCACTAGGTGCTCTTCCAATTCGCGCTATGGCGCTCATAGTATTTCAGAGCTCACTTTGAGGACATTTTACTAAAGATTTTAAAATAAATCGTCTGATTTAACTGTATTAGTACAAATATACTTGGGACTCATCGACATCTGTGTTATCAATGTACCTATGTGTACGAATATATTCTAGTTAATCTTGATTTGTGTTTTCATGTTAGTCACATTTGCGACGTAGGTTTCTTCTACTCTTTAGTCATTCTAGAGACACTTTGCCGTCCACTCGAAGTACGTGATCGGATTTTTATATCCATCTTCCGGACTATGCAGCAACAGAAGCGTACGTAAGTGAGAACTTTTAAATTCACATTTCAAAAACTACAAAGGTATGTGTAATATACATATTTTAGAAGCTGTATATTTTGTTGATTTTATTAAAAAAAAAATAATTGTAAAGGGGAACCTTTATGAGATCATTCATGCTTCTGATTGTTACAGACGTTTATTTAAAAACTGCAACATCTGAAATTGAAACTTTGTATAATGATACGCCTTGTAAAACCACATGTTTTACATTACTTGATATTTCAAATTATTCATAGGAAAGTTAAAGAACAGGCATACTAGGCAACTGAGCTCGGTGTGACCATTCTCCCAACATTGAAAACAATTGATGGAATGTAAACCTTTACCTAAAAGTTATAGGAAAAATATAATGAAACTTTTACCTTACAAAGTCTAAAGTTCTTCGTTATTTATACATAACAGTCAAGCAGACAGTTGACTGTTAAATTTAAGGCTTAATTATTTATATTATAGCTTTTGCATTTAATGCGTAGCGCAAAGATTGGAAGAGAATTAGCAATTGTTGCTATTAAAATAAAAAATAGATACAAAAATATCTTCATATTTTATTAACAACTCTT
This sequence comes from Zeuzera pyrina, assembly GCA_907165235.1. Classification (NCBI taxonomy): domain Eukaryota; kingdom Metazoa; phylum Arthropoda; class Insecta; order Lepidoptera; family Cossidae; genus Zeuzera; species Zeuzera pyrina. Next base: position 15,486,265 of record OU015617.1, read on the forward strand.
TGTACCAAAATTGGATTTACAGTACAGTTAAGTGAAATAGTTCAATAAACTGAAATGTATTGGAACAGTTACCGTAAAAGAAGTAGTTACAAAAATTTTTTTTTTCAAAATTAGCGAAAAAAATTAGGGGCTGAAAAAATTTATACGAGCTTATTGAGCCCTGACTTCGAAGACCATTCAGAGTATTTTGATGTCTTCATTATAAGTGATGATGGCATTATAAGATGCGTTATCTTGTTCAAAATTTAGTTAAACTATAGTTGTGAAATTAGACGAAATAAAGAGCAAAATTCTCTACAAATTTAGTTTTATTTATTTTTTCTGAGACTAACCGTCTTCAAGATATAGTGCGGGGAGAGGAGGGCGCGCAAGTGTATCAATAATATTAACGATATAAATATTTATTATTAAATCACTGACTAATTTATATTAAATACGCGTGTAGAAACATATTTAACTTATATATATATATTAGGCTGATTCAAAAAAACATTTTTTTTTATTTTTCTTACAAACAGACTGAAAAGTTTCTTTCTGACGTAAAAAGATACCAGCTAAAATTTGAGCCTTTAATATTAATATTAAGATAGTCTGCATCGCATTTTTTTAACTATTTTGTAGAGCGTTTAATTTTCAATAAAGATCAATAAAGCGATTCATTAGCCAATAAGTCTTTTGAACGGTATAAAAATCAGAAGAAGCAAAAATAACTTTTCCCATGTTTTATTCTTATGGGAATTAAAAAAATGCGATGCGGACTATCTTAATATTAATATTAAGGGCTCAAATTTTAGCTGGTATCTTTTTACGTCAGAAAGAAACTTTTCACCCTCTTTGTAAGAAAAATAAAAAAATTTTTTTTATTTGAATCAGCCTAATATATATACTATGTATAAGTCTATAAGTTTAAATAAATAACTATTGAAGTTCTAAAATGTATATGAGATAATCGCCGAAAACCGAATTTCGTGACCTTTCACCTTTAATATCTTGAGACGCTTACACTCGATTATAATGCCACTATCGTCTTATGAACGTAAACGCAAGGTGGTTACTAAAATGCCACACCCTGAGGTTAGATCTGTATTTGACTGGATCATTATACATATGCCTATTTGCCTGCTTGTCAAACAGTGACGTATACTAACTTATTACCAAAACTAATGATCATGAGTAAATGACGGTATCAGTTTTCAGTAAAAAAAGTATGAATGACGTTCAGCTTTCATTGTCAAACTGAATGGTGCTATTAGACATTATCTTGTACGTAAGTAACAAACTAGGAATATACCTAACACCTATCCAGTTTGTATAATGATTCGTGTTTATACAAGTCATTCCGAAGCTGAGAAAGACGCGTTTGTATTTACGACGTTTTCCGTTCCTTCAGCACAGTTGAATTAACATTTTTATGGTTCGGCAGCAAATGGCATAAAACCTCGCCGGTCATTAGACAACATTCAGGGAAACTACGCTTGGATGCGTTATCGAAATTATTTGTTTCTTATTCCACGTTATACTTGTTAAAATCGGAATGATAAAGAAATGTTTGTTTTTAAATAAAAGTAAATTATCAAAAGAATAATGTCTTCAAATGAACTTAGTTTAAGACAGTAGGAGACACCTTATTAACAATGAACTTTATTACTCTGTTGATATTTAATTATGATATTTATTAATTCGTAATGAAATTGTTAAAAAATGTGTAACAGTTTCCTAAAATGGATCTTTAAGAAATTGTTGCACTAAATGAGTTGGTAATTCGTTTTGAATTGGTCACGGGTTGGAGATAGAGTGCAAAAATCACAAAGCCGCCATTACAATGGATTTAGCACAAGATTCAGTATCACTGCCGGAATACTTGAATTAATGAGGCTACTTTAAGCCTCTAAAGCACCCCTAAAGTATATAGTTATTTTAAAATATGTTGACACATTTACGATAATGGCTTTCTAAAGATGTGGGTTAAAATATTTATTAAAATTCGTTTAAACTATCCTTTTTACTGAGAAACTAATCAGATTATGTTATTTAAAAAGATGTACAACGATGTACATCCACATTTATTTAGATATAAATCAACGATTTTGAAGAAATCAGTGGCGTGAGTACAAAAATCTTATGAGAGCGATCAAAGCTTCAATTTTGAATAGCGTCTACACTAAATTATATTTTTCTTCATAATTGTACCAGTGTATGCTAATCGAGGTAATGAACACGTAAATATCTAATTTTAATAAACGAACTTTAAAATGAAGGCCATAAAGCATAATTTAGGATATTATATTAGGGGGTGCAATTGTCACTTTGCTCTCTCCTGTATATGACCTCTGCAAAGAAATGTTTATTTTCAGCGCACGTGATACCAGCATTGGTAGAAAAGGGATAGTTTACCTAACGCATATTATAGAGATGTTATATCCTTGTAGCTGAGGCAAGCGCTCAAGGTTATGAACTCATTCCCCGCTACTATTTTACTAATGCATCTTATTCCATTTTCTGAAAGCATAGCAACAAAGTACATGACTCCTATACATGTACGTCATGTACTATACATGCAGTCAGTAAATATAAAATAATGCAGGTCAAACTCATTTATCTTATTATAGTTTTCTTATACACATAGTATACATATACAGTACAGTACATACATACAGTACCCTTTTGAAAGAAGGAATTTATATTTAATTCTCGTAAAAATGCTATAAAAATTTGCTATAACTGAAACATTATTTACACTTAGACCATGGTAGTCTGGGACAAAAAAATATGCCAGCTGCTTATCTTACTGCTCATAAAAGTCCGCTAAGGGTTCGAGCTTGTTACAAGGAAATGATAGGTATAGATAAAGCTTTAGGGGAAATAGAGTTATACTGTGGTATATGTGGTATGGCAATGGGCTAGCTGTTTTGCTAGATGTAAGTCCAGATGCTTGTTGCTGGAAGAAATATTTTATGATACTTACCATAATAGCATAATTAACATATATATACATATATATATGTTAATTATAGTAATATATAACTATGTAACAAGTAACTGTAACAAATATATATAGCACAGTGGACTAGAAATTAATATATTACAATTGTTATTTAATTAATAATTTAATAATAAGCGCGACGCTTGGCGCTCCGTCCTCTCTGACTACCCCATTAGGGATACAGCGTGAAGATATGTTTGTATGTATGAATCATATACTAAACTGTCCTTCAAACGGAAAAATACCAATACGATTTTAATAATTTTCTTATATCACGGGCAGTTTTAAACAATTTTGTATGTTAGGTTATGCCAGTTTAGGGATTGAGACCGAGGTACAATGAAATGAAAAAGCTTTTTATAGATTTTCTCATCATCTTAAACCATTCCTCCTCAACGAGGAACTGTATAGGAGGATGGATGTTAGATTGGAACCAGGTCTAGTTAAAAAGCCAGCATTCATTACTGCTAATTGTAGCAAAAAATATCTGTATTATCCATAAAAGTTAAATGCTTTATAGCATGTATAAAATAGTAACTATTATGTTCAAACGTAAAATTTAAACGTGAATCAAAGTATCAATATATCTAAGTGAATATTTGCTCCATAAATAGAATTGTGAGCTAAAACACTAACAATGAGAATAAGATTATTATTTCTAAATTAATAACTACAACATTAATTATACATTAATAATTACATTACAATTACAATAGTTTTCACATAATCTAAATGCGATTATTAAAAGCATTTTTATCTTCATTCTCAATAAAATAATATTAATGCCTAATTTTAATTTAAATGTAACTCATTTTATTCTTGATCTGTTTAACTAACTGTGGCCCACGGTTTCACCTGCGTTAAATTTGTATTTTTGCGTTATAAAAAGTAGTCTGGATTACTCTCGGAAAAGTCCTCTGCCTGCCAATAAAAGTCATCAAATTCGGTGCAGCCATTTTAGAAATTAGCCTGGACAAACATGCAGACAGATAGACAGACAAAAGTTTTGAAAAAGCGTGTGCACGTTTTCATTACGTGCAAATAACTACATAAGCTTAAGAAAAAGCTTTGTATTATGCAATCACAGAAATAAATTTTATTTGTACTATGTATAGAACTTGAACAACTTTGAGGAAGTCTATTATTTAAGATAATGTGTAGTTTTAAGTTTGTAAATATAAACGCATGTATTAAAAAAAAATTCTTTTTTTAATATATATACATATAATATAAATAAATAAATACCTATGTATAGATATATAGATTGTCGATACAAACTGTGTTAATACTATAGACGTTACTGTAGTACATTAAAGAAAATAAAGAGATAAATTTAAAAAATCTCTTTCAAATCTTTTGAACTTTTGTTATAATCGATGTATGAGATTTTTATGTTTGTGAGTAAAATCAGAAGGAAACCCGAAGCAACTACCGTAAACCATAAAGTACGCGTCTTTCCTTAGTATAACGTATGTCAGCGACGTTATGGAAATGAGATCTCATCATGAGGCGCAAATTTGCACATCATTTGCAAAGTTATATTTTCTCAAACCTTTCTTTGCACGGGAAAATATGATTTCAACGTGTAAGCGGAATATTTATAATAGATTAAACGACGCCGTTGGAGAGTGTCATTAGAGGATGCTAAGTATTCTGATCCATCTGTTAATTTATTAAAAAACTATATGTAAGTACATATGTATAGGTACTAAATTAAATCTCGGCCTCAGATAAATTCAGCATTATAATAAATTCATTTTCGTTATATTTTTGTGTTTAGTTTTCAATGTGTTTAAAAAGTCGGTAAAGACGAGCTTGTCTGATACGTATTGACTTAGGCCTACTGTCCACAGGGGCATAGCTATATAAACACTCTTCAAAATCCGTGCATCCTGTGTAGCGTGTAGCGTACTAAAGTTTGTTCGCGAAGCATATTGCAAGTGTGCATTTTCTCTTAGGCCACGGAGGCGTAGCTTCATAGCCGCGTATTCGTCATTACAGGCTTGGTGTACACCTGCTTTCTGCTTATGTACGTTGCCCGGCGTGTGACACGCGGGAGGGCAAGAGTCCTGAAGCGTGCATGCAGCGACGCGAGCATTTGACGAAGTTGCTGCTCCGTTGTCAGTTTTGTAGTTAATGTATATAAGCGGCAAGCAGGCGTACACCAAGCACATAATAGCAAATACATGTCTACAAAGCCGCGCTTCCATGAACAGGTCTAAGATAAAATATACGGCTAGTAATATGCTTCGTAGATAAACTTTAGTATGCCGTGTTGCACAAGCTGTACGACGTACTTTGAAGCGTCTATAAAGCTATGCCTCCGTCGACAGAAAGCCTTAGGGTTTGGTAGAAATTTCAGAAGTAAAATTTAAAAAAGGGGTTGACGTTAGAAATTCCCATGATTTTTCATTTCTGGTAGTAACTTAACCAACTTGGGTTAGGTCACTACCAGAAATGAAAAGTGGTACACAGTTGGTGGCGCAGAGACTATCACTATTTAGTGGTGGTAGTCTCTGTGCCAAATTTTACTTTAGTGGGCGCAATAAACCGATTGTATCATACTTCATGCAGGCTTAAGAACGGACAGACAGACATAACGAAACGACAAGGGTTCCGTTTTTGTCATTTTTGATGAAGAGACATTAAAAACATTCTCAAGTGCGAGATCGATTTGAGGGTTTCGTACGGTGTTTATAAAATGGTTTTGTAAAATTAATTTCTTGAGATCTCTCTAAGTTCTAAGATTTTCGTTAATTTTTTTTTAAACTTTGAGTAAGACGAAACGTTCTTTCTATTTTATTTAAATTTATGTCCAGTAGTTTTGGTGATTTAAGGAAAGATAAATGATTAAGAGAATTCGAGGTGATTGAGAGTGGTAGAGCCATTCTGCATTGCAGCACGAATTGACCCGGCTCGCCTGGTGAAATACCACTCTCTCACAGAATATCGGTATGAAATAGCAGCATCCCCATTACCCCTTCTCCCTCTTTTCCCTATTTCCCTAAAGGCCAGTAACGCACCCGTGATTCCATGGGGGGCGGTTGGTCACTCTCCATCAGGTGACCCGCTTGCTCGTTTGTCTCCACTTTTTCAAAAAAATGTGTCTAATTTGTATACTTTTTAATTTTCCTATAAATATATGTAGGTATGTAGGCTTACACCAAACTTTAATATATCGGATAGGTAGTTCCTGAGAAAATTTTCTGTAGTTGACTTATTCAGTTGCATGAGGCATGAGTTAAGGTTACCTTTTTTACTTTTGAGGCAATAAATAGTTCAAAAGTTACTGCTCACAATTTAAGGTTAACAAAATACGTTACATTAACAACGAGCTTAGTCTAGCTTTAATACACTAAACACTGTAATGAGGGATTGTGGTCTCATAGAAACACCAAGATACTGTATCGGCAAAATACTTCCGGCCTGACCCTTTATGCGCGCTTCCTTTATCCCTGTTAATGACGGTTCGACCTTTATATTTCGGTTTCTACGTGAAAATTGTGGAAATTCTTAGCGTCATTAGATTGTTACACATATTTGCCAGCTCTTACTGACTCAACACGCACAATTTTCTGTTACCGCTTCCTCTGATGATAGCTGATAACACTTTGTAAAGGAGTCGATGTGTTTTGAGTATTTATTGCGGAACATGATATCGAAAGTGATGCTTCTTATTGAGTTGTGTTTATATCAGCTTATTGTCTTTAGCCTTGTTATTAGAGACTTTTCTCCGATAACACTGACGTTTATATGCTAACGTTCCATTATATAATATATTTTATGTTTAATGTGACATGTTTACTTCACCTATTAGATCAAGAATAAAATCCTAAAAGCGTATCCGTAAAGTGTCTTTTTTGTTGACTAACTTTCTAAATTTTTAGTAATGCGTGACTAGGGAAGATCACAATACAACGATACACAGCTGTAGCATAGACAGCACAGATCATACACAGTACAGAATATGATATATTTTTATTTTTGTGAATACTAGTACCGAAAACACTTAAGTTTACAAGTATTTTGCACATAATTATTTCATGAGCAAAATATTTGCTGACACATCCTTGCTGACACTGCTAAGCTGACATGAAACACACTGACAGTGCGAGGTTGCCATACTTACTATAGCTGTTTTACTTGTGGTTACGCTTGATGAGGTAGAAAGAGGCAAGAAAATTTATTTGACACACGGTGATAAGAGCGGCAACTTATTATGACTTTTTAAGATATTGTATAGACACTTGTTACGTGTCACTTTGCGTAAATCTATTTCATGTGATAAATTCCTAAAATCTTTAGCTATTTTCCGCTCAAACTCCAAAAACCACCAATCGACACGTATTTAGCTTTTCAACGAAGCATTCTCAGGATGTACCAGAGATAGGATTCGGTCAGCTAACCAGATTCGGTGCTGGTTAGCTGACCGAATCCTATCTCTGATATATCCTAAGGATGCTAACCCAACTTTTTCCATATGGGGCTGGGTACTATAGTGAATACTGGAATAACACTACAACTACTGGAAATCACTTTATTAAAACTTATTCCTCACATCTACTACTATCTTACATTTAAATGTACTTATTATTTTAGTAATTAGCCATAACCCCTTATACAGGGTTAATTTAAAAATACTAATAACCCCTTAGTGCAAAATTCCTGTCAACATGCCTAACAACTTTTATTCTATGACTTTTTCAAAACTGAATACGTTCCTTAAGAAATATGTGTTAAATTTTGTTGTACTGTCTGAAACGTAATTACTCTGTACGTCTTTCCAATGGTGCAGTGCAAGCGCACCGGGCGTCAGCGCCGCGCTGCGCGTGTGCCGCTTTAGCGACTGGGTAGAGTAGGTGCCATTTTTAGAAACATTTAATGTATTTTTATTTTTGTTAGAAAGAAAAAACTTATGAATTTTTGAAAGTCGTAAAACAAAAGTTAATGGGGATAATGTTTAGTACAAAATACTAAGAGGTTATTAGTATTTTTAAATTAACCCTGTATAGTCCTGTCATTCTAAAGGCGGGAACCAATGTTGTCACAATATACCACAGGTATCAGTGTGCAGGTTTCTTCCACATCGACAAAAAATAACGTATTGCTAGATATATTTAAGAAATGTGTGTGGTATTGTTGAGATTTAGGTGAAAGTAAAAAAAACTTGAAAAACTTCTGTAAATTGTGAAAGTATTGAAACTTACTGTCTATGGGAGTAATACCTTTTTTGTGAATTTCAAATTCACGTAATTTTGAAATTATGTAATTTAAGTAATAATTTAAACGCTATTAGTACTCTAGGTATAGATTGAGCTCTACGTTATTTGCGTCCAATTGAATTTTAAAGGCATGTGGAACTCACCTCTAAAATTGGGTTCGTTGTTACCCTTATCGATAGTTCACACTTCAATGCACATCGACTTTAGTTACTTCTCAGCTTACGATGGTAGCTTTTGGTGTCGAGCGAAATTTATGAAGTTTAGGAAGTCAACAAACAACCAATAAAAGACGCGCGTTTGTACTATATAAATGCTTTACATGTAAACCATAATTACTGGACTCATTTATTGTTTCAATATTGGTTACGTGACAAATAAAGACCTGTGGAATATTTTAAGAACCTTCGCAATTACAAATACATGAAATGGTAGTTTTACCGTTAGTATTTTATAAATCGATACCTCAATATAAATTTTACTATCACTAAGATTGTCATGATATATTCTTTTAATCATCGATACACTTGAAATTGCGATTAGATAAACGTTTTGATTTTTAAACAGGATTTTTCAAATAAAAAGTATACATTTTCTGAAATAAAATTAGATACAAATGTTGAGTAATTTCTAAATGTATGCAATCGTCTTTTAAAAATTCTCAAGAAAATAACGTAATCCTTAAACAAGTGACTAAGTAGCTCCAATTTAAAAGCAATAAATTCTTTCAGATATTAATGATACTTATAATTGTACTAATAATTACAATGACGATAAATTTAGCGGATATGATAAAATGCAAATATTAAATAATTTGAGTTGGTTTTGAAAAATTTGTGAAATAAATGTCTTTCAGTACTTCGATATACTTAATTAAAAAATTTCCTTTCGTTATTAACTGAAATTCATTACTCGCACGCAGTTTTTGATATTAGACGTTACTGTTTAAGTAAAAGTTTTAATATCTATACTAGCTGTTGCCCGCGACTTCGTTCGCGTAGTCTTTTATTTACTAACTTAAATAATGCTGGACCTTCTCGGGCATACGTAGAACATCTCTTTCTTTCATCATTTCTTTCAAAGAAACATTCATTTTTATGTATGAGTAAAGTAGAAGACACATCTGAGTGAAGCTTAACATTGCAGTGTCAGTGTTCACGAACAGTATGTACAAAGAAAACGGGTGCAATTCGTCAAGACTTTTCTGAGGCTTAGACAACAGTATATTATGTATAGTTTATAAGGAATGTACACGACCATCCGTTCTTTTTATGCAACAAAACAAAATATAAGCTAACGATACAATACTTTGAGATACACAATGAACATAATACATGATCGATAACTTGATACGGTCTCGTCCATTTTATCTGCAACTGAAACAGAGCTACAGCTTGTTAGCTGAAGATATACAGTTGGCCATTTACATACGTTACTCTTTTAGTTCAGTATAGGTATACGATAAAGTTAATACAAATAATTCAATAATTCCGTTCTGCTCAAATTTTGTACACAGTTAATTTTGGTGTAATGCAATGATGTGACAATGATTTTATCAAAATTACTGCCCTGCGAAATAAAATGAGATTTTTAAGAGTATACGATAGCGTTGGCCGCCTGCCACAAGGCGGACTTAAAGAAAATTTACTGCCTACAAAAATTTAGCTTCGCTACAACACGGTCTCCCCGGAGGACGTACCGGTTAGATTAAAGTTTTGTTAATATGGAAAGGTTGCTGCGGTGGTGCGATTTCCCATGAGATCAAAGTAAACATGAGGATACAGTTTCAGTTCGACTGAAACCTAAGTGGGATCTGGCACAATACATACACGTTAACGATAAGAGTTTACTGAAAGCTCGAGAATTTATCACTACAAACCCTTACATCGTATTATTTTCACAGACCCCTATTAAATTTGGGACTTTTGAAACGGCGTCCCTTAAAATAACTGCCCATTGTGAAACTCCAATTACCCACTTATTATTCCAAGGGTAAGCTTTTTAAGCGTAGTAAACGTAAAGAAGAAAATATATAAATTCATTGTAGGTAAGTAATAAGGTATTTTGTAGGGATCGTTACAGCTTTCCCTTTGAAAAAGTTGAAAGAAATACGAAGGCAATTTCATCAAGACGGATTTTTGGAGCGTAATCGTGGTTTGTTTTTTGGACGAGGGGAATCTATCGCACATTTTTCAGTCTCAATCAGCGCAGTTATCGGGCTCTTTAGGCGCTTTCAGACAATCTCAGCAAATGGTGTCGTTAGGAGAATGCGCATAGCGCACCGCCACGTAATGAGTGGCTTTAGCGAGCCGACCGCTATCATTGAACAATTTGAATAATACATGAAACACCTAGCACGAGCAATGGCGGTGACGGGTGGCGGTTTCATGTAGTTGCCATGATTATGCATCACGCCGCGATAGTAGATTGTAGAGTCAGTGCGCCTCAATAACAATGATTAATATCAGTTCGATAAGCTCTGTACAAATGAAGTGGCAGAGACAGGGCGATAGTTTTCTCACGGGCGGAGTAATTAATCAAGAGCCAGAGCGGTAGCCGCCCGCTGCCGACAATAAATCATCCAGACCGGACTCTAACGAGCAGAACCACTGAGCTGCAGCTATGGAAGTATGGATATATTAGTCTCTCCAATAATCTTTGTAAGCACTAGGTCCATTAAGCTCTGTTCCCCATCATTCCCAGTATGTAGTATTTTCCATCAAATTAATCTCACTTATACTGAAGTAAATATATTAACATAAAAGTATTTGAAAATTTTTGAATGAAATACAAAATAATTTTAGAAAGTAGTTTCTTGTGAACTTAAAAAGTTTATACAAAAACTAATAATTTATGTGTGCTAGATTATTAATATACATATATGTATCTACTTAATCTCATCTCGTTTCCCATTGTGGTGGATAGATCAAGACAGGAAAATCAAATCTTGATGCCACATTTGGTATTTGAACTTACAGATAACAAAGCGAAACAGGTAGTGACAGGTTGCTGATAACCCATCGCCTACACAAGTTCCTTACATTTGGCCCCTTGGTCCCCTTTTATGGCTTGTGTGGGAAGATTAACAGTTGACATATACACATCCACACGTTCTCTCATTCATACATACATACATACGTACATACACACATACGCACATCCACACATGCATACACACACTGAAATACATACATACACACGCACAGGCACACGCAAACGCACATGCACACACACTCACATGTATTTGATCTTCATAAGTCAGCCTTGGTTTTTTGGTCTTCGTGGGCTTCTGCTACCACTCACTTTCATCCAATTATTTTTCTTCATCTTATCCTTTATCAGTCATTCTTTCTAGGTTCCCAAACCTATTCTTCCAAACCAAACTATTCTTTTCTTCGCTTTTACAATGCCACTGTCATCCAACCTTGTAATACTGTATATCTATTCATTGCCTGTTTTTAGAGTAACACCGCACATATTTGTGCGAGATCACATTTCCACTGCATTCATTTTATAAAGCATTTTACGTAGATTAATGTAGAAAACTACTGAACAAATATTCTTAATTTTTCAATAGAATCTTTCCAGATTACAATTCTTAACTGCAAACCTAATAAATAGTTGTCGGCACCACAATATTGTAGAATTCTTCAGAAAGGTTTTATTAATCGAAATGGGGAATGTAATGTGCTTCAATTTAACCAACATAATTGACAAAGTAGCGTCGCAGGCCACAATGCGGTCTGCTCTATGTACGCCGGATTTACCACATCAATGTTGCATATTAACAAAATGCAGACGAATTTTCATACACAAAAATTTGAACATAATTTAAAAAAGAGTGTAATAGAATACTTTGGTAATGAAAAATAATAAAAATTTATTGTCAATACAAATACAGAGAGTAAAAAATCTATTTAAAATACAAAACGTAATGAAGGAGAATACAACAAAAGAATTTATTATTAGTGTTCTGTATCTTGTTAGAAAAACCTTATAAGATCACAAAGTCGTCCATCAGTTTGTCACAGTCAAATTGCTCAAAAGCCAGACAAAATTGAATATTTAAAGTTCGGGTAAAACATCTCATCGATACATATATTCTTGTATGCGTCTGTTAGTGATCGTGTAACCTTTAAACGACTTAACCGATGGAGGTTATACACATAATATAATATTTCTTTTGTTGAGCGGATGGTTCACAGTTATGGTAGAATCAGATAGACGACACTACAGTAGACTACCGCGAGTGAATCACGGGGCATAGCTGGTATAGACGTAGATTTCTAGGAAATAATTTAACACACTATGGTTCGAAATCCTCTACGTCAATCAAATGTGGACTTCCTCGAATATCAAGTATAATAATATCAATATAATTTAATAATGCGACAAACGATACACACTAATCATCTGGTTTCAAATTAGGGCATTCTCTGAACTATGAGAACTAGACGACGACTATTACGGTTATCACCCAGTACACTTAAACCCGAAACAATCTAAAATAGTTCGTTTCCTACATTAACCCGACCGAGAATAGAACCCGAAATCTTCCACGCTTGGATGAGAGACCTAAATCACTTCTCCATCGAGGTCAAGTAGTGCAGTTTCAAATTTTACGAGCTTAAAAATCGTCTCTATACACACGTCTCTATATAACATCTCGTCTCTATATTACACCGATAGGTTTCTGTTTCGTTATAATAATTAGCTATTCAAGTTGTTTAAACAGACAATCTGTGTCTCAAGTTGTTCAAACATAGCCAAGAGCAATAATTGTAATTATACGGCAGATTAAGATACTTAAGACATAAATTTGTATTAACGGATACGACGAAACAACACATTTTTTTGTTTCTTTGAAATTAACAAAGACATTAACTTCCTGACTAACCCTTGCTAACTAATAGATATACGTCGCCGTCGCTTCGTTCATGAACTAGGCCGAAGAATAAAATGAGTTTCCAACCGTCGCTAATTTAATTATAGCATGAATTTTTATCTAAAGTAAAATGTTTTCAAAAACTTGAAAGGGATTTTATCAAAAAAGTTTCAAATTAATCTTAAAGTTTGAGGTTTCCTCGGTAGGAAATTATGAGGTTGTAATTATGACGCCTTTCTTTCCTGCTTTTTATAAGGATAATTAAAAAGTTATAAAATTATTTAGACAGTATGAGCTGATGTTATATAGTCTCTTGAATGCACTCGACACTGCTTCTTAATGTTGATGTATGTATATAAATAAATAAAATATTATAATGAAGTCTAAAGAAGTTAAGTCAAAGTTGATCACACAATCGATACCTGCATAGATATATCGAGATAGCAAAACGAAAATAGAAAAGTTATGGCGTGGTTGTACGTTTTAAGATTACTTTCGGAACAATTATAATGTATATAAATATAAAAAAATATTATAATGAAGTCTAAAGAAGTTAAGTCTAAGTTGATCACACAATCGATACCTGCATAGATATATCGAGATAGCAAAACGAAAATAGAGAAGTTATGGCGTAGTTGTACGTTTTAAGATTACTTTCGGAACAATTATAATGTATATAAATATAAAAAAATATTATAATGAAGTCTAAAGAAGTTAAGTCTAAGTTGATCACACAATCGATACCTGCATAGATATATCGAGATAGCAAAACGAAAATAGAGAAGTTATGGCGTAATCTTATGTTTTAAAATTACTTTCGGAACAATTATAAGAAATACAAGTTACCAACTCTAGAATTTTAAGATTTTGTAGCCAATTAGCAAATCCGGACCCTAGAAGTATGTTTATCAGTCTGTATGTCACAGACGATTCATTCCGTTACCTTGCAACTACTAAGCTCAAATTTAGCCCAAAGACGTAAAGTGGTAACCACAATATACAGTGTTTTTTTAATTGGGACAGTATGGGGAAATCCGAATCTATAAGAGATATAGGGAAACGGTCGTAGAAACCATTTGGTTTTTTTTGTGATAACAATTTTGGCATAATCGATTTTTTGGTCAAGCGTGAGATGTCCACAAAAATTAGTGAAATTGGCAAATTTTTTTTTTAATACCGAATGACTCAGTTTAGATGTAAGCATTATTTTATTATACGGGAGGACAATAAATTTGGGCAGTAGAAGTTGGTCAAATTTAATAAAATTTTTCTTCATACAACAGTATGGGGCATCCGAATCTATAGGATATACAAAGAAACCGGCTTAGGTACCATTTGGTCTCTTTTGTTAAAACAATTTTGTCATTACCAGTTTTTTGGCCAAGCGTGAGTAGTCCATAAAAATGAGTAAAATTTACTATTTCTTTTTTTTAAATCAGATCGACTCAGTATCACGTAAGCGTCATTTCATTGTATCGGAAGAAAAAAATCCGGGCAGCAGAAGTTAGCCAAATTCAATGAGATTCATTCAATTTCATGCAATCGAATATTAAATGTACTAAATAACAGTCGATTTATTCGAAAACAATCCATTCAAGGTGACGAAAACTTTTGTGTGCAAAAAAGGGTTCCATATTTGAATTTCCTGTAAGACGTATCAACACGAAATTCAGTTATGTAACACTGATAATTTGTTTCCGAGTAAGTCGACTATGATTTATTACATTGGATTTTTCCGTTGTTTGAAAAAATTTTTCATTAAATTTAACCAATTTCTGCTGTCCAGATTTTTTCATACGATAAAATGAAATGACGCTTACTTGAAACTAAATCGATCTACACTAAAAAAAAAGAAATAGTCGAGTTTAAAATTTATTGTGGACAACTCACGCTTGACCAAATAATTTATAATGCCAAAATTGTTTTCACAAAAGGGACCAAACGATACCTAAGACGGTTCCTTTGTATCTCCTGTGGATTCCGATTTCCCCATACTGTATTGTATGAAAAAATATTTTATTACATTTGACCAACTTCTGCTGTCCATATTTCTTTTCTCCGATACAATGAAATTCTCCATACTGTCCCAGTTAAAAAAAAACACTCTATATACATATAACAATAGGATATCTTCATAGAAATATACACACATCAAAAGTGTCTAGGGTAAACAAAAAATGAGTATTTTTTAAATTTTTACTGTAAAGATACAAAAATTAATAATCTGTGTTTCCACCATTGACACGAATTACACAACCACAGCGATTTGGCATGCTTAAAATCAGTTCATCAAAATCACTTTGAGGAATGGCCGCCCATATTTTTTCTAACAAGTCAAAAAGTTGTTGTGGGGTATGCACGGCATCCATACTCGGCAGAGCTCTTCTTTGAAGTATATCCCATGCGTGCTCAATAGGGTTGAGGTCTGGCGATTGAGTAGGCCACAACAGAACGTTGATGCGAGCGTCGGCAACAGCGCGTGTTACGACTCTAGCCGTGTGTGGACGTGCATTGTCGTGCATAATTCGAAACGAATCATCCAACCGGCTTCGCAGAGGGATGATCACGTCTGAAACAATCCTCTCCGCATAAATCTGAGGATAGAAGTCACCCCTGATGAATCTGAAATGAGATCGGTTCTTCCACCGATCCAAATACCGGCCCAAACCATTATTGTTCACCATCCATATGAATGAACTTCCTGACAAAATTTCAAACATTCTTGACGTCCAGAGGTCCTCGAAACTCGAGAACATCTTGTATCCGGCCTCATACCGAAACGAGATTCATCGGAAAAGCAAACAACGCCAGTCTTCTTCCTCCCAATTTCTGTGTTCGCGAGCCCATTGTAAACGGGCCCTACGATTGCAGGGTGCTATAAGCAGAACTCTCAGCGGCCTTGGGGAACGCAGACTCACTTCACGTAAACGATTTCGGATGGTTTAGTCGCTTATCAGCAAGCCTAAAGAGCTGTAGAGCCTCGTAGCCAACATCATGGCGATCATAGTACGATTCCGTCGAGCAATATTTTGGATGTACCGATCCTGTCTGCGAGTGGTGATGCGAGATCGTCCTCTATGTCGCTCGGCCACGCTGCCCGTGATACGATAGCGTGTCCAGATACGGCTTATGACGCTCTGTGTAGTGCCAAGAGCGACAGCCACAGTACGTTGCCTGGAACCAGCTTGCAACATTCCGACGGCTCTCATGATCTCTTCTCGTGTCAAATGATGTCGTCGCTCCATATCGATGAAATTTTTTGAGTTCCGATGCAGAAATTGTAATGGTTTTATAAAAACGCTGTTACACAGTTTTATAGCAATCCTGATTGACAGTTCATTTTCTATTTTTAATTAGAATTTAAAGAAAATTCTTTCTTCAAATAGTGAAAATCACTAAAAAGAATCAATAACGATCCAAAAAAGTTAAAATATTGCAATTCAATTGCAGCGATACTCTAAAACGTACTTGATCTCTAGACACTTTAGATGAGTGTATATATACGAGTACATACATGTATATAATAAGTAATTGCTGTTCGTTCGTCTCGCTAAAAGTCAAAAACGGCTTGACCGATTTGATTTTTTTTTTGTTTTTCGCTATAATATAGGGTTGGTTTAAAAAAAAAGAAGTAGGGAAAACTCTAAGAAACAGCTGAAAGATCGAAAAATTCAGAATTGGTGATTTTGTATGGAATCGCCACTTCGGATTATTTTTAATAGATGGTGTTCGTGACGGATACGTGAGACGATAGGTCTAACAGACGTGCTATACAAAAATTACATATCTTCCATGCGGTTGTGTAAACAAACTGTGGGGAACTCATTATCCCACACACGATTTACAAGATTGTATACTATTTAGAATATTCATTGGAATAAATTAATATATCTGATATTCTACCCTGGCACCTGATGTCAACAAATAAGAAATTACAACTACCGTCATCTAAAGCAAAAAAAACAACACTGAAGAATGATTTATAACTATAAAATTCGGTTGCACTATTAATGGTAGATTAAAAAATTATGTGCTTCCCATCAATGGCTCCAACACAGTGTGGTAGGTTCCATGTCTCTTCGAAGGTTTTACTGATTTTAAGCCAATCATCCGGTGTCTGAGGTAGCTGAAAAATAAATAAAAATAATTAACATACTTACACATTTTTTTTACAGGAATTGAGTAATAATCCAATAATTACGGAATAGGAAAAAGAGCAAATAACAAAACCAAATATATCTTTTATTCCACCTAAAAAATCTCGTAGATTCAACCGAGAGGAAAACGAATTGTTTAAAAGTGCTGTAGATGTATTGAAAAATGTAAATAACAGACTTCAAGCACCGAAAAAAGATAATCGTGAAAGTAACAATTTTCATAAAAACACGAAAGCATTTAAGGATTTTTTGGCTTCGAAGATGGACAGTTATAGTGCTCAAACGAAGATAGCAATGGAGCACGCAATCTTTCAAATGATTATGAAAGCTGACATGGGGCATTATGAATGTTCATATTCTCAAGCAACTTATCCCACAGGATATTTATCAAATCAGTACTCACCATCACCATCAACCTCTCATCAGCCTACCAACGAAATCAATCTGAGTCCTCTATTACTGATCTCGCTAAGGCTTCATCGTCTGTCGGTACACAATCCACTGTATCAGATGACTTTGAAGACTTTCTGATTATATAATTTATTTGGCTTTTTGCTATATGATTCCGATTCAAATAAAGAATTACTTACCTTTACGTAGTATTTTAATTCAATACACAGTGCTGAACAGACCTCTGGAATAATCTTGCTTATTACTTCTTTGGACATTTTAAATGTATACTGTAGACTGGTGAACGAATCGCCACTTGCTAAAAACGCAACGTCGCCGCTAACCTTTGTTGAATAGATATAGCCATTCGAAATCTGATATTTTGTTTTATAATGCGCGGTCCAACTAAACATAGTAAACTCTCAGTTTCTTGATGTCACACGAACAACATTCTGAAATTGACCAGTTGCTTGTTGGCATCTGAAAATGGTTAACAAATCTAAATTTTATTGACTGGATCTGTTTTTATATAAATTTGTAGATCCCCATCGTGTTTACCTTCTAGCTTTTTTACCGACTTCGGTTATGTTAATCGCTGCAGCAGCAGCAACAGCTGCAGTAGCAAAACCCTTCGTGTTTCCTACGAGCCGCGAGCACACTACGGAAAACGATGTTCGAGGATAGTGATCGTCGTAGGTTCGTATTAAGTCCATACTTGACGCCGCGACGACGAAGGACGACGCGCAGAGCGGCTCCGCTCGTGCTCGGCTCGTCTAGCGTAGACGCACTTTTAGGCTAGTTTGTCTGTGCACCCAACGAAACAACCCCCTACGTATCCGGCTGAGAGTAAACAACTCCGGAATGAGGCGGGAGTTGGCCTTCTTTTTCACATATTCTATGCTTAAAATCAGAAATTATAATCAAAAAATTAATGTTTTGAACTAATTTTTATTATGTTTTGTTTAATCAAAGTTATTAAATTTAATTTCCGGGTTATCCGAAATTTCTGCGAATGTTTCCTTTTAATATTATTACACAAGAAGCTTGTATTTTGGTCGAGAAACACATAGCTTGTTATCAGAAACAACAAAGGGGCTGGTCACGTCTCACGACCGGTGGGCACGCGTTCCGTTCGTTATGTACCGAAATAAAACGTAGTGTACTCCCCAGTTATTGCTTTAGCAAAGAGAAATCAACTCTGAACTCCATTGAAATTCAGCGGTTGGGTATTTGTTTATACAATCACCGCATTTATAGTGAATTATCAAATATCGTATTTAATTAGTCACAAAAAAGAAAAAGCACATGGCTGTTTCAAGAATAAATAATAATCGAGTAAGAAAAGTGTAGAGTTCGCTCTTAAATAACTGCATTATATCAGCAATATCAGCAAGTGCAGCAAATTATCAGTGTAATCCAATTATATCTTGAAGCCACTGTTTCCTTTCACATTTTCAATATGAATACATGTTTTACAATAATACTAGCTGCGCCCCGTAGTTTACCCGCGGTTAATGTAGAATTTGTTAATAAATTGACTACAGCGCCAACTTTTTTTAACATGGGTACCTTACCCCTCAGCGGAGCTCCTCTCGCGCTGTTCCGAAGCACTTCTTTCTCCTGCGCTGTCGAGCTATTACGACAGCGCAGATTGTACGCGCTGTCATCCTCCTCGGGATTGCATGGATGCACGACCGGAGCCCTCGCTCCAATCGGTCGGACCCCGAAGGCCCCTTTAGTCGCCTCTTACACCATACTGGGAACACCGTAGCTTTATTCTCTGACTAGGATTACAGGCCTGGACTGTCAGCGCCTCTTATTGTAACGAATATTGTGGGAATACGACCTTGATCGGTCATCTGACCTTATCATACAGTATATCTTTTCATTTCTTATTTTGGTCGCCAACTTTATCGTTCATGTCCAAAATCGTGTAAAAGTAAAACGAATGCAGGTGAAATGCGATCTCTCAGAAATAAATGCGGTGTCAGTCTCAAAATAAGAAATGAGAAGATATGCTGTATGATAAGGTCAGATGACAGTGATAATAGGTCTTTACCTATGAAATTGCCGTTTTGCTACCCGAAAACTAAAGTCATCAACGACGAATTAAAGGCGATAGTGGAAGCTGACGATACTCAATCTACTGCTGAGTTAGCAGCAACTTTCGATGTTAGCATCAAAACAATATTGGTCCGTTTGCGTCAAATTGGCAAGGTAAAAAAGCTTGATAAGTGGGTGCCGCATGAAATGAACGATCGACACAGAAACGAAGGTATTTTGAACCGCATTGTCACTTGCGATGAAAAATGGATTCTTTTTAACAATCGTAAGCGGTTAATGTTGGTTAGACCCTGGTTCAGCACCTAGGCAATGCCCCAAACGAAAACTTACCCCTAGAAAAGTGATGTTTATTGTTTGGTGCTCTAGTGCCGGTGTAATTCATCACAACTTCTTACCAATGGCACGAGCATTACTGCGAATGTGTACTGTGGGGAATTGGACACGATGTTGGAGAAACTTGCAAATCTCTGGCCAGCTTTGGTTAATTGCTGCTCCTGAACGACAACGCTCGACCTCACACGGCACAACAGACGATCTCTAAGCTACAAGAGCTTAGAGTTGGAAGTTTTGCGTCATCCACCGTACTCACCAGACCTTGCGCCGACAGACTTCTACTTTTTCCAAAATTTGGACAACTTCTTGGCAGGAAAAAAGTTCTATACCCGAGAGGCTGTACAAAATGCCTTTGAAGAGTTTGTTGTCTTCCGTACACCTAACTTTTTCAAGAAGGGCATTGAAAAATGACCACTGCGCTGGCAGAGATGTATCGATAGCATGGGTGGATGCTTCGATTAATAGAAATAATAATAATAATGTTTTTATTGACAGGCAGAATCCAAATATCAAATATAAACAAACAAGAAGTAATAATAAAATGACAATAAAATTAAATAAAAAAAAAACCAAATAAACATAAAATCTTATGATGTCACTTTTTACTTTTTATTAGGGCCGCGGTGTATAGAAAGCCAGTGCTTAAAAATCGGATTGAACACATCCTCACAGACGGTTCGTAATATATTGTTTTCAGAGCTTCGTATTCTCAACCAGAAGGATGCTATACGAGCCCTGATCACCGCGAAATAATCTGGAACACCAGCGTTAGCGAACATAGCAGTGGCGCTGCAAAGCCGAGGCAGTCTCATGAGAGTGCGAAAAGCGTCATTGTACTGCACTCTCATGGCACTATGCGAGCGTTTTAAATTATTAATCCAGAGTTGGGAGGTGTAGAAACACTGACAAAATGCCTTGAATAAGGTTATCCTGACAGTATCACTACACCCACCAAGTCTTCGTGCTATCATATTGGCCCTGACCGAAGTCGCCCTTCTCTCGCACTCCACGTCTGCGTCATCACTAAGATCGTCCGTGAGTACGTGTCCAAGGTATTTGAATTGTTTCACAACTCGAACTACCGAACCATTCAGATACACATCTGGAATCCTCGCCGGGCCCTTCCCTGCCCTAAACACCATCATTTCAGTTTTAACAACATTATATTTCAACCCATGCTCATTGGCATAATGCTCACAGACTGAAAGTAATTTTCTAAGTGCACTGATCGAGGGACTGAGAAGTACCATATCATCTGCATAACTTAGGCAATTAAGACATACGCCACTAATATGACATCCGATTCTCATGCTTCTAAGCCTCTCTATCAGGTTATTAATGTAAACATTGAAAAGATCCGGCGAAGTTAATCCACCCTGACGAACCCCGCATTCTAGTCTATATTCATTAGAAGTCGCATCGCCCCATTTAACATAATTCATTTGGCTTCGGTATCAGTATCTCAACAGATCAACTACCTCAGGAGCATGCGAGCCCCGCAATTCGCTCCAGAGAATATTATAATTAACCAGATCAAAAGCGCGACTCAGATCTAAGAAATATGCATACACTGAGGTCTTGCGGCTAGTGTAATACTTAACAGTATGTTTTAAGCTAAAAATGGCTGAATCTTTAGAGAGACCAGGACGGAAGCGAAACTGAGCATCATCAATTACTATATTCTTTAATAATTTGGATTGCAACAGTCTCTCAAGGATTTGACCGAGAATTGTCCCCAATGAAATCGGTCTGTAGTTACTAGCGTCACCGAGATCACCCGTTTTATTCTTAACTATTGGTCCCACAATTGTTTTCATTAAGTCGTCCGGAAGATACGCATACTTTATACATAAGTTACATAATACGGTTAGTTTTCTATACACCAATTCACCAGCGTGGAGTATATGTTCCAAGCTTAGGCCAACATGACCTGGTGACTTGCCTCTTTTCATTTGACTAACAGTCTTTGCAATATACTCAGCAATAACAGCGATACATTTTCCACTACCAATACTTGCTACATTAACGACGTTCTCGGATACGCACTCCACTTCAGGGTCAACTTTAAATCTCCGTGCAAATAGATCGGCTATCTGCCTACAGTGCTGCAGGCCGTCCACGCTCATGGGTAAACATTGTTTTTAACCATATTTATTTACTTCTTTCCAAAACTTTATAAAATTATTTTTACCGTCTATGTGTAGCTAAAATTTCCATTTTTCCTTCATTTTGCTGACACCACTTTAATTTATTTTTAAAATTCTTTCGGTGTTCATAGTATTTTTCATAAAAAGGGCCTGTGGACGGCTTGCCAGCCGCAACCCAGCGCCTGAAATATAATCTATACCATTTATGACTATCTCTAACATGATGATTCCAACCTTCCCCAAATTACTTCGAAGATGACCGAGGCTACGGCCAAAGAATATTGGTATAAAACATAATTATATTTGAATGTGATTGTTATAAAATAGTCTAGTTATTAATTGACACCAGTGCATAAGACGACATACCTGTATTGTTATCTTTTTCTTAAATAAACGCAAAATTATTTTATTTTTACCAATTTCAACACCCTGTAGCTCCTAAAGTATTGATCCTTCAGTAAAAATGTGCGTAATATAATTTTTAGAAAATTTAATGTAGTTAATCTGTCTAGAAGCAATTATAATGATATTCTTAATGGTTTTCGAAATATGAGCGAAAAACGAAAAATAATGACATTTGAACCATCCCTCCACCACCGGCTCACCTCCCACCCTCGGGGACTTTTAGTATGTTTATCAAGACACCTCAAGGTATAGCTGTACCAATTTTCAAAACTACACGAATTATTTCGGCTGATCGTCGATTTTTTGTCTAATTTTCTTAGGCTTTTTTCTTTAGGCTTTAATTTTCTTAGCTTTACACATCCTTTATCATCTTTACAATAATGACAACAGAATGTGTCATTAATTTTGTTTATTTTATGTTATGTTTATAATTATTGTAATGCAGAATGCATTACAATAATTGTAATAATCAAGTATTTGATCGTGGTTTCTAGCACCCCACCTGATTCCCTCATCACACACATTCGTCATTTTCCTTGTCCCAGTCGAAGATCATTCCTATATCGAGTTACTTTACCTAGATTACACACAATACGTAAGGGAAAATGATCAGACCAGTATCCATTATACATTACATCTATCGATAATATTGTATTCCACGCCGACTGCGTAGTTAGACAGTGATCAAGCCAGCGACAGCTACGATGCGCCTCACTAATATAAGTGTAATTTTCAGAATTTATACCCAACCACTGAACGACGGCGCAAATCCAATGTTGGTCTGTACAAAAAGATAACAATTCCGACCCAAACCTCGCACTAGGGTGTGCATTAAAGTCGCCCAAAACATATACGGCCTCTACATCACTATACTCGTCTACAATTGAATTAGCCATAGCTAAAATGTCAGTAAATTCAGACAAATTCCGAATATCATCAGTTGGCATATATACATTTAAAACAATAATAGAACAATAGTTATCTAAAATAATACGCATACCTAATAGTCTGTCACTAGAACACTTTATCACAGATACATTGGGAAGTTTTCACTTATCCCACATTAATGCAAGACCACCATACGGTCTCCCATGCAAGATCCCCTTCGATGTGTTCACCGACGACTTGGCAATACAACTGAACCGTTGGTCTATAGTGTGGGCAAAGTCCAAATCATGTGGCAACAACCACGTTTCCTGCAATGCAACGATGTCCGCCATCTCACACAACTCACCAATACAAGTAACGGATCTTTTGATTGACTTACAATTAAAATATATCATGGTAGTAATAAAATCATATGTATTTGTGCTATCCATAATATAAATTAGTTATTTATTCTTTTTACATGCATTACATTTTCACGGTATCTTCTATACTTAACTCAAGCTGGCCAAAACTCTGTAGATAATAATTTCGACAAATTTTCACGTGACACAAGAACCTTGAAGGAATTAAAAATCGTTTTCTGTTTTTGCGTAAGCATCTGAACATTAATATAATGCCCACCCATATCCGTTAAATATTTTTTCATATCGTCAACCGTGGTAGACTGCTAGTCTAGACACATATATCCCTATAGGTACGTCCACAACTCGTATTATACTGCTAGATTGTGCCGTGCTCGTGCTTCACAGATTGTTATTGTATTTGTGTTTTTTATTTCGCTCGACCAAAACGAATCCGTTTTCATCAACACTAGACACTGCCACACCTTTGTGATCACTATTTCCTCAAACCGTACGATTTATTATAGCATGTCGGTGACTCGTTCCACAACGCACAATGTCGCGGTATGAAGGCGTATGTACAGATTCAACAGAGCTCAATTTCGATTGCACTGGCTCAGTATCATCCGCTACCTGTACGGTAGGCATTCGGCTTACACTGCGTACGCGTCGCTTAGGTGTTGTATTTATTTTGTTAATACCGTCAGATACGCTCGAACCAGTGCAAAACCTTGTAGGAGTATTATGAGATTTGTTAATCCGGATATGCAAATTAAGCAAGTCAGAGCTTATTTTTGTCTGAAGTTGATGTAGCTCCATCTTAAAAACAGTTTCACTTCGCAGAGACTACAGTTCATTTTTCATGATTGTAATGTCCTTGAGCAGACGAGTAACATCAACGTGATCAAAAGATGATGGTGGTGGATGGTGACAGGTGGTAACTTGTTTAAGTTTTTCGCAACAAATGTAGGTTGGGCCTTCGGATCGGTCTCTTTAAAAACTTTTATAACATCCTTTATATTCCTTTTATTTTTATCCTCACCTTTTCTTTGCACATTTCTTAGTCCTTCAGTCAAAATGTTGTAGTACATAAGATACTTTCCAGCTTCAATCTCTTCATCTGTGAAATTTGTGATACAAATTTGCACTATCGTCAGCTCATCCAACACGTCTATTTTGTTTTGTATAAAAGTCAACAATTCGTTTACTATAACCTTCTCCATTGTACAAATGTCAAGTAAGTGTATAAAAACATAATACAGTGAAGATTTTGCAACATTACATACGTCCACACTACGGTGACACGTCCGTACACCGCGACGCGTTCGCGTTGAAAATAATAAAATAAAATAAAAAAAATTCATAAAAAAATTCTTACATTTTTTGTATACTAACCGGCAATTTCATAGGTAAATATCTAATATTATATAGTGAAGAAAGGAATGCTTTGATGGTTCGGACACATAGAAAGAATGAGAGATGAATGATTGACGAAAATCTACGTAGCGAAAGTTTGTGGTAGCAGAAGTCAAGGAAGACCAAGCGCTCTTACGAAGATCAAATAGCAAGAGTGTTAATTGACAAAAATGTCAAAAGGATCCTCATATTTCGGCAAAAGTACGTGAGGAGAAAGATAAGGTTTGAACAGGCGAAAGAAGTATGCGAGGACCGTGATGCTCGGTACTTCAACCTCTCTGACTATCCCGTTAAAGATACAGCGCGAAGATTTGTATTAAACGCAAAATTTAATTAATTTTGTACACAAAAATCAGATGAATTGAAATCAATTTCGTGGTACATATTATGTAATGTTTTAACGATTTTAAGACGATACCAAGATGTTTTGAATGAATGTTAAAAATTACGGTGTCAAAGCAAAGTACGTAATAAGTTCCGTTATGTAATAGTGTTAGTTACAATCTATTATATATCAAAATAAATTGTTAAAAGTTCCTATTACTTGAAGTAAAAATAGCACGTCTAACGGCAGTGTAGTATGACTTATAAGCGGTGTCCTCTCCTAGGGAGGCAGGTGTTTTACTGAGTGAACAAATAAAGTAACGATAGGATTTCACTCGTGGCCGTTAGTACAGGATCTGTGCACATGTTAAAATATTGACTATTTACGTGCCTTGTTTCACTGACGACGCTTCACTTTGAACAGGGTGTGGGAATCGACAGCGCGACTAAGTTACCGCTGTATTTGCCTACTTTCTCGACACTCTACAAGATAAATGTTAGGTAATAAAATTCTTATATCTCATTCTTATTTGTTGATGTGATTCACATATCTCTTCTGCATTTATTTTTCTTTTATGTATTTTAAGAAACAAAATAATCTAAAAGCCACTAAAAGCACACTAGATACTACGTATATTAAAGACGCTATTAATCTTACTAAAGCACTTTAAACACAAAAAAAAAACAATACGTATAAGGCTTATAAGAACACCATGTTCTTGATCAGAGGTTCCCAAGCTTTTTTTTTCTCGTAGACCACTCAAAATTGTACTGGTTTCAGTGGATCCCCTGCTGCTATATTTCTAACATGTTCCCAAAACTCGTCAAAAACTGTGAAGATTAGATCTAACGATGGAAATTTGCGTAGCGGCTGTATTCCAATCCTAAATTCGGAGTGGTAAAAATAAAAAGAAAAATAGTATATTTTCTTGTGTTCTATTTATTAAAATAATATTATTACAGACTTCATGTAATTAAAATTAAACGTACCGTAACTTCAACAATGCAAATCAACACTTAAAAAAAATAGTCATAATTTTAATGGGAGGGATGTACTTGATGGATTGACAGCAAATTATCAATATTTGGCTTCAGTTTTGTAAGGAATAACCGCAAATCTCCCCGTTCTGTGGTGTTCGATCTGCTCCTTTTTTTGTTAATAGGTTTGTAACGATACTAAAACTTTTTTAGACAAGGTATGACTAGGCAAACGCTAACAAAAGTTTTTTCGCAATTTCCCACAGCTCAGGATATTTTTTGGGTATTTTTACCTGCATCTAAAATGTTTGATAGCCTTTTTCAAATTTCACCTTCAGCTGCTCATTGGTGCTAAGTTCGAGTAGCTCCTCTTGTAATACCACATTCGCCACTTCCATTTCATCAATTGAGTTTATGATCCATGGTGGTATTGCCATCGTCAAAATTTCTTCAAATCTATTTTTGAAGTCATCATACAGGGCATTTAAATGTTGAACGTATGTCTGAATAACAGCTTTGGAAACTGGGAGAATTCGCGCCGACTAATATTTTGCTTAATAAATTTCAATTTTCTAAGAAAAGCCGAAATTACACCCTTTGTTTTTATTAAATTTAGACTGTCCCCTTGTAACTGCAAGTTAATGTCATTACATTTTTTTGAACAAATCTGTTAAATACGCGTTATCTGCTTTCAATTTGATCAGGTTCTAAATCTGAATCTTTACTTTCCAGAAACTCTAAAACTGATTCAAAAAGTGTGTTAAATATTGTTAAACCTGCACCTTTCGACAAATAGTGTACTTCAGTATATAAGAGCTATCGTTGGAAGTCTTCATAAATTTCGTCGCACAATTGTGCAAATAAACGGGTATTCAACGCATTGCTTCTTATTTTGTTAACTGCTTTAATCACAAATGGAAGCTATTGGTGCAATCTATCCACTAACATTTTTTGCTACCAGGTGTTGTCGGTGGATCTGCTACCACCGAAATAATGTTGTATTTCGTCCCTTTGCACATCTGAACAAGCGTTGCGGGTGGGGGGCGCTTCACAAGTTTCGACACGCATTGTACTGAATATCGAATATGCAAGTTTTTACAAGTAACAGTCACTGACCTTTTGATAATTGATAGGTAAAGCCAACCCAACATTTTTGTTCTTTATTATCGAAACCAGATAAATTTTCGTGGACCCCCACTTACGACTTGTCAACCCCATTTTTTTTTCACGCCAACGTAGACCCCCGTCGAGTTTCCCGTGGACCTGAACCACTTTTGGAATCACCGTACTAGATTAACTCATCGAACACTACTTTTGATTTTACTACAATATCATGTTTAGAAATTCACTAAACACTATAGGGAGATGACTTAAGTGAGTCCTCGCCCGCGCGGTACATGGGTGCGGGGGTACGACAACAAAGGCGATCGAGGGAGAAGTGGGCAGTAAGCGTGCGAGTGTGATACACAAGAGGACAGTTCTTGGAATATATGACGTTATAGAATTTTCATCGAATAAATAAATGTGGTGCTCAATGTGGAGATTGTTTTCAATGTGTGTTCCGTCGGAATTTCTGGATATAATTATTTTTTTTTGCCAAAAATATCGTTTTTTTTAATAGTAATTGTTAACAAAGCTATGTAACATCCTACCAAGGAGATTATTTTGCTAACAAATATGGATACCTCGCCTACGGAAGCTGCCCGAGTTGTGTCGTTGCTGAATTCAGGGCTTAGTCAACGTGTTGTGGCTGCACAATTGCATCTTAGCCTTTCTGCTGTCAATAGAGTATATCAGCGTTATCGGGAGACTGGTATGTTTACTCGCCGTCGAGGATCTGGTAGACATCGAGTCACGTCTAAACGAGATGACCAGTATATTGTGTCAGTTTCTCTAAGAAATCGTCGACTTAACTCTATTCAACTGCAGCAGCTGCTCCGTGAGATTCGAGGATTGACTGTGAGAATGGAGCAAAGTTCTCTTTTCTGATGAATGTAAGATCATGCTGTATGGTAGCGATGGAAGAAAGAAGGTGTATCGAAGAGAGGGAGAGCGTTTTGCATAGTGTTGCATTGAAGAAAGAGTCAGTTACGGTGGCGTTCATGGACGGTTTGGGGAGGCATAAGCGCCGATGGAAAAACCGAACTTGCTTTTGTATCTGGACCTCGCTTACCATCGTTAAATGGGTCACGTTACATCGAAGTGTCTGGAGCCTCATGTGGTACCTTACGCACATTTTATTGGCGAATATTCTTATGTTCATTTTTATGGAGGACAATGCCAGGGCTCATACCGCAGGTATTGTAAATGAATATCTGAACAAAGTCGGTATTCCTTGGTATGCAATTCCCCTACTATGCTTACCATGCGGGACAAAACAGTTTTGAAAGCTAAGGTGTCCCTCGAAAGCGACGGACACCAGTGTGTTCCCGCTGGTGTAAGCAGAGTGCAGTTCGGCGTTGGGGACCTCCACCCAACACGCTGTGCTCCTAGCGGCGGGAAGTGGAGGGAGGAGTGCAGAATAGCTGCGTGGAATGTGAGAGGTCGGATTGAAGAGAAGATGAATGAAATGATGGATATTATGGAAGAGAAAAGATTAGATGTGTTGTGTTTGAGTGAAACCAAGCGAAAGGGCAGTGAACTTGCTGACTTGCTCGGAAGGGGCATTGCTCTGTGGTCAGGGGTACCACATGGAGATAGAGGATGTCAGGGGGTGGGCGTTTTGCTGTCCTCTCATTTGGTTAATTGTATGACTGAGTATAAATGTGTAAACCTTAGACTGCTCTGAGTGCGCCTCAAGATGAGGTTGATGAGAATTTTATTTTGGCGGTGTATGCTCCAGTGTCCTCTGTCGGCTTGGGTGAGCTAGAGCAGTTTTGGGAGAATGTAAGAGAAGTTCTAGCGACGGTTGAAGAGAATGAGAGAATTGTTGTATGTGAAGATATGAATAGATGGGTCGGGACAGCGCGAACTAGATTTAAGACTGTCCTAGGCAAATATGGAGATAGGAGAGTGAATGATGCTGGTAGGATTCTGTTAGGAGTGTGTATGGAAAAAGATCTTTTTGTTGCTAATAACGTATTTAAGCACAAAAGGATCCATCAGTACACTTGGGAAGGAAAGCATGAGAGAAGTATGATTGATTTATTTCTGGTAGATAAAAGGCTCAAGAAGCAGGTTATGGACACAGGAGCGCATAGAGGAGCCGATCTGAGAACGGACCATATTCTGGAGATAACCAGAATAAGGGGTCTGTTTGCAGCATGGCGACATCGCGTAGTGTCCAAACCTGCAGCGGTTTGTCGCATCAAAAGCTGGAAACTGCAAGATGTGATCACCAGGAATGAATATGAAAGGGTAGTATCCGGTAAGCTTGATGATAGATTGAAAGTGATGAGCGAGGATGTTGAAGAATGCTGGCAGAACCTTAGGGATAGTATGATTGAGGCTGCGAACGAATAAGACTGGGAACGGTAAAAACCGTGATGTGTGGTGGGATGATGAGGTGAAAGAGTCTGCGTACAAGATGAAGAAAGCGTGGCGGGACTACCTTGCTACCAAAAATGACTGTTATATGAAGAATTTGATGAAAGATAGATATAATCTGCAGAAAGCAGAAACGAAAGCACTAGTGAAAGAGAAGTGTGAAAGGTGTAGGGTGTTAGATGAAAACAAGATGTCGGACAAATTTGAGGAAAATTCAAAATTATTTTGGAAAGAAGTGCGTAAGTACTGAAGTGACCCGGCACCTTGCAGAATGAATAAAATTCGAAATAAAATAACTTGCTAACTGGTAAAAAAGATGGATGCGATGGAGTAAATATTATGGAAAACTGTATGAGAGTGGCGATTCCATCTCCGATACTGAGAGCAATTCTAATGAATTGCCACACTCGGGTCAGGGACTGGAGGATGCCATTAGTATGAAAGAGACTAAATAAGTGATAAGAAGTTAGAAATGTGGAAAGGCTGCGGGAATTGATGAGGTGACTGCTGAGATGATCAAGTATGGTGGTCCTAGGGTTTGGGATACCTTCTGTGCACTCTGCAACCATTGTTTGCAGAAGGGAGAGCTTCCTGAGGACTGGCGCACCGCAGTCATAGTACCTCTCTATAAAGGGAAAGGTTCTCATTTAGACTGCGCGTGCTACAGGGCCATCAGCTTGGTCAGCTTAGTAAGTAAAGTCTATACCAAGGTATTGACTGAACGTATGAAAGGCGTTTCAGAAAGATATTTGTAGGAGGCGCAAGGTGGTTTCAGGAACGGTAGGGGTTGTATGGATCAGATTTTCTCGCTTCGCGTTATCGGGGGGAAGTTTCTGGCTAGAGGTCAGAAAGTTTTTTGCGCTTTCGTGGATCTTGAAAAAGCATTCGATAGAGTAGTGCGAAAGAAATTGTGGAGTCTTCTGCCTGAGTATGGCGTGGGGGGCTCCTTACTACAGACTGTGAGGTTATTATATAGCCGCCACAGTGCTTGTGTAAGGATAGAGGTGACACGTCGCCCTGGTTTGATTTCTGTTCAGGCGTCAGACAGGACTGCGTGATGTCTGCTTGGCTGTTCGTGCTGTATTTGGACAGTTGCCTCCAGAGAATGAAAGGTAGAATGAGTGGTATGATATGTGCTGACACAGTGGTAAACTGCCTATTCTACGCTGATGATGCTGTGCTTATAGCACCATCAGAAGCAGAGTTGCAGACACTAGTTACGTGCATAAAAGAAGAATGTGAAGTAAAAGGATTGAATATGAATGTGAACAAAACTAAGGTTCTGGTGTTTGAAAGGGAAGTGGTACAAACGAAATGTGAGGTTTGAGTAAATGGAAAATGTCTAGAACAAGTGAATGAAATTGTGCATCTGGGGAGTGTATTTTCGAGGGATGGAAGATGTGAGTTGGATGTGGAGAGACGGGTAGCAGCTGGCAATAAAGTGAATGGTGCTCTGTCCGCATTAGTAGATAGTGTGAATATGTCTAACACTGCCAAAATGGCTATCCAGAATGCGGTGTTGGTGCCAACTTTATTGTACCATAGTGAGGCCTGGATATGCTTGAAATCGAGTGAAAGTATGATAAATGCAGTAGAAATGCGATCTCTTAGAAAGATGTGCGGTGTCACCCTTGCGGACAGGATAAGCAATGAAGAGATACGCAGTATGACAGGGTCGCACGACAGTATTCTTGTAAAAATGAACAAAGGAATGCTTAGATGGTTCGGGCACATAGAAAGAATGAGTGATGAAAGACTGACGAAGAAAATATACAGAGCGAAAGTGAGCGGTAAAAGAAGCCAAGCAAGACCAAGACCGACTTATGAAGATCAAATAGCCAGAGTGTTAGAGGATGGAAATGTCAAAAGCTCTCGCATACCTAGGCGAAAATGTGTGAGGAGAATGATTACATTTGAGGAAGCGAAAGAAGTATGTAAGAACCGCGACGCTTAGCGCTCCGTCCTCTCTGACTACCCCTTTAGGGATACAGCATGAGGATATGTATGTATGTATGTATGTAAGTCGGTATTACGGTTATGGGCTGGCTAGCAAAAAGCCCGGATATTAATCCCCTAGAACACCTATGGGATGAATTGAAGAGATGAGTAAGAGCGAGAGATCCGGAGACGCTTGGCCAGCTGAAAACAGCTATACGAGTAGAATGGGATAACATCCCACAACACAACAAGATTGTGACTCTTATCCGCTCCATGCGGAACCGCATGGCAGCAGTCATTAGAGACATTTTTTTGTTTTACGTCTTTGTTTCTAACATTTTACAAATTCTTATCAAAAGGTAAAACCATACCTGTTGAATAAAACACACTAGCTAAAGAAATTTAATTTTAATTTGAAACATCAATGTTTGTTAACCTTATAATATCCGCAATTAACTGGCACTATTTCTTTTTTTTGTTTTAGTAAAAATTCATAAGACTCATTCAAAACTAAACTTCAGGGGTGTTTCGATTTTTTTGATAAGAAGTATATTTGGCTGTTCGATAAGGAGTACCCTTTTAGATTGGCATTTCTTAAATTTAAAATCTAGATCATGTAATAACAGCCTTAAATATTCCCTGCCGCAGTGTAAATATTTTCTTCTTTAAGTACAGCATTCAAAGATTTCAGAGTTGGTATTTTTTTTATAAATTGTGTAAAACTGAGTAACTTTTTTTTTATCACTCTTTCAGTGAATTCGTCCATTTCTACTCTTTTTCTGAGAACCTGTTTTGGTTTTTTTGGTAACTTAAATTTTTCGTTGTCTCAATATCTTTTACTCACAACTCACAACTTTTTACGGTGGAAGGACTGCGTTGCTAGCTTCGTATTTTTGTACATTATATGTTTTTGATGGGATCACATTTATTTTTGTAGGTAGCCCTCCTGTTTTCTTTTCGGGTAATATTTCTCGTATGTAAAGAACGGATTTTCTTAAAGCCCACGCCCTGTCTCTATTGGTTTTTGTCAGAGGCTTTAATGTAACAATTTTTGAAGTTTTTGTAAGTCAGGACGGTAAATGCTTCTAAATCGATTATATTAAGCGATAGAGAACTCCGGCTTTGGTACTACCGAAGTCGACACTAATTATAAGCAATCTGCTCAGACTTGTCACTATCGAAAGTGCCACGTACGAATTCAAAATTTGAAGTGTGTTTGCTAGAAGCACCTTATAATTTTGATGATTGGTGCAGCGCCAAACTAAACATTTCGTTTTTCTTAAAAAAATGTTAGGTTAATTGCGCCAATATTTGAAAAAAAAGATTAGATTCGTTTTAAGTGAATAGTGACCATGAGTAAACACCGAACTCGATTATTATCAAATCGAATCCATTTATCAAATCGAAAGTTTATCTTTTTTAAATAGCGATTTTTCAAAGAGTCCGGCATCCATTGGCGAAGACTGTGGCGTAGTTGTTGGCGAAAGCGAACATCCTATTCATGTTAGAAACTCTTTTTTTAATTAACAGCTCTATGTAGAAAAATAATTCCAATGAATTTAATTATTTAATAAATGTTTATTTACGCAATGGTTTTCTTTAGACATGTAAACAACGAGTAACTACAAGCAAATAACATCATGTACCATTAAACTATTATAACACGAACAAGGATTTTAATAGGCTGCAAACTCACATGCAACGTTCGTTATCCTTACAAATTACATGTTAGTCATAATATAATTTTTACACATGTACCAACAAAACAATATAATATTAAAAAATGCACACCATTGCAATATATTTGATAAAAGTCAATAATGATGGTTATTAGGTTAACACAAACAAATGGTAATCATTTATTTGTTTCGCGATTTCCCTTTGACTCTATACGTAATGAGGCTAAGAATCACGTTGTTAAACAAATCGGACTCCATAAACATGCATTAAGTAATAATTTCGTAAGAAATATTTTTTCATGAAGTATCATTTTTAACCGACTTTAAAAAGGAGGAGGTTCTATGTAGGTTCAACGATAACTTCGTTAACTGTGGACTGATTTCAATGATTCTTTTTCCGTTGGGTTTAGTATAGTTCCAAGGTGGTTCCATTTAAATTTACATCACCATAATCCACCCACCACCACATCATAATCCCACACGTTGTTGCACATTGATTTGGCAAGAGCTTTCAGTAACTGTCAAATTTAATTATATAGGTAATGTATGTATAAAGTTATTTTGTACTTTTCAGTGCTTTTTTTTTGAAGTCGGTTTAATGTTTAGATAGAATCGTTTAAAAAATATAAAAATAGGAAAAGTCATATTGTCGACGTCAATGCAGGACCTTGTAATTACAATTTTTGGTGAAATCATTTTTTTCAACAAAACGAATAAATTACGTAGCCTGCCATCTAGTGAAAAAACATTGAAGTAGCTAGTTATCATACTCGGTCGGTAAAGCAGGCGAATCTAGGACCTTCGATTTGTTCTTTGAGTGATGTTTAAAGCAGTACCTTGTATCTGCAGTTAGTATTAATTCGTTGGTGATCCCGTATCAAAAACTTTGTTTTAATTCTGTTTTTAGCTGCCTTACGTGAATGTCAGTATTTTTATGAAGTAAAGCATTATTATTCATGAAGTAATTATATAATAGAATACTGTCAACTGTATAAAAATGCCAATAAATACAAAGATATAATTTACAAAAATATTGCATTTGCGACTTTTGTTTTATAGTGTACATAGAAGGTCATGCATTAGTTTTTAAACATTATTCTAGGACATAGAAAGTACTGCGCTACATTTAAAAGAACTGTATTTTTTTTAAGTATATTATTACCTTTTGTGTCTGTAATTCCTTAAAGAGTAGACAGAGCTTCTAAAAATCTCGTAATGTTATTGACTAGCGAATGTCCATGCCTTTATTCGCGTGATTTTTTTTACTTTCTTTTAGGATTTTTGAATACTATTTGATTGTTTGCTTTGCCAAAATGAAGAGTAGAATATACGACAATAAAGATACACCTGTCTCCAATCTGTACTTTAATTTTGAGAAAATCAGTTCAATAATATCTAAAGACAATGTCATGGATACAGCTAGTTCCACATCTTAACGAAATTATCTGATAAACCCAATGCTTTTTTTTCCCACAGATACAATGTTACCTGCAAAAAACAATAGGAATAAAAAGATCCTTATGATGGTCCTACAAGGTGACACACAAATTAATCTAGACAGTCATCAAAAGAGAAAAGAATTACTAAGAGAAAATGATGTTAATCTGTGTAATTCTATATCAACTGCTCATGATTCCCAATTTGACTCAAATGAAGATGCTTTGTGTGCTATTAGAGATGCTAAAATATTACTGATAGATAATAAAAATGACTTATTGACTAGCGTAGAAACACTCTCAAATGAAAAACAAGAAACAATCAGGATTGAATTATTTCCTTTTCAAGAAGTAAATGAAATAGAATTACTAAAAGAAAATTACGTTAAATGACCTAACACCATAATAACTACAAACGATCTGCAATCTGATTCAAATGAGAATATTTTGTGTGCTATTGGGGATGCTAACATAATAAATGATGAACAAGAAGCGATTGGGATTGAATCACCTCTCGTGGTACCACCAATATAAAAAAAACTGAATACTTTATATCTACAGCAGAACATATCAATGAGACCTCAACACCGATAATTCCACCAAGTACGAATCTGACAATACTAAATAGTGGTGCCAACAAGAGAAAGCGTTCCAAAGAAAATCAGCGACTTTTGAATAAGAAGAAGAGGATGGAAGGTAAGAAACATCTGGGATTTCGTAAACTAAGAGGCCAAAAAAACACTTTCAATGACACTGAAAGAAGCGAAAGGAAATTATTATTAAAATGTAATTGCAGAAAAAAGGACACTAAAATAACAAATTCAACCAGGAAGTGTTACGAGATAACTGAAGCAGACCGACAAGAAATATTTAATGATGTATGGACTAAAATGAACTGGGATCAAAGGAAAATATTTGTGTCAAACACCGTATTTAGTCGTGAAGCCAAACGTAAAACAACCGACAGTCATAGCAGGCGCAAAAATTCTATGGTTTACCATTTGCAAATAAGAAATAATTTATTAGTTGTTTGCAAAACAATGTATTTGAACACAACTGGGTTGGGTCAATGGTCGATCACTGAGTGGTCGGCAAAAAGCCGACATGGTATTGTAGAACATTACTCAATTACTATGGCATCGAGGTCTCCTAGAACGAATCTCAATTCAGAAAGGCTAGAATTCCTCAAGAAATTTATAAATTCTTTAAATAAACTACCCAGCCATTATTGTCGAAAATCTACAAACAAATTGTACTTGGAGCAGACATTTACTACTTATCAATCACTGTACGAAGTTTATAAGTCCAACTGCGAAAACGAAAAAATACTGGCTTTGACTATAAACAAAATGAAAGATATGCTTTCAGAAATGAACGTTTCCTTGTTCAGACCTCGGAAGGATCAATGCGACGTATGTCTCGCACACTCTAATGGGCATTTGTCAGGAAGGGAATATGAAATTCATCAAACTGAAAAAAATAAAGATAAAATAAAGGCTCAGAACGGTGAATGTCACGTTTTAACCATGGATGTCCAAGCTGTTAAACTATCTCCAATGACTAAGGCAAACGCGTTATACTACAGAACCAAATTATGCTACCATAATTTTAAGATTTATAATCTTGCCAATAATGAAGCCACCTGTAACTGGTTTGATGAAACAGTAAGTGATAGTTCAGCATCAACTTTTGCTTCTTTTTTGGCTTACTATTCGGAAAGCAATTTTCTTGAAAAAGGTGATAAATGACCTATTATTATATACTCGGACGGCTGCACAGCACAAAATAGGAACAGTATCATGTCGAATTCCCTGTTGTGCCTCTCAGAAAAATACAATGTCGAAATTCAAAAGTATCTAACTAAGGGGCGCACACAGATGGAATGCGACTCTGTGCATAGAGACCGCATTGAAAAACCGTGACGTATATTTACCGAGCGATTATCACCGCATTTCACATGAAGCTAGAAGAAAAAATCCATACCATGTGTTTGTGCCAACATTTGATTTCTTTCGTGATTTTGGCTACAAACCATTATTAAAGTATACATCAATACGCCCCGGAAGAAGTGTTGGAGATCCCGTGGTAGTCGCACTTAAAGCTATAAAATATGATTGTGAGGGTATATCGTACAAACTGCAGTTCGATGACGAATACCAACTATTACCTCATAGACCAAAAAATATATCCTTAGCTGAAGCTGAATTTCCAAAGTTACATTCCGCTCCATTACCAATTACTGAGAGAAAGTTTACTGATTTACAAGAGATAAAAAATGTGATACCCAGAGATTGTTGGCCGTATTATGAATCTCTACCTCATCGTAATTAATAAATATCTTTCTTCTGAGTAATTTATCAACTTATGTTATTAAAAGAATAAAAACACACCAAACACTTACAAATTTGTTTCATTTTTATTAGAATGCATTACTCTGTATCTACTTTGTTCCTACTTAATTAATAAGTGCATTTCCTTGTAAATTGTGTATTTGTATTTATAATTTGATCTTTCAACTAAATATCGAACCCATGTATCTGCGATTAAATAAATTACCCTAAATCTCAAAAAAAATTGTCTTTGTTTGTAATAATATAAAGATGGTTTTTAGTGTCTCCTGTAAAAACACGTTTTATGCATTTACAGGTCCTGCACTGATGTCGACGTTTATGTATTAATACCCCTGGATTTTTTACATTAAGGTAGTTTTTCAATAATTTATTGTTTTTGATTTCATGGTGTTCACAACAATTTTAGTCACATCAATTAGCCAATTTTGTAACATATCGATGACAAGAGTGGAGATAAAATAGCTAACCAGTCAAAATTAATAATTAAATCGGCGGTTCATTTGATGAATGTAATGTGTGTGCAGTGAGAGATTTATCCAGGAGCTAGAGCAGGAAAAAAAAAACATTCAGTTCTCATTTAGTTATACATTAATATATCAGCACATTAATAATGGAAAAGTCAATTTTTTATGTCAATTATTTAACCAATGACATTATGTCAAAATAATATTAAAATTGAAAATTGAATACCTGTCAATGATAATCCTTCAGTTCATATAGTAAATAATTATTCAATGTCAATTATTAATCAATAATGACAAATCAAATAACAAAATAGAAATCGACAGCTGTACAGAGAAGAAAAAAAGAAAGGATCAAAATAAAATGATGTTGTCAGTGTGTAAATGTCCATTTTAATTAATTAATATATTATTAAGTTAATATATTATTAATTAAGTATTATCCTTCAAAATTCATTGATGTTATTATAACTTTTTTTGTCCTTCAAAAAAAGTGCTCTTTTTTTTCACCAGTGGCAGCGCAACAATTTTATATAGGTCCGGTACTTTATTGTAGAGGGTGATTGCTATACAATAACAATTTCTAGCAAATATTTCTAATGTTTTGCTGGTATGTATAAGTTATGCTTACCATTTTTGACATATCACTTTGTTTAATAGACAACGCCTCATGATTTTTGACAAATACCAGCATTTCGAAAATATATAAGCTATATATATCAAATTTGAGGGCTCCAAAAATCGATCTTACACATTTTTGCTGTACTTTAAATACTTCAAATGCTGCAACGGAGTTACCCCAAATAACAATGCCATATCTGAGCATTGAAGGTACGTATCCGTATTCCAGCTTCATGATTTTCTAGTGAGCCTTATACATGGTGTTTTAATGTGTTTTATATTCGCGCTGCGTCTTGATGTTTAGTTTAATTTCACTATGATTTGAATAATCATCGGACCTATATAAAATTTAAACTTTCGCGTTACAATATAAAATATCTAAAACACGGGAAATTAACGCAATTACCGTTTATTTTGGTTTGAGGTTTCGGCCGAGTTGTATCGGCCGTGGTCTTCAGTGAACTGTCGCCGCACGTACGAGATTTTCTTCCATGAATCACTAGATTTCAAGTCGTCGATAAATTGTATCCGTTTTCGCAATTAATATTTGCGTCTCTTGATTTCAATAGCTTCACGCTCTACTCTTGGATAGTAGTTATTCACATTCGGTTAAACGTGTGGACACTATGAGTGTAGCGTGTTTAAAAATTATTTACAAATAAATAATCGCAATAATTTCCTTTTTTTAGTTATTTTAATCATCGGGCCTATTACATAGATTAATTATTATTTTTTCTACTGAACAGTTTAACACACTAGAGTCATAAGTCAATTTAGCCCATGACTATCATGCACTTATTAGAAAAAAAGCCTTGGGTTGTCATGATTCTGCTACCATGATATTCATGCTCATTACGTGAATCAATAGTAATTAAGCTTTCTTTAGGCGGGAATTCAACTAGTAATAATTAATGCTTGCTGCTATTATTTTTACATTATGTAACCGGATATTGTTTGAGTTTTTTTTAAATTTTTATTTACTTTTTTATTACATTCGGAAAATTGTGTTTAAATTGACTAAATCATTGTATTTTCTTCAACACCTTCATGATGCTTTTGCTAAAAAAATCTGCACTTTTTATATTTCTCTAGTGTGTTTTAATTACAACTATAATGATCAAACACATTATTAACTTTTTTGATGCCAACTGAGAACAGAGAGGCGAAGACGGATGAGATGAAACCGGACGAAGTGCAGACCGAGGTCGAAGCAATGAGCGAGAGTGGGTCTTTTCGGGATCAGGCCGGCCTCAGTACCGTTGCTGGTGGAATTCCTGATGCTTTCATATTTAGCAGGTACCTAATTGTTTTTATTTTGTTCCAAATAACAATATTCTCATTATTTTTTAGCGGCGGCAGATTACTAGGCTAAGCGTTAGTTTGGCTATTGTTTCCCGTTTTGACACTAGACACTAGACCGTAGGTATTGTTAACTAGTTCTTAGGAGCCGAGACTATGCCCGTATAACTAATGTTTTCGGTACTAATCAAATTCCAAAACACTGGGTGATGCGAATAATACGTCGACATATCCTTTTACTTACATTTTTTATGCAATGGCAAAACCTGAGTTTCGTGTGGATAGACTTTAGAATAAGCTTACACTAAAAACTTATACTATTTTTATTTAAGCTTATGCTAGTCAAATCGACCTACAGCTAAAAAAGCGTGAATGAAATTATGACTTTACTTAAAATCCTCAGCAAATGCTTGTAAAATGTTTAGCATGCCCCTTGGCATACTTAAGTGCTAGCGATGAAACGATCGCAGAACAAAATGACAATTGTACATATGTGTTCGTGAAAGAATGCTGCCCTGACTGAAGAATAGATGTTGAAAACAGATTCAATGACTTACATATATCGTTATATAGAATCCAATTTAGAGTGGCTATTAAATATTTTTGATAAGCTTTAAGTTCAAAACAAAAAAATAATTTTTTCATTTCATAATTTAATAATATCTAATATAATAAATAATAATCGTTTAAAAAAACTAAAAAAAAATACGGTTACATTGATGATCAGGACATTATGCCAAAGTTATGATTATCTCATTGTCTCTTAATATGTATGCAAAATTTGAAATTATTCAGATGTCTGGAAATGGGTGAAAATTAATTTGAAAGATTCCGTTACATAGATATATACTTAAAAAACTAATAAAATTTTGTTTTTAAAATGCAACTCGCTCGTTTATAAATCGCTTACTAGTGTCATTTCTTCCCTGTTCCCGCACATTTCATTGCCACTCGTTAAGCCCGTGTTTGTTAAACATTTATCTACTATTTTTTTGAAGCATTTACTAACTGGTATCAGTAATAAATTATTTATTTAAAGTTGTAAACGAAAGGAATTGCTATGAGTAAGAGTTTATACTACCTAACAATTGCTAATGCTAATGCTAAATACTAAAAGCAATTGCTTTTGTTTTATTCATATCACCCGAAGTTTTACTTCCCAAAATATTTTCTACCCAAAAATCACTTTTGGTGGTTATGTTAGAAGTCTAAGGCGATCGCGAAACGTAGCGGAGCGAAAATCTTACACAGAAATTATTACTAAGGAATTGTATCAAACGATGGAATAGCAAACTTTTCACTTTTAAACTTCGCTTTTCAATTTGTACATCAAAACGTTGTGCTCTGATGCTGTGTTCACCTCTAATGAAATTGTGAATGTATGAATTATACTACACGACTATTATGGGAATAATATGTACAAAGCAAAGGAAACAAATAATTTATTTGGTACATTAAAATCCTAAAAATAAATTGCTAATAATAATTGTGTACTATGTTGAATTATTTTAATTATAAAATATTCGAGTGTATCTAGTTTCAAATTAAAAACTTCACGGAATACAACAAATGGGAACGTTTTGTATATTTTATGATTACATTTAAAGCTTAGATAATTTTCCTCTAAAAAGTGACAAATCTAATTTGAAATGCTTGAAACAGTAATGTCGCCCGAATGTATCGTATCCTACTCAAAAACGTTAACGTTTAAGGGTACCTACATAATTCATATGGTAGGTGTATGTTACGTTATTAGGTGATGATATCTCGTCCAACGAGTGCTTTCGCATACAAAAACAATTTTTGTTTCATAATTCTCGGAAATATCGTTGAACATTTTTGAGAACCAAAAAAGAACGATGAATTTGTAAGATATTTTAAGATATGTAAAATATATTGTCCAGGAATCGAAAGTCGTAAGACATTATTGTCATTCACGTTCTAAGCCAATATGCACGTAACACGCATTTTTAATGTGAAAAATTTGTACTGAATCAGGGCAGGCAAACTAGATCTGTTAATTTTTTTTGTTTTCGGTTGATTTCTTGAAAGAACGTATTTATTGTTTTGTTTCATATTTTAATTTTAAAAATATTTTTTTGGAACAGTTATGTGCAAGTTTTTACATTCGGATTCTAATAAAAAAAGCTGCTTAGTGTTTAATATGGAACAATAAATATTTATTCAATATAAAACGGCGATTTTATTGTTTACATAATCTTATACAAAAAATATTACTAAATATTGTAACATACTCGTAATAAATTTTCTTGAGATCTTGATCTTGAATGTGTTAATAAATAAATGTGTTGGGTATGTGATACCCAACCTCATGGTGTAACAATTTCTCACCTCACTCTTGTCAGGTTAAATAATATATGAATCAATATATAATAGTATTTATAATATTTAAGTAATTCAATATTTATTTACATAGTAAATACATCTACAGAATTTAACTCAGCCTAATTTATAAAATATTTTGAACTATCTGTAATACAATTTTACACATTGTCATATGAGTCAATATATATAATAGTATTTATCAATATTTAAGTAAATCAATATTTATTTACATAGTAAATATATCTAAGGAATTTGCTCACCCTGATTGAGAAAATCTTTTGAACTATCTGTTATATAATTTTATACATTGTCAGCTCATATTGCTCGGCTCTTCTCTTCCAGCCATTGCCTGCAAACTTCTCACCGTGTCGTCGCGGTCCGTTTGGCCAGAGAGCGCTGCATATTGTGTCTACCTACGTGATTTCGTTCGAGAAAAGGTAGTCCATGTCGAAGTAGATATGACCTACAATTTAAAAATTACATATAGTTTTAGGATTTCCATATCAGTGCTACTCGCATGCATATTCCTCGTCCATGTTTTCTATTTAGAAAAATTATGAACAAATATGTTTTTGTCATTACATTTGTCATTGTTTAACTCTTAGCCGCCTAACGTATTTTTCACTAACACTACACTACCATCTAACGACGATCATGGTGATCGCTTGCATATTTCCAGTGTTAAATTAAATATAACGTATAAAATTGTCACAAACGAAAATATCACAACATTTTATATTATTTTTTATTTATATTATGTATAAAATCTCTGAAATAGAACACTGTATACTAATATACACTCAACATTGGGTTACACATATTACGATAAAATAGGCACTTTTATAATCTGAGATCTAAATACAAACAATTTTTATAGCTTGTCTATATTTTCTTATTTTTAAAAGTGAGATGTATAGCCTCCAACGTGTTTTTGGCACGATATTATCACGATTACTATAAAATTACAACTCACAATTAATCGCCAAAGTCCACACACATTTCTCGATAACTTTCAACGCAAATTGGATTTTTACATTGAAAGCACTTGTGAAATGTTTTAAGTTTCTTTTTTGGGTCATATGTCGAGCAAGTTTGAGCAAAATTTAAAACACATAAGTTTCAATGTTTTCAATGGTACTTGATATATTTTCAGGACTCTACGAATAGCGGCCTGAAGTTCTCTTTCCACTGTCTTCATTCAGTATTTTCGAAACTCTCCTTTTATCTTCCGTATCTAAGTCAGACAGATAACGCGATCACGATCAGACATAAAAAACCCACGAAAACAAAAATTAAATGCTTGTAACAAAGATAACTAAATGACCTACCGTCGGTCGGTCACCATAACCGCATAAAATTTT
This sequence comes from Zeuzera pyrina, assembly GCA_907165235.1. NCBI lineage: Eukaryota > Metazoa > Arthropoda > Insecta > Lepidoptera > Cossidae > Zeuzera > Zeuzera pyrina. Next base: position 15,529,773 of record OU015617.1, read on the forward strand.
ATTACCTTTAATTTTTAAATGCACGCACGTATTTGGTTGTCAAGCGCAGAACGCGTGCTGGTGGAAGAAGGGAAAAAGTACATGGACTTAAAGTTGCACGGTCTGGGTAATAACGGAGATATAAAAAGCGAAGAACACCTGAGTCACTGTGACCGACGCTAGGTGCTTAAACGTTAATACTTCTAAATTTTTTTTGGTAAATAAATAATCTAAGTAGTAGTGAGTCATATGCAAACCCATCTAGTACTTACTTTGGAATAAATAAACATAATCGAAACCAGAGAACACAGTCATTTGGCAGAGATATACACGACCAAGAGAATCTGTTAGGAATTCGACATTATTAAGCGTACGTATACAGGGTAAAGTGTTACCGCTATCCAAATGCAAAGGAGATTATTTTAATAGGTAAGAAGCTTTCCTAACAAAAACCAGTCTATGGATTCTATTTAAGTAGAGAAATGGTAGAGCTTTTCATGTAAGTGACTTAGCCTCATTAGCTTAGCGGGTGGTGAACAGAGGGTAACGAGATGCAGTGCAGGCGCGTAGTCAGGATTATAATGGTAATTATTCATTTTTAATATACTGAAACAAATTGGAAATAGGAACACTTACTGACTTACCTCGCTGTTTGTTTATCCGTCACGGACGTTTTTCTCAGTGACTGTAATATCACGTAAATAACTGAAAGAACAATTTACTTGATTAGAAAGACAAAAAATAGTCCCGATCATATCATTTTAAATAGAAATTTTTATGTCGCCAATTTCAAAATGCACAGGCTAGACTCTTTTCTTTAATTTTTGTTTGATATGGTTATCATGCAATATCATAGGATTATTCTCTCGCTCGGACTACAGAACTTCCTGTCCAAAGCGTATGTTGCCACTGCCCTGGCGTTGCCATCTTCTAGCAAGAACACAGACAAATTAGTTGGTCTGTGAGCAAGAACAACGTTCTCCCGTTCCCGCTCCATAATCATCTCACAAAAAGAGGTCATGGAACACGTTACCTACATAGTGTTACACTTTTTAACGCCTTTTCGAATAGAAAATTATAAATTATATAATGTTATCCTTTTTAATGTTTTTTTGAAATAAATTTTTTAAATTGCCATCCCTCACCTTCATTCCACAAGTATTACACAGAAAATTCTAAAACAATAATAATGAATACTGAGAATAAAGTGTAGTTTAAAGAAAAAAAATTTTATTAAAAAAAATTAAACCGCCTTCAAAACAAACACTGAAAAGTATAAAATAACTATCCTCTACTAATCAAAACTCAAGTACAATTAAAATAACTTTATAAATACGATACACATACCTATATAATTAAATGTGACAGTTACTGTAGTCGGTGCCAAGCCCACCAAACTAATAGACTTTATGTTGTTGCACATTCATTTGGCACCGACTTCAATAACTTTCAAATTTAATTATATAGGTACGTGTATCGTATTTATAAAGTTATTTTAATTGTACTTGAATTTTGATTAGTAAAGGATAGTTATTTTATACTTTTCAGTGTTTTTTTTGAAGGCAGTTTAATTTTTTTTAATAAAAATTTTTTGTTTCTCCCTTTTGAGTGGTCTTGACCTAAATAAATAACTAGGGCAGGTCTGCCATTAACTTCATTCTAATTCCGGAGCGCAACGATATACAAGAGAATCGTCAATATAAATAAAGGTTATAACCAGGTTGCGTTATCTAGTGTATCTTCGAAGTCCAAGCTCCAATATCGGTGAAATTTAAATGGAACCACCTCTGAAGTATTTTACCCACCAAACGAAAAAAGAATTTTCGAAATCTGTTCATAAATGACGGAGTTATGAGGTAACAAACATACAAAAAAAAAATAACAACAACATACACACGAATTGAGAACCTCCTTCTTTTTTTGAAGTCGGTTAAAAATTATACATTTCTTTCTAGTTACATTAATATAAACATTGTATGTTTGTGTGTGTAATATCGTCAATTTTTTAGTTTGAGGATTTCGTAAAAATATTCGTTTCTCGGAGTAGGGCAGGTCTACGTCAGTTTAAATAGAAGTCTTTGACACTAGTTAACAAGAAGCAAGTTTAACTTGAACTTAACTATTACTTCCTTATTTCCGAACTTACTGGGGAACTAGAAGCCTAGAGCTATAATTTCAGAACTTTTTGGCGGGAACGGGAGATGTGAAGTTGGCATTTTATTTCTTCGCATTGTATATATATTTTTTGGATTTTTGCGAATTTTAAGGTACAAAAGTGATAGTATATTGTGCGTTAAAGTTTTGTGCTGAGAATTGGATAGTTTGAATAAATATGTGCAACTGAAGATTTCGCTTTTTCCTAAGAAGTTCTTTTTAACTCCAGTAAACATTGCTATCACTTTACTGGCGAGTATTAGGGACTTAGTAATAAGAGACAGACATTTTACGTTAGAGATATTCCTATTTTTTACATGAGAATGGCAGAAATGTTTCTAATAAATCCGAAACAAGTTGCCAGTATATAAAAAAGAAGAAGAACTAAAATTTCAGGGAATATAAAATCTTACACGAAGTTTATAGAAAAAATATAACGAAAATATTATAGAACTCTATAAATTGAGTTACCATTCTATAAACCTTACACAGTATAAGATGATTGGTAGCAATAATGGATACATATGAAAGTTGTCAAACATTTTAAATGATTTTTATTTCCCATTAGCAAAACGTTCACACCAGTACAATAGTTCGACTCAATATAATAATCTACCTACACACTGTTAATCGTATGCCCGCGGCGTGTGTAGTGTAAAATGTGTGGGTAGATGTAAAATAAAAATACGTATATAAAAAGTTTCTTTGTACATTAATGTTCATATGTAAATTTTATGCTTGTATATATTTATGTATGTGCATGTCGATGAGTACTCTAATAAGATATATAGATATATGGAACAGAAATAACATGTAAATATTATGTATGTCTATGTATACGTATGTAGTAAGTGTAAGTCCAACAACAGAACCCTTTGTGTACGAATCATCTTGTATTTTACCTATTTCTTACAGATTCCACCTTTATATTTATGTGTAAGCGGTTTCTAATCACTGCTCATCATGTAAATAGAATATTAATATAGTTATCTTAATTCTAAGAAAAAGCATAAGAAAGCAATTTGTTTTTGAAATTAAGCAATATTTTCAAATTAAAAAAGGAAGCAATTTGAAAAAATGGAAAGTTTTTTCGTGGCTCTTCCAGAATAAGTTAAATTGTACCTAGAAGTTTAACATCTGCTGAGAAAAACTTCTGGATGCAAAGCTAACAGGTATGCCGTTTTGTAACAAACAACAACCAATACCATCCTCAGATGCATCGTACTGTATGACGATAGGTTATTTACTATTGAAATTTTGTAAAACCGGAGCATTACTACTAAGTCGGTTTCAATTATTAAAAACATTTTCGTGTACAGTTGTCAAAAGGAAAGTTATAGGTATCTGTTTTTATAATTTTTGTAATGGTAATATCATATTAGCTAAATTAGGTACAAATTTACGTAAATAATTAATCATTCCCAGAAAAATTTGTAACTCTTTTTTATAAAACGGACTGTTAATGTTAATAATAGCGTTTTTTCTTTCTGGGTCAATTATCATTCCTTCTTTAGAGAAAATATGACCAAAATACACACATCAAAAAAGTCTAAGCAACATGTACAATTTTGAACTTTAGAACGATTTTTACTATTGTAATATATTTATATTTCTTTTATAAAAAATAACTAAGCATTTTTTGACGCATTAGTGACTAAAGCAACAAAATCCTTCATTCAATTGTTCATTTAATCACAGTAATTAACAATATGTGTACGGTAACATACGTAGTATAAAATAAAGTTAAAACTTTTCATGTTTTACAAAATTAAATGACGACGTTTTTTTATTTATTTGGTAATTCAATACAAAGTGTGACCACCTCTGTTTTTTCATTGAATTTATAAGATTGTTTATCTCATCCTGCGGCAATCGGTCCCAATGGAATTTTAACAAGTCTTTCAGTTGTTGGGTTGTCGACACGCCGTCCAGGTTCTCTAGAAATCTTCTCTGGAGCATGTCCCATGCGTGCTCGATGGGATATTAGGATTTGGATTATTAGGATGGGATATTAGGTCTGGCGATTGTGCAGGCCACGGCAATACCCGGATGTTTTCCATTGCCAAGTACTCTCTGGTCCACCGAGCTATGTGCGAACGTGCATTGTCATGCATCAGCGTGAAATCTGAGCCGACTTTGTGCAAATAGGTGAACATAAGTCCCGAGGACATCTTCAACGTAACTTTCAGCGTTCATATTGCCATCTATAAAAATCAGCTCAGTTCGTCTGTTCTTCATAATACCCGCCCATACCATCACTGTGGAGCCACTGTAAGGGTGCACTTCCTGGACGAGTCTCAGCCGTTCAGCATTTCCGGGAGGACGATACACTCTTACCCTTCTCGTATCAGGCCTAAATCCAAACCAGGACTCACAAAATAAAATTTTATCCCATTGCTCCTGGGTCCATGTCAAGTGTTCCCTACACCATTCGTTTCGACGGGCGCGATTCCCATGGAGTATAGGTGGGCACCTAATTGGGCATCGTGCTCGTAGGCCGTATTCATGAAGCCTATTTCTCACGGTTTGGTGGCTAACAACAACACTGCTTAAGAATTGTAGCTTTAAACCTATCTTCCGGGCGGTTAACATCGGCTGACGTCTTACAGTCAGTTGTATGTATCGGTCCTGTCGAGCAGTTGTACTCCTTCCACGACCTGGGTGCAGCTCAGCAAGATCCCCTGTATTAACGTAACGCTGCCAAAGACGACAAATCACACTCCTATTGACACCAAAATGCCGAGACACCTGGGACTGATTTCTTCCCGCTTGTAGCATTCCTACAGCTCTCTGCATTTCATCAGCAGTCAAATGGCGTCGCTCCATAACATAAAAAATGACTCACCACTCAATTTTTTCAAAAACTGTATATCTCAAAATGATAAAAGTGCGATAAATACCAAATTTATCAAGCAACGAAAACACATGAAATCGGGAAAAAATAATTAGCTTTTATTTTAATGGAAACAAAACACAACCGAAAAGGTTCTATTTTTAAAATCAGCCAGTATAATATGTTTCCGAGAACATAAAAGATTGTATACCAATCTACTTTTCTAAGAAATTAGTAAAAGTATCAATTAATAAACCATACAGTTTCTGCAAATGATGCGTGTTGCTTAGACTTTTTTAATGTGTGTATTTACCTTCTTTAAGTTTATATTGAAATTTATTCTTATTAAAACGACATTACATTGTTTCGCTCTTTCGAAGACTTTTAACAATACTTTATTATGCTCTTCCTCAGAGTCTGCATATATCAAGAAATCATCGCAGTATATTATAACACTTGGTATATCACCAAAGTTACTTTCGCTATATTTTTGAAAAACTTCTGGCGCTACTGAGAGCCCAAAAGGTAACCTTAAAAATTTATAACATTGTATACAAATCGAAAATTAAATGTGCAAATATCATTAGAACTTTCATTTAATGGAATATTATAAAATCCATCGGACAAATCTAAAACTGAAAATACAGACTTATTTGCTAATTTTGGAATTATTTATTCTAAAGTGGGTATTAAATGATGCTGTCTCATTTATACTTCATTAAGATCTCTTGGATCTTAATGATTTGCCTTTTTTCTCAATTATTACTAAATTACTAACAAAGCTTTTCGGTTGTTTGACCTTCTTAATAATACGATTTTCCTCCAGTTCTTTCAATTTTTATGCTAGACGAGCTCGTAGAGCATTCAGTACTCTCCTAGGAGGTTTTATTACAGGCTCAGCTCCTGCTCGAGTGTGAAGTTCCAATGGCTTATTAAATTCATCGACTTGCTGAAACAGTTCACAATATTTTTTAATGATTAAATTCTTTTAATCGACAAGGCTGATGTTATTAATGTTAACATTTTTGAGCAGATTTAATTCAATTAATGAATACAATCCAAGAATGGGTCGAATCTTTAGTTTTACCATTAAAAACTCTGTATTTATTAAGTTATTATTTTTAGAATGAACTTTTAATATTTTTTTACCAATGGGTATTAATCTGTGCACCCCCAAATGCTTCTAGAACAATCGTTGTATCAGACCAGTAAGGACTATCATCATCTACAAGTTTCTTAAGATCACTTAGACAAAGTACATTAACTTGTGCATCTGTGTCACATTTAAAACTACCTTCTTATTTTCAACCCTAAGTGTCTGAGACCACTCTTTATTTTTATTATTATTATGGAGTGAATAACAACATTTTAGTCATAAATCATGCATATAGTTATTATTAGAACGCTTGTCATCATCGACACAATGTACCCTTTTTTATTTTTACAACCAATCTCAAAATGATTAAAATTCTTACAAAAATTACAAATTTTACCAAAAGCAGGGCAATTATTTTTATAATGTTTAGTGTTACATTTTTTACATAAATATATATTGTTATTAAATTTATAATTTTGCTTTTAACATTTAATATATTGTTATACTTAGCTTTATACTGTTGATTGGAGCGCTGGGTTTGTGGCCTCAGTATATATAATTTTCTCTATGGCTTGTGACTGTTGATCTGACTTAACAATATTAATTTCAGAACTCTAGTTTGACATAACTTTTGCGTGTTGCTTGTTTGTAAATGCACATGTGCATATGTGCATTTACAAAGGTTGTTACCGAAAAAACCCTACGTCTAACCACCGAGCACATACTATTTCTGTACGAAATTTCATCATAATTGGTTCAGTGGTTTGGCATTTCCCATTCAAAGTTTTGTCCCCTTTTCTATGTCCGTTCGCAGGTGTCACATTATTTATTATTTTCGTAATCAGTTCGGTGGTTTATCATTTCCCATACGAAGTTTCATCCCTCTTTTCATTCCTTTAGGGGTAGATTTTTGATAAAAAAGTAACTTATGTCTATTTAGCTGTACCCGCGAATCGTCTGGGCGGATAATTTTTTCGTGACTTTCCCGGATTAGGTTAGATTACATTATATGAATAATAGAAAGATTATTTTTGAATAAGAGGCTACGTTTAGCCTACGTCTGTCAACGGGCACGTACTATCTCTGAACTAAACACCACTTATCATATATTATCATAGTTCAGCGGTTTAGCATTTCCCATTTGAAGTTTCATCTCTCTTTTCAACCCGTTAAGGGAATAATTTTGAAAAAAAATAATAGGCTATCCCCGTTCCCAGGTGTCAAACTATCTTCATGTCACATCATAATCAGTACTGGAGTTTATTATTTCCCATACAAAATTTTATCCACCTTTTCACTTTCTTAGGGGTGGATTTTTGATAAAAAAAAGTTGCCTATATCCGCTCTCTGACGTTAAACTATCTTAATTCAAATTTCATCATAATTGGTTCAGTGATTAAGCATTTTTCATACAAAGTTTCATCCCCCATTTCACCTTTTTAGAGGTCGATTTTCTGAAAAATAAGTAACCCATTAATAACCGATTTTCTTCGATCACAAATAAAAAACAAGATACAAAATCAACGCTCCAAAAATGTTCGAACCAAATGTGCACGCAAATAAGTATTTGAGTGCACTTCTGTTTTAGTAGTATTCGAAAACGCTACCAGCGAACATGTCAAAGTACTCCTTCAAAATTGTAAAAACAACACATCTAGACCGCTAAAAAAAGACAGAAATTCTTATTTTCGGTTGATAAATTAATTAGTATTATTTATGTGTTCATTATTTCGTTATAGTCATAACGTTACATAGCTCTATTTTATTAAATTTGTAATAATATTTTTAAATATTGCCTTACGATATATGTCTTATCCCTGTCACTTTCACGTAACAAATCAAAATGATGTAAACAGCAATGCAAAATAGATTATGTGAATTATACTTTACGCACGAGACGTAAGATTACATTTAAAATTTTTGTTCAACAAATTTCGTTTCAATGTCATACATGAATCGTTTACGGGCTTTTATTACCTTATGATTTGACAGTAAGGTCTACTTTAGGTTAACACAATCTATATACTACTATATAAATCTCTAGCGTCTGTCTGTAATTATAATTTTACTGATAAATTTTGTGATACATAATCATTTTGTAAAAAGTAAGGAGCTTGTCATGAGCGCAAACACATGTTTCTACTACGTACAGATTTTCATCAAGATCTGTCAAGCCATTCTTCGGTTATAAAAGGACATACAGACAGACAAAAATTTTAAAAATGGTAGAATCGAAGTCTATGAGTCACAAAACGACTATTTATCACAAAATTTGACAAAAAAATTTAAATTACAAACACACGCAAGAGATTTATATAGTAGTATAGATTATAACTAAATTTATAAACTATAGCGCAATCACATACTCTCACTACGTACCAATATCCATCAAAATCGGTCAAGCTCTTCTTTCGTTATAATATGACATACAGACAGACAGACAAAAATTTAAAAAAATGGTAGAATTGAAGTCAGTTAGATATAAAATGACTATCTATCACAAAATTTGACAGTAAAATTGTAATTACAAACTGACGCTACATATTTATGTATTATAGTATAGAAGAAGTATAGATATAGATTTCCCATACAAAGTTTTTTTTCGCCTTTTTTCGCCTTCTTAGGGATAGATTTTTGATAAAAAAAAGTAGCTTATGTCCGCTTTCTGACGTTAAACTATTTTCAAGCCAAATTTCATCATAATCTGTTCAGCGATTTAGCATTTTCCACACAAAGTTTCATCCCCCTTTTCATCCCTTTCGGGATAGATTTTCTAAAATAAAATAATTTATCATGTACGTAATCACATGCTCTTACTACGTACCAATTTTGATCAAGGTCAATTAAGTCATTCTTCAGTTATAAAAGGGCATATAGACAGACAAAAATTTAAAAAATGGTAGAATCGAAGTCAGTTCGTCATAAAATGACTAACTGACTTCGTTAGTTACTCATAAAATGACTAACTGACTTCGTTAGTTACTCATAAAATGACTAACTGAATGATCACAAAAATTTGATTCAGGTGTCAAACTACATCAATGCTACATCGTAATCAGTTCAGCGCTTTAGCATTTCCCGCACAAAGTTTCGCCCCCTCCCTCCCCATCCCCCTTTTCATAGATTTTTAAAATCAAAAAGTAGCCTATGTATTTTTGACAAAAAAGTTTTAACACGGCACCAAATTTTAATCATTACCAAGATTTACCATTTCCTATACAAAGTTTCACCCCCCTTTTCACCCCTTTAGGGGTAGATTTTCTAGCCTATCTATCATGAAACGACTATCTATCACAAAATTTGACAGTAAAATTATAATTACAGATAGACGCTAGAGATTTATAGTAGCGCTAGTTGTACCCGCGATTGCGTCTACGCGGAAAATTTTTTCGTGGCTTTTCCGAATTAGGTTAAGATTGTTTTTGGAAAAAAGTCTACGTCTAGCCTACGTCTGTCTCCAGTTACTCCGGTTCATCCGGTTCAGCATTTCCCATTCAAAGTTTCATCCCCTCTCACCCTCTTAGGGGTACGTTTTTAATAAAAAGTAGGCTATGTCCGTCCCCAGGTGTCAAACTATATCTATGCTACATCATAATCAGTTCAGTGGTTTAGCATTTCCTATACAAAGTTTTGCGCCCCTCCTTCCCGTCCCCGTTTTCACAGATTTAAAAAAAAAAGTTAGTCTATGTATTTTTGATAAATAATGTCTTATCACCGCACCAAATTTTATCATTACCTAGATTTAGCGTTCCCCATACAAAGTTTCATCCCTCTTTTCATCCTCTTAAGGATAGATTTTTCATAAAAAGTGGCCTATGTCCGTTCTCTGATGTTAAACTATCTTCTTGCCAAATTTCATCATAATAGGTTTCGCGGTTTACCATTTTTCATACAAAGTTACATTCCCTTTTTCACCCCTTTAGGGACAGATTTTATAAAAAAAAAGTAGCATATCATGAGCGCAACACATGTTTCTACTACGTACAGATTTTCATCAAGATCGGTCAAGCCGTTGTTCAGTTATAAAAGGACATACAGATACACAGACAGACAGACAAAAGTTTTAACAAATGGTAGAATCGAAGTCTGTGAGTCATAAAATGACTATGTATCACAAAATTTGACAGTAAATTTGTAATTACAGACAGACGCTAGAGATTTAAATAGTAGTATAGATAGAAGATAAATGAGTATTAGCTAATATCATGTCTTTTAATATTAGAATTTTTAACAAAAGAACGTTGGCGTTAACGAGGTCGTAGCTCGTTAATCACAAATCTCGTGTTATTTAAATTTCGAGCGAGGAATTAGGGGTTAGTCCGAATACATTAGTATACATGGTAGCTCTATGTAGGAGGCTGGCGGCGGACAAATCGACAACATTTACATTGCGGTCAGTCGGCTTACGGCTCGTGGGTAATGGACCGGCTTCATATCAAATTGCTGGTTTGCATGCCCCCACGTACAGATGTAACAATAATACACAATGTACTTAAACAACTATGGAATAACACATACGCGTAATAAAACGTATTAGGATATCTGAAACTTAATAATGGTGTCATAATATGACTGCATCAGTATTTTTTTAATAAATATTCCAGACAATAACACCAATTCCATAACTGCCACAAGTGACTGCGAGAGCATATCGTTCATCAGAAAGTTGCGGGTGGTGCCGTCATTTTTCGACTTCACGTTCATTTTATTTTCAGGAAACTGCGTTATTATGATATTGATTTTAATCGTGATGGCGTGGGTGATAAGAAATGTACTTAGCTGGTTACCTACTCGCAATCTCATCACACTTTATTTCAACACCTATAGGACTTCTTTTTGTGAGATCATAATGACGGAAATACAAAATCCTAAGAAACACAATACCAAAATTCCGAAGAATGCAATTAACATGCAGAAGTGCATAGAAGTGCGCAGGGAACTTTGGTTCCCTTTTTAAGAAAATTGCGCAGACGGAGGAGTGTGAAATTTTGTACACTTAAAGTTTATATGGAGAAGGACAGGAGAAAGCTAATACATGTTTTTATATAATATGCATAAGAAATACATTAAATTAAACTAATCACCAATTGTTTACGTTCATAGCGCCAATATCAAAAAGACTGTTAATTTCAAACTCATAATAGTCTGTGATCACATATACGTAACCAGCTTGGATCAAACAGTCGCATAAAGTAGAGATTGTCGCTAAGGAGTTTATATTGTAAGTTTATATCTACGGTCGAATTTAGACCACAGGTCGTTCTCGACTACGTAGAGATATGTAAGAGGTATATAAGAACAATAAGATGGAAATATGTTGCGTAATTGGTCTTTATTAATATAATCTGTGCGGTGCGTCTGTCGGTGATTAGGTAAATTTTGACCGACATAACCGATGGCGATCATATTCCTACAAAATGTTAATTGTTCATAGTTATGTTAGTATCCGATAGGTCAGGTCTGTAGCCTGGGCTCGACAATAAGGCTGAGGTGTACCTGTCATAAGAGGCAACTAAATTGGCCTTCGGATCGCGGTCGATAAGAATGGGAGTTCCCTGGGGTTATTACCTAAAGTTATTCAACTGAGTAGAAACAACTTCGACAAAGAGGCCTCGTCCACAAATTCCAAGTTGCACAGCGAGCTATGGAAAGGGCTATGCTCGGAGTTTCTCTGAAGGATAGAATCCGAAACAAGGAAATTCGACGGAGGACTAAATTGACCGACATAGCCTTGAGAATAAGCAAGCTGAAGTGGCAGTGGGCGGGGCTTATATGTCGCAGAGCCGATGGATGTTGGGGTAGACGGGTTCTGGAGTGGAGACCTCGTTCAAGACGTCCCGTAGGACGGCCTCCCGCTAGGTGGACCGATGACCTGAAGAGAGTGGCGGGAAGCGGATGGATGCGGAGAGCTGAGGACCGGATATGGTGGCACAATATTGGAAAGGCTTATGTTCAGCAGTGGACGAACACGGGCTGACGATGATGATGATGATTACCTAAAAATTTGCAGACAGCGACAGCCACGCGATGACTGCGCGACCGGTGACTAATTGTAATAAAAAATTGGTATCATGTATGATGATTGCGTGTCTTTTGCGCCATGACTGTAAAATGCACTTTTCACGGTAGATTTAGTGCTACCGTACAAATTACATTCTACAAATTCTCGTTTTGACAGCTATCGCGCGACATTTGGCTGTCGCATGCTGTCTGCAAGTTAGGTAGTATTATTTTATTAGATAATAGGTGCAGATCATCCTTCCACGCGACTTCGAGCAGGACGAGAGCGCATGTAGTCCGCGCTGTCGTAACTGCCAAGGTGTATGGGGACTTCGTTACTGTCCTCCTAAGAACTACTTCCGCACTGTGCGAGCGGCTCTGGTGCGTATTCCGGAGTCCTTCGACAACGCGCCGAGGTTTACCACAGTTTTGGTGGGTAAAAGCCCCACATAATCCAGAATCTCACCCAGGAAGTTAGGTATCTGTGTGTGAATTTCTTCCACATGACCTTAAAAAAGAAGAATCCGATAGGTGGCGCTGTAGTTTAATGAAAGGGCAGAACGATGTCTGCCGAACCAGCTGAATCGTATACGCACCTTCGTATAATCTTTCGTACTTTTATTAACGCGACTTACCTCGCCTAGGAGGAACTATGTAGAAATATGTATAAATCAGGCAAAAATAATTTTATAAAGTAATATAAATACAATCCCACCTAAAATAAAATCTATACTCATAAATAACAAGAAAATATATGATACGTTATGGCAGAAAAAAACGTCGAATTTTACCGTGCAACTAACATCAAACGAAATTCATAAGTACCTTTTCAGTAAACCTAAATGACTCTTGAAGTTAAAGTACCTCCTAAAGTAGTTAATTAACCTTCGACATTTGATTTCGTATGTAAAATATTTCAATATGCCCATCAAACACATAAGTAAAACATGCTGTTATTTAGGTGCCTACCTACACAAACATCTAGTATATTTGTAAATGTGGCTATGTTATTTTTAAGTTACGCAGGAGAAATCCGCACACAGATACCCAGCCTGTTGGGGGAGAGGACTCGGTTATGTAGGCGTTTTACCCATCAAAACTCCTGCGGTGATTTTTCTCAGTGACTCTGGGATCTCTTAAGAAACGCATCGGAGCTCCTCTCGCGCTGTGCCGAAGCGCTTTTCTCAGTTACAAAGCCCCCCCGACACTCTCGCAGTGCTACGTCCTCACGGACCACACAGGCTGTGTCATCCTTCTCGGTGTCGTATGGACCAATGACGATTGATCCCCCACTACGATTGGCGGCAATCTTTTAACTGGTCGTATTTCCGCTAAAAATAAATGTTATATGACACATAAAATTTAAAAGAACAATATCAACTGATAACGGTACGAATAGAACTAATTTCATAGTATTCGAATTACAAAACATTACATGGTTCACATTGTACACTAGTGGACAAAGTCGCCAGACATTTCACTTCATGACTTGTTTCCGCTACGTCTACTCTCTCTACGACATCTACAGCCGATTCTACCATGTCGCACGATATTGATAGACATGTTGAGCGAACTTTGGCGTCCTCGCTCGACTTCAAGCGACTCCTCTAGCGTGACGTGCAAGTCCTTTGATCTGGCTTAATACTACCGCCTTAAATGGAATTGTAACCAAAACCAACGGTGTGATGTGCGTTTTAATCCGTTTGTATGGATGCTATTGGACCAGCCATCTAGTACGTGAACAATCAAACAACACAACAACAACAATAACAAAAAAAACAAGCAAACAATCTTACGAGCGCTTCATGTATGATACAATAGGTACGGTAGGACACGGTCGTTTTGTTCATAAATGACTTTTAAATGTTTATCTTAAAATACCAAGCTATACTATCGACATATGTAGGCAAATGTACTATTTGGTACATTTCAGAAAATTTTTATTGCTTACCTAATAATGTACCATAATAATTGCGAATATTGCAGTGACAAATCTCCAAGCTTTTTTTTTTAATATTCGTTTTATATCAAGCTCTTACATTGTAGTTTAATGCGAAGTTTTGTTCCAAATAGCTTTTTTCATGGCTTCGTATTGTACTAAAATTAAGACTCTTAACGGCCTATAGGCTATATTTTAGTATGTAGGTATTCTCTCCTATTAAGTTTTAGCTCTACCCAAATTCTTCAACTATATTTCTTAAATTTTAGGTATATTTTTAAAATTTTATAAGACGATATTATATGGTTTCCTTCAATGGCTGTGTGCCAGCTGCTTATCCTCCCGCGCAGGCAGTCGGTCAAGGGATAATGACGGTAATGATTAGAGTACTTTTAATCGACGGTAAGCATAAGTATTCTGTCTCTAAGTAGTTCTGATTTAACACCCATTAGCCCAAATAGGTCACTTATTGGAATTTGTGTCAGCTTTTGATTTTACAGCATGCCAGCTACTTATCTTACCTCGCAGGTCGTAGAGGTCGTCAAAAACTCATAAAGATTATTATATGGATTTATGTACAGGTGATAGGTTAGCAACCGACCACCGTTTGGTTTTGTTTTTTTAATACTTGCCTATAGCAATGGAACACCCCAAACATTACTTCTATTATCTATTAATAATTAATTAATTTGTATTCGAACACTTCGTGCTGTAGTCGTAAAGGGAAAATAATAGAGAGAGATGGAGCGCTCGAGTTATGACTTAAGTGGGGGTGGGAACAAGCCGTCAGTCGTTCTTCTCGATGACGTCACAAACATAGTCACGCTATGGCAAAAGGCGCCAGCGTTCTTTTTTTGTTTATTCGTCGAATTTCCTAACAATTGTTTTTTTTTCTTCATGGCACGGCGCACAGATTAGCGCATTTGTCAATGTCACGTATTGTATTTATTAAATCGTAATAGTATAACTCCTCTAGTAACGTGATAGTAGACTTTACTGAAGTGTTATAGAACTCCTTGGAAGAACGCGAGAACTTCAGCTACGCATTATTTAGATCTACTCCATTCTTTTCACTTACACAGAACTTTAAAACACAATATACTATCGCTTTTGTACTTAAAAACTCCCAATAATGTAAAAAATAGAAAATCTAAATAAAATGCCAACCTCACCTTCCGTTCCCGCCAAAAAGTCCTAACAATTGTTAGAAATATATATGTCATGATATGATTTTATTACACTAAATAATGTGAAGTCGTGTCGACGTATTGTCTACAATACATTTATGTGGCGGACAGCCGGTACTAGGACTCTTCATGGTGTAATTAAAATCACTTTTTCTTCTTTTACCATCATAAATTTTATTTATTTTAATTATGCGAACTAGTAATAAATTACAAAGAGATCTTACAGCTAGGAGCCCGTTACGTGGTAAGTTCGCAGAGGGCGATCCGACATCAAACAATTCTTCTGTTCTAGAAGAGTGACTTAATCGTTTTTAGCCAACTGCCAATAATTACGTCTAACCAAACTTGGATTATTCTCAAATTGACGTCAATCACTGTCAACGTCAACTTGACGTGTCGTTGACAATCAAAACAATCATGTATAGTCGCCTCATTGGTTGAACAGGATTTTTAACTGTAGCTTTTGCGACTTATGTAGTGAACATTTGCATGCTCGAATGTAGGTAAACACAGCATAAAATTGGAACTATTTTAACGTGTACATCTTATTATACTCTCAAAATAAAATTATATTACTAGCTTTTACTCGCGATTTTGCTCTAATGGTACTAGCCTATGCTTTGTTAGCCTTTGCTTAACAAATACAGTGACTTTGTGCAATCAAGATTGATCAGTGCGGTAGTTTTAGCACAAAAGAAAAATACACATAAAGGGATAAATTTCTGTTTTATATTCATGGAAATAGTAGGTAAGTAAGTAGAAGCAAGAAATTAGGAAATAGTGGTGTAATAGTATTCTGTAGGTATTTATATAAATTGTTCGACCACAAATTTTAATACATAAATCGATGATTGATGATAGAATAATTGAATGTTTTTAACAATTTTTATTAATCTAATGTTAAATGTATGTAATGCTTATTAGAATTGTAAAGTTGTAGGTACTACGAGTACCTCCTTGAGACTTCGCCATAAAAAGCAATTGCAAGAATGTCGTCTGAGTAGACGACAAAGAGCCGAGTGGATTCTTGAGGTTTTAATCTAAGAGTATAATGAAATTTCAGATAAATATAAGAGAAAAACGTAAGTATAATTTACGATATATGTTTAAAGCTTAACCACATAGTACCAAATTCATTAATTAATTGATAATTACTAAATTATGAATACGGATAGTCGTATTCGTGTCTAACTTTAAAGAAGTTCTAGTTTTGAATAATTCACCTGATCGAGTGCATATAGTTAAAGCGTGCATGAATTAATTAAAATTAGATTTCAGAATCAATTTGGAAATTTGGGGGCACGGTAGTGCCCCCGCCAAGTTAGGCACAGCCGTACCATCCTTTTCTCGAAGGGCCCCTGTAACTTCGTTGCGGATAATGATAGAAGTCTAAATTTTATTTAAAATTTAGACTGTAATTGTATTACAACTACACACATCAAAAGTGTCTAGGGATCAAGTACATTTTTAACTATAAAAAATTATCCAATTAATATTTACCTAATCTAGTCTTCCAGACTCGCTTCTTACTTTAATTCCTATATTTAAGTTAACAACTTATCCCTATATTTTGTACAAATTAAGAAAAATTACAATTTTTGCAAATCGTGGGAAATTAACCTAAGTTAATGTCGTCAATCACATGGCAAAAAAAAAGGCAAAAATGAGGATTTTTCAAATTTTTATTGTTTCTATTGTTTTAAAATAAACAAATTAATAATCTGTGTTTCGACCACTGACACGAATTACACAATCACAGCGATTTGGCATGCTTAAAATCAGTTCATCAAAATCACTTTGAAGAATGGCCGCCCACATTCTTTCTAACAAGTCAAAAAGTTGTTGTGGGGTATGCACGGTATCCATAGTCGGTAGAGCTCTTCTTTGAAGCATATCCCATGCGTGCTCAATTGGGTTGAGGTCTGGCGATTGAGCATGCTACGGCAGAACGTTGATGCGAGCGTCGGCAAGAGCGCGTGTTACGACTCTAGCCGTGTGTGGACGTGCATTGTCGTGCATTAGTCGAAACGAATCATCCAACCGGCTTCGCAGAGGGATGATCACGTCTGAAACAATCCTCTCCGCATACATCTGAGCATTGAGGTTGCCCCTGATCCAAATGAGATCGGTTCTTCCACCGATCCAAATACCGGCCCAAACCAGTGTTGTTCCCCCTCCTGAAAAAATTTCAAACGTTCTTGACGTCCAGAGGTCCTCCAAACTCAAGTATGTCTTGTATCCGGCCCATACCGAAACGAGATTCATCGGAAAAGCAAACAAAATAACATCTCAGTTACTATAACAGTACTTAATGTCATATGATAGCTTTCTGTAAGGCTTTCATTGGACTTAACTATTAAAGTTGAGAAAACGCTTTGAAATGATCTATTACAGCCCCAAAGGTGCTCTAAACATTATTTGAAAGCCATCATGCAGCGTAATAGTGGTATGAAAGTTCAATAAATCTTTTACAGTACTGTAATCGCCATTTTGTTGCATCACTGTACAACAACAACCGTATTTGCTTTCATTTTGCGAAAATGGACTGTAATCGGTGGAAAAAAATTAAAAGAAGTGGAGGTTTCTGAAAGTAAATAAGATGTATACACGATTGAAACAATCAACATCTACATTGACTGTAACCACGGGTGAAGAGCGATCAAATAATATTAGTCCGGGTTCTGTAGGAAATATTCACGCTACCGATCACGAAATTTGTGACAGTCTACTAGTAAAGTGTGTTCTCGTTCCGAAAATATCTCCGCTGATTAAGACTCGGATTCTGATAATTGTTATGAATATAGTGATATTGACAATGACAGATCAGAGTTTGAAGACAATGTTAGTTCAGAGTCCGAAGACAATGAAAATTTAAATGATGAGCTTCGGTCTAATTTTAAAGACTGGTCACTCCAATTCATCATTTCTCATGATGCTTTAAGAAAGTTGGCAACCATTGTAAATAAAAGAATTCCATATTTACTGCCAAAAGATCCTCGTACTATTTTTAAAACGAATACATCAAAGATGAATACATCTGTTGGCTCTGGATTATGTCTTGTCTAATAAAAAAAACGACATTGTATAATTGTATAAGATTGTATTTATGAACTTACTCTAAGTATTGCCGTCTAATCACTAAACCAAGTTCAATGAAAGCATTAATTTACAGCAGATATTTTTTAGTTAATTGTGGTAGGTTGTTTTTCATTTGATTTTCTTCTTGTTTCATCGACTCATCGTCTAGGTACTCGTTTGACTACTTACACCATTTATGAAAAAAAATATCACTTAAAAATAAGTCAAGATTTAACATTTTGGCTAAGGAACCCTAAATCCCCAAGCTAACTGCAATGGCGCTCCTAGAAGTAGTAAAATGTAAACCTCATTTCCGTTTCTCGGCTAAAAGCAGAGTGAATGCTTTGTGATGATAAGTGAGTTGCTATTAATGGCGAATTAATTTTAACTATTAAATTATTATTATTTGTTATTCATTATTTACTAAGAAATCTTGCAGCCCATGAAAATATTAATTAAAATGTAAGGAATATAGACGAAAAATTTAATTCCGCATATGAAAGTAAGATCTATTAGCTAACTTTAATAGATTACAAATTACATATTGTCATTATGGCTGTAAAATTTTGTCATAATACATATGGCCAATTACTTATATTAAATAATTTCTTTCTTTTTCACAAACACAACAACGCGCTAATGGTTAAGATTAATAAAACGGTCTATGAGTGCGGCTTGGTTGCATTCATGCGATCAAATAGTCGAGTGATTGCAACCGCACTGCTATATTACTATAAATAAGTCGAATAAAAGAGATTCTACCGACTTGGGAAAAGCTGATGTGTCGAATAATGGCATATTGATGTCTACTATAGTACTAGTAACATTCGAGTTGCGATTACTCTATATTCTTTCGACTATTTGGCTACTCAGACGATAATCTTACGATATTTACAGCATTTAAAGCAAAGAGAAATGCACCCAAATCGTGTTAAGAAAACGTGCACAGATCTTTTATTCGATATTTTGAAGATCCGTTTCATTGCCAATAGTTAAAATAGAAACGTGCTGCTGACTTTTTTACAATAAGTTTTGCTAGTTGGGAATGATTATTAAAAATTTCACTGACACACTCACCAATCATCAAAATTCTTAGCTATTTCTAGCTGTCACGAATTTTGAATTTTAGTTACTGTTTAGCCTATAAAGGAAGGAAAAAATGAAAAATCCCGAATTAATTATTCATTAAATGCTGCGAGCGCCCGCATGCTGTTGGGATATGCCTTGAAGCGCTACTTATACGTTTACGATTTTCGTTTTATAATTTCGATAGCTATTATTGGTTCGATGATTGCCTTAGTCTTATTTATTTACTGTTATTATTTGGATAATATTAAATTAATATTATTTGAATATTGTTTGAATAATTTTAGGGCATAGATACCTTTCGGTACTAATCTAAGCTTTTAGGTACAGCTGACGGACAAGATATATATACCCGAGAATGCCAAGTCATTATATTTATTATAGAAATAAAGATGTCTAATATTGATACGGTCGCTATAAATGTTGATAGGTAATTGATTAGATAGCAATTTATAACAAAGTTGTTGAATAGATGCTTCCATAGATACTAACTAAAATAACTGACTTGGTTTTACACGAGATCTTACAACTTTTTGGGATTCATATTTACAATTCCAAAGTAATAACAAATTAAGAATAAATCTGGCTTTAGTACTTAATTTTCACATGAGTGATTTTGCTTCTATTTATCTTCCAATTACCTTTCAACAATAATTAACTTTCCTAAAAATATTTTATAAATAAATGTGAGGGATTGTTTGATATCTAGTTTAATGTAAATGCTATTGTAGAAGTGTTTTTAAGACTATTATTGCTATTACAACTAAACGTACACTAATGTGTAAACCACATAACGATAGATATCTGATGTGGTTTAATAAGCTTCTCATTAAATGTAAAGAAAAGCAAAATTTCACTCAAAGTATTAAAAATTTGGATTTGGATTGGTAATAAAGAATTTCGGTGAATTCCTGGATTTGGTGCTGGAGGCTATGGATGAAGGTTTTCAGGTAGACGTCGTGTACGCCGATTATTCCAAAGCCTTTGATAAAATTTCGCATTCATTATTGTACCATAAGCTGGAGTATATGGGTATACACGGCGATTTGTTGAGATGGCTTGAGTCATACTTGCATAATCGAACTCAAGTGGTAACGGTAAAGAGCTACAAGTCTAGTTTTATACCTATCACTTCAGGTGTTCCCCAGGGATCTCATCTTGGACCTCTACTTTTTAACGTCTTAATTAATGATGTCGTACAGTATTGTCATCATTCTAAAATATTATTATACGCTGATGACACGAAAATTTTTAGTATCGTAAAATATAAGCTAGACTGTTAAAATTTACAAAGTGATTTAGATAGATTAACTGAATATTGTTTACGTAATAAATTAAATTTAAATATAGACAAATGCTGCACAATAATTTACTCGAGAAAAAAAATACCTTTCTGTTATAATTATAATCTCGATAATTTAAATCTGAAGAGGGTCTCTGTGATGAAAGACCTAGGGGTATATCTAGATAAGGAGTTAACTTTTGTGCACCACATTGAACAAATTGTTGCCAAGGCATATAAAATGCTAGGTTTTGTTTTTCGACAAAGTATGGACTTCAAAAATCCTGATACATTGATCATGCTTTATAATGCATTTGTCCGTTCACATCTAGAGTACGCTTCCACAGATTGGAATCCTCATTATACTAAGTATATCGATATAGTAGAGCGTGTTCAAAATAAATTCATTAAACGACTTAAATACAGATTTGACAACAGCGATGAAAACAGCATTATTACACTGAAAAAGCGTAGAGAACACAGAGACCAAATATTTTTGTATAAAATTATTGCTAATCTAATTGTTTCCCCTTATGTTGTCAGTAAGATATCACTAAAGTGTCCCAGAGTCAACCTTCGGTCGAGTAAAACATTTGCAATTCCTCCTTGTCAGACTAATTATTTTAGAAACCGTTATATTGTTCGAGCTTGTAGTAAGTATAACGAGGTATACAGTAATATTGACTTATTTTCTTGTAAGCCTTCCAAATATATATCGTCTATTAAAAAAAATTAAATAAGTTATTGTTTCGGGAAGACGTAAATGTTATGGAGAATATTAATGTTTGTATGTCTACTCAATATTTGTCAAATTTTAATAGTGGAAACTTGTTTGGCTTATGTAATTTTATTCAATGTTTTTTATAACTCTTAAGTGTGAAATTGCTGTATGTTTCCTTAACATAATAAAAAAAAAATGCGGTACTAAATTATTTCTAAACTAAACTATCTTACGATCATCTTAGAGATCATAGCAATATTTTGATGCAGTATAATGCGAATTACAAATACCTTAGAGATTATTGCAATATTGTGATGGATGAAGGAACGTTATTTTGAATAAATGAAAGAATGTTCGTGAAACTATTAGAACCCAAGATATTTCTGGTCTTACATAATTAGTTAATATCCAATAGCGGTTTTATAACAAACCATATTAATTGGGGTTAGGCAGTTGCTAATAGATTTCTCAATTCTTTTCTGAATATTTTTAGTCAGTTTTCGCCATTAACTCGTCTACAACTTCTTTTCCGCTAATTAAGTTTCATGTGGATACATTCGTTCGTGGTGTACGTTTTAAGCTTAATCTTACAAAAGTTGAAATTACTAAGACGTTATCTCATTAAGATAGAAACAAAGGGGCAGGGCCTGTATCCTCCAAATGTTTCCCAAAGTGTGCGGAGACTTTAAGCTAAGCCATTGGCAGTCATCTCTAAAAAATCGCCTATTTAAGGATTGTTTTCGTCAAAGTGGAAAATCTTTCGTATAATCCGTACACGTACCTAAGAAAATTGACGTCATAGCATTCTTAAATTATCTCAAGTTATGGCCGGTGTCTATTATCTCAGTGATTGGAGTAGTTTTTGAAGGTGTGATCCATAAATATACATACCTATAGGTCACATAGGACCCTGTTTGCATCCGGCACAGCATGGTTTTATTTTAATGGTGACATTAATATTCGCACATTCATAGTGACATGGTGTTATACATGGTTCTCTATTGCGATAATGTAAATCTATTTGTGAAATTGTTCGCAATTGGATGTTATTCGTGCTTAGTCTCGAATTAAAACTACAACTTCAGGTGTACTACAAGGATCTTAATTGGGACTCTTATTTTTATATTTTTTATAAATAATCTACTAATTACCATGCACAAAAAGTATTAAATCATAAAGTATAAATGGAATATAGGTAGGTATAGTACACTAAACA
The DNA here is from genome assembly GCA_907165235.1 of Zeuzera pyrina. NCBI lineage: Eukaryota > Metazoa > Arthropoda > Insecta > Lepidoptera > Cossidae > Zeuzera > Zeuzera pyrina. The sequence continues at coordinate 15,552,344 of OU015617.1, forward strand.
GGAGAATAACAGAGCAGAGTTTATAGTATGTGATGATGGGTTAGGTATACATAATGGCAATCAAACATTATTTAAAAAAAGCATGTTTAACACAATGCCACCGATAGGTGTTTTGTTTGTCAAAGGACTTTTATTACTTTATTACGACTTTTTCGCTCTTTTGCTATCCTGGGAGAATTAAATTTTTAATGGATTTTCAATGGCGGAAAGTGAAATAAAACCACTACGGTGATTACGCTGCTTCCACTGGGAAAACACTGCGAACTCGACGAGACTGGTTACCTCCAAAGTAATTAATTTAAACAATAAAATGAACGTGATTTCAACGATATTACAATATTTAACATAAACAATTGTGTACGGAATATAAAGCGCCGTTGAAAAAGACTGCCAATTTAAATTTAATTATACATAAACAATATTATGTACATCAAACAAATAATACATTGCATATTTTTAAAATGGCAATGTTATGCGTAATAGGATGTGAATCTAGTATATTCCACGTACATACAAACCTACTAAAGTTAACCCGACTATAGCGAAGCGAACAGGAAGATTTTGATTTTAGCAACATTTGTATTCGTATTGTGTGTCAATGTGTGTATGCTCGTGTGTGTGCTTTGTGTGTGTGTTAATGTGTCTGGAGTGTTGCGGGTGCAGATGTATGATCACGTAAATTAATAAAATAAAAAGGAATTATAAATAAATAATGCAAATAAATATATATATCTTCACGCTGCATCCTTGACGAGGTAGTCAGAGAGGATGGAGCGCCAAGTGTCACGGTCCTTACATACTTCTTTCGCCTCCTCAAATCTCATTATTCTTCTCACACATTTTCGTTGAGGTATGCGAGTGCTTTTGACATTTCCGTTGGCTAACACTTTGGCTATTTCATCTTCATTAGTCAGCCTCGGTCTTGCTTCGCTTCTGCCACCATTCACTTTCGCTCTGTAGATTTTCTTCGTCAGTCTTTTATCACTCATTTTTTATAAGTGCCCGAACCATCTGAGCATTCCTTTCTTCATTTATGCAATAACACTGTCGTAATATTATTTTAGATTACATTATGTACCTGCTTAGATGATATATATTAATACAGTATATTAGAAGATACTTGTTATTGCAATATATTCTCTATTATAAATCAACATTTATTTGAGATAACGAAGCTATGGAACGTCGAAAAATAAAAGGAATAAATATGAATGGAGATAAAAGTAAATGGAAAATTCTTCCCGCTCCGGAGATATAAAAGATTTTAGAAAGATTGAGCTGAGAAAACCTACTTCACGCTTGACGTGGCCATTTGAAATGCAACTTTGTATAAAGTGCCATCAGAACCATATCGCGCGAGTTACGTTCGTTCCTCCTCTATCCGTATAGGGAATTTTCTGTCCTTATGTCTTCAACTATTGACTTTTATAAGTGTACAATTTTATAGTTTTATAGATTCACACAATAATAATAAAAAAGTGTTGAAGTTTTTTTGTTGTATTGTACTACAGATGCACAGATGAAAACTAGAATTGCTTTCTGTTCTATATTCAGCTTGGCAATAGGCACGTTATTATCATTATACGCATTTTAGTTATTATCATTATACGCACGAAAACTTATACCATGTACAATAAGTATAGTACCTGGGCGACCGAGTTTTACTCGGTAAGTTACAAAAAATAAATAACAAAAAAAGTCTGACCACATTGCAGGATTCGAACCCGCGTATTTCAGCTTGGTAGATCTAAGCTCTAGCTACTGTACTACTGAGAAGGTAAACTGTTGTGAAATCAGAAGAGTTTAGAGTTCAGAGTTCAGAAGTTTTAAGTGTGTGAAAACATAGAGAAAACAATTTTTTTCAGAATTGGGCCCTAACTAGATCAAATGTTGACCACCATAAAGCTCTATATTGTAAGTTTCATCGAAATCGTTAAAGCCGGTTTCGAGAACACGATTATAAATACACAAATATTGCTTATATCTTAAAATAAAGGAAGTCCATGACATTCAACATTAAACTCATTGTTCAGGAAAACAAATAATAGATTTTTCTTCATGACATTCTCCAGACGCCGTATCTGAGAGCAACTGTGATCTAAATCAGATAACCTGACTCACTTGTACATACGACACACACTTATTATCAGATGAGCTGATCGGTCGCCATTTGGTTAGAAAACAGCACCCATGCATCAATATTTTATCTGACATTATTTGCCTTAATTCGTAATGAGGGACAAGCAGTCTGAAATTATGCAAATTTCAAAGATGGTAGAGCCATGCCGCATTGCAGCACGAATGGGGCCGGTTCGCCCGGTGAAATACCACCCTCTCACAGAATATCGGCGTGAAATAACAGCATCTATTGCTGTTGTGTTTCGTTCGGTGAGCGAGAGTGCCGGTGGCCCACCACCCCTCCCTCTCCTTTCCCTCTTCCTATTTCCCTAAAGGCCGGCCATGCGCCCGGGATTCTCCGGATGTTACTTTCCATCAGGTGACCCGCTTGCTCGTTTGCCCCCTCTTTTATAAAAAAAAAAAAAATAAAGAGTATGCTTTTATCTTTATTTTTCATTTTACCTTATTATAAACGAACGAACTTTTCTAAATTGGTTTGGTGTCTGGGTGTTACTGGGAACTCCCCCAGAGTTCGTTGTGTGGTACCCATAGTACAAGCTTACTGCTTAGTTTGGGGGTCATACAATCTCTTTAATTGTCTGGAGTATGATTATTATTAAGTCCCGCGACTTCATTTGCGCGAAGTTCTCAATTTACATGATATATCTTTATAAATTGTAGTTATGTGTTATTCTGATGTTCATCAACATTTGTGCAGTAATTTTTACTGAAAGGGTAACAAATATCCATCCAACCTCACAAAATTTCGAGTTTATACATTGATAGGATTGATGATCGATAGTTACGAAGATTCAAAAGATTTTATTATTGAGCCAGAGCTATTAGATGGATCGTAAATAACATTAAATAATAATTATAAATAGTACAAAAAATTCAATAATAGTTATTATTTCAATTGATAAAATGTTTTATTTTTGTATTACAATCATGTAGATACATGACATAAACAATATTATTATTTTAATATATTCAAATCTTTTCACAGTCGGCCTGGAAGCGCTTTAGACTGTTATCGTATTAAAAGAAGATTGAAGAATTAGTAGGATGACAGTAAAATAAGTAATTAACGTCCTAATACATTTTATATTATAACCGGTAATAACGAAAATCAATAGGTACTTTTTTTTTAAAACATGTTTGAAAAATACATAAAATTGCTTACATTTTGGATTGACTGTTATTGAATAATTGAATGACACAGTTATTAAAAAAGGCATTTCCAATAAGTCCTCAAATTTTAAAAATTCATTCGTCAAGATTTAACATTTTTCAAACATTATATATAATCTAAAATTATATTTTAATTTATAATTTTTAAGTTTTTACGTAACTATAAATTATGTATGACATAAAAGCAACAAAAAATTAATTATGACATAGCCAAGTTTTTCTTAATGTATCGAAATATTGACAATTATGTTATCAGCCTCAGCCTCAGACCAAGAACCTTGGTCCGAGGCCTCGTTATATGACATTTGTTTTTAATATTTCTTAAACAAGTGTGAATTCACACAAATTAACTCTTACAACTTGGTCCTAACAATAAAATCAAAATAAAAAAATTGGGTTCCGTTTATGACTTCTAATATAAACATAATATGTAATGTAACGTAAATATAAATTAAACTTTTCTTTAAAGAAATTAATTCATAAAAATTTCCTTTCCTTCCGACATTTCACAATTTTAAGTATTCTTATAAGCGCTAGAACAGAACTCGCCCGAGTTCTGTTCTAGCGCTTCGCCGCCCGCTGCCGCGGCACGCTCGGCCCGCACGTTATGATTTATACACTTACCTAATCTAACCTACCCAAAAAGAGTCATTTTATACACTTACCTAACCTAACCTACCCAAAGAGAGTATTCTCATAACACGGATTTCGACCTGGCGCTTCGCCGGCCGCTGCTGCGGCACGCTCGCTTCGCTCGTTCGGCTCGCGCGTTGTGGTTTATACACTTACCTAACCTAACCTACCCAAAGAGAGTGTTCTCATAAAGCGGATTCAGTTTATACACTTACCTAACCCAACCTACCCAAAGAGAATGTTTTCATAAGGCGGATTCCATTCTGTATTAAATTCACTAATAACATAAAAAAAGTATATAGTTCCTTTGCCTCCCAAAATTTCGAGAATCATAAAAATAATGTCTATGATCAAAAAATTTAATATTATATGGAAAAAATTGTCAGTTACAAAAGTTTACGAAATTATTATCTTAAAATATGAAATCCCGTAATGTAAAACTTTAAAATCTTATATACTTGCAGTAAGTGTCGTCCCCGTTCCTCATAATAGGAAACCATGAACAATATGTGTATGCAAGTGATAAAACACGTAATAGTTGCAACGATAGAGAAATTACAAAATTATTATCTTAAAAAATGTTATCGTGTAAAGTGCTGCGTTAAATCTTAAATACTTATAATGATCGTCTTGTGCTATTAATATATCATCATTTTATTTCATTTTGCAAAAGAAATTTACAAAATTTTACTAAGTGTGTAACAATCTAAACCTTAGCCAAAAGATTATCATAAGCAAATGTGAGTTATAATCATAAGTACCAATATCGAAATGAATTATCTTAAAATGACGTCTTGACGAATGAATTTTTAAAATTTGAGAACTTATTGGAAATGCCTTTTTTAGTAACTGTGTCATTCAATTATTCAATAACAGTCAATCCAAAATGTAAGCAATTTTATGTATTTTTCAAACATGTTTTAAAAAAAAAGTACCTATTGATTTTCGTTATTACCGGTTATAAAATGTATTAGGACGTTAATTACTTATTTTACTGTCATCCTACTAAACCTCATCCTCAATCTTCTTTTAATACGATAACACTCTAAAGCGCTTCCTAATCTTTTTCTTATCCTTTACTTTAAATTATCATACAAAATTTTTTGTTGTACGGGCGTTCGCCATCCACTCGAAGTTAAAGAATTAAAATATTTGGCTATATGAACCCACGATCCTTGCTTTTTTTAAATTATTTTACCATTAGTTTCCTTATTTGATAATATATTATGTCTAAAAAGCATGATTTTTTGTAAAAGTTGTCCAGACATATATTTTACCAACTTGAGTCCCCGATGAAATCGTGTAGGTATATAATAAATTACTCGCTTTTTTATAATTTCCAGCAACATGTCATTCAGACAAAAACAAATTAAAGCAATGTATTATTAAATCAAAATCCAAATATGACGTCAATATGACGCGTGACATCAGAAAAAACCGTTCCGTTTAAAGGTTTGTTAATAAGATCAAATGTAATTTAATCTAATATTAAATTTCTATTTTAATTTGCGCAATAGAAAAAATAGACGTAAATGTGATAAATGGCTTTTTACACAATATTTTATAATATCTGTTATTTTCCATAAATGTGATTTAAGACTACAAATAGAAAACATTTAAAAATTTACTGCGTGAAACTCAGTTCATAAAGTATTGTGCGAGACCCAAATTTGACAGATGTTATGAATATTGCCATTGTTGACAAGTTGACAAGGCATTCGTAAATGGACCACTACTTTACTCTAATTGATCTTTCAGTATACCAGTTAAATTTTACCTACGATCAATTTTAATGAAGACTTTACTTGAAGAGAGATTTGATTGCCGTTTGAGTATTCGGCCGTTACTCATTTAATCGGGAGATAATGTGGAACTTTCGTCCCTGAAAATAGGGCCGAAATACGAACTTTCGTTCAAAGTATGATAAAATATTGCATACGCACCACGGGAGGAAAGTATGACATGACCGCGTTCTTTATTCTCGTTATTCTCTTATTCTCGTTCTTAATTCTCGTTCTTTCCCTCCATAAGTCTCCATAATAAAAATTCCTCGAAACATGAATTGTACCGATGTTTCGACTTTTCGGGTAATACACTAACTATAGCTAACCTGGTTCTAAAATAAAATTATATTAATTAATTTTCAATAGAACTTTCGATCCTGGTCTGATAAAAAATTGTATCCGCACCTTGGGAGGAAAGCATGAATTTGCAACTCGCGTTCTTAACAATATCACGCGGGTTGTAATGTCATACTTTCCTCCCTAGGTCCGTAATATACTATTGTATGTTAACCCTATTATACACATACCATATAATCATATAATACGTACATACATCCCACTGCTAGATACAGGATGAGTAAGTCTGGACAGATACGTGTCCGCGATCCCGTGTTGGTTACAATACCGACTGATGAGTGTATATTCTAGTGTAAGTTGGACACGTACCTAATACTTAACGTGTGACACGGATCAAGTACGATTAGAACCATACTAAAATACACTGTGGTAGGTACTGTATCACGTTGGATCACGGATCTGTTGGATCACGGATCCTGATCATGAAAAGATCTGGATGTATATACAGATCGGACTCCTATAAAATATTACGTACGTCTTCTTTATCTATAGGTCACGCTCTACCACGTCGACCCAGTGCGGGTTGATGGATAAAAGTCAGTATTTTCAGGCCACTTCTAGAATCTCTGACATAGTTTAACGATTACGGCTACGTAACTACCATAAGCACAGAAACGCCAACAGTTCACATATACACTTATACTTTTCATATACGTGATTGCACTCATGTTGTTCAAATAAGTCGTTAATCGTAATAGACACGAAAGTACCACTGTACCACTACGCTACGAGATTTTCTTACCTTTTACATATCAGGTTTCACAAACAAATTTCAACAAATTCAGTAATGTATAGATATTTTCGTTTGAAACATAATATGGCGTTGCAAGTATTTTACTTACACATACTCCATTTAATAATTTCCTTGTACAAATTAACCGCCTACCGAAAACTAATTAGCAACGCAAGTCGATCCATTACCGGCTTAGCGCTCTGGCTGCATAAGTCTCTCTCTTTCACTCACATGAGATGAACTCGCTGGCGTGGCACCATCTCTTTTTCATAATGGGAAATATGCAAGTGGGAAAACTTTTTCAAGCAGTTTATTAAGCGAAATTATATGTGAACGTAAAATTATTTAGTATTGCAGTTAACTTGTTTACTTTCATTTAATAATATTAATATTTTCAAATTCAATTATTAAAAAAATGTAAATAAGAAGTAAAAATTATAAAATTAAAATCTCGAGTACATATGTATTTAACAAATATTTCCAAACAAAATGAAATTATTAACTTTTTAAATAAATTGCCTAAGTCGGAAGCCAGGATCTGGGAAAGGTATAATAATAGGCCTCTGTTCTCAAGTTCGCATGTTGTTTCTTTTGCTAATCAAGTTTTTCTTAAGTTGGTAATATGATAGTGAGTAGTTTGGTTCTAGTTTCATTACCCAACTACAGTGAAACCAAAAGAAGTGTAATTTTTTAGCACCTTTGACTGACGAATTTAGATTAGATTTATCATGAAACATTTAGATCGAAAATATGGTTCTCAGTTTTTTGAGTAGCACATGTCACTTGTACAGAATCCATCATAAGTTACAACATTTAAGTCCTACCTCAAAAGGTTTAAAAAAATATACCTAATATGGCTAATAAAAACTAGTCTTCAAAAGAGATCTATGTAAATTCAATTGATTACATTATCCTGGACGCCCTCCAATGACCAAAGGTTTCATTACTCTCCCTTCGGGTAAGGAAAAATTTTTCGTAACACAATTTGAACTTGAATAAAACCGTAAATCATACCTAATGTTTGTAAACTTTGAAACGAAATATCATTTTTAATACATTTATTAATTTATAAGTAGGAGCATTATTATGTACATATTATATATAATAGCAGTTAGCAAATGGAAATGTCAAAAGCTCTCGCATACCTAGGCGAAAATGTGTGAGGAGAATGATGAGATTTGAGGAAGCGAAAGAAGTATGTAAGAACCGCGAGGCTTGGCGCTCCGTCATCTCTGACTACTCCGTTAGGGATACAGAGTCAAGATATGTATGTATGTATGTATGTATGTATATATAATATATTTAATGTAATTTACTGAACGTATGTAAGGTGTTTCTGATAGATATTTGTGGGAGGCGCAAGGTGATTTTAGGAACGGTAGAAGTTTATAGATCAGATTTTCTCGCTGCGTGTTACCGTGGAGAAGTTTCTGGCCATAGGTCAGAAAGTTTTCTGCGCTTTCGTGAATCTAGAAAAAGCATTCGATAGCATTCGAGCGAAAGCGAATGGTAAAAGAAGCCAAGGAAGACCAATGCTGGCTTATGAAGATCAAACAGCCAGAGTGTTGAAAATGTGTGAGGAGAATGGAATAGGAAGCGAAAGAATTTAAGTATGTAAGGACCGTGACGATTGGCACTTCGTGCTCTCTGACTACCCCGTTGGGGATATAGCGTGAAGATATGTATGTATGTAGGTATGTATGTAGGGTATGTATGTGTGTATATTTAATATATTTAAATTAACGCCTAATCAACTTGGATGTGAAAGAACATTCACTGAGACGCAAACATTCTTAAGGTCAAAAAACACAAAGAACCATTTTATAACGAAAAAAATAGTTTATTATTTGACTGTACTGACCCAGCGCCATGGTTAGTGGTGTCTTCCAGGCTACCGGTTAAATTTTAAGGAATAAACTTTTCTAATCTTAAAAGGAAGTCTGTCTTACTGGCTGCTCACATCTATATGTGCATATATATTATCATTATACATATTATTATCTCATAGTCTCACTTTTTTTTCTGTTCCGCTAATTGTGCCGGTGTGTATATATAGACTACAACTTAAATTGTAGCTATAGTACAGTCACACTCAATTGGTATAATTATACTTATATCTGCCAGTCTGCTGGTCACCTTAAGCAATGACAGCTTTCTAAGCGGCAACTTTGAGGAAGTCTATTATTTAAGACAAGTGTAATTTTAAGTTTGTGAATATTAACGTTAGGATACGTATGTGCTTTTTTTATATCTAAAGTATTTTCTGTTTATGTATCTAACGTTTATAAGCAGTTTAAAATAAACACCATCTACACAACATTATTCATACGTGTTTCCGTGTCACTGAACTAAGGAGAGAACAGGTATAAATAATTTTTGCTCAACTTTCTAGTAATATGGTAACTGCAGCAAAATGTGGAGGGCATTACGTGAAAGCACGGTGCAGTTTTTGCAGTTTAGATTTAAATGCAACCAAGCAGAAGGAATGTGGACGAATTACCCGCGGGAAGGTGGCGGGATTAAGAAAGCTTCAAGTGAGATGTCTTCCCCTACGAGCTATGGAATTACCAATTAAGTCTCAGCAAGAATTCCGAAATTACTGCGTAACAATGCCACTGCTTACCGTTCATTATTCATTTTATTTATTTTATTATTTTGCAATCAAAAATACACAAAAACAGAAGCCATAATTTACAGAAAGCAATGCTAAGTATCTAACAGATTGAAAGTAATTGTTACTACATACCTTTTTATTAAAGTATTTATTCATTAAAAGGACAATAGGTCTACAGAATGAAAAGATAACAAGTGGCCATTTTCACGACGAAACCAACGAGATAACGATAAATATAAATAATAATAATATGTAACTAACAAAACTGTAAAAAGGAATCGGCGCGCATCTGCCTATTAATTTGACTGCGCTAATTTATCGAGCTAATGAACAGATCTTCAGTTTTCGAGGAAGGTTTATGTGTATTAAAACTTGTCGTATATCTTATAAAAGTTGAGCATTAACGAAATTACTAAATCTAATTACTAACTACTAATTACTAAACGAAAATACTAAATAAAGTTGTAGAAAAAGTTTTCTGCTGAATATTTAACTAATGTATCGGTGTTTAACTGTATTATATCCGAGCAAAGCCGAATCGGGTCGATAGTATGTTCTCAAATAAATGCAACTAATGTAGTACATTTCTATATACTATGTAGACGGTATAGGTTTTCTACGGTAAGAAGATAAGAACATACATTTGATTGAAATATTTTGCTTGCGGTCTATATCAAGCACATTACACGAGATAGAAAACTAAATATGGATCAACCTTAGATTCTAAGATATATGTATCTCACTGGATTCAGTAGATTATACTCGCAGAGAAATTATAATGTCTTTAGTATGAAAGCATTACATAAAATAATGCTATCTAAACGATTTTATTTTGTATATTTATGTAAGTATGTCTATTGTGTACATCTAATTGAACAAAACGTGTTTAGCGTAAATGCTATTGAGCTCGCCAGATATTTTCACAAAATAAAACAAGATGATCAGAAATTTGCCGTAATTTTGATTCATGTGTGGCGCGCTATATGATATACATTCTCCATTTTTGTTGGCCAAAATAGGACAGAAGCATAAATTAGATTTGCATAGATAAAAATTCGATCAAATACAAATATTTTTGATTGCTCTCTTAATCACTTATAATGTTCTTAATCTAATTCTGATATAACGGTTCCAATATTAACTGTATCTGAGAGTACATTTTAACTTCGTGAAAACGTATCTGAGTGGGTAACTGGGTCTTAAATTATTTAGCGGCAAAAAATCAGGATAAAATTTCAGGAAGAGATGCGCAGCTGGAGAGCAGATTGCGCGTTAGAGCGAACTAAAATATTAAACGGGACTGGAAATCCCAGTAACCTCACAAAGTAGCCGCAACTATCTCGCTGTTTCTCTTACTTTTAAATAAAACCAACTAGATACTTTTACTTATAAATAATGCGAAATGAGTTTAACGAAACTGTTAAAGCTTTTAAATTGTCGACTTGAACAAATTGTGTTTTTAATAAAGTTATAATTATGTTTATAGAAACAATGTAAACTTAACTTGTAGTTGATTTCTTTTAACAACTAAATATACGTATGTATATTTCGTTTATATACGTATGTATGTAACGAAATATACGTAGGTATATGCGTATATTTCGATATAATAAAAATTAAGTACCTATACCTATGTACTTATTCTCAATGCAGTTCATTTTGAGTTCAATGTACACACTAGCAGAATAAGTAGGATTAGATTGTTTGTATATATTAATATTTGTTTACATTTACTCCATTAGTCCGACATACATATAAAATACATAATCATAATAGAAATTAATAATCTGTCCACACCAGTAAATAATTTGTAATTAAATAGCGTATTTTTAGCAATTTAAATTACTTTTCCATCGCTGTTAAACGCAATTTTTTACAACACAAAAAAAAATAGAAATTACATTTGGGCCGTAATGATAATACGCCAATGTTCTTACTGTAGGTACTCTATAGTCTTTGAAAACTAATGTAAATGCATGTAATAGGAGCGGAGTTACAAATAGTAAGTTCAGCGGAGCTCCATGTGAATTATAGAAGATAAGTCCTTTAACCGGTACACTAAAAAAATACTTTTGTGGAATTCCGAGGATTGATCTGTTGTTTCTTAAAACCAACCAAAGTTCACTAAAGTATTAATTATTTTTAAAATATCACGAATGTTCAATTTACAAAATAAAAAAGATTGAAGTTACACGTTCCAACATAATAAAATTTACAAAATTTTAGTTACATTTACGTAAGAGTTTTGTTTAAGAATATGTTATTGGTGTGCATTGGACTTACTTTAATTAATATTACTTAACAAATTTATTAATTTCACAAAACAGTTTTGTAAGTAACACGTGTTTTGCTTTTAACGGAGCATCCTCAGGATATTTCAACCAGCATCCAATCTGGCCGAATAGCTAGCCGAACCGAATAGCTGACCGAGTCTGATCTCTGGAATATCCTGAGGATCCTTCGTTGAGAGGCGAAACACGTGTCGATTGGTGATTTTTGGAGTTTGAGCGGAAAATAGCTAAAGATTGCAGTAATTCATCACATAAAATGCATTTCCGCAAAGTAACACTTGAGTCTCTAAATATATAACTGTAAATATTTCAACATTTTAAGTTTAGTGAAATCAACAATTTCCGTGTGGTCCGAAATTAACCCACGAGTTTAGTAAAACAGTAGTACGTAATTTAGGGATTTGAGAGCAAGTTTTACTCATTAACGCTTTTAGCATATGCTTTGTTTGAAAATTACAAAAATAGAAAAGTAGTTGGTATTGCTATACCATTACCACTGTTTACAGAAAAATCAATCGCAAACGAATACGCGTGGAATAATTAGGAAAATTGATATATATGTGTCGATATTCATTTAAAGTGAAGATCAAGCTGTTAGGTATAGCATGAGATGAACGTCTTTATGCTCCAAAAACAATAAAACACAATGTCATTATCATAATCTTTTTATTAACAATAAAATGAATCGTGCGATACATAATTGAATCATCAATTTAAGATGCACAAGCCTGATTACTGCAACTCACTATAAACCACGTTCCAGTTCCATTAAAATCATAACTTTACTGCTTTCTTAAAACCTCTGCTTCTTGTAGGAAATTAAATAATAAAATGTACAGGTACTCGACATACATGTGAACCGAAGAATAGTTCATAAAACTGCTTAGCGCGTATTTGTCACACATTGGTCGCACGTATGTTTGTAGTGTTACAATACCTACATTTTCAATAAATAGCACTTGTGTTTTCTCATTTAATATTCATTGCATCTCTCTTAATATTCGTAATCGAGAAATATGTAAGAAGAAAAATTTACGGATTATTATAACAATAAATAAATATTTTATTTACAGTTAAAGTTTTATAGCCTATCTATTTTATTATAGTATATTTTCGGGCGTTTAGGAAATTAAGTGTATTGTGAATCTATTGAAAGCAGAATAGAAGTTACAATTTCTGCTGAAGCTTTGAAGTATCCGTAATTAGATCTTTATAACAGACAATTATTTAAGGTACGAAAATATCGGTCTAATAAAACATTACATAATGTTATGCGCACATATTATGTACATATTTATATGTAATATATGCAAAATTATGTCGCGAATTTATATTAACTCAACGGAACCTTCAAAAACGACTCGACTCTATTCTTCCAAAATGACATCACATCGGCTAAATCGTTAGGCTTTCAAAATAAACATTACCTAAACAGTCGAAACAGTAGACAATATCAGAATAAGTATTTACAATTAGTACAGAATTATGATTTGGTACCGTTTTTTCTTACTATTTATGGCTTAAACATTGTAAAACAATTAATATTACTTTAAATATTTCCACTGAGTTTAGACCAAACAAATTCAATTACGTAAGAGGTCAGTTTTTCATAGACCACACAGATTTCTTTTGTGTGTTAGGAAGATACTCTTACATTACATAACGACTTTAAACAATTTTCGTAAATAGAAATTATACGAGTACAAAACGTTTTTAATTGGTTATATTTTTTACATTAAAACTTCTTTATCTACTTATCTTATTTGGCAGTAGTGATTTTTAAATTACCAAACTGATGTAATATTTTATAGCTAAGTTTCTTAAATAGATAATAATCCATTTTATATAACAAATTGCAACGCACCATGGTCGTTTCATGCTATTACAATGGACAAAACTGTTTCAGAATGTAATTAATTAATACAATTTTTATTTGACGAATATACATAGATTATATATATATAAAATTTATTGACGATGAAAGAACTATATCTTCTAAACTGTTACATGTAATTTATTTGACAAACGAAAATATAAGGAAAATATTTCGGAATACGGGTTACAATAATATGGTCAAGTCTTTCGGGATTTTATTATAATTAAAGCTCAAATTTCATGGATAAGAAATTATCCACATCTATTTTATGAATTAACATAAAATCTTATTCGTAGCACATTCACTTTGGCCTTTCATTTGGCACACAGTTACAGCCATGAATGCAATATACAATAACTTTTATACAGAAACTTTCAAACCCGATAGTAAAATATATAGCAAATAGTAACGTTAGCAAAATAGGTAAAACAATACCACATTAATAAATGCTAAAATTTCTATCTCACAATATTCTTAGCGACTTGATAAAATGAACATTAACACAGACACGAGGTATGCACGACATATAGTCACTAAAGACTCAACGAATAATCACCCTTCAGGGCGAAACAATGTACAAACATAACGATGAATAAAACAAAACTGGCGCCGGTGCCAACGATGACCTGCGCCGAGTATTCCATGCACTCAACATACCTCGATGTACCTAAATGACATTAGATTAAGATATTGTCTCGTCAAAATCTCACTCCACTATCACTCGATAAACATTAGCGAGTCGTATATACTACGTATATACATATAAATTTGATAAAGGTAATTCGTATTCAAATATTCCATAATAATAACCTTATTTCTCATAAAAACACTGCATATCATTTTCACAGTACATTCAATATTCACAAAAGTTACAAAGTTTAAAACGGCACAACACACGTAGAAATAGATCTCAGCAGCAGTAGAAAACCAGTGCCTTAAAACACGGCGGAGAGGCGCAATACCGGCAAGGATGGCAAATGCCGCACGGGCACGGGTGAGGCGCGCCGTTAAATGATACTTTCACGGTTCCGTTCATTGTCCTCCTGCGAACTCAACGAACTGCCACCGCAGATCTGCATTTCAATCTCTTGAAGCCTATGACAAAGGAACATTAAACTCAGACATGATTCTTATGACGCAATTCAATCACATTCATCGTTAATTATATTTTATTATCGTGTACAAAAATATCAGGAGTAAACGCTTCGACTCCTCCTTCATAACTAGTAATTTTCTTAACATGTCTATAGCGAGTTTGTAATTAGCGAGTTGTCAGTTAATTTTTGACGAGTTATTTGTACTATATACCTCTGATCAACTTCCCACTGTTGTTGACTCAACTTGGCCGACATCGCAGCGTTTTCGGTTTCTACGGTATGCAATCGCTCTCGTAGCCGTTTGATTTCGCACTCGAGCACCTCGTGCGAGTCTAACAGCACTCGCGGAGCGACACTAACTGCGGCGCCGCTGCCGCCGCCCGCCGCGCTGCTCCGCGCGCTGGACGCACACGACGCCACCGGCGACGCCACACGAAGAGGACTTACTGACGAACTGCGAACGATACATAGCGATGGACATATGTGTATATATAATATGTTCGCAGTGGATCCCTAGCACAAAGGTGACGGAGTGCCAACCAATCGCGGTTCTCACATACTTCCTTCGTTTCTTCAAACCTCGTTATTCTCCTTACACATCTTTGCGAAGGTAAAGCGTGATCGCCATATGATTCATTGTCAGTTTACAGTGTTTAAGTACAGCTAATCCTTTTTTACGATCTTCAATTTTCACTACCAAAAATATACTAAAAAAACAAGAACCTACAAGATTAAAAATTCGACTCTATTAATCAGAACAGAACTAAAAGTATAACCCGAGTAAATTAGACGTGAATGCGGAAGAAAGGTTCTAAACTTCTTATTCATGATTTTATATTTAATGGTTATATATTTAAAATATGATTACGAATTCAAATAAAAAAGAGTTATTTAACGTTATTATTATTACGAAAGAATGAACACCTCAATAAAATGATATTAATCATTTGCCCAAAATAAGAATCTCCGGTTTTTTTTTGGCATTCCAGACGTGTTGTTTTTACAATTTTTGAAGGAGCACTTTCACATGTTTGCTGTTAGCTATTTCGAATATTACTATTCGAATTTCGAATTAATATTTGGATGGGACGTTTTTGGAACGTTGATTTTGTATCTTGTTTTTTATTTGTGATCGAAGTTATTAAGATAGAAGTCAGTAAAGGAAGGTTTATATACGTAGTTTTTAATCTAAGAATATTTAATTTATCAAAGTAGGTTGAAGAGGTCTGGAGTAACGTATTCAAGCGTATACATTAAAAAAGTAAAATTAGTATACACACTATTTTTTTCATTTTTGTCCATAATGTAAACAAACAAAAAACTAACCAAAATTTTGCTAAGCTTTCACCGTTTGCTGGTCCGACATATTACAGGTAGCACTCTAATAACACTGCTTTTCTATTGTATTCACGAAACCATGAAACATTCGCAAATAACGCTAGTATTATCAAATGTAGTGCAGCATTGAAAAAATTAAGATTATTTGTCAAACGTTTTGTTTAAATTTGTAATGTTGCCTAAGGTTGCCTATGTTCCAAGATCAAATTGGTACCTATCATAAATCAGTTCACTCTAATATTATGTGTGACACAATTCATTCGAAACGTAAGACAGGATAATAACAGAAAAATATTATTGATTGTGATGTGCGAACAATAATAATCTAGTTATGCACCCTGGTGCCGTCCTTATCAGAGCATAGCGTCTGGTCGCCCACACAGTTCCGTTGTGCCGACTTATAATTTTACTTACTCGACATTTTTGAGTGACAAAGGTATCGATCATTATATCGTTTAAGCCTCAGTCTGTACCTAACAATCATCTAATATACTCGTTTTATAAAAATCAGTGTATTTTAATACTTTTTAAAATGATTGTTTTTTAAAAATACAAATTTTTACACTTATCATGACGTTCATTATTCTTTTAATTCTTGATAGTTTTTATTGAAGCACGAACATACAAACGGACAAACACACTAAAAATATTTGTTTTATCATTGTCTAATAAGTGTGACAAATGAGTCCATCTCTAGTTATATTATAAATGTCATAGTCGTCATTTAGTTGCCGCATTTGTTTACAAACATTTATTTAAAGATAAAAATGAAAAAAATACGATATCTAGCTTTGAATATTTACTTATATCTAGATTGTTCATGTTAAGAACTAGTAAGCATATTGTTCATTTATTTAGGATTTAATTCGACGTTTGAAGTTTGTTATCATCATTGTTTAGTTCTATCATGGCGTTCCACCAAAACTTTACAAACTAATTTCGATAGTTAGATCACTTAAAGGTTTTCTTTAATAATTTTTATCAATAATTACGTGTTTTTGTTACCTATAAAGCTGGTCCCGGTAGGAAGGCGGGTGTGACGAATGTATCGGTGGTGGTAGCGGTGCTGGTGGGAGCTGCATCTCTTCTATTGGTATGCGCCCGCTCGTTTCCACAAGGCCCGGTGTCGATTGACACCGACCCATTGCCACTGACATAAGATACTCTTTTCAGAATAACTAAATGTACACGATTCAATACATAAAATATTTATGATAATGAACAATACATTACTGATTCCCAAAATTAATGTAATTTTGACGAATATGACGAAACAAAGGACTAGAAAAAGCATATTACTAACACATAAATAAATTGTTGTTTTCTGAAAAAAGAATACTTTTTAGTGTTTGTAAAAATAAATTAAAGATATATTGTTGTTAACTTTCATTCGAAGTATACGAATTCTAACGATATACGTTACGAACGTTACGTATTCAATACCTTTTTCTAGCGGTGCTTTCTTATATTTCTCAAGTCTCTTGACGGCGATTGCTTCTAAGCGGACTCTGGCAGCGGGATACTCTTTGAGGACGTCCCACATGTCCTTCTTGCTGAGCACGAACAGGTCCGAGTAACCAACGGAACGCACCGACGCTGTCCGCCGGTTGCCTGTCGACGTGTCATCCACACACTCCGTGCCAACCGGTGTCCGGTCCGAAAGCTTATGAACTGTTTCGGCTTGACTCATACCATTATTACAAATCATACTAAATAACAACGTCACTTTAAATTTGAAAACTTTTTTCTTGCTTCTTCGCCAAAACAGATCATAAGATTAACTAACAGAAGGACCGAACACACGACTGGCAGGGTGAAATGCGATAGTTACATTACAAGATTATAACAAACTAGCTAAATACAAGAAGCTGACGTAGGACTGACAAATGATTCATACTATTTCGACAAAAACATAGGAGAATGTTATCAATATAAAGTTAAATTGGCTTTATCAAATAACTAGGTCATCATGAATAAATAATAATAGACCTCAAAACAACGATAAGAAGCCATTTTTCTAAAACTTTGTTTACATGTGCCGATAAATATAATGCATATAAGGCATATTTTGAATAAAATGATTTGAAAATTAGTACTTAATAACAAATTTTGAAAAAATCAGGCAATTTTTCTACATTAAAATGGCTATATTAAAGTTACTTCAAGTAAAAAGTATATTTGAAAGTTTTGATTTCATAAGATAGCAGACGAAGGATCTTATAAATAGGTAATATAGAGGACTTATTAATAATGGGGTTACATGCACCAAGAGGTCACGCCAAATATATAAGGTAGTCGGGGAGGATGCAAAGCGATCGGGGACACTGCCTTCAATACAATCAAAGGAGAAACTAAAGACGCAAACAGAAAATTGAAGCTAACATCTACAAATCGTCAAAAAGTATCTAGATATCTAAGAAAAAGCTTCAGAAATTAAGAAAGATGAAGTAAAAACATTGAACTCAAGATAACAATTTGTAATATTATTGCAGAGCTAATGTACATAGGTAATGAATTTTAATTAAGCAATCTGAATAGCATCACAGTAGAAAAAGAGATAATGGCTGCTATAAAAAATAAGAAAAATTTAAAAGCATTCTTATAAATAAACAATATCACACAAAAAGGTGTCGGGGTCGGTATTTACCATGTTATTGTTGATTAGAAGCGCTAATCACTTGATCGCCGTACAGAAATACAAGAACATAAGAAAGAAAGAACGTAACGGGTCGTCTTTTTACAAAGTTTTCCCATAAACGTTATTAAAATTGACGGCCGCTCCCTCGGCCTGACTGCAGCGTCTCCTCGAAACGTTTGCTTTACAAAACTTTAAAGAAATAGTATAATAGAATAATAATGGCGTGGCATCTCGGGCCCCGGATATTTACCAAGTTGTTTACCTGCTGTGCCCATGTTCAGAATGGAAATTTCGCCAAAATAAGAACCCGCCTTGAGTGTTGCCAGTACTGTTTTGCCATTATCGCCCACCACCTGCAGTTTTCCTCGGTTCACAATGTACATTTCCTTCCCGACTTCGCCTAAAAACAAATCATACATTATAATTTATCAATATATATTTAAATCATCGCAAAGTTTTCAATGTAGGTACGTCAACACATTATTTTACCTTTTCTGCATATGTAGTCCCCTGGTGAAAAGAGGACAGGTCGAAGCCGCAGTACAAGTTCGCAAAGAAATCCAGCTTCTGTATTTTGAAAGATCTCCACCCTAAAAAAATAAACAAACTTCATTAATATTATTGGAACAAAAGACATAAAAAGAACAAGATGAAAAAATGGCAGGTACCCAAACAGTCGCCGATCGACTGACGCGATAATTCAATCGAAAAACAAAAAAGTGGACGCGCGGTAAAAGCTATACGCTGACAAAAAATTTACGGATCGTAAAGAAATATTTTTGCATAATTCATGGACGTAAAAAGCGAATGTTTCTGTTTTTAATTATACATCACGGGATATTAAGCTTGAACAGTAATGTCGCATTAATGCGGGTGTATACAGAACACAACACAAACGTTTGCGTCTTCTTCGCATACCATAATATTGTAGCCAACTGAATACAAAATAATAATAAATACATACATTAGAACTTTCTTTCTTTCTTTACATAAGTACATAAATACATAAAAAGATACATACATACATATCTTCACACTGTTCTATTCTAGACGTAAAAGCTGTTTTCTGTCATTTTTACCATTTATTTAACCATCTTCCTGATTATTATTTGTTTGAAATTTAAGGATCAATTTGTGACCAATACATACAATATATCCTCACGCTGTATGCCTAATGGGGTAGCCGGAGAGGATGGAGCACCAAGTATCTCGAATCTCTATCCTTACATACTTCTTTCGCCTCCTTAAATCTCATCATTTCTACTACACCATCAACACTACGGTCATTTGATCTCATAAATCAGCCTTGGTCTTCGTTGACTTCTCCAACCCCTCACTTTCGGTACTCTTTCGCTCACTTAATTTCACTCTGTACATTTCTTTCGTGAATCGTTCATAACTTATTTTTTCTATGTACTTAAAACATCTGAGCGTTTCGTTCTACATTTTTACAATAACATTGTTATCCAGTCCTGCCATACTGCGTATCTATTCACTGCTTATTTTGTCCGCGAGTATGACACCGCATATATTTCTAAGAGATCGCATTTTTAATGCATTCATCTTACTTTCACTCGATTTAGGGCATATCAAGTCCTCACTACCGTAAAATAAAGTTGGCGCTAACACCGCGTTACATTCACACTGTCAACAATAATCCAGACAGAGCACTAGCCAGCTGTTACCCGCCTCTCCACATCCAGCTCTGAACTTTTACTCACATCCCAAATAAAATCACAATAAATACATGTAAATAGATATATATAACATAACATACATAACACATAGCATTTTTTCCTTTTTCTGTATTTATTTGTTCGTTTGTTCACTCAAAAATAAAAAATACGTTTTTTTAAAAAGCTTTTTTAGCTTGTCTAACTTACAGTCACTAACATAGAAAACATGTTAAAAATCTCTTTAACTACACCCACGATTACCGCAACAGCCTTATTAAGTATATAAATAATGCAGAGTTTTAAGTTTGTAAATATTAACGTTAAAATATGTATGTACTGATATATTTTATGTAAATATACATATGTAAATAAAGTTATATTTTCATTGCCTATAATAAAAAAATAATATAAATTTAAATCGTGGAAATATATTGGTAATTTTAAATACAACGTTCTTCCCTATTCAATTTATAAATAACTAGTTATGGCCGCGACTGCGTCCGCATGGAATTAAAAAAAAAGTAGCCCATGTCCTTCCCCTGGATCTAATCTCTAATCTAATCTCCATTCTAAATTTAATCAAAAATGGTCCAGCGGTATAGCCGTGAAAGCCGACCAGACAAACTGACAGACAGACATTTATAAGCCAATATCGTATGAATATCAATAGCTAAGTTGAATTAAAGTAAATAAATTATTTATAAAAATGAGGTAAGTACATATTTTATTTATTTCATTGTATATTATAAAAACCAAAGTTCATTTTTATTGAATAAACCACAATCCGAAGAATTTTTAATCATCTAACCTAGTTACATTTATTGCCAAAAAAACATTGTAGTAATTTCCCAAAAATTTACACATAGATATTAATTCAGTAGATACCAGTGGTGAAGTATTGTAACCCGTATTATGTTACCAAAGTAACGATTAGTCACTTTGCCATCCGCAACCAGACACTGGGGTTTATCCGTTCGCAGTTATTCTCGTCAGAGAACAAGGCTTTCAGGGCACCCAATTATCGTATATTTGCTAATTAAACGACCCTAATAGACACGTACGTACACTTGAAACCATAGAGTTTAAACACTGTATTATACGGAGTAATTACGCCTACTTACAAGAGCATTTCCCCATTGGAAACAGTTTTAAAAGCCTCAGTTATGTATACTTTATAGCTTTCACTAATGTAATTGTTACAAACAACTGAGATCGTAACAAATAAATATAACTGTAATCGGTATTAAATATAATTTGGGCAATAAAGGATAATAGATTTTATTCTCACAAAGTTTTAGATACAGACATGTTTTTTTTTATGTACTCAGACATTTCACACAGCGCCGTCTAGTCCCAAATTAAGCAGCACAGCGCTTGTGTTATGGGTACTAGACAAGTGATATTCTACTTATATACTTTTCTTTTTTAAATATATACATATTATACATAAACACCCAGACTCGCTAAGCCGTTGCGCCACGGAGGTCGTCAAACATGTATGTGCTACGAGATCAGACAATTACGATTTTCCAAGTAAAATTACATGAAGACTAGCGGCTCGTCCCAACTTCGCCCGGTTTAAATAGATAATATATAGTCTATGTTCATCTAACATAATGTATCTTTAAAATGGAGAAAGAATTTTTTAAATAGCTGCAGTGGTTCCGGAGATTATACTCCACATATGAACAAACTTACGAAATCTGCTCTCTCTCTTTGTAACATTAGTACAAATAATATAATACACACCCATTTTATATTTTACTAGCAAACCCGGCCCGTTTCACGGGCGTTAGTTGAAGTTAAAATAAATTAAACAGTTTAAAAAAAAATTCTACTGATCCGATCGCTACCAAACTTTACAGGAACACCCGCTAGGCCAATCTGAAGATTCCCTGAAAATTTCATCGAAATCGGTCCAGCCGTTTCGGAGTCCATAAGGAACATACATACATACATACATACATCGCCTTTTATAGGTATATATAAATTACTGAATTTATCTGTAATGGATACAGATAAAGAAACAGATTGAAAATGTCGACATCACAAAGTAAGAATTATTTTAATATCATAAATAGATACCTTCAATACCATTTACGTATTTTTAATAGCAATTTATGAACAGGTTCAAAAATTAATTTTCTTTATATTTTCCAGTTAACATAAAGTAAAATATCAGTTACCTCTTCAGTGTGTCAAGATGGACATTGATAGCAATTTCGGCTTTCAATTTGTCGGGAAGACAAGAGACAGCCTTTTCCTCGTCGGAACATTTCTGCGTCAGCCACAAGTAATCGAACCACTTGATGACCTTCACTTGCAGGTGTGTCGGCACTCGCCGCATGCGCATGTAAGTCTTTACGCCATCCAATTTTGCTGTAACAAGTGAACACAATTAGTTTTAGTAAACTCGCAATCATTTGTACTAAAAAGGCATATAAGTGGGAGTCCTATAATTACGCTAAATTTAATAAATAACAAACAATAACAAGCTCATTATACTATTCATCGAGTTTTAATTAATAATGTTCTTATCACTTAATTACGTTTATTGTAGTTTCAAAAATTACCGAAATAAACTTTGCAAAACTACATATCTTATATATTACGAATATAATAATTTGATATTTGAAGTCTGCCGAGCTTGAAAATCAAATACCCCAATTTTAGTTAAACATTATTTATATGGTATTTCATTGTTAGTAATATGATAATAGTTGATGAAAGCAAAATTTACTATTCTAATAAATAATATGTACATTGTATATAGTATAAACATCACAGCATAAAAATGGCTCTCCAAATATTAACCAAATATTATTTCACTATAATACATTCAGAAATGAGAAAGATATTTATCTTTCTCGGTAAAGATAAAATGAAACTTCAAATTAATTAAAATCATATTTGATAACTTGTCGACGAAAATCTACCAATTAATAAATATTAATTAAGTGACCTGTACAGAAATATGAATGATGAAAACCAAAGTGTTTGTCACTCAAGTCACCAACCTTGTAATATCAAAGGCGTGCGGAAATGTAGGCAACATCAAAGCTGGTAAGTATTTATATAAGGCTATATCTAAATTACAAACTCTGGAGCAGTTCAAATTTAATGTAATTATTTATTAATAATCAATAAGCACTTGTAGAATTTGTGTAGAATTAAATATGAGTTTGCCCGACTTAGTGAAGACGCTGCTGTCATGCCTACAGATTAAAACTAATGCGTATCGTAGTAATTTTACATTGTATCTGATGCCTGTAGCGTAAATTGTAAATAATGCATTCAATTATCAACGTAAATTCTTATAAAATATTTAAACGGGAAATTTAAAGCGAATACATTTTCATTTTTATCTCAGAAAACTGAGACCACGGCCGATGCAACTCGGTCGAAACGTCAATCCTTAAAGCGTTAAATTTCCCGTTTTAGATATATTATAATGCAAAGTGAAAGTTTAAAAGTAAATTTCTTATGTTCACAAATGTAGGAAACTTATTAGAGGTTTATAATTACCTGTTGTATATATAGTTCAGGAATAATTATTAAAAATAAAAAAAAATTTGTTTTCCTATTTTCCAATAAATGCCGGAAAAAATAATTTGTAGACTCTAGTTTAAGTTGACTTTTTGATTTTTTTAACCGACTAAAAAATGAGATTTAAAAAAAGGAGGAGGTTCTCATTTCATCTGTATGTATGTATGAATGTATAATTGTATATAATATATTCTTTATGTATGTTCGGGCCTAACTTCTTTGTTTATTAACCGATTTCAATATTTATTTTTTTGCATTGGATACAGTGTAACTCCAAAGTGGTCCCATTTTATTTCATTGGTATTGAACTTTGAAGTTCTAAGATACACCAAATCCTCAACGGCATATTTTGATGATTGTTTTGTATTCCGTTCCAGAATTGGAATGTAGACCTACTACTCTAGATATTTATTTAGGAGAAGGCTACTCAAAAGTGAAAAATAAATAATTAAAAAAATTTAACCGACATCGAGATATAAACACTGAAAAGTACAAAATATAAAAAAAAAACACAAGCACAAAAATAGCTCCATAAATAAAATACAAATTTAGACCTATGCAATGAAATTTTACAATCATTGAAGTCGGTGCCAAACCAGTAAACTACAAGAGAATGTCTAAAATGGGAAATTTAACGCGATTACTTTTTATTTTGGCTTGACGTTTGCTTGAGACCACGGCCGATGCAACTCGGTCGAAACGTCAAGCCAAAATAAAAAGTAATCGCGTTAAATTTCCCGTTTTAGATATTTTATAATGCAACGCGAAAGCTTAAAAGTTTATATAACAACAGAATGTTTACTAATTTTGTAGGCTTAGGATCAACTTCAATAATTGTCATATTTAATTATATAGGTATTTGTAGTGTACTTACAAAGTTATTTTTTTACTTGAGTTTCGTCTAGTAAATAATAATTATTTTGTACATTTCTGCGTTTTTTTTTGAAGTCGGTTTAATTTTATTTATTGTGAGTAAAAGTTTCTTATTAGATATTGTAATAACCGTGTTTAACTTTTTATTCAGTGAAATATCATCCTTTATTATTGATTTAGTCCAAAAACTAAACATTTACCTAAAATAATTTGTCCACGATTTAGAGTAATTTAAGTAAGATTTACGCTTGACAATAGACAGGTTGTCAAGCTTGTCGCCGCTTAAAAAAACATGACCTCAGTTAGTTATTGTCGTTGAAGATCCGTTGAGTCGTGTCTTATAATACTGTTAATCTATTTATTTTTTAACAACATGAAATAGTGTAGGAAAATATAGGTAATTAAACTGAACTACGCACACAATTTACCTGTACTGTGAGCAAGTTAGATTAAATTAAAACTCCTCGTGTGTTATGTTGAAGACACTAACTAGATACTCGTATATAGACAAGAATAATTCAAAATCTCAAGTTTACCGAAACCGTTTAACAAGCTTTTCATGTCAGCGCCTATAGATAAAGACTTTTGGTTTGAGTTCCAAACTACTTAATTGTATAAGTTAGGTTACATGTACTCAGAGTCAGATCATAGAACCAATCTGAGGCTATCCTTACTACTATCTAATACACACCGAGTCTCTGTCGATAGCTTTACCTATCGATATTTATCTCCGTAAGTATTATTAAGTATATTAAAAGTTAAAACTACTAAATTACTACACTGATTTTTAATGAAGAAATGTGAATTTTAACGGGTAAAGCGCATCACAGACAGACTGCGAACACAAAAAATGTTTTTTGGGAGATATTCGTAAAAGATCTATAACATGTGTGTTTTTTCTTAGTATATTATTGCTATAATGTGATTACATACAATATGTAATAAGTGTATTGTGTGATGCATAACAATTGTATTTTTGTTCTGTATATATATATATATATATATTATAAGACTGGCCTCCGTCCATTTAAGTTTCTTGGTCCGAGACATACTCGCACACGAACATGGAATACATACATTATTTTTATTATATTAGTTGTACTCATCGATTTCTGCTAATTGTATAATATTAACATCGATTTTATAAAATTACAATACCTATTTTCTTCAAATTTATTCAGAGCAATAACAATGAACAACAATAGTCTTTGTACAATCTGGAAAACTTTTAACGAGCCGTTTTTGCACCAACTATAACAACCAACATAACACAAGAAAATCTAATAATAAAATGATCAATTCACAGACAGATACAGTTTCGAGCCGTTTGAATAGGAAAAAATGTGTTTTTCTTACACCATACCTACTAGTCTGAATCAATTTTTCATTACACATCTTTTTCAACCTCCGCCGCAAAAGAAGGGGTGTTATAAGTTTGATGTGTCTGTGTCTGTCTGTGGCATCATAGCTCCTAAACGAATGGACCGATTATGATGCGGTTTTTTTTGTTCGAAAGCAGGTTTTCTAGTGGTGGTTCTTAGATATGTTTAATCAAAATCGGTTCAGCCATTTGAAGAATATCCGCTCTTTTTTAGTTTTTAAAGGGACACGAGCATCTTCTATTAGTCTAATCGATGCGTAATTTAGTATACTGTGACTTCAATGATGTCACAATAACATAGTAACCTTGACCAAATGCTGCTGCATCATTTGAAGTCAGCAGGACATCCAACTCCTCGCCACTTACAGTAGAGGTATCATGTTTAGGGCTCATTGAAATGATCTCTATGAATATCTTATAGATAGATAGTTAGAACATGGTGATCAGGGTCTGATGATGGATCAAACAACTATTGTCAGAATACTCAGATTTCGGGGAGGCATGATCTCGTGTCGCAATTTCGTGTATCGTCCCGGAAAGTATTTACGTGAATGTGGGGGATAGAGTGTAGATCGTAGTGTTTAAAAAGTATGATGATAAGTATTTCATACTTTTTAAACTACACTTCCTTCCTTCCTTTCAGCCATAGGACGTCCACTGCTGGACATAGGCCTCCCCTAAAGATCTCCAATAAGACCGGTTGGTAGCGGCTTGCATCCAGCGCGATCCTGCGGTCTTAATGAGGTCATCCGTCCACCTTGTGGGTGGACGTCCTACGCTGAGCTTGCCGGTACGTGGTCTCCACTTGAGAACTTTTCGACCCCATCGGTCATCAGTCCTCCGCGCTATGTGCCCTGCCCATTGCCAATTCAACCTGCCAATCCGCTGGGCTATGTCGGTAACCTTGGTTCTTCTACGGATCTCCTCATTTCTGATTCGATCTCGCAGAGAAACTCCGAGCATAGCCCTCTCCATGGCTCGTTGGGCTACTTGAAGCTTACTAATAAGGCCCATAGTGAGAGACCATGTTTCTGTGCCATAAGTCATCACTGGCAACGCACATTGGTCGAAAACTTTCGACTTGAGGCACTGAGGTATGTCGGACAAGAAGACGTTACGCAATTTTCCGAACGCTGCCTAGCCGAGTTGGATTCGGCGATTGGCCTCTTTCTTGAAGTCGGACCTACCTAACTGGACTACTTGTCCTAGGTAGACGTACGAGTCAACGACTTCAAGAACCGAGTTCCCAACTGAAATAGGGATGGGTACAACATGGGAATTACACATGACCTTTGTCCATGTTCATTTTAAGACCTACCTGTTGAGAGACTCGATTTAGGCCTTCGAGCATCGTACTGAGTTCCTCCATCGACTTTGCCATGACCACAATATCGTCGGCAAACCGAAGGTGAGTGAGGTATTCGCCATTGATGTTGATGCCGAATCCTTTCCATTCCAGGAGCTTAAAGGCGTTCTCCAGAGTAGCAGTAAACAGTTTCGGAGATATTACCTGTCTTACGCCTCTCTTCAAAGGCATCGCCTTGGAGCTCTCTTCCTGAACTCGGACCGACATAGTGGCGTTATTATACAAACACTTCAACACTTCGATATACCGATAGTCAATACAGCATCGTTGAAGAGACTCAAGCACAGCCCATGTCTCGACCGAATCAAAGGATTTCTCATAGTCCACAAACGCTAAGCAAAGTGGCAGGTTATACTCCTCGGTCTTCTGTATAACCTGCCGCAGCGTATGTATGTGGTCCATGGTACTAAAGCCTTTACGGAAACCGGCTTGTTCGGAAGGCTGGAAGTCATCAAGCCTGCGTTCAAGACGATTCGTAATGACTCTTGAAAACAACTTATAAACATGGCTCAGAAGCGAGATGGGTCTGTAATTATTCAATAAGGTGTTGTCACCTTTTTTAAAGAATAGCACCACCACGCTTCTGTTCCATGCTTCCGGCGTTATGCCCTCGAGGACGACGGTGTTGAAAAGCTTCTAAAGGACTTTAAGTACCGGTTTACCACCCGCTTTCAGAAGCTCTGAAGTGATTCCGTCGTCACCCGGCGCCTTGTTGTTCTTAAGTTTGTTCAGGGCCATTCTAATCTCGTACAGGCTGATGTCCGGGATGTCTTCGGTGAAGTGTCGGATCAGCTTGGCTCTTGGGACTTTAGCCGCGCTGTTTACAGGCTTTGCTACCAAGCGTATAGCTGTCCGTAGAACCTTTCGATCTCCTCCAATACCTCTGCCTTGGTCGACGTTATACTGCCATTTTTCTCTTCAGCTTTGTCAACTGGCTTTGCCCAATAGCCAAATGCCTCGTGAACACTTTGGAGCCTTTGTTCCGCTCTATCATCTCTTCAATATGTTTAGTATTAAAGAGACGAATGTCGTACCGCACTGATTTAGAAATTTGTCTATTGAGCCGCCTGTATGACTTTGCATCATCGGAAGACTGCAGTCTTAGCGAGCGTCGTTCGGCCATGAGATTTAGAGTATGATCGGAAAATTTCTGAGGTCTATCTGAACGGCGGGGTCTAAATAACTTAGAACCCACCGTTTGGACAGCTTCTACGAGCCCGTTATTGATCTCGTCCACCGACGCAAAGTTCTCCAAACAAGCAAAGCGATTTGAGAGCTCAAGCTGAAAGTTCTCGGGGTTTTGTATATGAGCATGAGTAGGTCGGAGCGTAGACTTCATCAGACGGGACCTTTCGAGTTTAACGTTAATACTCAGTTGGCCTCGCACGATTCTGTGATCACTACCGGTTTTTATCCTGTGGATCACGGAGACATCGTTGAATATTCGTTTTTTCGCTAGTCATGATGAAGTCTATCTCATTTCTCGTAGAACCGTCGGGGCTCATCCAGGTCCATTTCCTGTGGCTTCTGGAAGAAAGAGTTCATCATGAAGAGTCCCTCTTTCTCCAGAAAGTCTGCCAGTCTCTGGCCCCTGGGGTTCCGTTGCCCATATCCAAATTGCCCCACTCTCAACTCATCATCGCTTTTTTTGCCCAACTTTGCGTTGAAATCTCCTATAACAACCGTGAAGCGGGTCTTAGACGTATGTATGGCCCGACTTACGTCCTCATACATAGCCTCCACTTCATCATCTGGGTGTGACGAGGTCGGTGCGTATACCTGAATGACCTTCAACGAATATCGTTTAGATATTCTGAGTATTAGGTATACAACCCTGCTCGACACACTTTCGATGGTAATGATGTTGTTAACGAGAGACTTGTGAACGAGAAAGCCGACACCACCTTGGGACCGTTGGTCACCTTCCCGGTAGTAAAGTAGATTGCCGGATTTCAGGGTTATCGTGTCCTCGCTCTCTCTACGGACTTCAGACAACCCCATAATATCCCATCGTAACCTACTCAACTTTTCTTCCAGTTCCGCAATCTTCTCGTCAGTCCTCATAGTGCGCACGTTATATGTTGCCAGGGCCAGTTGTCGGGTGGGGTGGCAGCCGGATCTCTTCCGGCGATTCTTAGCACCCCATGCTCCGCCGTTACCATGACCGCTGCCGGAGCCAGGAACAGCGGAGCTGCCGGGGACTGGGGGCCTGGTCTTATTTTTAGTTATCATTAAGGGGGTTTTGCCCGTAATTGCCGCGCTGGGCAGGCGTGTTGGCAATCGCAGTGCGTAGCTCTCGCGACGGGGATGCTGCTGCCCATCCCCGCCCTGTTGCACTTGAGCTACGCTGTTTTGGATGGATATACCGCCATCTGTCGGTTCCGTAGTACCTCAGTCGGCTCTTACGATACCTGGTACAAGAGGGGGGTGCTATTCTACTCTGCCGGCACCCCACGGCAAACTACACTACTTAAATTTAAAATTTAAAAATCTCCGATTCAAAAAAACCTCCAAAATATAAAAAAATAATATGTACCTTAAAGCCCTTTAAATTTGTGATAAGTTTTAATAGAAATAGTAAGAGTAATATATACAAGCGTCGTCACGTCGGGGGACCGATAAGTTTACTTGTATTTAAATTTCATACATACTTTATCATTTTTAGTTGTACCTATTCTCTTTTTAATTATTACTTTATTTACTTAGCGGTAAATAAAGTAATAATTAAAAACTAATTATATTGAAACTTATCACAAATTTAAAGGGCTATGAGGTACATAATATTTTTTTACTTTTTGGAGGCTTTTTTGAGTCGGGGGTTTTTTAAGTTTTAATTTTTTTTTATTAAACAGGAAGAAAGAATATATAAACAAAATAGCATATTGTGCAACAAGTGCAGTAAGTTGTCGATTCGAGTGGGCGAACGAAATTGAGCACACGAGCGAAGCGATTGCTCTCATTCGCTCGAGTGGGCAATCGACAACACCGCACGAGTTGCAGTTATTTTTTATTATTAATGCCTCCGCATTATTTCAGTACAAAGAAAAATTATGTAAAGTAATAACTTTATTATTATTTATTATTATATTAATCTAAAACTTCGAAATCAAGATTTTTTCTTTATCTTTCACTATGGGTACTAAAATCGATTATGTTTTTTTAGATATTCATTTTACATTCTTTTTTTAAATCGTGAAAGCGCGTGTCAAGGAAAATTTGCGTGCGACAAGTAAACTCGTCGCACTCAAATTGTAAAATGAGAAAATAGCTACTTATCAACCGCAAAAATGTGCGTTTAGATACTGTTTAACCCGCATGAATAATAAAAAAAGATAAACGCTATTCATTTTCTCGTTGTTTGATCTCAGGAGGTCCGTATATGTTGAAATTGAAACTAATAGTGAATCCCCCATTGCGTTACAAAAAAATAGTCCATTATTTATTAACTAAACAAGTTCCCTTCGAGCTCCGTAGTATACGCAAATTAGGTATATATATAATATGTCTTATAAATATCTTTATGTCGATGCTAATGTGAGAAAAAAAAGTGTAAGTATTAGGTTTTTTAACAACGTTGCTACTTTTACGACAGGCAAGGACACACATTACGTTATAATTTGACTGATATTCCTAACCATATTATTGTTGTACGTTAGTAACTAATTAATCTGTGTTATTTACATTAACAAAAAGTACATACATACGTTAATATTTACAAACTTAAAACTACACATTATCTTATTATTTAAGATACTTCTCAAAGGTGCCACATAGAAAGCTATCATTGCTTAAGGTACCTAGCAGACTGGCAGCATTGCCTCTTTGAATAACCAAACTGATTCGTTGGCGGAAGAAGCTGCCAGCCCGGCGGTCTCCCGAAGTCTGGACCAGTCTCTTACAAATATCAGAAACCAGTTGATGGGCTTCGGGGTCCCAGGGACCCAAAGTTTCGACTGCAAAGGGCGTAAATATGAAACTCTCAGAGAGAGACGCATACTTACGCCGCTTGAAGTTCTCGGTAGTGCTAGCCGCGGCACCTGCTGACTTGGAAGTCGCCGGCACATGGGAAACAGCAAGGGTATCGACACAAGTGGCATCCCACACCAGCGATCTTCCAAGTTTCCAAGGAATGAGCGTCAAACCATCCGGTCTCCTGCCGTCGCTGCGCGCAATACCTACAGGCTCTAAGACTGCAGGAACGCCAGCGGCGACAAGAGCCCGCCGAATGACGTCATTCAAGGCAGCATGTCGTGACATGCGGCCCGCACTACGTGAACAGGATAAACCGTGGTGACCTAGTACATCGACGAGATCACCACAGCGGCAACGGTGAGGAAGGTTAGTCCTGGCGCCCAGATGAAGGGATACTATGAGAGAAAGTGTGGTATTCTCGATTAAGGTTCCTAAGTTTTTTGAAGGTATTACCTTCAACCAATGTCCTGACTCTTTCTCAGAAACAGCCAGGAGGCAAGACCGATCTTTTTCGGTACTACAAGAATCTAAAAGTTGTAAATGAACATTTTTGCATAGAGGCTCATCCCAGTGTTTCTGAGAAAAGGTCGAGGTAGGCAAATTAGTACTCGGACAAACACTTAACCAAGCATTTGGAGCATCAGTCAAGCACCGCACCTCAACCGATCCTAAGGAAGGGCGAATAACAGACAGGAAAAGGTTTTCCGTGCTGTAGGCTGGCGAAAGAAAAGCAGGCAGTGACACACTCGAGATTTTGCGTATGCCCAGGCCTCCATAATAGATAGGAAGCGAGGCTTGATTCCAGACCCTGTCATCAACAAAGGAGCAATTTAATATTTATCAACAAGAACAAACTTGTTGATAAATATAATACCTTTGATTATTGATTAATGTTAATGTAAAAATAACAACCTACGAATTATCTAGACGTAGAAATATTATTTTTAATAATTCGTTTGTAGACAGAACTTTCTATAACTTTCTAGAACGGCACACGACGTTGATGACAAATGTACCGGTTGTCTAGATTACCTATGCTTAGGAATGTGGAGGTAAAGGTACGTTCGATAAACATATCGATAGACTCTGGTTAAGTATCCTCTGTTTTCAGATAGAATGAGCTCTAAATTAGTGAAACATTAGGTCTCAAGTTCATTAATTTAGTAGTACTAAGGAATAGTAATAAAACTATAGTTGACATAAACGTCATACGCTTGTATAAAATTAATTAATCTTATCAACTCGCTAGGTAGATATAATTTTAGATAGGGTTTATCGACCACTGTCTCTTCACTAGTTGTTCCAGGAGTAGGAGCATAGGTGACTGTCGTCGTGTAAGGTATATAAAGCGTTTCGTGTCTAGCTAGTGCCTTTTTCTTTCTTTCTGCTGCGGAACGAGCTGCCTCCTCCATGAAGAAACTCTTAGTAAGGCTACATGTTGCCTTGTCTAGCTTTACGTGTGTGGGATAAGCACCCCAATTAGAAATAATGTTTTTGAGTTAATAATGTGTAGTAGTGTAAATTAGGTAATCTCATGGTGGATCCCATAAGTTCTAAGGACACCTAACAAAACCAGGTGGACCTCCTGTCCCTATACTCAATGAATATCTAGGAATAGTACTAAAAACTATTCAAAATCATCTAAATCTCAGATATTCATGAGTACCTAGAAGGGTTGGGTACTCAACTCTCTGTGCCTATCAAGAAGTATGAATCTTCGCTCTGGGTGGAATAACGCGTGACCTTCCTTTCTAAAAGAACATCCTTGAGGACCGGGGCACGTGGGTGCTATAATTCCAGTAGATGCTCTCCAAGGGGGAAGACTGAGGAGTAGGTGCAGTTGGTGGATGACCAACTCCTTCTTTTGGTTTATCAGTGATAAAACTGATAACACTTCTCTACTTATAACTAAGAAATGAGTCTCTGTTAGATATTAGCTCCACGTAAAGATAGTGTGTATCTAATATATTTTTCTCTCTAAATTGAAATACTTAATTCTAATGTATAAAATGTACTTAGGTTTATGTATTTGTACTACTGAGAATTTAAACGCAGTACAAAAACTATGTAATGGTTTCCAAACCTTTATAATTAAGTATATTTCTCTGGAATTAAATTGATTGATGATTAATTGAAATAAAATATGTTGTTGTACCTATAACAAGTAATATCTGAGCTCGATACTTGTAAAACTTTCATACTATTAATTACTCTGTAAACTTATTAATATCTAATTGCTGTTAGACAATGGATATTCTTTCTAAATACATATAAACAATAACAAACAATGTAATGTTGTATTAAAATAGCATTTAATCTTTTAAAAATTGTTAATAACTCTTTGTATGTAGTGAAGTCATTGAATCCACCAATACGAATTAGTTATAAGTAATAAATGTTGTTTCTTCGTGTGATGTTTTTCTTGTGTCTAATTAATTGACTTTTAAATACACATCCCATTAGATGTCGATTGCAGAGGTTTACTAGGCGCCCTTATACAAATTAGGTGCACCACTCGCCGGATGATAGTAATGATAAACATCTTCAATTACTCAACCCACACCTCACTCTGCCGGCCTGAGCAAGCCACGTTGCAACATTACATAAAAATTTTAGCTTTCTGCGCTCCTCCATATAAACTTTAACTATGCCAATTCTCACAAACCTCCGTGCGCGGAATATTCTTAAAAAGGAATCCGAGGTTATTGCTTCATTTATTAATATAATGATTGCGTAGTAATTTTCCTATCTCTTTTTTAATGTGCTTCTCGCACTAGAAACTGTTATTAAAAGTTAAAGTTGAAGTTGTTTTTTAAATAAAAACCAAACATTGCCAGTAATGTATTTGTGTTTCGTAGGAAGTTCATAGGAAGTCTATACTATTGTATCGAGACATATATTACATTTCAAAGTAAAACGAAAATTGAAGAAATATGGAATTTCAGTGATATAAACTAGAACGAATGTAGTTTTCCAAGAGAGTTGGTGCCCGCATGTAGGTCAAAGCTGTGAATTGCACGCTCTGACTGCATATAGACGGCCTCCTTAGTTATCGCAAAGGTTTTAATTTCAAAAGCATAGGCTACGGACGATGAGTTCTCACCAACTTTCCTTTGACTATTTTACCTAATAATAAACAGTACTGTAATTCTACAAAAGATTAATGAACTGTTAGGTATTGAATTAAATTGAACTTCATCAGCTTATGCAAAGTAATGTTCATAATTATAACACTTACACTAAGTACTACAATTTTACTATTAGCTCTAAAATAAGCATGTGCATGTAATTTTTTTTTAATTCATACCGACGAAGTAGCTAGGAATTAAACATTTTAATATGAAATTGGAATTTTTATATACATGATAGGACTTAAGTCAACAGGACACCATATCTAGGTATTAATTACATAGAGTTCGTAGTGATTACCGCCCGAGTTTAAGTAAAAAATAAGTCTGAAATCAGCAGCAACTTATAACTTACTTATAACTATGTTATAACTTACTTATAACTATATAACTTATATATATAAGTATAAAACTTATATTACTTTTGATAATTTCGGACTTACTTTCAAACCCAAAACTATAAATAATTAGTAAGATGTAATTACTTCAAAAACATTTGTAATTATTTATGAGAGCTTCCAAGTAATTATACTTATTATGAGCAGAATTCATCACTTACTTATGAGAAATATAACTCCTTATAATTAATTAAATATAATTATAAATATAAATAAAATAAATGAACTACAATGAAATAATTCTGTAACATTTATTGATACTACTTCTAAAGTCAAGTGATTCATTTGAGGTTATGGTAGGCTCTATGGTTTCTGATGGAGTACTGTACACGTATAATATACGTACATATGTATCCGTAAGGTATCTGAAAAGTATCTGCAAGATACGGTGGCTGCTATTTATGTATCCGGAACTGGCCAGTTACAGAACAATATTAAAAAAGTTATTATAACATTTAAAAATGGAACTCTTTGGCTGAAGAATGCAATTTGTTTCATGTAGCTGTCATTTGTTTATCCTTTGTGGCGTCATTTTGAAAATTGCGAGTCTTTATCACCATGGATTTAAGTCGTGAAAATTTTCGCGCTATGATTTATTACGAATTTCGGCGAGGGCTAACTCAAATGCAGTGCATCGACCAACTCACTTCGACTTTTGGGGACGAAGCACAATCGAAAACTACTGTGTATCACTGGTTTAGTGAGTTTAATCGTGGGTGGTCTGTGCTCACGGACGAAGTTAAAGAAGGTCGCCCTAAATCGGTTGTTGTACCTCAAAATATTGATACTTTGCTGGAACTAATAATGCAAGATCGTCATGTTACATATCGCGAGATAGAGGCGTCTCTGGGCATAAGTATGACGAGTATATATAAAATATTACACGAACATTTAGCTGTAAAAAAAATTTGTTCACGTTGGATTCCGCACAACTTGAGAATTGACCAAAAACGGGCTCGTGTCGATTGGTATGAAAAAATGTTACAAAAGTACAATCAGGGTGCATCAAAAGCTCTCTATTATATCTACACAGGTGATGAATCTCGGATAAAACAACAAAATAAACTAAACAACAATCAACGGTTTGGGTGTTCCAAGATGAGCCGAACCCAACAAAAGTCATTCGTTCAAAAAGCACTTTGAAGCAAATGGTCGCTTGTTTTTTTGGTATAAATGGACATGTAGCTTCAGTGCCACTAGAGGATCGTAAAACGGTTAATTCTGAATGGTACACGACCATTTGTTTGCCAAAAGTCTTTGAAGAAATAAGAAAGAACAACCGACAACGCAGAATCCTTCTTCATCATTGACAATGCTAGCTGCCACACATCGGCCGAAACAACTCGGTATTTGGAAAATCAAAAGGATCGAATTAACGGGTCATCCGCCGTACAGCCCCGACTTGGCCCCCAACGACTTCTATTTATTCCCAACCGTGAAGAATAAATTACGTGGTCAACGTTTTTCGAGCCTTGAGGCTGTTGATGCGTTCAAAATGCACGTTTTGGAGATACCTCAATCCGAATGGAAAAAGTGCTACGAAAATTGGTTCCAACGCATACAAAGGTGCATCGATCATCATGGTGAATATTTTGAAAAGCAATAAACTATAATAAATGCTATATGTTTGTTTCACTTTGTTATTCCGGATACATAAATAGCAGCCCTCGTATCTGTAAGTTATCTGTATACAACAACATACTATGTCAATATATCATGCTACGAATAAAACTGTATGTCGGCATTGTTTACTATAATAATGAAGTAGATGTTTACAAGTGGTTCCATATTTCTACTACTTTATCCAGGAAAATAATAATCTATCATTAACCTTAATGTTATTTTTATACGAAGACGACAGACTGTTTACAAAACCACATTAAACAGGTTATTATCCGCAAATCAGTAGTTTACCCTTTAATATGAAGGTTTTATATACCTACGAGTCGTACGTATTTGGAGTAATTTAATCTTAGTCAAACATCGAGGGTGTAGGCGCCAACTGTATAAGAGCGGAGAGACGGAAGTAAGCCACATGCACCGTACGTTATATGGACATCATTTATTTTACAAACAAAAGGAAATTAATACTTTCGGGTAAATAATAATGTCGTGCTTCGGATATTATCACAAAATTAATTTTATGTCGTACGTAAAAAAATTGTCTCAGGGTAGTTTAGTGTAACTGTATTATATGTAGGTATATTATCTTCACGTTACAGCAATAAAGTATAGGCGCAGGGTATGTGCGTATGTACGTTTAAAATTCAGTAAAGGAATAAAGAAAGTGAATTGTTTAAAGTGAAATACATAATAAGAAGGGAAAGAAATAACTTCGGTGCTGACCGAGTCTGCTCTAGCTCTGACTGCTAGCTCTGGAACTAACATTCCTGAGAATGCTATGTTAAAAAGAGAAACGCACGTTGATCGCTTTTTAAACTATGGATAGTAGACAACTTAAAGACATGTCTAAATTAATCTCTAAGATGTATTTTCGCAAAATATACCTGAGACTGCAATATACCATAAAATAAATACGTGTGATAATGACGTCACAGGTATACCTGTTTTTTACTGTACATATTGTTACTAATATGAAACTTTCAGACAGTTTCCAACTAGAACACAATATTCAATAGACACAAAACACAATACGTTGTACATACATACTACGATATCAACAATTTCTTACTGCCATTTATACCTACTATTACAGCGGGGTTATTCACAAACATCGGAAACTCGACTTTCCGTATCCGACAAGAAACTTTCCGATGATTTTGTCTAAACGCAATTCACAAATCCGAAACCTTTCCGAAACGAAATGATTTGACAGTTCATTTCGGGACGAAACCTTCGGATGCTTCCGACAACTTTTTAGTGTCGAAAACGTTTCTGAGAACTAAATTACTAATTTTGGCAAACAATTATTCTCGATTACTGCTTAGATTGCGTTTAAATTATAAGGAAAGGATAACGCTAATAATTTGTACCATGTTGGGGCACTTGCATCACCAAGACGTCGGTTCTCATATATTTATATAGTGTATAATCGATGACGTCTGTCGTCAAAAATCTAAACAAATTGCGTGCGCGTATGTAATTTAGACTTCTAGACAAATTTCGTGCCCTTTTAAAATACGTGCCTAAGGATTAATTTGCCTTATAATTTTATAACATATTTTATTAGTTGCGCAATCCATAGCTAAACGTTCTTTGAGGTATTTTTAGAAACAACCTAAATCAAAAATAAAAACGCTATTGTACTTTCTATTGTAGTTATTATTAGTTTTTACTAAGTGACATCTAGTATAATTTATTTGAACTTGTTGAACGCACAGACGATAAACACAGACAGTATAATTCGTGTTTATAAAGCTCGTTTAGTTCTTCAAATATAAATAAAATATTTACGAAAACTGTTTAATCTTAAAAAATACTAAGTAATTTCTGTTTCATAATTATTATTTATGATATATTACCGAATACATTGTGATTGTCAAAATCTGATACGTTTAAACCACACTAATATTTTCTACCAAAACGAAAACAATTTCTACCATTTTGTAACATGCTTCATAAATGCATTTTCTTTCGAATTCGTAAAGTCCTTTCCGATGAGATTCCGATAGAGTTTGTGAATAACATTTTCCAATCCGTCGGATTGAATTTATGCTTTCCGACGATCGGCCCTTTCTACGGAAAGTTTTCGAAGCGTTGTGAATAAGGAGGCAGATCAGATATTGAACACAATATTCAAAGATTTTCTTTATTATTCCCGTCATGATGAAATTTCACAAAACTGATAGCAAATTAAAGAAATTCTATTTAAATTAATATTTTATTTATATTAAATTTCTATATTAGATAATTAAACACTTCAAATATTGTAAAACTAGATAGTAAAGAGTCTAAAGATGTGTAGGAACGTCATTGAGCATGAAAAATACCTTAGAGATAAAATTAAAAACTCATCAGAACTCATCAAAATCATTTAGTGTTAAAAGACAGTTATCTGAATAAGTTGATGCTTTGCAAAAATGACTGTAAATTTTGAAACTTTTCGAGTTACATGGTTTCCAATTTATTTATTTTCTCAACTCAACGACATGCCCAGAGAAATAAAGATAAATCATCAAGGTGTAACAAAACCATATTTGTATATGTCTATTTTAAGTTATCTTGATGATTTAGGTAGGGAAGAGGCATACCTACATGATACATGGAACTATCTATATCTCTAGAACCCAGTAGGTACAGTTGTACACATATTCTCCCCTTGTCGCCGGGCTTGCATAGAGAACATAATATACGAAAATATTAAGTAGGTCAATACTTTTCGGTCTACTTAAAATACAGTTCATTAATGTAAATGAGTACCTACATTGGTAATAGCGTGGGGTCTACTCTAGGGTAACTCCTTGAGGAATCCCAATGTACAATTCGGAATGTAGGGTGTAATTGCTCCCAATTCCTATTCAATGCCTCTTACTGAACCATTTATAAGCTACTTAAATGGATTTAAGTTCAAATTACTTTGATTGGAATAGAAACTGCCAAATTATACACTTTGTAAACCTAAAAATATAGCATTTTAACACCTTTGTAAAAATAAGAAAAGAACAGAAGTTAGTTACAGCTACAGGTAATAAAAATACTTACTTATATAATTATTAGGTCCGATGAAATTGCCGTGTGAAAGACGGACAAAACGACTTTTCCCAGAATTGGGACCCAGCTACATCGATTTCTCGCTCCCCAATATAGGGGCTATATTATAAATTTCATCGAAATCGCTAGAGCCGTTTTCGAGAAAGCGATGTCATAAATGTATATAAGTATACAAATATTGCTCGTTTAATATATTACTGAATTTGGATTTTTTTATTGTCACAGAAACAGCGATATTTAAAAAAACGAAAGGCGGGAAAACAAATGAACAACTGACTTTTTAAAAGAAATATTATAAAATTAATTTGAATTTTGATCGATTTTTCTTCACACTAGCCAGTATTAAAAATCCTCAATTTCGTAGGTAAAGACCTAATATTATTAGTGCAATATTATTAAAGTTACACAATATAGGAATTTGTAATATCTATATTTACAAACTTAAAACTTTTTATATAATAGATGTCTTAAAAGTCGCTTTTTAAAAAGTTATCAATGCTTAGGGTGTCTAGCAGAACGCCAGCATTAATTACCTTTTCTAGCCAAGCTAATTCGCTGGCAGAAGAAACTGCCAGCCCGATATTGTACATTATATACTCATGTTCTTCACTTTTCAGTTAAAACAATTTTCTAAATTCACAACCAATGACGTGCGTAGGTTGAGAATTTGGAACGATTACGCTTGAGCTGAGTATACCTTTTTTAACTTAAAATTCAAGACTTTTTCCATAACATTGTTCATTAGGATAAACATTAACTGAAAACCCTGTAAAATAGCACTTAATAGTAATACTGCGCAATAAATATACTTATTGTGTGACATCTAACTAAGTATAATTAAGTTTGTACTTTATGTACAACAGAACGAATTGAGGGAGTTCCCAGTAACACCTAGACTCCAAACTAATTTAGAAACGTTCATTTCCTTAACTGATATACCTTGCCATCGCGCCAAAGTGCTAATCATTTGAAGTTATTAGAAATTTGACCGTGATCTTTACTTTACTTTGGTTAGTCAAGTAAAAACTTTACTTGACTAACCCATTAGTGGGGTGGTTTATGAGTGTGTCTTCCAAATAGAAGTTTCCGGGTTCCAATCCCGTCCAGGTTAATTTAGGAAAAACGATTGTCTTATAGTCTGGGTGTCACTAGGTGCTCCCCTTATAGTCAGTTCATCGTGTTACCCACAATACAAGATTAATGCTTAGTTTGGGGACACAATATTAATAGATATTCGTACATTCATACCTTCACGCTGTATCCCTAACGAGGTAGTCAGAGAAAACGGAGCGCCAACCATCGCAGTCCTTACGTACTTCTTTCGCCTCCTCAAATGTCATCATTCTCCTCATACAATATTAATAATCAATGTAATTATTTGTAGACCTATTTATTAAATAATACGAGTATGATTTTCTATGAATGGATGTCTTGTCTTTATCATTTTAGTTTAACTAATTAACGAATCGTACTATATATTATTTATATGTAAAATTTTATTACAGATGTCTATCTATTCTATTCTAATATCTGCTATGTATATACACAAAAATATACAACAAAGTCGCTATTTATGTCTGTCTGTTTATACGTTTAATTCTTTTAAAGTACACAATAGATTTTATTTCGATTTTTACCATTATTTAGACAATTTTTTTAGAAGATATTTGTATTGGTATAGTAGATCCCACTTGAGCGAAGCCGGGGCGCGTCGCTAGTTATAAATAAGCAAAACTTATTGCAAAGGGGTAAATTTTTAGCGTATGTTCAGTAGTTCGATTCATTTTTGTGCATATCCACTTCAATATAGATACTTGTATTCGTATATGTACATTGTACATACATAAGCACAATATAGGAAGGAAACAAGATTGTCATAAATGGAGTTTCATTAAATCAGTAAGCAATATTCACAGGGTTACAAGTTGACAGCTATTTTATCAGTGGTAATATTTGATATGTTGGAAATGATTCTTATTTCATTAGAAAGCCCGTTTAATTAGTTTATTTGAATTTTATTATGTTGGAGAGGATTCTCATTACATTAAAAACATCGATAATGGCTGATGTGGACGGACGTGCTTAATATTTATCCATTCAAGTAAATAGCGCATAACACATCGTTCAAAAAAAGTTAATTAAAAACTCATTTATCCCGACTGTAAAAACTGTAAAAGAAACAAAAGATTATAAAAATGATGTTAACGAGACAGGTTCATACAATTTTTTTAAAATTCATACTTCACTCGTACTTCAAGAATTCATGCCATTAAATCGTCAGACGCTACACCAGCTATCTAGGTATGTTGGTACTTAATTCATAAGTGACTAAAAATATCTGTAGCCTCCGACTGCATGTTAAGATTTAATTACATGAATTTTGAAAGTATAAATGAAGTATGAATTTTAAAAATTTTATTGTGAACCCGTCTTGTTAACATAATTTTAGTTACTTTTAGAGCCGGAGTTTTTTGATTTTTTAATTAACTTTTTTTATTTCCAAACCTTTAGTTTTCCGTATTTGAAAATTACATGTTAAAATATAGCCTATGACAATCCTTGGAGTAAGACCAATCTAACGATACCTACCGTACCATTTAGCTTGCAGGAGGTCACTAAGAAGACATACATACATCCGCAAAATATTATCCTCCTTCTTGAGAAGTCGTGTAATAAAAAAAAAAAATCAATAATTTTAACAATTTATGTATACAATATTAATCAAATATTTTAAAATCAAAATCAAAATTACGTAAGTAATTTATTTCACTGCTTTAGCTCAAAGTTCATTAAGCAGCCAGTAAGGTCTACTTGTTTTAAACGTTGTTATGAAATGAATAACAGAAGAATATAACATTAATAAATCTGTCCAATTGGCGCGTAGCTTGGGGGTTTTTAATTTAGCTATGGATCGCTATTTCATGCGTAAGTAACATGACATTGTTAGCATTGTTTGTTGTAGGCACGTCAACGACGTGTGGGGAGAGCGTCGGGCGGCCAGGCGCTAGCGTCCACGGTGCGGCAGCGGGTAGATCAATTGTCGAATTGTTAGGGTCGGGCGAGCTGCGAGCTTGGCGTTTGGAGCCGTCGATCGATGGCGGGCGGACGCGCGGGACGTGCTCTCCCGCTGGGATGGGGGCGGCGCCCGACTTTCGCCGAGCTATTTATAGCATTCAAGCCGCTGACCTATTTCGCTGCAGCGCCACCGAGGAAGGTCACGGATTCACCCTGCTTTCTGCCGTAGCGGCGCCATTGTCTTTTCAACCGCGCTGCAGCCCTAATTAAAGTTGTTGACACTTTACCGCCTTCTTTACTAAATGTTCGGTTAGCCCTTCATCGAATTGGCATGAGCCTAACAAGTTTGTTTATTGGCTTCCTGTAAACATTGTGCGAAATAAATTTAAAAAAAAACTATTTTTTCAGCATCCCTTTCGATGTAATTGTTTTTTTGCATGAAAGAAGACTGTTAAGTGAAAGGATTTAATATTAATGTGAATAAAACTAAGGTTCTGGTGTTTGAACGAGAAGATCTACAGACAAATTGTGATATATGGGTAAATGAAAAATGTTTACAACAAGTGAACGAAATTGTATATCTGGGGAGTGCGTTTTCGAGGGATGGAAGATGTAAGTTGGATGTGGAGACACGGGTAGCGGCCAGCAATAAAGTGAACGGTGTTCTGTCCGCATTAGTAAGCAAAGTGAATATATCTGACTCCGCCAAAATGGCCATACACAATGCGGTGTTGGTGCCAACTTTATTGTACGGTATTGAGGCCTGGATATGTCTGAAATCGAGTGAAAGTAAGATAAATGCAGTAGAAATGCGATCTCTTAGAAATATGTGTGGTGTCATCCTTGCAGACAAAATAAGCAATGAAGAGATACGCAGTATGACAGAGTTGCACAACAGTGTTATAGTAAAAATGAAGAAAGGAATGCTTCGATGGTTCGGGCACTTAGAAAGAATGAGTGATGAAAGACTGACGAAGAAAATCCACAGAGCGAAAGTGAGAGGTAAAAGAAGCCAAGGAAGACCAAGGCTGACTTACGAAGATCAAATAGCTAGTGTTAGCCGACGGAAGTGTCAAAAGCACTCGCATACCTAAGTGAAAATGTGTGAGGAGAATGATGAGATTCGAGGAAGCGAAAGAAGTATGTAATAACCGCGACGCTTGGCGCTCTGTTCTCTCTGACTACCCCGTTAGGGATACAGCGTGAAGATATGTATGTATGACATTGTGAGCGAGGCCACGTAGCCAGCACGTGCCTGCACGTCTAACAATGATTTATTGTATTAGCTGTCGTCGTAGTGCAAAACATCATTTTTAATAGAGACATTTTTCAAAACACGTCTTTTTCTTATTAATA
This sequence comes from Zeuzera pyrina, assembly GCA_907165235.1. Taxonomy (NCBI): domain Eukaryota; kingdom Metazoa; phylum Arthropoda; class Insecta; order Lepidoptera; family Cossidae; genus Zeuzera; species Zeuzera pyrina. The sequence continues at coordinate 15,596,396 of OU015617.1, forward strand.
AATAGTTACTATTATATCTGTAATAATTTACTAGTATTATAATTATCTGTATTACGGTTTATTAAAAAAATAATAAAAGCGAAAGAAATATGTAAGAACCGCAAAGCTTGGCGCTCCGTCCTCTCTGACTACCCCGTTAGGGATACAGAGTGAAGATATGTATGTAGTAGGTATGTATATATTACAAAAATAATGTAAAAACAGATACCTACCTTCTTACTTATATTTTATCTTGGTTACCACTAAAATTAGATTTTAGGTTAGATTTATGGAAGACTGGCTGAATAATTAAGGAATGAAAGTAAAAGATATAAACAACCTTTTGTTATTACTACTTTTTATAGGGTACGTAATTACCAGATAATGTGAAACAACTATTTCATTATCTTTTTTAAAGCCACGGAGATGTAGCTTCATAGACACGTATTAGTCATTAAACGTTAGGTACGCCTCCTTACTGCTTCGTACAAAGCTACAAAACATTTGACGGAGCAGCAACATCCTGCTCAAATCACTACATGCACGCTTCATGACGACTGCCATCTCACGCGTCGTACACCAATACGCCGGCACAGCCAACCTAGCCACAGTATAAACATAACAATAGGATGACTTCATATAAAGCTACAGCGTACACGGTTTGTAATGTGTGCGCGCTAATACACACGCGCTGTGGCACGCACACAACGGCAATATTTTGGGCGATTATGGGTAATTATTGTAGCGCCAGTCGGGGTTGCACGCGACGGAAACATGCGACCGCTTACGTTTGTCGTTAATTCCTTCTTCACATTGTTACAAATACGAAAATGCCTAAATCGCATAAACGCACGTATTATAATGTCCTTAGATGACTAAATGATCTTAGTTATTCGAATACAGAGTTATAGTTTTTCAACACAACTACAAGAAATTAAATTTAACAAATATGAAAAACTTATCCGCGTACTAAATATATAACTAAACGAGACGCTCTCCGCATCTCGCACTCAACGCCACAACCCTACGTATCCGGCCGAGAGCAGCCAATTACATTACGCATGAGGCGGAAGTCGGTTTTTTTTTCTACATATTCTTTGACTTAGCCTATGAGACATCAAATGTTTACGAAGTTCTAAGCAAACTATTCTGTCAAGGTCAAGGGATTGGGACGTAAGCGGGCGGCACGGGTAGCGTCGTGTAGTAGAGGAAAAAGAGATTATTGCATGTCGATAGTGTATATGTGTATATCGATAAGTCATGAGTACGAGAATTCTTTTCATGTTTCTAAAAAAGAAAAATTATAATAATCAAAACAAAAATTATTTATTTTAAAATAGACGAATGTATCAATAAACTTTTAATTTAAAAACAATTATTAAAATCAAAAATATATGTAATAAGTACCTATCAATTAATTAAACGTTTGTAATAGTAGGAAGAAAACAAGATAATTTGGAATTAGGTATATATAATTTCAAAGAATAATTGTCATTATAAATTTCCAAAATTAATTGAAACTATTTTTTTCGCATCTCTCCTTACACATGCTGTCTTGCAAGAGCGACACGCAACATGTAATTATGGCGTGCTAGAAAAGGACAAACACTGACTCTAAGCTCAGCAGCAACCAGTATCACTAGAACTGCTCACTTTTGTTATAAATTTATATTGTTAATTTTGTACTTCCCAATGAAACGTGATATTGTCCTTTTTGGAACTATTTTTAAGACTGATTTCCACGCCATTTTACAGCGCAATTAGACATTGTTAAGTATTTCATACTATATTTTTGATATATGTGCATTTTAGCAGGTGAACGGCAGACAACGATGCCTTTGTACTTATTTCAAGTCTCGAAGGCAAGGTTGTCTGTGTACTCCTGGCTGCATCGAGCGGAGATGCACATGTTTTCATCTGTATAAAATGTTTTGTTTTTGTGATATTGTCTGATGTGGTTTGATCTGAAGTATGTGTTATTACATAGCAGTTTAGTAAGTACAAGTAGTTTTACTCATTCTATAAAATGAAGTAAGAATACTATCATGTTTTGATAATTCTCTCGCAGCTATAAACAGGTCTACAATTGATATGTAACACGTCTAATATAATCGTCGTCTTGGTCGACTTCGAATGTAGCAGTAAGTCATAATATCTATGTAGTATAAGTAAATAATAAAAATGTACGCTTGCAGTATTATACGCTTTGTGGACATATTTTAGTACGTTAGGCTGTACAAGCTGCATGGCGCGTTTTCAAGCTTCCATTCAGAGGTGACATTTACATCCATAGCATCTATATCAAATTCTGTTTTAAAATTTCTGAAATATCAGATATTTTACGTGGTAATATCACACGTACTATGAAAATATGAATTTCTCACCTTGGAATTCCTTTCGTGCTGTGCTGACTGATGTGACGATATTGGCCACATGGCCCAGTACGGTAGCGAACAACAGCAGCCCGAACAGCAACTGAGCGATCACGAAAACATACTCGCCTTTGCTACGAGGTCGCGGCAAATCACCTGATACAAATAAATAATGAAACTTTTTACAAAGAATAGGTAATAAAGGTTATGAAGTATAAAAGACAAATGAAATCGTATTCTTAAGCAACTGTGTTTCACGAAATTTGGAATTAGGTACTTATATACCTAATTCCAAATTTTAGGTACTTTCTATTGCGTTTGAAAACATATATCATATTAGCTGATCATATTCAATTTCGAGATATCGATATGTGGGCACAAAAAAATAACTCTACTTCCTAATATTTTACGAAAGTAACAATTTTAAATCTAATTAAAATTTAATTTTGAATTATATTATTAATCATTCAAATTACATCTTCGAAAATTAAATCTTCTTGTGTATTACAAGGATTTTTGATGTAAGAAGATTTAATGTAAGAGATTTTACGATTCACAAATAATGTTAGAATGAAATAAAGCAACCCTAGAGGCCAGCCTGAATTTATTGCGAATTGTGGTCGCTGTCAACCACTGACCACTGGTATCCCTGCCGCTTCACCGGTGCCCCCATTAAATCATTGAAGCATGCCTTTATAATTGCAATTAAACTAATAAACACACAAGCTTGTTAACATGATCAACAAAAGTTGTTTCTTTACACGTACTTAGTTACAAGCTAACGTTACATAATGGGGGGGTAATGTGTATGTACATATACACGCTACGTAAAAAAATGGATATCACAAGCTTCGTTCATATCCCGTCATGCTTGAGTCAGTGTCATATTAAGCTTTGTATGTACATAAGTACTTTATCCTGCATCTGTGTCAAATGGATACGAGAAAGAAAATAAACGTACTTAAATACGTACACGTACTATATTGTTTTCAAATTATAAATATACCCTGTTTACGCCTTGTATACGTATCTCAAATTACATGACAAAAACAACGTATATTCGATATTATTAAAATATATATTTGAAGCGATTCCCGATCAAGCGTTTGAAATGTATTTATTTCGGCGTACCCTAGTGTACGATAAGAGGATATTATAAACAGGCACAATACTCGTAGCAAAGGGGCGCCTATCGGAAGACGGATCGCCTCTCACGGTTGACAGCGACAACGGGGTCGCCCGATACGAATCCATTTTTAGGGATAACGTTTATTAAACTAAATTGTACTCGTACGGTTCAGAACAGCAACTGTTTATCTTTTATTGTTAACAAGTGGAAAAGAAAATTAGAGTAGGGTCGATAGTCTATTACTACGCGGTTGTACTTCGAGATAGATACCTAATATGTACGTCAATTTTATGCTAATTTTTAGAACTGTATTGTCCAGCATGCTTAGTTAGCTACAAGTTTGTTAGTATATAATAATTATCATAAGCGACGTTGAAGTCCATTACGATGTTAGAATTAACTTGCAACGCGAAACGATTGTCACTAAAGGGAACGGAGCTGAGACATTGTAACGTTTTTATTATACTCGTAAATGTGCATTATCCACTGTAATTATTGTTATGTAAACAATGGGTATGAGTACCATTTAAAAACCCAAAATTAGGAGATAAAGAATTAAATTATAAATTTATTATGATGTCGTAAATGTTTTGGGTTAGGAAAGCTTTTCCTTTTTTATAAATTCCACCAAAATTCTTTATTGTGACTCGTTTTTGTTACTCACTTTTTTTAACAATCGATTTTAAACTACAATGAGGTTGAAACTTTAAACATAGTTCAGACCTATTCAAGTCTGAATTTGTAATTTATTATACATAAATTGTCATGTCATATAATTTGTCATTCGACATTGCAATATTAGCTCGCTTTCAAGTCTGTTTGTTTGTCCATTTCTTACAAATTTTGCAATCGATTTGAAACTAAGTTAAACTTAATATTCATTTAAGTACTTTCATTTTCATGTCTATATGTCAACGAGACTGGACACTCACACAGGTAAGCCGATATTGTAATCAACAAAGTTATGTAATACAGGGAATTTGGCTGTACAGTTGTTTTGGAGTTTTCCCATTATCCTAAGAGACTTAGCAGATAATAACACTTTATGTGGATTCACTCACAAAATTTTGGTACACCCGAGATTATAAATCCCGAAAAGGTATCACGCATATCAAAATTCATTCGTAATTTTAATATTCATTTCGTGTAATTCATAAGGGATTTTTATAAAGTACTCGCTGTTGCCCGCGACTTCATTCACGTAATCTTTTATTTACTTATATTAAGTAACTCGGAAACCTTCGCGGGCGTACGCAAAACTACTCACCAAACTTTCACAATCAGATGAGTGGTTTAGGAACGCATAGAGGAGAAACATACAAAGAAGCGTTCGTTTCTACATATACTACATAAGAAGAAGATTAAAATGAGATTTATGAGACTGAGAAATAAATCTGTGGCAAAGGGCAATTTCAATACATATTGCAATATTAATACATGAATAATTTTTTTTCTTATGTCTTTGTTTTCCTCTAACATGTTCTGAAAAAATAACATAAATAGCTGAAATTACTGATAAATAATAATTGAAACGTATACTATACATATGTCGTATATTTCTGATCAATTTATATTGTTTTTTAATATAACAGATGGTCAGATTTTTGAAACTTAAGACATATTAAATTAAACTAAACAATTTGTAAAACTAAATAAATTACAAAAGTAAAAGGAATATAATCCCTCTGAGAACGGAATAATTCTCACAAAGAAATAAAAAACGAACCCGTTCGGAAATCAAGACCGTAACTTTTTGCTACTCTTCGTCATTCATCGTTTTCATTCAACATTCGGGTCATATAGTAAATATTTTGTTGTAACAGAACAAAGGAAATAATAGGGCAAATTTTTCTCGATTAATACTCGTATATAAAAGATGCTATAAATAATATCTACAGATATCTATATGACAGGTCAATGTTATTAACCCGCGTTAAACTAAATTACAACTTTAGAAACAAGATTCATTTAACTTGGATTATAACAAAGGCATAGCTGATCATCGTTTAGCCTTTAGACTCGAGATCATGGCCAAAATAGGCAAGGTGGATACGGAAGACATACTACGAATATCCATTTTGAAATACTCAGAAATATTTAAGTAAAGAAATCTAAATATAATGTAAGAAATCAAACAGTCTTCAATTATAAATTAATAAATGCTATATCACAAAATTAACTTTTAAACATACACAATATTACATACGCCATGCCGTTTCCCTAAGCTTATCTTTTGGCAAACTTCTACCACTTGTGTGGGATGATATATAGCTGAAGTATTTTATATTCATCTTTCTCTTTCAGACTAGCCTGATACCCAATATAATTTCTTATTTTTTATTTCACTAATTGACAGTCTACCATCAATTGAATTATCTTCTTGATTACACAATTACATGGTATATACTAGCCGCTCCGTCCTCTCTGACTACTCCTTCAGCAACACAGTGTGAAGATATGTATCTATAAAATATATGTTTATACATATGTTATATAATGTTCAATAATATACATTTAATAGCAAATGCATATTAAATGGTAATCGATATTTTACATTGCTCGTGTATTTAGCCTGAATACTACTTGTAGTCTAGATTGAAGTACATAGTTATCTATACTAATATTATAGAGAGGTAAACTATGTTTGTTTGTATGTAATGGATAAACTCAGAAACTGCTCAACCAATTTCAAAAATTCTTTCACCTATAGAAAGCTACATTATCACCGAGTAACATAGGCTGTTTTTATTTTAAAAAAAATTTCGCTAGTAAAATATATTAAGTGTAATCGTGCATAGAGGAATTATATGGTGTTAATTAAATGCTTGACAGTAACATTTATTGCAAAATGTAGTAGTATCGTCCGCTAATACATTTATTAAAAAAAGTACTTAATTACAAATGTACCAACTTTGGTCTGAAGTCGCATTGCTTTAAAACTATTGTATATTGCAAATTTTTATTAACATATTACATCATATAATTTATATTATATTATGATGGATAAGTATAAAACGTAAAATGTATAATAAAATTAAATATATACACAGAAGCTTTAACAACAATTGAAAATTAAGGAAATAATTGATTCTTGTCTAATAATAGTTTATCTAATAAATTGTGAATACAACTGTATGTTTATACTGTGTTTGATATATAGAAGCTATTATCAAACACAGTATAAACAGTTTTTAACGAACCTAGAGAATTTCGTTATAGAAAGTTTGCATTATGTGGAAATTAGGAAAAAAAACCATATTTTCATTATTGGTAACCACAGATACATATCTTCACGCTGTTTCACTAACGGAGTAGTCAGAGAGGACGGAGCGCCAAGTATAACAGTAGGATGTCTTCATAGAAAGTTAGCGCACGCGGTTTGTATGTGTGTGCGCTAATACGTACGCCCCATGACAAGCACACAGTGGCAATATTTTGAGCGAATATGGGCAATTATTGTAGCGCCGGTTACGCGACGCAAACATGCGACCGCTTCCGTTTGTCTTTAATCCCTTCTTCACATCGTCACAAATACGAAAATGTCTAAATCGCATAAACGAACGTATTATAATGTCCTTAGTCCTTAGATGCAATAATATCAGTTATTCGAATGCAGAGTTATCATTCTTCAACCTAAGAGAAATTAAATTTAACGAACACGATAAACTTATCAGTGAGCATTAATTTTTATTACTATCTACTAAATATATAACTAAACAAGATGCTCTCCGCATCTCACACCCAACGCAACAACCCTACGTATCCGGCCAAGAATAGGTAACTCCGTTACGCGTGAGGCGTGAGTCGATCTTCTTTTCTATTATTCTTTGGTCATGATCTTCACATAGCCTCTTTCGCCTCCTCAAATTTCATCACTCTCCTCACATTCTTTCGCCTGTGTAAGAGCTTTTGACATTTTTGCCTAACGCTTTTTTGATATTACGATAAGTGTTTGGTATTTTAGACTAAGTTATTAATAACATTGCATATCTACCTAATCCGAACATAAGAATGCTTGAATGAATGAAGTATCGATGTACGAGTGAAAATGAAAATCAAATAGTTTAGTAATATTTACGGTATAAGCTATAACGAGTATTTCGTTAAAAAGCAATACGTTGTAGAGTTCATACTGCATTATCAAAGACATAAATAACAGAATCTAAGATATTATAATAAGTCCATTTAGACTAAAAATATTATTAGTTTTAAAATTACGATGATATTTTCTGACGAAAAAACACTAACTTCTTGACTAAACATTGGCATGCATTATTTATGTTAAATTATAACCACGCATATTACAGTTTCAACACTACCCTCGTACATTATGTTGTCTGCGCACAACATGTAGGATACTTAGTAATGTATACAACAACAATCACTTCTTTATATTTTCGCAAAAAATCAGAAGAAAAGCCTACGTCTGTTGGAATAATCGTAACATACATAGATGAAACGTTTCAACGTTTCGCTACGACAGACAGAAAAGACTTGTGCAGGCCTATTGTACTTTGTGTATTGTACCTTTAACATTTCCAACGTTTCGCAATCGATACTTTCAAATAAAGTGTAAAATAGTCTGTCAATAAAAGAACAGGACAGGACGATTTTTGCAAGAAATATTTCCTGAGGTAAAATTTCCGAAATCTTTTTATCTATGTTTCCGTTTCGCTGCTATAGAAAACTGGAAATCTTCCGCCTTACTTATATATATTATGTGTAATATAATTTCATGCGAGTGGGTAATAATTAATCAAATTAATGAATAGCCTTGTATCTAGTCATGTATTCTCGTAAAGTGAGAATAGTCTGTTGACGTTGTAAAAGTTGTGTAAAAGTCGCTAGATCCAACACTCCGCCTCAAAGAAATGTCACAAAACTAGTGACGCGCCGGATATCCGTATCTGTATCCGTGTCCGCGGATATCCGTGGAGAAAAAAAATCTGTATTTGTATCCGTATCCGATACTTTGTAGCGGATCTTGAACGGATCTTTTATATTAATGAATTCCATTAAATGGAATTTTAAGAATAGATAACAATGAAATATAAGAACTTCGAATTACTTTTTATTTCTTAAAATTATAGATTTGGCACTTTATTGTAAAAATCAAACAAATAATTATGATAAATATTATAACAGTAAGTTACGTCACTGTTTACATTAAGGAGGATTGATTTTATTGTATTCGAATGAATAAACGAAGTACGAAAGATGAGGTCCGTATCCGTATCCGTACTCGCGGATGTAGACGCTAATAATCCGTATCCGTATTCGTATCAGCAGATATAAATTTTTAACAATCCGGCACATCTCTATATAAAACTGTTCTCAATCCCGCAGTGTTACTAACAATAGTAGACACTGAGACATTTTTCAAATGTGTATATATTTTCTCATTTAATATTTGAATGCACGAACTAATGAATTTTTCATATTTCGAAATATATACTATTTTTTCAACCTTTATGTTTATCATCACTCTACATATTTTAAGGTTCATATTTTTTATAGACTTTTAGGTTCGATAATAAACCATCATCACTTAGTAGCTATAAATTCACAATCTATATAATAAGCAAAGGTATAATACGAGTATACATATATTGAAACATAAAAGAAATGTGGCCATAATTTTCGACGTTTTCTTGTAATATTACATTCGGAATTTTCCATAATCTTCAATATAGGACTATTACGACGGTCCTCTCTTACTTCTCTCTGCTCTCGGTATATTGCGTTACATTTTTACCTGTTTTCCTCCTTTGTTATTTTTGTTAAGTTTTGTGTATAAAATACACATATACATATACATACAAGATAGATAAAGTTCGATCTTGATAAAGTAATATTGATTATAATTATTTCTAACTTTTAAACGACAAATATTGTTTCTAAAGTTTAATTAGCAAATAACAACAACATGCTTAAAAGATGAGACATTACGAAGAATAAGGATATTATACCGAATAACTCTTACGCGTTTCATATGTTAATAATGGAACTAGGTACCTACCCATACACAAAACACGTTCTCCCAATGAACTAAATTATATATAATTTAATTGAGGACGTCATTCTCATTGACCACTGAGTGACACCTCGAAATGTATCCTTTTCTTAGTGTTCTAATACCTACAATCTAATACCTACAATCTAATACCTACAATACAATAGAATACAATACAATAGAATACTAAGTCAACGGCACTAGGCTATCACAAATAGATAGAAATAGAAGTGTTATAATTAGGCACCATCTAAGCTAAAGAATTTTATATTAAGACGACGCATTGATAAACAATAATTTAATCCAAAAAAGACCTTCTTGTCTATGCAAAAGTGCGCGCGCTATAGCTTACGAAAAATACGAAAAAGTAGTTATTTTCATTTATTTTAAAAACTATAATTAATTTTAAAAAATTTAATTCATTTTTAAGAATATGTTTAGGTTAAAACTATATAGAAAATTTAGTAACATAAATCTGTCCCATTACTCCTGAAAATGTAAATTTCTGTTTCAAAGGAGGCTTCTTTGGTTTTTTTTGTGTTACAAAAGTTAACCAATCGTATATCGCAACTATCAAAATAATGTTAATGAAATGAAGAATCAATTTTATCAAATATCACTTTCATACGTTTTAGACTTAGAAAAATTGAGATCCCTGCCGTCAAAATTTCCAATGCGTCGCCTTAATTTTTCTTTAAGTATCTACTAGATTTTCTATATCGACATCTATAATATACGTATCTACTTGTTAGATGTTATATATATCTTACAGTTACATTTATTCACAGCTAATGGTGACTATGATACTAATAAAGACAAATTCCACAACATTTAGCAATAAAAAGTCATAACTTAATAAGTTAATCAGAAGTAATCAATATTGGTATTATCTATTAAATATATGTAATGTAATTACTGTTCAAAGATAACGAGTTTTGGTAAGCAGAAATTAAATTACTGTACAACAACTTCTTATTGATAAAAGAAGATTTAAGCACTCACTCACAATGAATTGGCTAAATGACCAGTTAAATCTTACGTATCGAAGATCAAAATCATAAATGCATGACACTTGTCCTTATTGCTTCAAGTGTTCGCGAGCGAAGACTCGAATGGCGATCATTAACTAAAATGGCGCTTCACGCTTCACATTAGAACAACTTCTCAAATGTGTTTTGACGTATAAAATCACATTGAAGTGAACATTTTTAATTTTATACTATGATAATTCTGTGCTATAACAAGTGTGTAAGGACTATGGAGCTTGGCGCTCCGTCCTCTCTGACTACCCCGTTAAAGATATGCATGTATGTATATACATTCAGTTAAGTAAGTATCGGGAATGGATGATTTGTTTATGGTCCCAAATTCAATTTTTTGTTTTTTTTTGTTGTTATTAGATTGGCACAACTGTTTTCCATTTTGGCGCGGAGTTTGAGTTGCATCTGTTATTGAGATTAAATACAGTGCTGTTTTTAGTTACATCATTTCTAGTGTGTATTGTGAATTTCATAATGGACAAAAACATCGAACAAAGAGTTTGTCTTAAATTTTGCATTGCCAATGGAATTTCATGTTCGGAGTCACTGAAAATGTTACAGAAGGCTTACGGTGAAGCGACTTTATCAAAAACACGTGCTTATGAGTGGTACAAAGCGTTCAAAAGCGGTCGAGATGAGATGGAAAATTTGCCTCGCTCTGGTAGGCCATCAACGTCTGCAACTGAAGTTAACATCGCAAAACTGAAGGAAATAGTGACTGAAAATCCTCATTCAAGTTTGAGAGAGATAGCCGCCGAACTTTCTGTGTCTCACGAGTCGCTCCGTACCATTTTAAATAATCACTTGGGTATGAAACATGTTGCCGCTCGGCTAAACCTGAATTTTCTTCAAAAACACAATCGCATAAGAGTCGCTGAAGACATGCTGGAACGAGTCAATTCCGTCCCAACATTCATGAAACGCATTGTTACTGGTGACGAGACGTGGGTTTACGAGTTTGACATGCAAACTAGTCAACAAGCTTCGGAGTGGCGCCTTCCAACTAAACCGAAATCGAAAAAACCACGCCAAAGTCAATCAAAAGTCAAAGTCATGTTGACTGTTTTCTTTAACTATCGCGGTGTTGGGCACTCGGAATTCTTGCCGGAAGGTCAAACGGTAAATAGAGAATATTATTTGGGCGTTATGCGGCGTTTAAGAGAGCAAATTCGGAGATAATTCGGAAAGAGAGAGATAATGCGCCTTCGCACAAGGCCATCATTGTGGACGAATTTTTGACCAAAAACTCAACAAATACGAGGGCTGCTATTTATGTATCCGGAATAACAAAGTGAAACAATCATATAGCATTCATTTTAGATTTATTGCTTTTCAAAATATTCACCATGATGATTGATGCACTTTTGCATGCGTTGGAACCAATTTTCGTAGCACTTTTTCCATTTGGATTGAGGTATCTCCAAAACGTGCATTTTGAATGCATCAACAGCCTCTTCACGGCTCGAAAAACGTTGACCACGTAATTTATTCTTCACGGTTGGGAATAAATAGAAGTCGTTGGGGGCCAAGTCGGGGCTGTACGGCGGATGACCCGTTAATTCGATCTTTTGATCTTCCAAATACCGAGTTGTTTCGGCCGATGTGTGGCATGACAATGCGTCATGATGAAGAAGGATTCTGACTTGTCTGTCGTTCTTTCTTATTTCTTCAAAGACTTCTGGCAAACAAATGGTCATGTACCATTCAGAATTAACCGTTTTACGATCCTCTAGTGGCACTGTAGCTACATGTCCATTTATACCAAAAAAAACAAGCGACCATTTGCTTCAAAGTACTTTTTGAACGAATGACTTTTGTTGGGTTCGGCTCATCTTGGAACACCTAAACCGTTGATTGTTGTTTAGTTTCAGGATCATACGCATATATCGAAGATTCATCACCTGTGTAGATATTATAGACAGCTTTTGACAAACCCTGATTGTACTTTTGCAACATTTTTTCACACCAATCGACACGAGCCCGTTTTTGGTCAATTCTCAAGTTGTGCGGAATCCAACGTGAACAAATTTTTTTTACAGCTGAATATTCGTGTAATATTTTATATATACTCGTCATACTTATGCCCAGAGACGCCTCTATCTCGCGATATGTAACATGACGATCTTGCATTATTAGTTAGTCAAAGTCAAAGTCAAATCAATTTATTCAAGTAAACCCAAATGCAAGGTATTTTTGAACGTCAAATCTACTTTAGTTCGGTTCGAAAAGAAAACTTGAATACTGAGAAGAACCGACAAGAAACTCAGTCAGGTATCATTTTTTCACCATCATTGTACAATAGTTATTTAAAAATACAATATCTAAAAAGCCAGTAAATGCATACGCAGAGAGGATCACTTCCAGTTTATTGTTGTGTCTTCAATGAAATCGCTAATTTTGTAGTATGCTTTTCCAATCAGTGTGCGTTTAATGACAAGTTTAAATCTGTTTTCCGTTAATTGAGTAATTTCTTGAGGAATTTTATTATAAAAACGAACACAGTTACCCAAAAATGAACCACTTGACTTTTTTAATTTAAATTTAGGAATAACTAGCTGATCACGACCACGAGTTTCCACACCACTAACAACGCCTTTCTTTTGAAATAGATCTAGATTTTTTTTAGTGTACATAAGTTCCGGCACAGTATCAATATTTTGAGGTACAACAACCGATTTAGGGCGATCATCTTTAACTTCGTCTGTGAGCACAGACCACCCACGATTAAACTCACTAAACCAGTGATACACAGTAGTTTTCGATGGTGCTTCGTCCCCAAAAGTCGAAGTGAGTTGATCGATGCACTGCATTTGAGTTAGCCCTCGCCGAAATTCGTAATAAATCATAGCGCGAAAATTTTTACGACTTAAATCCATGGTGATAAAGACTCGCAATTTTCAAAATGACGCCACAAAGGATAAACAAATGACAGCTACATGAAACAAATTGCATTCTTCAGCCAAAGAATTCCATTTTTAAATGTTATAATTACTTTTTTAATATTGTTCTGTAACTGGCCAGTTCCGGATACATAAATAGTAGCCCTTGTACCATCGAGCAATCACCTTATTCACCAGATATGGGTTCAGCTGACTTCTTTCTTTTTCCTAAACTCAAATTACCACTTTGTGGCACCCGTTTTCATTCGGTAAAAGACATAAAGAAGAATTCGCGGCGAGCACTGAACTCAATTCCGGAAAAAGCGTTTAAAAAATGTTTTGATGATTGGATTATTCGTTGGCGTAAGTGTATCGTTTCTGAAGGCGCATACTTTGAAGGTGATAAAATAAATTTGGATGAATAACTAACATTTCATGTATTATTGATCTTTTCTCGGTACTTTCTTGATAGAGTAGTATATCTATGTTTTTTCAGTCCTGGTAATTATTAAATAAAACTTTCAGAAAATTCTATGATTCGTTTTTGTATTTGATCAATTTTCATGTCTATTTCTTTTTATTGCGTTATTTAATTTTCTTTTACTTAATTGTATACCATACTTACCTAGAAACGAAATGGAAATGTGGTACCTACCTACTTAGTATTATATTACAGTTGCCAAATCATGTCTCCGCTATGACTACAGCTAACACACTATTTCTCAAAAAATTAAAAATTAAATTACGTTCCATTATTTTTTTACATAACATTCTAGAAAGTATGCTTAAAAAAACGAAGTAATATAAAAATGAAACTTTATTAACAATATAACTGAATTATCCATAAATAAACGCTATCTTTGCAGCAATTATCTCCCTAATTGTGTGCAGAAAATGTCGACCTCCGGGAAAGTCCACACGAGGCCGAGAGCCAAGTGCCGCTGCTGCTCTCATTATTAAGTCTGTTGTTCATTTATAACCACGTAAAAAGTGACTCTCATACCTAGCGACTTCGTATGTAACATGAAATATCTAATTTCAGATAGAAATACATCGCCCTAATACTTTAATTTGAAAATAACAACTAATAATAGTGTAACTTACGAAATTTATTTATTGTGTAAGTTACACAATTATACTAAAATTTTACCCATATCTACCCGTCCCATGAATTAAAAAATAGTATTCAAATTTCAAATTCAAATTTTACATTGCAACAAGTCTATGCATAAACGGTCTATGCTATGCTACCTATGCTACCTATATAACTATATGCATAAACCTATATAACTATGCAGCATAAACGGGTCTATGTCGTGTTTATACTTTAAGGCTAAATGCCTTGTAATAAATAATTAAATAATAAGAATAGCACGAGAGGTGGTTGGAATCAAAAAAATACCATAATTTCAACAGGGATGATGGATACTGCTTATCAACATTATGGAATCCTGTCCTCAGTGAACGCCCACGCGGCGCCAGCGGTGTAGGCGTCGTTAGTGTAGTGTGTCGTACTACCGACAGTAACAATAATAAAAATTAAAAAATGTGATAAATAAGTGTAGATAGTTGCTAGAAAGCGCACACTACGAAGACGACACTCTTCCTCATCAGTCTGCCCGTGACCACGATCGGTGCAATCTGGTCAAAACGTCCTTATAAAAAAGGTATTTAGCCTCAAGGTGTAGACCCGTTTAGTTAGGATTGTAAGATGTGTACAGGTCGTCAAAGTTTAAAAACATAAAGATACTTATATTTATTTGCTTATTTTATTTATTCTGTAAGAAAACGTATAACTTGTATGTAGCCACAAACCATAATGTTATAAATTACGATCATTGTCTGTAATATAATACTTATTTGATTAATTAACCAGAATGGAATACCCAAAAATCAGAATAATTCTGTATCACCGCATATTAAATCAACGTATACGACATTATCTTCACTTCGTATTTTACATTGCAACAAGTATAGGCGTCCTGCCTCAAACAAAGCAGTTTCAATATTTTTTACCATTTTTCTCGACGTACATCAATCGAAGAGACTATTCAGGAAATAGACGAGCAGTGTATTCACGGAAGCTTTTACAGATCTGAAGACTAATCTGTCGACTTGCCGAGTGTACGCTTGCTTGTCGATAAATAGACACTTCAAGTCAATAGCGCTCAGTTCAAGATAGCTCGTCAACAGAATATTCTATGTTTTATTGCATATCAATCATAAAAATCTCACCTAAACATTCTGTAATATGAAAGAGATATACCTATAAAAAAGTTTTTATTAGGTATTTAGCAAGCGATTTTTATATGCATTTGTGTTTTTTAAAATAATATTTACAAATCTGCTTAAAGCAACAAAATTATGAACATTTTTATTAATATCTTTTAGCATTATAATAAAAATGGCGTCACATAATCTGTGCAGTCATCTACTTTAACGACATTTGTTCCGGGCCCGTGCTTATGACAGCTTTTAGGATGTAAATGGCCATATTGTTTTCATCGCAATTTTTAGTCTTAAACAGAGGTTCGTGTATGTATAACATTACTTGCTATGAGTCAGCGACTTCAATCTCAGTCTTGATATAAATTAAGTTGTGTCATATTACGCAGCATATTATCATATTTCGTCAAGTGCGACTTAGACTCGCGCGTAGAGGGTTCCTTAATACCATATTTATAAAATGGAACAATTTTAAACCGAATATCTGGAGACCAACGACCTTTCAAGTTATATTCGCTAAGATTTTAAATTATTAGTCAATTAGTTTCGGAGATATTTTTTAAATATGTTGTTGTTTGTATATATTTTTTAAATGTTATTTATTTAAAAATATCGTAAAATATAATGTACTACTGATACTGATACTCAGTACTCATACTCAAATTTGTATACTGCATCTATAATTCACAAATTAGAATAAATTATGAAATGCATATTAGAAGTTTTAAGTGTGTGAAAGACGAAGAAAACAATTTTTCTCAGAATTGAGACCTAGCTAGATCGATTTCTTGCTCCCCTCAAAGCCTATATTGTAAATTTCATCGAAATCGCTAGAGCCGTTTTCGAGAAAGCGATGTCAAATGTATATTTATATACACAAGTATTTTTCGTTTAATGTAATAGTGGATATATATATTCTATTATATTTTCATATCCACAAAACCATGTCCTTTTTTCAGTGCAAGCACTATTTTCCTGACTTTTCTCAATAGATATGGAACATAATTTATGACCGGACTTACAAAACCCTTTTGGAGACTATATGCTGATGTTACTCTTTGCCTGTAAATGACGATAACAGGACTGAGGAAAGCAAAGGTCACAAATCCTATATTTTTCTGTGCTATTAGTAATGAAATATGTTTTACTAAGTTCCGTAGTGTATTTAATAACGTGACCTAATGTCAAATTCATTCCTTGTATAGAAATATAATGATTTTAACAAACTGCAGATATCAGTAAATCACGGTTATATAATAACCGTAGGTACATATATACAAAACAGTACATTTCTTTTCGAAGAATTAAAAATGCCTACGTAATGTCACGAACGCCTAATATAACTAAAATATTACATAAATATTCAATACATATCTGCTATAATTGCTTAAAATTTAATCGAAAACTTACAGCTTACTTACAGCTTTATTCACGTTTTCTTATTCGCAATAGGTAACAAAGAAAATTTGTGAAATTACCAACCATCTTTATATTTTACGTTTCTTCAAGAACATGAATAAGTAATGAAATGACTTAGAAATGTTTTATTGGGCACTTAGTAATTTAGTCTAATGTTATCGGTGTGGAGATTCAGTTGGCGGCTCACTCAAAGCAATTTCCGCAGCAAGTATTTATGTTATTACAAAGTGATTTAGCAAATAATGCTGACATGACTGCAGCGGGCGACGCACGTCAGGTAACCTCTTAGTCATTCTCGTTAATATTATGAAACGCTGTTTAGCATCGGGAGCAGTGGTCTTTTGTTTCTACTACGATAAAACATATTGAGAACCACTCAGGCTTGATCGAAAGAAGCAGTATGATGCTTTTCATTACGTTTTTATTCTATAAAATATCCAAATGTTTCAAAAAATCAATTAAGTTCGTTCACATTCGTTATTACGGTCTGATCATATTTTGCCATTTCTTATAAAAATATGTTCTAAGTATGACGATATAAAATATTGTCGTACTTATTTTGTTTTTGTACTGTTAGATAAATGTAACCTTTCTAATAATAATAAGCATATATGCAGTTACCAGTGGCGGTACCTTCATACAAGCCCGGCAAAATGCTCTGTCAAGAACAGAGAATATTAACGTATCAAAAATGAGTAATAAATATTAACTTCAAAACTTCAAATTTTAAAAATTCCCGCGAATTACTTGTCAAACGAATACAGTCTCAGAGAAATAAAACGTTTTTGGACCCCAAGTCGCGACCAATCAGTGCATCGGTCGATCGACACTAACGACGTTTCAAAACATAATCAGAGCAAAAATCGGAGTATTCAATCGTCTCAATTTGACGCGTTGGCTTGCCACGGGGCTTGCAACCTCTCTTTCTCTGTAATGGCAAAATTCGTTACAGCTATAGCTTTTTTACTAAGGTTTATATAGCAATTAGTATTAAGCGAAAAGCCCGGCTTTCATACTGAACTTCGTACAGATTGAGAGATACGATACGAATATATTATTCGCCGCCGGCTCAAACAAATAATATTTATTTGTTTGAGCCGGCGGACGAGTGATAAGTATTTTTTTCATTTCCATCATATATAAGTTAATTTGTAATAAAAAATCCAATACCTAAGTAAGTTGTTCATTGTGAGGACTTAAAGTGTATACAAGTTTTAATCGGCATAGAAAATGTAAAGTCTTTGAACTTTGCATAGAATAAACAATCAGTTGTTTCCTTAAAATTTATGCCTTATTTGTGTGTTACTCGACTAGTAAATTGCATAAAAAAACAATAGATCAGTGTACAAAACCATTTAACTCATCGAATATGTGTTTCTCTGACTAGTAGGTAATTCGCATAAAAGACAATTTAATATATCAGTTTACGAAACTGATTGGTGTTTTGTTTATTCTCCCATCAAGTTAGAGACAGGTGGTACTACTTATTATTATCGGTAATGTATATTTTATTCAAGTGACGAAAATATTTCGAATTGTTCTGGTTATGACGATAAAAAAACTATATTGTCGCCAAAAAAGATAAATGAATTCACAAAAACACATGAATACAGTGGTTTCTTTTAGTACTTTGGATAAATAACGAATTAAGACATATAAAACTATTTACGCCTGTACAGTTTTAATAGCAAAGTATTATAAAAATAATTGTTTTGTTGAATAATAACGCGGTAAGCGATCTCTTTTCTCTGTTCTTGCCCACCGGTTGTGCCAAAGTCAACCATTTTTATTAATCTGTAAAATTTTAACCTTCCCTTTACGTTTACAAACACAATGAACAACATGCGCCTATGTCGGGTTTGCCCTATTTTGAAGCCCTAGGCACGTCACTAATAGTTACATATTTATCTGTTACATTTACGACGTGACATTATTTAGATATAAAATACAAAGGACATAAAGCAAAGGTAAACCAAGAATTTATAGTTTAAAATATTTCTTCAGACGATTCATTCTCGATAGGTATGTTCGAATCACAAATACACAATATTAATTACACATAATATGCATATAATATAATACCAAACAGTATTTCGATCACAATACTTGGTCACTATGATAAGATCTATATACCTAAATTGAAGCTGAAATCAACAAAGTGCTACCGCTACTCAATCAATCTCTCAAGCTCGGTTACATAAAGCAGTGTAACAATCCACTCAAATTATTCACAAACTTCTTGACTAATAATATTACTGCGCTACAAGTGAATTGACTAGTCTTAAGACTTATCCGACCCTTAATATAAGATATCAAAGAAACGACAACAAGTAACATTTATAGCACTAATTACATTATAGACTTATCTATATAATATATAAAAATCAATATTTGTTCGTTCGTATTTTATGCGTTGCCATACCATGCATCCGATTGCGATGATGTTTAGTATGGAGATGTCTTGAATCCTGAAGAAGTACAAATGCCATTTTAAAAATAAAAAACAAGGACGAAGTCACGGGCGTCAGCTAGTCTAACATATAAAAATCAATATTTGTTTGTTTGTTCGTATTTTATGTGCTGCCATACCGTGCATCCGATTGCGATGAAATTCGGTTTGAAGATAGCTTGAATCCTGAGGAATGACACAGGCTATTTAAAAATAAAAAACGCGGATTTCGGCTAGTATAAATGAAATAGGGATAATTGTGGTCAGAGAAAAGTGATTAAAATAGATGGTAATTTTTAGTTAATCAAAAATAGTCTTTGTCTATCCACTATAATATTACACGGCAATATTTGTGTACAATATTTATATTTGTAATCGCATTCTCGAAAACGGCTCTAACGATTTCGTTGAAATTTACAATACAGGTCTTTACATGTGCAAAAAATCGTTCTAGTTAGGTTTCGATTCTGGAAAAAATCGTCTTCTCCGCGTTTTCGCTCACCTAAAACTTCTAAACGTTTTTAAGGTCACACTTTTTTTTGTTTTTTTTTATGTACTTATATATACTTGGCGTATATATTGCTGACATATATATATACATACATATTTGATATTATTTGATATTGTGGATTAAAGATGATGTGTTATGTTTGAGTGAAACCAAGCGACAGGGCCGACTTACCTGGAGGAGGCATCGCTTTGTGGTCAGGAGGACCACAAGAAGAAAGGGGATGCTAAGGGATAGCCGTCTTACTATCCTCTCGTTTGGTTAATTGTGTAACTGAGTATAAGTGTGTAAACCCGCTCTGCTCTCGGTGCGTATCAAGACAGGGTTGACGAGAGTTTTTGTTCTGGTGGTGTATGATGTAGCTCGCCCAAATCGACAAAGGAAACTGGTCCTTTGTCGATTTGAGCGAGCTAGAGCAGTTTTGAGAGAATGTTAGGGAAGTTCTAACAACGGTTGAAGAGAATGAGAGAACTGTATAATGTGCGGAGACATAAATGGATGGGTCGGGATAAGTCGAACAGGATTTGAGTCTGTCCTAGGCAAGTATGGCGATAAGAGATCACTGCGAGATCACTAAGAGACACAAGTTAGATTTATTCAGACTGCCTATAGACAGTGTGAATAAATCTAACTCCGCTTAAAATGGTCATCCATAATGCGCTGTTGGTTCCAACTTTATTGTACGGTATTGAGGTCTGGATATGTCTGAAATCGAGTGAAAGTAAGGTAAATACAGTAGAAATGAGATCTTATAGAAATATGTGCGGTGTCATCCTTGCGGACAAAATAAGCAATGAAGAGATACGCAGCATGACAGGGTTGCACGACAGTGTTATTGTTAAAATGAAGAAAGGAATACTTAGATGGTTCGGACACAGTAAGAATGAGTGATGAAAAACTGACGAAGAAAACCTAGAGAGCGGAAGCGAGTGGTAAAAGAAGCTAGGAATGAGCAAGGCTGACTTATGAATAAATATTGAAAAATTCGGCAAAAATTCAAAGTGCTCTTTTCAATGCGATTTTTGTATGAACTGAAGACAAACCCACTTATTTAATATATAAAAATCGACGCATGTTTGTTCATTTTTTATGGGCTGCCATACCGTCCATCCGATTGCGATGAAAGGTATGGAGATAAATTAAACTCAGGAAAAGAATATAGGCTTATATAAAATAAAAACGCGGATATAGTCACGGGCATCAGCTAATCTAATACATAAAAATCAATGTTTGTTTGTTCGTAATTTATGGCAGCCCATAAATTCATTATACCTTTCAGGTAAAGAAAAGAAGTGTTAGTCACAGAAGGATATCGTGGCTTAAGAATCTGCGCCAATGGTACAACAGAAGCACAAGATCCCTGTTCAGAGCTGCCGTGTCCAAAGTCCAAATCGCCTTGACGATCCGCCGACCTTCGATAGAAGATGGCACCAAAAGAAGAAGAATATCGTTCATCTGATTGCGATAAAATTTGGTATGGAGATAGATTAAACCCCGGGGAAGGACATAGGCCACTTTTTTTAATTCTAAGCGGACCAAGTCGCAGGGATCAGCTCGTATTAATATAATATCTACTGATCCACAGCAACGCCTGGCCGGGCACAACTAGTCTGTAATGAAAGTATGTGACACATGCTGATTTTATTTATTTGCTTTATCAATTGTTAAAGGAACTGCTAATGATATGTCGTAATAATAATAATAAATTCTTCAGATAATTATGCCTATTCTATGAGCACAAATTAACTTTACGTTTGTATTACGGGTATCACAGATCGAACTGGAGAAGCTCCCAGTAACTTCTAAGTACCAAGCCAAATAAAAAATGAATTAATCGGTAATCGAACCCGGGGTCCCGGCATAGAAAGTCACCACGTATAGCATAAATTTGTAAGCAAGAATATAGCTAGAAATGTGATACTTGCTTAATAATTAATTTATCTAAAAACGTATAATGTTCTCTCACTCAGTGCACATCTATCTAGTAACACGGTTTTTCAGGACCGCGTCTCATGAAACAAAACGCAAAAGAGTTAATCAAGAAGGCGAAATAGAGTAAATCTAATTCATTTATGATAGTTATAATTTTAGAAATAATTAAGTAACGAATTACATTATGAACAACCTGCGAAGAAGTTTCTTAAGATGTTTAAATCTTAATTACGTAGAAACAACACATATCTTTTTTCGTATAAATTGTGTACTTCTGCCCAATTCTGCAAAACACTGATCGTGATTTGAAAACAATTTTGTTGTCCACTGATTCTACCAAAAGATAAAATAATGTAAAGAAAAGCTTGATCGACTTTTTTCAGTTTTAACTTAATAATGTAATTTAATTTAAGGTTTATGTTTGTTGTCGTACGAACACGATCATAGAGTTAGGCAGATAATAAAAGTCCCCAATGAAAAGTCGGGCAGATGGTAAGAGCAATACGTTTGTCAATATTCACAGTTTAGATAGTCACACAATCGCACGCAATTTTTAATTACCTATTTATAATTTGAACACCCTACAGAATCGATGTGCCCTACTGTAATAGGTTGGATCGGCAATCAATTTGCATTTAACAAAATAGCGGAGATTAGTTCATAGTATTAAGAAATAGTGGCGTTTCACAAAATGTCCAATTACGTCATGATCTACCTAACTCTATGATTGTTTGACAATATGTACAATTCACTTACGATTAAAAATTCAGAACTTACAGCAAAAAATGACCTATTAATCATTCAATAATTCATTCATTCATATCGATATTATTATGGTGTATCCACTGTATATCTATAGAAATTATGAGTACGATTCTAGTGAATGAGCGACAAGAACTATATAATCCGGGTTATTGTAATAATACATTAATTTGATTACTTTATATGGGTAACAAAACATCCTCAACATAATTGAATACTTAATTGCTTTATTTATTATAAATTATTACAAATTTTAACAGAATTAACAATGCAAATGAAATGAAAGTGTACTCACTGGTTGTCGTCCTACTATTGTTTTTCCCCAATTTCACTGCACATTTAATCATATTTTTGATCACAGACTTTTTATAAACTAGCAGACTAAACATCAATCACACCTACATGTGTAATAATAAACAACATAGCAGGGTGTCTTTCGCAAAAACAAAAATTCATATAATACTTTCTCATTCTAGCCAGTGTTCGCATAACGTCATCATACATCAAGAAAAAGCAACCTGGCAACCGTCATGATACAAAACAACTATAAGTGACAAAATGGTGTTCTCGATCCGAGTTATGGCGTGAGCTTTTTTAAATATTTAGTAATTTGTTGTTTTAACTTTTCGATAAAAAAAAACTGTTAAATAATATGGTTAAGCGCTGTAGCTTGAGGCGTACAGATAGTGCGACAGAATTGCTTAATAACTCCATAAGTGAATTCCTAACCTATAATTCTTGCTATGAAGTATTTGTGTTTCAATTCGTTTTCTTTTCAAATAGTTCCTACATTGAAGTAATTTTACAAACTGTATACTATGACTTTTAGTATTACAAACCATGATTTAGTTTGGAGAGGATATTTCATAATTACGAGCCGACTATTTGTGATTACGAACATTGTTTGACATTTCTGGTACTAGACAAATTTACAGGAGCTGAACTCAGTAGAAATCTACAAATTTAATATTTTAATCTGTCCTGAAGACCACGGCTAAGAGACAGCGTACAAAAACACACTTGATAAAATATAAAAGTTTGTACCTATTAAAGACCTACAGGATAAAAATGCCTGGATTAAAAATATTAATAGGACCAATTGACAGGCTAATGCAAACAGTATTTTATGCCCAAAGCATTTTGAAATTAATTCACTGGACCGAAGTAATTTCCGCACAGCCTTCCGCAGGGGAGCCCTTCCAACTTTATTTGAAAAATTTTCAGTCTCATCAGATGCAGTAAGTGTACCATATTGGAGAAAATGAATAACAGTTTTTTTTACAACGGTTGTAACAGGTCAGTCAGGATAATAAGAGTTAAATGTGAATTTTTAATAACATGTAGTGGAGTGACCAAAACAACATGTAGTGCACTCCGGACGAGTATTGATAAACTAAAGCTATACTTAATTATCATTAGATTAAATACCTGCTTGGTCTGGTTAATCTTTTTAAAATTCTCTCACTTTTGTATTTTATATATTATACATCCATTAATGTTTGTGTGGATATTTCTAATGTAAAGTCAACGGCACATCAAGTGTAATAACCTTGCACTACAATGTTATCAGAATAGGAACTTTAAACGCTATGGTTGATGTACTGTATACTGTACATAATATGTCAGTTTTATATTATGTGTGCTACTTTCTTTAAGTAGTTATATTTTTAATTTCTTTTCTTATTTTTCATTTCTTAGCTTGCACTTTTGTTGCTTACTCATAATTATATGTTTCATAGAGAATATAGAGTAGCTGAAACATATCTCATATATACATAAGTTCACCTTCGCGTATATTGTTTGAGAACTAAATTTCTTTATTTATTTGTGTCCAGTAAAATAAAGAATTGATTATTGAAAACAAAACAAATGGTCTGAGTTTCTGAATTATTATAAACACAACACATTATTAATTCTTTCAGCACCGGGAAGATGTTCCTGGGCCATCAAATAGAACTAATGTTGTTTCAAAAGTAATTAAATCACACCCAAATCGCTGGACGAAATTTGGCACGGAGATAGCTTAGGATATGGAATCACATCTACTTTTAATTTCAAAAAATCCAGTCGAAGTCGCTGGTAAAGTCTGGTGTTTTATATAATTATTATCTTATAATGATTGTTTTCATATTGTGTATAATACGTAATAATCCTTGAATGGCTATTATCAGACTATTACTTTTTATTTATTAAAAAAAATTTAAGTTAATAATAATAAATTAATAAAAAGTTTACCTCTTTATAATATTAGTATAGAAAAAAATAAAGAACATACTTATATGTGGGGATTGCCCAATTCTGAAGCCCTGGGCATGCTACTGATAAATAAATAATTTGCAGTTGTTTTTTTTCCACAAAGTACCCGAATACAGCCCTGATAATGTATTGGTGTGAGTGCATTTTTATGTGTGCAAAGCTACCATGCATTTTGAGCGGCAATATTCAGTCTGCTAGTTCATAAAAAGTCTGTTTTTGGTATTGTTTTCTCATCTCATTGATATTTTGACTAAAATTTTGATATATTGTCCAAACTTGAATCGAAAGGTATAGGCGAAAATAGTAACGTTTCGAGTTCATTGGTTATAGGTTCATTGGTCATGGTTGGATAAATAATGTCGATACCGTATATTTTATAAGTAACGAAAACAACAGTAAAATATTTTACGTAGTCATTTAAACCTATCCATTTACATTATGAATACATTTTAGTTTTAATGACGTATTATTGTCATTAAAAATAATAGAGAATAGATAATACATGCAAATATAACCAAGCTATAAATAAATATAATACAAACATTAAATAATGAGATAAAGGCAATGATATTATATTTCTTTTGTAAATATAACATCATTGGATAACGGTATAAAAATATTGTACAATATTATTTGGTACAACTCACGCGTATTATTTCAATGTCCTCAAGAGGTGCTTACGTAAGGATTTCATAAATAGAAACTTGTTAGAATATTTCCGAATGTTGACGGGAAGAGCATTCCAAAGTAGTACCGCTGTGATAAATACATACAAATGAATTAACCCGGCATGAGTGAAATTGGGTATATCACACCCGGGGAGTTTTAAACGCAAATTATTTAAGGGACTCATTTAATGGCAGTTCAAAATTGGTGAAAATAGACAAAATTGCTATGAATTGCTAATAAAAAACTAATTCTATACAATAAAATGTTACTCCTTCATGAATAAGATATTTGCTTTAAAAAATTTTAAGACGCTATAAAATAATCATTACCAACAAAAAAAAATAAGCAATAATTTAAAATAATAGATTTTTCTATGAAAAATAACATTTTCTATAAATTAAATAAATAAACTTGACAAGCTGTCATCCTGACAATGCCGACATATCCGGGCGCAGTGAATGGAGTTGGTGCAATTGCGCGACGTCTCTTCCTAACTCCTGGAAATAACTCGGAAATGGACCTACTAGTATATATAAAATTGTTATATGTACATATACCAACAGCAAATGATGAAAAATGATGGAAGGATATAGAGACGTTTCAAGATTAAAATTCTCAACTTCTACTATCTCCTTAGAGTGTGGACTCCTGTTTCAATAATGTTCTTGGAAATAACTCAGAAATACATCTACACTAGCACAATGTGTTTTTGTGGCGAAATTGCGTTGATTTATAAAATATTTAGTGCTGTGTTATTCAATTCTATACTTTTTTGTTTTTTTTTTCATATGTAGTTAGAAGACACGTTATGTTGTTGTATAGTTATGTTGATTTATCAAAGTAATTAGTGTAACGTGTACATACTGCCTAAGCTTGTACGCTTTCTTTAAATATAGTCACTATGTATTTCCAAAAAAGAGTACACTTTTCAAACATAAAATATACTAAGTACTTATTTTATTTACTCCTACTGTTGAATAAACCCTATTATTAATATGAAAAGTAAAAAATAAATATTCGTCAAAATTTGGGGTATCTTACACCCACCTCACACTAGTGGAACAATTTCTCACCTTGTTCACGGCGGGTTAAGCCAGAACGATGAGAGTCTGAAGAAGAATAATGCTATTCTAATGTAAACCCAGATCACAACGACGTGAATGAAGAAATTGAAATCTCGCAAGTAAGATAAAGAATTGTATAATAATTTGCATTTTTACAAATCCTTACTGACCTACTTTTTTGATTAATATTATAAAATCGAAAAAAACCTCAGTGAGTAGTTGTCGAAAGTTACTTTAATACGTCGTTTTATGAGAAATACAATATTTATGTATAAAATGAATACGTAACTATATTTTCCTAATTTTTGTTAGGAATTAAGGACCAGCAATGAGATAAAAATAGACCCGTAAAGTATTAAAAAGTATGTAACTATAATTATGTTATAAATACCCCTAATTAAAATCGCATAAGTACTACGAATCTAATATTAGTTACCAATAAGGTTTAATTTTAGATATATAAATATAATTATAGAACCCTCGTATTAACAAGGAAAGGGTATCTCATACGTCATACGCTCTTAAATTACCGTAAGCGATACTTCCATCTTCAAAGGTAAATTACGGGGGCCTCACATTTTAGAAGGATCGCGTGCTAATGAATAGAACTAAAGTAATACTTATTACACCACATGACATCGGTTCACGAGTTAGGAAACGGACTTCAGAATAGTATTCAATAAACTTCATATTGTTGATGAGTATTAACTAGCAACAAACAAGTAATAACAACATTTCCGGTTAAATTTTTATCTGTATGTTAATTTATTATAAACATACTTATTTTATATACATCTCCACTAAAAATTTAGAATATTCCAAACCATAAACGATGTTTGTTGTTTTTGTAATAAAAACTGAATTGTTTGTATTTGTTCGCATTAAGTATAGTTAATTGTATCACAGATAGGTTTTACATAATAAAACATTTGTTTCATTATGTAAAACCTATCTGTGATAAATTGCCATGGAAACGAAATAGAACTAAGAGAATACTAATTTATTATGATAGTATTTTAACGTCCAGTTTTAGTGAGAGTTCAATCTTTTAAACTTTAAAGTACATTAATTATAACGTAGAATGATATATGTATATCAAACGAACAGGAGACCATAAAAAACTGATGTTTATAATATCTAAGAAGTAATAATATCGTACTAATATCACAAAACACTCACCAATCGTCGTGAGCGCCAGTGTGCACCAATAATAACTCTGTAGATATTGCTTCACCACGTCCGCCGTCTCGGTGTCGTGATACACCCAATTCTTACTACCGAACCCATTGTTTTTATATATTATATGGTACAAGCACCCGTTCCAATGAAATATCACTAATAAATAATGAATTAAACTTGTTGATCTAAACAAATTAGGATAGTTCGTGTGCCGCTCTGTGCGGTCCATAAAGGCCCAAAATCTATAAATTTTCACCAGTCTAAATGAGCGCAATATTGAGTTGAAACCGATGGATAAATACAGAAAGTCCAGGGGCAACAAGCACAGGCAGTCTATATAAAAGGTAGTTGAGTTCATGTAGTGCGCTCTCAGTTTAGCTGCGTCCGTTTGTAGCACGCCATCTTCTAAATACCCCGTCCGAAAGTGGAACAAGATGTCCGCCAAGTAAAGGAAGTCCGAAAAATAATCCAAGCAGAACCACACTATTAATGTCTCCCCTGAAACAAAAGAAAACTTTTTCACTATTTGTACGTTTATAGCAACTAATAATGTATACAAAATTATTTTATTAATGTAAACTTATTTTTTTCATTAGAATCGATTTACTATTTTATTTCTAGACCAATTTTATTCCATAATTGTGGATTCATTTTACATCAATAACTAATACAAAACTTGTTTAGTTAACTGTAAATAGATAATTTAATACAGCGGGTCCGATAAGAGAAAGCTCTTATAGAAATAAGCGGTACCTTTTGCTCTTTTTCTCTTTGTATATGTTGTTGTGTGCAATAAGTAGTTAAATAAATAAATAAATAGATAATTTAAATAAATAATTAAAAGTAAATAAATAATTTAAAAACAAAAGAAAATCATCGAAGATTTGAACGTAAGAGTATCGTAAACGTAACAATACGAACAGCAAAACATAACAACGTTGCTATTGAAAACTACTAGAAAACATAGAAAAGAAGTCAAAAACATTAAGATATTTTTTTGAGTTAAACTCAAAAAGCTATAGTAATTTAATTTTCCTTAACCAAGTTGAAGGAAACTATGCTCTGAATGCTTTTTATCGATACTGCCCAGATATTCACTAATCTTTGATGCTGTTTTAAAGAGAAGAAGCCTTTGCATAAGTTCCACAGTTGAAATTGGTTTTTTATCCATTTCAGCATTTTCTTGAATTTTAGCAAATAATGTAAACGACCGTAAGCGAAGTACAAATTTATTCTCATTCCCACGTAAAATATTTATATTGTTACGAGCTGAGGGTAATAAGATGCCGGTTAAGGGCGCAAATATTTTATTTTCCTTCGTACAAGTAGATGTCAAGAACACGAGAACTTAATTACGGCGGTCTCTAATCTTCGTAGTCGCCCTCGAAGTAGGTACTCGCGTAGTAGTCACCGAAGGTACACGCTTCACTCAATAACAACGTTCCCGAATCGCAAAGTTCTTCTATCCAAGGTCGTCGCAGTAGTCGTCGTAGTGGTCTTCGTAATTCGCCTTGATGTCGCCTCGATATGTCGCTTCGAACGATAGTTGAGAAACACTGACTCGGCGGCGGACACGGAGCTTTATTTATAGTCGGCTAAAACGAGGGTGGAACTTTCTAGTGAATTACGCTCGATAACGGTAATTCGACATTGTTCTCGACGCCGCCTGTTTGCATGAGTCATAGGTACATGACACGTCATCGCTCGGGAATATTCGAGGTGCAACTTGGTTCTTCTTTCTTAATTTGACTTATACCATTCGATAGTAGGCCTTAAACCTAGCAATGCGTTTTTAGGTCATAACTCGATAAAGCCTAGGTCTCGAGATATAAGCACTAAAAGTTATGTTTCGAGCTCCATTAAAAATCGACCTTATTTCCTTACGCATAAGGTCCAACCGTAACATTGCCCCCCTCTTAGTCATGCTCGTCTCGAGCATGATTGGAACCATGATAGCGAGCTAGGCGATCCACGTCGACGATCTTTAGTTTTCCTCTAGGCTCCTTTTTGATCCGATAAGTAACGTCATTTATTCTCGTTATCACCGTATATGGTCCATCCCATCGGGCCTGAAATTTCGGAGACTTCCCTTTTCTCCTAATGGGATTATGCAACCACACTAAGGCTCCTTCCTCAAATCCCATTACATTAGCTGTACGGTCATAGCGAGTTTTCATTCTTTCGCTGGTTTTCAAACTACTTTTTCTTACGAGTCATGGACGTCATCTAGTTTTTGCTGTAGATCGGACACGTAATCAATAGTTGGCTTTGGAGCGTCAGGTGGTATTCCGGTTAAAGCATCAACTGGTAGTCGTATCTCTCGTCCAAAATTGATCCTAGCTAGTGTGAAATTTGTGCTATCATGTACAGCGGAGCGGTAAGACATTAAGAAGAGCGGAATGTATTGGTCCCAATCCGTTCGATGTTCTTCCACTACTTTGGCCAGATGATTCTCCAACGTCTGGTTAAATCTCTCGACCATTCCATCAGATTGTGGATGACCTGGTGTTGTACGCGTTTTGTGTATCCCAAGTAGTTGGCAAACTTCTTGGAATAATGCGGATTCGAAATTTCTGCCTTGATCAGTATGCAATTCCAAAGGTACGCCAAACCGACAAAATACCTCATGAACGAGCTTTTTGGCAACTGTATGAGCTTCCTGATTGGGTACAGCAAACGCTTCTGGCCATTTACTGAAATAGTCTTGAAGGACGACTATGTAACGATTTCCGTCTTCAGTTACAGGAAACGGTCCAGCTACGTCGACTGCAACTCTTTCCCAGGGCGCCCACGTTATACAGTTTCAGCTGGCCTCTGGTTCTTGTTTGCGGCCCTTTTACTGAAGAGCAGGCTGTACACTTCCTACACCAGTCCTCCACATCTTTGCGGCACCGCACCCAGTAAAATCTCTTCCTCACCTTGTCCAAGGTTTTCTTTACGCCTAGATGTCCTCCCGATACTCCGTCATGAATCTGACATAACACCGACGCCACTTTCCCTCGGAGGACTACGACCTGCATGGTAACCTCTTGTCCACTGGGTAACTCCCATTTCCTATGAAGAACTTCGTTATGTACCACCAGACTGTCCCATTGAGCCCAGGAATGGAGTGCATTTCTCAGGACTGAGTTTCAGGTTAGCTTCCCGTATTCGTTGGAAAACCTTTTCTAGATTATGCAAATGCTCTGCGAAGCTGCGCCCCATGATGATAATGTCATCCAAATAGACCAAGCACGTATCGCCGAGTAACCCCACTAAAATGAGTTCCATTAGGCGCTCAAATGTAGCCGGAGCATTGCACAGTCCAAATGGCATAATATTGAACTGCCAGAGACCATTTCCAGGGCCAGTAGTGAACGCAGTCTTCTCTTTATCCTCCCGGCTGAGTTCAACCTGCCAATATCCACTTTTGAGGTCAACTGTGGATAACCATTTCATGCCACTTAGCAAGTCTAATGTGTCATCTATGCGTGGTAAGGGATAGCTGTCCTTTTTTGTAACACTGTTCAGCATTCTGTAGTCAACACAGAATCTTGTACTGCCATCCTTTTTCTTAATTAGAACAACAGGAGATGACCAAGGGCTAGTCGATGGTTCGATGATGCGATTCTTCTCCATTTCTCTTAACATCTCTGATACCTCTTGCTCCCTCGCTAGTGGAATACGACGAGGTCTCTGTCTTATTGGTTGTGTATCTCCTGTATCTATGCGGTGCTTAACAAGCCCAGTACGTCCCAAATCGTCATCGCCTTTCTAAAAGATATCTTGAAAACTTAACAATGATTGTTCAACCTTGCGACATTCCAGATCGGTCAAATTTTCGCAACAATTCTCAAGTAACGTGGATATATGTGTTGCAGCATGATTACCGTGGTCTGTTTCATGCAAGTCTACTCTTCTCAGGAACGTAATAGGGTCGCATCTTCCCACGACGCAGTTCCTTTCTAAAACGACCTCCTTGTTACTAACGTTGACAACACGTACCTTGGCTTGTCCCGAAGTCATCACTAGGGTTCGCACAGTTATCCAGTCAGGGTAATTCCCGATGTCTTCTATTATAACACTGCGTTTACTGCATACTGTCGGTGAGAATCGTATTTCTACTAAGGTTTCCGACCTCGGCGGCAAAACAGTTCTTTTCAAACTGTACACTGATCCTTGTTTTGCGCCTTCCAGAAAAACTTCCACATCTAGAAACCTTAATACCCCTTTTGCTACATTGAGAACACAACGTTGCTTTGCCAAGAAGTCCAACCCAATGATGCAACGTCTGTAATATTTGCTATAAGAACTGGATGTGTCACCGTCTTATCACCCATCTTCAATGTCGCATTTGTTTTACCAAGGACAAGCAGTGGCTGGCCCGTAGCAGTCTGTAACCGGCAACGTGAAGATCCTTTCTCCCATTTCACGGTTCGTGGAAGTAGTTCAGGTTTAACAATAGTACGTGATGCACCGGTGTCCAGTGTGAAGCAGCATCGATTCCCGTTCAGCTTTCCTTCAACGATCAAGCTGTTCCCATCACGCATCTGAGAGACCATCACAATAGGAGCTTGCCTTTGACCAGCCAGCGCTTGCCCCGCAGCCCTGGCTGTTTTTAGTTTAACTCCTCGGGGTTAACTTGTGTCCCAGACGACGTTTTCCTAGCCCTTTTACTGGGACAATTGATACGAAGATGACCTCTCTCACCGCATTCATAATAGGTTGGTCCTCTTTGAGATCTTACCTGCATCGTGACTTCTCGCACCCGATGAGTTCGACTATCTTGACGCACTGCCTCCATCTCAAGTGCGTGTGCGAGGGTTGCCTTGACAGTCTGATGATGTCCCAGACGGACCGCAGCTCTAACTTCCGTGTCACGGATCCCGTCGACAAACGCTTGCACGACAGTTGTATCAATAAGCGCCGGTGTAGATGCGTAGGCTCGTCATACCATACACTCAACTGCCATGGCCCACTGCTACAAACTTTCACTGCTCTTCTGCGCACGGTCTCGCAGTTGGGCCCTATAGACGTGCTCGAGGTGCTTTTCACCATATCGAGACTCCAATGCTTCGAGCATATCGGCTAGTGTTCTATCTTTGCCGCCAACATTTTCTAACACCTGCTCTGCATCACCTCGTAGGTCAAGTGTAAGGGCCGTTAAAGACTGTGTGTCGCCCCATCCGTTGCCCTCTGCCACTGTCTCAAACTGTAGCCGGAAAGCTGCCCATTACGTGGTTCCATCGAAGTGAGGTACCTCAAACTTGGGTACAGCACTGGGAACAGTTACGACACCTCTCACTCCGACTTTCTGTACCTTCTCGTGCAGGCTCTGTATCTCTTTGCCATATTCAGATAGTATACTGTCATGTGCATTTATACGAGCGTCCTGCTTTTCCATATCGCACCTAAGGTCCTTAACTTCTGTATCCAGTTGATCTATGGTGTCACCTAACGCCGTGATCTTACAATTCATGGATATCTCTTTTTTGCTGACTTTCGTTGCCTCCATTATCCTAGCTTCCGTCGCCTGCGTGGCTTCCCTGACTTCCATTATGCTAGCTTGGGTGGTATCCCTAACTTCCATTATGCTCGCCTTCATCTCAGCCAAGCTAGCTAGCAACACTGCCATATTGATGTTCGCGACCCCAGACGTACCAATGTTAGTGGGCATTCCAGTGGAAACTGGCACTTGTGCCGTCGCAGACATTCCTGCGGTAGCGGGTGCTCCGTCGGTGGGTGTGTCAAGTAGTGCTTCTTCTTGACGCACCGAATCCATTGTTGCTTGACGTCTCGTACGGACTCCTTGTTCGTCCCTTGGTGTGACCGGCATCCCACTTCTGACACCAATTGTTACGAGCTGAGGGTAATAAGATGCCGGTTTAGGGCGCAAATATTTTATTTTCCTTCGTACAAGTAGATGTCAAGAACACGAGAACTTAATTACGGCGGTCCCTAGTCTTCGTAGTCGCCCTCGAAGTAGGTACTCGCGTAGTAGTCACCGAAGGTACACGCTTCACTCAATAACAACGTTCCCGAATCGCAAAGTTCTTCTATCCAAGATCGTCGCAGTAGTCGTCGTAGTGGTCTTCGTAATTCGCCTTGATGTCGCCTCGATATGTCGCTTCGAACGATAGTTGAGAAACACTGACTCGGCTGCGGACACGGAGCTCTATTTATAGTCGGCTAAAACGAGGGTGGAACTTTCTAATGAATTACGCTCGATAACGGTAATTCGACATTGTTCTCGACGCCGCCTGTT
Source organism: Zeuzera pyrina (assembly GCA_907165235.1). Classification (NCBI taxonomy): domain Eukaryota; kingdom Metazoa; phylum Arthropoda; class Insecta; order Lepidoptera; family Cossidae; genus Zeuzera; species Zeuzera pyrina. The sequence continues at coordinate 15,630,516 of OU015617.1, forward strand.
TGCATGAGTCATAGGTACATGACACGTCATCGCTCGGGAATATTCGAGGTGCAACTTGGTTCTTCTTTCTTAATTTGACTTATACCATTCGATAGTAGGCCTTAAACCTAGCAATGCGGTTTTAGGTCATAACTCGATAAAGCCTAGGTCTTGAGATATAAGCACTAAAAGTTATGTTTCGAGCTCCATTAAAAATCAACCTTATTTCCTTACGTATAAGGTCCAACTGTAACAATATAATAAAGTACTTATTTTTAATACGGAAATCAGATGTACCGACCTACATAATATAATACATGTGTTATCATTAAACAGAAAATTTTTTACACCATTTTGTAGTAATGGTCCGAATATGTGTTCTACCGAATACGAATACTCGGCCAAATATTTAATAAAAATGTATCGAGCGAAGTATTCGGCCGATTTTATGCATATATCATACCAAACAGCTCTGTATATGTCCACGTGGTGCTTATAGGTACAAACATACTCAATGTGCTCCGCGGAGCTCTGGGACACCACAAAACCACTGTGAGGGCTCTACTGATAAAACATACATAATAAAATCTATTTCATAGCTCCCATTAAACGGCAACAATTTCACCAATTTACAGTGGAACCTATAGTGTTATTGTGTAAAGTCCTCTAATCTCGTAGTTTTGTATGATTTGCATTAAATTTTATTCATGAATAAGCATAAGAGCAGGTTTTGCTTATTTTAGGGCTCCATAAAACGTTAAATTAACATAAAAAGGTTGCGTTTCTATAAAAGTTTGTTTATTTTTCTAAGCCATTGGATCTCAACAATGGCTTAGGGAAATAAACAAAAACTTGGCCAAATGAGTTTCACACACACGCGGAACGACATTATAATAAAATGAACTCGCGTAATAAATTTTTAGATACATCATAAAATATATAAATTAGACATAAAAAGATTTTCATATTTATCCTGTATAATTTATGTAAAGCTTAATATTTCTGGAATTATTAAAATTCTTAGCTTTATAAAGTTTGATTATAAAAATTTTCCTTCGTTCGAAAAATTAAATAATTTAACTCAATATTCGGCAAATTAACCGAATATTTGGCCGAATACTAACATGAAAAAATATACCGAATATGCCGTATTCCGATTAATTACCGAACATTCGACCCATCGCTACTATTTCGCATTATTGAAATTCATTTTTAAATTCAAAATTCATGAAGCAAGTATTGATCGGAACGTTTAAATGAAATATTAATTTCTTACACTTACTGTTAATCTCCTGGAATGCGAACCTGTAGACGATGACCCAGAGATTGTATAGAAAGGCGAGTGATACGACCATAGACCAGTAGTAGCAGAGCCTGCCGGCGGGGTCGAACACGAATGACCAGTGCGGGCCTGAGCGTAACCGCCCGCTCGCGTACGTCGACCGCCGACGTAGCGCTCCTCTGCTGCCGCTGCGTACAATTAATATTAACTAGAGGTCCCCGGTAGTCAAAATTCGAAAGTAAATATAAATATAAACTTATAATATAAACTCTTCGGCGATAATCTCTACTATATGCGACTGTTTGATAGTACTTAGTACATATGATCAGAAACTATTGCTAGAACTATTATGAGTTTCATATTGACAGTCTTTTTGACTATGAAAGTATGAACGTAAAACTATGCCAAATCTCACACTCCTCGTGCAATATTCTTAAAAAGGTATCTGGATTTTTCGTTACACGTTTTAATATTAGTAACCGTTTACAAAATTTTTTTGTTTGTAATACTAAAGCTCGTCAATATCTACTAAACAAAAAAAAGAAAATCGGTTAACAAACATAGGAGAAAAAGGTACTGAACTGTTTTGTCTTTACCTATTTATATAAAGATTATTCGTAATTATTATTGCAAACAAAAAAATATTACAATTCTCAAATGAAATCATACTTGTGCATACATGCATCACGCTGTATCCCTAACGGTGTAGTCAGAAAGGACAGAACGCCAAGCGTCGCGGTCCTTACATACTTCTTTCACTTCCTAAAATCTCATCATTCTCCTCACACATTTTCGCCTAGGTATGCGAGTGCTTTTGACATTTCTGTTGGCTAACACTCTAGCTATTTGCTTTTCATAAGTCAGCCTTGGTCTTCCTTGGCTACTTTTACCCCTCACTTTCGCGCTGTAGATTTTCTTCGTCAATCTTTCATCACTCATTGTTTCTATATGCCCAAACCGCATTAATATTCCTTTCTTCATTTTTACAATAACACTGTAGTGTAACCCTGTCATACTGCGTATCTCTTCAATGCTTATTTTGTCTGCAAGGGTGACGCCGCACATATTTCTAAGAGATCGTATTTCTACCGCATTTATCTTACTTTCACTCGATTTCGGGCATATCCAAGTCTCACTACCATACAATAAAGTTGGAACCAACACCGCATTGTGTATGGCCATTATGGCCAAGTTAGATATATTTACACTGCTTACTAATGCGGACAGAGTACCTTTCACTTTTTTACCGCCTGCTACCCGTCTTTCCACATCCAACTCATATCTTCCATTCCTCGAAAACGCACTACCCAGATATACAATTTCGTTCAATTCTTCTAGACATTTTTCATTTACCCATATTTCACACTTTGTCTATACATCTTCCCTTTCAAACACCAGAACCTTAGTTTTGTTCACATTCATATTCAATCCTTTCATTTCACAGTTTTCTTTCATGCACGTAACTAGTATCTTAAACCCCGCTTCTGATAGTGCTATAAGCACAGCATCGCCAGCGTACAAAAGGCAGTTTACCACTGTACCATCACATATCATACCACTCATAGTATCTTTCAATGTCTGGAGGCAACTGTCCAAATACAGCACGAATAGCCAGGCAGACATTACGCAGCCCTGTCAGAAGTCTGGACACACTTGAAACCAGGGCGACAAGTTACCATCTATCCTTACACAGGCTCTGTGGCCTCGATATAATGACCTCACAGCCTGCAAGTAAGAGGCTCTCCACGCCATATTCAGGCAGAAGACTGCATAATTTCTTTCGCACATGTGCTCATACATGTGCATACATAAGTATTGCATACATTCATGTGGAAATCCATTTTTAGTGATGAATGCGTATTTTTTTCTTCATTAGCACCGAATGCAAACTACCGAATCAGATCTCTGGAATTTTCAAAGGGTGCTTCGTCACGAATGAAACTTTTCCATGAACGAGTTGGAACCTTTGAGCGGAAGATAGCTAGAAAACATATAAGAATTCATCATATTATACATGGGCAGACAAATTCTAGCCATATCCCTTTTGAGGGCGGATAAAACAAAATCATATTTCGACTTCACTCCTAAGCAACAAATATCGGGACTTACAATTGACAAATAGGATCTCTACTGTAGCCTTTAATAATAAATTGATTACTAAGCCTTCGCCGATACCAGTCCCATAGAACAAGCCCTGTACCTTGTCCGATTTTATACAAGCTGCGGACGGAAGATACCGTTTTCTATACAGCCTGCGCACGGAAGATACCGATTGCTATACAGCCTGCGCGCGGAAGATAGCGATTTTTATACAGCCTGCGCAGATGCGCATGGAAGATAAGTAGTTAGTAGCAGTAGTAAGTAGTACAATTGTTTTTTTTCCCCAGACTAGCTAAAAATTATTTATTACTAAATTAGAGGGAAAAACTACACTTTCTTAATAAATTCTGTGTAGATAGGCAATTATAATTAAAAGCATAAAATCAAATGAAATAAAAATTATATATACCTAATTATCTGCAGATATTGTCCATGTCAATCTAAGGAAATAAATTCACGTATCATGATGTTTATTGTTACAAACTACCATCTTCATGAAAACAGTGCAGGATTTACGCATAAGCTACACAAGCAATAGCTTAAGGCCGCCACTTTCTTGGGGACCCACTAAAAAATTGTCATGTACAAAAAAGTGAGCAATTGTCGTATACACTTAAATATTCTGCAGCATTATTTGTTCTCATGCCGCACGACCGGAACGTCCAACCAATTTTTTTAGCGTGTCTTTTCCACCTACCGAAATTACTGATAACTTTCGACAGCAAATGCCGATAATTTCGTAATTTTTAAAATTGTTTCATTATTATTTATAATAGAAATGGAACGTGTAAAGTATGTAATTTCTTTTACAATACAATACACGGGGATTCCCCTCTGTTGCTCCGCTACACTCGAGCATGCGCTGGACCTTCTGTAGTTCGAATGAGCCGACAGACGATACAACATGTCTGACCTTTTATTTAGTATTTACAGTGTGTTTCTTTGGTAATTTGATAGTTGACATTATTTTTGTGTTTTTTTTGTGTTCTTACTGAAGTTACATTTCAGGTACTTAAGTACATTTTATACAAGTACGCTACGCTACGAACCTAACTAACGCAAGAATATTTTCTACTACATTTAATTTTTTTTACAATATTTTGATACTAAAAGACCTTGTTATGGACAGCTGTGCATAATTAATATGATTAGTACATGTGTTGCATTGTATTTCAATTGAAAGAAATATAGGAAATCGATCGTATTTTATTTGAAAAGGACTTATAAAGGGCCCCATATCTCAAATAGCTTAGGGGTTTATCAAGTCTAAATCCGGCCCTGTATGTAGTACATATTATAATGTTATAAAGCAGATTAATGTTAATTAATTAACTACGATTCACGACGCGACGACGGTATACGTAGGCTATTATACCAACACTTATTCGTTTACACAACATGGATATCTTCACACACATTCATGTGTGCATTATGTTACATACTTATTAAGTAAATAGGTAAGTATATACCTACAGACATGGTTGTGAGCATTGCTATAGTGTTTGCATTAGCTGATTGTTTGGAATTATCTCCGATTGGTTCTGAGGGCAAGGATGTAATTTCGACTTGTAGAATAATTGAATATCTCGTTTAGCACCTGAGGGCTTGCCGCAAGGAATGGATATCGAGGGATGTGTATCCAATTAATTCCATGGATACTGAATGAGCGCTTGACCAATCCATTGTGGTCTCCGATAATATACATTCGGTTTTCCTTACCCTGAACACTGAGATCAGAGTTTATTAAGTCCTCGATAAGGTGATATTGATCCTATAAACCAACACACCTAAAAGTCAATATTTCATTCCATATAAATTAATATAAGCTCTAAAGAAGTATTTAATTGACATACGAGTATATACCATCTTGTTTTGTTTTACGAGTATATATATACAGGTTATTATGGTGATACGGTATTTTTGTAAATTTAATAATATTGTGTTGTACAAAAAGAACAGAATATTATGCTGTATACAGAAAAACCACATAGATTTATGTTTGTACAATTTTTGTTCAAAGAAATGTATTAAAAACGAAAAATTAAAATATAAAAAAATTAAAAAAAGTATGCCATGATGACCTGTTTCAAATTTCACCAATGGTGTAATAGTGCTACTGTGTACTCCATATAAATATTACTTAATTACAATAATGAAAAGGTTGAATTAAGAGCTTAAAATTACTGATGTTGGAATACTGACATTAACATTGATTAAAGAGACATTTTGAAGGTACAACAATAGTAATTTGAGTTAATTATGAACATCTCGATACGATTGCTTTTGCATTTTTTTTGTATACCTGTGAGTTCGTTCAATTACGTATACTATATGATGCCTATTTGTGATACTCAATTAAAAATTTATAGTTGTGAACTAATTTCACCGTTTTATTTATTCCTTTCTCTAATGATACGTTAAAAAAAAATAAACATAAATAAAAATCGAAATTTGAAATTGAAAGTACCTTTCTACAAAAATCATTAATTTTCATAATTTTACAGTCAGCTAATCTGTTATTTATTAAAAATATTAATTAAAAGCAATAATTACTGTTGAAATGTATCTAAACGAAGTTCAATTAGCGAAGTTAACTTTTCATGGTTCGTTTGACGCGAATTTCATGAATGAAATATACATTTATACATTCCTACATAATATGTTTTGATTCGTTATAGACGATGTGTATGTAGTAATATTTTATACCGTAAAAGAAATACTATAATTTTATTTTCTTTATGTGAGTATTACATATTTGATACACACATACATATGATATTTTTTATATTTACATACATACATATCTTCACGCTGTATCCGTCAGATAGTCAGAGAGGACGGAGTGCCAACTGCCGTGGTCCTTACTTTCTTCTTTACTTCTTTCGTTTTCTCAAATCTCATCCTTCTCCTCACACATTTTCGCCTAGGTATGTGAGTACTTTGACGTTTTCGTCAGCTAACACTCTGGCTATTTGATCTTCATAAGACTGCTTCTTGGTCTTCCTTGGCTTCTGATATCTAGACATATCTAATAATTATAATACTTCACTTCAGACGATTTTAGCATATTTTGTGTAATTAATTGTGTGACTCCAAATTAAGCACTACGCTTGTGCTACTGTGTGACCCCTATTTAAGCCCTAGGTTTGTACTAAGGGTACCACAAAACGAACTGGGGAGCTTTCAATAACACCCAGACTTCATGCCGATTTAGAAAAGTTCGTTTCCTAAATTGATTTGACAGGGGATCTAACCTGGGCCCTCGGCTTGGAAGACATGCTCTGCCACTGCATCAACAAACCACAACAAACAAAGTTGCTTGCTTCGGAGGTGATAATATTAAAGTTATTTCATTCATTCATTGATCGTTTTCCTATTGTTAAAAATAAAACTAGAACTCGTGGCTACTAAAATAATATATGTCAAGGTAAAAATTATAGTATTTTATTTTTATTCACACAAATATAGTCATAGCTGTCATTATGAAACTTTTAATAGTTAATTATGGATTTCCACTCTGAAACAGTAATTATCTAAAGTTATTATTTAAAAAAGAAAAAACAGTTAATCAGTCATGGGCCACCGGCAGAAGTGTTCAAGGGGGTGCTCTTGCACCCACCTGTCAGGCACAATAGGCATATTCAAATATCCGCGCGAATTGAATTTGACATAAACTTAATTGACATAAAATGCACCTCTCAGAAAATAATCCTCATCCTAGGTGTGGTTCCCGAGCCTCAGTTGAATGGAATATAGCTGGAACACTCAATCTAATACTAGATTGATATCGTTTTACACAGTATATACTAGCCGTTATCCTCCCGCTTCGCTGAACGTAAATGAAAATTTTGTACCTAAACGGAGATTTTAATAGGAGCAGTAGGCATATTCAAATATCCGCGCGATTTGAATTTGACGTAAACTAAATTGACATACAAATGCATCTCTCTGAAAATAATTCTCATGGGGCCCCATCTTATGTAATAGGAGGTAATAGGTTTAAATTATGAAAATGCGAAAATCAAGGAAAACATTTACTCACGGGGGCGATAATAAAGTAAAACAAACGAACCCAGTATAAAAATAAGATAGGTACCTTTTTGAAAGGGACTTTTCTAGTTTAAATTTTGAATCAAGAACTGTCGAGTAGTTATGAGAAAAATAAGTAAGTACCTTGGACTTTTTGGCGGGAGCGGGAGGAGTGGGGTCGTCATTTTATTTAGATTTTCTATTTTTTACATTTTTCGGAGTTTTAAAGTACAAAAGTGATAGTATATTCTGTTTTAAAGTTCTGTATAAGTGAAAAGAATAGAGTAGGTCCAAATAAACATGTGTAGCTGAAGTTCTCGCGCTCATCCATGAAGTCCTATAAAATTTCAGTAAAGTCTACTATCACTTTACTGGAGGTGTTTTACGATAACGATTCTACTTTATTAATACAATAAGTGACATTGGCAAATGCACTAATCTGTGCGTCGTCATGAAGAAAGAAAAAAGTGAGTACCTGTCAGTGCCGTTGCAGTGTGTAGCCGCGAGGTGATTGTGAGAGTGGTGCGGAGCGGGAGTGGCGGGCGCGTGCGGCGTGTGGGGCGTGCTGCGCCATCCGCCCAGCAGCGGCGCCTCGCCGCTAGCACCAAGCAGTTTTAATCTAAACAAATTGTACAAAATATAAGAGGGCGTCGCTCGCGTGAAAGGTGTAAGAAGGGCGTCGCTCGCGTCAACGTATTGTTGACGCAATCCTATCAAATATCAACTGACGCAGGTAAAGACCGGGCATGGCTACTTCGGTCGCCATAGAATAAGGCTACGGTGATTCCTGCTTGTCATAAAAGGCGACTATATAGAGGCCTTTGGGGTCGCATTGATCGGAGCAAGGTTTCATGTTCAGGGGTTGGGTATCTGTAATCAGGTTTCTTATACGATACCAAAAAAAGTAGCTCGAGCTAGTTTTTGACATATGTACATAAAATACATATAATTATCTAATATGTAAAAATCTATGTTTGTTCGTTTGTTTGTTGGTATTTTATAGGCTACCATACCCTGTTCATCCGATTGCGATGAGATTAGGTACGGAGATAGCTTGAATCCTGAGGAAGGACATAGTAGGCTATTTTAAAAATAAAAAACGCAGACCAAGTCGCGGGCATCGGCTGGTATCATATAAAAAGATGTAGGTATTATTTAATTATAAATTGAAGTCGTTATTAATAAAGAAATGTTACTAGAGTTTAAATTATTTCCTCTCAAATAGCACGTTGTAGGTGAGGTGCGCCGTGTACCGTCTGATAGCGACGCACTAATAAAAATAATAATTGCTGAGTCGTCCGATGTATGCACCTATTTTTAATATTTACTTGATTTGTGTTTGTAAAACTATAACAAAATGCTCATCCTCATAATATTTCCTCGTTCTCATAACATCCTCATAGTTGCAGCGTCCCAACGGGGTCCATATGTTGTACTTATTATTTACATACTGTACTATTATATTTATAACTTTATATACATGTACCCCTATGAACATATGGTAGGTATATAAATAAAAAAACACATAAGTAAAAAAATGTCGAAGTAAACACAAAAAGAAATGTCTGAAATTCAATCGACTTTGCAGAGGAACGGCTGCGGTTGAAATTGGTTTTGCCAATACGAGATCACGGTACTGAAAGCCAAAGGAGCTTCGGTTCGAGCTGTCGTACCGTGAAATGAGATATATCTTTCAAAAATGTGATCGATTGTGTACGACGACGTAACGATGTGTTTAGGCTCATACCTATCTCTTAACATATTTGGGTGAATATCCACTTGTGAATTTATTGCAAGGCAGCTGAAAATCGTATAAAAATAGCCACTAAATTTCTGATACGACATATTGGTTCTTAGTGTTGAAAATGCACTTACAATCTGAAGTGCTTCCTTAGCTATGTAAGTGTCCATGAGCCACTGAGGCTACATATCATCAAGTGCACTGTTTGCTCGTTTGTCTTCCCAGTAGTATAAAGAAAAACTTAATGCTATATAGCAGCTAACCTTTGGTGATTGAGAGCAAGCAACGGGTAGTATAACGTACATTTTCATGCTGTATCCCTAACGGGGTAGTCAGAGTGGACGGAGCGCCAAGCGTCGCAGTCCTTACATACTTCTTTCGCTTTCTCAAATGTCATCATTCTCCTCAGTCATTTTTGCCTAGGTACGCGAGTGTTTTTGACATTTCTGTCAGCTAACACTCTGGTTATTTAATCTTGGTAAGTCAGCCTTGGTCTTCCTTGGCTTCTGCTACCACTCACTTTCGCTATGTAGATTTTCTTTGTCAGTCTTTTTATCATTAATTTAATTAAATAATAAATATCAAATTCAATAGCTTTGGCACAGATTAATTAGTTACTAACAAAGGTTTGGAAGTAATTTAGACCCAATTTTTTTAAATTTAGCTTAAGCTTTGTCCTATTGCCACGAAACTATAAATTAATGCATATTCGACACGCTCCTAAGCGGTTTTGGCTTTTCTGAGCCTTTAAATTTGTAATTTAATAGTCATGACAAAATAATTGCAACTTGTTTTATAATCAAAACTTTCATCCTCCTAATAAACTCTTTCGATCTCACATTAGTACTTTCCTTCAAATTCCTACTCACTCCTCTGAATTCTTATCAAAGTCCTTTACTGTTCAAGCGGTTAGACTGTGGAATGCTCTTCCTTTACACATTCGGGAAAGCCAGTCCATTGCTTGTTTCAAGCATGCTGTCAAGGAGCACTACATGAAAAATGTACATTAAACTTTTATTTATTTATTTACAGCTTTAAGTATATTTATCTGTCCCTATGTATATATTTATATTTATGTATTTAAAATATGGTATGTATTATATTTGTGTATAGTATATACATGTAATTCATATTAGTGTATTTTATTATTATTGTAGCAAGTAACACATAGTGACTATTTTTTCTATTTTGAATTTGGCACTCTCGCAGGTCTGCTGGAAGAAATTTCTTTTAGAAATAAGCTGTACCTTTTGCTCATCCTTTCTGTATTCTTTTTTCTGTATTTCTTTTTTGTAATGTTTGTGTGTGCAATAAATATAAATAAATAAATTAATTGCATATCTACTATTCTTGTCAGTTATAACCGTTCTATTCTAGGCTTATGTATAAATAAATGAAATCTGGGTCAACATTTATAACAGATATGAGGTTAGATTTATTTTGGTTCAGTACAGCCAAAGTTATTTTAAAACAAGACTAACATGAGATAGTTCAGATTTCCATACACGAAAGCCCAGCTCATCGAGCCAGAACTCGTGATTAAGGCACCCTTAAGAAAAGGGTCCTCGCTCGTCGACAAACAAGAGACAGACCCTCGAACCACTCAACCGTCGCTTTAATGGCGCCTACGCCCGTTAACCACATAAAGATAAGATAAATTGATATTTTTCGAAAAAGTTTTTCCGTGTAACACTTCCTTAACACGCTATGGACAGAAAATTCTCAAATCTTACAAGTTAATTGTAGTATGTCAAGTAGACACTTATCTTCGGCGTATGAAAAATATTAGAAGGAAGTATATAGAGTATCCTTAAAATTATAATCAATTAAATACATCAATCAAGCGTCTACCTCTCTGTCTGACTTTATGACCGCGCTAATCTCGAAAATCACTGAATGATTTGTATGCGGCTTTTATCTGTTATGGTATACATTTTTTCAGGAAGATTTTTGTGCATTAAAAATTGTCCTAGGCAGAGGAGGATCCATATAAGATCTGAGTATTAACGGTTTTAGTGAATAAAGTCAAAAAAAAATTTCCCGGTAACGCGCTCTCGAATTATGTAAAGTTAAATAATCTACATAAAAGTCAGCGGTAACACGTTATATCTATCTTTGCAGGATAACTTATACCAGCCATTTTTGTCCAAAAAACTTCGTCAAATGTAATAATCAAATACTTATAATATAAACTACAAATAAAACTTACTATCAATTTTGACTAATTAAGTATACTTAATTGGTAAACATTTCTTATCAAATTAAACATCTCATTAACATCAAATGTTATTATTTTCTTTTTACAATTTATTCATTTCACTGTAAATTCAAAAATGTGCCGGACGAAGCCAGTCTGGGTCGCTAGTAATATAATAAAGTTAAGGATACTCTAAATATATTTCAATCCCTCACACTATAAATATATATTAACGATGTTTCGGTCTTTTCAAAAGATTTTTACCATGCATCCCTGTCGCATACCTAATATTATAGAAATTAATATACAACAGAAGTGAACATAAGAAAAACGACAATTAATGGTAATAGTAAACTAGCTCTTTGAATGAGAATAGGTTTCCAGATTACAGATGTGTATTATTGGAAAATAGTTCTCACTAGAAATCGTTGTTAGGATACGAAAAGCAATTAATAAGGTAGATAATATTACTTGATTTGTCAATGATGGCGAGACGTTATAAAATAGGCCGATAGCCCTCACAGCTGAAAGTGTTATGAGTACGATATATATCTTTTATCGCTGGTAGCGACTCGACAGATTCCAGTTTAGCTCGATATCGAGAATATCGTTTTTCCATTGCGTTAAACTGGGCGCTTTAGGCGTTTGGGCGCTTTAGGCATAAATCGTTAAATATGTGGTTGTTTCTCTATAAAGTTCATATTATACACCTACATACTACAATCACCTACGTAAAATTCAAAACTTACTCTGACTAACTGTGATTATTTTCTCTACCGGCCAAGAGATTATAGTTTCGCGCGCGTCGAATTTAAAATATGAAACCGACTGGGCTTAAAATGTTCATGTATATGAAATAAGATAATTTAACAGCGTATAACTAATGGCATTCATTACTTCAATTGTTGTACTGCAGTTATGAATGCCATAACTTCACTTCATTAATTAATAAAATGGACATAGAACGATTCATACTTTTACTCCAATTCTAGCTATAAATATTTGGGGTTATAGATAGTAAAACAGACCAACATTATAGACCTGTTAAGGTGAATAAGAAAAATCTCGAATTGTTAATTCTGAAACCGAACTTTCGTATTATAAATGCACGGAGAAGCTTTCATCCATGAAAAGCTTCCATATAAAGAAGCTTATACGAAACTTGAAATGCTTGCCTGTGTCGGTAAAAATACATTTTAAATATAGTAGTACACGTTACTGAGCGATCAAACGGAATTTTTAAAATTCGTGTTACAATACTTCAATCAATGATCCCTTCAATTTTTCATCAGAAGTATTCATTTTGTATAATTTCGATAAGATTAATAAATCGTCACAAAATTGTATTTTTGTATGTTTATTTCCTTTACTCATATAGCTCATGTATGGTAGCTCATGGTTAGATGCTTAGATAAACTATAAGAATTTTTGATAGACGAGTACGTTTACATATATGATTAAATTAAAAAAAAATTTAGAAAATAACATGTGGTTTTGTGGTGTTTCTTCAGTCTGAGAGCCTGTAGATATTGCGCGCAGCGACGGCAGGAGACCCGATGGTTTGACGCTCATTCCTTGGAAACTTGGAAGATTGATGGTGTGGGACGTCACTTGTGTCAATACACTTGCTATTTCATATGTACCGGCGACTTCCAAGTCAGCAGGTGCCACGGCCAGCACTGCCGAGAATTTGAACCGGCGTAAGTATGAGACTCTCTCTGAGAGTTTCATATTTACGCCCTTTGCAGTCGAAACTTTGGGTCTTTGGAGCCCCGAAGCCCATCGAATGGTTTCTGATATTTGTAAGAGACTGGCCGAGGCTTCGGGAGACCGCCGGCTATTCGAAGAGGTAATGCTTCAGACTGGGAAGTCTGATGGGCACCTTAAGCAATGACAGCTTTCTAAGTGGCAACTTTGAGGAAGTCTATTATTTAAGATAATGTGTAATTTTAAGTTTGTAAATATTAACGTGTGTATGTACTTTTTTGTTATTAATAAAATAAAATATTATTTGTTAATCGAAATAGTTGTATTTTATAAATGAAAACAAAAACATTCCACAGGTATTACGATCTCTTGAATAAATTATAACAAGTTCAGTATAACATCAAATTACGATAAAAACTACATTTTGTTATCTTCGTATTGGAATATATAATATGTATTCTGAAACTATGTTATGTTTGTAATGTAATAATTAATTACAGTTACGGTTAATAGACAAATTAATTCTAAAGTTAAAATTATTTGGTTAAGGTTAAGCTTAATTGTATTCATAGTGCTCGAGGTAACGTATATTTCGAGAGCTTATGTTATTTATAACTGGTTATAATTAGAGTCAACCAAGGTTTTGTGGCTACAGATTCAAAGGAATCTTGCAATGCAAACATCACCGCTAATACATGTAGGTACCTACACACCTAGAAGAAATATTATATTCACTATTATATTAAACGAACAATATTTGTATACATATATATTTGAATTCGCTTTCTCGAAAATGGCTGGAGGGATTTCGATGAAATTTACAATATAGGGGTTGAGGGGGACGAAAAATGAGGGTACCGACCAGCTTATCTGGGGTACTGATCAGCTCAGCAGTGTGTCGTATGTACAGGTGAGTCAGGTTATTTGACACGGCGTCTGGTTTTTGAGTTATTTATGAAGTCTATGGTTAAAAGTCATGGAGAAAAATCTATTATTTGTTTTCCTGAACAATGAACTTAATGTTAAATTTCATGGACTTCTTTTATTTTAAGATACTATGTTATTTAAAAGAGTAGTATTATGCTAGCAATATTTGTATATTTATAATCGCGTTCTCAAAAACGGCTCTATTTCGATGAAATTTACAATATAGAGCTTTACGGTGGTCAAAAATCGATCTAGCTGGGGTACAATTCTGAGAAAATTCGTTTTCTCTATGTTTTTGCACACTTAAAACTTCTAAACTTATCTTTTCTGATTTCACAACAGAATTTACTTTCTCAGTATTGCAGTGGGTAGAGCATACACCTGCCAAACTGAAATACGCGAGTTCGAATGCTGCATTGTGGTCAGACTTTTTTTGTTATTTTTTTTGTAAGACACTTTATATTATTAAAGCAGTACCTATATATTTTTTACTTGACGTTAGTTCTTACCCGAAGAATGTATTTTTTTTATATAGTTTACCGATACATATATATCCTTAACGGGGTAGTCAGAGAGCACGGAGCGCCAAGCTTCGCGGTCCTTACGTACTTCTTTCGTATTCATATAATAAAAATCTCAATAGTCAACTATAATATAAATAAATTAATATAAATATAAATAAATTATACATATATCTATGTGACTTTTTAAGTTATTAACTTATCATCTACTATTTTAATGCTTCAGCCGCTTCACTTGATCTCAGTAAACAAGATTATTGACTAATAATGAATAAATAAGATTGGTGACTTCATCATAAATTAGTAGAGTACTTACTGAACCTTCGAATACGAAAACAATTTTTACTTTTTCAATAGAGCTAACAGTCTGTTGCGTTCTAACTTAGTCTTCGCCATCATTATATGCACAATGCACTTTGTGAATGCATAATATTATGCACATAGTTACTGACAGACTTACTTTATCTCGTCCAGCCTAGCACTAAGTGATGCGATCAATCGATCACGTCTACTACCCCACTTCAGAAACCAGCAACAGGTTCAGACGCGTCCATAAATAAGTCTTCTGGTCGGCGCTCTTATATATGGTCGTGTACATACATATAAAATAATTTAAAACTCAAGTAATGTAGACTATAACGTAATATAATTGTGTTTTCCTTACTTAACTTGCTATAAAGCAAGATACTAAACTTTTTCTTTTTGTTGTAATGTTTTCCGTTTATAAGAACAAATAGCTATGTGCAAACGGTATTGAAACATACTAACGAAGTTTTATAAGATTTTTACTGCGACAGATAGTTTTTCAAGTCTCACAAGTCATTCTAAAAACTTAAGATAACATAAGAAATGTAATTATGTCGTGTTACTATAATCTAAGAAAAAATATATAAGCAACAATTTAAACAAAAATTAACTTTTATTCATTGGGCAAAGCTATTATCCATGTGACCAGAATTGAAATTAATACGTAACTTCACCTTAAGGCGACGCATTGATAAAAAATAATTTAATCCAAAATAGACCTTCCGGTCTACGCAAAAGTGCGCGCGCTAGCTTATGAAAAATACGAAAAAGTAGTTATTTTCGTTTATTTTAAAAACAATAATTAATTTTAAAAAATCCAACTGTCATTTTGAAGTATATGTTTAGAATAAAACTATACAGATTAGAAACATAAATCTGTCCCGTTACTCCTAAAAATGAAAATCTTTTTTAAAAGAGTTTTCTTCGATATTTTTGTTTGTGTTACAAAAGTTAACCAATCGTGTATCTCAACTGTCAAAATGTTGAAGTCAATGAAATGAACAATAAATCAGGTTACCAAACATCACTTTCATACGTTTTGTAGTAGTTGTTCTCACCTAGTTCCTAGACCAGCAGCCAGCATAGAAGCTTCGAAATCATTGAAATTTTGATTTTACTGATTAATGTATAAAAGGAAGATATTCATATAATGATTCGGTGCTAGTTAACTGGTTGAAACTGACTTTTGGAATTTTGTCAGGATGCTACGTTGAGAGGTGAAACGCGTGCCGACTAACAATTTTGAGATTTGGACAGAAAATAACTTTTGCAAAAATTTATCACATGAAATGGAATTTGCGCAAAATAACACATGAATCTGTACAATATAATGTAGAAGGTAGTCTGTTATTTAACATAATACTTAGTTTTAAAGTAAATATTAACGTTTAGATACAAACTTGTACATAGTTTGTTATTATTATAATTAAGTTAATGTTTAACTTTAACATATAATGCCATAATGTAATAATAATCAATTAACCGCTAAAACAATATGATTCTCGTAAACATAATATGAAACAGACATCGCGATAATAATTCATTAAATAAAAATAAATAAATACATAATTAAAAACAATTATCCGAAAACTTCACGTCGTTCCAAGAACGTCTTAAATTACGCTGTGAGAAAAATCTATAACACAGAGGTGAAGATTTATATTGCTAGGGAAATTATCATGATCGAATTAATTTAGATAAAGCCGGTACCAGAGAATATGTAGATAAAAAGGGCGACTCCCGCTTCATGCGTAACGGAATAGCCTACTCTCGGCCGGATACGTAGGGTTGTTGCGTTGAATGTGAGATACGAGCATCTCATTTACTTATACATATAGTATATAATAATGAAAAATAATGAATACAAATAAGTTTTTCATGTTTGTTAAATTTAATGTCTTGTAGTTATGTTAAAAAGAGATAACTCTGAATTCGAATAACAAAATTATTTAGGCATCTAAGGATATTATAATACGTTCGTGCATGCGATTTAAACATTTTTGTATTGGCGACGATCTGAAGAACGAATTAAAGACAAACGTAAACAGCCGCATATTTGCACCGCGTGCGACGTCAACTGGCGCTACAATAATAACCCATATTCACCCAAAATAGTACCGTTGTATGCGTGCCACGACGCGTCTGTATTAGCGTGCCCACATACAAACTGCGTACGTTATTCTATGAAGACATCCTACTGTTATGTATATACTGTGCCGGTACCCTAAGTACTTGTGCGTAAATTATTCTAAGCAATAAATATTGCGATTAATTATAATTACAATTATATCGTTATTTCATAACTTCATTGGACAAAAAAAATTAATGGGCTATGTTCTATTGCAAAAGCAATATAATAGATTCATAACAAAGAAAATTAAAAATATAGGATTTTTTATAAAAAAAATGGTTCCAACTAATTCTAAAAATTTATTTTCATTTTATAAATCAATTCAATGAAGTCTGCGGATTGTTCAATGAAATCTCGTATAAAGTACTTATACTACAGCAGTTCAAACCAATTTTCTAATTTTAAAAGACTCAATTGTTTTCAAATAAGGTAAACACTTTATTGATCTTATAGAAATTGATACGTATACGCTGAATATTGTCTGCCGAACTAGCAAATTATTTTAAATTAACCATAAAACTCAATAGACCATTATTTAAACGCTTAAACCTTAGCTATTATAATACAAATATTTAAAAAATACGTGATGTTATTATCCATACCATACATCTTGTTTCAGCAATATAAAAAATTCACATAGGTATAAATGAAGGGACTTAATGTGTTCTCGTATATACGTAACGGTACAGGCTACGTGTTTTCTGTAAACACGTAAGGAAAAAATAAAGATGGAAAATTCAGCTGTCAGATAACACTCGGCGAAGCGACATTCACACGATTTTACGAACAAGGTAAAAATTGAAAAATTCAGTTATGTACCTAATTACTGAAGAGAAAAATTCTGTATTTTCATGTTGTAAATATGTACAGTCTTAGTGAAATAAGTAAATCGGCGTAGAGTGTTTCGTATACACAAGAGTTAAGAGTTCCATATAGCAAGTTTATACAGAGTAGAAATTAAATTAAAAAAAATAGTTTAAACAATTGAATCCAAGATACCCGATGTTTAATTCTCTGTATTTCATTTTTGGATTTGGACTACCAACTTACATCTTATCATAAGCCAGTAGGAGTAAAGATGATAGAACGATACGGACGGACATACAGACACCCGCGGGGTTATTACCTAAAAATTTGCAGACAGCGACAGCCACGCGATCACTACGCGACCGGTGACTAATTGTAATAAAAAATTAGTATCATGTACGACGATTGCATATCTATTATTCTATGACCGTAAAATACACTTTTCGCGGTTGATTTAAGGCCACTATACAAATTACATTACACTAATTCTCGTTTTGACAGCAGATATCGCGCGATATTGGCTGTCGCATGCTGTCTGCAAGTTACGTAATAAGCGTGCGGGACGTGTAAATTGACAGACAGAAATAACGAAACCATTTCTGTTACGAAACTACATCTACAAAGATTCCGTTTTAGCAATTTTAGATACAGAACCCTGAAAATGTAAAAATATAATAGGCTAGTGGTCCGTCTCGACTTCGCCCTTGTTGAATACATAGTATATAGCCTATGTTCATCTGGAATAATGTACTTTTCAAATGGTGAAAGAATTTTTCAAACATGTGCAGTAGTTCCGGAGATTACACTCCACGTATAAACAAACTTACATAATTCGCTCTCTCTCTAATAATAATACTAGTTTAGATACTGTGGATAAATTAACGTATGTAGACACAATTAAAAAAAGAAAGGAAAAGCTTTTATATATGAAAAGTTAATTAAGACAACCAAAAACCCGATTGTTTGTAAAAGAAAATGGTGAGATGTATAAATATAATATAAACAAAAATAAAGGGCTTACAATCAAATTTTACTGTTTTGGGACAAAGACAAATCCAATTATACAATATTAGTTAAACCTGTAGGAGGTAACAAAGAAACAGACATATATAAGTGCATTACGAACATATATACGCCTGACAAACATTATCCTCCTTCTCGGGCAGTTAAAGTACAAAAACAACGGTTTAAAAATGTTATTAAAAAGTTCACGTACATTCTTTTAGCAAGCAACGTAAGGAATTATTGAAAATTATTCCTATCAACTGTTAAATAAATAGTGCTTTCAAAAATTTTGTAGCGAAAGTAAAAAAATTGATCCTTTAGTTTCGCCATGTTCGTTTATCCATCTGTTCGCATGTCACAGCCAGTAAATCCTTTGTCTTCGCACCTACGGATTTTTTAGTAGAGATGTAAACTGATAATCTAAAGTCGGAAACGAAAAAAAAATTAAACGAGTACTTTTTCGATCCAATCTTTTTAATGTTTTAATTTTGTACAGAATTAAATTTCTACTTAATATGCTACAGAGGCATGCTTTTAGGCGATTTTTTTGTTTCATTTACAAATCGAAAATATATAAACGAGCAACACAATTAGTAATTCAATCAATGTATCGTTATATACAATTCCGGCGTGCTTGTGTTCGTGATTCTTCTCTTCATAAACAGCTAGACCGAGTATGATGAATTATTTTTTGTACCTATGGGGTCACTTGGTTGGTTCCTAGCTATAGTTGAACTCGGTGGGTGGCGCTTTTGTCGAGATCCAGAATTTTATTAATTTTCCGAGACCAGTCCCCGCGCGAAACCGGGGTGAGTCACTGGTGCTATTAGAAAACTATGAGCTGTATTTATTTGAAGATATTATTGAATAAATGATTGAGTTAGTTAGGAGTGTCTATATACAAAACAAACTTTTTTAAATTTTTTGTAGTCAATTAAATAAAAATTCTTTCCAACCAGGATATATTTAAAAGGGGTAATAAAATGTCTAAAATAAATGTAAAAATTACCGTCAACGCTATTAAGGAATAAGGAATGGAGATAATAGCGACAGTTTTGTCGAAATCCACACGAAGTCCCAGACAAAAGCTAGTTTATTATAAGTAATACAGAAACCAGAAGCAGATGTCATTATTAGGATAACAGCAGAGATTATGTTCGAATTGTTTAAATAGTACAAACTATTTATGTGATTTCGATATTTTTATATAATACGCAACTATTTTACGGAGTTGTTATACATATTTCTCCACATTAGTGTATTTTTGGTCAAGTGGTAATACATCTTTTATTGAAGGACGTTACACTTTTTCTAGTGATAAATTGTATTTTTGAAGTAATTTTCACAATTTAAAAGTGCTTTTAAGTGGATCCGTTCGGAAATTTAAATTACTACGAAAACACATTATAATGTACTAGAGTTTGCTATTCCTGGCCAACGTCGCTATGGCGAGCGTTGAACAAACAAACATTTAGGAACTTGTTATAATAAGCGCTTGGGGCGGGCGCCCGATGTGCTGCGTTTGGGACCCTTTAAAAATTTGTATGTAAATCAATGTAACGACGCAGTTAGACGACGCAAAAATTTTCCGCGCGTACGCGCGGTTGACATTCTCGTGTGTTTATTGATAGCAAATGTAAACTCTATTTACTAAGCAACAACATTCAAATTTCTAGTCGCTATCGAACCGCATATTATACATTGCATATTAGCCAGTATACACAATATCATAACTATTACTCTATTTAGTTTTGTTTATGTTTACAACTTTTTGTGCTATCATCTTACAGTAATTTATAAAAGAATTTCTAATAGTTTATCTTGAATTATGTCTTTTATGTTTTTTATCTTAATTTTAGTATCAATTTGAATTTCTAAGTCATTTCGCTCTACGATAATGTGTATCACTGTTTCCTCCTTTTGTGTATCACAGAGGAACAGAGGCTTCCTTTACGTCTGAAACGGTACGGATATTCGGAGAACCCGCCGTGCCCTGTTAATATTTGCACCATCAGGAAATCCAATTTCAAAAATTCCAAAAGAGCTTGGTCACAGCCGAAGGTATGACCCTCCTGATAACACCGGTTCCATTCGCAGAGCGCCTCCTGGCGCATGACATCCGCCATATTGGATTTATGATGACGTCACATATATAGAAACCTTCTCCTTTTTATTCCCATTCATTTGATACCCATAATGTTGGTATTGAACAAAAAAGTTATTTCCTATATTGGAACATACGCCCCATATTGGATTGATGATGACGTTTCATATACAAAAACCTTCCCCTGCGTATTCCATTTCATTTGACACTCATATGGTTGATATCGAACAAAAAAATTATTTCCAATTATGGAACATCCGTCATATTAGATTTATGTTGACATCACACATACAGAAACCTTCATCTGCGTATTTCATTTCATTTGATACCCATATTGTTAGTGTTGTGCAAAAAAGTTATTTCCTATTGTGGAACATCCGCCATATTGGATATATACATGATAAAAACCACTTGTAATTTTTTTAACAACAAAGTAACGTACATTTGTTTTCGGGTACATACTATCTTTGTACCAAATTTCATCATAATCGATTCAGCGGTTTAGCATTTCTCCTTTAAAGTTTCGACCTCCTTTTCACCCTTTTAGGGGTACATTTTTGATAAAAAAGAAATCTTTGTTTTTTTTAATAGAAAAGGTTTATCTCTGTACCTGTTATTCGGTTCAGCGGTTTAGCATTTCCCATACAAAGTTTCATCCACCTTGTCACCTCTTTAGGGGTAGATGTTTGAAAAAAAAGTAACCTATGTCCGTTCTCTGTCAAACTATCTCCATGCCGAATTTCATAAAAATCGGTCCGACGGTTTAGCCATGAAAACGTACCAGACAGACAGACAGGCAGACAGACTTTCGCATTTATAATATTAGTATAGAGGAATATAACATAACGTATATGTGGTGTAATGTAGTGTAACACAGTGTAATGCATTGTAACGCAGTCGAACACAGTGTAACGCCGTGCGGTGTAGTGTAAAGCAGTGTGACGCAATGTGACACAGAGCACCGCAGAGTAACGCAGTGTAACGCAAAGTAACGAAGTGTAACGCAGTTTGACGCAGTGTTGCGCAGTGTGACGCAGGTAACGCAGTATAACGCAAAATATCGCAGTATGACGCAGAGTAACGACGTTAAAGGCAGTGAAACGCAGGGTAAAGCAGTGTGACGCAGTGTAAGCAATGTGACGCAATATAACGCAGTGCATTGTAGTGCAGTGCTTTCACGCCTAAACCGCAGTAATTCGAGACGTAAAATGAAACGACGTAAAACGAGTCACATTTTTTCATACATTTGCATGTAAAAAAAGTAGTTAAGGTCTTGCAAGTGAAAAGTACAAGATTTTCAAAATATCAATAACTTTTATTTATTAAGAAAATGACACGTTTAAGAAATATAATGCACATACATACACAGGAACACGAAAATTATGTTTTTTTTTTTTGCAAAAATGTCTTCTAAACGCATTTGTTTAGCGTCTTTTTTTAAGTTTTCATAAATTCCTCTATAACATTTATAGGCGATAGAAATGTTAACATTAACTTCAAAGTTTCTTTCAAATCTGGGATCATTTGCTTCAAATATTTGCGTTGGAGCTTGGATGTGATTGAAAGCTTCGATAAATTTTTTTAAAGTTAATTATTTAATTGCGATGCTTACGTGACGTAAAGCGAATCATAGAGACGTTAAAACGAGGAATAGTGTCAAAATGTTGACTGACGTAAAACGAAACGCCGTAAAATGAGGACTACCTGTATAATAATATAAGAGGTATAATGTATATATATAATATGTAATAGTAAATATAGTAATAGTAATATAGTATATATAGTATGGATACTATGGGCGTACATACCTGGCTTTGTGTGAGCGACGTGAGCGCGAAGAGAGATCTAGCTCGCTGGCGGCGGAGCACGCGGTGCCGGCTTGCAGGGAGCCACGGGAGCCGCCCAGCCGCCGCGAGCCGAGCCGGCACGTCATCATTTCTGTGAACAAAGCAATATTTTTTAAGACCAAGACCAAACTCAAATTACCACTTCGTGGCACCCGTTTTCATTCGGTAGAAGACATAAAGGAGAATTTGCGGCGAGCACTGAACTTAATTCCGGAAAAAGCGTTTAAAAATTGTTTTGATGATTGGATTATTCGTTGGCGTAAGTGTATCGTTTTTGAAGGAGCATACTCTGAAGGTGATAAAATAAATTTGAATGAATAACTAACATTTCGTGTATTATTGATCTTTTCCCGGTACTTTCTTGACAGAGTAGTACACTGCAGTAATCTTGCACGTACGTAGATTATATACTTACAAATAGTTGTGTGCAAATACCTACATATATTAAATTGATTTATAGACATTTGCCAAAAAGCCTGATGTATAGAGATGAGACCCGAATATAGTAATTTATGGCAATAGAGTTGACGCTGAGCTGAAATTTGAAAGAAGGCGTGATAAATAACAAGATTAAGAGATGTGTCTTGGCGTGAAAGAAGATGTAGTGACCAAAATGAAAAAGTATGCTTTAACAGTTTTAGCGTACAGAGAATACGAGAGATTTACATAGGAAATAATGTCTTTTGAATATGACTGATTGATAGAGTCATGATAGAGTCGAGTAGAAAAGATACTAGAAAAAATACAAGATCAAACAACGGTCTTATGAACGTAGATATGGCGGAAAAGCTATAATCGATTTAAGATACATTAATAAGTAATATGTATGCATATATATTATGTATACACACGTATCAGATGAAATATAAGTAATTGTAGCGTAATTCCGCATACAAATCATCAAAGGACTTCAATTCAAATTCTTCTCATGTTTTTGCATAACATTTTGAAATATCGTCAAGAAAAACCTTTGGTTACATGGGAAAAAAAAACCATTTTAATCCTTATTTTTGGATTCTACTGAAATAATTTTGTATTTTTGCGACTACTTATATATCATACTGACTCAGTGATTATAACATTCACAATGACTAAAGCGCGCAAATACTTTCTTAGAATATTGTACGTATTAAAAATGTGAATGTCGTATTTATGTCCAGTAATGTCTGTCTACATCATAAAGGAATGAGTAATGTCCGGCTATATCATACTAATAAAGAGCTAACAACGGAGATAATTATTCTTATTTTAGACACTTCAAAAGGCCAATCATTACGTAATGAGGACACAATGAAGATAATTGCATAATAAAAGAAAAAAGGGGATCTTGTGAAACGAATAAAATGAATAAAGCCACAAATCGAATAAACCTATTGTTGGGCTCCGTTCTTTTTATAAACCGTGTTACCGGCCGCAATTTTGTTCATTGAAGCATCCGCTTCCAGAAAGTTTCAGTTCAAATTGCGAAATTCGAAAAGAAACTTACATACTTACACAAAAAAGTTACGTAACTAAAAATAAATGAACGGCTCAATGCAACTAGTTGTTAAAAGTTTGTATTAAGATTAGATTAAATTAAATGAATTAATTCAGTTCTGAAACTAACTACATCGCACTATTAAAATCTTTGTGTTAGTTCCCAAACTGCGAAATATGACGTAACAATCGTGGCATATGTAAATAAAGCAGCTGTACGTGGATTGTTACGTTCGCAATAAGCAGTGGTTTTGATAAATTTTAATGTCATGTTGCGTCGCAGTGCGGTGAGTGTGGAAAGCTGGGACTTGTTACCATACGCCTACTTGTCATGCGTTACATATGTATGTAACATATGTATATAATATGTTTATGTATTAGTACGGTACTACAGAATAAATCAGTAAGTTCTACACATATAAAATGTTCCATTATTATTAGCAAATATTTCAATCTTAATTTTGTTTTTTGTTAAATTTATTGAAATTAATCGGATCGATTGAAATTCGGCTGAAATTCGGCTTGAAAACGTAACTAGTAATCTAAAACCAGAAATTAGTAGCAAGGAAGTAATTAAAGGATATTTTGACTAGATTTCAATAGTTACTAGAGACTCGACCTGCGGCCGAATGGGATGTTGAATGTTTGCAACACACCGAATTTTTTATTGGGATTTTCGTACAAAAATTCCATCCAAACTTCGTAAATTCCCGGTGGATTTTGACAAAATTTCCTTTCATATAAATCTTGGCCTGACTTTTGTGAACACAACAAAAAAAAAGCTATCCGAATCGTTCGAGCCATTCTAAAGTGATGATCTTTCATACATGCGGCGATTGATTTTTATTTACAGATTTATTTTTGAAATTTAACGTAAATTTTATAAATTCAATTTTATTTTTTTCCGAAGTTACCACGAAACCCTAAGTTAATATCTATGCGTCATGCTCTTAGCTATTGCGTTTATGGTTCCGTAGCCAAATGGTAAAAAACGGAACCCTTATAATTTCGTCCTGCCGTCTGTCAGTTTGACCGTCTGTCTGTCCGTATTTCACTGCTATTTCTTTAGATAAGTCTTCAAAGTTATATAAGACCTTTCAAAGTGATTTTCTTAAGTTAATGTAGTTGCAATATATAAAGGGCGGAAAATTCTGTAAATATCTGAGACAGTAGAATTTAAAAAGCACTGGATTAAAATTTGTTTGAATAAGATATATTGTGGAACTTTTGAGATATGCAGTATTTTCGATTCCACACTCAGCGACCGCAGACATAATTTTCTTTTTCAGTGTTATTGAAAAACGCTTTGAAATACATATATTTATCTTTGCTGTGGATAAAATGAATATCGTACATCCAGTTTAGGGACCATTTTACAGTGCGTGGTATAACATATATTTGAGCGGTTTTTTTATTCTCACTCCCACAAGCCCCAAGAGTTACTCTTCCACGACTAATGTCCCACAACCTACTTCAAAATAAATGCAAGTTTTTAATCAAATAAATTTGGTATTAAATACAACCACATGGTAATATTAATTCCATTTGTTGCAAAAAAATAATTAACACTATCCATTCTATTACAGCACTGTATTATTAGACCGGCAGATAGCGACAGATCTTCAGATCAATCACGTATACCCGCAGGATTTTCATCATTTAGTAGGTATTGATTAACGTTGCGTATATGCGAGATCGTGATGGTGAAACATGCCGCGCGCAATATAATTCGAAATTGCTGAAAAAATACTATTTTAATCTATTGAATCACGTATGCCATGTATGCCTCGCATATGCGCAACGTTAATCAAGAGCTACTAAATGACGAAAATTTTGAAGGGCCTACGTGATTCGATTGATTGAAAAAATCTGTCGCTAGCTGCTAGTCTATATACATACAGACTACAACATCGGTTGGTAAAGAAGTTAAAAGTTAATCATAAGAGTAGCTATTTCTGTATTTCTTTATTTTTTTTATCATCTAAACTACGAAATAGTTTGCACTAAAAGTATATCGGCGTTCAAAATGTAAGTATAACGTTGAAGTGTATGTAAGTAGGTATAAGTATAACGATCGAAATATAAGTTTAACGTGTTACATCAAACATAAACCAAATAATGGCAGAAAATAACAATATCACTAAAATTGGGAAAAATATTTCAGAGATGTCTCGTACCTCCAAATGAATGTCGTCAATATATTGGGTATGGTATTTCCTCTTTGCCGAATAGTTCAAAATAATAATCTCACTTTGGGATTTTTTCATGGTAGAAGAATCTGAGAAATTACAGTGCATGTTTAGATTTTGTCTTACATTATAGTTTACAATAATTTATAACAAACGTGATATTATCATAACGGAAATTTTATTTGGAAATAAATCTTAGACATCAAATGCGTTAAGGATTTTTCTCTTAGTGACTCATGAACCACATGCGTAAATAAAAATATTAATAAGCAAGAGAAGTTAATGTTTACATGCGTCACTGAATACGTGATGAGCTGCTTTCTGAAGCTCCAAGATAACATTGATATTAATCCTGTAGAAAATAAAAGTTACAAAAACAGTGGTAACAATTTTTTTACAATAAATATTTTTAATATTATGAGCAACGTGCACGTAATTTGTAGGTATCGTTAAAGACATTTTGTTTCTATATTTAATATAATAGAGAAGCTCGTCCCGACTTTGACCGGGTTGAATTCTTAATATGTGGCCTATGTCCATCTGGAATAATGTATCTTTCTAATTCAAATAATGACATACACTCAAATTCACAAAATGCGCACGCTGTCTCTTTATAATATTAGTGTAGATAGTGAAGATATAGCAAATAATATACACGATAAGATAAATAAGACGAAGTCGTGTGATGAAAAAAAAATTTTATTAAAAAAAATTAAACCGCTTCCAAAAAAAACACTGAAAAGTATAAAATAACTATCCTTTACTAATCAAAACTCAAGTACAATTAAAATAACTATAAATACGAAACACATACCTATTAATGAAAATTGACTTTTGACTGATATTATGTCTAAATATTAAGTACGTTTAACTCAAATCAGTCTAATGTTGAATCGCGCACTCAGAAATTTATTCATTTTCAAGTTATCGATGTTTTATATTTTTACTGTGTATAGCAGTGATATAGATATGGCGATATGACAAGCACAGTCAATATCACTTGCATTATCTTGATGATTTCTCCACCCCCAAACGGAACGGGCAATGGTTGTATGCATGTATTTTTTAAAATAATTTTTTTCAAATCTAGGGGTTCGACATCTCGCTTGCACCAACAATCTAATGGTTGGTGCAAGCGAGATCTCAAATCCTTAAATCGGGTTTAAATAGTTGGTGCAAGTCACCCTAAATTGGGTTTTATACTTATTAAGTACATAAAAACTGAAAAATAAAAACTAAACCCCAAGACTTTTAAGATATCAGAATAATGTAGGTACAAGAATATAATATGTAATATTATAAACCTATGCATGGCAGGATGTTAATTTCATACATGACAACCACTTCTAATGTAGACTTCGTAGCAAAACATTTGAAAACGTTTAACACAACAAGGAAAATTATTTAATCTCAGTGATGATACTTTTATCAACAGGAGAATGTAAGAACATTTAAAATATTCTTACATTTATTCTTAATATCCACTATTATATTAAAAGAGCAATATATAAATATATAATAGGTCTTTAACTATGAAGTTGCCGTTTTGCCGCCCGAAAACTAAAGTCAACAACGACGAATTAAAGGCGATAGTGGAAGCTGACGATACTCAATCTACTGCTGAGTTGGCAGCAACTTTCGATGTTAGCATCAAAACAGTATTGGTCTATTTGCTTGAAATTGGCAAGGTAAAAAAGCTTGATAAGTAGGTGCCGCATGAAATGAACCATCGCCAGCGCGACGAACGCGTTGAGGTATGCCTTGCGTTGCTTAATAGACACAGAAACCAAGGGATTTTGAACTGCATTGTCACTCGCGATGAAAAATGGATTCTTTCTGTTCATGTTGATTAGACCCTGGGTCAGCACCTAGGCAATGCCCCAAACGAAAATTTACCCCTAGAAAAGTGATGGCTACTGTTTGGTGGTCTAGTGGCGGTGTAATTTATCACAGCTTCTTAACGAATTGCACTAGCATTACTGCGAATCTGTACTATGAGGAACTGGACATAATGATGGAGAAGCTCGCAAATATCCGGCCAGCCTTGGTTAATTGCTCGTCCCCGCTGCTCCTGCACGACAACGCTCGACCTCAAACGACACAATAGACGCTCTCTAAGTGACATGAGCTAGGGTTGGAAGTTTGGGTTTGCGTCATCCACCGGACACACCAGACCTTGCGCCGACAGAATTTTTTTCAAAATTTGGACAACTTCTTGGCAGGAAAAAAGTTCTATACCCGAGAGGCAGTACAAAATGCCTTTGAAGATAATGTTGTCTCCCGTACACCTGACTTATTCAAGAAGGGCATTAAAAATTACCACTGCGCTGGCAGAGATGCATCGATAGCATGGGTGCATATTTTGATTATAGAAAAAAAAAAATATATGAAAAAAATACTTTAACTTTTTGTATACTAAACGGCAATTTTATAGGTAAAGACCTAAAATATATTTGATATCGCTTTATCGGAAACGGCTCTCTTCTGAACTCTAAACTTCTGAACTTAATTTTTGCATCTGAGTTTACCTTCTCAATAGCACAATGGCTAGAGCGTAGGTCTACCACGCCGAAGTGCACGGGTTCGAATCCTGCAATGTGGTCAGACCTTTTTTTATTTTTAATACGTTGAAATAATATGTCTAAGTTCAGTTTGTAAAAAGTACCTGTTAAAGACACATATCACTTTAAAAATGTAATTATAAGAAGGAAATAAAATGAAAAATAATGATATAAGCACAGACTTCATAACTTCAGACAGCCTGTCCCATACTACAAAGTGAGGCAAATAACAGCAGATAAAATATAGATGTGTGGGTGCTGTTTTCTACGAAATGGCGACCGATCAGCTTATCTGATCATAAATGTGTATAGTATGTACAGGTGAGTCTGGTTCGGACACGGCGTCTGGCTTTGGAGTTATTTATGAAGTCTAAGGCTAAAAGCTATGGAGAAAAATCTATTATTTATTTTCCTGAACAATGAATTTAACGTTAAATTTCATGGACTTCCTTTATTTTAAGATACTATGTTATTTAAAAGGGTAGTGTTATACTAGCAATATTTGTATATTTATAATCGCGGTCTCAAAAACGGCTCCAACGATTTCGATGAAATTTACAATATAGAGCTTTACGGTGGTCAAAAATCGATCTAGCTAGGATCCGATTCTAAGAAAATTCGTTTTCTCTATGTTTTTACACACTTAAAACTTCTAAACTCCTATGATTTCACAACAGAATTTACCTTCTCAGTGCTACAGTGCCTAGTGCGTAGATCTACCAAGCTGAAATACGCGGGTTCGAATCCTGCAATGCTGTCACACTTTTTTTATTTTTTTTAAGAGACCGAGTGAAGCTCGGTCGCCCAGGTACTCATAATAATTACAATATTGCACTAACGTCGTAGTAAGCTGTAAGCTTTTTCTTTTGCAACAATATTGAAAAAAACTTCACAATAGTAAATAAATAATATTAAAACACGGCTCTTATTTTCCTGCAAAACGTTTTGTTCAAATAGGTTCAAATGAGAAATTCAATAATTTCATAAAAAATTCCCCAAAGAAAATAGTTCAATCTTAATGTAAGATTTTTGTTTCTTTTTTTATAATTTGCTGAAAATTTCAATTTAGAATACAGTATGAAAACTTTACAAAAATAAACTAATTATTAGGTATAATTCTTAAGTTTATTATCTCAAATGTATGTGTGTATGTGTAAATCTCTAAAACAAGCATTCCCATCGATTTAAAGATTTAAGCATTAGATAAACGAGTAAACAATATTACGCAATTATAAATCTATCATTTCTAATTCGTTTTAAAACTTGAGAAGTTGGATGAAACGTAAAACGAAGCAAAGAATACTTGAGTAGGCATATCTATTAAACTGATGGTGTAGTATAACTTTTGTATCTAGTCCGGTGGTGCGAAATAGCTGCAGGATAGTAAAGTGCTGTCCTCGCTAGTTGTGGTCGGGCCATAACTCGCTGCCCGAGGCGCGCCGCACTGCGTCGCAACACATCATTAAAATTTACTGTAGGTATTCCGTAACGCACTACCACACTGATTCAAGTAATAGTCAACAAATAATAGTAACTACAAGGAAAATTCCGACAATAGATTACATAAATTCTAAGATATTAAACACTTACTTTTTCCGGTCAAATATCGGATAACATGCAATAATTTTCATCGCAGAGTTGTTGATCAGTTTGAAAGGAGAAAACCAAATGGCATGGTTTCATAGTACATAGGTAAATTAACTTTTGCTCACGCGGCAACTTAATTTAACCCGTGTTGCATTATTATTTACTATAAATTGACAATCAATTTCGTTTTAAAACGCAATTTAACATAATAAGTTAATGACAACATGCCTAGTTAGATTTTTATTTGAGACCCCCTTGACATGGATGTTAAAACGCAACTACTAAAGCAACATTCAACCACGACAGATCAAAGAAAGATTTGCCACTTAACTTACTTATAACTTAATTATACTTATCTAATAAACTGTTACTATAAACTTTACAATTAGATATATTAATATCCAAATGTGCAAGAGCACTGTATCCGAGTACAGGATACCCTCAAAACACATTTATGCTTTGTATGTATTTTTGAACTCTGCATGGGCCGCTTTTATTTTTTACCGTTGAACGTTATCGCCACGATTTTGCCGTCCACGGTACAATAGGGAAGCAAAATATATGCAGTTGTATGAATGCGTTTTTAAATTTCTGTCCACGATAAGGTCATGCCGTGGATGGACAAAAAGCGTCTTTTTCCATGATGCGATAGGGAAGTATTTGTCTATCTATTATATCGTGGACGGTAAAATCGTGGCGATAAAAACGTTCAACGGTAAATTATAAAAGCTGCCATCGAATAGGCTGTCATTGCTCGACTACGGCTAACCAAAAAGGAGAAAAGAAAACTTTATTCGTCGTTCTGTACCTCTATATGGGTATAATATAATAATGTGTATATTATATAAGATTTCATCATCAACATCTACCTACAGGCACACAATAGTTAAAAGTGTCTACCCAGTAAGCATTTCCACCTATCCGAGTAAACGAAGCAACGTTAGACTCGTAAGAACTTGAATAACATAAACATCATAAAATGTAATATAAAGCCGCGTCTAAATGTATGGAGTTCGAACAAACACGACGAATAGAAAGATCGTGAAAGCTGGTGGTTTTCTATGTTCTATGTACAAGAGCATCGCTATTCACATTTTTTAATAGTAGCAGTACTATTGCTTTTTCTTTTGGATTCCAAATAACTGATTTTTCTTGATATAAACCGATAAGTTCATGCAATTGTTTTTACTCTACATCATCGCGACAACCGCGAGCTCCTTTGTGTTAACGTAAAAAACCGCCTTCCGATGGATCAGCTTAAACATCGGCAACGAGCATTACATATAATGGTCATAGTGCTGTCCACACGCAGAATTCGCGTCATATTACAGTATTTAATTATGACATAAGTCTGGACGTGCTTTAACATAATAAGTTAATGACAACATGCCTAGTTAGATTTTTATTTGAGACTCCCTTGACATGGATGTTAACTGAAAGGGATTGGTGCATTAAGGCACTGCGCAAAACACTAAAATATATGTTTTTGAACTGCACGCGTTTTTCGAAAAATAAAAAAAACGGCCTAAAATACTAAAACATAAGTTTTTTAAATGCACACTTTTTTTGAACAATAATGTAACTAATTCTATTAAGTAAAAAAAAAACAGACTATGAATATAACAAATTACCACTTCGGGACAATTTATAGAAGTTAATTTTCCCAAACCAACTCGGCTGGAAATTGAATCCAGGGCCCTCGGCTTAAAAAACAGGCGCAATACAATCGCGCGAACAGGTGAATCAACTTTAATAACGTTGTAAATAACAGTCATATGAATAGCTTTCGAACGCATGTACGTACAAAGGTATTCACATCTATGTATTAATACGTGAAGAGAAAATATTGTACCCCTTTTTACGCATATTGCGTGCACAGAGGAGTGTGAGATTTGGCAGGGCTAAAGTTTACGATATGGAGGTGTGTAGAAAGCTAATACAATGGTACATATTATGTGTTACAAATATCAATCAATAAAAAATGCATTAAAAACCTCTTTCATGCATTTAGATGTTACATGCAGGAGGAAAACAAAAAGCACTAGTGTGGAAAAAATAACTTTCCGCGCGCTAAAAGCACATGGAAAAGTCTACTTATTGAGCAAATGTATTAAAAATATATTTAAAGCATGTAGATTTCACATGTCTTTGTCACTCCTAACGCTGGACAGTGAGATAATGAATTTGTGACGTCACAGATGGGTATCGTAATTCCCTCCTCACTTTTTCGTAATTATATTTTTTAATGACTAATATCAGGTCTATACCTATGAAATCGCCGTTTAGTATACAAAAAGTTAAAGTATATTTTTTAATAATTTTTTTTATTTCTAAGAGCGACAACTCATTATGACTCCTTCCATTGGGATTCTTGGTCCAAGGGTCAACCAGTTACACAGAGCAGAGATTGTGGCCAAAAAAAATTCAAAATATTGCCAACAAATAATTATTCACAGATTATGGTCCATTTGCGTCAAATTGGCAATGTAAAAAAGCTTGATAAGTGTGTGTGCCGCATGTAATGAACGATCACCAGCACGACCAACGCATTGATGTACGCCTTGCGTTGCTTAATTGACACAGGAACGAAGGGATTTTGAACCACATTGTCACTTGCGAAATCGTAAGCGGTCATCATGTTGGTTAGATCCTGATTCAGCACCTAGGCAATGCCCCAAGCGACAACTTACCCCTAGAAAAGTGATGGTTTCTGTTTGGTGCTCTAGTGCCGGTGTAATTCATCACAGCTTCTTTCCAAATGGCACGAGAATTACTGTGGGTGTGTACAGTGAGGAACTGGACACACTGATGGAGAAGCTTGCAAATCTCCGGCCAGCCATGGTTAATCGCTCGTCCCCGCTGCTCCTGCACGACAATGCTCGACCTCACACGGCACAACAGACTACTAAGCTACGAGAGCTAAAGTCGGAAATTTTGCGTCATCCACCGTACTCACCAAACCTTACGCCGACAGACATCTGCTTTTTCCAAAATTTGGACAACTTCTTGACAGGAAAAAAGTTCTATTTTTATTATTATTATTATTATTATTTATTTATTTACCAGTAACAAAGACAATCAATTTTTGTTAGTAACAAAATACTTACAAACTATGTTAGTAACACAAAACAAATTAAATTAAGTTACATTATTATTATTATTCTAGAATGTGAGTCATTGTCTCTCCATCCCGTGTGAGATGGATAGACATTGACTCATATACTATATGACTATATATGACTATACCAGAGAGGCAGTACAAAATGCCTTTGAAGCGTTTCTTGCCTCCCGTACACCCGACTTCTGCAAGAAGGGTATTGAAAAACTACCACTGCGCTGGCAGAGATGCATCGATAGTATGGATGCATACTTTGATTAATAGAAATAAAATAGTCTGAATCAAACCTTAAATTTGCCCTCCAAAACGTTTAATATCACTCTCAACAATTGTTCAAACTGTAATGTTAATTATTACTTCTCTAAGGATTAAACTGTTTTTCAATTATTTCCTTTCGTTGTTTTATTTTTTTCGCAAATGTATTAAAAAACGTCGTTCGATGCACGTGCGGAATTGTCATTTCCACTCGTCCCTATCGTTGACCCGCGCCTTCGGCTTGGATCAATAAATCGGGACTCGTGAAGAAATGACTTACTTTCCACATTTGTATCGAAATGTACTATTTCCTATGGCATTCATAATTGTTAAGTCTATCAATTTAAGAATATAAATATTTAAAAATAAAATATTCTCCCGTATAACTAGGTATAGTTATGATTATAACTGTATTAATAAGTTTACGGCATTATAAAGCTGTAACATACATTATAACAAATAATACTGTACATAAATGCGTTGTAACAAATAACACGTATAATAATTTGATCGCGTAATTAACGTCAAAAACCTATTTCACTTCGAGAAATCCCGCGGCACCTATTTACTTTCCAATATGCTCCAGCAACCACATAAATTTACGTAATAATGTGGATTTAGTAATTTACTAAACACTAGTGACTTTGAAATGTACTTTCCATTTAATAGAAACTCAAAACTGTATTATGTGAACTAGAGACACTGAGGCATGTGTTATGACTTAGGCCGTTGGCGCGAGCGGTGGTGTTCCTGGAAGGCCCCGGGTTCGACTCCGGTCAGGTCAATTTAAGGAACGAACTTTCTAATTGGCTTGGAGCCTGTGTTAGCGCTGTGTGAGCGCTGAGAGCATTTTGTGTAGTTGTCTGCAGTATTATTATTATTAAAACTAGTAACGAGACTTATAACTACTATTTAATTTCACTATATGAACCAATTCATTTCGACTTTACGTGCTCGAAGTTATCTATTTTGTAATTTTTATAAAAATCTTTTTACTTCAGTATTTCTTTCTATTTTCATTGAAAGTATTAGCAGAGGAAATATAAGCCTTAGAAGAAAAACACCCGCCTGGCCTTTAGACTGTTCCGCGGACGCTTTCAGCGCAAGTAAGCAATTGTATCGCTACAATTGTTTTTTTTATGAGTGGCTAATGAATCTGAAAAGTCGACTTGTATCTTTTATATCGAGATACGAAGAAACATAAAGCCATGATTAATGTCATTAATAAATAAGTTGCATAGGTTACATCGTAAGTCATAGAAGTCGACAAACGTCAATTATGTTTTTCAACACTTTTGCCGATTATTATGCATTGTTAGCAACACTGTAGAGTACTTTTGTTGTGGCAACACAGCCCTTTGCAAGTCATGCAGCAAATGTACAGTCTATTAAAATATATTCAAGTAATTGAGTAATAAAGGGTTTTATTCAGTAAAATTTTGTCATACAGACGCTACATAGTGTCAACCCCAACATGCATAATATTAGTTTCTGTTGGTCAATAACGACCTCAAAGGCGCAGTGGTTTAGGTGTTGCATCCAAGCGCAGAAGGTTCCAGGTTTGATCCCAGTCGGGTCAACTTAAGAAATGAACTTTTCTAGATTGTCTCGGGTGTGGATATACTGGGAGATGCCTTCAGTAGTCGTCGTCTGGTTCTCATACCACAGAGAATGGCCTAGTTGAGACCAGATGATTGGTGTGCATTATCTGGCGCATTAAAACAAAGAAATAGACAAACACAAGAAATGTGCATTAAATCCATTTTTTGACAACTAGCTAAGTTTCCCTTCTCTGATTTATGTTTTCTCTGGTACCAGGTTACATTCCGAAATAATTCAGAATTTTTGCATTGATAGTAATAAGAAGTAGAGAGGTAGGGAACGCTTTGATAAAGATTCTAATAACAAATATCCCTCGATTAAGGAGTTAATAGGTGTCAAAAGAAATATTTTTGTTGCATTTCAAGAGATCTATCTAAAAAGATCCCACTTGATAAGTGAAAACAATTTTCAGTATACTTTATACACTACAGAAGAGGGGAACCAAGAGACTACTTTTCTATATAAATTTCGTCTTCATTTTCGTTTTTTTAATAGGTAGGATATAAAAGTAAAGGCACGAAAAGCCTGCGACAGACGAATGCACTGATAGACGAGGAAACCAAAAGAGTTTTAAATTTAAAAATAATGTAATACCTATCCTATACAGTATCAGTGGATAAACTTAAAATAACATAAATACAAAATCAAAAATAATGTGATTATGTATGACCAAGCTATTGAAATTTTCAAAAAAGCGTAGTTTCTACGCCACTATTCGGCCTTAATATCCTTTATTTCTCACACAAAATGGAACGTCCACGGAAATCAAGAAAAGTTCAAAAGCGATGAAGCGAAAGTCCCGACCCAGCCTGTGACCAATCGCGCGTAAACCGATGCGCGTCGCTCAATCGGATACCGTCTTTGAACTCGATGAATTAGTTTTTCATTATTTCACGTTTTGTACAACGAGGTTCTAACACAATGACATTAATTGCGTTGACAGTATCTATACATCTATACATCTTCTATACATATAAATAAAATTGAAGTGTCTGTCTATGACTTCGAAATAAAGGCTTTTTCTTAAGCTTATATGATTTTGTCCACGTAACCAACACCCCAACAAGCGTTTTTAAAAGGTTTGTCTGTCTGTCTGTTTATATGTCGGGGCTAATCTTAGAAACGAGTGAACCGATTTCAGCGAGATTTTCACTGGAAGATAAAGAATTTTCCGACGAATAATCTAGATTATTATTTATCCAGGAAGTTTTTAGGGTTCCTGCATAAATTGACAAACTCTAGAACTTAGAGGTAAATCTATAAATATACCTACAAAAATCTAAAAATAAAAAAATGGTTTTCACGGTTGAGTCTCTTTAAGTTAGAATTCCACATTAAAGTACGTCTACGTAGATCTAAAATGAACTCCCTTTAGCTAAGTGGCGCCTGTAAAGTGGGTTTAACTTATAGTGGTTTATCCGTTGCGTTGACCTACATTTAATAACAAAAACAGACAGCAGAGACATCTATCCACGACAATTTAAAACAGCAACGAAATTTTGTCTGTACATTGGAGTTGAAAAAGTGATTGAATTAGGTATTTTAGGCTTTTCCGATTCCAAAATAAATATTTATAG
The DNA here is from genome assembly GCA_907165235.1 of Zeuzera pyrina. Classification (NCBI taxonomy): domain Eukaryota; kingdom Metazoa; phylum Arthropoda; class Insecta; order Lepidoptera; family Cossidae; genus Zeuzera; species Zeuzera pyrina. The sequence goes on from OU015617.1 coordinate 15,667,564, forward strand.
AAATTGTCTGTGCGTTCGTATGTTTCTTCTTTGGAAATCTATACATTTATAAAATTGAAGTGTCTATCTGAGATTTCGAAATAAAGGCTTTATATTAAGCTTATATGATTTTTGGCACGAAACATAGACCCGACCGAGTGTTTTCAAAATGTTGTCTGCATGTTTGTTTCTTTGTCCGGGATTTTCGAAGCCAATTAAGCTATTTCGACGAGATCTTCAATGAAAGGTAGAGGATTTTTCAAAAAGTATTAAAGATTACTGTTTATCCGAGAATTATTTAGGTTCTTGCGTGAAAGCTGAAAAGCTCTAGAAATTAGGGGTAAATAAATCTATAAACGTTCATACAAATGTACAAATATGAAAAGCGGTTTTCGCAGTTGCATCTCTTGAAGTCAGACTTACACATTAAAGTATGTTGTATATGCTATCGTGAACCGCCTTCCAGAAACTGAGATCTGAAATGAGGTCTCTTAAACTGAATGGCGCCTGTAGTGGGTTTATTATAAAATTTAATAACAGAAACAGACACAACAGAGACATCTATCCCAGCATTTTGCAATAGCAGAAAAGCCGTATCTGTAAATTGGAGATATTTTTGAAAAAGTGATTGAATTTAGATATTTTAGGCTTGTCTGATTCGAAAAAAAAATGTTTATAGAAATGTCTGCGTGTTTGTATGTTTATTTTTTGGAAATTGTGAAACTACTAATAAATTTAAATGCAAATTTCGCTATTTGAAAGACAAGACTCGCAGTTACTTAATAATGTGTATTAGTATTAATATAGCGTAATATCATTACGCTATATTTATCACATGGATGCAGAGACAATGCAAATGTATAAAATTTCTATAGGACATTGTAGCCGAGAAAAATGTAGTAAAACACAAGGTGTTTTTTTTTGAAAAAGGGGACAAGTTCACTTGCATAATAGGGTGGTGGCTGCAGTGTACAAATTATAAAAACCTTGTGCTTATTATACATCCTTATTTTATCTCTTACGAGAGTGGGCGGTATCCTGAAAGTCAAATATAAAAAATTGATTATAATAGAATATTGGGAATAAATATGTATCAAATATGTGATCACCATTGCTGTGGACCGCCAAAAAAATGTGCGCGAAGGTGTTACAATATAGTATATTTTGTACACTACAGAAGTCTAAGTTTCGAAAACTGTATCAAAGAACGTGTACATGGAAAGTGTTCAAAAAAAGGTTTGACAGTTTAAGCCTTTGGAGCATTTTTAAATAATGAAACAAATATTTTTAAATTTTTGTTTGTTTGTTTGAGCTTCTGTGCGAGCAAAATGTTTATAATGATCTATCTGCGATATAATATGCACCTAGACGAAGAATATCAGTTATAGACATTGACGCCAATAATGCGTATGCGTAAAGAACAGTTTACTAACAGTTCACGACGTTTTTGTTTTAACAAATGAGACAAGCGCTCCAGCTCCAGCTTTTGGGTATTTGATGAACATTGTATGCATTCTAAGCAAAATTGTCAGTTAGACGATCGGTTTTAGATTCTATGTTGCAGATACGGATTGAAAACGAGTACAGAATATTTAGATACGTCACGGAAAGGGAACTAAACCGAAAAGCAAAATTACATTTTTTTTATATGTCACCATAACGACAACGATAAATAAATAGCTTTTTCAATAATATTTTTTTTGATCTCAGATATACATCGGTACATAAATATATACATTTAGAGGAAAAAATTGTAAATATTTGTATATTATGTAATGAGAATAAGTATTTGAAGAAAAGTCATAAAGAATCTTGGACATTTTTCGCTCGACATCCCCTATACTTTTAACAACAAACCACAGAAGTTGAACCAGCAAATAAGAGTGTTTTTTCACATACATGCTCGATGATGAGTGGTCGCTCTCAGTTCTACACCTGCGTCCTTGACAACAAGGTGACTATGCAATGTAGTGTATATAATCCCTACAATAAAACTTGCCATAGCGATATTTTCATCGTAAATTCAAACAGACGAAGTCGCGGGTTACATCTAGTTTAAAAATAAAATCAACTTAGTGCCTTAATTGTTCTCGTAACAGTTTTGTCAAACTTTGGAGTTCTAATCAGAAGTAAATTTGATTTCAAGTGTATTTATTATAATTATAACAGTAATGTACAATTACCAAAAGTAGGTTTGCAATAATTGACGACCTCCGAGGCGCAACGGCTAAGCGCGTCGGAAAGTAAACGGGGGTTGCGGGTTCGATTCCCGCCCAGAGTCTGGGTGTTAAGTACAATATGTATTTATTTACAAAATAAAAGTATATAAGTAGTATATCAGTTGTCTAGTACTCATAACACAAGCGCTGTGCTGCTTACTTTGGGACTAGATGGCGCTGTGTGAAATGTCTGAGTATATTATATTATTATATTATATAGGTTACATTTATAGATTTTGCTTGACTTATTAAGCATTTAATTAAGTATTCAATTCACAACAAGTTCTAAACAAGTCGATTATTCAATAAAGACTAAAAATTAAAAGCACGATATTAAAAAATGTGTAAACTAGTTACCTATACTTACATTAAGTAAAGTAAAGATAATTAAACACAAGGTATTTTATTATATTAACTGATCATATTTCTCATCGGTTGTTATTAAACGTAGTGTAACGTGTAGTCTAACTAGAATAGCTGACCAACAGCAATTTTCAACTTGCGGTAACAACTTGTTGCCACTTGCCTTGTTGTTTAGATGGAAGTTTCCAGTCCACTCTATTGAACTTGCTTACAGTTAGAAACAAAGAGAATTATCAACGAATGCGCTAGAAAAACCAAATATAAATCGTAGGTAGGTACTTGCGCAATTAGTGTTTTATAAAATCATTTGTTATTAACGACTCACCGCGAAATAACTTTGTCGCAGAGCTTTTTTGTAACAGGAAGAACGCACTTGTTGTATATGATAAATATGGATGATCCCACTCTACTTTATTGAAGATCGAGGCGATCTAAGATTTCTGCAGCAAGCAATTATAATGTTAAAATATCCTTACGAAAATTTATCTTTGAAAATTTATCTTTGAAACTACTATACACGAAAAATTTAAGGAAAATAGCACTTTACTTGAAATTTTAGAAAAATATGATAAAAATATTCCAATCATTATTTTTACAGTTATCGTTTTAAACATTTTATGGAATCCTTTTCTTGTGAGTCGATCTCGCCGAATATTTCAATATAAAATCCTTATTATTCCAGAATAGGTCACGTACATTATTTAAATGTTTGTTTATAGCTAAATATTTCTCTTACACATACATATCTTCTCGTTGTATCGCTAACGGGGTAGGCAGAGAGGACGGAGCCCCAAGTTTCGCAGTCCTTACATACTTCTTTCGCCTCCTGCAGTCTCATTATTCTTAAATTCTTCAATTTATGTCTTTCTTTTTTTCTTTCTTTTAATTAATTTCTTATACATATATGTGTCTATATTATGGTGTATGTAAATAATATATTGTGAGATACAGCTATTTCATTACTTTTCCATTGTCTGCATGAAAACCTACATACATTAATGAATAACATATTCAAGTACATATGACTCGTAAGAATAATGGACCACATGTTTGCCACATGACATAAAAAACTTGCTGGGCTGTGTTGACAAACCATATCCGCATGTAACAACTCAGACTTGAATTGATTGTTGTTTCAGAGTTCTTACATGATATCTCAGATCTCTCACAGAAACAACAACCACGTTCGAACAATAAATCCATTTGAATAAAATATGAAGCACGGGCAGATCTTTATAAAGTTCAACTTTCTGTAGCATTTCAAAGTATTTACGTGTTATTATACAATAAAAATCACATTCGAAGCGGTCGATGAAATAAGTGATAATACACTTAAAATGAAATACTTTATTGTCAATATTTTATTAAAGTAAAGCTTAGATTTTAAAAAACACATAATGTTTACATTCATTACAAATTAACTTCACTGATATTGATGTCCTTACAAATATTTTCAAGTGAATATTTAAATATTCAATGATTTAAAAAAACATAATGTTTAAAAAAAAACAATAAAATAATTTAAAAAAACATGTTAAAAACATTTTTATATAAATAACTGACAATTTCACTGACATTGATGTCCTTACAAACATTTTCAAGTAAATATTCAAATATTCAGCGTTTTAGAAAATGTTAAAGTTGAAAAATTTGTACTAAGACTTTATGACATACATATAAATACAGTATAATAACGATTGAGAAAGAAATTGAGTTGTAACAGAAGCCAAGGAAGACTAAGGCTGACTTCGAAGTCCAAATGAAAAGAGTGCTAGCTGACGGCAAGATCAAAAGCCCTCACATAAATAGATATTTATGTATACTACTTACGTAATTATGTGTACGTGGGTGTGTGTCTGTATTTGTATGTATGTACGTTAATTTGTATCTGTATATAGTGTATATGTATGTATGTATGTATGTGAAGTACTAAATTCTAAACTGAAACTAAAGTTTACATTGTGAAGGCAGAATGTTAAAGTCCATCAACACAAATCATAAAAATACTAATTATAAAATATTACAAGGCCCTTTTGTTTCTTTAATCATTAAGGGTCTAAGATGTTTGTAGCTATCCTTTGTTCATTACGTAGCTTTTTGTTACAAAAAATCCGCAACATTAATTAATTCTGTTAATTCATTTTATGGTGGCGGAATGTAAGGAGAGCAAAACTCGTAAACATTAATTGACATGGATAATTTAAGAAGCTTACGATGAAGAGACCTTCTTATAATAAATCATTTAACTGAGCTTCTTCATCCACGACAGTTTTAATACTGTTATTTATTATGAGGGCTGAAATCCGTTTTTACGCTTCAATAGTAATATTAAAATTATTGTTGCAATGTAATCCAGTAGATTAGTAGATATAACTTCAGATGACAGCTGTCTTTTTTTCAAATAATGCCTATTTACGGCAAAGCTCAAACGAATAGTCCTAATTTTTATTATACGCATTTTCCTTTACGAATTCTTATCCGTCGTCTTAGATGTGATTACTTTGTAACTGCAAAATTAAGGGATTTCTACTTTTGAATGCACGTAGGGAACTGCGTCACATGCATTACATACAGAGTCCTGCATGTACGAGGTTCCACAAGAACGCTTCGTATATAATTTATTTTTGTGTTGTAATCCCTTAGATTTGCGATTAAACGAGTTATCACATTTAGGATGTGTTATAAGATTCACATATAACTTTAGTAATAATTATGCATTCAAATCTTAATTATTTCAATTTCAATTCAAATTCACGCTATGTCCCTAACAGAGTAGACAAAGAAAACAGAGCGCCAAGCATCACGGTTATTACATGTAAAGGTACATACATTGCTTTCAATAAACTTGTCACTGATTACAATCAATGACCATTCACAGTATATTTGTACGAGGGCTGCTATTTTTAATATTGTTCTGTAACTGCCCAGTTACAGAACAATATTAAAAAAGTAATTATAACATTTAAAAATGGAACTCTTTGGCTGAAGAATACAATCTGTTTCATGTAGCTGTCATTTATTTATCCTTTGTGACGTCAGTTTGAACATTGCGAGTCTTTATCGCCATGGATTTAAGTCGTGAAAATTTTCGTGCTATGATTTACTACGAATTTCGGCGAGGGCTAACTCAAAAACAGTGCATCGATCAACTCACTTCGACTGTTGGGGACGAAGCACCATCGAAAACTACTGTGTATCACTGGTTTAGTGAGTTTAATCGTGGGCGGTCTGTGGTCACGGACGAAGTTAAAGAAGGTCGCCCTAAATCGGTTGTTGTACCTCAAAATATTGATGCTGTGCGGGAACTAATAATGCACGATCGTCATGTTACATATCGCAAGATAGAGGCGTCTCTGGGCATAAGTATGACGAGTATATATAAAATATTACACGAACATTTAGCTGTAAAAAAATTTGTTCACGTTGGATTCCGCACAACTTGAGAATTGACCAAAAATGGGCTCGTGTCGATTGGTGTGAAAAAATGTTACAAAAGTACAACCAGGGTGCGTTAAAAGCTGTCTACAATATTTACACAGGTGATGAATCTTGGATATATGCGTATGATCCTGAAACTAAACAACAATCAACGGTTTGGGTGTTCCAAGATGAGCCGAACCCAACAAAAGTCATTTGTTCAAAAAGCACTTTGAAGCAAATGGTCGCTTGTTTTTTTGGTATAAATGGACATGTAGCTACAGTGCCACTAGAGGATAGTAAAACGTTTAATTCTGAATGGTACACGACCATTTGTTTGCCAGAAATCTTTGAAGAAATAAGAAATAACAACCGACAACACAGAACCTTCTTCATCATGACAATGCTAGCTGCCACACATCGGCCGAAACAACTCGGTATTTGGAAGATCAAAAGATCGAATTAACGGGTCATCCGCCGTACAGCCCCGACTTGGCCCCCAACGACTTCTATTTATTCTCAACCGTGAAGAATAAATTACGTGGTCAACGTTTTTCGAGCCGTGAAGAGGCTGTTGATGCGTTCAAAATGCACGTTTTGGAGATACCTCAAACAGAATGGAAAAAGTGCTACGAAAATTGGTTCCAACGCATGCAAAAGTGCATCAATCATCATGGTGAATATTTTGAAAAGCAATAAAACTATAATAAATGCTATATGTTTGTTTCACTTTGTTATTCAGGATACATAAATAGCAGCCCTTGTAGTTATACCACAGATTAATTAGTTTACTAACGTAAAGTTATACTAAGTCTAATAGTCTAGATACATGACTATTTCTTAAAAACCTTGTTGCAGATATGTTTAGTAATCATAAACAAAACGACTTGCGCCTTTGTGACGTCACAGCTAGTAACACCATCTCTCTCTAGCTCATACCCTCACTATTCCCTCTACTGAAGTTTAAAGATAGAGATGGAAGTTGACGGTCGCATTCGATAAACGACAGTCACATATAAATAAGTGACCGACGCGTTGGTCGAAAACGGTCTCTTTTGTCTTCTTCTACGTTTTTTAACGCATTTAGATAAAAAGTCCATCTAAGACATTTCGCTGTACAACTAATACTTTTCGAAAAAAATTTAATTTATAAATACAATGCATGCAGTGTTTTATTTTAACTGGAACAGGATGGGGAAATCTGAATCCGTAAGAAATACAGAGGAACTGTCTCAGGAACCTTTAGAACTTTAGATAGATCATTTATTTGAAAACAATTTTGGAGTTATAAATTTTTTGGTTAAGATAACCATAAATATTAATAAAACTGTCAATTTTTTTTTAATTGGGATTGACTCAGTTTCATGTAAGCATAATTTCTTTGTATCGGAAGAAAAAATCTGGACAGCAGAAGTTTCTCAAACTTATTAAAATATTTTTTCATGCAATAGAAAAGTCAAAGGCAGTGAAGAATTCAAAATGACAAAAATTGTTATGTATGTATGTATATCTCAGCATGTAGAAAAAACTCATTCTTTTAACAATAACATTATAATTATAGTTTCTGTCTATATAAACTAAAAACGCAGCTATAAATAAAAAAGAAATGGACGTTAATACATTTTTTGAAGTAGGTACGTACTACATTGTGATTAGTATTGAACAACTATATTAAATTTGAAACATCAGTGATGCCATTCATATAGCCTTTAAGGGAAACAAATTGCTCGGTTACAGAAATGTTTAGAATAGACAATTCGAATATGTGTACTAAATTTTTCCTAACAAATTGCCACACACAGTTTAATGTGAAATATATACTTTTTTGTATACGAGTTAATCCATACAAGCGAATTAATAGTAACACAACGCAGTGTTCAGGAATTTCGGTGATTTTTTGGATTATATTTTTTTTTTCGCTAGTTACTACAAAAGCACACCTTTATTTACACGGAAAAAACTGTTTATGTTTGTGTAAGTAATCGAAATTACGGTTATAATGTGAGTGACAAATATGTGGTTTTAGTTTGTACAATGCTTATCCCGATCAAAGGGTAAACATTACAAATTCTATCACATGGTAAATTGGTAACTAATTTTAAACGCAGGAAAAGCAAGAAAAATAATTTTGGCAAATACATTTCTTTTAATTCGTGGTTTTTTGTTTCTTCTATGTATTCTAAGATATCGCATTACTATCTTCTATTTATATCAGCCATTCCCAAAGTGGGCGATAACGCCCCCTTGTGGGCGCTGCAGGCCTAAAGGGGGGCAGTAAGAGACCCAGAAAAAAATGGGGGCGTTATGTAGAGGCCTGGGGGGTGATTTGTAATTTCATTTAGCTAGGAGGCATATTAGACAACGACTGCATGAGCTCTCGACTCACTAGACAAAATAAGTTTGGGAACCAGTGATTTATATCAATGAAATACCTATTTAAAGTAGATAATATTTGTTACGATTATAAATAAATCATATTATAATTGAATTAATGACATTCCATAAACGTTGTGTTATGTAAATTAGCGGAAATTAAACGTTTAATTTGATATAATTGAATGACGACGAAAGCGACCGTACGCGGCCGTCGCTTTGGAAAATTGACGTCAAACGACGTAAAACGACGTCGTGTTTCATTCGTCGCTTTGGTCAACTTACATCTCTATTTAAAACCCGATAACTAAGTTTCTGTAAATGAATGTCAATTAGTCTTTTTCAAACATATTCAAAATGTTTAATTATTTTAATACAATGTACAAAATATACAACATTCGTTGCAGCTGTCTATCCTGTTGCGTTAGTTTACTTCCATTCACATTTCTGTCTAACAGCAATGGTGGATTTTAGAATTAAACTATTTCTGATTATTTGCATCCGAATACACTATAATATACGACTGTTTGATGGCTACTTGACTATCTGACGTGTTAAACATTTTCATAAAACTAACACATACTTCTTTCGCTACCTCAAATCTCATTATTTTCCCCATCCTAGTTCCCCACCCACTTTCGCCAGGAAATCCGATTGCTTTTGACACTTCTGTCAACTAAAACTCTAATTTTAACATGATTTTCCTTAGTCGACCTTGGTCATTTGCATTCGCTGTCTAAATTTTTTTGTCAATCATTCATCACTCATACTTTGTACGTGCCCAAAACATTTGATAATTATATTAATAACAATAAAAAAATATCGAAGTTTAGACGTTCAATTAGGTATATTCTTCAGTTATCTTAACATAAATGATTTGAATACTGGCATCAATTTGTCAACTCCCTATAAACGAAAAGTAGAATGTATAGTAAAACCGTGAATGTGATACGTTCAGAAACTAAACAATTGTAGAGTATATTTCCTCTTAAATAATATTTCTGCATATTTTATTCCATTACACATATTACACTATAAAGTAATAGACATCGGTAGGTTAGGTACCTACGATAAATCAAATTTCGATTTGTAAAGCATTCCTCGCTTCCTGTCTGAATTCGAATTGACCTTGTCGCCTAAATCAGGATAAACCTACCCATCTTATCTAATCCCATTACAAATTAACTTTTACTTTATCGCCCTATTCAATCTACACAATGAATATTTGTAATCTGCTGTTTATTATAATTTATAAGTACATTAATTCCATATATTATCCTACGTCTATGACTCTTAATGTCATCATGTTGGACATCATCAAGACGAGCGCTTAGTACTCGTATAGTGACTGTTTCTAAAAGAGATATTAACAAAGCTTTAGACCAAATCACGCGATTACGTAACATCGATATAGATGTTAAAGTTGAAAAATTAAAACTCCGTTCTCGAAGAAAGATGACGAGCTAATCAAATTTTGTACGAGTTGGTAAGTTCCCAGATTCAATTAGTAGATACGCCTCCTCCCACTGCTCGCGTAACTCAGCCCGACGACATCGCTACTATTAAGGTAAACGGGAAAAATGTCAACCGTATACGTAATATTTTTTATATCAATTCCGAAATATTAAAAAAAAGTTTTGAAACATTATTTAGTGTTCCGTAGCAATTTCAAAGTATAACAAAGTTGAAGTTTAATTTCGACCGAAACCAATTTTGGAATAGTATGCCTTTAGCTTACGTCAAACCTCCATTTTCTTTATACATGAAATTCCGGTATATTTGTAATTCTTCTCCTCCTAAACGGCTTGACGAACTTTGATGCAATTTAGAATGGAGGTAGATTAAGCCCCGAGGAAGGACATATTATGCGACTTTTGTAATTCCATGTGCATTAAGTCGCGAGCAATAGCTAAAATAAAATAAAATAAAAGCATCTATCTGCGATTGCCAAAAATCCAAACAGGCGTTTCTTGTTAATTTTTGTCTGTCTCTCTGTTTGTTTGTTTGTCTGGGTTCATCTCCGAAACGGCGAAATCAATTTCGACGGGACTATCGTTTCAGAGAGTAATCTAAACTCTTTATCATTTCCCTTTTTCTTGCGCGGGACATGTCCAAAATCTGATGATTTATTTTTGTTTTTCATTTTTTTTTATAAAAGAGGGGGCAAACGAGCAAGCTAATCACCTGATAGGAAGTGACCAACCGCCGCCCGTGGACACCCGCAACGTCCGGGGAAACACGGGTGCGTTGCCGACCTTTAGGGAAATAGGGAAAAGAGATTTTCATTTGTAGCTTTGACTTACGAATTTACGTCTCTGTACCAAATTTTAGATAAGTAAATGTTAAGATAACTGAATAAATAAAACAGACATGACAAAACTGCAACTCCAGTTTTAGTACCTGTGTTTTAGTATAGTTTCGACGTACATTGATTAGACATACAGTCATAACATAAAATAAACGATTTCTTGAAGACTAAAAAATAGTCTGGAAACAATCTTCTCTGCACATGCATTTACTGCCTTTCTAAACGTTGTATTTTATAAACTTTTTGTAAAATTAAGTTGAAAAAATGATACCCGACTGAGTTACTTATCGGTTCATCTCAGTGTCCGGGTTTTCTTTTCGAACCGAACTAAAATAGATTTGATGTTCAATAATACCTTGTAAGTGGGTTCACTTGAATAAATTTATTTCTCTTTGACTTAGTCATTTTGGCTGTGGAGCCCTAATGAAAAATAATAGACTTTAATGTCACGACTGCTTTAAATATATGTTTATCAATCCTTAAGTATGTATAATATTTTTGAAAAGCGATAGGCAACTTTCATTAAAATATTTTATTGCGGTTGGACCTTATATCAAGAGATTCATTCTTATATCTTATATGGGATTAGTTAACGAATGGCACGCGACTTTTAGAGCTTATATTTCGAGATCCTGCATTAGCAGAGTTTATGATTTAAGAAGGTATTGCTAACATTAAGGTGACTGTCGAATTGAATAAGTAGAATTTAAACAAAAAATGAAAACCAACATTGTAATTCGACAATTTTAGACCATGACGTGTCATCAACAAAGGTGGGCATTACCTCGTTAATCCGGTAATCGTTAATAAACGAAGTTAACAATTTGCTTAACGGATTAACTTTTAAGTTAACTTCAAAAAATGTTAACGATCTTATTAACTTCCGTTAAACTGAACTTCCGTTAACTTGAGTCCGTTACATTGGTTGTTTGTTGACATGTTTTTTTTTTGTTTGAATTACGCCCCACGCCACACTCGTACGTTCGGCGAGTCGAATGGTGAAACATATCGCCTCTTTGCGAAAACAACGTGACATTTCGGAAAAAGTGATTTTTTTTTATTCGATAATCAGAACCGCCTTATCCATCTTCATTTTCTACAAAAACATGATATTATTTAATAGCAAAATGGCAAATTTATGAGCGAAATGGATAATACAACTGTGGTATATTGTGTTGTCGCGTTGTCTCTTTCAGACAGAACTTTGTTTCTACAACGCGACAACTTGACGCGTAAAGGATAACGTGCTCTCGTTTTTGTGAAACAACATGGCATCACGAATTTACAACGATTAGGTTGCAAAGATATGTATCAATCCAATGTTATTTTTTTATTATTTATTGTGGTATGTCTATTTGACTCGGTTTTCTCGAAAAATCGTGTCTTAATATGAAGTATTATAAATACTAATATCATGTTGTTGCTGAAAAATAACATTTTTTCAAAATGATATCTCAAGATGAAACATTGTTGATGATGAATAATTTTCAAATACAAAAAATGAGATCCGGTTATTTGTTGTTGTTTCAGTTTTCCAGATAATTTATTTATTTTTATTCAAAACATATCGTTTAATTACGTTATATACGCCAAAACGAAATAATTATCTAGACTTAATTTTTAGTAGATGATATCGTTGTCTAATAAGCTAATTCAATTAGCAATGAACACGTTTAAATACAGTGATAAAATTCCAGTAATACTCAAATAGAAATAACTGATAACTCCCGCATCCAAACTGAGGAAATTGATGATTCTAACATTTCTTCGATTGCAGTGGGTAAGTAATATTTTTGTTTTTTAATGTATGTTTGAAGCCTATCTGTATCTGTAATACAGACTTTGTATGTTTGAGGGCACTAATTGTTCTCAATAGGTAATAGATGGCTTTAGAATAACAGCAAGGTCTGATGATGGAGCAGGAGGGTAGTGACAATATACCGTTCTATATGAGCCTAAACACATTTGAGTTCGTTGGAATTATCGCAATGAACAGTCATCAAGCAGATAGTGGTCGGGAGTTTCATTGTATTTATATAACGTTGGATATATTTATGTTCATTTTAGGGAAAGAAGACGCAATATCCTTCAAACGTCGCCATGGTGAATTGAGTAGCAGTAGTTCTTCGAGTACCTCTTCAAGCAGTTCCTAGGCAGCTGTGATCCGTCTTTCTACGAAGGTAAAAAATTAATTAAAGTTTTTTAAATAATTTACTCAACACCTATATTGGAATATTACTTAATATCGAGGTATTAGTAATATCCTAATATAGGTATTGAGTGAGTAACCGTGTACTGATAAATTTAATCACATTTTATTATTTTTCCAGATACGGACGGAAACTATCAAGCAATATAACCAAAAATTAAATGTGTCGAAACTTCTTCAGAATCCGATGCTCAAGATGTCTGTACTGTACCGACAACTTCCCAAAGGACAAATTTTTATTACTCATTGTGTAGTTACTGTTAACACAACCAAAACAAGACGAAATGTTACTGACAAATTTTAATGTAATTTCTGCGAAAGACCACGAAATTGTATTTAACACCACATTGGAACCAGATCTGCTCACAACATGAAACGAACCATCTGCTGTTCAAAATGTTAGCACCATGCAAGTAGAGTCAACAAAACTAAGTTCTACTCCAACTTCAGTTAAAGTAATAAAAAAGACCAAGACAAGTAATAAACTGAAAGAAAAATTTTACAAATCGACTAAGGAATAGTGGTCAATCCACATGAATCAACAAATACTAAAAATACTATTCTAGATTGTCAGCTGAAACCACCTTGCAGAGAAGATTGTACGTTTAAATGTTGATCAAATATAACAGATTAACCAAGAAATAAAATCAGATCTCATGTATTTAATTAATAAAAATCTCGTCCCATGTGATACACATGCCATTTTTTGAAGCCTTATAGCCTGTAAGAATACCGTTTTTATAGATTACTGCTACGATTAATTTTTACTAAGTGCAATTGTAATTTTTTAGAATGTTATCATTTAGTTAGCTAGTAGCCACAAAGAGATTTTATTGATGTTTAAAATATTTATTGTGATTAATAATTTATTAAATACTAATTATTACAAATGAAACTGTTTTTTTTTTGGAATTCGTAAATGTTAAGCTGCCTGCCTAGGAGTTCTTAAGTTATATTATAATGTGTGCCATAGATAGGTAACTGTTCTTCCTGATTTTAATTCTATTTAGCTATTTTATCAACATTATATGGATTAATTTGTTAGGAACCTATTATTCTATTGTGTGGTAGAGCCATGCTGCATCGCAGCATGAATTGGGCCGGCTCGCCCGGTGAAATACCACCCTCTAACAGAATATCGGCGTGAAATACCAGCATTTATTACTATTGTGTTTTGTTCGGTGAGTGAGAGTGCCGGTAGCTCATCTCCTTCCTCCCAATCTTTTCTTTCCTTTTCCTCTTTCCCCAAATGCTGGCAACGCACCCGTGATTCCCCGGATGTTGTGGATATTACGGGTGTCCATGGGTGGCGGTGATCACTTTCCACCAGGTGACTTGCTTGATCGTTTACCCCCTCTTTTATAAATAAAAAAATAAATAAAAAAATAAATGGTAGCTGGATAATTGAAAATAGTGATTCGAAATAAGAATAATAGTTGTCCGATTTTATTAATTGTTGATTCGCGTTATATGAAGAAAATTGTTGGGTTTCATATTTTTTTTTTTATATTTTGTCCATAATAACCACTGTTATGCTACAAATTTCTCTATTGTTTAACAAATATTATTAATTTCAAGAATGTGTTTTTATCATATAATGTAGTATGAAAAGAATACGAAACAAAAATTACATCATCAACAACGTGACAAGTACATTTGTTACATCGATAAATAATGTCATTTTCATTAAAAACGTGACATATTTTCCCTTTTTTTTTTAAAGTGCTAATTTATAGCAAAAACTATCAAACTTAATGTTGTTTTTTTTAATTTTAGAAAGCTTATTAGTTGAATTATATGATTAATGACAGATTTAATGTAAACATTATTTCATTTAGATTTTATACTTATTTGAATGTTTAAAAGTAGCGTCCTGTAAAATTGCATTTTTCGAGATAACACGATGTTTTCGCAAAGAGGCGATATATTATACGAAGTGCGCGTGCAAGCGTGATGCATTTAAAACTGTTATGCTAGACATTGCGTAGGTGTGAGCAGGAACACTAAAGTTGTGGTGTTGTTGAGAACGTTTATGGAGGGCAACATGCACCTAATGCAAAATTATGATCAATAATAGCTATTTATTCATACTATGTACTTTATTCCTTACATTATCAAACCGAATACCGAGGAATACAATTCATGACCACCTGCAAAAGTTGAAGACACTAAATACGTCGAATATCTTCTGCAAAAGTTCGAACATATGAGATCTCTGCCAATGGAAGACCTAAATTAGCACCTACCAAAAAGATCGAAGCATTGAATAGAGTGACACCTGACTATATAAATTTCAAGCACAAGAAATTAACTGATGACACACTTAAACTCGTAGAGAAATGCCATTAGATGAGGCTGAATAATCAGACCGATACTCCAGAATACCGGAGATATTCACCAAAAGCTGAAAGATGATTTACAGCAATACCAGGAAGACAGAATTTCAAAGGCGATCGAAATAAACAACAGCGAACAAGTACTGAGTGCAGAATTATGTAATGGTAGAAAGGCGATATTTCAGTCATTCGATGAAAAAGGCGATATTATCACGAATAGAGAGCATCTGTTATACAAGTAACGAAAAATTGTTACGAGACACTGTACAAAAAAAGTAAAGTACCATTCTCAGGATCGTAGTGCGAGAGATGCAGGCCACTAATGTCGATTCTGAGGAAATTCCCGACATATTAGCCTCTTGTCTCATATTTGTATATTATTTACCAGAGATATCCAAAATAGACTAGGTAATAAACTCGACGATTACCAACCGAGTAAGCAGGCCCATTTTCGATCTGGATACGGTACAAATGACCACCTGCAAACGTTGAAGACACTAATTGAAAAGTGCCATGAATACCGAAAGCCAATCATCATCACCTTCGTTGACTATGAGCAGACGTTTGACTCGTTGGAGACTCGAGCAGTTAAGAGGGCTCTAGTAGACTGCAGAGTTAAAGAAAGTACATCCAGCTTATGAAGCATCTACAGCGGCATGGGACATCATCGGTCAATCTACAGAAACTTACAGAGCCTTTCAAACTGGAGCGAGAAGTGCGCCAAGGCGATACGATTTCGCCAAAATTGTTCAATGTTTCGAATGTTCGAGAAAATCTTTTGAGGACTCGATTTGAGTAACAGAGGCATTATTATCGACGGAAAGAGACTGAATAACTTGCGGTTTGCGGATGATAATGCACTGGTCGCGGATAGCGTCGAGAATATGCTCACTATGATCGGCGACTTGTAGAGTCGATCAGCCAAAATAAGATTGAAAATGAATAAGTCAAAAACTAAGATCACGACAAACATCCCAGAGGTGAAAAATCACCAACTACCTGTAAGTGTCGTCGACTATATATTTTCTTGGGCCATAAAATCACCCTTGGCATGGAAGACCAAGTGGCAGAAGCCGAAAGACGTACCGTACAAGCATGGCCGGTCTTTGGAGCATAGAGCTCGAAAATATATTCCCCAATACCTAAAACGAAAGTGTTTGATCAATGTGTCCTGCCTGTTTTCACGTATGGAATGGTGACAGCAACTCTCACCGAAAGATCTGCTAAGAAAATCAGAGGTACACATAGGGCGATGGAGCAACTGATGCTTGGAATATCGCATACATCATAAAAGGAATGAGTCTTCCGACAGAAGACGAAAGTTAGAGACGTGGTAAAGAGGATTGAGCGCCGGAAGCGGAGAAGAGCAGGGCGCATTGCCAGGATAGACTGCAGTCGATGGGCGAAGAAGACTTTGGAGTGGAGACCCCGCGCTAATACCCACGGAAGAGGTAGAGTATCTCGGAGATGGGTGGATGGCATCTGACAATAGGTGGTAATGAACTGGATGAAAGTGGCGGGAGAAAGACGGGCGTGGAAAGAAAAAAAGAAAAGAAAGAGGCCCATGTTCAGTGATGGGGGCATCAAGGGCTGATATAGATAGAGATTCATACTACTTTATTGCTATTTATCTTAGAATTAAATAAATGTGTATTTAATTGTTCATTCTACATTACCTATATATATTATATATATATTAGATTAATCGTAATCTAACCTATATATTCCAGCCCAAAAGCAGTATTAGTTTTGAATGGTTAACTTATAACGGTTAACTTTAACTTGCGTTAAATTTTCGAAAATTTAACGCTTTAATGATTATCGAAGTTAACTTTGTAATTAACAAATAAACGATTAACGAAGTTAACTTTTGGATTATCTGTGCCCACCTATGGTCATCAAATCAAATAAACAATTGACTGAGGGCGTCGAAAAGAGTGTTCTATTATTATCGGACTTTTTGACGTTTTTCCCGGGCTATCTATAGGCAGATTAATTACTTTACTAGTATAGGTAAAGACGTCCGCAGAGAGAGTCACCTTTTGACTAATGATCGAAGCGATTACAAGGTGATATCAAAGCGAACTACGAGGATTAATCCGACGACCATTAAAAGAAGACTACTGCGATTTATTTTATTCTTTGTGTGTGGAGCGTGTACCATTTTCGGTGACTACTACGCAAAAAATTCAAAGGACAACTACGAAAACTAGGAACTGCTTTAAACTCGTGTGTAGTACTTTCGGCTGCGTGAGTGTACGAAAATAAAGTTTCTGCACCCTTAACCGTATTTAATTATACATAGCTTGTAGCAGTATAAGTATTATGAACCTACGAAATGTAAAAACAACTGAATATATGTAGGTGTATTTATAAGTAAAACAACACAAACAGAAGTTTAACAGTAATTTGAAACATACCCTGTTTTGTTCATGAAGTTTGAACATTTTCGAAATAAAAACTTCCACGTATTCGCAAAGGACCCCGCATCAACAATTTCGTTGTGAAGGAGACATTACGAATTTACTACATTGCTTATATTAATATTTTACAACTTTGAATTTGAGTTCAATGAGTACACACATCATATCCATAAGTATGAACTTATGTATTATGTATGTAAAAGAAACCTACGCACAAAATTACTTTTTCTAAACTATGTGGAATAAAGTATCAGACATTGTATTCAGTGAAATCTCTATAAAATAAGGACCAACGTATTTTTTATATATTTATGAATAATATTATAAAGGGTAAACTGCAGTCTCTCGGAGGTGATCAGCTACAGCGTGCACATGGAAGAGAGAACACGTCGGAGGACGCACGAATGCCCAACGTGGGATGCATTACTAAGCACGACATGTGCGCTAATCGTGCGCCAGAACTTTGAACGTTTTTCATACATTTATTTGCTTTATATTATAATGTAAATAACTATACAAATAGGACCTACAGTTCAATATCTCAGTTTCAAGCACTGTAGACGAGAAATTTTTGTGGGGTAGTGGGTAATGGGTTTCGGGATGAATAGAGAAATAAAATGTAAATACTTCAAGAAAGTGTAGGGAAGAGATAATTGTAAAGACTAGCAATGTTAATAGCCTAATATAAATAGGAGATGTAAATGAAAGATAATAATAAGGTAGAAAAGATACAATAAAATAAAAAAAGGTCTCTGATCATGTCAGAGGGTCAATGGTGATTAATAAAAAAATATACTTCCATGTATCACTAGTATTATTGATAAATAACGAGTATAATTATAGTTATGTACTTATACCAGTAACTAAATTATCCATAACAAGCAGTAAGTAATGTGTCATTACGAGTATATGACGGGCCCGTGCGCGCGGCAGCTGAATATCTGTCTTCTAAGTTAGGATCTCGGGTTCAACCCGCGGTCAGGTTAATTTAGGTTATGAATTTTTCTAAATAAGCTTGGAATCAGGGTGTTACTATTCATAGTATAATCCTAGTGCTTAGTTTGGGGTTATACAATTTGTGTAATTGTCGGAGTTTTATTATTATTACTGTACAAAGTACGCAGGAAATAAGAAAAATTCATAAAAATATTACACCGACTAGGTGTTATGGTAATGTTATGTCATATACATATCTCAACAAAATACCTACTTACATTACTTTATTTACTTTCAAAAGCACTCGCATACCTAGGCGAAAATGTGTGAGGAGAATGATGAGATTTGAGGAAGCGAAAGAGGTGTGTAAGGACCGCGACTCCTGGCGCTCCGTCCTCTCTGGCTACCCCGTTGGGGATAGAGCGTGAAGTTATGTTATGTTATGTTATTACTTTACATTGTATGTTTTTTTTATAAATATAATATATGCACATACATACATAATACAATAAAATAAAACTGTAAAAACCAGAGCTTCTATCTATTACAGATAATATGTTAGATGAATTACAAAAATACCATTTCCTTATATCATCTAGAAATGACATAAAAAAACACTAGTTCGTTCAGCTTTTTTATATAATTTGAAAATCGCAGATCCGGATCGTAGCATTCCACTTTCACGTGATTCTACTCGGTCTTATCTCTAGAGAACGAAGTTGACAAAATACATAGTTAAAATCGAGGTTTTTACCGCAACCCATTCGAAATAGTTTGCCTGTGACAGTTTGACTTTTATTATTAAATACCCATTATTAATTTTGTTTAATTATTGTTTACAATATACTATATTTAACATAAAATAAAATTTAAGATAGCAATTAACCAAAAGATCTGATAATATAAATACACCTACATACGTGTATATCCTCACGCTGTATCCTTAATGGGATAGTCAGTGAATAGGTACGGAGCGCCAAGGATCGTATCTTGTAAAATATTTTATTATCATACGCATTCAATATATTGCCTGCTTTTAAATCAATATATAATATGGATTTAAAAGTTGTTAAGTCATTATTAATTACTCATTAATAATGCCCAGTCACTATGAAGTGACTGAACAATAACATACAGTCAGTGCCAAACCGAATACGTTACATCCGAATACGAAACTACAATCCATAGCTACATTAGCTTCGCATTACTCACACTACAAAACTGTGGGAAGCCAATCTGAATATCTAACAATAGTAATCTTTGTTTATGACAGTGCACTGTTAAAAACAGTAGAATTTCCTGGGCTTCAAACTATCGGAGAGCTGTGTCTTGAGCTGTATCTTCAATCTTCAAGTAGAAATGATGTACATTTCGCATTTAAGACATTGATCAACATACACTGTTAAATATTTTGTTATTTATCCAAGAAAATTGATCACAATTACACTGATATTTTTTTCAGTGTTTCTGTTACAAAGATAAGTATGAGCAATTATTTTAAGTTGTGGTCAAGACTACAGCGATCGATTTTACCAAAGCAAATATTTAAATTTAATTTTGAATTCATTTAAACTACCTATACTCTACATAAATTTAAAAAAGCGTAGGCCCCAGCATTCTATCCTGTGGAATGCCATAACAACAGGCTGCACTATCGCACAAAGTAGAATATACACGGATACACTGTTCTCTCCCAGAAAGATAGCTCTTGAACAAATTTAGTAGTGTTCCTCCGATCCCTGTTTTCCAGTCGTGTCGAAAGGATCGGTATAAAGACCATATCGAAGCCTTTTTTCAATTGTAGAAAGTTACCATCACGTATGTTCCCTTTATCCAACTGTTTAATGATCGAGGTAAGGGTTAGAACATCCTTGGAAGATCAGCCTGAACGGAAACCATATTGAATAATGTCGAGAAAAATTTTGTCCTCCTAAATATTTTACTAGTTTCTTGTTAAATTATTTTCTATTTTTATTATTTAATTGTTTATCACCAGACTTGTTGAGAAGAATAATTACTACTTTCTTGAACATTTCGGGGAATTACTTCAATATTAAGCCCCCAATTACACAAATATACCAATGGCACAGCCAAAACGCCCTTAAAAGTTTTTAAAAACGTCGTTGATATCTCATCCGGACCCTGTAAATTGCGAGATTTTAATTGAGCAATTAAAATCTCGCAGCAGGTACTTTGAAATTTCATCTTTATTGATAGGTAGGAAACATATGGATTTTAAATGGGGGATTGTTTCTGCTCGCCAATTTTGCAAATGCTTTATCAGTAGCATTTAGGTTATTAATTGTTTTATTAGAAGTACTCCTATGTTTGGTGTCACCTTCATCCTATTGTTCAGTGACACCTTCAGCGAGCTTCCTAAATCAAAATCAAGCAAATCAGTATTCCATTCTTTGGTTTTATTCAAATTACCATTCAATATATAGCGCCGATTTCAAAAATAGAATATGTTACAATATTACAACCACTTTACGGTCTAAGAGCTTATATATCTACCCAGAACCCACGTCATTACTAGTTTTATGAAATAAAATATGATGTCATTCATTCATTTTAACATCTGCGTATAACAAAACCATAGAAAACAAAACTAAATAAAGTATCAAAAATATACATTATAACAATTTGCGTATTGCATATGTTACAGTACATACATAATATACATTCTATCAAGGAATGGATGATTTGTCTATGGTTCTAAATTCAATTTTTTGTTTTTTTTTGTTGTTGTTAGATTGGCACAACTGTTTTCCATTTAGGCACGGAGTTTGAGTTGCATCTAATATTTAGATTAAATACAGTGCTGTTTTTAGTTATATCATTCTAGTGTATATTGCGAATTTAATAATGGACAAAAACATCAAACAAAGAGTTTGTCTTAAATTTTGCATCGCCAATGGAATTTCGTGTTCGGAGTCACTGAAAATGTTACAGAAGGCTTACGGTGAATCGACTTTATCAAAAACACGTGCTTATGAGTGGTACAAAGCGTTCAAAAGCGATCGAGATGTGATGGAAGATTTGCCTCGCTCTGGTAGGCCATCAACGTCTGCAACTGAAGTTAACATCGCAAAAGTGAAGGAAATAGTGACTGAAAATGCTCATTCAAGTTTGAGAGAGATAGCCGCCGAAATTTCTGTGTCTCACGAGTCGATCCGTACCATTTTAAATAATCACTTGGGTATGAAATATGTTGCCGTTCGGCTAGTCCAAAAAGACCTGAATTTTCTTCAAAAACACAATCGCATAAGAGTGGCTGAGGACATGCTAGAACGAGTCAATTCCGACCCAACATTCATGAAACGGATTGTTACTGGTGACGAAACGTGGGTTTACGAGTTTGACATGCAAACTAGTCAACAAGCTTCGGAGTGGCGCCTTCCAACTGAACCGAAACCGAAAAAACCACGCCAAAGTCGAGCAAAAGTCAAAGTCATGTTGACTGTTTTCTTTAACTATCGCGGTGTTGTGCACTCGAAATTCTTGCCGGAAGGTCAAACAGTAAATAAAGAATATTATTTGGGCGTTATGTGGCGTTTAAGAGAGCAAATTCGACGAAAAAGGCAAGATTTATGGACAGAAAATTCTTGGATTTTGCACCACGATAATGATAACGATACGATAAAAACTCAACAAATACCATCGAGCAACCACCTTATTCACCAGATATGGCTCCAGCCGACTTCTTTCTTTTTCCTAAACTCAAATTACCACTTCGTGGCACCCGTTTTCATTCGGTAGAAGACATAAAGGAGAATTCGCGGCGAGCACTGACCTCAATTCCGGAAAAAGCGTTTAAAAAATGTTTTGATGATTGGATTATTCGTTGGCGTAAGTGTATCGTTTCTGACGAAGCATACTTTGAAGGTGATAAAATAAATTTGGATGAATGACTAACATTTCGTGTATTATTGATTTTTTCCCGGTACAGAGTGTACATAATTTACATTTCCGTTTCTTTTCCTTTTTAAGGCATATTTAGACTAATAAATTGTAAATATGTAGTATGTACATTATCAATCTTTTAGCTAATTGATTTTATACATAAGTAGGTGTAAATATATTTTACAATTTATGTAAATATTCTCTGCTCGGTTGCCTACCACGAGCTCCTAGCATTTTTAATCGTCGTACTTGTATTTCTTACTTTTTAGTTAGTTTTATGAAACTTTCTTTTTTCTTAAAACGTATGTTTAGTTGTATAAATATTTACAATATTATTAATAATGTATATAAGTACGTACTTTCGCTCAACAGTTTTCCTTCATTTTTATTTTTCTGTATATTCCTTTCTACAACAAAGGAGTCCATCTTTTATTGCTGGAAAGTATCTTTAATTATTATAGCGAAAGGGACTTAAGAGCACGGTTCTGAAACTTTAACGAAGGTTCTACCAACCTTTAGATAGGAATAAACTCCTTTGTTAGAACTTCAACCTTGTCCAGGAATTTTCCACCTTAATGAAAGTTTATGAGTGTTTCTACACCAAAATATTCTCTAAAGCAATTCAGAAAGCTCTCCAAGGGGAACTCGCTTTCGTTAATGTTTATTCTAAATGAATAAATAAATGAAGCCTGACCGAGTTTGGAAATTTCGCCTGCATTTCGTTTATTTCCACACAATTCAAACAATTTATTCATACTAAATTAATGTAAACATTGGCATTTAATCCAATGACGTTTTCAATTTGTTTGTTTATGGTACTGTTTATCTTTAAAAGTAAAAAATAAATCCAATAAACGCACGGACAACACAATGTTGTTGTGTTAATATGAACCATGAAGAAGAATGTAGAAGAGGGTAACGAATTTCTAAAATTTAGTACGTAATATTATTTACATTTAGTTGCATCGATTAACATTACAGTAATGATAATAACTTATTGACTTATATCGATTTATACTTTTGATTTTGACTGTGCATATTGTTCATCATCATCTCAACCAGAAAATGTTCACTGCTCGACATAAGCCTTCTCCATATGTCGCTAATGCTCACGGATCTGTGCTATTTGTGTTCAATCTACGACGTCCTTAGGCTTCTACTAAATCGCGTCACTACATCCTGTGGGGGGCCGTTTTGTACACTGCACCTTCCATTGCTCATTGGATAATAACTACAAAAATAATCTAAATCTTTGAATAAATTACGAAGCGACATATTAAATACATCGTTAGGGTTCCGTATCTCAATAGCAAAAAGAACCCTTATGTCTGTCTGTCCGTCAAGACCCTTTTTCTCAGGAACGCGTAGAGCTATCAAGTTTAAATTAATATCAAATACTGAAGTTTGTAATCCCTTGGAACTGTGAAAAAAATCAAATTTCGAAGTCAACGCCTTCAAAGTATATGCCCGTTTATGCCGCATATTAACCGAAAACCGTTAATTCATAGTTAAATCACGCTAAAACATATTTTTTTTGCTATTACAAAATTAAATTTGCAGTTGCACAGTATGAGAGAATGTGTCTTAAAACTGCAAAGTTAAGTTTGTTTTTGAGTTCGACGTAAATATGTTTTTGGAAATACATGACACGAATAAGTACATTATGTGCTAGTACGGAACCCTCGATGCGCGAGTTCGACTCGCACTTGGCTGGTTTTTTATTATAAGCATTACGTACGTCTAAACCTCTAAACAAACCAATCACATGTCTTTTTTTTATATCAGAGAGGGCAAACGAGCAAGCGTGTCACCTGATGGAAAATGATCACCGCCGCCCATGGACACCCACAAAGTTATATGTTATAGGGACTATTAGCCAAAGATATACAAATGTCAAAATTGGTTTTAACCGATTTAAAAAAAAGAGGAGCTTCCGTCATTTATAAACCAATTTGGAAAATTATTTTTTTATTTGAAAGGATATTATACTTCCAGATTGGGTCCATTTAAATTTCACTGGTATTGGAGCTTGGACTTCGAAGATACACCAAATAACACCAATAAACGCTAACTGCTCATAAGCTTTATTGATATTGATGATTCTCTTGTACGTCATCGAGCTCCAGAATTAGAATTCTTTTCTATGTCATTAGGAAAAATCTGCCCTAAACATTTATTTAGGCCAAGATAACTCAAAGGAGAGAAATAAAATAATGTTAAGAAAAATTAAACCGACTTCAAAACAAAACATTGAAAAATACAAAATAACTATAACTACTAACCAAAACTCAAGTATAAAATTAACTTTATAAATACGATACAAATGCTTATGGTGTATAATTAAATTTGACAGTTATTGAAGTCGGTGCCAAATCAATGTGCAACGACAGAAAATCTATTAGTTTGGTAGGCTTGGTACCGACTTCAGCAACTGTCAAATTTAATTATGTAGGTATTTGTATCGTATTTATAAAGTGAAGAATTTTGTACTTTTCAGTGTTATTTTTTGAAGTCGGTTTAATTTTTTTCTTATTTACTAAAGTCACAGACGACACGATCGTAACAAAACACATGATTTCGTCATAAAACCGCGTAGACATGCTTATAAGTAATGCATCGCATAATCAATTTTATGAGTTTTATGTAACTTACATTACTTCTTTCACTATACCCGCAAATAACATACCGTTTGAATCAGCTCAGTTGTCAACTCACAGACTTCGACTGACAGTAACATAATTGTTTAGTGGCTGTCAATCCGTAAGATAACTAGTAACTGTCAAGACAGAAGACACTGAGATTTGTGGTTGGGGAGCCACGATTATTCCGATATTTTAATAAATTCGTCGGTTAGATATATTAGGGACTATCCGCTTTTTCGACAGCATTGTAAGTAAAAAAATAATCTCTATTTCTATGTCACATGGGTTATCTGAGAGGAGACTAGTGTAATTTAACTGATTATTTATATCATTATTTTGAATTTAAAAACTTCGTGAATACTTGTATTAACGACTTCGACGTCACAGTGTCGCATCGTAGCAACTGTGGATATATACAGCTGAGAGTCTACTACGATTCTACAAAAAACAACGAACGAATTTAATAATGAAACAAAGTTAGTCGAAGATTTAAAATGAACCTTATTGTCATTCGAATGAAATTCGCATCAAAACTTCGATCGACGTTTATTCGAGCCCGAAAACTCGTTTTTCATAGAACTGTAGTACACTCTCCGCCTAGTATCCATTTCTAACATGTCGACGGCACCCTTCGTCGTTGAACTGCATATATGGTATGTACATATTAATACTCTTAATGACGTACATCTCTGTATTCTCTCTATAATCCATATGCCTTTTGTATTCATAGATAACGTGAATGACTTCTAATACAACAAAGGATATCCTTAACTGCCTTTTTCTATACTTACATCGATAATAACAAAACAATTACACAGCGGAAATAAATATTACAATATTGTATAGATTCAGGTATAACTTAACGGAAATCTATTTCATGTGATGAATTCTTATATTTTTTAGTTATCTTCCACTCAAATTATCAAACTTGTTAATCGACACGTATTTTTCTTTTCAACGAAGGATCTTCAGGAAGTTAAGTGATTAGATTTGGTCAACTATCATAATGGGCACCGAATCAGAGAACTAATGAATAAAACTGACATAAATTAATTTCATTCGGTGCTAGTTAGCTGACCCTTAATCTCGGGAAATTTCTGAAGACACTTCGTTGAGAAGAGAAACACGCGTCGATTAACAATTTTAAAATTTTGGCCCAAAAATTGCAAAAAAATATTCAAAAAATTATTACATAAAATTAAGTACACTATGTTATATACATGTAATAATAGACGTCCACCTTGATATATCTTTTTGGTTGTAACTATTGTCTTGTAGATGACAAAACCAAACCGGATACCTTTATCCTTTGGTCGATTTTTACTACTTGCGGACGAGAAGTTATAAAAGTCGGCATGGATGGAAGATTTGATAAAAATCGCTGAAAGAAGGTGGATCCAAGCGGCATCGGACTGCAAACTTTGGCCATATAAATACTTATATGGGGCAGGCCCATAGCTCATATACCTAAATATTTATATGGCGGATATATGTAAGATAAATTGATTTGTGAAAAAGACATCAATAGTCTCATCATTAAAAAAGCTAAGAAACAGTGTTTTACCTGTTATTTTATGTCTAAAGTCTCTGTCCTAATATATTTAATAATAAAATATAGGTTATAAAGCAGCTAATTATTACTATACTACTTATATATTATTATAAAGTATATGTGGAGCACTATATATTATATGTACTATCGCGGAAAGGAAATGTTTAGCAAGTTGGCCGTCACTTTAAATTGGCCGTATTATACAATCACGAGATAACACTAAGACTTTACGTTAGTAACTAATTAATCCGTGATAACACGATTGATGACGAATAGAAAGACACGAATTGCAGAGAATGAGATGGTAGCTCAAATTTTGAAATTCAAATTTGTATTCGTTTAAAGGTCCAACCTTTAACCGATGCTTCCTCATGTACGCAAAAATAAATAAATAAGGCTACTTTCATAATTATTTGTAAGTCATGCATGACATAACTAAAAATAATAAGAAATTAAAGAAATTAAATTTGGTTAATTTCCGATCATTTATTTAAATAACACAAAAATAAAAATAGGAGTAAAAAAAAATAAAAACAACTTCATCAACCAAATCAGAAACTACTCTCGATAGTAACGCAGAGTCGAAGCTTGTCGAAGCGAAACTCTTATTTTAAACAAATTCCTAAAGAAAATTAATGTGTGCATTCCACCGAATACGCAAACATTCAATACGCAAAAAGTTTAATTATTTTTCATTTGCGGCAGCAGAATGTCCAATATCTTTTTACGTATTCAATAAATTTACATCACAGACATCCTGCTTCCTAGATCTAACTGAAGTTATAGAAACACATGTTAATTTTGCACGGCAATATACGCCAAATGTTCAATAAACAGAATGTTAAACAGAAAGATAAATTCTTTGTTGCGCCCATTCTAACTAAAATCGTGCACAAGATCATCCGTTTTCCTTTCATGACGGTGATCCTACCCCTGCACCATTAAACCCCATACATTTTCTATGGGTCTAAGATCAGGCGATTTGGCTGGTCATGAAATCACCGTAATGTCAGGGTGTTGGAGAAACCAGGCATTGGTTATCCTTGCAGTGTGTGTTCTACTGTTATCGTGCACGTAGAACACCCTGGGCTTTTTTCGCTGTGGATACACAACTCACAAAGTAGGCAGCATACTCTCCTCCAACATGTTGACATAATTAATAGCATTTACTTTAGGAGGTAGCTCAACCAATTCTCCCACTCTATCAAAAGTCATCCAGGCTTACAAGTTATACAAGATCCAGCCCGACTCTCTATTACCTATAACGATATAACGTTTTTTTCTTGGCAGCGTGTATGGTTAATGGTTATGCCGCCATAGATTCAATCGATCGTGATCACTTGAATTAAACATTTTTTCATCCGAAAAAATTGTAGACGACCAATTGAAATTCAAATATTGCCGTGGAAAATTAACACGTGCAATTTTATGAGCTTCGGTTAGATCTACTTTGTAAGCAGGATATCTGTGGTGTAAATTGTGAATGTAAATGATTTTATATATTAGTATGCACATCCAAACGTCTAGCACGGCGCCTTCTTCAGCATACCTTCTGACCCATAAGCTTACTGTCTTTCGCTGAAAAAATAAAGTAAATAGTTTTGAAAAAAAATGTAAAACTGAACAATGCGTTGATAGATTAGTGATATTATTATGAGCCTACCGATATGAATAATACTCTCGATATAGCACTAATACTTCGCCCTTGTTGGTACAGAGTAATAATAATTCTGTAACGGTTCTCAGTAGCAATTGCAGAGACATTTTCCTAATGATTTAAATAAATTAAATAATTTCGTTAAATTTTTACATAGACATGATTGACATGTCGTATTTTCTTGTGTCGCAGTTTCCTATAAAGAGAGTATAACAGGCGGTTTCCTTGATTCCTCTACCCACTGAGTAAGTAATTACCTCTACCTATTTAACTTTAAAATTTGCAGTAAAAACTCTTTCTAATTTTAGTATTGAATTTTAAGTCCTTGATGAGTAAAAGTCGAATGTGTGGCGGTAGGTCAGTGCGAACGATTTATAAGTGTATGGTTCCATGTATTGGGACAATTGAGTATTTTTGAGTGAAAAACTTTGAGTAACTTATTTTTAACTTCAGTTTATAATTAAGTAGCGACCGCCCGCGACTTTGTCCGCATGAACTCGAGTTTCCGGTGGGAATCGCTTACTTTCTCACGGTGAAAGTATGCGAAAGAAGGACAAACAAACGTTCGAATTTATAATATATATTTAGAATTAGTTTTCATCCAGTTCGTGAAAAATAATAATTCGAATTGACTATGTAAAAATATTCTCTGATTTTTTTGAGTAGTTGAACAATGACTCCTTGTTGTTTACGTGAGTCTTTGCAAATATAAATCCCAACAGGATTAGACTTCTTTCTTCATTGCAAGAATAATAAGATACACCCAGTTTAACAATGTGACCATCAGTTTATTGTGACGTTGTATTAGTTTTATTTATTATCGAATCATAACTCGATACTAAATGACATAACCCGTCATAAAATAATCGCGCTCGCTAACAATTCCATTTCTCGTCATTTGTGTTTGTTTGGCATATCTTAGTTGGCTATCAGTATTCGGACCATCTAGTAAATTTTTCTTAGTATTTGTTTGTTCAATCCAATTAACTTAAACCAATTAACACAAATTATGAAGTGTCTTAAAAATTTTTCTTCGTGACCTACGAACAAATCATAAGGGGTCCAAGTTTGACTACGCATCCATAAATTGCAGTAAATTTTTATTTACTGTTCTTTGGCTCTTCGATTCTCGTCATTCGTGTTAGTTCGGAATACGAAGATTACCGACTGGTATCTCATACGTTTATCTTTCGATTTTGAATATAGAAATGACAAAGACACCATATAGTACAATAGATACCTCAATTTGCTGACTTTGTAGAGTCGATAAAACAGTCTATTACACGGCAAATTCAAAGGTTTTTTAAATTGCTAAATATTCACTTTCCGCGATAGTAGTCCGGTCAAATTAGACCAAAAAATAAGAGTAAAGCTACCTAAATCCCACCAAGCTGAAAATCAGTAAGATTGTTTAAAATATGATTAAAAATAAAATTTGAAAGTTCCCCATGTTTCCCCTGTTGGAAAAATTTTTATTCAAAATCAAAGGTCAAAAAAATGAGTTTTTCGCGATTTTCAGAAAAACGGTAAGTTTTATTATAAAAATACCTCAGACAAAAATTGTAGATCATAAAATTATCTACAAAAAATGTATCAATACTTTTTTTCCTACGAGCCACCGTTTTTGAGATATAACGATTCAAAAAGAACATGTTGATGAGCAGCAACTGAGGTTGTAGGAAGACAAGCTAATTGTACTTATTTTTTACTTTTGGTATTTTTAACGAAACATGCATATCTATACTTATCTAAGCAAGTAGTTTTTTTAGGAGCTCCGTACATAGAAAGAAGTAAGCGAATGCCGTTAGTGATAATTGCTTGTCGAGTTGAATTACTATATTTAAAAACTTCAGCACATTGAACTAAATTTTGTTTTTCAAACATTTTGAAAACTGTTATTTTACCCCTCCTGTAAAATGCAGATGTCGTATCACAGCCAGTTATTGCGTGTAAAAATAGTACATGATTTTGACACTGCAAAAGTAGATAAATTTTTTGATGAATATATTTCCGATTGATGTTGAGCTTTTCCTGGTTTTAAGAAGAAAATAGTTTTTTCAGTTGGAGTTCGAGCAGTGAGTAATACGAGTAAGTCTACATCTTCACCAACAACAATAGTTGTATTTGTCAAATTGAATTGCTCTATTGCTGTTTCAATTATCAATACATCAGCATCATTATTAGCTTGTTTTACCAATATATTTTCAGCTGTAAACTTTTCTTTCAACATTGAAATGAACCGAGACTTGTTGTATTTGTAAGAAATTTTTGTTGACTGGTTGGAACTGTCATATTTTAATCAAATAAAATATTAATTAATGAAGATGTTGCTAAAGTTCGACGACGTTGTTCTGCAGCTTTGGTATTTCTCGTGCAATCATTAAAGCCATCAAATACGACAGTAACTCTGGAACCAAAATGTCGACGTACATACTGTACGTATTTATCGAAGATAACGTTGAATGTTTCTTCGCTATCTAATTAAGGGACTGGGTTTCACTTTACCTAATATTCTTATAGTTATAACTTATGTATATTTTATATTATAAGTGTAAGTTACAATCACCGATAGAAAAATATTTTAACGTATATTACAACTATAAAGATGTATATACGTGGCGTACTCATGCATATTACGACGATTACAACTTTTACAACTTTTTGAACCGTTATATCTCAAAAACGGTGGCTCGTAGGAAAAAAAGTATTGATACATTTTTTGTAGATAATTTTATGATCTTTTTGTCTGAAGTATTTTTATGATAAAACTTACTGTTTTGCTGAAAATCGCGAATAACTCATTTTTTTGACCTTTGATCTTGAATAAAATTTCTTCCATACAGGGGAAAGATGGGGAACTTTCAAATTTTATTTTTAATCATATTTTAAACAATCTTACTGATTTTCAGCTTGGTGGGAATTTAGGTAACTTCGAATGTCTAAATTGACCGGACTATAGTACATAAGCTATATGGAATACATATACTAACATAAGTGGATTCTCTCCCCATATACAATCTTGTAACACGACATAAAATAATTTTTTATTAGTTGATTATGTATTTCTTTTGATTTAAATCATTTAAAATCAGTTAGTTTACATTCATTTATGAGACTACTCTTACAACAGAGATTGAGTAACCAAAGGGGGGTAATTAAATTATTTATTTATCTGAACGTTTTTGATTGAGTAAAACTGGTAACGTAACCAATGATGTTACATTTAAAAGAGGTAGATGAGTTATTGCGCTCGAAAACTGGCACCCCAAAACTTTACTCATTATTACACAACCTAGAGCTCATTCGTGTAACAACGTGACAGTGTCAACACGTATGTGCGTTCCTAATATTATTATTAAAATGCCGTCCTGTGTTATTAGATACTGCAGAAACTATACTAGCAAGACTTCCAAAGGGTCACGAATCACGTATCATGCGTAAGTATACTTATTTAATTCATTTGTGTCACAATTTTATCCAAAATCTAAAATATCGGTAAAATATTAAATCATAAAACTATGAAATGCGATAGGTAATACCCCAGTTACCAAGTGCGACAGAGAGAAATATATTATATTTGGTCAAAGAATATAAAAAGTTATGTTACGAAACCGTCAATGAAAACATTTGATTACGTTTATTTAGTTGGTATATAAGTTATAATATACGTATTTTTAAAACGAATCAGAAGCTTTAGCAGTGAGTCTAATATTCCAATAATCTCACAAAATAAAAAATATTTTACAAGAAAATACCTAGTGTTTTATTTTTATCGTTTTCAAATTTATAACAAAATTGTTTAACAATTGTATGTGCTTAAATAATTCTGTTTCCAAATGTACATGACTCAAGAAAAACTAATTTTAAAAATCAAACATAAATCCTTTTTTACTGTCTTACCATTAGGCATTAATCATATTTTTCGAAAATGTCTGTTCTGTGGCATTAATTACTAATAGTCTATGAATAAGTCACGGATTCGCTTAAAATGCAGTAAGAAAGTGAAATTGACCAATCACAATGGTTTTAGAGAGCCCTGTGATTTGTTAGTTTGAAATGCAATTGAAGTCTTACATTGTATAGCGACGCAGTGCAATGCATATTTGTTTCACTTTGCTTATGGTAATTGTTATGCTATCTTATTTACACTTCATCATTTTATTAGTGTGTATAAACAAAGCGTGTGGCTTATGTGTGCGTAACCGGGACAATATTTTACAAGCATTAGTACTAACGTAACCTATCTACCTCTTTTTTAAATATAACATCATTGAACATAACGATTTCGATGTCAACCTGTATGTTCAATGTTCATATTATGTTTAGGTAGGTTAAGAATATTACTCGCGAGCGACCAATAAGAAAGCTATATTCAGTAGATGGTTCGTGAACCTACACACGAGTATATCAGAAATCGAAAGAAATATATTACAGAATTCTGCAATATCTTACTATAATACTTTCCGTCAGCCTGTCCCAAATCACCTTTGGGACTTTACGGCAAACCTACGTTAAAGCATTATATAGCGGATATTGAGGAAAGGTCATGAAACTTTTACGTCCGTTACCCATGCACCTATTATGCGCACGTCATATTTCATAGAGTGCCGTTGCGACAGTGCCAACGATTTTTATTAAAGCCACATACAACACTTCTATCACATCGTAAACTTGAGCGCGAGCACTCTTCATACACACTCATGACGTTTTAGATTGAATAATATTATAGAATGGAATTTGCGCTATCAGTATAAATCACGTTATTGGTATAAAATGTAATAAAGAATAATTTTTTTATGAAATGTTGGCATACATAATATTCACTGCTGTACAATCATGCAAGTTTAAAAAGATATTTATTGTATTTTATTATTATTAAAAATTACTTAATTTAGTAATAAAATGGGATTTATAAGATTTGAAAATGTCCCAGTTGAGATTTGATATTCCAAAGGTCGTTATTACTACTGTTCAATCTCTCTGTGTAAGTTCAGCTCCAACTATATTTAATTTGAGTACAATTTAAGTTTATTTAGAGTACTATACATTATACATACATACATACACTATCTTTATCAAATATACCTTTTCGTTCCTCAGGTTTAGTAACGAGCCATTAATACCGAGCACAATAGGCTATTACACGATCTTTTTTAATTATCTAGCAATCTTTTTGATTAACTGAAATCGTTTGACAAAATTCTATTTTGTTTTCATTGTAAATTTAGATTTGTCACATCGACAAGCGTTTTTTTTTATAAATGTTCGCATGTTTTATCGACCAAAGCAATTTTATGTCTGTATCGCAACACTGCAGCCAGTTTTGGTATGTACAACAAGTTAATTCAACAGAAATGTAAAGCTTTAAAATTCTCAGTTTTCTCCCTTAGTTTCGTTATAATTACCGACGTAATGAACCTGATAACTGTAAAGCATCATAAATCACTATCTACATTACAAATATGTAGGTGTCTGTGTGTTAATATGTACATCGGTGGTTAATATCAACTTTAAGACATTGAGTTAATGGAGTTAGTATTTCTGTGCATGTGTTTATTTTTATTTGCATAATACATAAAAGTTATTACAAGCATTCACTTAAAATTATTACAATTATTTAAAAAAATTGTCATTAGAATCAATCTTACGAGACCTTTTAAATGTCGTTACGTCCGTCCGTCCGTCTGTCTGCTTGTCACTGACATGTAACTCTGCCATCTGTCGGTTATGTTATCCCACCATCAGTCACTGACCGTCTTCTTAGTATTAAGGAGGATTTCAAACCATTGAACTCATCACGTTTAATACCAAATAATTACCAAATATAGTAAGACTAAAAAACAGTTGCTAAGTAAAATAATTAGCATTTTTTTATCTGAGCGTTGCACGAAATAACAAAAATTTGTTAGTGTTACATTTATTATTCTATGTATACTCCCCTTTCAAGTGGATATAAGATTCGTCGTCTCTCAGTTTAATAGCAATTTTGAAGCGTACATATTTTCTGCAAATGACCGACATCTCTTTACACTAGAGCAGGGGTTCCCAAACTTATTTTGTCTACTGCCCACTTTGAGTCATGCAGTCGTTGTCTAAGATGCCTCCTAGCTAAATGAAATTACAAATCACCCCCCAGGCCTCTACACAACGCCCCCATTTTTTTTCTGGGTCTCTTACCGCCCCCCTTTAGGCCTGCAGCGCCCACAAGGGGGCGTTATCGCCCACTTTGGGAAAGGCTGCACTAGAGGTATATACATACGTTAGAGGATAGACAGATGTAACGGATTACTAAGGTATCGCATATTACCCTTAAAGGAAAGAATTTGTATAAGCTATGCGCGAAGAAATAGCAACCTATAACTATAAGGTTCCATTACTGCCCAATACAGCCAAAATAATATTAAGATTTGATTTTACATACTTTACCTCATGCGCAACCGAAAAGCAAATGGCAGTGACATTATACTTGTCTGTATAAACAACATTGCTAATTAAAAGGCACTGTAGTTAAATTAATAAATAATTAATAAATCAGAACGTCTCAAGGTCTAATATCTTGAAACGTTCTGATTGATCGTGTGACGACGTTTTCCGTGACCGCGTCACCGCTGTCAGCCCATGTCAGGCCATGTGTAGCCGTCTACTCCTATCGAAATGTTACAATATCCATTCGAATTGTTATACCGAGAGTAGAGAGTTTATGTTATGATATCACATGCGTTGCCTGTTGAGTGACGAATCAAGGATTGAACGAATAAAAATATTTAAATTTAAATATCTCTATAGATCTAGAATCAACACCGATGTGATCCAATTAGGAAATAGTACTATTGGGGGTATATCAAGCATCAACTGTGTAACTTCCCCGAAATACACTAAAGTTATTTTACATATTGATAGCTTCAGGCCATTTTTCATTAGTTGCCTCATGATAAATTTATGGACAAAATACCAATATGTAACAAAATACACTTCGGCTTCCCTTTCACCAATAAGTTACAATTTATATTTGTTATAAAAAAGTATTTTAAAAATTATTATACCGCCAAAAATTCGTAAAACGTTTGAATCAGAGGTAGAAATTTTTATATATGCCAAAATTCTACCTGCGTATGAAATATTTATGATAGATATACTCCAAGAAAATCACTTTCGAACTAAAATTCAACACGTTCCATCTCACTCAACGATGACGAGAAAAGTTATTAACAAAATACTAAATAAACCTAAACACGATAATTATTATGGTAAAAGAATATCTAAATGCATTATACCAGATTTAATCAACAACACACAACATATTTCGTGAGTTAAGAAGCATTTTGTTAAACAGCCTAGGTGAATAGCATCATCATTTCCTATCATATGGAAATGAATAAATATTTAAATAGAATAATATAATATCTAATGTAATATACATTTGTGTGTGTTAACTTACCTAGTAATAGAAAGTCACACAACTATTGTGTAACATTCTCCTGTGTATTAAATTAACACTTATGGTACTCTCGGATGCCGAGAATATTGGCAACGTGACAAGCCACAATGTGATTTGGCGTTGCCATGTGCTTTTATTTGATTTTGTATATTAATAAATAATAAATTAAAAAATAAGGCCTGTATAAAATACAGCGGAATCAGATTATGACAAGATGGTAGTTCCTATCTCTCGACGACTCTTACGATTTACGTAGAAACTTAGGCCAATTGATAGATTCTATGTTCTACTTTCTCTCTCAGACTAGTACGTAAGTTTACGCCATAGTTAAAATCTATAAACCATATTTATCAGAGAAATGAGGGCCATAACATTCAATTTCAAGAAATATACGTGCTGTACTATGTCATAAAAGTTTAAAATATGATAGACGCTAGCGTTCTAGACTTTTAAGGGTTTAAACGTGTAGCCGATAAAAAGCGAATATTGAGACATTGTCCGTTTCGTCACGTAAACTATCCCTGGTGCCTTTATGCCGATTCCGAGTTACGTATTATATGTATGTCGATAAAATCACGTAAAGTTGACGCGTTGCTCTTTGTATGCATTTACACTCGCTACAAATTCAACAAGATTCACAACAATCTTATCGAACTTAAAGCAATCTTACTTGTATTCTCGAAGACATTTCCTTACAAATAAGTTTATTGATGTTTCATGCAACAAGCACATTATATGCCGACATTTAGGTAGTACTTAGTTCTTAAATCTTATCTCTGCGAAATTTTCATCCTCTACATAAATAGAAATTAATGTTTCTTTATATGTTTGTCCTCTATGCGTTCCTAAAGCTAAACCATTCATCCGATTGTGATGACACTTTGATGAGTTGTTCTGCGTTCGCCCGCTAAGTATTCTAAATTGTTTAATTTAATAAATAAAAAATTACAGGAACGAAGTTCCTCAAGAAGCACAACTACTAGTAAATAGTGAATCATTTACATTTATGCAAATAAGTAGAATCGTAGTGTCTGTGACTTCAAAGGAAAGTCCTCCGAACTCTCAAGATCTCTTAAGCTCACATATTTGCACGTAACCGAAACCTAAACCCACATTAAAATTTTTTGTCTCAGTCTTTTTTGACGGGTCTTTCATTAGCGAGTAAAGGACTTTTCGGATACTAATTTATCTTGAAAAAATTAAAAATGGCATGACTCATAACTAAACACTAGGTAAACTATTTGCACCACGCTGGCAACTGGGAGAGTGCGACAGTTTCCAAAAGTTGACTGGGAATCGAGCAAAGAGCTCTAGGCTTGGAAGATACATTCAATCTTGCTGAACTTGCAGTGACAAAGTAAATAAATATAATTTGAATTAAATAACAATTAAAGTTAAATTAAAATTAGTTTGACGAATGCGTTACGGAGTGAATATATTATTTTCGAAATCCAGATAAACACAGTGGTTCAAACATATTACACTTTATTACATCATTTAATTTACATTCAGTAATGAAATCTTTTTATCGCTCTTCTCTTCGTCGTTTATCAAATAAATAATCTTTCATATTTACACACAAGATTAACTCATAGGTACCTCCTACATGATTGTAATAAAAGCAACAGTTCTTCAAATACATGAGTCACTTTCGATATTTATAATGCATCCATTCCAATTAAATATTTGTGTTACATAATAATGCATTATGAACAGAAATTGTCCTATGTGATTGTGGTTGCTATAGGCGTATGCTGACTAGTCACATCAAAAATCTACTAGAACTGTGTTTGAATAAAGCATGGACAAAACAATTTAACGCAAAAACTACTACAATTACCTAAGGAGTACCTGGGGGTAGCTAGGGAGGGGGCAAGTGTGGGCTATGCCCACCTTGGAAACTTCTTTGCCAACCCTAGAAAAAACGACAGTTGTGAAGAATTAGTTAATGCTAGACTTACCACGTGTCATACTCACACGCGTTAAAACAAAAAAGTGCGGCTATACGAAAGAAGCCGAATGCACCCGATTGAAACTCGAATGCCAGCCCCCGACGCACTGTGACGCCCGCGAAAGTCTCTGGCACTTAGAATATAGTGTTGAAAATGGTAAGACGAGCATACGTGTACGAGAACCGAAATGCGACCATTTGGACAAGTTTGAGAATAGAAGGTACAGGCGTGCCCAAATGTAAATGTATGCCGCATCGTTAATGTCTTTTTATTCTCGTTTTTATAAATATCAACCATTCTAATTAAAAAATAAAGTATTAGGATTCGCTTCAGTATTAGATATTTTCCCGCAGTAAAAAGTATCTTCCCCAGGATACTATTATATCTTCTTGCCAAACTTTATCAAATTGCGTTAAACGTGAAAAGGTTACAGACGGACGTACTAGAATTTCTTTTGTATTTATAATGTTAATATAGATTTAGCTAAATGACTGTGGTTACTTCAGCTTGACGGCTGCCCCCCCTAGACAAAATTCCTAGCTACGCCAATGTCTAAGGAACTGACAAGTGACAAGCTCAAATGTTTGTTTGGACCTACTAACTTTATTATCTACTGGATGACGTGAATGCTATTTACAAAAACTACGAAACGATTCTTAACAACACAATTAATGATATCACAGGACTGCGAATGAACAACACTGAACATATTCCTAAATTGCAACTTCAATACTACATTTTCACATCCCATTCATACATAATTCTAATTAGAACGAACACATGCCGGCAAACATTATACCTACATTTAAGTGCTTCTCCCTACATAAATTAATAGACATTATATCTCAATTCCGCTCTTCCTTTCAAATCCAGAGAGAACGCTATAAGTACTCATAGTTCGTGGTCGTACCCATGTAACTATGTAAGGGTATAATGAAGAATAGTTAATTACTCAATCCCCGCGATATCTATCAGAAATGTTTCAGAGTTCTCATTTCGCTTGCAATAATCCACATGAATAATAATTTTGACCCTCTGTTATAGAGGGCTCCCAAGTCTCGGCATCAATAGATTACATTCCAGTAACAATGTGACAATAATGATAGGGTTAAATATTATTCTCTGATTCACATCTGAACAACAACACATTGTCTTGTATTGTTCTTATACCACACAAACGTTATAGGATGAGTTTTATAATAAATTCGAAACATGAACTCATCTCAAAATATTTCGAAACTATAATAATTTTAAAGCTTTCATAATTATTTATTTGTCTCTGTTTCTCTTTATTGTCTGCCTCAATAATTAACCCGTGATAATTTAAACAAGATCTAAGAGAAAATTTATTATTTCGTAAAAGTATTATTATTTCGTAAAAGTAGGTATCTGTACAGTAGTGCTCATAGCACCATCAGATGCGGAGTTACAGACACTAGTCACTTGCCTGAAAGAAGACTGTGAAGTGAAAAGATTGAATATTTGATTTGATTGAAACAGGACTAAGGTTCTAGTGTTTGAAAGGGAAGTTGTATAGACAAAGTATAAAATATGGGTAAATGGAAAATGTCTAGAACAAGTGAACGAAATTGTATATCTGGAGAGTGCGTTTTCGTGGGATGGAAGATGTGAGTTGGATGTGGAGAGACGGGTAGTAGCTGGCAATAAACTGAATGGTGCTCTGTCCGCAATAGTAGACAGTGTGAATATATCTAACTCAGCCAAAATGGCTGTGTAGAAGCTGCTGTAAAATACACAATGCAGTGTTGGTTCCAACTTTGTTTACGGTAATGAGGCCTGGATATGCCCGAAATCGAGTGAAAGTAAGATAAATGCAGTAGAAATTCAAACTCTTAGAAATATGTGCGAAGTCACCCTTGCAGACAAAAGAAGCAATGAAGAGATACGCAGTATGACGGATGCACGATAGTGTTATTGTAAAAATGTAAAAAGGAATACTTAGATGTTTCTTGCACATAGAAAGAGTGATGAAAGACTGACGAAGAAAATATACAGAGCGAAAAGAATGGTAAAAGAAGCCAAGGAAGACCAAGGCTGAAGATCAAATAGCCAGGGTGTTAGCAGACAGAAATGTCAAAAGGTATGTGAGTGCTTTTGTATGTAAAAGTATTATTTATTAAATGCATAATTCTAATATGAGTTTGTTGCTTTTTCGTCTTCAAGCAGGTTTTACAAAACTACTAGCTGTCGCCTGCAACTTCGTTCGCGTAGACTTTTATTTACTAAATTAAACAATTCAGAAACATTCGCGAGCGTACGCAGAACAATTCACCATAGTTTAATCACAATCGGATAAATGATTTAGGGACGCATACAGAACGAACATACAAAGAAATATTCATTTCTATAATAGGTATAAGAAGATTAAACGTCTCTAAAGGCGTTTTATAATAATCCATAGTCCACACTAATATTATCTGCCTCTGTTTGTCTGTTACGTGATCGTGGTTCAACCGCCAGACCGATTATGATGAAATTTAGAATGGAGATAGATTAAGCCTTGGTGAAGGATATAGGCTACTAATATTTTCAATTCCGAACGAAGTCGCAGGCAACAGCGGGTAATTTCATAAAACTTATTACGCGATTATTTTCAGGATTCCATATCTTAAAAGAAAATATGGAACCCTTTTAAGACCACGTATGCGTCCGTCTATCTGCCTGCCTTTGCGTAAGTCCGTTTGTTACAGTCGTTTTTGGCAGAAACCATCTGACGTACAAAGTTGATACAGTGATACAACTTTTAAACCCACATATGTTGCACTGTTGTGATTAACATTCAAAATATTCATAGAAGAAATAAGAAGGGACAAATTGAGTAGGTACTTGAACACAACTTATCGTTGTGTTCAAATACAATACCTTACAAAAAGTTTACAGGCAAAACACATCAAAAATCTTAAGTTATATAGATTTTCAGAAACGAAGTTGGAAATTTATTTTTCTGAGACCTCTATGCGCGTTTCCAACTCACACTTGACTGATTTTTTATTTTTGTTTGTTTTGTGTATGTTGTTTAACATCGTTTTCGAACCTGAATACCTGCCACAACATCAATTTCTACATATCAAAACAAATTACGTATTGCGGACGTTACCTCAACAATTTGCGAGTAACGGATAAATCAATAGATATTCATGAGACCCAACGAAAGAAATTAGGGAAGAAACGAGAGCAAAGCAATCCCTAAATAACGCTTTTTCAGATGAATTACACGGATTCTCTGAAAGTAAATTAATCAAGCGCTAGGCCAACCCACGTAGCGTAGATTTACGAGTATTCTCAAGACCGACGCCCTGCCGCCCCTGCATCTCCCCCGCACTACACAACTCATCAATTTCCTCAGGACATACAACTTGGAATCCTGTTAATTAAACTATGCCGAATTAAACCAGCACAATCACCGGATCGACGTCGCGCGGTTTGTGGCGTACGCGAAAGTGCTTATGGTGAGGTTGAGGTTGAGTATACAGCGCCTTTTCGAACTTACTTTCCACTTAGCATGTTTGTGATTAATATGTTATTTATCATTAAATCTCGATTAAAAATCTCAAATTACAGCTAATATATCTCGCAATTTATCTATTCATGTGATTTCCTTATTTCCCTTGAAAAATACGTATATATTATTATATTTATATTTTTTAATAACGTGTTTATGAGTACTTACATATATGTAAATGTTCATCATCGATTCAAGGTACATTTGTAAAATCTGTTATTCACTAAGAAATTTACCGTTACTACAAAATCTATAAATAATTCCATTACACATATAAATTCTATTACACACATTTTAAAGAAAATTCTTAATTGATAAATCCACAATTTTCTTCGCTAAAAGGACTTTAACGATTGGTGATCAGTCTTGGGCGAATAATCTCACCGCGCTGCGTGATCATTGACAATTGGCTACATCTGTACGAGTATCTCGTTACATAGCAAAATTAAAATAATAAAGCAACTTATAGGCCTTGTTGAATCAATCACCTACGTACTTGGCTGAAAAGCCGACCACCGTGAGTCATATTCGCACCCCCAAGTTGAAAGGAAACGTATAAGATAGAGGGGATATTCAAACGGTGTTCAATTTGAAACAGTGAATCTACTCTGAAAGACTCAATGCCCATATATACAAAACTTTCTGTATTTTGTTGGCATAATTTGTTTATAAAAGATTTTGCTTATTTCTAACGAATTGTGCTACTTAAACGTAATTATATTTTTCCTGTAATATGTGCATAAATCTCTATCGACACTATTCATTTAAGATTTTTCGTTTTGCAAACTTCAAGACGAGTGTGAGGAATGAAATTTTTTTAAACATTTTTCAGTCGAAAAGTACGCGTAGTAAAAGTAGATGAAAATCTATTTTAAAATGTACAAATAATGTACTTTCATATTATGATACCCCATTTAACGTAATAACCCTACTTTAAAATCATAATCCCTACGGCATTTTACAACGAAAATATAGAATTTTTTTTTTGCAATAAATATAGGCAAGCATTCTTTAAAACTATTTCAAAGTTCAAGTCGATAACATTATGTAGGTAAAGTAGTTGCTGAAATAAGCAGACAGGCAAAGTCGCACCACAAGGGGAATCTTTATTTTTTACCATTTTCGTAAGAAACTCCTGTGCACACCATGCGGGATAGTGTAGATATGAATGCTAGGGCGTCCCTCGAAATCGATGTACACCGGTTTGTCCCCGCTGGTGTGAGCAGAGTGCAATTCGGCGTTGGAGACTGCCACCCAACACGCTGTGCACCTAGCGGCGGGAAGTGGAGGGAGGAGTGCAGAATAACTGCGTGGAATGTGAGAGATGGGATTAAAGAAAAGATGAATGAAGTGATGGATATTATGGAAGAAAGAAGATTGGATGTGTTATGTTTGAGTGAAACCAAGCGAAAGGGCAGTGACCTTGTCGACTTGGCTGGAGGGGGCATCGCTTTGTGGTCAGGCGTACCACAAGAAGAAAGCGGATGCCAGGGGGTACGCGTCTTACTGTCCTCTCGTTTGGTTAGCTGTGTAACTGAGTATAAGTGTGTAAACCCGATACTGCTCTGGGTGCGTCTCAAGACAGGATTGACGAGGTTATTTGTGTTAGTGGTATATGCCCCAGTATTCTCTGTCGGCTTGGGCGAGCTAGAGCAGTTTTGGGAGAATGTTAGGGAAGTTTTAGCGACGGCTGAAGAGAATGAAAAGAGAATTATAGCGTGTGGAGACATGAATGGATGGATCGGGACAGCTCGAAAAGGATTTGAGTCCGTCCTAGGCAAGTATGGAGGTAAGAGAGTGAATGATGCTGGTAAGATTGTGTTATGACTGTGTATGGAAAAGAATCTTTTTGTTGCTAAAACCTTATTTAAGCACAAAAGGATTCATCAGTACACGTGGGAAAGGAATGATGAAAGAAGTATGCTCAAGCCGGCTCAAGAAGCAGGTTATGGACACGAGAGCACACAGAGGAACCGATCTGGGAACGGACCACTTTCTAGTGGTAACTAGAATAAGGGGTCTGTTTGTGACATGGCGACACGCGTAGTGTCCAAATCTGCAGCGGTTTGTCGCATTAAAAGCTGGATACTCTAAGATGCGACCACCAGGAATGAATATGAAAGGGTATTATCTGGTAATCTGGATGATAGATTGAAAGTGATGAGCGAGGATGTTGAAGAATGTTAGCAGAATCTTAGGGATAGCATGATCGAGGCTGCGAAAGAAGTGTGTGGAACGAATAAGATTGGTAATGGTAAAAAGTGCGATGTGTGGTGGGATCATGAGGTGAAAGTGTCTGTGTATAAGAAGAAGAAAGCATGGGGGGACTACCTTGCTTTACTAACAATGACTGTGGTCTGAAGAATTTGGTGAAAGACAGATTCAAGCTGCAGAAAGCAGAAACGAAGGCAAAGAGAAGCGTGAAAAGTGTAGGGTGTTAGACGAAAATAAGATGTCGGACAACTTCCAAATTCCAAATTATTTTGGAAA
Organism: Zeuzera pyrina; assembly: GCA_907165235.1. Classification (NCBI taxonomy): domain Eukaryota; kingdom Metazoa; phylum Arthropoda; class Insecta; order Lepidoptera; family Cossidae; genus Zeuzera; species Zeuzera pyrina. The sequence continues at coordinate 15,711,284 of OU015617.1, forward strand.
GAAATACGTAAGTACCGAAGTGGTCCGGCACCTTGCAGAATGAATAAAGTGCGTTCGAAAGAAAACCGTCTACTAACAAATAAAAAAGATGTCCTGCAGCGATGGAGTGAATACTATGGAGAACTGTATGAGAGTGGCGACTCCGTCTATGATACTGAGAGCGATTCTAACACACACCACACACTCGGGTCAGGGACTGGAGGAAACCATTAGTCTAAAAGAGATCGAAAAAGTGATAAGAAGTCTGAAATGCGGAAATACTGTTGGAAATGATGAGGTGACTACTGAGATGATCAAGTATGGTGGTCTTAGGGTCTGGGATACCTTCTGTGCACTGTGCAACCTTTTTGGCAGAAAGGAGAGGTGCCAGAGGACTGGCGCACCGCAGTCATAGTGCCTCTCTATAAAAGGAAAGGTTCTCATTTGGACTGTGCGTGCTATAGGGCCATCAGCTTGGTCAGCTCAGCAAGTAAAGTCTATACCAAGGTATTGACTGAACATATGAAAGATGTTTCTGAAAGATATTTGTGGTAAGCGCAAGGTGGTTTAAGTAACGTTAGAGATTGTATGAATCAGATTTTCTCGCTTCGCGTTATTGTGGGGAAGTTTCTGGCCATAGGTCAGAAAGTTTTCTGCGCTTTCGTGGATCTAGAAAAAGCATTTGATAGAGTAGTGCGAAAGAAATTGTGGAGTCTTCTGCCTGAATACGGCGTGGAGGGCCCCTTACTGCAGGCTTTGAGGTCATTATATCGTGGCCACAGAGCCTGTGTAAGGATAGATGGTGACATGTCGCCCTGGTTCGAAGTCTGTTCAGGCATCAGACAGGGCTGTGTGATGTCTGCCTGACTATTCGTGCTTTATTTGGAAAGTTGCCTTCAGACATTGAAAGGTAGTATGAGTGGTATGATATGTGATGATACAGTGGTAAACTGCCTATTGTACGCTGACGACGCTGTGCTTATAGCACCATCAGAAGCGGAGTTGCAGACACTAGATATGTGCATGAAAGAAGACTGTGAAGTGAAAGGATTGAATGTGAATGTGAATAAAACTAAGATTCTGGTGTTTGAAAGAGAAGATGTACAGACAAAGTGTGAAATATGGGTAAATGGAAAATGTCTAGAACAGGTGAATGAAATTGTATATCTGGAGAGTGCGTTTTCGAGGGATGGAAGATGTGAGTAGGATGTGGAGAGACGAGTAGCAGCCGGCAATAAAGTGAACGGTGCTCTGTCCGCATTAGTAAGCAGTATGAATATATCTAACTCAGCCAAAATGGCCATACATAATGCGGTGTTGGTGCCAACTTTATTGTATGGTAGTGAGTCCTGGATATGACCGAAACCGAGTAAGCTAAATGCAGTAGAAATGCGATCTCTTAGAAATATGTGCGGTGTCACCCTTGCAGACAAAATAAGCAATAAAGAGATACGCAGTATGACAGGCGGTCACGACAGTGTTATTGAAAAAATGAAGAAAGGAATGCTAAGATGGTTCGGGCACATGGAAAGAATGAGTGTTGAAAGACTGACGAAAAAAATCTATAGAGCGAAAGTGAGTGTTAAAAAAAAGCCAAAAAAGACCAAGGCTGACTTATGAAGATCAAATAGCTAGAGTGTTAGCCGACGGAAATATATCTAGGTGAAAATGTGAGAAGAATGATAAGATTTGAGGAAAGAAGTATGTAAGGATCGCGACGCTTGGCGCTCCGTCCTCTCTGACTACCGCGTTGGGGATACGGCATGAAGATATGAGTGTGAGTATGAGGTAAGAAACTCTAAAAACAGTTTGTCGGGAATATAGACTTCATTTATATTATTGATAAACTGTAAATACCTAATCAATATGAACTTATATTACTTTTTTTTTTACTCCAGACAATTACACAGATTGTGTGACTCCAAACTAAGCAGTAAGCTTGTACTATGGGTACTACATAACGAACTTTGGAGGAGTTCTCAGTAACACCCAGACTCCAAGCCAATTTAGAAAAGTTGGTTTCCTAAATTGACCTGACCGGGATCGAACCCGGGATCCTAACTTGGAAAGTAGATGCATATGTCACTGCGCCAATGGGCCAGTTAAATTGAAGTATGATTATTATTTATTTAATTTTTTCATGCATTTTAATTATGTGTTCATAATATTTTGCTAAGATAAATATTATATTTAATATATTATTTATATAATGTATAATTGAATAATCTGTTATTAATAATAAATTTAAAACAAATATATATCTTTGAATAAATAAAAGCGATCAGCGGCTATAGGCGCAATAGGTAATCGCAACGTGGCATCGACTGGTGTTGACCGAAACATGCTAAGAAGCTGCATACATACAGACATGAGAATCTACGTAATCAGACTTAAGTATTCACTATTCGTAGTGTATCAATAGTGTAATCTGACGCGCGTTTGTTTGATTACAAAATCGGTGATCTGTGCAAAGACGACCTACTCGATTTTTATTCTGTTGTCTCTACTCGATTTTTATTCTGTTGTTTCTGCTCGATTCCTAAATAAACAGAACGTACGAGTACAACACAAAACTCGCAAGAGACATAAAATCCTTTGATTTGGCAATCTAAGGTAGGTACATTAAGCTTTGTACCATATAGCCACACGGTACTGTATGAACATGCCGGAACTCGCTCCTGACGACCTATATTTCACTTATATACAAACATAAAGTATTATATACATACATACTTAAATGACTTTCAATTGCATATATGTCTCTGCTAACCTACGATAACATACGTTTTAATTTTATATGTCGTTTTTAAACTTTAAAAATTATTCGAAAAATCAAAATTTACCTTTCTCCCTAATCAATTTGTTTAACCATAAAGGACAATGCTAATTTTTGTATGGGCTCATACTCCACCAAAAATCTCCATGGGCGGTAACAACGAATATATCATTTGAAAACTTAGGTGTTACAGTTTACAAAAAATGAAAAGAATGCTATTTCCAATGTAGGCGATTGTCAATATAATTGGCGAAAATCGCGTAAACGCCTTTTATTATTTATGCAGCAATTACACAAAGGATATCACACGCGATTTAACTGGCGTTTATCGACTGCTTACTACCTCTGTTCTATTCATTCGTCATTCTTAAACATGCTTATAAAAGTTCATAATTAACTAGCAGGCTATTCTGCTCCTAATGATTACATTGTGCTTCAATTAAGTGAATAAAAATCGATTAATACACTCGTTCTGTTTCTAAACGTATATTATTATGGGCGATATTTGCCGGAAGTCAAGAAAAATACAATAGAATACAAGTAATTTATTTTCCCATGGTGAACTGAGACAAAAATTATATGATCATTATTAAACTAAAATAGCTAATTTTTCGTATATGACATATTGTTGTCCATGGTGGGGCAGAAACTGGCATCGTCCTTTATATATATATCTTCTTAAACCTGACGACGCGATGTTATATTTTGTTAAAATGGAAATAAGACGGAATTATATGAAAGAATTAAATTAACAAGAACTCGATTGCATAAAGTTTAAAATCGGTATTGAATGTTTTAAGTTACCTTCTCGTAAGTGGTATCGTGTATTCATTGGTACACAATTACAGCGATTAACATCGTTACCTCTGCCTTATGCGAACGTATAGGTAACGACATCTGTCGTTACCTATATGTATGAGCGGTAGTGTTATAATTACCGATGAGACTGTGCCGGCTGGCTGAGAGGCTGGGCGCGGGCGGCGAGCCGGCCGCACGCAGCGCGCCGAGCGCGCCGCCGCCGCCGCCGCCGCCCAGCGCGCCTCCCTCCAGCGCGCCTGCAACATACCGCACGTGCAACTAATATTACTTCAGTGATAACACACCATCCAACACGGACGTAAATGAGGGGGGTATTTAGGGGGCCCGGACCCCCCTTAGCTTACGCTTGCGTTTCCCGAATAGTCGAGTTTTGCATCCATACAAACAAAATATTGCACAATTGCATGTATTAATATGTTTATATTATGTTGACACTTGCCATTTAATCCGCTGTGAGTACCTACTAATTGTTTACTGCAGAAAGAATAAATAAATAAATGTTTACGTAATTTCCAATTGATCGATTGTATTGGCGTTTAGAACTCTGTCTTTGTATAGATACGTCCGTGCCATCGACTACAGGGGCAGTTACAACTATTAGTACAGGTAAATTACGAAAGTCTTATGAACCATTTTTGTGTTTAATTCTATAAATTACAACTTCTCAGCAATGCTCCGTAAAAAAATTATAATTTTCGAGATATACATGAAAAATTAAAATTTACGGTGTCTCATTTTCTTTACTCCATTAATTCGGAGATTTTTTTTTAATTTTAATTTACAAGACAGTTTTCAAGGTTATTCAAAAACGGTACAAACTAAAGGATAGATATCACATTTTATGATTACAGTTATAACTACCCTCTCTGTTATCATTACATATCTATTATTTGTTATATCTATTATCAATAGATTATGGCTTGGGAGTACATTTGCTACAGTCTTTTTACCCGACTGCCAAGGAAGGGTTACGTTTATACCTACCTAGTCTTGCCATAAATATTGTAACAAGAAAAACATCGTTTTTTTCTATCACATAAAACGTTTATTAATGCAGTAATATAATAGCATTTTAAAATTATGAAACTCATTCAAAATTATCTCCATCGGCTTTAATACAATCCTCAAAACGATGCGGCAAGTTATCGATTGAATTACGCACTCTCTCCATGGGAAAATTCGCCACTGCCAATCTTATGGAATGTTTTAAGGACTCCAAACTATCATAGCGTTTAGACCATGCCATACTCTAAAAGAGACGATAAATCATAATCAACTGGATTAAGATCGAGACTAGAAGACGTCTGAGTCTTTCTAGCCGCGCTTGTGCGGATCGAGCTTTATGACCTGGTGCTGAGTCTTGCTGAAAGGACCATTCTTGGTTATGGAAAATGGTATTGTTAAGAGCTTAACTACCGGCTCGAGAATTTTATCTTGATACACCTGGGCCGATGTTTTAATACTTTTTTCACAAAATATGGCTCAGTCACTCCTTGATAGCTAGCACTCCACCAAACCATGACTGAAGCCGGATAATGCTCACGTTGTACCCTACTGACTAATTAAGAAGCTTCTTTAGAGTTTTGAGCATTAACTCGGTCATTCTACTAATTAAAATGTTGCTCAATAGTAAAAATGTTCTCGTCAGTAAATAAATTTTTTCTGCGATTTCCTTTTGCGTACTGCCTGAGAAGTTATATTGATTTTACCACCCTATTCATTTTTAAATTATCGGTTAAGTAATGTCCATTGCGTCTCTTATAAGCTACAAGTTCTAAGTCGTCTTTTAAAATATGCGACAGTTTTGGGTGCTATATTCATTTCCTAAAATAATATATTTTGTTATCGGACAGGATTTGTTCGGATTCATTCCTTCAGTGCTTTGATCGCCTTTTTAGTACGAATATTACGTGGACAGCCAGATCTTTTTCTGTCAGAAACAGAGGAAGTTTCATTATATCTATTAATAGCCCGGTAGACAATCATTCGAATAACACCAAGCGGATGCAGGACTTCAAAAATTGCATTTGGCTTCATACCTATTTTGTTATCACAACAACTCGGTTCTTTTTATCACCCTACTCCGTTTTAATACCACACGCTATGAATATTCATATGAGAATGACAGGTTCCAAATTCAAATATAATATTATTGTATTTTTTATTGAAACAGTATTTATGCCAGACTATGTATATTCCATATGTTCAGACAAGATTCACTTTATATCTATGAAATAATCGATCCTAAGAAAAAAGTCCAATGATCTTTTTTGTATACAATTATAGAAACTACAACTATCTCGCAGTTATGTTCCTCGAAGAACTAATTGTTTTTGGAGTAAATATTTGCAAAAAACTAAAATTAACCTATTTTTCACCCACAAGGATAAAATATCCACGTTCTAAATTAACGGTATTCTTCAGCATACGCTTAGAACTTCAACATAGAAGTTTCCACAAAAATCCAATTTGACCAGAATTTTTTTGTTTTGCCATTTTGTGTCTAATTTTACTTAATCATAATAATAATTTATTTACCAAAAACAGATTATTCATGTTGATTAAATTACAGCGACCCCCACACTAGGCTCAGCCTGTATCGTGAGGATCTGTATACGTTACTCAGATTTGTGCTCAACACCAACAATCATTATATCAACTAAATCAAAACGTCATTAAATAATCATATCAAACATCATAATTAAATAAAATTGACAATAATTTATGAAATCAATATAATAATCAAAATAACTAATAAAAGAATCATTCGTGCATACTCAATATTTAAAAAAAAAATAAACGAAGAAAAATTTGCTGAGATTAACTTCAAGTACTGCTACGGTTTCACTAAATGTTAAGTTTATAAGACATTTAGGGTGTTTTGCACCAACTATTTAACTAGAATTAAGGATTATTACAATGTAAGGATTAACACTACTTATGTAACAAGAGGGGGGCGCGGGAGGCAGAAAAATAAGAATCGGCGACTCCCAAACCTGACGGCGTTTATTCGGCGAACGCTTTTACAAAGAACAAAGAGCGAGTATGGGAGTGGCGTTGACTACTATTTCGGAGCAAGGACCGGGATCCGCTACAGGTAGGTACCAAAAAACGTAATAATCGGATTAACATCACTAGATAGCCAGGAAACGTCAGCACTGAAATTAGACACAATGGAAAATACTTAAGTTTACTAGTGAGCATATTAAACATAACGTTAACGCATTTTAATGCACTACTAACGCCATCTATTGGTAGTTCGGTAGTAACGTGATATTTGTGTGTTACACTTATTTAATAGTTGGTACAAGTGAGTTGTCAAATCTTTAAATCGACTTGTACTTAGGGCTGTCTTAGGTCCTGTTATGGCTCCTGGGCACACAGAATTTGCAGGCCCGATAAGCAAGCAAGAAAAACGTGAACAAAAACATTTAAATGTAATCTTTAACATTCGATGAAAACGAAGGGTGTTTATAAGTTTGATGCCGTTGCCTGTATGTCTGTCTTCGCCCATGGTATCGTAGCTCTTGAACGGATAAACCGATCTACATGCGGTTTTTTCTACATTTGCAAGCTGCGGTTTTCTAATACTTTTAGCCTAGGTTATGTTTGGTGAAAATCAGTCAAATTGGGATTAAAAAAAAAACTTTTCTTTTATGGAATAGAGAGTAGATTTTACCTATAACGTTGCTATAGTAGCAATCTCAAAATAAAGTTTTATCTATAAAATTTGTAGGCAACTATTGACTGTTAAGACTATACTTTTCAGTAAATGTTTAAAAAAATACATTTCATTTAGACGTAAGTATCTACCGGTGAATTTTTTATTTTGGGTCAATGAAATACCTTAATTGGATCTAATTATTTCGTAGTTTTAATCAAAAGTTGTAGGATTTCGAAGAAACAAACAATTGTTAACCTTAGATGTGATCTTTGACCTTCAAAGACATTTAACGGTTGAATACATACTTGTAATACATATTTTCAGCGAGAAATTTCACATTCGAAGAAATTACTTGCTTTCAAATGACTTTGAAGGCATGTCTTTACGTCTGTCTGTATACAATTTATTCCATCATGTATATTAAATTGAAGCTTCGTATAGAAATGTAAGTTGGCAAACTAAAACCTGAAATGAAAAAACAAAAAATAAATAGTAAAAATAAATCGCCGGTGTGGGACGCCACTTATGTCGATACACTTGCTGTTTTCCATGTACCGGCGACTTCCAGGTCAGCAGGTGCCGCGGCCAGCACTGCCGAGATATTGAAGCAGTGTAAGTATGTGACTCTCTCTGAGAGTTCCATATTGGTGCCCTTTGCAGTCGAAACTTTGGGTCCCTGGCGCCCCGAAGCTCATCGACTGGTTCCTGATATTTGTAAGAGACTGGTCGAAGCTTCGGGAGACCGCCGGGCTGGCAGCTTCTTCCGCCAACGAATCAGTTTGACTATTCAAAGAGGTAATGCTGCTAGTCGGCTGGGCATCTTAAGCAATGACAGCTTTCGAAGCGGAAACTTTGAGGAAGTCTATTATTTAAGATAATGTGTAGTTTTCAGTTTGTAAATATTAATGTTAGGATGTGTATGTACATGTTTGTTATTATTAATAAATTACTAGATAGGTAATGGATATTTTTGAGTAATTTCAATATTGTTTTTTAATTCAACGTTAATTAATTTAATTTAATTTTTTCTTCGTCCGTAACCGTGAACCGTGAGTTACTGTGTGTCTGTCACACTCTTAGACAGTTTCTTCAAAAAGAGGTCCTCATTGTACTATTCCGCAATTCCGCCCGTGCAAAAAAAAATTCGCTTTAATCTTGCTTACACGTTTTAAATGGCAAATACAAAGTCAACAGTGTCGTAAAATCCAAACAAAGCTATCTCGTGTAAACAATGTCATTAAAATATACGAGTACGTAAATATAGATATAAGCAAACTTATAAATAGAGTAAATACCTATTTGCTTTATTTGGGTCCACGTGGAACATGTAAATTTGGGCCATGAAAATCCTAAAAGTATACTCATTTAACTGCAACATAAATCATCATTAATCTGTGGGAACCTCCAAATACGTCGTCAGGTCCCGGTTATCTGATGAAGTGATATCCTCTTTATTTTTATTCTATATGTTGATAGCACGGTACGGAGTATAAACTGACGTATAGACGTACAAAGAGTGCGAGTGAGAATGAAATCTCTAATGATAGTGGCAGGAGTAGGAAAGGGACAGCAAACGAGACGCTTTTTAACCCTTTTTGAACGACAGGTCGTCACAAGTCCTCACGCTATGGAGAATGTTGTTGACTTATTTTATTGTTGTGTTATTTCTGTTTTATTTCAAAGAAGTACTGTATTGTTCACTAATGGTTACGTGTTCTGTATGTGATTCTGGTATTACATACCGCAAGAATCACGGGAATCATTCATTTCGTAAGTGACATTAACAAATTAAAAATTATTATGCATCAGCGAGCTCTATATTCGTCTATACGCCAGTATATACTAAATTTATGGTACGGAGTTACCGAGCGAAGAGCGAGATTTGCTACTCTATTGGAGCTGCTGTTTTTGTTAATCATACTTTTAACTCCTCCGTGATTTTGACATAAACAAAAGTTGGCCTCAAGTTTTGTGTTTCAAACGAAACATCGTATGCTGAATATTACAGTAAACGTTGCAGAAGGCTTACGGCAAATCGCGTATGTCAAAAAGAGAGGCATATTAATTGTATAAAGAATAAAGCACTCAAAGAAGGCCGAGAAGTAGTAGTTGATTTGCCTCTTTCTGGTCCACCAAAACATCGATAGAATCAAGAAGTTGGTGTTCGAAAATCATAGTACGAGTTTTAGAGAGTTTGCTCAAGAGTTGAACGTCTTTTAATTCCGTTCTCAATTCACCCATTCTGTATGATATTTTGGTTTGAAACTCTTCACCGCATGATTAGGTCCGAAGAAGTTCAATTTTGTCCAAAATAAGCACAGCAATCAGGTCACTAAAGACATGATTTCCAGAGCTTTTACGGACCCACACCTTCATGAAACTTGCAACCAGCCAACAGCTTTTTGAACGGTGTCTCGAAAACAGACAGAAACACAAAAACACAAAAATCGGTGACGGTGACAATTTTCTTCAGCCGAAAAAGTGCAAATTTTTGGAATGACAACTATTGGCGTGACGATAACTCACTAACACACGAAGTGATTATTGTGCAAGATTTTAAAAATTTAACGAAAATCATCAACTGAGCACCGAAGTCATATATATTATGACCTCGTCTGACTTTTGCCTATATACGAAATTAAAATGACTACTTCCACGCGTTTTGGGTCGAATACAGCTAGAACAAGTTCGGTAGAGCGGTACCTTAATCAGCCTACAAAAAGTGTATGGCGGCCTGGGTAAAGCGCCAGCGTAGTCATATTGTAAGCAATGAGGCCTACTTTGAAGGAGAAGAAACACATTTTATAAATAAATTATTTTTGTACTACATTATTAATCTATATACATGTATGAATAAATACATACCTATGAAGATTACAACATTAACAGAAAATACTGCTCCATTGGGTATCCGTCAGATTGAAAACTACCTAATTAATTTTAAAGTAAATTTAACGAAAAATGTATGATGATAGGATAGCCTTTCATTCATCGAAAGAAAATATGTAATTTTTTATTAAAATTTCAAAGTTAACATTCAGCATAATTTTGTTTAACTTAAAACCATTTCACAAAACAAATGACAAAATGAGACAGGAAATTGATAGGTCCTTTCCAAGGTCCTTTCACATTCCGATAACAGATGGGCGATAAGGGCTCAGGATATAGCGGACGTTTCAAATGTGTGTGAACGGCGCTCAAGGGAGTCATCGCCTTGCTTTATGCTCTGTAATGTGGCCCTTCTTTATACACGCACGACACCACGCGTAGGGATGCTCCCAATATTGTCGATACCAATATGTCAACAAATTCAATCGGTATGTAAAGATAATTGAATACTATGAGTACTTATATTTCGTATTAACTATCACACATTCATATCAGAAACTCATAAAAAATCTGCCACTCTATAATACATCAATCACAATACAATCTTGATATTATTTTTGTGATCATTTAACATTTAACGATACTAAACTATAGTTCAGCTAATACTGAACTTAATCGCAACCACACGACTTTCCTCTACGACGCCTTTGCACATATTACTTAATTTACTTTGGTTGACAATAGATTACCATTATGTAATTCAAATAAACGTTGCTACGAAGTTGCTATTAATAGCTGTAACAACCCAGTAATGTCATCTCCTGCCAAACCCTCATCGCTACATTATTAACTAATGAACTTCATGCATTATTAATTTAATAATAAAGTTATGTGTGCCATGTATGCCATGATACATGTTTATCTCTATATTAACGAGAATGAGTTTATGTTTATTGTAAATCATTTAATTGCTCGTCAACGAAATTTGCAAATTTACAAAGTTTTGTAAATTATGTCATAATTAATAAGAAAAGGAACAGTCTACCATCTCGTTTTTACTGCGATTTGACACTTATTAAAGTGTCAAATTTTTAAAATTGCTAAAAGAAAACTTCTATTAAATTCTATGTTCTTTTCTCTCATTATCATTTCCGTCACCAGCTCCCTAACTAATAGTTTTAGAACATGTTTATTTAAATATTCCTTCTAATTTAGTTAATAATTAAATAAGTACATCAAAATTAATATATTTTTGCATCCTTCAATTCGTAAACATTCTTATTTTAAACTCAACAAAATATTTAAAATCAGTATCGATATCGACAAAACCATGTACCGTTATGTCCCTGTAACATCACATACAAAGCTCGAGATTAGTATCACGCCAATATCTAAACTGGCTATAGTTAACAATAGCTATTATTGATATTATCCGCAAAAAGAACATCAATGCCTCTTTTCTTCAACGAAAAATAACGAACCATTACACTGTATCCCGTTCAAATAGCGTTATGCACGAATGACTATACGAATAAAAAGTAATATGTAACATAGACAAAGGAAAAAATATATCAACAACATGTACATACGTACAAGGAAATGGGCCGTAACGCTGTTTGAACGCTATATTTCATACATTATTTACCCAAAATATAGACCCGACCTTACGTGTTCTAGATGCAAGAGTGCTATACAAATATTTATATCTAAAAACCGTTTAGATTACAATAATCCACTTTAGGTATATAACGGTAAAGTGATAGTAATACAGACCAGAAATATCGCCAGCTTATTTTCTAAAGTCCAGCTCTGCTTTTATGGGACATGTTAAGTAAATTTATAGCAGTAATTTTCTATACGTATTGTTTCAGCGGTACGTTTGGAAACAATTTTATGAACATTGTTAAAATGATGCTTTGTAACAGATGTAGGGAATTGTTTCATTTTGAATTCATCACAAAGCCATACGTTGTCATAAAATTACTCGTAATCGAATAATTTAACTTATTAAATGAAAACGAGCTCCAAAATGCACGTAAATCATTCACTCGCATTTTAATAAGTTTTTATTTGAAGTAAGTGACATACAAACTTTAAATTTGGCATCTTGTTAACTTGTAAAGGACGAAAGGACAGAATGGTTACAAGTTTATTTCAAATATTGTAAAAACTTTAGGGAATACGAAGCTTATCAAAAGTTTACAGAAAAAATATACCGAAAGCCTAAATCTCCAGAAGTTAGATTTAGAACATTTCATGAATGAACATTGATATTCGATTTCAATTTGTGCATAGACATAGGACTACACAAACTGAATTCACACATAATCAATCTAATATTGTCTTCGCGTATGTACTTTTCACGTTTACAAATATGTCTAGTTTTTACATATTACATATTGACTACTTTTAAGTGCAAATCGGAATTCACTAAATCTCAAAGTATTGAAAATATTTCTAAAGAAATGGCATACATCATGTTTATTACTTTGAATAGTTTGAAAATGCAGTTCTGAAATCTTCTTGAGTGCCATCTCCTTCTCCTTTGCGAAATAGTTAAAAGAAACAGGATATCTACTGGTCATGGGATCGAATCCTAACGAAATTGTTACCGAGAGCTGATTATTACAAGGAACGCCATTTTGCTAAACATATTAACATAGTACCTAACAATACTGCTGTTCAATTTCGAGAATAATCAAATCCAATTTGAAATAGCATAAATCTACAGAAAACTACTAACGACGATGATGATTATCTGTTATATTTGTTATGTTGTTATAGATATTATTATGTTGTATCCTAATCTTATTTATTATATTATCTGTTTCATTTTTTTGGCACTTGAGTATGTAGTTGTATGTATACATAAATATGTATGGAGAGTTTGTTGTGTATATGTGCATATGCGTATGATGTATCTATGTATTTATGTATATAATATGTGTGTATGTATGCGTATATGTATGTGTATGCTTATGTATATGTATGGTATATACATATTATAGTAATTTTTCGGTGACTTTATTGTACCGCTACTTGTTTCTCTGACAGTATAGCTCAGGTTGACTGGTAGAGAATGCCATTAGGCATTAAGTCCGTCTATTGTATGTATTCTTTATTGTACATTATGTACAATAAAGAATAAATGAATAAATAAACGACGATTTTAGTACCAAACCGCACGCTTATTATGTAACTTGCAGACAGCTGCGACAGCCAATATCGCGCGATATCTGCTGTCAAAACGAGAATTTGTGTAATGTAACTTATATAGTGGCTCTAAATCAATCGCGAAAAGTGCATTTTACGATCATAGAATAATAGATACGCAATCGTCATACATGATAATAATTTTTAAAAATAACACCACAACACGCTCCTTACCTAACTTGCAGTCAGTATGCTGTCAAAACGAGAATTCGTATAATGTAATTTGTATAGTGGCACTAAATCTACTGCGAAAAGTGCAATTTACGATCATGGTTTAATAGACACGCAATTGTCATACATGATACCAATTTTTTATTACAATTTGTCACCGGTCGCGCAGTGATCGCGTGGTTGTCGCTGTTTGCAAATTTTAGGTAGGTAATAACTCCCGACAGTCTTATAAAGAATATCAGAATATTAAGTTACGATAATGGATATAAAATATCTATTATGTAGTTAAAAAATGCGCCTACCTACAAGTTTAATAATGAATAAGTATTAAAGTGTAAAGTTATATGAACCCCTGATTACATACCAGTTTTAATATTTGGAAGAAACTAATTTAAATAAACATTTTAGGTAAGCATTTGATTGGCTTGAAACTCTAAACTCTGAAGTAATCAATTGAATCTGTAAGTAAACAAATACTTAAATATCTCTAGAGTTATTTTACAATTTCAATTTATTATTTTAGAGAAATTCACGTAAATCAAAAACCTAAAATTTTTATTTAAATGAATTTCGTAATTATTTATAATCAATAAGGATATAATAAAAATAATATTTAATAAGTACTAACTTAGCTTTCGAAGACACTAGTAAACTAATATCGCAAAAATATATCTTTCAGTACAACTTATAATACTTTTAATATACTCTCATTAACTGAATTATCTATTCCACGTTTGTTTTCCAATTGTACCTAGGTGTATGTTGTTTAATTATGCCGTAAAACTCCAATACAATTTTTAAATAATTTAATGAAATATCAGTTTAACTTCAACGTTTAAATATATACTTCCTATCTGGGTTTACTCGATTAAACTGATTTATCTTTGACAATTTATAATACCATTGTAATAAGTAATAAAGAAAATTATATCTGAGTGGTATTAAAGTCTTTCGCCTTCGGATTATATTTTTTATTGAAACAAAAGTAATAAAATACCTACGTGTTAAAAAAAAATGTAATTTCTCTTATCTACATAAATCTTAAAAATATAAACTCAATAAACAAAATAAAAGGTTTCTTTAAAATTCTATTATTTTTATCATAATTTTGTGAAAACTGTTGGATACCTGTTGGTAAGACCGCAAATGTATTTTAAAAATTCTATGCATATGTACTATATAGAAAGCAAAATCTCAAACATCAGACACATTAAAATGGGGAGTTCTACTCGTGATTGAGATTAATTCTATACATAGTAATTAAATAAAGTCTTAAAAAACAACCATTTAAGCACTTAAAATTCACAAAATGATCTTAGAAATGATAGTAAAATATCACTTTGTACAATTCCAGATTTAAAAGCACATATTATGTGATTAAAAGAACTCGTATCTCGAGTGTCTCAAATATCGAATTACCACGACGCGTGCACACATAACTCTGACTATTCTAACTTCGTTCACGAAAATTGTTCGATTTACTTAAAATTATTACCACATAATTTTGTCGAATAAATTGAAATTCATCCTGTATTCTACACCCAATGTCAAATCATCAGGTATTTGTTGAAAATAGATTTTGTTAAATTCAAGTTTGTTTCATTTTTGGCTAACTGCATTCGTTTTTATAATATATAATATAAACTTTCTCAAGAAGTCACTCAATTAACAGAAAATAGCCTTAGATTAGTTATAAAACGTACATTGATTTGACAATCATTCTATAAAATAAACGATTTCGTTAAAGATAAAACAATAGTCGAAATGATCTACTCTGCACATGCATTAATGGCTTTCTGAATATTGTATTTTAATAAACCTTTTGTAAAATGGTGTTGAAATTTAATTACAACCGAACTCCAAGCTTATTTAGAAAAGTTCGTTTTATAAATTAACCTGACCGGGGATCGAACCGGACATGGAAAGCAGATACTTCGTCACTACGCCAACGGGCTAGTATTCACTTCAGTAAACAACATCCTGCGATCACGTTAAATGTTCATGGATTGATTAATAAGAAATGTTTGCATTTACTTTCCTCAACACTGTCCTCTTTACAAAACTGGATTCCAAAACGTTCCGTAATGCGGGCCACCAATTTATGAGTTAATAGTCGGCACAGTACGTGAGCCGGTGAACAACCCACTTCCTGCAAAGCTTAGGCGCCTATACTGCGATAGATATCTTTGCGTAGACGATTTAATTTAATGTAGAGAGTTAAACTGTGTTTGTGTTAACTGCAATAAATCGTCATTGAAGCAATTATTCCCAACAATACCAACAATCACAGTCAATATTTTATTGTGCTAATCGTTACAAACCACAATTCTATATTTACTTCGTTTCAAGCAAGTAGAAAAACACAAGAAAGAAAAGTTCACTTTGTGGTAGTTTGATTTGTATTTGATCAACAGTTAACTGCGAAAACTTTAGTTATACTAGTGTGGCTGGAAACATGCCAAAAATGATTAACAGGAATAAATTAAAAGCACATGCAACTTTTTATAAACTATATGAATTTGTTATGCGTAATTATTATTATTTTTCATAACAATTAAGTTTCTTTTTTACGATATCCATATGAAATACTAAACATATGTATATGTACATATATGCTGCGGTTATAACCTGTTTTTACTTTAAACGCGTTTTCTCTATTTAAAACTAGTTTTTTACTAAATGCCTCGATTACAACTAGAATTTACTCAAAAATGAATATCAATTAAAACTAGTTCAAAAAGAGTGTTCTTGCGATTGACCAGGTAAATATTCTGTTTTAGCGCTTCGCCGATCGCTGCCGCGTCACGGTCGCTTCACTTGCTCGGCCTACGCTTTGTGGTCAACATACTAACCTAACCTCATCATCATCATCATCATCATCATCGTCAGCCCGTGTTCGTCCACTGCTGGACATAA
This sequence comes from Zeuzera pyrina, assembly GCA_907165235.1. Classification (NCBI taxonomy): domain Eukaryota; kingdom Metazoa; phylum Arthropoda; class Insecta; order Lepidoptera; family Cossidae; genus Zeuzera; species Zeuzera pyrina. The sequence continues at coordinate 15,727,651 of OU015617.1, forward strand.
GCCTTTCCAATATTGTGCCACCATATCCGGTCCTCGGCTCTCCGCATCCATCCGCTTCCCGCCACTCTCTTCAGGTCGTCGGTCCCGGGAGGCCGTCCTACGGGACGTCTTGAACGCGGTCTCCACTCCAGAACCCGTCTAGCCCAACTTCTATCGGCTCTGCGACATATGTGCCCCGCTCACTGCCACTTCAGCTTGCTTATTCTCAAGGCTATGTCGGTCACTTTAGTTCTCCGTCGGATATCCTCGTTTCGGATTCTATTCTTCAGAGAAACTCCGAGCATAGCCCTTTCCATAGCTCGCTGTGCAACTTGGAATTTGTGGACGAGGTCTTTTGTCAGTGTCCACGTTTCCGCCCCATAGGTCAGGACCGGGAGGATGCACTGGTCATACACTTTGGAATTTAGGCATTGAGGCAGTGGCGACTCAAAGATTTGACGTAATTTCCCAAATGCTGCCCAACCCAAACTTATTCTTCTGTCAGCCTCTTTGTCGAAGTTGTTTCTACCCAGTTGAATAACTTGTCCTAGATAGATGTATTCCTGAACAATTTCAATGCTGACATTATCGACTGTAATTAGGGTTAGGTCTACGAATGAATTTAGCATGACTTTCGTCTTGTCCAAGTTCATTCCCAGACCCACCAGTCTGGAAGAAACAGGCTCCGCAACATCCCTGACAAGTCCTGCGGCGACTCTGCTATTAAAATTATGTCGTCTGCGAATCGTAGGTGTGAAATGTACTCACCATTGATATTTATGCCCAGACCGTTCCAGTCCAGTGTTTTGAAGACGTCCTCCAATGCGTTGGTGAAGAGCTTCGGAGAGATAACATCTCCTTGTCTCACTCCACGCTGCGAAAGTATTGGTCTTGTCTGGACATCTTGGATTTGTACGGTGATGGTTTTTTTTTTTTTTTTTTTATTTACTGCAACCCAAAGCCAGGGCCCTTTTCTATCTGGCATACCAGTTCTCGCAATCATATATTCTCATTCTGGGTATAATTTCCCTTTCTCTCCTCTACTCTACGGCCTAACAGTTGATTAGCTACTCAATTTTTATTGCATAAAAAATCGGTCCTTAAAACTAGTACATCATCTCTTATTTTTATACTTATTCTAATCTTACATGCTAATATCACAATTTTTATCACTATTACATGTCCTTATTACTATCTTATGTCTATTCCTATTTTCCTATATAAATTTTACAATCTTTTTGTTGTTATTATTATTCAATAACCTATAATTAATACATTCTTATTCTACCTCACATATTTTCTTTATGTTTCCGTCATTATTATTTTTATCTATTGTATTATGTTTTGCATTAGCATGTATTCGTCTTATTTATAACCTTATTTCTAATATCACAGTAATTATACCTTGTCACATATTGTCAATTTACAATATTTGTCATGCAACAATTACCTCCAATAGTAGTCACAACTTGTTCACCTTCCTTTAACCGTCTTATTCCTATTAATCACTTTTATTGCTACCTCTTTGCAATATTTCAAAAAACTATCGCTCTTATTTTTGTCCTGAATTATTTCCTTTATTGTTTCCTGATTTATCACACTATCCAATTTCAGCTCTATATCAATCCTGTACCTGCTGTAGGCGGGGCATTCACATAACACATGCATCACGCTCTCACTCTCATTCACGTCACAGACACACGACGGGCTCTCCTTGCACCGAAAACGGTGCAGATACTCAGAGAACCCCCCATGGCCTGTGAACACTTGTACTATCACGCTATCCATTCTTATCTTTCTCACTACCGAATGAGCTTTAATGGCGTCCGGGAAAAACACTTTGGTGACGGAGGCCGTTGTCTCACTTACGTACCTCCTATCCCATTCATCAATCGATTCCAATCGGATCTGTCGCTTGATGAATGAGACGGGGCACTTATCGTAATCCGGCCTCGTCTTTTTACGAAGTGCTGCATCCTTCGCCAGCTCATCGGCCCTTTCATTGCCCTGCATCCCAACGTGCGCTCTAATCCAGTACAATCTTACAGATTTGCCTGCATTCCTCATCTCATAGATGTCTGCCTTGCACTTCATCACTATGGGATGCAGAGACTTCAATCCTACTACGGCGTCCAGAGCAGATCTGGAGTCTATAAAAATGCAGCAGCTAGGCGTGTCACAGCGACGCACGTACTCCACTGCCTTAGACAGAGCCAAGAGTTCCGCCTGGAAGACGGTGCAATAGCGTTCCAATCTTAGCTTTTTCCTTTCATATTCTGCGGCGCCATCCCATATAGACAGCGCCGCCCCAACCTTTCCATCAATTTTGCTACCGTCGGTGTATACATTACACCGACTATCCTTTCGTATCTTAAGCTCTGCACCGTCCTCCACGCGATCATACTCCAGCTCTATCAGGCACGCAGGATGTGGCATTTCCGTGAAAGGTACCGGCCTCTCCACATCTCGATCGCCCACCACCCGCTGGGAGTACCCCCTCTTGACTTCATAAAGAAGGGCAGTTTCCCGCATCCTCACATCAAGAGGTAGCATCCCCGCGAGCAGAAGCACCGAGTTGAGAGAGACCGTCCTATATGCCTTGACGATCTTCTGTCCGATACCCCGCTGTACCACGCTCAGCCACTTGCGAATTCCCAGTCTGTTGGACGCCGGTGCCCAATCATTCGCAGCATACAATCGGCTCGACCACTGCCATATATATGGTCCTGACTACCTCCGATTCTAACCCCCCGTTGACCCCGGCTGCTCGCGACACCTGCTTGTATACGTTCAGCGCTTTGCGGCATACATTGTCCACATGAGCGCTGAACGTAAGTTTCCGGTCAATCGTGAGCCCCAGGATCTTGATCTCGTCCGAAAGCCCGATGCGTTCCCCACCCATGTCCAGCACTAGAGGATCGTACTTTAGTTTGTTCGTGACTAGCATGGCCTTGGTCTTGCTAGGCGCGAATCTTAACTTATTCCGAATCCCCCAGTCCCGGACACAGGCAAGCGCTGCATCTTCCTTCCTTTTGAGACTCTGGGTGTCTTCCTCGGAGAAGATCAGGACCACATCGTCCGCGAATGCTTGACATTCATTTGTTTCAATAGGGGGTCCAACAATATATTCCAAAATGTCGGTCCCCCTATCGAACCTTGCACACACCCTTTCGTAGTACTCCTTATACACTCCTCACCAGCATACCTAACTCGTACCTTTCGGTCGGACAGATACGAGTCCACAAGCCGCCTAAGGTTTGCCGGACAATTTGTTCTGGCGAGTCCGCACCGTATTGCCGGCCACCACGCGTTATCGAAGGCTCCCTCTATGTCCAGCGACACGACCAGCACGATTCTCTTTTGTCGTACCTGTTCCCTAATATAGTTAACCATGACATAGAGGGAGTCCTCGGTTCCACGCTGTGGTGTAAATCCGTATTGGTGCGGACTCTGGTCCGGCAAAACGTACCACCTTATCCTGTTTATCAGGAGCTTCTCTAAAATTTTACCTAAGACTGGTAATAGGCCTATTGGTCTGTACGACTTGGGACTCGTATAATCCGACCTACCGGGCTTCCTCAAAACCACAATCGCGGCCTCCTTCCAGATGGTGGGGAAACACGCTAACTCTAGGCATCTATTATACATCTCTAAAAATAGTTCGGGATATAGGGTGATCGCTGCCTTGCAAATGTCGGCAGTGAAACCATCCCGTCCTGGCGCCTTCTTTGCGCTGAAGCTAGACGCAGCCCACACGAGTTCATTCTTCGTGAACGGTGGATCTAATGATCCGTCGTTGTCAATCTTATTGATTGTCTCTGCTGTTTTTCTTGTCCTCGTGTGGCCCGCGTCGTCGCTATTAGCGCTATCCTCCGGATAGAAGGTTTGTGCCAGGAATCTGGCCGACTCCACCCCTGTACGGTGATGGTTGTGGCTTTGTACAGACACTTCAACACCTCGATGTAGCACCAATCGACTTGGCATCGCTGCAGGGAATCTAGAACAGCCCAGGTTTCGATGGAATCGAAAGCTTTCTCGTAGTCCACAAACGCCAAGCAAAGAGGGCGATTGTACTCTTCGACCTTCTGTACAATCTGCTGCAGAGTATGTATGTGGTCTACAGTGCTGTAGCCCTTTCGAAACCCAGCCTGCTCAGGAGGTTGAAATTCATCAAATCTTCGGGCAAGACGATTCGAGATGACTCTTGAAAACAACTTATATACATGGCTCAGAAGTGACATCGGCATGTAGTTCTTTAGAAGCGTTTTATCACCTTTCTTGAAGAACAAGGTGACCACACTCCTAGACCATGCCTCGGGCGTTTTAACTTTTTCGATGACAGCATTAAATAGCTTCCGAAGCTGTTCCAGGACTGCATATCCACCAGCTCTTTAAAGCTCAGAAGTACTGCCGTCATCCCCAGGGGCCTTGTTGTTTTTAAGCTGCGCAAGAGCCATCTCGATTTCGAGAATCTCTATGTCCGGTAGCTCGTCCGTAAAGTGGCGGGTTAGTTTAGCACGTTTGTGTCCATAACTTGAGTTGTGGGCTTCGGTGCATGTGAGGAGTATAGTTGTCCGTAGAACGTCTCGGCTTCTACAAGTAAATCTGGCTTGGCTTTGAGAACTCGACCATCGGATGTCGTAAGTTATCAAATATCTTCGAACCTTTATTTCGACTAATCGCACCTTCAATTGCTCGAGTACTGCTTCGTCGTATGTCGAATCGTATTTGCTTCTTTACACGCATATTGAGAAGGTGATAGCCCGACGCATCCGTCGACATCTCCCGTCTCTGTCTCTGTCTCATGTGATCTACTGTTTCTGCCGAGAACTTGGACAATTTACTCCCTCGCCTCCGTTGGCAGAACTCCTCTCCCACCTCTCGGACAACAGTCGTTAACTTGTTGACATACTGATCAACGTCCTCAGTGGTTTCCAGCAGACTGAATCAGTTTCGCAATTCCAGCCTGAATTCTTTGGATGCTGCAGCAATATGGCACGGTGACGAACGGAGCGTAGACTTTATTAGGTGATTTCTCTCAAGTCGGAAGTTTATATTCAAAGTAACTCGGACAAGTCGGTGATCGCTTCCGGTGTTAAACCTGTTAATCACTGAGACATTTTTGAATGTATACCTCCTATTCGTCATGATAAAGTCTATCTCATTTTTTGTCACCCCATCGGGGCTTCGCCAAGTCCACTTCCTATGATGCTTTTCCTGAAAAAATGAATTCATCAGAGATAGCCTCTGGGATTCGAGGAAGTTAACCAGCATTTGGCCCCTTTGGTGTCTACTGTCGATACCGTACGCTCCAACTACAGATTCTCCGCGTTCTTGTACTCCCACTTTGGCGTTGAAGTCCCCCATAACAACAGTGAAGTGGGTCTTGGTGGTATCATGTCTGGCCTCCGTTATGTTTTTTTTTTTTTATTTAGGTCACCGACAAGGTTTACACTAATTACATGATTACAATATATATACACTGTATTACAATATATATACAATATATACACTGTTACAATAAAAGGAATTATTTAAATGCAACCTTAATTATAGGTGACGACAACATGCGCGAAAAAGGAAATTGATCCAAAGATACTTACTTAACTACATTACATTCAAAATATACTCTATAGACAATATGCATAATATACAAACAGTTAGGGTGACTTGAGGACCAAAACACAAATGAATATAAAAAAATATATAAGAAGAGTGAAGTCAAAAATCACTCAGTGGTATTTGTATAACACCTTTTGAATCTAAGTATCTTATCTCCGAAAATGTCAACGCCACATGTCTTGTGCAAACGGTTATAACGAGAGGTTATTCTATTAAGTGGACTATACAACCCCACGTATCTGGATATTCTAGGTAATCTCGAAGGAGCATTTAAATTTACTTTCGATAACAAATACGGGCTGTCCATGAGCCCATTAATTAATTTATATAAGAACATGCCGTCAAGAAGCAACCTGCGATCACTAAGGGATAACATTTCAAAGTACCGTAGTCTATCCTCATAATGAGATAGTTTTTTCGCCATGTTACAGGAGTAAGATAGATGCCATAAAAAAACCTTTTCTAAACACTTTCAATTCTTTTTTTATAATTATCATAATGTGGATTCCAGACTACACTATAGTACTCCAATGAACTACGTACCAACGCATAATAAATAACAATTTTAGATTTTGGTACCTTAAAATTCTTGCAATTACGCAACACAAAACCCAACATTTTAAACGCTGTATTTACTATCTGGTCTATATGAATATTGTAACGAAGCTTACAGTCAAGTCTAACGCCCAAATCTCGAATGTGTTCCAACTCAGAGACCAAGTTACCATCGATATAGTAAGACCGTGTTTGTAAAAAATTTCTCCGAGAAAATCGGATGACATAACATTTTTTTTAATTAAGTGTCATTTCATTAGCAACGCACCAATCAATTAAATTGTCAAGATCGCTGCAATACCGGATATAATGGAGAGTTTACAGGTCTAAAAAACTTCAAGTCATCGGCAAACATGTAACATTTTGAATTTTTAAAACAGTCACAAACGTCGTTAGTAAATGTATTAAAAAACAAGGGACCCAACATAGAACCTTGTGGTAAACCAGAGCAAGTGATAAAAACACCCGCACCAGCACCAGTAACGTCTTCGTATATGGCCTCGACCTCTTCATCGGAGTGTGTCGACGTGGGAGCATATACCTGGATTACCTTCAGAATATTTCTCTTGGTAAGTCTGAGTATGAGGTATGATACCCGTGTAGACACACTACCAATTTCTATCACGTTGCTAGAGAGAACTGTTGACTATCATGCCAACCCCGCCCTGTGACGTCTTATCGCCCTCTCGATAGTAGAGTAGGTGGCCTGATTCTAGGGTTACCCTGTCCTTCCTTTGTCTTCGGATTTCGGATATTCCCAGAACATGCCAATTTATGTGTCCTAGCTCTAACTCGAGCTCAGCAAGATAAACGGCATCCATCAACGAACGGGCATTGTAGGTCACAAGAAATAGTCGTTGTTTGTGGTGACCAGTCCACGCCCGGGGATTCTTCGCACTCTCCGTCCCGCCAGGACTCCAGCCGTCACTACGATGCCCGGGATTATCGCGGGACCGCCGGAAACTGAGGGCCTTATTTTGGTGCTGCTAATTTTTGGAAGATTTTCCCATACTCGCACCTGGGCAAAGTCTGATTGGCGAGCGCAGTACCGTGCTGTCTTACGCATGTGACGCTGTTACCTGTCACAGTTACATTTACAGCACAGTTGATTGGATGGGTATCCCGCCATCGATCGGTCGTCTGAGCCTCGTTCGTTAATTAGCAGGGTGCACCACGGGCAGGTGAGGTTGACAGTTTTGGAGACACTGAGATGTTAAGGCCCCTTTACACTCCTCTAGTCTAACCTAACCTACCCAAAAAGTGTTCTTATAGAACGGATTTTGTTCTGGCGCTTCACTCTTAACTCACAAAAAGTGTCTTTGAGGTTATTTTACGTAGTTCATCTAAAGCAGCCATTCCCAAAGTGGGCGATAACGCCCCCTTGTGGGCGCTGCAGGCCTAAAGGGGCGCGGTAAGAGACCCAGAAAAAAAATGGGGGCGTTGTGTAGAGGCCTGGGGGGCGATTTGTAATTTCATTTAGCTAGAAGGCATCTTAGACAACGACTAGTAGTAGTAGCTAGTTTGGCATTGGCTAGTAAGCTCGGTTCCGCGATATATGCCATTAGACGCATTAGGCAATTGACGGATGCGGATACGGCTAGGTTGGTGTACTTCGCATATTTTCATAGCCTAACGTCCTATGGCCTTTTGCTGTGGGGATCAGCGGCGCATATTAACTCGATTTTTATTTTACAAAAAAGAGCGATACGTGCTATTTACAGTATGAATGCACAAGAATCACTAAGAGATCGTTTTAAAGACATTGATGTACTGCCCTTGCCGTCCTTATACATCTTTGAAATTATTATGTATACGAGGAAAAATATAGATCAATTTACAAAAAAAGGCGATATTGGTGGTATGGAAACCCGAGGTCGTGATAAATTGGTTGTTCCAAAATTTAAATTACATAAGTCAAATGTTTCATTTTTGGGTAACTGCGTTCGTTTTTATAATAAAGTTCCTCAAGAAGTCACTCAATTAACAGAAAATATATTTAGATTAGTTATAAAACGTACATTGATTAGACAATCATACTATAAAATAAACGATTTCGTTGAAGATAAAACAATAGTCTGGAAATGATTTTCTCTGCACATGCATTTACTGGCTCTCTGAATATTGTATTTTAATAAACCTTTTGTAAAATGATGTTGAAAAAATTATACCTGACTGAGTTTCTTGTCGGTTCTTCTCAGTGTCCAGGTTTTCTTTTCTCTTCTCTTTGAACCGAACTAAAGTAGATTTGACGTTCAAAAATACCTCGTGATTGGGTTTACTTGAATAAATTGATTTGACTTTGACTTTGACTGTATGAGCTCCCGACTCAGTAGACAAAATAAGTTTGGGAACCAGTGATCTAAAGCATAGCCCTAGTTTTATCTAAAATTCAAATATATATAGCAGTAAACTGTAGTTTTAACTAGCAAGTTTTAGTTATAACAAAGGCATTTAATAAAAACTAGTTTTAACTAGAAAAAACGTGTTTGAATGAAAAACGGATTTTAACTGTAACATACACAACATGTAACATTTAGTAATATTTCACCTTCGTTTAAATTTAAAACAAATTATGAAACGAAAACCTGCTCTAGATCTATTTTTCCTTGTTTAAATGGCCTCCTACTCCAGCAATGAATTCAAGAAATTACTGTTATTTCATCTCGTTTGCAAGTTTTTATTAATAGTCTGATTTCATTTTATAATTTCTATTTCATTTACATTTTCTATGTCATGAAATTATTGCTCTATATCACATTTTTGCTCCAAGTGCTTTATATTTTAAAAGTGGCCTTCTCAAGCTCTTGAATTTGATACCTATCGTAATGGGATCCCATAACATTTTTAGACCTTATTTTAATTTAATTTTACAGATTAAAAAAAAATTGTCTAATCCTTTACCTAACCTTAGTCTTACCTTTTTACAAATTTTTAGTCCTTTATTTTATGTGTATTTCAAACGCCAAAAAAAACAACCTAGCTTACGTTTAAGTCATAATTCACTACTCACATTTGATATGAAAATAATGCTGAAGTTAGAACGCAATCAAAACGCGCATCGGTCATATCCGGAATCCGGTCCACTAGGCTACCGTTTAATTAAAATATAAACTACATTGCATACTGAGCGTTGCAGTCGGTTTGTACCATTCAATATATTCCATTAAAAATATCATAATAGATCATAAAATGTTATACATTTTTAATTGAATTAGAAAGTTACATACATGTAACAAATACCAAGATAACTGACTAATTTCACCAAAACTTCTGAATAAAACCATAGATAACTATAATTTCAAAATGAAGTTTCGGCAAGAACTCGATTTTAAACACTTAATTTATCTAGAAATAGCACTGATTTATATTCGACCTGTCTATTGAGATTTCCGCTATCCAATTTGAAATAATTGAAACCCCTTGATGGTAAATTAAGCAAAAGTTCGACGATAAAACTTCGTCCATAATTTTTTAAAACGTTAAATATAAGATTTTTACACACAAGGCCATTATTAGATTTTTTGTTGCAATGCTCAGGATGAGGTTAACACGCATAATTTGTAAGAATGAAAATATATTTTAAACGTACTTATGCAAATTAAACTTACATTTTATCTAAGTTACGAATAAACACATCTTTACAGATAAACGAATTGTGTCGTCCCATAAGAAATTCTATGTTTGTGCTATGGGTACCAGAAAACGAATTTAAATTACACCTGGGTATTCCTCTGAAGGTACCGGTACTAACCAGTTTCTAAATTAACCTAATCTGAAATCAGTCCCAAGAAATTCGATTAAAGCAGTCGTACTTTTTAGATAACGAGTATATGCATAGGAAGCTCTTGAATTAACTGTATTAGATATTACTTTAGCATTCGGTGCCGGATATGAGATGTTTGCATAAACTTATTGCGGATATGAACCAACGATAACCATCTTCGCAGGTAAATTTGTGTATAAAATTTAATGCTGACAGATATTGATTTACATGTATGCATACATATCTTCACGTTGCATGCCTAACGGGGTAGTCAGAGAGAATGGATTGCCAAGCATCGTGCCCTTTACATAGATGTTTCGCCTCCTCTTCTCTAACTACACTTTACCGTCGATTAACACTGGCATTTATTATTAGTTATAATCTCAAGAAAAATAAATTAAAGAAATAAAGACATTTCAGCCTTGGTCTTTCTTTCACGGCTTCTGGTACCACACACTTTCGCTCTGTAGATTTTTGACATCAGTCGTTCATCATTTTTTTTTTACTCGAATCATCTAAGCATTCTTTTCTGTATTTTTCATTTAGACTGTAATCTCAAATCATCATAAAATATATCTGATATAAAATTTGTTCTTTTTCTTATAACCAAATCCCTAACACTCCTCCAGTAAAGTGATAGTAAGCTTTACTGGAGTTAAGAACGGACTACTTGGAAGAACGCGAAAACTTCAGTTGTACATTTTTATTCCGACCTCTCAATTCTTTTTACTTACACAGAACTTAAACACACAATATACTGTCACTATAATACTTTAAATCTCTCAAAAACTAAAAAATAGGCAGTCTAAACAAATGCCAATTTTACTTCTTTCGTTCTCGCCAAAAGAACTTCCTACATATCATTATAATAAAAAAACTCTTATCGATGCACGATTCACGTTTGAAAAACTACAACACATTTGATATTGGGAACTGTTACTTAGATTTTATTTTAAAGCAAACAGCTCTTTTTGAGAATAAAATTCATCTTTATACTTAAACTAGATGAACCCGCGACTTCGTCTGCGCGGAACATTTTTTCGTGGCTGACCCGGATTAAGTTAGATTATATGGTACGTATACATAGTATGTTTAAAGATTGTTTTTGAAAAAAGTCTATGTCTAACCTTCATCTGTCTTCGTCGGTCATATACTATCTCTTTATCAAACATCATAATTGGTTCGGCGGTTCAGCATTTTCCATTCAAAGTTTCATCCCCCTTTTCAACTCCTTAGGGGAGTTTTTTGATAAAAAAATGGCATAGGTCCGTTCCCAGATGTCAAACTACATCCATGCTACATCATAATCAGTTCAGAGCATTAGCATTTCCGGTACAATATGCGTCCCCCTCCGTCCCGTTCCCCTTTTCACAGATTTCTGATAAAAAAGTAGCCTATGTGTTTTTGACAAAAAAAATCTTATCACCGCACCAAATTTTATCATTACCAACATTTAGCGGTTCTCATACAAAATTTCATTTCACTCTTTAAGGGTAGATTTTTGATAGAAGAAATAGCCCATGTCCGTTTTCTGATGTCAAGCTATCTCCCTGTCAAATTTCATCATAATCAGTTCAGCGGTTTACCATTTCCTATACAAAGTTTCATGCCCCTTTTCAACTCCTTTAGGGGTAGATTTTCTAAAAAAATAAGAAGCCTATCATGAGCGTAATCTCATGGTCTTACTACATACCGACTTTCGTCAAGATCAGTCAAGCTCTTCTTCAGTTATAAAAGGACATACAGACAGACAGAGACAAAAATTTTAAAAATGGGAGCATCGAAGTCAATTAGTCACAAAACGACTATTTATTACAAAATTTGACAAAATAATTAAAATTACAGGCAGACGCAAGAGATTTATATAGTAGTATAGATATTATATAAACTACTAAATGTACCCGCGATTTCGTTCGCGAGGAAAATGTTTCGTAGCTTTCCCGGATTAGGTTAGATTATTTGTACATGTAAGTACCTGTATATATATTTGTAAAGATTGTTTTTGAATAAGAGCCTACGTTTAGCCTACATCTGCCACCGGGCACGTACTATCTCTGTATCAAATTTCATTATATATCATATATCATCATAGTTCAGCGGTTTAGCATTCCTTATTCAAAGTTTCATCTCCATTTCAACCCCTTAAGGAAATGTTTTTGTTAAAAAACAGCCTATGCCCGTTCTTAGGTGTCAAACTATCTTCATGCCACATCATAATCAGTAACAGTGGTTTAGCATTTCTCATACTAAATTGCATACCACCTTTTCACCCTTCTAGGGGGAGATTTTTGATAAAAATGTAGTCTATGTTTTTTGATAAAAAAAGTCTATCACTGCACTAAATTTTATCATAACCGAAGTTTAGCAGTTCCCATACAAAGTTTCACCCCCCTTTTCACCCTTTTAAGGGTAATTTTTAGATAAAAAAGTATCCTGTGTCCATTACCAGGTGTCAAACTATATCCATGCTACATCATAGTCAGATCAGTGATTTAGCATTTCCCGTACAAAGTTACGTCCCCCTCTCTCTTGTCCTCCTTTTCACAGATTTTTGATAAAAAAAGTAGCCTATGTATTTTATAAAATAAGTCTTATCACCTCACTAAATCGTATCATTATCAAGATTTAGCGTTTCCCATACAAAGTTTCATCCCCCTTTTCACCCTCTTAGGGGTAAATTTTTAATAACAAAAAGTATCTTATGCTCGTTCTCTGATGTCAAAATATCTCCCTGCTAAATTTTATCATAATCGGGTGAGGGGTTTACCATTTCTCATACAAAGTTTTATCCCCCTTTTCACCCCTTTAAGAGTAAATTTTCTAAAAAATAAGTAGCCTCTCATGAGCGCAATCACGTGTTCTTACTACGTATCGATTTTCATCAAGATCATTTAAGCCGTTCTTTAGTTATAAAAGGACATACAGACAGACAGGCAGACAGACAAAAATTTTAAAAATGGTAGAATCGAAATCAGTGAGTCATAAAACGACTATCTATCGCAAAATTTGTCAAAAAAACTAAAACTACAGACAGACAGAATTGTATAGTAGTATAGAAGATTAACTCATTAAAAATAAGGAAGCGAAAATGTTTTACTTTCCTTGTGTTTAACCGCAAACCTTCAAAAACTACTCTCTTATAAATTTTCTTACAAACCGAAAGATGGAGTTAAATAAAACATATGTATACTCATGTACGCACGTAAGTTATACTTTTTTGACGTTTTGAAGGCGACGCGGATCTCAATTTTTCTAAGTGGCTACAAAACGTATGAATGTAATTGGTAACTTAATTTTTCATTTCATTGACTGCATTTTGCCAGTTGCAATACACGATTGGTTAACTTTTGTAACAAAAAAAAATTAAAGAAACCTCTTTTAAAACAGAGACTTACATTTTTCGGAATAACAGGACCGAGTTATGTTTCTAAATTTTCTGTATACTTTAATCTAAACGTCTTCTTCTAAATACAGTTGGATTTTTTAAAATTAATTATAGTCTATTTTGGATTAAATTATTGTTTATCAATGCGTCGCCTTAATCAAAACTGGCCACATGTAAAAAAACAAACTGGCCACATATAAAAAAACAAAACTGAAATAGGAGTTTTTGGCGGGATTTTATAGGGAGCAGTTGGGCGTTTATTTTAATTATTAGCAAATTGTTCCTATTGGATATTGTGATGTAAAATTTGCTTAGTTTTGCGTCCCAAGTATCTACGCTGTCGTGCGATATGCGGAATTGTTGAAATACGAGTAGGTGCTTATTTAGTAGTGCGATTTTGAAATTTTTTTAGTGGCTTCGTCTGCCTCAGCGAATCCTCCTAGAAAGACTGCCTTAATATATTTGTCTCTAGAAACTACAAGTAACATTTAAATTTATTATATAACTAAGTACGTCGACATTTAATGAAATTATACGAAGTATATAATATCGGCATCGGCTGTTTGTGGATAGATTCTTGCCTTCCCTCTCAAGGTAGAATCTCAAGAAGAAAGAAATAAAAAATAATAAAATTATGTGTTACATTGATGACGTAATTTCAACTACATTCAGTCAAGAAAGTATCGGGAATGGATGATTTGTTTATGATTACAAATTCAATTTTTTGTTTTTTTTTTTGTTGTTGTTAGATTGGCACAACTGTTTTCCATTTTGGCGCGGAGTTTGAGTTGCATCTGTTATTTAGATTAAATATACAGTGCTGTTTTTAGTTATATCATTCTAGTGTATATTGCGAATTTCATAATGGATAAAAACATCGAACAAAGAGTTTGTCTTAAATTTTGCATCGCCAATGGAATTTCGTGTTCGGAGTCACTGAAAATGTTACAGAAGGCTTACGGTGAATCGACTTTATCAAAAACACGTGCTTATGAGTGGTACAAAACGTTGAAATGCGGTCGAGATGTGATGGAAGATTTGCCTCGCTCTGGTAGGCCATCAACGTCTGCAACTCAAGTTAACATCGCAAAAGTGAAGGAAATAGTGACTGAAAATGCTCATTCAAGTTTGAGAGAGATTGCCGCCGAACTTTCTTTGTCTCACGAGTCGATCCGTACCATTTTAAATAATGACTTGGGTATGAAACATGTTGCCGTTCGGCTAGTTCCAAAACACCTGAATTTTCTTCAAAAACTTGTGTTTTTCGCATAAGAGTCGCTGAGGACATGCTAGAACGAGTCAATTCCGACTCAACATTCATGAAACGCATTGTTACTGGTGACGAGACGTGAGTTTACGAGTTTGACATGCAAAGTAGTCAACAAGCTTCGGAGTGACGCCTTCCAACTGAACCGAAACCGAACAAACCACGCCAAAGTCGATCAAAAGTCAAAGTCATGTTGACTGTTTTCTTTAACTATCACGGTGTTGTGCGCTCGGAATTCTTGCCGGAAGGTCAAACGGTAAATAAAGAATATTATTTGGGCGTTATGCGGCGTTTAAGAGAGCAAATTCGACGAAGAAGGCCAGATTTGTGGAAAGAAAATTCTTGGATTTTGCACCACGATAATGCGCCTTCGCACAAGGCCATCATTGTGAACGAATTTTTGACCAAAAACTCAACAAATACCATCGAGCAACCACCTTATTCACCAGATATGGCTCCAGCCGACTTCTTTCTTTTTCATAAACTCAAATTATCACTTCGTGGCACCCGTTTTCATTCGGTAGAAGACATAAAGGAGAATTCGCGGCGAACACTGAACTCAATTCCGGAAAAAGCGTTTAAAAAATGTTTTAATGATTACATTATTCGTTGGCGTAAGTGTATCGTTTCTGAAGGAGCATACTTTGAAGGTGATAAAATAAATTTGGATGAATAACTAACATTTCGTGTATTATTGATCTTTTCCCGGTACTTTCTTGACAGAGTAGTACATGCTGAAACTACACACTGATCTGTTTGTCCCAACGAGCCAAAAGGAGCCAAACAACTTCAAAAAATGACTTTTTGGCAGGAACGGAAGAAGTGAGTTTGTCATTTTATTTAGATTTTCTATTTTTTACATTTTTGGGAGTTTTAAAGTACAAAAGTGATAGTATATTGTGTTTTAAAGTTATGTTTAAGTGAAAAGAATGTAGTAGGTCTAAATAAACATGTATAGCTGAAGTTATCGTGCTCTTCCGAGAAGTCCTATATAACTACTATTACTTTTCTGAAAGAGTTTTACGATAAGAAGAAAAAACGAATTTACTTTGAACGGGCTTGATGTGGATTTTACTTATTAATACGTGACATTCGCAAATGCGCTAATCTGTGCGCAATGTCATGAAGAAAGAAAAAAAATAAACTTCAAAATGAAATTCTAAAAATACACACTTGTAGTTTAATGTAGTTTACATAACTGTATACTTTTGAATACTTAATGACACGTTTC
This sequence comes from Zeuzera pyrina, assembly GCA_907165235.1. Classification (NCBI taxonomy): domain Eukaryota; kingdom Metazoa; phylum Arthropoda; class Insecta; order Lepidoptera; family Cossidae; genus Zeuzera; species Zeuzera pyrina. Next base: position 15,743,453 of record OU015617.1, read on the forward strand.
TCATTACTTTTCCCAGCACTTTGGCTCTTGCGACTACCATTATGAAACATCTTGGCCTGTATACTTGGCTCAAATTTGCATCTTTCTAAAAATAGAACAGTCCCTTGCGAATCTGAGTGTTTATTGTCAGCGTTAAACGTCTTTATTACTCGAAGACATTAAAATGAAAACTTTGGCTGTAGGTAAAACGCATGGTCTCCCAGGGTCTATTTCAATTTTACGAGTGAGAATGTACAGTGACAGTGGTCGTAAATGTGTGCGGTTTACGAGTGGTCGATGCCACAGCACATTCCGGTACAGTGTACACCGCCTTTGGGGCATCATCAAACCCTTCTACATGCCTCAGCCCTGAATAATGATTCACTTTACGCTGCTACTGAAATATAGTTGTAGGCACACCTTTATAATAAACTCTATCAATGTTAAGTGCAATAACAATAATATTATGAAATAAATACTAAAAACATGAATTTACATATTGATGTTACTTCTATCAATATCTCATTATTTTAAACGAATAAATAATTCTTAGATACATGGTATATCCCGCACAGACACATTTCTAAGAAACGCCTTTAAACAACTCTAATCATTCGAATGATTTTTTTTGTAATTTAGATAATGTTTGATGTCCATGTTAATCTAGAATAAGTGTTCTCACGTTTTTTTTCTGGAATATTAGATCTAACGTCATCTCATACAATATTAAAGTACCTTTCGCTGTATGCTAAAATATTCACGCGTTGATATTAGCTACTCAACAACAATCAACAAGATGGCTATAAAATAACTCGAAAAAGACCGAACGAAGCTCAGTCGCCTAGGTTACTATATATTTTATAGCATAATGTCTTTTAGCAATCACTTTATCTCCTGCTTATAAAAGACATGAAAATAGATAAAATACGTTACATTTATCTTTAGGTTCGTATGAATTCGTCGGTGAAAAGTTAACAGTGAATTTAATATATAAAAATTCAACTTTCATATGTGGTCGATTGACTTGAAATCTAAATGTTCGTTTGTTCAACGCGCGCCGCAGCACAGTGTGGCCACGAAAAGCTAGTATCACATAATAAACAGGAGGGACACCAGTTAGATTTCAAGACAATTTAGAAGAGTTTGTGTCTTAATTTGATCTCGTCGGTAATCCAACCGCCGTACCAAAGGACCAGTTTCAGAAAGCAATCTCACAAAGATAGATTTATATCCTATTGCCGGTAGTTAATCTGACTTACATAAAATAACTTTAACTCTATATAAAACTAATCTGTACATGAAGTAAAAAATTAATTGAACTGATTTCCCAAATTTATCCAACAGGAAATCATATTCGAGCACTAACGAAATTCTGATACAATATGTAGGTACTATAAGTATCACTTCCTAATATGAGTATATAAAAATATATACATTATACATTGTTATGTATGCAATTTGGATAGCCATATTATGTATCTAATGGAGTGAACCGGGAGGACAGGACACCAAATATCGTGGTTTTTTCATACTTCTCTTGCCTCCACACTTAATTCTCTCTATGGACTCTAAAGTGCGCGAGTACTTTGGACATTACGTCAACTAATAGTCTCTAATTTATGCTTCATAAGTCACTTGGCTGTTAGAACTTATTATACATACTAGAATTTATTATACATGTAGATATAATAAGATTAGTAAATATAAGTGAGCAACTTCATTTGATATTGATAGAATTGTAACGTAGTTTACGAGCACACACGTGTTGTTTCTCCGAAAACAAAAGTTTCACTGTAGTTATATTCCCTTTGGTTTCCCATATGGTCCATATCAAAGGAAAGAACGATAAGAAACTATACTTTGACTTATATCGTGTATTTTTCTATTTCCGCGGTCACGGAACTCCAATCCTGTTTATTTTCTTTATAATACATATTAGGGAATGTAAATTCACTGCAATATTTTCACTACAAACTGAGTTCATGTAGTGAATGACATAAAACTAAAATATACATAGATTTTGCGATATAACTAATACTAAATTGACATTACACCGTTTTATAACATAAATTATACTTATATAAACAAAAACAAAGAATATCAACGAACTTAAAAGTTTGTAAAATATAGCGCATCCCAAAATCCAAGAAACATTATTTTCTGCTTTTAAGATTATTGTTTTCAAGTCATACCTTTGGACAAAAAACGTGTACACTTAAAAACGAACAAAACAGAGACCCTACCTTGACTACCTTTCTAAAATCAATGAAGGAAATAAATAATAGTAAAGTTTATAAAATTAAAATACAACAATTAATGTAAAGTAAATATAACCAACCTATCTATAAAATGAATAGCTATAACAGTTTATAGAGAATGAAAAACGCAGACATATGAGCAACAAAGAGTCAATCCATTTACTTCACCTGATTCCCGAGTCCGATACGAGTGAGAAAGCTCTATTTCAGACCCGTGGGAGGACCCTTCTAAAATTGGAAACATCAGATTTCTCTTTAGTGCGCGGTTTCAGATTTTCTTTTAGTTCATGCAAAGCCTTTGTCCCTAAAATTCGCTGTGAATCTGCAAAAGATCCTTTTGTTCTATTGTTGTCTAACAGTTTTGCAAGTTGTTTATAAGGATAACGCATTGATCGGGATGACAAGAGTGTTATCAAGTTCAGTAAACTCAAATACTGGCGTCGGGAAAAGAACAATCTGAATCATAGGTTCATTATTCACTTTACATATTTGCATACTTGTAGTGCTTTCAATTGTAACAAAGGAAATATAGCGAATTCATATGTATCTTAAGCAGTAGTCCGCGAACCACGACTGGTCCCTGAAAGCATCCAAAGCGGTTCGTGAAGTTATCACACAAATATCTCGCATATAAAAAAAATGTGTTTAAGATGGGAAACTTATCCGCAATTCTTTCCATTGTCAACATTTCTGAGATGCCTCATGAAATTCAACAAAAATTACCTACGTAATTACTAATTAATATGTAACACGACAGAAACAACAGGCATACATTAGAGACAGGAATTAAACTTGATGAAAAAAGCAATTTCTTTGCCTAAAATTTAAGAAATTGTTTTGCGTTACTTAACTCTATTTTTAACCAAATATTTATGGGAGTAGGAATACTCAGTTAGTGCTTTCAATAATTTAAAATTCAGTAATTTAAAAATCGTTTGGCGGCCAGTGCCGACATGCGTTCGGCTTTGTACAGGACTGAACCAAGGATTCAGTAGTTGTTAGGCCGCATGCAGCTTCAAAAATTATCGTGATTTTGATTTGTAAGTAATGTATATTTTGGCAGTTAAAGTATCTATGTAATACTTTTGGTCTCGAATAACTTTGGACGTGTATCATTTAAGGAACAATAAACCTTATAACGTAAATTATATTATGCCTAAGTGCAAAGTAAGTTGGTGGTCTATGGTAAGACCAAAAATCGGCCATAAATGAAACGAATACAGCGACGCGGCACGGACGCGAGCGCCTTCGACTTCATTCTTCAATTTGTTGTATATAGCATCATAAAAATGTACATCACGTTAGATAATGTCGTGTCATTTCTCATTTAGGGTGGACAGAACACTGTGGCGTAACAAATTGATACAGTAACTGGTACCACGACACACCAGTTTAAGCAATACCAAAATGGAACAAGACAGCTTACTACGAATAAGACAGCTTATTAGTTCATCGCATACACAAGTTCTAAGAGTAAATACGTTTTTAATAATAAGTGTACAAAATGACTTAAAATTAAAGTCATCGTGAAGTTTTTAGTGGTTAAGGAACGATACAAAAATTATTTATTGTTATAAAAACTACATGGTCTAAATATGTATCTACTGAGTTGTCGTAACTTCATAAGTAGTTGGAGATTTTAATACGGATTTTATAATTTTTTAGAACACCATGTGGTTTTTTTCTCTAATTTCTAAGCTTAATTATTGTGAATTACTAAATATTATTTAAATTACATACGCACACAAAGTACACATACCATTCTTTTGCTTTTTTTTGCTTTAGCTTTTGCTCATTGCTTTGGGTTCACACCAAACTGAATGAACCGAAACTGAATGCTACATAGTTACATAATACATATATCAAGTACCTACGACATTTTGAAAACACAAAATGTTTGAATTCGAAGAATTTAGTATTTTGTTTTGGATTACACCCGACTTCGCAAACTGATAACGCCGACTATAACGATAAAATAACTATTCCGCATGTGGCGTCTGACCTCCCTACAACCATTCCTGACTTCGGGACTCTTGTCTGCATAACACACGACATAAATAGCTTAGAAAGTTTGATACCGATTAACTGATCTCTTACATTTGCGATCGACTATCAAAAGATCATGGGTACTTTCACATGGAATTTGGGTTTAACACCAACAGAGTTGAAATTGGTGTCAGTAAGTAGACATGTACACGTAGTTACCGTGTGGTGTGGTTCTGATGACAAAATGAAATAAACCGAGCGAATGTTATACCTCGATGACATAATTATAGAATGAAACGAACCTATCAAAATAGTAATTTAAAACCAATCATAAGAAACCAAAAAGCAAACAGAGGTCGAGAAGTCGTAATTTTACTAATGCTCTGAAAACACCGATGGAAAACAGCAAGTAAATATCGACTGATCGCAAGATTGTAAAAAAACTTAACTGATTGTTAACTTTCTACATAATATGTCGCAGAATTATGATGGAATCTTGGTTAATATTGTAAAGACCACTCGTCCTTATAGATAAGGCTTGTTGATAAGGTCCATAAAGGACCTTACTAACATCATAACACCCAACGATAATACTTTTTTGAAGACCCATTGCTGAGCCGCTGCACTCCGCACAGCTCGCCACCGGCAGGGATTTCATCCTCACTCTTTGGAACCGAAATGGTCACGCAAGGTTCGATTTTAAAGGAACTCTCCCTCGAATTTTGAGGTAGTGGAATGAACTCCATGTCCAGATTTTCCCAAGATATTACAGCATGGGGTTTTTCAAAAAGGTTTAAAAGGTTAAAAGATTTTTACAGAGTTGGCAATGCTCAGGTGATACTCCTAATGTCGCAGGCGTCCATGGGCTACAGTAACCGTTCAATATTTGGCGGACCGTATGCTTGTATGCCACTTTCGTTGTATAAAAAAAAATGAGTACTTATAGCTAATTTAATACAGTTATTCATGCTATTATTTAACATTACTAACTAATTAATCTGTGTTATTATATCGATACGAACTAGCTTCAATTATATATACGTAAAAAACAAACTTATGGACATCGCACGACAATGACGTATAGGTATATCAGCTTGAGCTGCGCCAGCACCGCTAGTACGATGTTTAAGAGGCATAGCGTGTGTAGAATTACACGAACAACACCTATATTCAAATAAAATAAGCGCTGTATACAGAACTTAATATTATAAAAGACAGTCATAAAAATTACATTAGCTATTCGATTGTAATAAAAAAATGCTCTAAAAATTCTACAAGTTCATGCAACATTTATTGCCCAAATGTTGCTTGCCTATGTGCATGCTTAGGCACGTTGAGTTAATAAACTAACCGAGAACGAAAGGGTTAAAAATATTTACACGTGTTTTTTGGTAACATCCTCTACAAACATAGGAACGAGACTGTAATTACATCAGTATGTTTTATTAAACAGGTTTTTGCAAAGTTTCTTAAATACATAAATACCAGGGGTTATTTTGTATCATCACGTAATAAAATTCTATGTAAAACAACAAATTTTTAAACATATTTTATAGAAAAACTGAGTAGACTACAACACCAAGTACACGTGAGTCGAACGAATAACGATAATGCCGTAGTGAATTTTACTGGTCGAACCGTTACACGGGCAGTCACAAGCCCTATACAAACACACAAGCAACCCACAGCCACTTTTAACTAAACTGCCAAACTCTCATTTTCTTCAACAAATTTAAATAGTACCTTTACTTATTCATGCGTATACTCGCTGAAGGAAATAGTTGACGGTTGCCAGGAAATAAATTTCTACTCGGGCGTAACAAGAGACCACAAAATGTTACATGTATTTGTATTTTTCGTAAACATTCTCAATCTACATTTGGAAATATACACTATGTAAAAAAGCCTTGTCTGATCCGTAAAGGTATTCTTAGGTATCGTGATTTGGTTTTATTTATGTAATCCACTTCAGATAATAATTTAAAAAAAATACCCCAAATAATACTTAATTATGTTGCCTATCGGGTATAGCGCACACAACCGCCACACCGCGCGCCGCCGATGATGATAGTGTCGTAACATTTAAAAAATTTCTAGATTTTGGGGTAATTGAGTACTAAAAACGTGTATTTTAAATTACAACATTTTCGTTTCTTTTTTTAGGTAAAGTTAGTGGGATACGTATATGCAGTGGCGTGCATCCCATATAGGCACAGAGACACTACTTACCTTACTGAAAATTAGTTCAATATCTACCATATACAATTTACAATTTAAAATCAAACAACAATTGTTTAATAATAGCGCCATCTAACATCCCCTTACTACCCGTTTTCATCTGTTCGTAATCGTATTTCGTATTTTTACATTGCTGTATTTTATTTTTAGCAATCGTGCCATCTATCGATAAAAAATACGCGCTATATAACTCATCCGCAGAGGCACGTCGGTCCGGTGCTTACAATTCATGCACACATATTTACATTTCATCTATCAGAACACGAAATAATCTTTCAAATGTGTGCTATTTTATACACAAAAAATTAAGTTGCGCCTGTTTTGGAGACATCAACTACATCAACGACATTCTAGAGTTAAATGCATTTGATAAATTACACACTTTTCCAACTAAAATACTTGTTTTGGATTAGTTTATGGTTGATTTCTGAATCAAAATAAAACTCCATATTTGTTTTTTTCGTGCAAGTGATTTGTTGTACTAAGAGTTATTTTACAAAATTCTATTCTTCCTACAATCCGTATTTGAAGTAAAGTATCGGTTTATAAATATATAATAGATAATTTCAGTTGTATTTTAAAGAATGGAATGTTTTAACTGTGATAATTGTGTTGGTAGTGTGTGTTTACAAAAATAAAACAAGCCGCATTTTCAAAATTTTCATATAGTGAAAAAGTACAAACTATAGCTAAGGGCAGGTGTGTTGCAGAGTTATATTTATATCAAGTCAGGTAATGTGACTCGAAATTTTAATTCCAAATATTATGAAGCATTTAACTGCCTGACGGGTTGTGCACATACTATAATAGCTAATTTTGCTTTCCTTGCACATATAACGAATAACAACCCCTACGAAAAATTATAGTAATGGCAATGTTCTCGATCGTCAATACTGCTGTATTAGTAACTATAATTATGCATTAAAATTGTTATTTTTTTTATATATTTGTTATTTTGACTGCCTCCACCTTGTTGAAAAACTCTGTGCACGCCAGTACGTATATGCCCCTTTCAGATCGGACTAGGTTTTTACATACTGTATATACAAGTAGATACTAGAATCACTACAATTTAAAGGAAATTTAATAATTGTGTAATTTCCAGTTTTGGTATATACGGCTGTCGAAAGAGTTTAGGACTTATTGGGTCGTACAAAATCTCTGATCCGAAAATATTTTGAAATATTTTCCATTAAACACGAAAATAAAAAAAACCGCATGCAAATCGGTTCATCCGTTTGAGAGCGACGATGCTATAGACAAATATAGACAATTGTGTAGAACTTACAATACCCCTCTTTTCCGTCTAGGGTCATAATTATGTTCTTAATTAAATTTAGGAATACAAGATATACAATGGTTAAACGACTATTCATCACTACAATAACGAACTACGTCCGGCACTCGATCATATAGAAAAAAGAACACATGTGTAAAATAAATATGTTACCTAAACCATTACGCTGTCTAGTCACAGATTAGACTCACACACTTTGAGACGTCTCATCACAACCCTTGAAAAATGGCTTGTCGAAATATCTATGTATACGTAATATGTTTAATACACATTATATATTACATTACATTACATTATATTACACTACATTACATACGTATATTTAACGTGAAATAATTATCGTTTTAAATAACCGAATAAATTAGGTAACAGATAATTACGTAGGTATATAGATAATATCTATTAATTTTCATTACGAACGACGCTGCATTCTACCTTTATTGATATACATAATATGGAGCTGAAACGTGGAGACTGAGAGTGAAACTAGTCCACGAATTTAAAATAACAGTGTATTGATAGTGATACACTGATATTTTACTTTGATAATGTACTCAGGGATCGAAACCGAAACGATATGATTAGTGATGTTTGTCGAAGAATCGATAACCACTGACGCAGACGAGTTCTAGAGGCGAGACCTCGTTTTGGACTTTAGGCAAACGTAGCGTATCTCCCAATCTGTCTCCCAGCAAGATGGAAAGACTACACGTACAAGGTGACTAGCAGTCGTTGGATAAGGAAAACCAAAAATTGGGCTCAGTATGGCGTGAATTAGGTTCTCCTAATGCATGCATACTGTTATCGTTACCAGGCATAGCCACTACAGTATAGAAGATATATTATCTAGCTTATGTTAATCAATTCTACGAAGGAGATATAAAGACAAAAGTTCGTTATTTGAGCTCATTCACATCGTAGCGCTATAATAATAATCTGCCTTGATATAATCTACCCATTAAAATATACTTGTTCAAAAAGTCCTACACCCTTATTAAATACTATGTTATGTTTCTTAGCCCTAGATACTATGTTGTAACGTAACACTATTTTGTAGGAACGGTGTTTTGAATTCGTGATTACGAATTAAATTTTTTATGTTAAATAAAATATGTTTTCTAAAAATAATTAATTTGTTATCCTTGAAATGTTGTCTATAACTAATTAATAACAATATTAAAACAAAATTACATTATTTACAAACATATAATATAAAAAATCGATATACAGACAGATTCTGAATTTATTAATAAAAGTTTTATATAGTGAATTCGAACAATAGACGCACGGTAGCTACACCGCGATGCGTTCGTTACATTCATTCTCGAAGAGAACGAATACCATTCATTCTGCTAAAATTGTTTTTTTCACTCACCAGCGCTCACTCGTCTTAGTTGTTCTAAGTACAAATATTAAAAGAAAAACTATTCAGCTATTATAATACGAGTATACCTAATATTTGTAATTTTCTCCAACGTACTATCGTCTTGGAGACAATCTTTCTAAATTTATAATAAGCGTAAAATTCTAAATAATACAATATAATTGTAAATAGAGTGTGATCCCGTACCGGGTAAGTTGTTGCAATGTGCATACCTACTTTTCACTATATTAATAATCATTGTTTGGCTTCATACATTGTAGGTTTGTTTTTTAGTAGGTATCTTCATGTTTATTGCTGTTTGATTTGAAACTTAAATGCTAAGTAAATGTATCTAGATTATATATAGAACTAGTTCATTCCGAATATCTCATATTTTTAAATTATTTAAATCATACTGGTTGCAAACCGTAATTTTGCTTTCACAACATTTTAAACTTGTATAGTATCATTCACTGTTTATTCTTACATAACGCTTTGTATCTACTGCTGTAAATTAGTGCTAATTTTCATTATCTGGACTGCCGCATCACCCAGTCTGCTTCGTTGCTAATTGTAAACCTACCCCCTTGTATATATGATAATCAGCTATGGCAGGCCAGAACGAGGAAAGTACTTATTATAACTCGATCCACGCACGTTCCAGGAACTCCGTTGCGATTGGACTCTGCCCCTTCTACTTACATCGCAAACACCAACCAACAAGCAACAACAATCTACCTACAGCGCGGCTGTACGGGTTGCAACATCCGGCCAGACCCAGACTAAGAGGACAAGGGGAGTACGGTGTCGCGAAAGGACGGTGACCGCAGTAGATCTAAACTCATCGCTAGCCTGATCCACGACCCGCTTATTTTAATTTCTAAATTATGACTAATTCTTCTTAAATAAATGTAACTAATTTTTGTCTTGACTTAATTATTTTTTTAATTGAATTTTTTTTAACTTAATTTTCTTAATATACTTATTTTACTCCCTCAAGCTCCCCTAAGGAGCTGGAGGTGACAATGTCTATAATCATAAGTTTGGCATTTATGGCATATTTTACATTTGTGCAAACGAAATGCAGTTTTAAAAAGATATTTAAACTGCACCTGATATTGAAAACTGTTTTCAAATTTGCGTTAATACAAATTTTTAAGAACCCATTATAATGCTTAGATAGATGAAACACCCTTATTACAATAAAATAAAATAAATTCTCAGTTTTAACGATAAAGCGTTTTCAATAAAACATCATGAGTGTCATGTCTATTCGTAGTTGTCAGGTGATAACAACGCGAACGAGACGGGCGTGTCCAAAAGACTGACTGACGGAAATGGTCGACAAAAATTTCCCAACAGGCCTAGTGAGACTCGTGCTCATCGCTGTCGCCTGTCTCCTATATTGACAAATTCAATTCTATCTAATATTATCCCTCGTTTTTTTTTTTCTTGGAGGCAATGCAACGGCAAAAGGCAACCTATGTCACTGTAGAATCATTTCTGAATGGAAGTATAATATCATAGAGTTTGAACGGAAATTAATTCGACATTTTTTAAAATTTAATAAAAACATATTTCTTATTTTTATCTGCTGTCTTGCTTTTACATTTAATGTAGCCTTTGCACAAAAAATTCTCTATAAAATGTGAAATAATTAAGTACCTGCCTATAATACGTACATTAGTTCTAATAATTGTACTTAATATCTATATTTTTCTAATTCATTTTTTACTTACTAATAATAAATAATAAGTCATTGTAGTAACATCAGAACCACTTCGTGGATATACTTTAGTTTACGCCAGTAACTAATTATTATCTATGCTTTAGATGATATAAACATTGAGATTAATTTTATACTTTTATTCCCTAGAAAGTCAAGCCTAATGCGAAAAGTTTTTTGAATTGATTATCAAGACCCAAAAGTGACTTTATTGTATTAGTTTAAGTTATGTTTCTGATAAAGCTCCCTGAAGCTAACTTTGGACGGCGACTAAGTTTTGTGAATATAATTTGATATCAGCGACCCTTGTAACTAAGTTTGGGAATTAGGACAATCTGCCGTACGTCAAGAGCATCAACTGATCAATGTTTATGATTCCAAATACTCATCTGCTAACCTAATTAACGCCTTAGTCAATGCTAACTGACAAAACTATTGTTTTACGCTAGTAACTATTTAATCTGGGCTATTGTAATTAAATAAATCAGTACCAATTGTTGATGTTCCAAATTATTTTCGATAATTGCTACTGTCATGTCTTGTCTTGGTGCGGTATCTTCCATAATAACGAATACTTATTAACAGTTTTAACATGGTTTTAACAAAAGTTATTGAAATCTTACAACAATATTCACAACAGTAATTAACAAATATTTATAAAACGTGTAATTCACTGAGAATTAAATGTTTATAAAATATGGATTTACGCAATATGTTATTGTTATATGATAAACTTATATAAAAAATGATGTGGTGTCATGGGACACCAGTTAGGAACGAAGTTCCTTCGGATAATATAGAAGCTACACAATTGGCAAAAAAAAATTAATATTCGCCATCTTGGATTTGAAAATGAAAATCGTTTTCGCAATTAGCACCCCTAGAAACCTAGAATATGATACCTATGTCGATTTATCCAAAAAAAAAATAATTGCCATCTTGGATTCGAAAATAAACATAATTGACACCCATATCGATTTATCCAAAAAAGTCTGTCTGCTTTACGTCAAATCAAATTAGAAAAGAATGACGCATCTAAATGCGTCTTTCTTTTCTAATTTGATTTTTTCTTTGTTTTCAAAGTACTTCCTCCAAGTTGAAGAAAAAATTACATCTGGAAAGATTCCAGGTGTAATTTTGTCTTCAACTTTGAGGGACTGAGAGTGAAATAGTGAAATACTGGTTTTCACTCTTGACTTCCTCCAAGTTGTAGAAAATAAATTCACTTGTTTTCATTTTTTCGTGGAGCGTTGGGACAAATAAATGTTTACCAAAGAGATTATTGCTTTCTGATGTTGGCATACTACTTTGGGTTGGTATAGTTAGGATTTCATTTAGTGAAACTATGTAATAGCCGTTGCTTGCAATTCTTGCAAGTAGCCGATTCATTAACTTTTACTGGCTTGAATGGCGTAAATCCTTTCTGAGGATTCTGGTTTGGATTCTTGTAATAATAATGTTTTGGTTTTATCAATGTAATATGTCTTGCGTGGATTTATAGTAAAACCACGCAACAAGAACCACACAAGAACTACAAACAGGAAGTAGAAGAAGTAGCCCATCTTGCTGGCCTTTCAACTGTCTTGGTGCAAAATATCACAGCGATCCGTTGTTCTGTTGTGACCTGTGACGTGATAAAAAGACAAACCAATAAACTTTATTATTAGTGTTAGCTAGGATCACAGTCCTGAAGCAGTTTATTTCCAACTATGTGGTTACGATACATGTTTATTTTTCCGACTGCTTTTCTAATGAAGGAAAATATCATGAGAAAATCTGCATTACGAAAAAGAACGTAAAATTCACTGACCAAGTGCAGTGGACGATATGACTCGAGCTCCTTCATGTGAAGAGAGGCCTTCTCCCAGCCGTGCGGACTTGTATAGGATAATAATGGTAGAAATAACGCAAATTTTATTAACGTTAAATGGAAATAGAAAAATTCAAAACATCGACGGTAACTGAGACGCAATAAATTGCATTTTTAGTTTCTAACCGTTATGTTTTATATATAAAATGATAGATGGCCGAGTACTCCACTAAAAGCGGAACACATTTGATTTTCAGCCACCTAAACTTAAATCGTATACTTTACGTCAAATATTGTTACGGTTGGACCTTATGCGTAAGGAATAAGGTCTACTATCGAATGGTATAAGTCAAATTAAGAAGGAAGAACCAAGTTGCACCTCGAATATTCCCGAGCGATGACGTGTCATGTACCTATGACTCATACAAACAGGCGGCGTCGAGAGCAATGTCGAATTACTGTTAGCGAGCGTAATTAACTAGAAAATTCCACCCTCGTTTTATCCAACTATAAATACAGCTCCGTGTCCGCCGCCGAGTCAGTGTTTCTCAACTATCGATCGAGGCGACATCAAGGCGAATTACATAGACCACTACGACGACTAGTGCAACGACCTTTGATAGAAGAATTCTGCGATTCGGAAACGTTGTTATTGAGTGAAGCGTGTACGTTCGGTGACTACTACACGAGTACCTACTTCGAGGGCGACTACGAAGACTAGGAACCGCCGTAATTAAGTTAAGGAAATTAAACTCTTTGTACCCTTAACCGGCATCTTATTACGCTCAGCTCGTAACAATATGTATTAATATCGTGGTCGAAAACTGACTTGCTAATTCAATTGATTTAAAGGAATTCACAACTCTAAAAGTAAATGAATTACTCTAAGCTTTTATAACACAGAAGTAAAAGTTACTTTCTACTGCTTATGCTAGTTATCCGACCACCTGGTCGAAAATTAGAATTACTGAAGAAATATTATTTTGGTATCCGACCACCTCGAATTTAAATTACGCATCAAGTAATTAATGAAAAATAAAATATGTAAATGTTTTTATGGGTTTTAAGAAAGTTACGAACTTTCTTTTGTGTAAATACGACTCACAAAACACCTCGAAACTTGCCGTGCAATTTCAATCTCGTCACTAATTTTTATGCACTTTCAAACGCAATTTTTGTGCGCGGATGCGGGCTAGGAACTAAACTAAGAATAATTATTAGCGTCTATTATTTTTACCTTCAGTATTCTACTGCAAGAGGGGCTAGAAGATTAAAGTGTGTCCACATATAAGTTTGACAGTATAAATCGAGCCACAACCACTATTATTAAATTTTGAAATGAGAGGCAGGCAATTGGTTGAATACTAGAGCCGGTTGTGAAACCGGCGCATCGACTTTACTTCTTTTGGAGCGTTAAGCGAAAAAGCTCAGGTTGATCGTGTATTTTGAGTGAAAAAGACAAAGTGTAATTTCTTCTTCTTCTTTTTTATTTATCAGCAACGAAGTCGCGCACGTCAATGTGACACAGCATGAAGTCAGCAACGGAAGTTGCGCGCCTGTTTGTTTGTATTAATTTTGTGTACTAGTGTATAATCAATATTAAATCAATTTCCACTCCACATGCCAATGTTTAGTTAATACATTTTGAACTGTTCCATTGATTATAGATTTAATCACTCGTACGAATTAAAATGTTTATCATTCTGATGAGACTTTTATGACAAAAATTGATTTAATGTTTAGCAGTGAAAACAAAGGTCGTGACTATGTTAAATGTAAGGACTGCGGTCTATGTGAACATACCCGTGAATGTGGCGGTCGTGGTGCGATCGGCTAGGTCGGGGCGGGCCGGCGCGCCGCCGCCCGCATGCTATCAGCTGGTAGGCACGGCCATCTCGCCCGCGCGCCTCTCCGCTCAACTCCCTGCGCCTGCGCACATATTCATGTATTACCATTGATTTGAACAAAAACACTTCCATAGTTGTACAAAAAGCCTAAAGTAGACAATGTATGTACCAATTATATTTAAAACTAGATGTGCCTCGCGGTTTCACTCGCGTTGAAGTTGGTATTTTTCTAGTATAAAAAGTGGCCTAGATTACTCTCTAATAATTGCTCTACCTGCAACAAAAGTTCCGTCAAAATCAGTTCAACCGTTTCAGAGATTATCCCGGATAAACAAACAGACAGACAAAAGAAGTAGGTTTGGAGATTATCACAAGTGACGCCCTTAAGATGGTTAAGTTCGAGTTGGCAAGCCCTTTAACCCACATATGTAATCTAAGTATCAGCACATCCACTGTGCCAGACCCTTTTAAAGTGGCTAATGTTTGTCCTATTTACAAATCTGGCGACGCTCTGATGACTTCTAACTATTGACCCGTCTCTATCCCTACTCAGCACCCTATCAAAGATTCTAGAATGAGCAGTAAATAAGAGAATCCTAAATTATCTTGAGATAAATAAACTACTAGCTGAGAATCAGTGTGGGTTACGTGCTGGCAAATCAACAGTGGACTCAATTACACATTTAGTCGACTTTATCGCCAATAAACTGGATAATGGTGTGCGATGTGCTGGTGTGTTTCTTGATTTAGCAAAAGCCTTTGACATCATTTTTAGGCCAATACTACTGAAAAAACTTTAACTATTAGGTATACGAGGTAGTCCGATAAATTGGTTTCGCTCTTATCTTTCGAATCGCAAACAAAAAGTTAGTATTCGGGGATTCTCTAGTGAGCTAGATGAGGTTTCTTTCGGGGTTCCGCATGGAAACGTTTTAGACCCAACGCTCTTCTTGCTGTATATTTCTGTATTAATGATCTTTGCTCTCAGAATTTTCTCCAAACTCAAATATTTGCATTCGCCGACGACACTGCCATTGTTTTTTATGGAAATACATGGAATGAAGTGGTTGATGTTGTTCAAACGGGTATGCGGCGAGTTTCCCTATGGCCGAAACACAATCTATTAACCATGAGCACGCAAAAACAAGAGCAGTGTATTTCCGAATATCGCAAACAACAACCCAAATAGTTCTCGAAGGTATTACAAACTGGAACATATGGAAGTTCAAAATATCAGTTATTCTAAAGGCAGCGGAGTTTTATGATATAGTAACAGGTGTAAACAAATATCCAACATCAGAAACGGCCAAGGAGCAGAAGCTTTGGAAAAGCAAAGACGCAAAAGCGCAAGGAATTTTAGTCACTAGACTATTTGAGAAAGTTATAGGACACATAGTCAGTTGCGAATCAAGTAACCAAATATGGAATAAGTTGCATACCATATTCGAACAGAAAGGAGAATTATCATTACACTTAATATAGCAAAAGTTTTTCGCCATTCAATACAACAAAGGAGAAACTATGTCAGCATTCCTGGGAAGAATGGAAGAAATTATGAACACAATGAAAACTCTAGGTGCACCCATAAGCGATAGTATGGCAATAACAAAAATTACTTCAGCACTCCCAACAACATACCAACATTTCATCTCGGCATGGGAATCAGTACCAGTGGAGAAGAGTTCATTTAATGAATTTACTTCAAGGTTGTTAGTGGAAGAACTGCGATACAATGCGAGGTGTGAGGAACAAACAACAGCTTTGGCAACGGTGAAATCAAGAAAGTGTTTTGTGTGTAGAAAAGAAGGGCATTATAAAAATGAGTGTAAGTCTAATAAAAAGAATGTGAATAATGTAAAGTTTCAAAATTATAACAAAAAGTATTGTAAAAATTGTAAAAAATTAGGTCATTTGGTAAAAGATTGTTGGTTTAAAAAACAAAATAATCTTAACAATAATGCATTTACTATGTCAGTTTTGTCTGTGTTTAACTCTGAAACAGTAAGTAATGAGTGGATAATGGATACAGGTGCATCCGAACATATGTGTCATGACAGGAATTTATTTGTAACATATAATAGTTTTTCGAAACCAAAAGAAATTATGATAGGAAATGGTACAATAATTTATGCAATAGCTACAGGTAATATAGTTTTACAAGCTTACAATGGTCATACATGGGTGAATACAACTTTATACAATGTTTTACATGTTCCAAAATTAAAACTTAATTTATTTTCAGTTAGTTCAGCAACAGATAAAGGTTATTTTATTAATATTAACAATAAGTCTTGTATTTTTACAAAGGTGAAAAATAAAATAGTTTGTGCAATTGCTTATAGGCAAAATAAATTGTACATTATGAAGTTTAGGCATATGAACAAATATAATTGTTATGTAGGTAAGTCTATTGAAAGTTTGTCTGAGTGGCATCAAAAAATGGGTCATCAGGATATTGAACAGGTAAAATGCATATTGAATAGGTCAAATATTAATTATAATAGTTCATCTTCACATGAATATACTTGTGAAACATGTCATAAGGGAAAATGTCACAAATTGCCTTTTTCATTAAGTGAACTCAAGTCACAAAGACCGGGACAACTTTTACATGGCCATATTATCTATTAATTAAAGATGATTATTCGCGGTATAAGACAGTATTCTTTTTGAAAAATAAAAATGAAGTTTTTGAAAAACTTAAAAGTTTCTTACAGTTTGTTACAAAAAACTTAAATTATAAAATAGAAATAATTAGATCAGATTGTGGATTAGAATTTGTGAACAAGCAGGTAAAGTCTCTTTTTGATTCTATGGGTATTGTTCATCAAACAAGTGTGGCATATACACCGGAGCAGAATGGATGTATAGAACGTGAAATACGTACAGTAACAGAGTGTGCAAAAACTATTTTATTAGGAACTAATTTACCCAAAAACTTATGGTCAGAAGCGGTTAGTACAGCAGTATTTATAATAAATAGAACTGGTAAAAGTAGACTCAAAAATGTAACGCCTTACGAATTATGGTTAAATAAAAATTTATACGATATAAATAATTTAAAAGTATTTGGTTCAAAAGTTGCAGTGCATATTCCAGAACAAAATCGTAAAAAATGGGACAGTAAGTCAGATATAGGATATTTTGTAGGTTACGGAGAAAACACAAAGGGTTTTAGGATATATTTTCCAGCTAAAAATTATGTTCTTATTAAAAGGGATGTAATATTTATAAAAGAAAATACAGATAATAAAAAACGAGATACAAACAAACAAAGAGAAAATTACTTTAATATAAACGAAGAAATAAATTATGATAGTAATGCAGAATAAGAAATAAATGAAACAATAGTTTCTATGAAGAAGAAGAAGAAATAGAAATGCAAGAAAATGAAGACATTGACATAGAAGTACCGATACAGAAAGAGGAAAGTGAAAAAGAAGACGAACAAATAGAGATAGTTTCAACAGAAATGTGAACAGGAAAGAACACCAAAGAGAGAAAAGGGACAAGAAAAAGACCTACATGGATGGATGAATATGAATCAAATTTTGTAGCTTTGAATATAGAACCTTTAAGCTATGACGAGGCTATGAAAAGTGAAGATAAAGAACAGTGGCAAAATGCTATCGATACAGAATTAGAGAGTTTAAGAATTAATAACACATGGTCAGAAGTTAATGAAATACCTGAAGGGACTAATGTAATATCAAGTAAATGGGTGTTTAAAATAAAAAATGAAAAGTTATAATAAAGCGCGATTAGTAGCTCGTGGTTTTGAACAAAATGATACAGATTTAGAAGTATACTCCCCAGTAGCTAAATTACCGACATTTAGAGTTAGCAATTGCAAAAGAACTTTAAAATGAAAAATATGGGGTTAGCTAAGAGTTATTTAGGGATTGATATAGAACAACAAGAAAATAAAACAATAATATCACAGAAAAATTATTTATTAAAGGTTTTAAAAAAGTTTGGCATGTTAAATTGTAAAACTATTAACACACCCATTGGCCAGAATTTTAATTTTGATTTGCTTAAAAGAGATAAATCTGAAAGTCCAGAAACTGAAAAAAAAAGTGTAGGCAGTTAGTAGGTAGCTTAATGTACGCAGTATGCGGCACCAGACCAGATTTATGTGTATCAGTGAGTTTTTTAAGTAGATTTCAGCATTGTTTTAGTGAATTATTATTATATAAGTGTTTGAAAAGAGTTTTACGGTATGTAAAAGGAACTTTAAATCTTAATTTAGTGTACAGTAGTGATAACTCTGGTATTATAGGTTTTGTTGATTCAGACTGGGCAGGTGATAAGACTGATAGGAAATCAACAAGTGGTTTTTTGTTTAAAATAAATGATTGTTTAGTTTCTTGGTATTGTAAAAAACAGTCTTGTGTATCGGTGTCATCCACAGAGTCTGAATATGTAGCGTTAACTTTAGCAATAACAGAAGCATATTGGTTGAGAAATGTATTAATTGATTTTGGTGTTTTTAATGATGAGGTGATAAAAATTTTTTGAGGATAATCAGTCAGTAATTAAATTAGCATGGAACAATGAGAATAACAAAAGACTTAAACATTTGGATATTAAATATCACTTCATTATTGATAAAATAAAACATAATTATATTTTGTTACAATACATTAGAACTGAGGATAATATAGCTGATTTGTTAACCAAACCCCTGGGTAAGATATTGTTTGAGAAACATAGGACAGTGTTATTAGAAAAATGTTAAGAAAAGAAAGTTTAGTTTTTGATTTGTGTAAAAGAATAATTTAGTTTAAAGAAAAATAGAGTTTAAATTTGTAGGAAAATATTTGTTGAGGGGGGTGTAGAAATACAACAAATATTATGTTATTAAGTTAGTTTTACATATGGCAACATTTGTAACACTAAGTTTCCTACTCTGTTCTCTCTTGCAATAAAGCCGCCATAGTGAAAGCATCGCCTCTTATTTTATTTCCACGTAATTCTAATAATAACTATTGATAGATATAATTATTTGATTGAATTATAGATGGAATTTACAGATCGATTGATAGAAATATTAATAACAAATTAAATTGGTATAAGCATATAGAACTTGTAAGCGCAAGAGTAAGAAAGTTTATGTATGTATTTAAACGTCTGGTTCAAGTGGCAAATATTGATATTTTAAAACTTATTCTGCTTTATGCCAGCCTCTTCTACAGTATGGAATTGTTGCCTGGGGAACTGCACACAAGACTCATCTGGTTAAAGTAGAGCGAGCCCAACGAGCAATCTTAACGATAGCCTTACAGAAGCCTTATCGGTTTCCTACTGATATTTTGTACAATGAATGTGGTCTTCTTAGCGTAAGGCAGCTATTTGTTGTTGCCGTTGTTTCCAGGTTTCATAGCTTTGCAAGGGTATTAAATATTGTAACCAAACGTTGGCTCAGTTGGAAATCCCCTCTAATGTACAGTATTTGGTCAGAGATCCTCCACATATTTAGGAGCCATCTCTACACAGAAATTAATAGAAAACTGAACAATTTCAATAAATATTTGCAGAAAAATTGTACCGGATTGGCTCATAAAATTTAAATATAATGAAACTGAACCTTAACCACTCACACTGTATCTTAACACTCATCACACTACATCACTGATTCGTCATACTTTTCACACATGCACAATCACGTAATAGCACAGGCACTCACACACACATACGGACACACCGACACACATAAGAATGGACTACTTATATTAATAATAGCATGAACCATACTCTATATTAGAAATTTATATGTGATATAAGAAATTGGAACGTATGTATAGAAAGCATGGATGTTTAAATGTAATTGTTTGATATAAACATCTACTCATGTACTCGTATGTATTACTTAGATATATGTACCTATTATCATTAAGGGACTAGTCATCCACAATACAGGGAATCCTAGTGTGGGGACTAGAGCATGTAACGCGTTTTGTTTTCTTTTGCATGAAATGTAAATAAAAAAAATAAAATAAAAATATTGTCGCTAAGGAATGAACTCTTTGAAAACAACATAAATATTAAAAGTTCGCAACAACCTGTCTTTGTTAAGTAGGATATTTGCGACTCTTGAGCTTTTGGACCTTGGAGGCGGATTGGTGTACTGCCCTGAATATGGCGTATTGGCGCCCTCTGTCGGTGGACCTTCACAGCGCCGCCGCGCAATCGAAGTGTTACAAGTGAGACTAATCAATCTACGCAAAGCAGTCTCTGCGTCTGCATCTCGTGTGTTCATCGTTGTACTCACGTCTTGTAACCGACGCAAGGCCGCCATTACCCATCGCTTGGGATATTTGTAGACAATTATTTAGGTTGCACGATTGCTTTATTAACAGATAACTATATCATATGACTTTATTGTGCTAGTGGAAAAGCTATCGCTTGTACTGTGCTTATGTGGTGGCCCACCGCCATTATATTAACTTTTATACCTTCGAAGTGAAAACAACGTTCTTCTATGATGTTGACTTTGATGGAAACGTAGGATGACGAGATATAATTTAAATACGTGCTCTCGCTAACTCGTGTATTTCTCAACTGACTTATTTTCTGACATTCAAAAATACCATGTTATTATGAAAGTAGCAACACCTTCAAAAAAACAGTGCTGCCATTTGTTAACGATTATGATTAGAACGATTATTCGAGAATATAGATAATAGCTAACACTCCAAACTAATCTTGACGTTAAACGCGTCCTCGGGTTTGGCATTTAAAGTCAACTTCAATGTAAAGCACTCAATTACAAATAGTAAGGGTATTTTTGAACTTCCGGTTCGAAAAAAAAAGCCTATACTGAGAAGAACCGGCAAGAAACTCAGTAAGGTATCATTTTCTACTTTTTTTTCAGATAACTATTACAATGATGGAAAATTGATATTAATACAACATTACAATATAAACGTTAATTAACAAAAGAATAAACTAAAAATAAAAATGAAGAATAAACGTTTGATGAGTACAATTAATGACGACAATTATATTAGATATTCTAATAAGTAATTCGTTATAACAGTCACTGATAACAATAATATAAGTACATAGTTTCTGTAAACTCTGACATCTCCTTGGTCAATAAGCATGCTTAGACATTATTATTACCCTTATACATAAACTTAGAGCTAGGCCACCGGTCAGCATCTGCCGCATAGATGGTACGTTTACCATCTTTCAGCGTCTGCCGTACGGATGGCGTACTCATCATCGTCCGGCCTTCACCGTTCAGATGATGAGCCTTCTCTGTGCCTTTGCACTAACATACATGTACAATTACAAATATGTTCTCACTATTAATGTGCACACATCTACAATTATATGTCGCACACATCTTACGTGTACAACTACACGCATATTCTCACTTTTATGTACGTCCATGTACAATTACATGTTGTACACCTCTGACGTGTACAACTACACACATATTTTCACTTTTATGTACGTCCGTGTACAATTACATGTTGTACACCTCTGACGTGTACAATTACACGCATATTTTCACTTTTATGTACGTCCATGTACAATTACATGTCGCACACCTCTTACGTGTACAATTACACGCATATTCTCACTTTTATGTACGTCCATGTACAATTACATGTCGCACACCTCTTATGTGTACAACTACACGCATATTCTCACTTTTATGTACGTCCATGTACAATTACATGTTGTACACCTCTGACGTGTACAACTACACGCATATTTTCACTTTTATGTACGTCCGTGTACAATTACATGTTGTACACCTCTGACGTGTACAATTACTCGCATATTTTCACTTTTATGTACGTCCATGTACAATTACATGTCGCACACCTCTTACGTGTACAATTACACGCATATTCTCACTTTTATGTACGTCCATGTACAATTACATGTCGCACACCTCTTATGTGTACAATTACACGCATTTTCTCACTTTTATGTACGTCCATGTACAATTACATGTTGTACACCTCTGCCGTGTACAATTACGCATATTCTCACTTTTATGTACGTCCATGTACAATTACATGTTGTACACCTCTGACGTGTACAATTACACGCATATTTTCACTTTTATGTACGTCCGTGTACAATTACATGTTGTACACCTCTGACGTGTACAATTACACGCATATTTTCACTTTTATGCACGTCCATGTACAATTACATGTCGCACACCTCTTACGTGTACAATTACATGCATATTCTCACTTTTATGTACGTCCATGTACAATTACATGTCGCACACCTCTTACGTGTACAATTACACGTATATTCTCACTTTTGTGTACGTCCATGTACAATTACATGTTGCACACCTCTTACGTGTACAATTACACGCATATTCTAACTTTTATGTACGTCCATGTACAATTACATGTCGCACACCTCTTACGCGTACAATTACACGCATATTCTCACTTTTATGTACGTCCATGTACAATTACATGTCGCACACCTCTTACGTGTACAATTACATGCATATTCTCACTTTTATGTACGTCCATGTACAATTACATGTCGCACACCTCTTACGTGTACAATTACACGCATATTCTAACTTTTATGTACGTCCATGTACAATTACATGTCGCACACCTCTTACGCGTACAATTACACGCATATTCTCACTTTTATGTACGTCCATGTACAATTACATGTCGCACACCTCTTACGCGTACAATTACACGCTCACTTTTATGTACGTCCATGTACAATTACATGTTGTGCACCTCTGACGTGTACAGTTACACGCATATTTTCACTTTTATGTACGTCCATGTACAATTACATGTCGCATACCTCTTACGTGTACAACTACACGCATATTCTCACTTTTATGTACGTCCATGTACAATTACATGTCGTACACCTCTGCCTTGTACAATTACGCATATTCTCACTTTTACGTACGTCCATGTACAATTACATGTCGCACACCTCTTATGTGTACACAATATCTGACACGATAAATACATTTTGTAACAATGACATTTTCTTAAAAATAGACGGTTAAATCTTTATAATATTAAGAGGACGAATTTTTATCACTGTCACTGAATCACAGGTTAAAATTTCTAACCTTTAACTATTGTCAATCGCCTATGTGTTTCTTTAGCTGCCTTCTACGTTATCCTTCTTCTTGGAATCGTTCGTCGTCTTGTTGTTTAGCTTATTATTAATGGGCAGTGGTTTTTCAGTATCCCCGCTTCTGAACTGATAACTAAACGTTCTTCTAGGATGTTGACTTTGATGGAAACGTAGGATGACATATAATTAAAAGACTTGCTTTCCCTAACTCGTGTATTTCTCAACTGACTTATTTTCTGACATTCAAAAATACCATGTTATTATGAAAGTAGCAACACCTTCAAAAAAAACAGTGCTGCCATTTGTTAACGATTATGATTACAACGATTAATCGAGAATATTGATAATAGCTAACAGAAGAAACCCTATTATGAATGCCATTCTGGATTTCGGACTCGTGTGGCGGCTCTGTAGAATCACCAAATCATTAGTCCACACAGCTGCAGCTTAGTGAGTCTCCTTTCTGGGGGGCACATATGTAGCCATTGCTCTTACATTTTTTATACTTATCGCACATTCGGGTGTTGACCCAACAAGGGCCAAACGGACTTCATGCCGACTTGGCCCTCTGGCCTATACATAGGATGTTACATGTGATGTACCTGTAATAAAAACCTGATAAAAAAGACAACTACCTACATCATTTATCTATTTACATTAATATTTTGGAATTTCACTACAGTTACAACGAATTCATATTAAGTTAGTACTTTAAATTCCAGAGTAGACACAGATTATAAGGAGATAAGGCTATGGGACTATGACCCAACCCAACGATGGAGTGAAAGAAAGCTTATTCCCGCTAGTTGAGTCTAAAAGCGAATAATTTCAATTTCATCAATAATAACCTATCTGGAAGACATAGAGTATATAGTTTGGAATGTTCGCGATTTTGATTTTGTGATGACTTTTGCGTAAATCTCTCATGAATAACTTGACACTGGCAGAATTTGTATAAACAAGAAGCCAATAATATTAATAGAAGAATAACCTATCTTTCAGTTCATTTATGCATATAGTTTGGAACAGTCTAACAGTCTCTATTTTATTTGTCTATGGCAACAGTTACTAAAGGAACAATATTCAGTCTCTAATTATAGACGTCTGCATTTCAAGAACTCTATTCCATAGCAGCCTGTGTACATATGTAGGATATAAATAATATACATACGTACTATACATACATAGTTATACATATTAAGATTTCACTGCAGGGCACAGATGTATTTTCATTAATGAGACGAGTCGTATTCAGCCTCGAACCCGCCTATAATAAGGCCTCTAAGCCAGCTTGACAACTATACCACCATACAGAAAGACTCCGGGATCATTTGTTTAACGCCCCTTCTGAACCACTAAACTCAAAGACGCCTGTAGTGCGATTCTCTAACGCAAATTAGTCAAATTCACTTCTGAATCCGCGGTGAGATTGTCAACTGTGATTTGGTATTCTCTGAAATCGACAGAGATACTAGCGCCGCCTCGATGAGTGGCAGCGGCGAGTTGTACTATCGTAAATGAATTTTGTGAAGTTTCGCTAAATATAACAATCATATATATATATATGTGGGGATGGCACGAAGAAAAACACGAGTTAAAGCGTTTAAACTGAAAACTTTTATTTACGTAACAAGCGCAGTCTTAACACATGTACATAGCTATGACAACTGCCCATACTTTTTTTCGTTCTTTTAAAAATTACCCTTAACTAAAATAATACGGATCATTCATTCCCACACAGTCATCCTACTCATTCATCTGTCTCAGATGAATGGGCCGACTCATTATTTTCAACCCAAGGCTTCATCATATCAGCAGAACTAGACGTGTGGATTGACCCTTCATTGTTACCAATTTTCTTCAAATCGTATCTATCATTTTCTTTTTTCTTTACTATTTCGTAAGGACCTAGATATCTTGGATACAGCTTGTGACCTTGAACAAACTGAGTTCTTTTTATAGCAACAAGGTCCCCAATGTTATATTGTTTAGCGAGTTTTCGTCTTTTATTATAGGTTGTCTTATTTTCTTCTTGAATTTTTCCTATATTTTCTTTTGCCTTCTTTCTTACATTTTCTCTTGCATCATAATAAGTTAGAATATCGTCTTCCTCAATTAGTTTCGATATCTCATCGTTATTATCTCTCATCTTGACTCCTATTAGAAGTTCAAAAGGGGTCATCTTAATACTCCTTTGATATGTGCCATTTAGACATCGTTGTACAGCACTAACTCTACGATACCATTTAGAAGGATCATCGGAACTTAATTTCCTTTAAACGTTTATTATTATTTGGTGAATCCTTTCTACCTGGCCATTACTTCTTGGTTGACCGGTCGTAATTGTATGATGAATAATGTTTTCTTCAGAACAGTAGCTCTTAAAAGCATTTGAAGTAAAGGAAGCATTGCGGTCAGTTATGATTTTGTCTGGTGAGCCAAAAGTCTGTTGTTGTATCTTAAGTTTATCCAACACTTCTTCAGTTGCTGTAGTCTTAGTCGGGTAAATCCAAGTAAATTTTGTAAATCCGTCCACAAAACTTAAAATGTACTTGTAATTTTTGTTCGTAGATGTAAGTGGTATAGTATAACCGATTCAATTTTTTCTTTAAGGTTGTCAATATGATATTCTCTAGCTATCAATTCTTCTGTCTTAGTTACACCAAAATGTCCTTTTTCGTGGTTTCTCCTAATTATTTCATTCTGCATTCCCTTAGGCACCACCACTAGTTTGTTTCCATCTTTTACTTTCCATAGTATTCCATTCTCATGCACATAATCTTCATAGGGTTCCCTTTCTAATACTTCCTTCAGCAATTCCATTTTCAGGTCATCACTTTGTGCTCTTCTCAGATGTGCAGTGGTATCAGTAAGTATGTAAACATTCTCTATAGGTTGTCTGCCAAGAGCGTCGGCGTGTTTCATTCGTGTACCAGGTCGATGTTAGACTTCGTAGTCACATTCTTCGAGCAGCAGCGCCCAACGAGCTACTTTTGGAGGTAAATCTTTCTTTTTCAGGGCCATAGTTAAGGCTGAACAATCTGTAACAATTTTGAAATTTATTCCCAGTAGGTATACCCTAAATTTCTTTACAGCCTCCACGATAGCCAAAATCTCAAGGTAATAACTATGATAATTCTTTTCAGCAGGAGCCGTCTTTTTGCTCATGTAATAGATAGGATGCATCTGATTATCTTTAGGGTTTCTTTGCAACAAAATAGCTCCATATCCTTCGTTGCTTGCATCTGTGTGCAGCTCTGTTTCTAATTTGGCGTCATAGATTCGTAAGACTGGAGACTGACATAAAGCCTGTTTCAGTTGTTCGAAAGCTCTTTCACAATTTAGATCTAAATTAAAAACAACTCCCTTTTTTAATAAATCCGTTAATAGTTTGGCAATCAGTGAATAATTTTTTATAAATTTCCTGAAATATCCTGTTAAACCTAAAAATGATTGTACTGCTTTAATTTTCTGTGGAATCTTAAAATTAGCAACAGCTGATCTTTTCTCCTTCGAAGGTCTTATTTCTCCTTCGCGTACTATGTATCCCAAATAACTGATTTCTCTCTTCAAAAAATGACATTTGTCCCAATTGAATTTTAAAACATATTCTTCTGCTCTTTTGAATATCTTTTCCAATTTCTCTATTCCTTGTTTTTCTGTTTTAGCCGGTAAGATTAAATCATCGAGATACGCCATTACTGTCCCGTCTAAAATCATATCCTTGAAGATGTCATTCACAAATCTTTGAAAAACAGATGGAGCCGTACATAGGCCAAAAGGCATTTTTGAGAATTCGTACTGGCCTTGGGGTGTCACAAACGAAGTGTATTTCCGGCTTTGTAAATCAAGTGTAGTGAACAATTGAGCATCTTTTAATCTATCTAATCTATCTGGTCTTCTATGAGCGGCAATGGAAATCGTTCTTGGATAATTCTTTTGTTCAATCGTCGGTAGTCTATACACAGCCGGTAGTTGCCGTTCTTCTTCTTTGCTAGAACTACTGGACTTGAAAAATCAGACTTACTCGGTATAATAATGTTTTGAGCAATCCAGTCTTCTACCTGCTTATTCACAATATCAAGTTCTAATGGTGCTAAACATCGTGGATTTTGAAAAATTGGAGTCTCATCGGTAAGTATAATCTTTAGTTCAACATTGCTTTCTTTTTTTATATTTTCTGGATTGTATGTTTCAATCGTTTGATTTATCGTCTTAATGTAACTAGGTTCACCAATGTCGTAAATTATTTCTTTATGGTCATCAACCATCGTGAGATGTAATATTCTTTTAACAGTAATATCTTGAGCTGAAAAGTTAATTTCGACTTCATTTAGTATTGGGTTACCGAGTATTACATCAACTGGTATGGTATGGTCTTCCACTATTTGAATAGTAGCATCAAAGTAACAATCGTCTATCTGAATTTTTGCTAGAAATGAACCCTTGGTGTCGATCTCTTTCTCTGCTATGCCAATAAGATGTGATACTAAATTGGGGTTATAAAGCAATTTTTTATCATAGACTTTATTAAAATGTGATTCTCTAATTAAATTCACATCACTTCCGGTGTCAATTAAAACTTTAGTTCCAACATTATTAATCTTCACATTTTTGTAAGGTGTAGAATAGTAATCTTGATCTCGTTGTTGAATATTAAGAGTCTTCCTTGGATTAATTGGACATTCATTTGATTTGTGCCCAAACTCGTTACATCTAAAACATTTGATGCCCTTGGTACAATTTGGAGACTGATGATCTGTATCACCGCAGTTGTAGCATCGTTTCTTTGGTATTTGTTTTTTTTCTTTAGACGATGTAGGT
This sequence comes from Zeuzera pyrina, assembly GCA_907165235.1. Classification (NCBI taxonomy): domain Eukaryota; kingdom Metazoa; phylum Arthropoda; class Insecta; order Lepidoptera; family Cossidae; genus Zeuzera; species Zeuzera pyrina. The sequence continues at coordinate 15,771,883 of OU015617.1, forward strand.
CTAGGTGTAAAAGTTACATTGTGAGTCTTATATGAAATTTTCTTCCTTATCTCGCTGTACAGATTTAACTTCTTTCTAAATTCTTTAATATTAGCAGCTCCATACAGAATAGCTTTATTTGGTTCAGTGCCTCGAATACCATCGATGATATATTCTATTAATGCCTCATCCTCCACAGAACCATGCGTCGCCAATTCTTTCATATGTAAGAAGTACTGTTGGTAAGTCTCATTAGGTTTCATTTTTCGCGCAGATAGTTTTTTATGTATCTCGGCACTATTTAATTTACACCCAAATTCTTCTTTCAGGGCTTCCTTCAAGTTATTCCACGAGTCGACGCTATCCGAAGATCTAAGAAATAATCTGGCAGTTCCGGTAAGTAATCTTTTTGCGTATATCAATTTCTCCACTTCACTCCATTGCATCAAGTTTACAACGTCTTCAAATTCTTTAATCCAGCTCTCAATCCCGTAAGTATCATCACCACTAAAAAGTGTCATAGATTTTTCCAGGTCGCTGAATGAAATTCGGAGAGATATTTCCAAAAAAGGTGAGTCTTTGTCTTCTTTAATATTTTTCTTAGGCATCTTGTACTACAAAAAACTATTTCAGTCTTATAAATCGTCTTCTCAGAAAAAATAATTGTAGTACATATTAATAAAAATGTCCCGAAGTATTCACAATTCGACGTCCCGTAGCTTTCATCTGTTCATTTTATCATTTTATGTAGAACAAAACACGTCCCGGGACTTTTTGGCGGGAATGGGAGAAGTGAGGTTGTCATTTTATTTAGATTTTCTATTTTTTACATTTTTAGGAGTTTTAAAGTACAACAGTGATAGTATATTGTGTTTTAAATTTCCGTGTAAGTGGAAGGAATGGAGTAGATCTAAATAAACATGTGTAGCTGAAGTTCTCGCGCTCTTTCAAGAAGTCCTTTGAAACTTCAGTAAAGGTTACTATCACTTTACTGGAGGGGTTTTACTATAGGAAAAAACGAATTTACTTGTGATTCTACTTATTGATACGTGAAATTGGCAAATGCGCTGGTCTACGCGCCATGCTATGAAGAAAGAAAGAAGAAGAACATTGTTTCTTGAAAAAAGGGCGGGAAACTTGGTTTCCCTGACTTTCGACTCATATTACTTGGTCAATGGCTAAATGCAATCTGCGAAGCCAAAACAAAGAGAAAAAAAAAAACGTCCCGAAGCTTTCGATGAGTTTTGTTTCGACAGCTGTCACGAATGCCAACTTGCACTTGTCAATTTGATTGTGACAGTTCCTCCGTCGATAAAACAGATCGATTCTTACTGCTTAGTCACGTCTTGTGTTATAAAACTTTTCGTCGTAATCTTCAAAAAACACTTCAATCTCAATATTTTTCACCATCCCGGACGAGCCCCCAACTTTATGTGGGGATGGCACGAAGAAAAAACACGAGTTAAAGCGTTTAAACTGAAAACTTTTATTTACGTAACAAGCGTAGTCTTAACACATGTACATAGCTATGACAACTGCCTACACTTTTTTTCGTTCTTTTAAAAATTACCCTTAACTAAAATAATACGGGCCATTCATTCCCGCATATATATATGCATATATATGTATTAGTCTAAATAAATACAATAAAAATGTACCTTACTTAAGGAATGTAGCCTAGAAATAATACATACGTACACACAGACCTTCACGCTGTGTCCCTGGCGGGATGATCAGAGAGAAATACCTAATAAGTAATGGAAAGACTAATACGAGCACACTCGAGAAATATACTAACTCTTGATCACACTATTTATATATAGACAAACGAGTTCTTTGTATATGTTACACAAGTGATATTTGGATATTAAGTGCTGTGTATATATATAAGAAAGTCGACATACATATATATACCAACCGTAACCACCTTTTCTCTGAACGGTATTTAGTTTTATTTACTTGTGTATGGTTAATGAGTTTCCATATTCCTTACAACCACTACTTTATAATACTAATTTCGAGAGCGTATTACCGAAAATAAAAAGAGTAGGTAATAAATGTATCTAACTAATACCAAAATGTTACTGTGATGTTACGATCACACAAAACTTCTTTAATACACAAGTTTAATTAGTACTAACTACAGTCGTTAAATAGGTACTAACTACTACATGCGTATCGCACGTTCGAGTAGTGGTAAACTTAACGTTAAAAAATCCCTAGTAACTGGGTTTACTTTAATAAATTTTAAAAATTTTATAAATTGACTTGACTTTGAATCACGGAGTTCTAAGAAGCTCCTAAATAAAGAATGTTCGTGCCACATTTGAGACTTTTTTACTTAATTATTAACTTAGGTACCTATATTTTTAAATCTGTACTAATATTACAAAGAGGTAAACTTTGTTTGTTTGTATGTAAATACATACAAACATATCCTCACACTGCATCCCTAACGGGGTAGTCAGAGAGGACGGAGCGCCAAGCGTCGCGGTTCTTACATAACTTCTTTCGCTTCCTCAAATATATGTAAATGTAATGAATAAACTCAAAAACAACTCAACTAATTTCAAAAATTCTTTCACCTGTAGAACACTACATTATCAACGAGAAACATGGGCTGCATTTTATTTTCAAAAAAATTTCTACACGTACGAAGCCGCTATATGAGATAAAATGATAACCTCTAACAGTATGTTATTTACAAAATCTATGAAAATTCAAAGAATAATCCTATCCCCCTGAAACTGTCGCTATTGGTATTGACATTACTACCATTATTCTTTTAACCATCCTATAACAAAATAAATACACACACACACATATCTTTCACGCTATAGCACTAACGGGGTAGTCCGAGAGGCGAGGTGCCAAGCGTCGCGGTCCTCATTTACACTTCTTTCGCCTTTTCAAATCTCCTTATTCATTATAAAATAAATATCTACATTTATTTTAAATACGGCATAATAGTCATTTAACCAAAACAAGTCACATTTCAATCTATCCTAATCACAACTGACCATCAGCGTAAATGTTAAAATTTCCTCTGGAGAGTTGCGAAAGTAATTTATCATCAAGTTTAAAAATATATCTACATAAGTATACAATTATATCTGCGACGCAGATACTTCTAACTTTTATTACGGTCCTCCTTTCTTCTGGCTTACTGTTTATGTCCCTTTGCTGTTTATAACGCAAAAAAAAAATATTTTTTATGAACCTTTGTAAGCAAACTTCCAAAAAATATCGTTTATATGTTAATTCCTTCTTTCATATTTTTGAATTGAGATATTATTCGTAAGTAAATACCTGCGTATTCAGGTGTAAATATCTGCGCGTTCAGGTATAAGTACTATGTACTATAATAAGTGTGTATGTTACTGTAACAACTATTGCCAGTACCCTGAGGTGGTAGCACCTCAGTTTACAGTTATTAATAACCATCGTCACATAGAGCCACTACTTTCAGAAACGAACATTTATAAAATGTAAACTTAAAATTATTTTCAAAAATACTCACTAAACGTGATCCCCATAATTCCTTTTTAACTGACTTCAAAGAAAGGAGGAGGTTCTCAATTCAACTCTATGTTTTTTTTTTGTATGTTTGAACCTCGTAACTCCGTGATTTATGAACTAATTTCGAAAATTATTTTTTTGTTGTGTAGATCATATTTCAAAGATCATGCCATTTAAATTTCACCAGTATTGGAGCTTGGACTTCGAAGATACACCAAATAATAAGACCTGGTTATAACCTTTATTTATATTGATGATTCTCTTGTATATCGTTGCGCCCCAGAATTAGAAAGAAGTTAATTACAGACCTGTACTAGATATTTATTTAGGTCAGGATCACTCAAAAGGAAGAAATACACGATTTTTAAGAAAAACAAACCGCCTTTAGAAAAAAACACTGAAAACTACAAAATAACTATTCTTTACCAATCACAACTCAAGTACAATTTAAACAACTTTTATTTAATACAATGGTTATTTTTATTAAAACTATAAGTACTTACATTTAAGTATAAAATATGTATTTAGATCCGGTGAATTCACCGGGCCTACGATAGAACCAAGGTGGTGCATTGGTTTATATATCCCTTTATCCACACGACGGATCCACGTAAGATAATTCTTACGAGCGCCGGATTGCCGAATCTCGCTCCGTCATATTTACGCGCGGTCATCGACAGTCTATCAGAGACTCGCTACGTCGAAAGCCTACGACAATATGGAGGTAGACGAGGAACTACTGACGTCTATAATAGAATCAGAACTCGTACTATGGGAGAAAACCATTAAGGAATATATAGATAAACGATTACTTTTGAGGCGTGGAGGGGATTGTATTTAATATATTTCACAATAAGATTTCACAGAATTGTCTTTACTAGCAATAACTAGTTAAATTTTATTTTAAGCTTTAAACAATTTTTATTAATGCAATAATATAATACGCAAAGTTTTTTCGTCCATAAAGTCGCCATAATACACGTCCTTGTGACATCATCGAAATAGTTCTACTAAGGCCGCGCTTAATTTTGACTCCGCCGTAGCTACTTTCGGCCAGTCTTGTCGTGGACGATGATGTCAGATAGATGTCAGTACGCGGATCCAGCTAAAATTCTTAAAGCGGACAAGAGGCCTTACCTATTTCTTTTTCATTGCTTCTTAACAAATCTAAAAAAATATAGAGCCCCATTCAACATGAATTTCGTTAATAAAAATTATGTATTACCGCAAATAACAAAGATGTGAAGAGTTTTCGTCATTCAGAAATATGTTCAAGCTTAAATAAGTCATCTCGCAACACTTGGTGAGGGAGATAAAAGCTGAGCAGCCATTTAAAATTCTCGTGATGCATGTTGCCCGCTTGCGGGCTGTCATTTTCGTTACATACACCATTTATTCGTATTGTGGTTGCTACTAACGTACACTCATTCCCAAAATGTTTTCGTTGTTCACATGAAACTCGTCTGCCAACGAGAGATGCTCTGATACACGCTGCTATTCGGCTCTACAATATTCGACAATTTCCTTCCTTTTTCAAAAGTTTCTAGTTCCTACGGCGTGCCCCGAAAACTTTTTTCGACTGTTTTCTGACGAATGTTCTCATATTCTGTCATTTTGTTTGACTACACACAACGATGATACCATTTTTCCTCCAAATATACGGCAACGTTTACACAATAAATATAATACTTTGGCTCATTCAAATTACTTTCATGATCTTTTTGTAAATTTGCGTACCTGTCTTTTTCAATCAAAATCAGAGTGAACGCAACTAGAATTTATACATTCGAGATTCATAAAATCTAATTACAGTGTACATATAGTTCCATACGCATTAAAAATGTCGCATTATTCAATATAATATTGGCTACAGCATTATGAAGCTCTTGTATAGAGTTGAGTTAAACGTTAGCATTGTATTAATAGCCGAGCTTCACAGGTGCCGATACTCAATTTATATATAACAAGCTTATGCCAGAAACGCCCCTTCGCAGTTCGACTAAAAGCTTTTCTACAATCCACTAAACCATATTTTGTTCACTCTGCACATTGTCTGTGCATTTATACTACATATTAACGCTCTGTATGTTATTTCGAAGTATAATTAATGTAATATAGTTTAGATACATATAAACGTTTATAAGTACTAATACGTATTCGATCGAATATGAAACATGAATGTCGATAAAAAGTTTCAAGTAGTTATGATATAAATCAAAAAAACTGAAGATATGAAAAAGGAAAACGTTTTTAACTTTTGATGACAAATCCACGTACGTGTATGTACTGACGTATCGAAATATTGAAATGAGAAAAATAAACATAAGATTTCTTATTCGTCGAGTGTCGCTGACACAACCTTTTGCTTCAAAAACATTTTATCATTTCACCTGGAAATTCATTCGATTTCATTTACCTATTCTTATGACCGCTTTAAGATGTCTAAATTTTTTCGAGAGCTTTCAATATCAAACTTTTTTCCATTTATATTAAAGTGAAAAAGATAATGAAGAGAATTGAAATATTATAACCTCACGATATTAATTTTGTAAGCGATCAACTTGACTTCTTTTATTAGAAATTACGTTTCATTCTTCAATCTTTAAAAAAAAATAATACGAAAATATTTCGTTTCATTTTACATTCAGTCAAGTATCGGGAATGGATGATTTGTTTGAGGTTCCAAATTTAATTTTTTGTTTTTTTTGTTGTTGTTAGATTGGCACAACTGTTTTCCATTTTGGCGCGGAGTTTGAGTTGCATCTGTTATTTAGATTAAATACAGTGCTATTTTTAGTTATATCATTCTAGTGTATATTGAGAATTTCATAATGGACAAAAACATCGAACAAAGAGTTTGTCTTAAATTTTGCATCGCTTAGGGAATTTCGTGTTCGGAGTCACTGAAAATGTTACAGAACGCTAACGGTGAATCGACTTTATCAAAAACACGTGCTTATGAGTGGTAGAAAGCGTTGAAAAGCGATCGAGATGTGATGGAAGATATGCCTCGCTCTGGTAGGCCATCAACGTCTGCAGCTGAAGTTAACATCGCAAAAGTGAAGGAAATAGTGACTGAAAATGCTCATTCAAGTTTGAGAGAGATAGCCGCCGAAATTTCTGTGTCTCACGAGTCGATCCGTACCATTTTAAATAATCACTTGGGTATGAAACATGTTGCCGTTCGGCTAGTCTCAAAAGACCTGAATTTTCTTCAAAAACACAATCGCATAAGAGTGGCTGAAGACATGCTAGAACGAGTCAATTCCGACCCAACATTCATGAAACGGATTGTTACTGGTGACGAAACGTGGGTTTACGAGTTTGACATGCAAACTAGTCAACAAGCTTCGGAGTGGCGCCTTCCAACTGAACCGAAACCGAAAAAACCACGCCAAAGTCGAGCAAAAGTCAAAGTCATGTTGACTGTTTTCTTTTACTATCGCGGTGTTGTGCACTCAGAATTCTTGCCGGAAGGTCAAACGGTAAATAAAGAATACTATTTGGGCATTATGCGGCGTTTAATAGAGCAAATTCGACGAAAAAGTCTAGATTTGTGGAAAGAAAATTCTTGGATTTTGCACCACGATAATGCGCCTTCGCACAAGGCCATCATTGTGAACGAATTTTTGACCAAAAACTCAACAAATACCATCGAGCAACCACCTTATTCACCAGATATGGCTCCAGCCGACTTCTTTCTTTTTCCTAAACTCAAATTACCACTTCGTGGCACCCGTTTTCATTCGGTAGAAGACATAAAGGAGAATTCGCGGTGAACACTGAACTCAATTCCGGAAAAAGCGTTTAAAAAATGTTTTGATGATTGGATTATTCGTTGGCGTAAGTGTATCGTTTCTGAAGAAGCATACTTTGAAAGTGATAAAATAAATTTGGATGAATAACTAACATTTCGTGTATTATTGATCTTTTCCCGGTACTTTCTTGACAGAGTAGTATAATTTAACAAAGAGAAGTTATGTATATGTTATAATTAAAATTCAGTTTGGTTCGTTCTAATATACAACAATGTTACTGACTAATTACTACCTAAATCCATCACAATATTGAATACACCCATAAATCTCATTTAAGTCTTTTGTTTCATGAATTTAACAAGATCACTTTCATTTAAATAATTAATTCCACTTGAATTATGTAAATAACATTAAAATACTGAATATGATCTTTACTTTCGTAAATAATAATTATTGGGATTATAATATATTGTGTAGGTATATTAAGTCATGTATGTATGTAATATATTATGTAAGTACGTAATACATTAAAAAAAACAAATAAATATTGAAAAAGTATGTACCTGTAGAAAAATGTTACCTAAATACTTATGTTTCTTCACAGATTTTATGAGATTTTTCAGAAGTAAAATTACTTATCACTCGCAAATTATTATAAGTATTCATAATTTAAAGTATTATTATGTACATTTTTTCTTTCTTAAATATTATACATATTCGGTTCATTATCCGAAGACACTCGATAATTAGAGATCTGAAGTAAACAAATAAAGGTTATTATAACATATTATAATATACATACAGGTTTGTACTTACAATGTACATATGTACACATGAGCTCAATCAACATCGTATATTTCTGTGTAAATAAATAAGCAATATTTAGACTAGACTTAAACTTTATGTAACATCTTGGTTTACATGTAAGGTAAGGTGCAAATACTTAGCCTCGTTAAGAAATTTGTCCTTAGGAGGTCATTACCAACCTATAATTTTTAGTCGTCTCTAATGTAAATAGCACCCACAACAACAGATTATCCAATTCTTAACTAAAAACCACGCGGTATAATTTAAATTCAAAACGATAATGCGTATTTTAATTAATTTTTTTGGCAACGTAGCCAAAGAGATGGCTAATTCTGGCAGTATCATGTGTTACAAAGACATAAAATCATCATCAAAGGTATAAAAAATCAAAACATAATGAAAAAACGTAGTCCTGTGCCGTTAACAAAGAAATGGATGTAATATGTGACGTTACTCATATGGAATATGTACATATACATACAAATACAAAAATATAACTACACAAAAATTAGTCGCTCAGGACACAGAATGATTTAAGTACCTACTTAAATTTTAGTTTCTAATTGTTTGCAACTACAATCAAAAAAGTTCATACCTACCTGCTAAAACTTTGTCAAAAAATTAAAAGGAAGTGTGTTATTCCATATTCCTTTTTTATTGTACAGACTCAGGAGTTACTTTGCGGAAATCCATTTCATGTTATGAATTCTTATAATTTTTAGCTATCTTCCGCCCAAAACCCCGCTATTTGGGCGGAAGAAATTGTAAGAATTCATCGCACCATATTCCATTGTCATAAGTTGCAAAAATTATAACTGTTACTTTAATACCTAATTAAATAAATGTCAGGTTACCGCTCCATAATATGTAACTCACATATAGAAATCAAAATCATTTATGGGGATCCCTGGGATCAGAAGGGATCCCCATAATGATACATTGAAAATCAATTCTCAAAAATTACTGTACATCGCAACTTCAATGCAAAAGTATGAAATAATGTTTAATTTCATAATACATTAAATAATATTTACTTAAAAAAATATCAGACCAATTTAATTAATAGGTCTAAGATTTTAAGTTAATTTATTGCCTATCAATTATTATTATTAGATTTTAGGTGAATATTGGAATTCATCGTTCTGAAGCCGAATTCCAATATTTCATTTTCAACTTTCAATAATTTAATAAATAAATGTGTTAATTATACTTCCTATGAAATACTAAACAGTTGTTTTAATGTCCTAATATAGAATAATTATAATAGGTCTGAACCAACAACATTAAATAATACTCGCTTCGACTACCTCTTTTTTATCGCACTATTTACACGCACATATATAAAAACTTTGTAAAAACTGTTTAGTTTTTGCACAGAAAATATTTTTAATCAGAAAACATGTACAATACCTAAGTACCTACTACGTATACATATCTGAATTTAAATTAGCAATATAAACGAAATGTTACATTTTATGTATCAGCATATAAGTAGGTACCGTACGAACATACTATTACGTTACATCGTCAAACAAACTTAAAAGGCATTAATAATTGTAAAATTAGTGGTTAACAGAGAAAATCACATAAAAAAAGGAAAAGATTATATGCCTCCATTATAGGTTTTACAAATTAAATAAGCAACTCTTAATTAGTATCAAGTACTACCGATTCTCGTATTTTTTAATTTTCTGCTCCAAAATAAAAGTCTATTGATTTTTGTTACAATCCGTAGGATTCAATGTCAAGCTACCACGGCACCGAAATCGATGTGTTCACCTGTTACTTTAGCAATATTTGCTTAGATACGTATAAATACAGTAAGGTGTTCCGTTTAAGCAACTTATACGATTAGCATCTGTTAAATATTTTTCATTACTGTCGTGTGCTAGCTTGATGACAAAGAAAACGAAAAAGTCAAGAAGCGTATTCATTGTGATCCGAAGCAACAGCGCACGTGCGCGACTCTATCCCCTCCGGGTAGAGGTTAAATTACGATTGCTCTCCCTGAGCGAACAGCGTCGTATTTTATTTTTGTGCCAAATGCCACTCGCTGTAGCTATTGACTAAAATCTTTACGCCTATATGCTATCACAATGCACGGTATGAACTCGCAACGCACCCACTTACACATAGATTCACGGCTGTGGCTCTTTCACATCGCGCCACAATCGCCGGTCCCGGGGAGCGTGGCCACCGAGCTATGGTTACACAGGCACATGCACTGCGCGGAACACCGGCACCAGCGGCGGCCGCGAGCGGCGGAACACAACTTCGACGACAATTCTACACGTCGAAGGTCCGGCGGCGCGGCGGTACTAGGGCGTGTTCCCGCGAACGCGAGCTTCGCACGGCACGCGGCTTAGTTACGGCGGACGACGCGGCGCGGAGCGGTGCGGTGCGGAACGAGCGCTCGCACGGGCCAGCGCCGACACACGACAGCCTCCGTCGCAATGACGAAGCGGCCGGGTTCGCGCGCGCGCTCTACGGTACAGCCTCCCGAATCTCCCCGATCATCTGCGAAACGCTACGACTCTGAGGTGAACAAACCCTTCACACTTCTCACTCTAACACGGAGACACTAAAATGGATTTATAATTTTACGTTACATTTAATATGTAGTTTAATCACTCTCGACACTGAAAGGAAATAACACTAACGAATAACGTAACATCATAATGCAATTTTAGTAATGTTAACACAAGCTAAAAGTTTCTAAGTAAAACGCATTCGGTCGGTCACAACAGTTTAGTATCACTATCACGTCACAGAGAAATTATATGAACCCCGCAGTTGATGCTGACGTTATAAATGTAATTAATGTAAAAAAAAACACAGCATACCTACGTACTTACCTACATTATGATATTTTTAACTTCATTCATTTTTAAGGCAGTAGTTAATATTTTACCGGTAACACGAAATCACGGAAATGTTTCCATTAATTGCCCTATTAACAATTTAAATTCTTTCTCCATGATGAAAATGTTTTGTGGATCGAAAGCGATTAAAATCTTGCAAATTGATATCCCTGGGAACGTGCAGGTGACCCGGGCAAAAACATTTCCTATTGTGCTCGTAGAATTCGTCTTTTCGGAGACTCGGTTACATCATTTACTCATACAAACGGCTATCGCTCCGTAATGTTTAATATAAAAATAACAATAACACAGAATATACTTATATATTTGTATTAAGAACGTAAATAACAAATATTATTTCCTTAATCCCCATATATACTTTTAATACGTATATTATAGTGTTATGGCTTTACAGGTAATTTTATTCACAAATAACAAATATCAATTAAAATTATTATATTCATTGACATTATTATGAATCCATGCTGATTTGGGTAAGAAAGAAAATTTAACTTTTTTACTGAACACAGTAATTCTGTGTCGTAGACCACGCTACGAACTTGTACTATTTCGTAGTCGTACGGCTACAAGTTCGTAGCTGCCACTACGAAATAGTATTGTAGACATCTACCTAATTCTCTTTGTTGTCTGCACGATTTTGCATAATGATATTTGAATTCAAAATACAATGTTAGTACATAAAACAGTCCCTTTGTGTTTAAATCATTGTCACATGGATGCGACAATAATGTAAACACAAACTTAATAGAGATAAGAAATAATAAAGCAAGTACAACGTGAGACGCGCTAGCGTAAATAATGTTTTTAGACGACTAATTACAAAATGTGCATATTATGCCGCAGCCAAATAGTTTAATTAGCTTTTCTGTTAACAGCCTAGCCTTTTTATTAAACGGCACTGTTCACTTAGCGGCTGAATGATATTCGGACATTCAATTAAACAGCTAGGCAAATGACTTGGATCGATAACGTTTAACCACTTGCCTAGCCCAGATATTTTTCCGTATAATCGCAATAGCTAACCCTTCCATTGAACAACGTCATTCAACCACACGCCTAGTTTTGTAGAATTATACAAAAGTTCTTATAGGGCGGACTCCGTTCTGACGCTTCTCCGGATATTGCCGCGGCACGCTCGCTAGGCTCGCTCGGATCGCACGTTGTGGTAAACATACTAATCTAATCTAGACAATCTACACAAAAGAATTTTTTAAGTTTTATAAACGTTTCTAAAATAATATTTTTTGCCACTTCATTGCCACTCACTTCGTTATTTATTTAAGTTAACAATTGTTTTGTGCAATAAAGAGTATAATAATTCATAATGTTTTTATTAGTCGACTTCAAAAAATTGAGGTTTTCAATTCGACTGTATGTTTTTTTTTGTATGTTTGTTACGTGATTACTCTGTCAATTATGAATTTAATTCGATGATTCTTTTTTTGTTTGGTAGGCCACTTCAGAGGTGGTCTCAATTAAATTTAACTGGTATCTGACCTGCCCTAGATATTTATTTATGCCAAGATCACTCAAAAGGGAGAAATAAAAAATTTTGACTTCAGCAACTGGCAAATTTAATTATATAGGTATGTGTATTTGTACTTATAAAGTTATTTTTATTGCACTTGAGTTTTGATTAGTAAAAGATATTTATTTTGTACTTTTCAGTGGTTTCTTTAGAAGGCGGTTTAATTGTTTTCTTAAAATTGCTTTTTTTTTTGTAGGTTACCCTAGCACAGCCACTGAATTACATATATACTTCGTTATAATGTTATCTCGTTTGATTGTTAAATTAAAACAATACGTTGTATCTTAAAATAAATAACTTAAATAAACAATTACTAATGCCCGATATTTCATTTTTTTTCTTTTCGTCACGTCATCACCCTATTATACGAATGGTCTCAGCCATTTCAGTCAGCAAGCATCAGCCAGCCAGTTCAGTAAATGTTGTATTAGACGCATTGGCTGAATATCATTCAGGCCTCTAGTTGAACGGCGCCGTTTAGTAAAAAGGCTAGGCTGTTATCTGAAGGGCTAATTAGTCTGGTTGGCTGGTCTCATGGTTGAATGGTCTCAGCCATTTCAGTCAGCAAGCATCAGCCAGCCAGTTCAGTAAATGTTGTATTAGACGCATTGGCTGAATATCATTCAGGCCTCTAGTTGAACGGCGCCGTTTAGTAAAAAGGCTAGGCTGTTATCTGAAGGGCTAATTAGTCTGGTTGGCTGCGAAACATATACTTTAAAATCGGCTTAAGAGTGTATTGTAGACGCTCCCACATGCGGGGTATAGTTGTTCATTTAACTACATTTCGTCGCAATAAGTTATTTCACGTTAGCAGTATGCTTAAAAAAGTTATATCTTTTATCGGAAGTTATTTTAACTAAAGTAATTGTTATAATTTTCATTTAAAGTATTAACTAAAGTAAAAATTCTAGTAAGATTAAAGTTAAAATCAAAAGGCGCAAATTATTTTTTGTTGCGTTACAGGTTTTCATACCTGTCCACCGAAAGGCAATACTTTTCTAATGCCTTATAGGTACAACAAACATGGATAGGTCCGGCTGAATAGGATACGTGCCTGCGGGCTCGGTATCTTTTGCGATACTGATAGATTTAAATCCAAGTGCAAATCGGACACAAATTTAATTCTTTTGCTATTCATACATAAATCTCACACTGTATCCTTAACGGGGTAGTTAAAGAAAATGGAGCGCCAAGCATTGCAGCCTTTCCATACTTATTTCGTCTTAAAAATTCTCCTCACACTTTTCATGCTGGCGCTTTTGAAATTTTTATAAGCTAACGCTGGCTTTTTTTTTGCTTTGGCTGACAAAGTCAGCCTTTATTATCTTCCTTGGCTAATGTTACCTTTAGACAGATTTTCGTTCTGTAGATTTTCTTCGGCAATTGTTCATCACTTATTCTTGAATTTGAAATTTTTCAATACATATACCGTGCAAAGCTGCAAGCCAACACAAATGAACAGACAGCGATCTACGCTTCTTCTCGGTGATCCAGTGGCTCGAGTAAGTATTTATAACGTGACGTACCCTTGAGCCAGTGGCACACCACACAACGAGGCTTTTGGTATATTTTATATAAGTATAGGATTTTGTAGGTGATTTGAAGATAATTATTATAATAGGTAACACTAGTTTAAAGATAAAACTGGTATATAAAACTTGGCAACTTAAGTTGTTTTGTGTCATTTACGGAAAAACTGTTTTGGCAAATCTGCAAAACGGTGCTCTGGCCGCATTAGTCGGCAGTGCGAATATATCTAACTTGGCCAAAATACCCATCCACAATGCGGTGTTGGTGCCACCTTTATTGTACGGTAGTGAGGCCTGGATATGCCCAAAATCAAATGAAAGTAAAATAAAAGCAGTAGAAATGCGATCTAATATGTAATGTTACCATTGTGAACAAAATAAGCAACGAAGAGATACACAGTATGACAGGATTGCACGAGTGTTATTGTAAAAATAAAGAAAAGAATGTTTATATGGTTCTGACACATGGAAAGTTTAAATGATGAAAGACTGATGAAGAAAATGAAAAATGATGAGATTCGAAGAGGCGAAAGAAGTATGTAACGACCGCGAAGCCTGGAGGTCCGTGCTCTCTACTAGCCCGTTAGGGATACAGCGTGAAGATATGTATGTATGCAATCTCGTAGATGTACAGATTTTATAAATTAATAACATTAGTAATGATTTTTTATTTCGGAGTTATTATTACTAAATGCTTTTACTCTTTTGCTAGATGATTTTCATATCTAAGTCAAAACTATAGTTTGTGTAAGTAGATAACTACTTACAAAACTTCACAATAAATCGAATAAAACTATTCAACGCACAAAATATTCATGGTTCTCAAAAATATAATGTATTTGTGTTTTCTACACATGTGCCTTTTAAACCTTCTGTGTAAAATAAAATTACATTATACATACATACATGAATACATACATAACTTCACGCCGTATCCCTAACGGGGTAGTCAGAGAGGACGAGGCGCCAAATTACATTATGTACATAGTAATTAATAAATCACCATTTAAATTGCATAAAATTAAACTAAATTTATATAGCTATAAATAAAAAGCAGAATTTGATTTACTACAAATAAGTATATTATTATTTACGATATCTCTTACAAACATACATTGGGCAAACTATAATCTACAGTCGCATCACAATCCAAATTAATAATACTGCTACTTTTTGTTTTAGATTTATTATGAATATGATCAACAGAAAGTTCAAAAGCATCACAATCTTCGGTCAATTTATCAAAAAAACTACTTATCCTGATCTTAGTACTTTTGTTTTCTGAAGAGTAACATCTCCCATCTTTAGAGTTTAGAGAAAGGTTGGACTCATTGCCAATAATGAAACTGCCTTTCCGAATCGGACTATTTTTAGGAGTAGAACAATTATTGTGCATTACATTCAGCACACCTTTTGTTAAATAAGATTTTCTACGGATTGATGATTTATTATCAAAAACAAGTTTTACTAAATTATTATGAACCTCGGCAGTAACTGTTTCTGGTGCATCAGCTACTATTTTATCCACTATTTCAGATAAATTAACATCATCTATTACATCTTCACTCATATTCAGCATTCCTAATAAATCTCCATTATTATTTTCTTTTCCATGCTTTAAGATCGACATACGTCTAAAGCTACGTCTTAGTGACTGTAATGCTTTCGAAGATTTTCGTCGCTTATTTGATATAAAACTATCTATCGTTTTCTGGCCTTTAATTTTGGGGGTATGTTTCAGTTTTCTTTTAAGTTTGTTAACTTTAACACTAACTTTAGTAGAATTATGATCTGTGCCTTTCAATATTATGTTCTCGCTAGACTTATTATCGGTAGTACAGTTTTTATTTGCTTTCTTATTGTATTTACGTTTCGGCTTTTCAGCATCATTAATATCCTTTTTTTTTCTAATCTTCTTGACTTTTGATGGTTTCTTAATAGATTCTTCATAAGCTTGAACTAAAGATGGATAGTATTGTTGCATCAAGTCTTGTCTTTCAATTGATGTCCATGGAAGCGCCGCATCTTCACCTTCTAATAAAACATAAAAATAAAATGATAGTTATGTTATCATAATAGAAATATTTTAAATATGTTTAAAAATCTTACCTTCAAACTGACCATCGGGAATAAGTGCGTCATATTGACCATCAATATCACTCCATATGACTTCATAGCTTGGAACACCTAAGGGGAAAATTTCGAATAATTTACTTATGTTTCATTCTGATAATAATTGACATAAACATACTACCTCAGAAGAAAGACATTTGCCTTTAGGATTCCTCTTCTTCTTTATTTTAACTGGTTTAATCGTTCTACATATAATGTTATCTTGAAGATGCCATTTGGTTAATAAAGGTAAAAACTTTTCCACGCAATACCTCTCTGACCAATCAAGTTTAGACGACATCAATTTCTGTAAACAATTAAATTATAATCAATAAATGACGTATAATGAAATAACAAATAGAAATAAAAACAGAGATCATACCACAAACTGTATTAGACTTGGACTTTGAATTTTTAAATCGTCAATATTAATTTTTTCTGGACTGGATTTTAAGAATTCTTTCATAACTTCTGGTTCAGGAAACGGCATATTACATGACAGAGCTCGAGCACGAAGTGATAATTCTCTCTTTACTTCAGTCATTTTCAATCTGTATTTAATAAATACATGAAAATCTATCAAATAATAAATAAATTGAAACTTGTGAAATATATTTCTTTATATACCTATTCTAGAATTCTGCAGGCACGGATTAGTTACTAGCTGCGGGTGTGTAAATACTTAACGCTTAACTGTAGTCATGCGTCCACTATAGGTACCCAATTTTAATCTTTAAACCATTCGACTCGACGGCTGGTTAAGCGCGTATAGCGATCAGGACGCGATGTTCGCTGCTCCTAAGATCAGTAACCATATGTATGGACTCTTTGCATAATTTTATTTACAGATATGTAGTTTTTTGTTACTTATATCATTTTACTGTTATATTTCAGTTTCTCGTCATGGTACAAAGAACTAATCCAAACGATATAAAAGCACAATGTCTTTATTCTGAATTAGATAGCGCTAAAGAGGTAATTGGCCAGAATTTCGACACAACTCAGAACGAGTGTTGCACGACGTTAAAATTATAGAATTTTTCAGCACTAGAACATGAAGAAATCCCGAAATTAGAATGAAAAGAAAGAGATGCTCAATCTGTCTACCAAAATCATTTTATGTGATTACATATGTACATTTATGTGTTAAGTGTAAGCTGTTTGTATTATTCTTTCTGACTTATTCAAAACAAGTACTTATGCAATTTGTTTATAAATAATAAAATATTCCAAAACATACCATATCTTTATTAGTAATTCAAAGTCCATAAGTCACTGGAGTCAGAATTATAGAAGTGAACTTTCACGCTACAGTTAAGGGTCAAATAAAATCTTTTTTCGTTTATTTTATCAATAGTAGCTATTGCCGTTGCTTAGTTTATGTGAAATCTATAAAAAGATATCTAGAGAGACAGAGAAACTTTCACATTTGTATCATTAGTATGGAGTGCATGTATAGTGCAAAAATAAAGATAAATAAAGTACAAAAATTGATGAGGTCAATTTAATTTGCGATATCAAATTCTTTTTTTTTAATAATGATGAATAACCGAATGTTGTTGAATTTACTTGTGACCAGTATCATTGCAGCCACGATGCGTGGCACAAACAGGACAACCGTTCTTGCCGTGCGTGCGACCCGCGTGACCACAGCGCTCGCAACGGCCAGGTACAGAAATCCAACGTTTCTTCTCTTCGTAGTACTCTGGGTCGCTTTCCCATGACAACAGTCTACAAAACAACAGATATCATAACTAGCTACTTTAAAATTAAACTAAAATACCACAGTATGTTATAAATTCAAATATATGACATTTTTTATTTCATGTGCATTTGTACATACATGACGTCATGTCATTTCTTACTCAGGGTGGACAAAATATCATGGCGCAACAAAATAGACTTTGATGTCGCTTTTAACAGTAACAGTTAGCTGCTGAATTCCATTACCGTACGTCACGCAATCGACTATCTTTCCATCCCCACCACCTTAATAAATGGCAGTCCACGACTGCGCACTTTTTACGACATTTTCTACCACGTACGAGAATTTTGTGGTACCAACTTATAGCGACGGTATTGCCGGACCGTTACGACTTAGGGACCTTCAAGAGATAAGCCTACTCTTTCCTTAAAAGCCGGCAATGCACTCGTGATGCCCTGGACGTTGCGGGTGTCCATGGGCGGCGGTGATCACTTTCCATCAGGTGACACGCTTGCTCGTTTGCCCCCTCTGATATATAAAAAAAAAGATAAATATTTGGATTTAAAGATGACAAAGAACCATAAAAACATAATGGCAAAGGGCATACTCATCAGCCACCATTTTATTTTTTTTTCATGATGGTACGCAATAAAACTCATATACGCTAGTAACTAATTAATCTGTCTCTAAATGAATTCATTCAATCTGTCAATTGAAGATATTTACGCAAAAATAAATTGATGACAGACTGATGAAGAAAACCTACAGAGCGAAAGTGAGTGGTAAAAGAGGCCTGGGTAGAGCTCTCGCGCTCCCGCTAGGCGTCTTCCTTCTGCACCTTTACGGCTTAGCAGAACCAGGACATGGGCTTCCACGACTCTTCACCTGCCTCCATAACTATTACTACAGCTGGCAGAGACAGATCTTGGTCGATCTGACAGACCAAGTCTTAGCGCTCGGAACTCCACGCGAGGCACTCCTCCAATGTACGCCGGGCGCCATCCTGATCCTCATTTACAAATGTAAAATGTGAATTAACTAGTTATGTATGTACTGAAGTACACATCTTATATAGCTTACTGATATACCTGCGCAGTTGACACAATTTTAAAGGCGCGAGAAATAAATGGACCAATCAGTTAGCTACATCCTGTCATACAGTGACTTACTTTGAAATAATTACTGGTTTTTGTCTTCACGTAAGCATCGTATATTAAAATAAACATTTTTTTTAATTTAAACTTTTGATTTTATAAGCAAGCTTTTACTATTCGTTACTGACTAGATAGCTATAATTTTAAGTCATTATTTTTTAGATCGCAAAAACTTTTGCCATAAAAATTATCAATTCTAGTTTATTATCAAAGTAAACTTTAATAAAAGTTACCCATTTCAATGACACGTATGTACAATTTTGCGTAAGCGAAATAGAAAGTGAATGCATTGCAATAATTTTTCCACCTTACGATTGCTGCATAAGATTGATTATAAAATGGATTTAGCGTTTCGGGTATTTTCGCCGATCGTCTTTTCGTGTTTGCGTAAACGAATATTAACAACGCGTCATATCTTTTGTGCTTTACTATACCTGGGCATAATATCTTTATCAGGAACAGAATGAAGAAAAGATATCACAGTATTTATTGAACTTCCACAGGCTCCTATGGCATAATCACAACCGCAAAGTATAGCCAAGGCAATCATTTTATTCCTACCAAATCCTGAAAATAATATTATGTTAATAATTCAAAATACCAAATGGATATATTTTGAGTATTTCAATTAGTTCTATTATTTCCTATCTGGACTTTAGTGAAAGGTTCAGAGGTCCAGAAGAAGCAAATAATTAATTTTATAAAAGTTGGAAAAGTGAGCTTTCTTTTGTTTAATGACCTGCCATACCCAGGAACTTCCTAGACGTAAAAAACACTTCCCAAGGCGAAACTCAACAGTGAAGCCGACCAGCTTTACTATTTCATTGTAACTACATACAAACACACACACATATTGACATCCAAGCAAGATGATAAGCCGCTATTTCACTAGAAGATATACTGTGATTTCTTCTAATGAAGGACCCATATTATGCACATATAATGTTGTGCTTCATATGACTTTTCTAATGGAATAGTCCATTTTTATGTCCATGGTCTCGATATCCCAGTGATAGCAACAGCCCTGTCTGTAATTGTAATAGACATATTTATAAATAAACTTGCCATTTTCATGGAACATTTTGTCAGCATCATAACATTCGATGGAGCCTTGCATTGCACCCCCACCTGCTGCACTAGATACGCTAAAATTACGATAAACGCGTCGTGCGCCATATGCAAAACAATCAGAATCTTGTGAAATAACTGCATTTACCAACTGCATAGAAAAATAAACAAAAATTACATCAATACAACTTTTTGAACTCAAGATGGAATATACAATTGTATATCAATTTCTTAAATGTTATCAATTTTATTTAAATGTATATCAATTTCTATATGTGTATAATATAATATACTAGCGTTGCCTGCGACTTCGTTCGCCTGGTCTTCATAGTAGTAAGTAAATTACATAATTCTGAAACCTTCGCGGCTACGCAGAACAACTAACCATAACTCACAAAACTAACTCACCAAATATAACTCGTCAAAGTTTTGTCACAATCGGATGAATATTTAGGAGACCGTAAAGAATAAACATACAAATAAGAAACATTCTTTTTTTATATATAAATAGACTAGCTGTTGCCCATGACATCGTTTACATAGTCTTATTTACATATTAAAGAAACCTTAGTGTGCATATGCAGAACAACTCACCAAAGTTTGATCTCAATCTAATGAATGGTTTAGGAAAGCATAAAAGACAAACATACAAAAAAATCATGATTTTTGTTTATATAGATGTGTATCATTATATATTGTATAGTATAAATATCGTGTTTTAAGTATAATATGTATTTCTTTTAATTGTTAAATCGAAAGGTTGCCTGAAAGAAATCGCTTTAGCGATCAGGTCACTGAAATTGTCTATGGTTTTTTTTTGTATATTGTAGGTAATATACTTTTACTGGTGCGATAAAGACTATTGTATACTTGAAATTTGATTTATAATGGATATTTATAATTATGTATCAGATTTGTTCTAAAAATGACCAGTAATGTGAATAATAATTTAATTAATAATTTGTAACAAACAGTGTAGGTAATTAATTCAGATCAATCTACCAGAAATACTCTTCACTCCAATATTTAGAATTCGGTGGAATCCAATAAATACATACATATCATCTTCTTCGCACTGTACAAATAAATATTTGAATTTAGTCATTATTTGGCAAATCATGTTTCAATTACAAACCTACTTGAATTAGTATTGATTTAGTTCAATCAATACTCATTACTCACCCCTTGCGCGTTTAGCTGTGCACATGTTGCTTCGGCCTCACCATGTCCCTTGATACATCTGACTCCCATACATTTCAAAAGTAATTCACACTAAAGAAACACAAAGTAAAAATCAGAAATGAAATGTATTAAATTATACATTTTATAATTTTATATACAATCTAGTCAACAAATCAACCTCCAGATTTGCACACAGAATCGTTAAATTTCTGGCTAATACATGACCTACTAGCTACCACTTGCTAGTTATACACAAGAAATATCACAAAGTAAACGCTGCTACTACATGCATTGCAAAAATAATATTTGTACTTCTAGTTAATAAATTATGATTTTTTTAAATTAAATAAACATTTATTGGACCTGGTATAGTTTGAGCATTCTAAATATAAAAATCCACATGTACAATACTTTGTGCACTTACTTCTTTCAAAACACCCTTAAATCTTCTCCGAGCAATATCAGGTTTTTTATTAATCCCTGTGTCAGCCTTCGGAGCAGCACCACGAAATTGTATAGCATTTCGAACAGCCATAACATCACGTTTAAGTTCAGGTGCATCACCTTCAAGTACAAATATAGGATTCACTTCAGCTAACAACAAATACATCGTTCTGAAGAATAAATTCCTATAAATTACAAAATAAACCTTAATTACGTTATTTAATGTATATATATATTTACAGTGTGTAAACAACTTAACACCTTAAATACAATCTAGGTTGTATATAATGATCAGCAACATTCTGACTATCACAAACCCAGCCAGATAAATCTACAGCAATTGTTTCCCCTCTAATCTGGAAAATAAAATAAATTAAGTACGTCGTTACATTACATACATAAACTTATAATTTATTTATTTGCTTTAAAATCCACAATTTATGAAATGCAATAATTTTAACAGCTTGAAAATGATAAAAAAATATGTGTCCACCTCATGCAAAGATTTTTTTTCACTGTATGGAGATAAAACAGTCCATAATCCTTTTATACCCATTATACACTTTATACCTTAACCTATAATCTAACAATATCAATTATATAAAACGTAGTGATTATATTCTTTTTGATTTTAATAATAAAAAAAGAAACATAATTTATTTTAAATTCAACGGAATGATGTCATTTTTTCTAGGGATGTCGATATTCACAGTCTGATGAAACTCCAGACAGAAAAACAGGTTGTATGAAACGTGTGCTAACTGTTATGGCGGCTATCTCTGTCTTTTTCGACCTCATACGGACGTCTCTTTCTCAATCTGTCGGTTTTTAATTTTTTGTCATTCTTTTCCGTCAATATATTAGTACTCTGTAATCTGTGTTAATTTCATTGTCTTGTCTGCAGGCATTGATATTTATAAGTTTTTTTCAAATATACGTATTTAATTATTGGATTTACAATTCCGAAAAGTATAATAGTGTTCCGTGGTGTTGTATTAATCAGTTATTTTATGTCCATTCACCAGTTACTAATTTTTGTCAAAGTATGATTGCGATGGTTCTTGACCTCTAACCTTACATTAATACTACATAATACTGATATACTACTACATTTAAATATGAAAACACTTAATATTGAATACCGCTTTTAAGGGACTTTTTGGCGGGAACGGGAAAAGTGAGGTTGTCATTTTATTTGGATTTTCTATTTATTACGTTTTTAGGAATTTTAAAGTACAACAGTGATAATATATTGTGTTTTAAAGCTCTCTGTAAGTGAAAAGAATGAAGGAAATCTAAATAAACATGTGTAGCTGAAGTTTTCGCGTTTTTTCAAGAAGTCCTTTTTAACTTCAGTAAAACCTATTATCACTTTACTGTAGTGCTATTCACAACACGAAAACATCCTTGCATAGGATGAAACATCCGTGAGCTTTAAATTGTAATGAGCCAAGGTTGTTTGCATCCACAGACAAATTAGCCTAAAGAGAGGAAATGAAAGGGCACCGTTTTCTGGCATCGATGCGCACAAACGCTCATGTAACTTCAAACACAAACGCGCGCTCCTTTAGTATTAACCAGAAAGCGGATCCGTGACCTGTGTCTAATTGTTTTAAAAAATATAGTATAAATTACGTAAATAATGCCAAATTGCACCGTAAAGTGGTGTGGTAGTGACAGTCGTAAAAATAATTTCAAAAAGGATAATATCACGTTTCATCGGTAAGTATAAAATTAATAATAAAAATTTATATAAAAAAAATGCAGAGCTCTCACTATACTGGTCGCTGGTAGCTTTGAGTCAGCGTTTATCCTTGTCTAGCAAGCTATAATTACATGTTGCGACCTCACTCTTGCAAGATGGCACGTGTAAGTAGGGACGCGAAAAAAGTATCGATATATCAATATATTTTCCATTAATTTTGAGAATTTATAATGACTACCACTCTTTGAAATTATATACCTAGTTCCATCCATACTATCCATACTATATAATAATATAATATATATAACATATAATTATATAATATATAATTATATATAATATTATATAATTGTATAATCCATATACATACTATCCATATCCATACTAATATTATAAATGCTAGTCTCTCTGTCTGTCTGTCCGTCTGTCTGCTTGGTTTTCACGGCTAAACCGCCATACCGATTTTAATAAAATTTAGCATGGACATAGTTTAACACCAGGGGGTGAACATATGCTATTTTATTTTTCAAAAATATACCCCTAAAGGGGTGAATAAGGGGATGAAACTTTGTATGGGAAATTTTTAACCCCTGAACCGATTAAGACGAAATTTAGTATAGTACATAAATAAAACGTTTTCTATTAAATAACATACTTCTTTTTTCCAAAAATCTACCCCTAAAGGAGTGAAAAGGGGATGAAACTTTGTATGGGAAATTTTTAAGCGCTGAATGGATTAAGATGTAATTTGGTACTGAGATACACCTTTTCTATTAAAAAAACACAGTTATCATTAAAAAGATGTCACCGTTCTTTTTTCAACCGACGAAAAAATGATGGAGGTTCTCAAGTCAGTGCATATATTTTTTTGTAGTAGCTTTTTACAGAGTAGTCAGATTTTGATGATTCTCTTTTATTGGATAGAGTATATCTCGAGTTTTGGGTTCAATTTAATTCAGAAAAATTTTAAGAATACAATTTAACCGACTTAAAAAAAAACACTGAAAAGTACAAAATAACTATTCTTTACTAATCAAAACTCAAATACAAA
The DNA here is from genome assembly GCA_907165235.1 of Zeuzera pyrina. Classification (NCBI taxonomy): domain Eukaryota; kingdom Metazoa; phylum Arthropoda; class Insecta; order Lepidoptera; family Cossidae; genus Zeuzera; species Zeuzera pyrina. The sequence continues at coordinate 15,796,306 of OU015617.1, forward strand.
AAAAAAATACTTTATACATACGATACAAATACCTATACAATTAAATTCGACAGTTACTGAAATCGATGCAAGCCTCCCAAACTAATAGACTTTCTGTTGTGGCACATTAATTTGAAACCCACTTTGATAACCGTCAAATTTAATTATGTACATACATACATACAATCTTCACACCATATCCCTAACGGGGTAGTCAGAGGGACGGAGCGCCAAGTGTCGTGGTCCTTACATACTTCTTTCGCTTTTTCAAATCTCATCATTCTCCTCACACATTTTTGCCTAGGTATGCGAGTGCTTTTGACATTTCCGTCGACTAACACTAGCAAATTTAATTATATACGTATTTATATCGTATGTATAAAGTATTTTTTTTTTATATTTGAGTTGTAATTAGTAAAGGATAGTTATTTTATACTTTTCAGTGTTTATTTCTAGTAGGTTTAAATTTTTTCTTAATTTTTTTTATTTCTCCCATTTGAGTGCCTTGGTCTAAATAAATATATAGGATGGGTCTTCAACTAACTACTTTTCTAATTATAGAACGAAATTATATAAAAATGTATCATCAATATAAATAAAGCTTATAATTAGTAATTATTATTTCGTGTATCTTCAAAGGCCAAGCTCAATACCAGTGCAATTTAAATGGGACCACCTCGGAAGTATATCAAACAAAAAAAAATTTTTAAATCGGTACACAATTGATGAGGTTATCGGTGAACATACATAAAAAAAACATACAGACGCACATAGAATCTCCTTCTTTTTAAAGTCGGTTAAAAAAATACATACAGACGAAAAGGTTGGGTGTTTCTACCACCAAAGCTTTTCAGTTTCGTTTTTTGTCAATTTAATATTTTGTTAAAAAGTTTTACATTAGGAGAAACACGTACTACCCAAACGAATTTGATTTGCATTTCTATTCCAAATTTTTGATTTTTTTGTTTCGAAATAAAGAATCTTGTTTTGATTAATTATACATATTTTATTATTTCTATTTTTAAAATAAGCTTATGAAAATAATTCTTGTGTTTATCGATATATACATATTCTACGAGTACATCACTATTTCGTTTAGTATGTGACGTTACCTGGCCGCCCGCTTACGTCTCATTCCTCTAACCTTGACAGAATAGTTCGCTTAGAAATTCATAAACATTTCAGGTCTCTAGGGTAGTTTGTCTGTGTTTGCATCCGATGATCACATCCGATGTTCGAATTTTCCATACTAATTTATGAAATTGGCATTCACAACTTCACGGATGTAACAACGTGAGAAAGAGAAGTCCGATGACCTCTCGTTCTCAACCTCGACTTTAGCAAGACTTTAGCTGTCAAAATGTAATTTTGACACATTTTTGACACCTCGCCGCGTGCAACGTTGCGTACATCCTCGCGCTCGTGAACTGTCAAATTGTATGAAAACATCCATGAGCGAAAAGCTACTTTTTATTAGACGAGTTCTACGATGTTAAGCTATTTTCTCGGTGAACTGTTAAAATTTTGGATGTTTTTCTTGAAATAATTAAAATGTACTCTATTTTCAACGTGTGATACATGTGTCACAAAGTTACGTGCAATTTTATTGAACAAAAAAACTAATTTTGTGAAGGAAGACGCTTAATATGGAAATTAACATCAAGATGGTAGACTTATAGTAGAAAAGGCGTGAATAAATTTAGCGATTTTCAATGTTTTCTATACGCAAAATGTTCATTTTGCTGCTATTGTTTGCAAACGAAGGTGAGGTTACCATGAATATTGCAATTGTTTTCTTGAATTGAATTTTATTACTAAATTATAATTAATGTTATAAGTGATTAATTTCATAAAATTTGTGATTACATGATCATATCATATACGTAATCGAACTGTAAGTGCGATTACGTATATGATATAGTTATTTTAAGTAAAATTTAAGTCTAGCGGTGAAAAATTGTGGTAATATTTTTCGTCCTGGTTTTGGATTGAAGCATACCCAGTCCACAGTAAAAATATCTCAATATTCATATGTAAACAAAGTTATGAACAAAAACGAGGTTTTGCCATGTAGTTAACAATTTATATAGGTATATCTTATTTTGCTCTTGAGTACAAAATACAAATCTCGTCTGGATTATATTTGTGTTAAAGTGTAGTGATTTACTTTGTTACCCAGTGACACTATATTAATAATAAAGCAACACTAGTCTATTAGTATTTAGTTAGTAATGTAAGATCAAAGATGTAAGATTTAAGTTGATACACAATCAGACATAATGAAATAAAACTAAACAACAATAGGTAAATCTACAACCTATAGGTACCTACTGAAATTGACTCAGCTGTATTCACATTGCTATATGATAAAACTGATATATACTGACTTAAATAACCAAAACATAAAACTGACTTAAATTTACATGCATAATCCTCCAACAACTTCACTAATCTTGTTTTGAGTTATAAAACATTATATCTCTATGTAACCTAGTTAATACTTTTAATATTATTGTATTACAGGTAACATCATGTCTAAGGTTTGCAAGAAATCTTCCAAAATGTATATAATGTATTGCATAAATATAAGGTAAAAAATATTTTAGAGATATTATTTGTCAAAGTAAACATGAGTACTTAATAAAAATAAAACATAAAATACAATAGGAGTTTTCATTGTATGAATTAGCTGTAGTGTGATAATTGATAAAAAAATATAATATGAATCAGGACAATTAGATTACTAAAATAGGTATATTATATAGTTCACAGATAATAATTGGAAACTTCCAGATTGAGGCCATTTTATGTAGGAATTAGCATTATTTTAAGGGGTATCCTTTATTGTTTTCAATGTTTATTGAAGTTTAAAGTTCACTTTTAACTTTAATTTTCATCCTTTTTCACATAACTAACTTTCTAGTAGATAATACCTAGGTAGTAATTTTATTCAATATTAATATATTCACAACCTCACTAGTCACAATACCAAAAAATTAGTAGAACATTCAATGTAATAATAGGTAGGTACCTACTCCTAAATCTAATATACTAGGTAATATTATGCAATATCATTACAATGGAGTATATGGTATTTATTATAAATTTATTGTTTTCTGTTTGTGATTGGTCGCTTTAACACCATCATTGCATTATAAATTAAGACTAAAAAGACTAAAGCATAAAAAATCATAGTAACACATGAGCAATACATTTAAATTACATAAGTATAGTAAGTACATAAAATATTTCTATCGCATAGGGGATAAGTAGGTGCTTATAGCAACGAAGGGATAAGCTATTAGCCTACCTACTTACATCATGAATATACCTAAGTATGCATTAAATTGAAAATCGAGATTTTAATTTTCGATAATAAACACATTCCTCTTAGAAAGTAGGGGCATATAAACCTTATCCCTATAATTTGATTTTAAAATCAAAGTCTAATCTAATTACACACTACAAACTATTAAACAATAAATTTTAGGTCTGTGATAAATTATTAAAATTTCACTTGCCACCAGTTTTAAATAAGTCCTTATTTCTAGCGGTAAAGCACACAATTTAACGTAAGGGCGTTTTTTCATCGGCCGACACGATAACGATAATATCGTAGCCGTCACACCAGAGCGATACCTATATTTTATTATCTTGAAGCTTCTTGATTCAACGACACGGTACCGATATCGATGGCGACAAAACAAAAACACAACTTTCATGTCTCGATGACAAAGATTACATCTTCGAGATCAGTGCGTTAACTATAAAACTATACTTATTCAATATGGCAGACGACAAATTATATTTAGTTATATAGTATATCTGCTTTACTTGTGTCTAACGTATCTAACGTTGAAGGAACTTATTTGAAAGTCATTTTGAATACTTAATCAAACTAAACTCTGTTCAGTACAATGGAGTGACCTTTGAGCGAATGACAGATTAGCGGAGAGGTGGGAGGGTGGTGACGTTGAACCCACACATGCACCATTGTGTAATTATAACATACATCCTTGATTTTATCGGGACGATTCTATGGGGAGCGGACGTAGTACTGACAAGTCGCCGCCGATGGCCGGCGACGATAAATCGGGATTGGGTCGTTCAGTGAAAAAGCGTCGTTCCATACATTTCTGTGCCCCGATATCAATGAGTCTGCATCGGCGACGATATATCGTTATCGTGAGGGCCAATGAAAAAGCGCTCTAACAAATACTACTTATAACATCCGTTCTTTCAAATAGCAAATACCCGTTATTATTATTACAAAATAACAGCAGTAATAAAAGCACTTGCATAACTTAGGCGAAAGTGTGAGAGGAATAATGCATAGACGGATATAATGAGATTTGATAAGGTGGAAGAAATATTCAAGGACAGCTTTGCTTGGTAACTCCGTCAGCAATACAGCAGCGTGAAAGTTGAAACTATCGTTTAGGTACATAAAACGAGAAATACATAGACACCTACCCATTACTATTTACCATAGTTATGAGACCTTATTCGGTCTCATTTATTCTGTTATATTTATTATTTATCTTATTCTCATTAAAAGATTAATCTTTACTATAAAGCGAGACACCTAGTAATATTATTAGATTATGAAATTGGTTGCTAGTTATTTTATTGCAGAAAGGTATACTAAAGACATCGGCTTTGTGGGCGTAGATCCCTTTGCCTTCTCTCTCAAGAAGAAAAATCGTACAAAAAACAATTTAAAATTTTTGACCGATTTTTTTAATACACATCGATACACATCTCTTCTTTGATGTAATAAATCGAAATCTCTCGTAAGAATTAAGTATTTGAAACGTTTCGATGTCGTTTGCGATAGGTAGATAATATATTTCAAAAACCTCAGGAATTGTAAACAACATATTTCGAATCATAGGGTTAGAATGGATGCTGTATGTCATGCACCAGCAGAAAACAAACAGTTGTGACTTAAAATATGATATCCAGTAAATACAATGTCCACGAAATGTGAGTATGGATAGGTACTTTTATTGTAATATGTACAAATTCTAAAACTAAATAATAACTCATAACCATGAAGTTTTATAACTACATTACATACCCTTGTAAGTACTTATGTAGTAGGTAAATGAAATCACAACAGTATTGTTTATTTTTGATGTACAGACAGGAACCTTTTTAAGAAAATTAGTATTAACATTAATGAGATTAATAGAGCTGTAGCTGTGTATAATATAATATGTATATTTCTAATAAAATGTTGATATGTATGTATATACATTTTCTGAATTGTATTAGTGGTATAATTCAGAGGGATAACAAATTAATGGTCTTTTTTCTTTTAAATATTGACCAGCAATGAATTAAAATTCAGTTCAATTGATTGACTATTAGAAAGTTACTTTTTCCAACAGCTGCACATTAATTTTATTTAGGTAACAATTAATTTTATGCAACTTTTTTCTTACAGATACATATGGATACAGCTATTGATTACAATTTTATAATTGTTGTTGAGAAGTAAGAACTGAGAAATCATAGCATTCAACAAAGCTTTGTTCAAGTTTCCACAACTTTTCTAGTCACAGAAAATTTTGTATTGATTGTTAAATAATAATTAAAGATTTATTAAAAGCAAGAGTATGTACATACCTACTACCTTTTAATGTCATTCCTGATATAATTTATAAGTAGGTAATTTATTCTATGGCACTGACAATAAGAATGATTGATAGGAGTATGAGTAACTACTAATATTTTTAGAATTATTAATACACATTTACCTACAGAAAGTATACAAGTATCCAGGTAAGATGTATGAAAACATTGTGTATAATTTTTATGGAGATATAATTTGGAGAACTAAAAGAATAAAAAAGAATGTACCTACCGTGTTTATAAATTGTATCTTATAAATCTCAATTATAATAAAAGTATGCAGGTACAAAATAAGTAGATCAGTAGATATCATTAGTGTATTTATTTCATAAAGCAAAGTTTAATAGTTACTTATTACATTTATATTAAATAAGATTGATAACAATTGTTTGTAACATGACTTCTATAGTATTTAAAAATAGCACAAAGTTTTAGAAACCTATTTATATACATAAAAAATATATCCTATACCAGTTATCATAACATTTTTGTAATTCATCGGTAATTTGTAATTCACAGGCACATGGTAGGCAGGTACATTATCATTTCTTTTTCTTTTCTTCAAGGTTTACACTTCAAAATACATTTTAACATTTCAATGCATTAACATTTCTCTTTTTAATCATCTCTATTTTTTTACATCATGATCTTGCATTGTAATACATAAAATGATAAGTGGATATTGGTTATTTCTTTGTATGAGAACTTGACACTGCCTCTCTTTTCAAACCCATTCCCACTGAAATATTAAAATAAACACCTTTAAGTTGCAGTTTTAAAAAAACATGACAAATTACAGAGAATCCAGTTTCCCGCACTTTTTGTTTAATGTTTAGTTGGCTATTACAGCAAAATATGAAACACATTTTTGTCCTCACTTCTACAATACTTACTTATAAGTGGCAATAACTCTTCTAAGTCTCACATATTTATGTTTTTTTACAGAAACAAATGGCGTGGTATTGTAGCTTTTGTAGGATTCGTAGCGTCCTCGATCACCAAAATCACCATAAATGTCCATGAACTGCAGTTTTAGTCACATTAATTCCTTGAGAAATCCTTAGCACCATGTATTTCATGAATATGAGATCACTGTACAACACCGTTGCTCAAATAATATAAAGGTAAGTGACGAGAGTGACGATGTTATGCGGGCATCATGACACCATTTTTAAAACTTATTGACAACTGACAAAATGACAAGTTGACAAATGACGACTCCGTATGTAATAAAATGAATGGACCGGGAGTTGGTATTTAGTTCGATTCATATAACTGTAACATTTTTTTTTTTATTGTGTTTATTTACATTAACAAAAAGTACATACATTTGTTAATATTTACAAACTTAAAACTACACATTATCTTAAATAATAAAATTCCTTAAAGTTGCCGCTTAGAAAGCTGTCATTGCTCAAGGTACCCAGCAGACTGGCAACTAGGGATGTGAAAAAATAATCGATTTTCATTTTAATCGATTATTATTTCTTTGTAATCGATTTTTAAAAATCGATTATATAAATTACACTTGTTTTTATTAAAAATATGAAGAAATGAAAAATAAAGAAATCCAATGCTGCCAAAATTACACATTTTAATTGCGACGAATGAAAAAATGCGAAGTAAGTTCACTACCATGAACAAGTCGATCAAAAGACGGCACCATCTGTATGTATGTACGTAAACCAATTTCGTATTTGTTAAACAGTTTCCTTTCTTTCGAGTGTAAATAATTTAAAAAAACATCTTCTAACGGTAAAACACCTAAAAGCGGCTGGCGGAAGTATTTTTTCATGAAGAAGGATAATACCACAGCACAATGCAAATATTGCCCGAAAGAATTAAAAACATGTAGCAATACTACCAATTTAAAGCAACTTAATTGATTTTTTGCCGTAGAACACACGTGATGATATTCAGGATATCAGCTGATGGAAATAACTCAAAACATAGCAAAAATGACATGCCGGGACAGTCTAACCTAATGTGGAAATCATTTTTTTTAATTTTTTTTCATTGTTTAAACTTAGAAGTTTTCAGAAAGATTTGTTTTGAAACCAGGAGGTTGTCGTTTTGGTTATTTTTCGTACTTATCATTTTATTTTCTTTTTATTCTAATAAATTGTTAATACTATACTAATCTCTTAGTTTTATTACTGTATAGAAAAGCAGACTTTTTTTTCAATTAATACTAAAAAAATCGATTTTTTCACAAAAATCGATTATTTATTGTAATTAAAATCGATTTTTCTCAAATCGATTAATACTGAAAAGAAAACAATCAATTTTTAAGTAATCTATTTTTTTCACTTAATGTCCCTACTGGCAGCATTGCCTCTTTGAATAGCCAAACTGATTCGTTGGCGGAAGAAGCTGCCAGCCCGGCGGTCTCCCGAAGCCTCGACCAGTCTCTTACAAATATCAGAAACCAGTCGATGGGCTTCGGGGCCCCAGGGACCCAAAGTTTCGACTGCAAAGGGCGTAAATATGAAACTCTCAGAGAGAGTCGCATACTTACGCCGCTTCAAGTTCTCGGCAACGCTGGCCGCGGCACCTGCTGACTTGGAAGTCGCCGGCACATGGGAAACAGCAAGTGTATCGACACAAGTGGCATCCCACACGAGCGATCTTCCAAGTTTCCAAGGAATGAGCGTCAAACCATTCGGTCTCCTGCTGTCGCTGCGCGCAATACCTACAGGTTCTAAGACTGCAGGAACGCCAGCGGCGACAAGAGTCCGCCGAATGACGTCATTCAAGGCAGCATGTGGTGACATGCGGCCCGCACTACGTAAACAGGATAAACCGTGGTGACCTAGTACATCGACGAGATCACCACAGCGACAACGGTGAGGAAGGTTAGTCCTGGCCCCCAGACGAAGGGATACTATGAGAGAAAGCGTGGTATTGTCGATTAAGGTTCCTAAGTTTTTTGAAGGTATTACCTTCAACCAGTGTCCTAACTCCTTCTCAGAAACAGCCAGGAGGCGAGACCGATCTTTTTCGGTACTACAAGAATCTAAAAGTTGTAATTGAACATTTTTGCATTGAGGCTCATCCCAATGTTTCTGAGAAAAGGTCGATGTAGACAGGTTAGTACTCGGACAAACACTTAACCAAGCATTTCGAGCATCAGTCAAGCACGGCACCTCAACCGATCCTAAGGAAGGGCGAATAACAGATAGGAAAAGGTTTTCCGTGCTATAGGCTGACGAAAGAAAAGCAGGCAGTGACACACTCGAGATTTTGCGTATGCCCAGGCCTCCATAACAGATAGGAAGCGAGGCTTGATTCCAGACCCTGTCATCAACAAAGGAGCAATTTAATATTTTAGAGAATGTATTATTCAGAATATTGTCTACAGATTTTAAAAGCGTTTGAAATTTAAAAAGCTGAGAACAGCGAAGAGCATATGTAAATTTTGGAACAAAAAGGCAAAAGCGGACAATGAGGAGAGCCATGTGAGAATTAATTTTCAAAAGTTTGTCTGAAGACTGGCTAAATTTTTGTATTTGATCATTGATAAAGCAGGGTATGGAGTCATCTAAAACGGGAGCACCTAGGAGGTACAGCGATTCTTTCGACAAGACTTTAATATTTGGTGCCAGATTGTTAAATTTATTAATTATTTCATTTTTTGTAATAATTGAAACAGAATCGGAAACAAAGAGTTCACATTTAGAAAAATTTAATTCTAAGCCCAATATCTTTAAACCTTTGAATGAGGGTTTTAAGGTCTTCTAAAACAGTAATTGCTTTACCTCCTATTGTTCCGTCGTCAAGGTACCAAATATTAAATTTGGAATTTAAATTACAAATCGCAGGATGGATAGCCAAACTGAAAATAGCTGGTCCGAGAGGATCACCTTGTTGACAGCCAACTTCGGAATGTAATAAATTATCTCTATATATTGATTTTGAAGGACTGCTGTAAGATTGCCATAGGTAGGGATATATGTCCGGAACATGCTGTTTTATCTGTCAACAAGGTGGATCTATCAACAGAATTAAATGCATTTTTTATGTCTACTTTGAGAAGTACCTCACCTCCATCATGTGTCAAGAAAGCACGCGCTGCATGCACTGCCGCCTCACATCCTCTCTTTGAGCCAAAACCTACTTGTGTAGGACAAAAATAGTTTGATACGGTAAGAAGAATGTGACGGCAACAAATTTTGGAGGCAATGCGGCGTATAGTTGCACCTACGGCAATTGGCCTAACGCCACCGTCTTTTTTTTTCAGGGCACATAAATTGGCACCATACAGGATGTCGGTTATCTCCGGGGGGGCCTTACCAGCCAGCATAATGTTTATTAGAGCTGTTAAACTAGATAAGAGTGTCTTACCGATATCACCGACAGAGCCTGTAATCAGATCTTTATAATGTTGTGGCGGTAAGCCATCGAGACCTCCCGCGGAACCGCTTTTAAAATAATTTATTGCAGCAAGCACATCTTCCTCCGTAGCTCGAGTCGACACATCATTTGGATGTGGGGGATCTGGCAGACAACAAGCCACAGAGGAAGAGGGATGCTTTGATCTGAGAGCAAAAAGAGTCTCGGCCGTATTCGGTGCTAAAACATCGCTGGAAAATAGCAAGTGGACGGCACCTCTTAGATCGCCGTCGCTAATTTTTGATTCTATTTTTGGAATACTGTCTGAATTGAAAGATTTATAAATGGGCCGAACATGAATGCTCGGAACTGAATAGTTAGAGCACTTATGTTTTATTTTTTGTGTTAAGGAAATTTTATCTTTATCGTTTTGTTCCAAACATAAAGTTCTATAACCGAAAACGAGCAGTTCTTCCCAATCGCATTTATCATTTCGGTTTAATATTCTTTGTATTATTAAATTATGGGATTTGGCTACGCTGATGCGTGCGCCACGTGGAATACGCTTTATTAAGCATACATTGTTTTTGAGCGAACCTATAAATTTCCAAAAAGGTGTGCGATTGTGATTGGAATTTGAGGAATTAGTCAAATTATTGGACTGAGATGGCACTGATAAGGAAGTGGGGCCTGAAGCAATGCCGGTAGTGTCACACCGTTTGTGTACCCTGACGACATGAATCTTCAAGCCCCTATTTCCACGAAAAAAACGAGGTTGGGAACACTGTTCACATTTTATTAAATTTTCTAGCGATGGGTCATTACTTATATGTGAGCTAGAGGAAGGTAAGGATGTGAGGGCCGGGAGCATATCATGACATAATATTACGAAAAATTACAATAAAACTACAGTGAAAAATAAGCTATAAGCGCTAAAATCTCTAAGCAACCGTTCTTGTTGACGTTGCTATGGCAGAACTGTTACACCCGGCCGGATAAGAACCCCGCAATATGTGGACTGCCGCTGCGTCCACCACCTGAAACAAAAACACCACTGTGAGAACCAGATATGGGGAAAATTATAGTAATGAAATTTGACCAAAAAAAGACGAAAGGACTTTAAAATAATTTTAAGAAAGAAGAGCCAAACAGTTGTCAATGATGACAATTGACTTTCTGTAACATTAGGTACATACATTATATAAATATAATAATAATAATAATATACTCAGACATTTCACACAGCGCCATCTAGTCCCAAAGTAAGCAGCATAGCGCTTGTGTTATGGGTACTAGACAACGGATATACTACGTATATACTTTTCTTTTGTAAATAAATACATATTATACATAATCACCCAGACTCGGGGCGGGAATCGAACCCGCAACCCCCGTTTACTTTCCGAGGCTCTTAGCCGTTGCGCCACGGAGGTCGTCATTACATTTACATTAAAACATTTATACGTGTATTTTTACATTTTCAATGAGCTTTGTATTTAAACATCATCGGAATGATCAGAACAATTTTAAAAACAAATTTCTTCTTTATATTATACTATTAAATTTCGTTTTTGCACATGTGTACATTGTAAAAAGTTTTTTGTTGCCAACTCCTTGACTGTTACATCGTAGGAAAATCCTTGCGAACAACCTAAGTAATCTTTCATCGATGTTGTCAACGATGCGTTTATCCGTTGTTTCATCCGATGAAATGAAGTTGTGAATAGCACTACTGGAGGAGTGTTAGGGCAAGTTATGTTATTAGGCTGATGGCCTTGTTGCCAATGTCTTAAGAAATAATTAAAAAAAATTACCGCTTTTATTTACATTTTGTTTACATTTTACATTCTAATGTGATTGTAATGACATCATTCACTAGTACCAATAGATAATACATGAGCGTGTTAATAATATGACGACCAAACACTAATGACGATAGTATTTACATCTAATCAGTACATAACAGTGTTATCTCAGTATAACCGCAAAAGGGGACCGGACGTGCCAACTAATCTTTGTTATTCATTTGTTACTACCTAATAGGAGATACGAAGAAGAAAATAAGTCTTATATTACTTTTATATTTGAATACTTACTCATTACAATGTCGTATTTGAAACAGTTGAAGAGGTTAAGGTAAGTTGTTTTGACAAAACACTAGTTATGGTTTATTAAAATTTTAGTGTTCGCTTAGTCTAAGGTTTAGAAGAACTCCCATTTCCTATTTAACATAAGATCATAAATATTTTTCAACTAATTCTTAGGGAGCAAAACTGTGCCTATATAGCCATTATTTTAGATATTATTCAGTTTCCAAAAGTAAAGTTTAACTTTACAGAATCCTTTCTTCCCAAAATAGTTTGTGAAGTTCTTATGGTTGAATTAACTTTTGAAGCGATTGCAGTGTGACGGAGCAATTTTCTTAGCTACAATTTGCTTTAACAATTCAAAAAATACTAATAATTGCAATGTTTGCGATAAATGTATGGCAAACATTTATATTAACAACACATGTAAAATGCAGTTAGAAAGCATTGGAGAAAAATTCAAAATACAAAAAGGAGTATAACAGAGTGATTTGATATCCCCAAAGCTCATCACGTTGATGCTATAAGAAACATTTAGGAATTTGAATACGAACAGCTTGAGAATATATGTAAACGAAAGTAAATTAACATATCTCAGATTTGCCAATTGCTTAGTTTTGTTTACTGAAGGTCCAAAAACACTACAGAGTATGTTACAACAGAAAGTCAAAAGGCTGCACTTACTGTAAACATATCCAAGACCAAAGCAAAGACTTTTTTTTATTTCAAATAAGATAAAAAAAATGTGATCATTTGACCTGGCCTACCTGATGGAAAGCTACAAACGAGGCTGAATAGAAACATGCATGTCCAGAAGATATCTATTGCCTTGATTAATAAACAAAAGTAAATACTTATTGTAGACAACAAAGATGTGGAATATGTTTATAAATATGTTTACCTTGGACTAATTATATCATCAAATCTAAAATAATTGTCCAAAGAAATAAACAGAACAACTGGTTCAGTATTGGTCTCTGAAATAAATTATGATAAGCAAATCCATTCATATATTTGAAAAAAGGAAGGCCTACAGAACCTGTATCCTCACTGGCTTAGCATATAGATGTCAATGTCATAAGTATTACATAAGAGATGATGCAGACATAATATGATGCAAGCCGATGGGAACAAGTAGACTAGAATTATTAACAAGTGATAACCAAGGGTGGAAGAAAAAGGATAAACATAGGATACAATGGAAGGATGACTTCTTTAATAGATGATGAAGAATTTGCAAGGATTGCAATCAGCGACGATTGCAAACACACACACCTGATCTAGTTGTAAAATTTAACACTGAATAAAACCCTTGTTATTAGTTGGTCAGTGAATAAAGGCTTTTTCTATTTTTTTTTTTTTTTATATAATATTACAATATTTTATTATCATTACAGTTACTCAATAAATCTACAATATTCATCAAGATTTGGCCATTCACAGCAACTCAAAACAGGAATCCAACATAGGTATATAGAAAAAGTATTAATAGCAAATCGTGGTGAAATAGCATGTCGAGTGATGAGAACTGCACAGAAACTAGGTATAAAGACTGTAGCTGTTTACTCAGATGCAGATAAATATGCCATGCATGTTGAAATGGTAATATTTTTTAGTAATCATTAAAACATAAGTAACAAAAATGTGTGAAGCATAAATATAGACATTTAGTTCTTTTCATTAGATTAAAATAAGTGCATGAGTTTATTTTCAGTGTTTTCATTTAAGTCTAAATCCTTCATTCAAAAAAAATTTTGATGTCAACAAAGAATATTAAAAAAAACAACCATATATCCTCAACTCCAAGTACAAATAGTATTAGACCGGCAGCTAGGTGCAGATTTTTTCGATCAATCGAATCACGTATGCCCTTCAGGATTTTCGTCATTTAGTAGGTGTAGATTAACGACGCGGGTGTGCGAGATCGTGATCGCGGGACATGCCTCGTACAAAAAAAATCAATTTATAATCAATTGAATCACGTATGCCATGCACGTTTAATGATGATTTGTAAAAAAAATCGATCGGAAAACCATCGGCATACGTGTAGGGCGGGTCTTTTGGGCTAAGATCGTCGCTTACATTTGAAAAAAAAAAATGCTTTTTATTAATCGAATCACGTATGCCATGTGTACCAAATAATCATTTTGATGACAAAATTCAGCGGAAAACCCTCGGCATACGTGTAGCGCGGGTCTCGAGGATTAGTGCCTACTACTACTTTTGTATATTTTTTTTCTTTTTTAATCAATCGAATCATATATGCCTTGGATACACTCAGTTATTCTTTGTAAAATGATTTATATATTTCAACGGCATACTTATTAACGAGGTCTAAAGTGGCGGCATACGTTAAAAAACACGTCAAAAATAGGGGTCATGTCTTACCCATCGAATCACGTATGCCCTTCGACATTTCACCTTATAATTATGCAATTGTTCCAAGTTTCAAGGAGCATACAAATCGTGCTGGGCAATAATCGTATAAAATTCGAATAAATGCTTACGACTAAATACGATGTATTAAAAAATTCGATATAATCTTTTATCAATGTAATCACGTATGCCCTTTGAAATTTAAACGTATAATCATACAATTATTTTAAAATTCAATAGGCATACGAATTTAGAGGAACAATTGTATAAAAAAAAGCAGTATACCACATGTGATTTACAGAAAATTAAAATTTTGTAGTTTATTTAAATTTTGGAAGATTCGAAATAAACACCCCACAGGGCGAACTAGCGTCATGGTTTATTGACCTAAGTATTCTACATATCTACATTGCAAAGGTTCTCTTTTTGTTTTATGGCCGGGCGCTGCAGGGGTAGGGCTCCAAAGAGAAACTTTGTATTACGACAAGTTTCCTCCCTCCTCTCCTCCTACGTTCCTACGCTGTTCAAAAATTTATCATATTAATTTTTGTAAATTTAACAAGATTTTTGTTTTAAATGGTTAATATGTTTTTTTTTTATAATGACATCTGTTGTAGAAAATACAAACTATTAGCATGTTATTTGCAGGAGAAAAGCGATGAAGTACTTCGTATATTATAAAATTAGATACATAAGTATATGTTATATATATTATAAGCTCAAGGTAATAAACATGAGCAACCCGTTTACTATATAAGTACAATGATTGCCCAGCATCATTCGTAGTCCTTTGAAATTTTAAATAATTGTATGATTACACGTTAAAAATTCTAAGAGATACGTAATTAGATTGATGTAAAATAATATCGAATTTTATAATATATCTCTTTTATTTGCACGTGTTAATTACAATTTTATACTATGATTGCCCAGCACGATTCGCATGCCTCTTGACTTTTAAAATAATTGTATGATTATACGTTTAAATTTCAAAGGGCATACGTGATTACATTGATAAAGAATAATATCGAAGTTTTAAATATATCGTATTTAGTCGTAAGCATTTATTCGAATACGATTTGTATGCCCCTTGAATCTTGGAACAATTGCATGATTATAAGGTGAAATCTCGAAGGGCATACGTGATTCGATGGGTAAAAAAGAATTCAAAATTTTGCAACTTTTCTGAATTTTTTTTGCAGTTTTGACCCATGGTAATGGTATGCCATTTTGTATACCTTTATTTAAAGGTATAAACTGAATTTTGCAATAGGTTTCGTGAATGATTCGATTGATTAAAAAAGAAAAATAAATTTACAAAAGTAGTAGTAGGCACTAATCCTCGAGACCCGCGCTACACGTATGCCGAGGGTTTTCCGCTGAATTTTGTCATCAAAATGATAATTTGGTACACATGGCATACGTGATTCGATTAATAAAAAGCATTTTTTTTTTTTCAAATGTAAGCGACGATCTTAGCCCAAAAGACCCGCCCTACACGTATGCCGATGGTTTTCCGCTGGATTTTTTTTTACAAATCATCATTAAACGTGCATGGCATACGTGATTCAATTGATTATAAATTGATTTTTTTTGTACGAGGCATGTCCCGCGATCACGATCTCGCACACCCGCGTCGTTAATCTACACCTACTAAATGACGAAAATCCTGAAGGGCATACGTGATTCGATTGATCGAAAAAATTTGCACCTAGCTGCCGATAGGTAGCTTTTAATATAGTTAAAAGATGTGTCATGCCAACTAAAAAGTAGTTTACACTTTTGAACTAGTTTTATGAAATAACAGTAACAGTAAATCATTATTTTCACAATAATAAAAAATAATCTGTTATCAAGTAACCATCTGTGTTGTTTCTTTCAGGCGGATGAAGCATATAACATCGGGCCAGCACCATCAACACAAAGTTACCTTAATGCAGTAAAAATTCTAAAGGTAGCAAAGCAATCAAATAGTCAAGCTATTCATCCTGGCTATGGCTTCTTATCTGAAAATGTTGAATTTTGTGAAAAGTGTGGTAATGAAGGAATAATTTTTATTGGCCCACCCCCATCGGCTATTAGAGATATGGGTATCAAAAGGTAAACTTGTTGTCCAATGAACATGAATTTATTATCTATATATTTAAAAATCAATTACTGTATGTATGAAAGATCATCACTTGAAAATGGCTCGACCGATTTGGCTGATTTTTTTTTGTTACATCTATTATTGTCAGGGCAAGGTTTGTATTGAAATAATAATTGCAAAAATTGCCTGAAAAATTGGAAAATTCGGGTAAATTTTTACAAGGACAAATTTTGTTTAAACTTGGACAGGACAACTTCTGTTGAGTCAATTAGTTTTATGTAAAGATTTATGTGTTAAACATTTTTACACTATTATTTAATAAGGAAATGTTCACCAGAAGCAAAAACAATTAGGATAAATATTAAAAGTCCTGCACTATTTCCAATTATTTGAGTTTCTAGCATGAACAAAGGAGACGTTGTAATGAGACTGGCTCAGATTGCAGAGAGAAAGGCTCAGCTTTAAAGCGTAGGGGTGTATCGAATACACGTATGCCAGGTCGATCCTGACGCGTATTACTTTACAAAAAAAAAGATTTTCAGGGACCATGTAATAGAAAAATTAAGTGCTGTGTGGTTAGTTGCAAGTCGCATTCAGATGAATGCTGTGATACTCTAAAAATATCACATTTCATGTATAAGTATCAATTTATACAATATTATATCGACAGTTCTAGAAAGTTTTCATGTTTGTGTAGTTTTTACTATTCGTAGACAGATGGCAACTTAATCATCCCTTATTACCACATTTTGCACTCAGATATCGCTAAGCATATCTAATAAACCTATCTATTTACTCCTAACATTGCTTAATTGTTAATGTCTGTTAGGGAATAGAAGTTACTTGGCAAAACTAACATTACCAGGACCGCACTCAAACGTATACTCTTTTATTAAAAATAATTTTTATTTATGATTTTTTTATGTTTACTGAATATATTTGCTAGTTTTTTTATGCATTTCATGAACTAATTCGTTTAATAATAAATATTATCTGATACCGCACTAATATTTTTTAATAAATAACTGACCAAAACTAAATTACATATAGGTAATGTATTGATGTCGCAGTTCTATGGAAACAGGAACTGCCGACATAGACCATAGAATGAAACTAGTTCAGTTCTTTTATTCGGATTTTGTTTTTGCAAGTTCCGACATTAAATTCACATAAAATATAAAATGGATGATGATGATGAAATTCACATAAAATATTAATTTTCACAAATACGTTTAAATATTCTCGCTATATGTTACTAATGGGACAGGCAAGTTCGTACTATATCTATTAAATAAGTATTTTTAAGTTTATCATTTTAATGCGAAATTCAGAAAAAAATTAAATTATGTCAGTTTCATTCTAAAGGTGCGATATATTGTTTTTTTATAGTAGTGGCACGCTATGATGGCCGTTTTGACATTTGTCCGCTCATGAAGTTTCGTATAAATTAATGATATAATAGCGTTTGAAGGATCAAATTGCTGTTCTTTATTGTCAATAGTGACGTGCAGTTAGTCATAAAATTTATCGAATGTATAATTTTAGAACACACAATTAATTTATTGCATTGATTTTCAAACTATATATATTATGGTCTAACTATACAGGGTGTATATGAAAACGGGACAGTTACTTTAATGGATGAAAGGGCATAATTTTAGTATGTAGTTACAAAAAGAATTATCGAAAAAAACGTATCCGTTTAAGAGTTATGACCGTTTTAATTTTCAAGTGTTTTATTTTGTAATAATTTCATCCGTTACTGAAATACAGCCTGAAAACCCCCATTGGGGTATACGCATTATTTTTGAAAATGGTTTTCAGGCTGTATTTCAGTAACGGATGAAATTATTACAAAATAAAAAAAAACGTAAGATTTAAAATCTGTAACTGTACACGATCAACCCAATTTTACGAGAAATGGTGGGGATAACACTTGAAAATTAAAACGGTCATAGCTCTTAAACGGATACGTTTTTTTCGATAATTCTTTTTGTAACTACATACTAAAGTTATGCCCTTTCATCCATTAAAGTAACTGTCCCGTTTTCATATACACCCTGTATAATATGGCCCCACGAACAAATCTTTTCTAGTTTTCACTGACAAAAAAACAGAGCCATTTGACAGAATCTTTAATGGACTAAGTCAATTCTATAAATTATATACACTATTATTATTGCAATTATATTATACATATGTTATAAGATTATAATTATTAGTGTACTTATTTACCACACAACTCGGCATTTATGTTTTTCGAAATTCGAAATTTTAAAAACGAATTCTATTAGGATTGTCACATATAGGATCCCTGGCCAGCACTACTACCTCCGGCAAACTCGCGTCAATGCTCAATGCAAAACAAAACACTTTCGGCTTGACGTTGCTTCGAAAAGAACAAACTGTGAGTGCACTGCGGTTGTGATATAGTTTTGGCCTGACTTATAGATGCGACTCGCATTATCGATAATAAATTGACATTTCACGTCACTATTGTAATGTGTTAAAACGGCCATCATAGCGTGCCGCCTAGTATTAATAATAAATAAATATAACAATTTAGTAAGAGAGTGCATCTTAACGGACTCCTCGCTACTAACACGTGTCAAGTATCATCTTACGTGGCGCGATCTGTACCTTCGTCCTATTTAAATAAAATGACAGTAACAGTTGATGATGCGCATACAAACAAATCGACAAATTTAATAATTCTAGACCGTTATTCGGTCCCCAACACGCACGATATAAATTTTTGCAAATCTGTTAAATGTACTATCGCGGAAACGGAATGTTTAGCAGGTTAGCCGTCACTTTAAATTGGCCGTATTATACAATCACGAGATAACACGATTAATGAATAATGACAAATAGAAAGACACGAATTGCAAACGTTGAGCTGGCAGCTCAAATTTTGAAATTCTTTGTGTTCGTTTCAAGGTCTAACCTTGAACGAGTGTTTCCTCATCTGTGCAAAAATAAATAAATAAGGCTACTTTCATAATTATTTGTAAGTCATGCATGACATAACTAAAAATAATAAAAAATTAAAGAAATTTAAATTTGGTTAATTTCCGAAAATAAATAAGTATCACAAAAATAAAAATAAGGTTAAAAAAAATTCATCATCCAAAATAGAAACTACTTTCGATAGTAATGCAGAGTCGAAGCTCATCGAAGTGAAACTCTTATTTTAAACTAATTCCTGAAGAGAAAATAAATGCGTGGATACTACCGAATGCGCAAAACATTCAAAACGCAAAAAGTTTAATACTTTTTCATTTGCGGCAGCAGAATGTCCAATATGTTTTTATGTATTCAATGACTTTACATCACAGTCATCCTGCTTCCTTGATCTAACTGAAGCTATAGAAACACGTGTTAATTTTGCACAGCAATATACGCTAAATGTTCAATAAGCAGAATGTTAGATAGATGGATAAATTCTTTGTTGCGCACATTTCAACAAAATACGTTCGGATTTATCGCTCAAAGCCTAGACACCCTTTGTGGAAGACACTTTATATGAAACTGCAGTGTAGAAAAATATATATATATACAAAAAAGCTAAAAAGCTCTCGCATACCTAGGTGCTTAAAAATGTATTTTAACCATTTGGTGGTCAATAATAAAACTACTTCAAAAATCGTAACGCAAAGAAACTTATACAACTCGCTAAATGGCGGCAGAATCGTAACATCACCCTCCATTTATTCCGCGTCCCCTTCAACCGCATATTGTTACACTGTTTTGTAAGAAGAATTCGTTACGGCACCTCCTCTTCGTTTTTACATCGTGGTTTCTAGTATCTTATGTATTAAATTTAATGTCTATAATATTTTACAGTACATCAAAAGCAATAATGTCAAGTGCTGGTGTGCCTATAGTGAAAGGTTATCATGGAGATGACCAAAGTATTAAACGATTACAAAATGAAGCAAAGAGAATTGGATTCCCACTCATGATCAAAGCAGTACGAGGAGGTGGCGGTAAGGTACGATAAAAAAACGAAAGTAAACATTTTCTATAGATGTAGGGTAAACCAGAAAGTGATTGCCCACTGATAGTGATTGTCCACTCTAAATAAAAACCTTATTTTGTGTTATTTCTTTTTTAGTTATATTTCGGTTAAAATATACTAGATTAGATTTTTATTAATTCATGACACATTTAAAACTGACAAATGACAACACTTAAAAAAAAAAAGAGTAATGTAATGATTTGGTCAAGACAAGTGTACGCATTAGTCAATAAGGTAAACGTCGTAAGCAATTTTCTTAAGGACTTACTTGCTTAAGAATTATTCTGGAATTATTTTTGTTTAATGTATTAACTCTTGCATAATTACTGTAGAGTGAAAGTATTTTTTTTTTTAAATTCAAAAGTGTGTCAAATTTTAAACTCATGATGGTTAATGAGGGGTAATTACTGAACTGAATTTAAATAGTTTCAGTTATGCTCACCACGATATTAGCAATTGATATATTATGTCAATGTCTATAGTTATTGCCCGGGCAAACACTTAATGTATAATTAGTTCCGTATATTGAAAATATCTTTTGTTTCACTTATATGCTTTTATTGTCTTTATACATATAGTTGTCGGAAAAGACAGGGCAATTCGTGCTCTTGCGACTCTGTAATGAGAAATAGGTACCTAATCTTACAAGAGGCGAACTACTCCATAAAATACCACGTTAAGACAAACGACAGAAAACTCTTTGTAATAATTATTACGTAGGTAATTGGAAATTTAATAATGGCAAACGATCCGTCGGAGAAATGCTATCGCAGCGGCCGCCGTAGTCTAATAGACGAAGATCCCATGGACTTTTTGGTTGAATGAAAAATAGCAAGCCGATCTTACACGGTGTACGACGGCAAACCGGATCGTGTGATTTTTCAAAACCGTTTGTACGCCGTTTAAGGGGGAGTTGAAAAGTGTGTTATATGATAACACAAAACGTAATTTTTGCTAACAAGCCGAAAATGCGATATTCGTAAAGATATCAAAAAGTTTTACGTTTTATTATCAAAAAGTGTAACGACCGCTTGTTAGACAATTTTAAGTCCCTGCTGTAGCTGTTCGTCGGTACACACTTCCCCACGTTAGATTCAGCCGATATTTTTTTTATATGTGTCTTGTGACAAGAGCATGACATTAGAATAAATTTCGGCTTGTTAGAAAATATCAAGTTTCAGGTGGCATGCTAAATTCAACCTACAGCCTCAGCCACACTTTCAAACCGGCCGAAACTTACACCTTCAGAACAAAACTTTTTGATATCTTTACGAATATCGCATTTTCGGCTTGTTAGCAAAAATTGCGTTTTGTGTTGTCATATAACACACTTTTCAACTCTCCCCCTTAAAAGGCGTACAAACGGTTTTGAAAAATCACGCGATCCGGGTTGCCGTCTTACACCGTGTAAGTGTCGGCTTGTTATTTTTCATTCAACTAAAAAGTCCATGGGATCTTCGTCTATAACAGACTCTCAGCGCCGGCCCCGACGTTCCGTTAGCGCGTCATCAAAAGTCGCGCTTTGCCATAGTATAGTCAAATGAGTGCCTTTTATTATTTCCACCGACAAAGTTATCTCATTTGTTATTATTAATTTTCAGTAATTAAAGACACCAAAATTTTAATATAATAATATGTAGTAAATTTAAAGAAAGCCATTGCAGCGGTACAAGATACTTAAGAATTCATTAACAAGAAATATGTTAAAAAATATGGAATTCTAAGACGCTAAAAGTACAAGGCTAATAAACATTTTAGATCTATTGCTTTTATTTTCTGGTTCTAAACAACAGTTATCTTAGACAATAATATGATAATAATCTCAAAAAGAAAAGCTTTTCCCCTAAACAAAGAAGACATTGAGGACAGTGTGCAAGTTTCTTGAAAAAAAATAATGCTTTGTGTAACCTATGTCCAAATAATAAACCAGGCGATGGTCGATGGACAGCATTCTTAAAAAGACATCCAAAGTCGTAGATTAGAACACCGGAATTCCTTCTGGTGTCCTAATCCACAGGAAAACTCGCTTTTGTTTCTCCCAACAAAAACAAGTTTTTCTCAACGAAAGCAAGTTTTTCTGTTGCGTAAAAAAGGTGTAAGAGGATGATTCACTGAAATTCTAAATTAGGCTTCTAAGAATGACTTGATATCCATTTTTAATTAAATACATCATACTGTATACTGTATACTGTACTTTTTACAAGATTTTCATTGTGTTATCATTATTTTCTATGTTAAGTAAGTTTTAACTAAAAGCTGTTGATACTGTAATGGACAAATTAATACAAACAAAGTTCATCAAAAAATAGTAAAAAAACTTTGGTATCTGTTATAATCAAATATTTTTTAGATGTCAATGTGTTTGAAATCCTAAAGTGGGCAATAGCTATATCACAGGTTAATAAGTAACTAACATAAAGCTATATGGTAACCGATAACGTTATAACCTACCTACTAATATTAATTTTAGATACGTAAATAGTAATATTTTTCTTAACTTTACTTTTCTTAACTTTAGTTTTTTACGCATTAATGTTTTCATCTTATTTCACACTTGCATTGTGTTTATTGGAGTTGAAGCAAGAAAAAAAAAATGCAGCACTACAGACCAATGAAACGAATATTATTATCCCAAAAATAGTACAGAATTTTCACAGGCACAACTGTAGAATGTTTAATATTTTTTCTGCTAGGGTATGCGCATTGCAATGACAGAGGACGAATTTCTACCGCAACTGGAATCGGCAAAAAGGGAGTCTCTCAAAGCTTTTGGAGATGAAAATATGCTTTTAGAACAGTATATTATAGATCCTAGACATGTAGAGGTTCAGGTAATTGGTTATTTACATTATTTGTTTCATTTTCCAACCAAAATATATATATATGTAGTGTACGTATGTAATGTGAATGTTGATATTTTTTAGGTTTTTGCTGACATGCATGGTAACGTGGTTCATCTGTTTGAACGAGACTGTTCAGTGCAGAGGCGTCATCAAAAAATTATTGAGGAAGCACCAGCTGTAAGTGTATTGTATATATTATCAATTTTTATGAGTTTTAATAGAGCGACTTTAAATTATTAATTAATGAATTGAGCAATTTTAAATTATTCGTTTTCGAATCGTATTCGAATGTATGTTTGTATTCCCAGAGTTCGAACTCGAAAAAATATTTCGAAAAACCTGATAAAGTTGTGAAAACTATTCGTTCTTCTAGGATGTTGACTTGGGTGAAAACGTAGGATGAAGAGATATAATTAAAAGACGTGCTTTCGCTAACTCGTGAATTTCTCAACTGACTTATTTTTTGACATTCAAAAATACCATGTTATTATGAAAGTGACAACACTTTCAAAAAAAACAGTGTTGCCATTTGTTAACGATTATGATTAGAACGATTAATCGAGAATATTGATAATAGCTAACAGTTGTAAGAATCCATACAAAAATAAACCTTTTCTTCGTTTTAATTTTATGGGCTAGGTCAGTCTAAAAAGGGCCTCATGTGGGACAACTTCTTGAAACCTCTGGTAGCGCATACTATCAAATGTTTCGAAAAGTTGTGCGCCATATTTACTGACTGAAAAAGTATAAATATCGGCTCAACTCCAGTCTCCAAATCGAAACCAAGAGGAAGATCTTATGTAAATCCATATTGTGTATTTTCCTACTTCAATTGCTGGAATCTTTATAAATATTACTTTAATTGTCCTCATTTTCTGTTATCCTCATTATAATATTCACAATACCGACAGTACCATTCAACTAAATAAGAAGAAGAAGACTGACCTATCGCGTAAACGGCCCATCGGCTGTAATAACGCATGCGCTATTGTTATTTAACTAACTTGATTAACTACAAAAGTTTACTTTCTAACTACAAAGTTGAAGTATCCAATAACAACATAATATAGGAGCCAATAACTGGTGTTTCCCCTGCTAAGTTTCCTTTCCCTGGTGTTTATTCGGCGCGCCCGCAGCCTGGCCTGTCGGAGGCGACGCGCGGCGCGCTGGGCGAGGCGGCGGTGCGCGCGGCGCGCGCCGTGGGCTACGTGGGCGCGGGCACGGTCGAGTTCATCCTACACCGCGCCACGCACGACTTCCACTTCATGGAGATGAACACACGTTTGCAGGTGGAGCATCCCATCACGGAGATGATCACTGGTACGTCGTTTATAGTGGATTACCTGTGCCCGGGACTCCGCTCCCCTGGACTACAGAATTATTATTTAGATTTTAACCGTTTAACGAATCGACTGAAAGCCGTTGGTGGAGCACACGCGCGAATCGTGCGCTCCCCGCTCTCACCCACCACCATGGCGATCGCCCGCTGGTTATTTATAGACATAAATGCTTATTGCGGGTGATCCTTAGAATATAGACATAATACTATCACAGACTTTTTTGTAGGTCTTTTAAGATCTACAATTGTGTAGGACATTTCGATATATCTCTTATGGTTTACTCAGCGTAAGCCATTTAAGCGCTCCAAAAGCGTCTTTTTCTGACTATTTCGTACGTTATTTTAGGTAACAAAATGTATTCTAAAATCTAAAGTGATTCTCTCATGAAAATAACATAAACAGACAGAGAAACGTTGAATTTTATAATATGTGTAGATGTAGCGACAAAGGATATTGGAAGGGCTAACTAGATTCGCCTTTGACCTTGAATGGTAGTTTTATGGACGCGTCGTTATTCTCTTCAGCTACTGTCCTCCACAAACTGGCTGAGATTCCGTATGATGATGTTCAAAAGAGATGATTAGCGATAAGATGATTTCCTGTTAAAAATGATTTTCCGTAGATAATTTGCCGTATGTTTACCAGATAATCGTACTGATTCGAATGATGACGCGGCCTCATCTGTCACTGACACATCTTTCCCAACTACACCCAGGTAGCCCATGAGAATTGATAATATGAGAGGAAAGGTAGCCGGGAATGTCATATGTCTTGACTTTCATAAGCTAGTGTTGACACAGAAAACTATCTCTGCCAACATTCTAAACGTAACATCTAGTGTCGCTCCCCTTGGTGCGGTGACTGATCATCTGCCTACAAAGCTATGGGGCTTTTCGATCTGCAATCAAGGTAATATAGGAAATGAACTTTTTTAAATTGGATCGGAGTCTAGGTGACGCGATTTCTAAATGTTTTTTTGCATTTTTTTCCATGTATAAGGCAAAAATCGATATTTCACAGGACTGATCGAAAGATAATTTTATCACCTACAACTTTCCCATTTTACTTTTTTGGATACAAACCCAACTTTTTGTTTTATTAACAAAAAACCGTTTTTTTGACTCGTTAGATTCGCCATTGAAAATCCGGAAAAAAAAATTTTCTTACTTTTTTGTTCTACACGATCATTTTTTTTCCTGCCCTCAATTATCTGGAGCATTTCCATAGATTGATTGGACGATCTGTATATAGTCTTTAGATATCTTTATATCTAAACTCACGTCAAGCGCAAATAACTTCACTCTGTCTTGAGTGGCCATAGAGGAATGAAATACGAGGGTGGGATAGTTTTAGAACTCGCGGTAACTGGCGTGTATTTATTAAAAGCGAATGTAAATTCTATTCGCTAAGTAACAATGTTCGAATTTCTGAGAACTACCCAACCGCTCGCCGGCTGCGCGATCGTCGCGCGATTGGGTGGTTCCCAGAAATTCGAACGTTATTTCCTAATGAATTTACACTCGCTTTTAATAAATACACGAGAATGTCAATCGCGTGGCGGCCGCAAGAAAATTTTCGCGTCGTCTGTCTGCGCTGTTAAATTATTCATTTTCATTATCATTAACTACCCTTATATTTTATTACAATACGCTTAACCTGCAAGCCGAAGCAATTTTAATTTTAAGTTGCTGTGGCCTAGATCTACAATTCGAGATCTTCCGGCTGACATGAATGTCAAGACGAAGATAAAAACTCACTTACCTCTTATGGTTCTGTAGCCAAGATGGGACAGACAACCAATGGTTCAGAACCGTTATAGGTTTCGTGTTTGTCTGTCTGTGTCACAGAGCCAATTGATTCATATATTCATCTTTTAAGATGCTGAACTATTTGCCACAGAGACGTAAATTACTAATCTAAAACCAGAAATAAGAAACAGAAAATATATTTAGGAGCCATTTTATGATTTTTTAATTTAAAGTTAATTTATTAAATTAAACTTCTGGTGTGCAGAATTACTAAGGAACCCTAAGATAACGCGTGTCCAATACATTCTTTGCCTATTTTTTATTTTCAGGTACCGATCTTGTAGAATGGCAATTACGTGTTGCTGCAGGAGAACCGTTACCATTGACACAAGAAGAAATAGTACGTAGAGGACATGCAGTAGAATGTCGAATATACGCTGAAGAGCCAAGAGCAGGATTTCTTCCTCGCGCTGGTACCCTCAGCCGTTTGTCTCAGCCTACTCCTGAAAATAACGTTCGAGTAAGTTTCTGAAAGACAAAGACGGAATTTAATTGGTACCTATTAAATAATTTGTAGTTACTTTAATGCTTTCTACAAAAGACACCTATACAGATTTTTTTTATTTTCTTCCCAGTTTTGACGTGACCAAATAATATATTACGATTTATGACAAATTATTTTTTACAAAACATAAAAGGGTTTTTTGTATCGAGTTTGCATTCACGTAATTCCAGCTTCCATTGTCAGTTCTGAAAGTACGAAATATCTTTACACCTTTTATACACTAAATACATAAGTATACATATTTATAGTAACTAATTAATCTGTGGATATAACATACACAACATTACAGCTAAACAAAACACAAAGAAATCAGCTTAGTATCAATTTGTCCGTAAGTGAATCTCAGCTTTTAAAATTGAACTTTGGAAACAAATCAGATTTTTAGATTACCTAAATATACAATAAAACAAGAACTATACCATGTTTTTGAACGGGTCTTTAATAAGGGTATTCTAACCAAACCTTTGTCTGTCAAAACTTGTTCCGTTATTACTGCTTATTGTGAGAGAATAACCAATGACACGTGATGTAGGGATTACCCATTAAGCATTAAGCAAATGTTTGATGGCTCTAAAGGTTTGAT
The DNA here is from genome assembly GCA_907165235.1 of Zeuzera pyrina. NCBI lineage: Eukaryota > Metazoa > Arthropoda > Insecta > Lepidoptera > Cossidae > Zeuzera > Zeuzera pyrina. The sequence continues at coordinate 15,823,906 of OU015617.1, forward strand.
GTCTTGAGCAGTCAGCCAACCGCTTTCACTTTTAAGAACTTGATAACATTAAAATATAATGATTATCCATTCGAATGGTTTAGTTACATTGATAGGTTTTGATATCGGATGGGAATCGATTAGCTAGTTAGTTCACTAGATATTTAATATTTAGAGACACGCTGTTAAGGCCTTGTGGCTCTCCTTTTAGGGGAAACATTCGTACGCTAGATGGCGTTTGCTTATCGAACGTGTTCATAGTACCTAATTTCACAGATTTCTCCCACACTCACACACGCGCGATTCCCGTAGGCCACACATGCAAATAAAGTTATAATACTATTGAATGTTTCGTAAGCATTACGTTCAGAAATATTTATGAGATGAAATCGTATTTAGTTTAGAAATAAACATATTAAACGTAGTTTGAAAAATATTACACATATTCTCATATATTATATTAGGTGTTCATTTGTATATAATAAAATAAAAAATAATGCGTTACACCTAGTTATATCGTAAACATTTTTTGACCTGTTTGCTGTCACGAGACTAGGGCCAGGATCAGATGATGCGCAAGGATATACTTATATTATATTCTATGTACTGTACTGTACTTGATGATGTGATTCAGAGATCTGAGTGTGATGCAGTAGATAACGAAACCCAAGTACTCCTAGTCAGACGACTCATAATAAACCCATTGAAATCCAACTCATTCTACTGATTTCGACAAGTTCTTTGGTAATGGATGATAACCAACAGCCTAATGATACCGTGGAGTTAACAATTCGCCGTCTAGTACCTACGGACCATTTCAACTTCGGCTTATTTGGTATTGACATGTAGGTATATTGGTGAATACCAAGGTTTCTATTAGTATGAGTAAGAGTATGGTTTTGGAGTCAGCGGCAATAACAAGAACACCTACCCTGTGGCTTGGGCCAGAGAATTTGGCTACGGTATTCTAAAGACAAGAGGCCGGCCTTTGGGGTCGCGAGCGAACGGAGTGAGGCTTCGGTCATCCATCCATGCAGATCTATGTAAGCTAGCTAGTAATTTAAACTTGAACCAGACGTGCACCAAGGTTGATTTCAACTTTATACACTTGCAGCTAGTTAAAATCAGACTTCCTAGTAAAAAAAGAAGGTCATTTATACGGTAATTTCTAATTCTGTAATAATTATTCAATTAGTCCAAGATCCGACTGAGGTTGACCTTCCCTAATCGAGTTTCCTAATAAAATAAATATTTTATACATTATAATGTATAATTAAACAAAACGTGCTAGGTTTGCCACCCCACATCCCTGCATAGCTATTTTGAATTAAAAATTGTTTAATTAATTTTTTTCAATAATTGTTGTTGTGCAATTTTGTTAAAACTTAGTACACTTTTGACTAAACTATACATTAATAATAGTAGGGTGTCCATTATTATTTTACTCATTGCGGATTCTTCTGTATTTTATTCCAAGTTTCTACTGTTAGTGGCGTTTCGCATCTTGCAGGACCTCTTCACTGTAATCGAAGATAATTCTGCTTCCATTTTTCGTCTCTTCACTCTGTCTATATCAAAAACAATAAACTTAACAAAACAAAATAAAGTATTGATAATATCGAAGAGTTACAAGTTATTTCCACTCCTATTTAGTCTATAATGTATCTGTCCTTTGCAACACACTATACTGTATGAAGGACAAGAAAATCAAAAACATAAAAAGCTCCCGACAAAAATAAACCTTTAAAAAGTAAGAAAATAATATGTACCTCAATGCCCTTTAGGTTAATGATAAGTTTCGATATAAATAGAAGTAGTAATATGTCCAAGCGTCTTCAAGTCTGAGGACTGCTAAGTTTTTACTTTATTTATTTAGTGGTCCCCCGACGCGACAACGCTTGGATATATTACTACTACTATTTATATCGAAACTTATCACAAATTATAAGGCCCATGAGGTACACATTATTATTTTACTTTTTGGAGTTTCTTTATTGAATAAGGGGTTTTTAAATTTTAAATTTGTTTTATTTCATGATTTTTAAACACTACAATCTACACTAATACTACGATCTACATTCACGCAAATACTTCCCGGGACGATACACGAAATTGCGACATGGGATCGTGCCTCGCCAAAATCTGAATATTCTGACAATAGTTGTGTGATCTATCATCAGACCCTGATCACCAACTATCTATCTATACCCTATTCATAGAGACCATTTCAATGAGCTTAAACATGATATCTCTACTATAAGTGGCGAGGAGTTGGGTATCCTGCTGACTTCAGACGATGCTGCAGCATCAGGTCAAGTTTACCATGTCATTGTGACATTATTGAAGTCATAAGATACTAAATTTCGTATCGAACAGACTAGTAGAAGATGCTCGCGTCCCTTCAAAAACTAAAAAAGAACTAATATTCTTCAAACGGCTGAACAGATTTTCTTAAATCATAGCCAAGGACACTCGATCACGTCACCTTTCAAACAAAAAAAATTAAATCAAAATCGGTTCATCCGTTTAGGCCCTACGATGCCACAAACAGACACACTTCAAACTTATAACACCCCTCTTTTTGGGTTGGGATTAAAAATATAGGAAACAATAAGAGATAGTTGATATATAATACTAACATCGACTAGCATCTTATTATACAAGTATTTACACAGTTTAACGTTATTAGTCTTGCTAATGACCCGTTCATTACCAAGATTTCATGACCAACCGATTTTCTTTCTCTCTTCTGAAGAGACTAAATACATCACCTCTTCTCCAAAACTGTGTATTAAGAAGATAAAAACAGAGTGAAGGGACATAATATGGTGGAAAAATATAAAGAAAGATTTAAAAATCATTAAAGATAAAAGTTAATACATCATATAATAATAATACCGTTTGCCATTATTCATAAGTATTGATGATATATGTATATAATAACAAGCGTTATTGATGATAATGCTTCATGACCCTCACATCCATTCCTCTTCTCTGACTTTAATGTACTCCCTCTTCTTTCTTCCCTCTTCCTTCTTCTTCTCTTCACTAGTTCCATACTACCTGCTAGTAGAAGATGAAACATAGTATGAAGGGACACAATATACTGGAAAAAATAAAGGAAGATCAAAAATTATAAAAGATAAAAGTTAATATAATATAAAATAAAAAGATGTAATAACGAACATTATAATCCCCTGGCATGAAGGTACTCCTTCTTCCATTTGTCTCTTTACTTGTTCTATACTACATATTACTATGAGATAAAACATAGTATGAAGAGATATTATTCATTTATTTATAACATTTACTCTCTATTAATACAATGTACATATCATTCAAACCACCACCAAATTGTCATCGGGGAAGTCTGGTGTCTGCTATATGCTGGAAATACATGGTATAAAGGAAGATCAGAAAATCATAAAAGTTTATTATAAAATAAAAACCAATACTAATGAACATTATAATCATTTAACGGAATGAACATTGTAGAAATTTTAGGGAAGATAAAAGCAAAAATAAATGATAAAAGTTACGCATTATAAATTACGAATACCTTTTTAATAACAGTACAGCGTTATTGATAGTAACGCTTCATGACACGCAGATCCCATTCCTCCGGCCTTAATTTACGCCACACTGAATTTACACATTGCCAATTAATTTCGGTGCTCGTACTCAGCTTCCTCACGAGCAGCTTGAGCCATGCTGTGTGCAGTTGTCTGTTCCCACCAGGTGAACATGGTGTCATGGTGAGAACGATATAATTTCACAGTGAAAAATGGTATGTCCAAGGTTGCCAGAAAATATCTTAAATGAGAGAAACCACATCCAATAGAAATTATTCCAGCTACTGCTTCATGGTTAATAGTCGCTTTTTCTTTTAAATTACGAGACGTCTCCAAATTAAACTCCTTGTTGCACAATTTACAATTAACATAAAATTTTGAGTAAAGACCAAATTTAACTTCTCTATTAATATTTAAATAAGAAAGCTTACAGTCATGAAGAGATTCATGATCTGCAATTTCCTGAATTTGTTGAAAAAAATAATCTGTCTACAATTCTTTTTGCCTTTTAGCACGCATTTGTTTTTGCTTACTGGCAAACTCTGAAATTAAAAAACAAATATATCTGACTATTCGAAATATGTAACTGTGAGACAAATTGATGCAATATTCAGTATTTTCAAGATAAAAGTTTTGTTATGGATACTAACAGTTAAATACTTATGAAAGATGCGCTCACGTTATTTCATTAATAGACGGATTAATGTAATGGAAACACCAATTCTATTTGTTATTACTATAAAATATATTTCTGAATAAGTTATGGATTCGAAACGGATCATTAAGAAAGAATTTACATTAGTTGTAACAATAAGAAACAAGCTTAGAAATTTTTCCCGTAACTACCATATGGAAAACGACACAAATTAGTATTTATTGCTTTCAGTAATAACATTAGAGAAAGTTTCCATTATTTATCATTGTACGTTGGTCACCCTACATCATTTACTAAATATGGTAATTTTATTTGGAACATTGGAATGGTATAGATAAATCTAGTTCAAATGAGTTTCAATCATAACTTTTTTGTACACAAGAATAATGCTGACTTCATAGTTCAATTGTTACTTTTCAGTCAAGTGTGACTGTGACCGTCATTTAAAATCAAACGTTATATGTTTTTTCCAATTGGAAGAAATAATTATGAAATTTTTTACGGAACGTATCTATAATCTCATATCGAAATTGCAATGCAAATGTTGCCAACTAGCAGTGAATATCATCATTGAAGTGAATGAAATCCGAGATCAATTCATTTGCGAATGTAACATACCACTTTTCATGTCCAGTTTTTTTCACGGGCACTAGCTACTAAAAGTGTTTAATCCTAAATACTGGCCAGAAAAACTATTAATTATCTAGTATCATCATCAATTAAATTATAAATATGTTTTATTTAAAATTTCATAAGATTTTGAAATGTTTACTTTACGAATCAGACGTGTTATGTCATTTGCTGGTGATTGACTAAATGAGTTGCTGCCAATTGGCTTCAAACAAGCAAGCAATTTCACATTATTTATTGCTCTTTTATACATACCTACTATATAATATATTTATTCATATTAATTGTATTTACTACAGATAACATGACTATGTAAACATAATTATTTTTTATTACATCTTTCACATATCATGTAGTAATAGTAACAGTGGACAATGGTTACCATTACTCATGTAATAGACTGGGTTACATCGTCCTCGAATAGACTACATTTCTTTACATTGCAAACTAATTGCAATATTTTTGTTAAAAAAACCCATTATTGTAATATTAAAAATATTAGGTAAGTATTAGGCAAATACTGTCATATAGGTAAGCATCATATTAGGGTAGGCATAGGTACTAAATTTTCAAAATCCTACACATTACATAAAGTAGTAAGTACTTACTGTAGATACAGTCTCAATCTGTTGCACTCGAAATGATCAATTCCACTTGTTAGATGCTGGTTGATAGAACTGCAATACATAAAATTAATATATGGGCTTTATTACAATTTTCACTTACATAACATAAATTTAACAATTTATTAAAAATTGAATCATTAATAATAATTAACTATTTTTATAATTTAAAACTTTATACTTTATATCATCTCCGCATACAATATCTTATAAATTCTCACTTAAGTACTTTACAAATTATAAATTAGGAATAGTTAATTTCATTTATAACAAATGTGATTTGTTAATTAAATACCTCCATAGAAATATCTCATGGAACAAGTTTTTCATTATAATTATTTGTTATTGTTACATAAAATTAATAGATTTGTTACAATTTTCACTTACATAATATAAATTTGTCAATTTTTTAAAAATTGAATTGATTTGATTACTATTTTTTAAATTTAAAACTATACTTTGTGTCCTCTTCGCATTCAATTTCTGATAAATTCTCATTTAGGCACCTAGTTTACATATTATAAATTAGGGACAGTTAACTTTACTTGTGAAGTCATAGATGTGATTTTTAATGAAGTACCTACATAGAAATTTCATAGAACAACAGTTCTACGTTATAATTATTTGTTACTGATACTAGTTTACTACCAGATTCTCGGATGTATTAGTTTTTCTATAAATAGGCCTTATGCGTTTTTTATGGTTCTTAATACATGAATACATGAATATAAAGCTGTGTTCATTCCGAGGTCCTAGGATCCGAGTTATTTGATTCCCAGTCTGATCACTTAATTTGTTCTTTCAATGTCCTGCTCAGATTAATTCTGTTCATGAAACGAGTTAAACTGTGAGTCTACTTACTGGAAGAGTATTTAGTAACATCCAGACTACCAGTTACCAGTTTGTAGCCTGAGTGCATCATCATAGTATGAAGTATGCTTATTTTGGGGTCACACAAATGGTATAAGTATAAATCAGTGGTAACATAAGTGGTGATCTGAGACATTTACAAAATCACTAAAATACCATTAATGCATTAGGAACTATTAATTAAAGTTTAAATTGTGACTTATGAGAAATGTCTGAAATGAATATTAATTAAATATCACTTTGTTATACAAATTATAATCGATGCTCTCGTTAGTTCAAATAGGCAAGTATACATTATAAACGTTCAATGGGTTCAAACTTACTATAACAGTTTCATACCTAACTAGTAACTAGCATACTATTTTTTCTGTAACATAATAATTACCTACCTTTCTGAATGGTGTTTTCGTGTTGTATTGCGTGTATTTTCTATACAGATTTGTAAATGCAAACGCCTCTTTTTGGTAATTTTGTTAAATTGCCTTACTTTCCCCATCTGAAATATACAAAGTTATTGTTTTTAAACAATCACTTTTACGAATACTATCTTTACAGAAGAATAATTGAACATAAATAAAGAGAGATTTTTTATTTGTATAATTAATGATAAATAGCGATTAGTGAAAAAATTATGATAACGATGTATTTGCAGTTGAGAAAATTACAAAATTGATAAAAAAAATTTGAAAGCGCGGTGAAAATATATTTTTTGTACAATTATGCCTTGAGAGGGAAGGCAAAGGAATCTATGCACATAACAGCCGACGTCTTTAGTATGAAATGAAATATTCTTCTTAAAATATCAAATGTCGACATAATACATTTTAATGTTTATTACATTCTCTGGCGACAAATATATCGAAGCAGTCTTTATAGTAGGATCGACTTTAGCAGACTAAACCACTAAAAAAATCCCAACATCACGCTACAGAATAAGCACTTATTTCAACAATTTCGCATAATGCATAACAGCGTAGATACTAGATAGACGCAAAACTATATCAATTTTACATCACGATATTTACTAGTAAACAATTTGCAAATAATTAAAATAAACGCCCAACCGCTCCCATAAACTCCCGCCAAAAATTTGGTAAAAATATAAATTATAGATATAATTATAACTAGGTACTTACTGACACTTACTTACTGACATAAAATTGGCATATTGCCATTACATTAACTTTAATATACTTTTAGGCATTCGTTTTCTTTCTAAATAACATAATTATGACAATTTACGTTATATTACAGTAAATGAGTTACATTATGTCATACTTAAATTGAATACTAACCGATTATTAAAATTTTGGACACATGAACTAATATATCGATATTACATTTATTTTTTTCACTGGCAACACTTTTTATGAATAAAATTGGTGTATACGTACACTCCCTACAGGGCTCGTAGCCCGACTGAAGCGCCACATCGGTGACATCAACTTTTACATAAAGTATTCGAGTCAATGAATCCTGTTTTTTTTACTTTTCTTATCGAATGTGAAAAATATATATTTTTTTTATGGTTGTTATAACAATAAACTTATTTTTAGTGATAATAGAAAACTTTTCTGTTCTTTCATTATAGCTGGCTTGTCCTCCAAAGTTACGAGTAAAATTACCATGACCGGGGGATACTTCTCAGAAAAAAAAAAATTCGTATGTTCCGCTATGATATTCAATATTTGAAATCCATACGATTGTAGACAAAAGACTGAACAATTTATTTTGACTTACAGATTGGGTGTAATTTGCTTAGTTAGCCCGTAAGTAGTACCCAAAAATCAGCTAATTATCGTACTGTAGCGATTCTTGTCAGAAAAAAAAAATAATTTCATTATGTTCTGCTATGAATTTTAAAACTTCCTACATATCTGGCTATAGACGAAAGAATGATCTATTTACTGTAATTTTTAGTTTGTGTATACTTTGCTTATTAAGCCCGAACATAACACTCAAAAGTTAGTAATTTCTTGTTCTTTGGTGATTCATCTCAGAGAAAAAAAATAATTTCACTATGTTTTTCTATTAATTTTAAAAAATTTTTCTCATCAGATTGTAATCGAAAGAACGAACTATATATTTCAACTTAAATTTTGTGTGTAATTTGATTAAAAAGCCCTTGCGGACTCCTTGAAAATCAATAAATTCGCGTACTGCGTAAATGCGAAAAATCTTCTTTGAGAAAAAAAAAAATTCAGTATGTTCTACTATGAATTTTAAAAATTTAAATCCATACGATTATAGATGAAAGAATGGCCTACTTATTTCAACTTGCGGTTTTTGTATAATTTACTTAGTTAACCCAAAAACTCTACCCAAAACTCAGCAAAATCCCATATCCTCGTACTTTACCGGTCCAAAGAGCCTTAAGAGACTGTTGCACGGTAACGGGTTGTTCGGTCTCTGTTATTGCTAGAAGTTTTATATTTATTTTTATTTTATGCTATATTAGTTACTATCTTAAAATAACGGTGTAATTTTTAGGTAGAAACAGGAGTCCGTGAAGGTCAAGAAGTATCAGTGCATTACGATCCAATGATAGCAAAATTGGTGGTATGGGGCCGTGATCGCAACGAAGCCTTAGCCAAAACAAGAGCTAAACTTACTGAATATCAGGTACCAGAATTGATACAAATGTTAATAAGCATCAAAGGCATAGAAATTGTGTTACTGTTTACCACTTATACTAAACACAACTATATTAAAAACATTTATAGCACGTTTCTTCATTACAATGTGCCTTTTTGGCGGGTACGGAAGAAATAAAGTTGACATTGCATTCAAATTTTTAATTTTTAACTTTTAAGAGTTTTAAATTACAAAAGTGATAGTATGTTTAACGTTAAAGTTTTGTAGAAGTTAAAAGAATTGAGAGGTCTGACAAAACATGTGCAGCTAAAGTTTTCGCGTTTTTCCAAGAAATTGTGGAACTGTTACAGTAAAACACATAAGATATGGCGCGTCGTTAATTTCGTTCGCGCAGACACGAAAAAACGATCAATGAAAATTCCCGAAACGCTAAATCCATGTTATAAATCAGTGATGACATATTCCGATACATATTTACCTAAAGTTGTGAAGTTGTTTAGACAACTAGTGTTTAGACAACAGTTTAGGCAAATCAGGACACAATTTATTGATCCCGGAATCCCGAGGCAACAATAAGCTGTGGATGTCATCGGGTGAGACCACTGACTGGTGTGGTAAATTTTTTTGTTAAACCATTGACGCAAACGTACCGGGAACCGGGACGTCCTTACTTATTAGATTGTAAAACTGTGGATGTAGTAAATAGCTTTAGGTAAATATGTAAAAGATCATTTTTGCAATCCTGGGATTATTTTTGTCAAATAAATTTTTTTGAAAAGCCGCTTACATATTATTTTAGCCAAAAATTTACTTTAGGTAAATATGCATCCGAGTATCCCATCACTAGTTATAATCAATCTTAGGCAACAGCTATAAGGTGAAAAATTATCGCAGCACTTTCTATTTCACTCACGCAATATTAAACACTACGTGCCAATGAAATGGGTCACTTTTATTAGTGTTCTTTATTAATAAAGAATTTATAATTTTTATCGCAAAAGACACAACTACGTTTTTGAATCAAAATAATAACTTGAAGTTATAGCTATCTAGTTAGTAACAGATTTTAAAACCTTATAAAATCAAAAGTTCAAATTAAATCAAATGTGTATTTTAATGCACGACATTTGCGTGAAGACAAAAATAAGTAATTATTTTACAATTCTAAATAAAACCGGGTCCATATCATGTTAACACTTTTAAAGCTAACCTTTTTTATCCCGACGTGTCGATCGGATTGCACCGATCGTGCTCACGGGCAGATAGGTTCACGAATCAAATCAATCAACCAATGTTGGTATAAATTTTAACGCCCATTGATGTCCCCTCAGAATGTAGCTAACTGATTGGTCCATCAATTTCCCGCGCATTTAAAATTGTGTCTACTGCGCAGGTACATCGGTAAGCCATATAAGATGTGCACAGACAGTCCTCGTTTTACAGCGTTTCATTTTACGTCGGTCAACATTTTGACACTATTCCTCGTTTTAACGTCTCTATGATTCGCTTTACCTCACAATTGACGGTTGACTACCATAGAAATTAAACAATTAATTTCAAGAAAATTAATCGAAGCTTTCAATCACCTCCAAGCTGCAACGCAAATATTTGAAGCAAATGATCCCAACTTTGAAAGAAGCTTTGAAGTTAATAAAAACATTTCTATCGCCTACACATGTTATAGAGAACGAAAATAGACAGAAAGACGCAAAACAAACGCGTTTAGAAGAATTTTTTGCAAAAAAAAAAACATAATTTTAATATTCCCGTGTATGTATGGTTATTGATATTTTCAAATCTTGTACTTTTTCACTTAAAGAACCTAACTATTTTTTTTACATAAAAAAAAAAAGGAAAAATATGACTCATTTTACGTCTCTAATTACTGGTACCTAGCGTGACGTAAAAACGAGGACTGCCTGTACTGCTGTAGGAACATAGCAATACGAAAAAATGACACATTTTGTGCTTTAAGTGAAATATGAAGTATTTTTACATCAGACAAGTGCTTTACAGCAGACAAGTTGGAATCTAAATAATTAGCTCTCTTCGCCTGCCAAGAACTGGAGAATACTATTTTAAAAAACCATTAGGTTGTTATATATATCATTGTTATCATAATTGTTATGTAAAATATCTATCTTTAGCTTCAGTAAAAGAAAAAAATTAAATCACAATGTTTCAAATCAGCTGAATGCAAACAGCCTTAAAAATTACTGTATGTAAAACAAGTAATTAAAATTAGTTAGTGTCGCCAAACTCGCCATTGTTTTAGGTTGGTTGCATTTAGATATTTACCTAACCAATAAGTAATGTCACTGTATTTAATCGCTGAATATCCACTATTATATTAAACAAGCAATATTTGTATATATATAGTATATTATGTATATATATATTTATTTGATATAGCATCGAAAACGCCTCTAGTGATTTCGATGAAATTTACAATATACTTGTTAAGGGGGGGCGAGAAATCAATCTAGCTAGGTATTCCAATTCTGGGAAAAATCGTTTTCTCCGTCTTTCACACACTTAAAACTTCTAAACCTTTTTAAATTTCGCATTGGAGTTTACCTTCTCTATAGCAGAGTGACTGAGTACAGGCCTACCACGCCGAACCTTTTTTGTTTTTTTTTTAATAAGTTGAAATAGTATGTCAGTTTGCAACAAGTAGCTATTAAAAACACATATCACTTTAATAATGTACTTATAATGAGGAAATATAATGAAAAATAATGATAAAAACAGATTTCATAACATCAGACGGTCTATCCCGTACTACGATGTGAGGAAAATAACATCAGCTAAAATATAGATGGGTGGGTGCTGTTTTCTAACGAAATCGGAACCGATCAGCTTACCTGATAATAAATGTGTGTCGTATGTACAGGTGAGTCAGATTATACTACTCTGTCAAGAAAGTACCGGGAAAAGATCAATAATACACCAAATATTAGTTGTTCACCCAAATTTATTTTATCACCTTCAAAGTATGCTCCTTCAGAAACGATACACTTACGCCAACGAATAATCCAATCATCAAAACATTTTTAAACGCTTTTTCCGGAATTGAGTTCAGTGCTCGCCGCGAATTCTCCTTTATGTCCACCAAATGAAAACGGGTGCCACGAAGTGGTTATTTGAATTTAGGAAAAAGAAAAAAGTCGGCTGCTCGATAGTATTTGTTGAGTTTTTGGTCAAAAATTCGTTCACAATGATGGCCTTGTGCGAAGACGCATTATCGTGGTGCAAAATCCAAGAATTTGCTTTCCACAAATCTGGCCTTTCTCGTCGAATTTTCCCTCTTAAACGCCGCATAACGCCCAAATAATATTCTTTATTTACCGTTTGACCTTCCGGCAAGAATTCCGAGTGCACAACACTGCGATAGTTAAAGAAAACAGTAAACATGACTTTGACTTTTGCTCGACTTTGGCGTGGTTTTTTCGGTTTCGGTTCAGTTGGAAGGCGCCACTCCGAAGCTTGTTGACTAGTTTGCATGTCAAACTCGTAAACCCACGTCTCGTCACCAGTAACAATGCGTTTCATGAATGTTGGATCGGAATTGACTCGTTCTAGCATGTCCTCAGCGACTTATGCGATTGAGTTTTTGGAGAAAATTCAGGTCTCTTGGTACTAGCCGAGCGGCAACATGTTTCATACCCAAGTGATTATTTAAAATGGTACGGATCGACTCGTGAGACACAGAAAGTTCGGCCGCTATCTCTCTCAAACTTGAATGAGGATTTTCAGTCACTATTTCCTTCACTTTTGCGATGTTAACTTCAGTTGCAGACGCTAATGGCCTACCAGAGCGAGGCAAATCTCCATCACATCTCGACCGCTTTTCAACGCTTTGTACCACTCATAAGCACGTGTTTTTGATAAAGTCGATTCACCGTTAGCCTTCTGTAACATTTTCAGTGACTCTGAACAGAAAATTCCATTGGCAATGCAAAATTTAAGACAAACTCTTTGTGCGATGTTTTTGTCCATTATGAAATTCGCAAAATACACTAGAATGATATAACTAAAAACAGCACTGTATTTAATCTAAATAACAGATGCAACTGAAACTCCGCGCCAAAATGGAAAACAGTTGTGCCAATCTAACAACAACAAAAAAAAACAAAAAATTGAATTTGGAACCATAAACAAATCATCCATTCCCGATACTTTCTTGACTGAATGTATGATTTAGATCACTGTTGCTGCTAGGGCACGGCGTCTGGCTGTGTAGTTATTTATAAAGTCTATGGTTAAAAGCAACACCTACTATTATAGTAGGTGTTGCTAAAAGTCATGGCGAAAAATCTATTATTTATCTTCCTGAACAATGAATTTAATGTTAAATTTCATGGACTTCCATTATTTTAAGATACTATGTTATTTAAAAGAGTAGTATTATAGAAGCAATATTTGTATATTTATAATCGCGTTTTCGAAAACGGCACTAACGATTTCGATGAAATTTTAAGTTGGTCAAAAATCGATCAGCTGGGGTCCAATTCTGAGAAAATTCGTTTTCTCTATGTTTTCCCACACTTAAAACTTCTTAACTCGTAAACTCTTCTGATTTCACAATAGAGTTTACCTACTCAGTAGTACAGTGGCTAGAGCATAGATCTACCAAGCTGAAATACGCGGGCTCGAATCCTGCAATGTGGTCCAGACCTTTTTTTATTATTTTTTTGTTAGAAACCGAATAAAGCTCGGTCGCTCAGGTACTGTTACTTAAAAGAGTAGTATTGTACAGGTAATATTTGTATATTTATAATCGCGTTCTTGAAAATGGCACTAACGATTTCGATGAAATTTACAATATAGAACTCTACGGTGGTCAAAAATCGATCTAGCTAGGGTCCAATTCTGAGAAAATTCGTTTTCTCTATGTTTTCACACACTTATAATATTATACTAAACTCTTCTGATTTCACACCAAAGTTTACCTTCTCAGTAGTACAGTGGCTAGAGCATAGATCTAACAAGCTGAAATACGCGGGTTCGGATCCTACAATGTAGTCAGACTTTTTTTGTAAGACACGGAGTAAAGTTCGGTCGCCCAGGCACTATCTTTACTTATGATTGCAACATATCTTTGATAGTGGTTCATATTCACCAACCTAGAGACGTAGAACATGAACTTTAACTACTGTGCTACGTTTTTTATTTATGACCGAAGTGTGCTGCAGATACATCTTGTTTTATTTATTATTAGTTCTTGTCACTTGTCTGTTCCTCTACAGGTGGCAGGTCTGGAAACAAACGTAAACTTTCTCCTCCGCCTGAGCGGTAACAACGCATTCGTATCGGGTGACGTACATACATCGTTCATACCACAGCACGAAGCCGATCTCTTCCCACCCTCAGACACTGAACTTAACGAGGATCACGCTATCCAAGCTGTTCTTGGATATGTACGTTTTGTTTTAAATAATATTTGACATTAACTATGGTATATCTAACATTGTTACAATATATGACTTGCTTGTTAGTGCGATGTCTAAAGCTAAAGCAAGTCCAAGCTAGGGCCCCAAGTCCTATTCCAGACTAAATGAAATGAAAATAAATAAAATTTTCTAAATTGGTTTGGAGTGTGGGTGTTACTGGAAGCTCCTCCAGTTCGTTGTATGGTCCTTATAGTACAAGTCTGGTGCTTAGTTAGAGGTTACACAATTTTTGTAATATAATTGTCTGGAATATTATTATAAATGTCGACAGAAATGTCAAATGCCAATACCTAAGCGAAAATGTGTGAGGAGTGATAATATTGAAGAAGCGAAAGAAGTATGTAAGTACTGCGACGCTTGGCGTTCCGTCCTCTGTAACTACCCCGTTAGGGATATAGCGTGAATATATGTATGTATGTATTATTATGAACTAGTTTGGTGAACAAGTCAACAAATCAAACAATAGTCATTCCACTGTACAAAATGTGTTCTACGAATATTTTTAGCAACTGCAAAATGTTCATGCTTTATTCCCATGTCAGCGATGCTTTACGTTAGTGGTGTTGTGCATGCAGTATTTAGCAATGTCTACAGATGAAGGTGCGAATGTTTAAAAAGCCAACGTAATTATATAAAAATTAACAAACAAAGATGTTGAAACAACATGAACAACAAGTTAGATATAGTCACTAGGGACTCCATAATATTAGCCGCTAAGAAATAAATTGTAAATGCTGCACTTAACCAGAAAACAAGCGACGATCAAACTTGTCTACAAATTCATGTTAACAATAACAACAATAACTTGCACATTTGCATCCATATGCTTCGTAATGAAGCGGATGCGACATGTAGTGGCTGACGTCTTCAACAACCCTGCTGAAGCAGCGATACATTTTAAACAAGTGTCAGAAAGTTAGTAGACATTATAAATTTCGAAAGAACAGGCCACCTTAATGAAAGGCCATGAATTGGTCCACTATTTTTTTGTTTCATTAATTATTACACTAACACGCAAGATATAAATTCTCAACCATAACGGCACGGCTATAAAAAAGTAAAGCTTTTAGCAAAAAATATCATTTTTTAATTTCAATTTTTATGACAGTTATTGAAATGAATTTATTGTATTCACAGCTTTTGCAAACTCAAAAACAAAACAACTTTAATGAAAAATGGAAAGGAATTTCTGTTGTGTCAGACTCATGGAGACCAAACTATCAACTGAAAAAAACAATACCACTGAAATTTTGTGGAAAAGGTAATTAACGTGTACAGAGAGTAATCTGCTCAAAAGATTGTAGCCCTTACAAGTGACATGAAAACTGAAAGTAAGATACGCTGGTAACTAACTTATTATCTGTGATAAGGTGGTTACTAGTTTACCTCCACCAATCTTCTCTCATCTCATTCTGACCTTATTCGTGACAAGAGGCCTCTCCATAGCGATGTGGGAGATAATATAGTTTGTTTTTTTTTATACATACATATACATCTTCACGCTGTATCTCCAACGGGCTAGTCAGAGAGGATGGAGCGCCAAGCGTTGCGTTCCTTACATATCTCTTTCGCTTCCTCAAATCTAATCATTCTCTTCACACATTTTCGCCTAGGTATGCGAGTGCTTTTGACGTTTCCGTCGACTAACACTCTAGCTATTTGATCTTCATAAGTTAGCCTTGGTCTTCCTTGGCTTCTTTTACAACTCACTGTCGCTCTATAGATTTTCTTCGTCGGTCTTTCATCACTCATTCTTTCCATGTGCCCGAACCATCTTAGCATTCCTTTCTTCATTTTTTCATTAACACTGTCGTGCAACCCTGTCATACTGCGTATCTCTTTATTGCTTATTTTGTCTGCAAGGGTGACACCGCACATTTTTTTAAGAGATGACATTTCTACTGCATTTATCTTACTTTCACTCGATTTCGGGCATATCCAGGTCCACTACCATACAATAAAGTTAGCACCAACACCACATTGTGTATGGCCATTTTGGCTGAGTTAGATATATTCATACTGCTTAGTAATGCGGGCAGAGCACTGTTCACTTTATTGCCGGCTGCTACCCGCCTCTCCACATCCAACTCACATCTTCCATCCCTCGAAAACGCACTCCCCAGATATACAATTTCGTTCACCTGTTCTAGACATTTTCCATTTACTCATATTGCACACTTTGTCTGTACATCTTCTATTTCAAACACCAGAACATTAGTTTTATTCACATTCAATCCTTTCACTACAGTCTTCTTTCATGCACGTACCTAGTGTCTGCAACTTCGCTTCTGATGGTAAGCACGGCATCGTCAGCGTACAATAGGCAGTTTACCACTTTACCATCACATATCATACCACTCATACTACCTTTCAATGTCTTTTTATTTTTTAATTTTTTTTTTATTTATTTACTTTTTTTTTACTTCACTATATTGAAAAATTTCAAGAGCCATTCAGTACTATTTAGAATACAAGCAAAAAGACATTATATTTTTTATGCATAAGATTGAAGGAGGAAAGCTATAAAAATCGAGAATAAAATTTTGTTGTAGACATCAAAGTAATAATAGAATACGAAAGCAGACCAAACGCGTACCGTATACAAGTGAATGACGGCGAGTGGCGACAAGTTGAAGCATCACTACAGACGACAGAACGAGGAGTGCGGCTCACTTGCACTGTCGCAGGGAAAAGGACTGACGTCGGAATATTGTTACACGAGCAACAGATTCACATTTATGATGAGGTAAAAATTCTTAAAAAAATATCTTTAATGTATACCTTACATGTTGGTCTAGGAGAAAAAGGGAAGACAGAATGTACCAAATGTTTATCTACCCGCGCAATATTATGTAGAAGTCCACCAAGGGATAGATCCTTTTATTAGTAACTTTTCACAATCTGGTTCCACTTTGCCGTCTGCCTAAATGCTCTGTTCGCCCCGATAAAAACTGGCGTGAGGTTGTGTATATTTTATTTAAACAATTCCACACTGCCAATGTATTGCAGATTGCAGCATGGTTTAATTCCTAAAATCACTGTCATTTTTTAATGAAGCACAGTCCGTAATTAACGTTTTAATAACAGAAAAGGCCTAAGTGATATTTGTAAAAAATAGTAATTATTAAAATACAGTTTGCTACAAAGGTATATATTATATAACTATAGAATAATACAGAGCTAGTTTAAAGAGATTATATTTTGAAAAAAATGTTTTCTAACCAATATAATAAGCTATACAGTTGTACGTAGAATTTAGCTTACTTTAATAATATCAATCTTTCAAATGAATGGCTATGAAAAATGATTTAAATTTCTTATGAACTTTTACACAATTAAAAAAAGTTGTTCATATTTATTATTATTATTTTTTATATTTATTATTTATTTATTGTATTTACATTATTATGAACAACAAGCTTGCGATTGTTGCCGATTGAAATGAAAATACTTCAGACAGCCCGTTCCATGCTATGAAATGAGGCAAATAAAATCAATTAAAATGTAGATGTGCGACTGTTGTTTTTTAACGAAATGGCGGCCGATCAGCTTATCTGACAATAAATATGTGTTGTATGCACAGAGGAGTCAGCTTATCTTTTTTTTGCCTCATCGTTGCTGCTGGGATACAGCATCTGAAGATTTTTATAAATTATGGGAGTATAATGGAATTCATGTAAGAACTAATGCCATTTTGATAACTTTAACTTGACTCTAATGTTTCCCTCTTATCTCAGATAAGTACTGTAAAAAAGGTCAAGGATTTAGCTCTTTGAAGTTCACAGGAAAAAACTAAAAGTCCTACGCTTTATAGGCCTCTCCATGTTAATTTTACAAACTTCGCGTGACATGATCGCAGATGAATTAGTCGACCTCCGTGGCACAACGGCTAAGCGCTTCGGAAAGTAAACGGGGGTTGCGGGTTCGATTCCGGCCCCGAGTCTGGGTGTTTATGTATAATATGTATTTATTTACAAAAGAATATGTATTTAAGTAGTATATCAGTTCTCTAGTACCCATAACACAAGCGCTGTGTTGCTTGCTTTGGGACTAGACGGCGCTGTGTGAAATGTCCGAGTATATTAGTTACTGGCGTAGAACATGATAGAGAACCTTCGCTCGTAACTCGTAGAAATTTTATTTAAAGTTTATCATAACACCACGAACAGGGGGCCTAGACAAGTGGCTCAATTGTCGTAAACGCTAGTAGAATAGAATGACAAATACTTCGTGATCTAGCGTAACGAATTTTAAATTGGTAGTCAAACGTTATTAACTTTGTTATATATCAAACGAAACGTATTGTCGTGTGAAAACCGCCGTATAGAACGTAGCCAAGTAGCACTTTTAACGAAGAATAACCACAGTACAAGTAAGCATACAGTATTCTATCTTCATACAAACGCTCCCAAACAACGCGCTCGAAATCTCGACATATCTCGACATACGACAGTCGCGAGCGCGCCGCGGTTGTCGTCGGACGGTATGAGACGCTCCTGCGCATTTATTGACTAAATATTATGTCGATCAAGTTTACGAGCACAATGTTCAGTGTATGGATGTTTGAATACATCTATATCGAAACCAGAAATATTTCTCTGTTGCTAATTTATAGGAAATATATTATCATAATGATCTAGTTAATTTATTGCTGATTTTTAATTATACTGCACATAAAAAAGCATTGTTTTTGTCCATTTCCACCATACTAACTCACAAACTTTTGAAACTAGATATAAAATACTAGTAAAATTATATAAATAAAAACGTATTAAATTTGCAGTAATATAAAATGAAAAGATAATATGACAATTTAATATAGTACCTATTATCAAATAAGTAACCCAAGAAAAACATTCAGTCCAAGTCGGTAGCCCTATTGCGCGTTTACGTACCAAACGACCGTAGGTAATTATCTCTAGGACACTGCCGAGATAGAATACTGTATGCTTACTTGTACTGTGCAATAACGCCATCAAGCGTTTCGCTCGCTTATTACGTAACTTGCAGACAGCATGCGACAGCCAATATCGTGCGATATCTGCTTCAAAACGAGAATTTGTGTAATGAAATTTGTATAGTAGCACTAAATCTACCGCGAAACGTGCATTTTACGGTCATACAATAATAGATACGCAATCGTCATACATGATACCAATTTTTTATTACAATTAGTCACCGGTCGCGTAGTCATCGCGTGGCTGTCGCTGTCTGCAAATTTTTAGGTAATAACCCAACCGATTATACGAAGCGTTAGAACGGCTAGAGTGGCAAACGCTTTGTATACGAAGCGTTTGCCACTTGCCTAGCCGTTCTGGTATCCTTTAGTGCTATGTACTTGATCAACTGTTTTCAGATTAACTTTTTTATCACTGTCACTATAGATAAAATATTTTAAAACAGATGCCTAGTCACTTATCTAATCTATAGAATGACGATAAGCAACCGAACTATTGATCTTTACGACATGTCTTACGCAAACAGAATGGACAAACGGTAGTGGAATTATCCCGGCCAAAATACCAAGGCACTGATGTTGGCGATACGGCTGCGTCGGCTAACAGTGCAAGCTCCCCAACACCCGGCGTGCTCGAGAGGGTCCTTGTTAATAAAGGGGATAAGGTTTGTTTTTTTTTTAAAGATACACACACGCACACACATATTCTCACCTGACACTGTATCCCTCCCTGACAGGGTAGTCAGAGATAATGGAGTGTCAAGCAACACGGCATTTTTTTTTTCTTTCTTTATGGCATGGTGCACAGAAGAGCGCATGCCAATGTCACGTATTGCATATTATAAGTAGAATCGTTATCCTAAAACTCTGTAAAACTCCTCAAGTGATAGTAAGCTTTACTGAAGTTATAAAAGATTTCTTGGAAGATCGCGAGAACTTCAGCTACACATGTTTATCTAGACCTACTCCGTTCTTTTCACTTATACAGAACTTTAAAGCGCAATATACTTTCACTTTAAGACTTTAAAACTCCCAAAGAAGTAAAAAATGGAAAATCTAAATAAAATGACAGCCTCACTTCTCTCGTTCCCGCCAAAAAGTCCATCACGCCACTTGTATACCATTTTCAGCTCTTTATATCAGCGGTTTTTAAACGTTTAAGGCCATGTAAAACTCAATAAATCCCTTTTAATATATGAAACTCCATAGCAAACTATAACAAATAAAATATACCTACTGTAATTTAAAATAAGAGTAAAAATCCTTTATTACAAATATATGAAATAAAGATTAATGTGATGAGTGAAATTATTTCACTGCTTCCTATAAAACTATTAATAGGTCTGTAATCGAGCATTTTTTACCCGACTACGGCTAAGCAAGAAGGAGAGTTAGAGGACATAAAGTTATGAACTAAAAAAATTCGTAAGCCGTGATCTTATGCCCACACATATCTGTAGTAGTATTTTATTCGCTTGTCCTTGGTAATAAATTTATTTTCAAATGTATCCATAAATATATCGGCCATCAACGGACTTAAAGGAGAACCCATGGCTAGACCTACATTCTGTGTATAATATTGGTTTTTAAACTGAAAATTATTTTGTTTCATACAGAGCCTTGTTGTAAAAAGAGATCTCTTTTTACAAATACTCCGTACGAGGAATGTCTAGATATTCTAAAAGAACTATGTGAGAAACGGAAATTACATCCTGGAGAGATCGAAGAAATTATAAAATTGACAAGGCTCTGTATGAAATAAAATTATTTTCAGTTTAAAAACCAATATCATACACAGAATGTAGGTCTAGCCATGGGTTCTCCTTTAAGTCCGTTGATGGCCGATATATTTATGGATACATTTGAAAATAAATTTATTACCAAGGACAAGCGAATAAAATACTACTACAGATATGTGTATGACATCATTATTTGTTCGACTGGAACCGTGGTGAACTTAATAATTTTGTCGACGATTTAAACAATTTACATCCTAAAATTAAATTTAAATTAAAAATAGAACATAACGCTAAACTAAACTTTTTAGACTTGACTATAACTAGAACAGGAACAAAACACGATTTTGGTATATATAGAAAACCTACTCATACTGACTGCACTATTCCTGCATCATCATGCCACCCTTGGCAACATAAACTAGCAGCATACAATTCCATGATACATCGGCTTATGACTGTTCCGCTAAATAAAGAAAATTATAATAGAGAACTGCAGATAATATATCAAATAGCGCGGGCCAACGGCTATAATAATAAAGTAATTAATGACATAATTAGAAGAAAACAAAGGACTCACTTATAAAAAGTTATAAGTAAGAGTCCTTTGTTTTCTCAAAGTCTTTTGTTTTGATCCTTTGTACAGAAGGCTGTACAAAGGATCATGTGCCAAAGATCATAATAAATATACGGGTAGCATTACTTATTTGGGAAAGATATCTGAAAATATTGCAAAAACTTTTAGGAAAAATAGTGTTTTCGTAGCATATAAGTCGGTTAATACCATGAAATCTCTTTGTAATGTAAAAGATAAAATAGATAAAAATAAAAAGAATGGAGTGTATGAATTGAAGTGTGAACATTGTGACGGCGTATACGTGGGACAAACAGGTCGGAGTTTTGAAATAAGACACAAAGAACATATATCAGCGTACAAAAATAATCATCCTGAAAAGTCCCACTTCACACAACATCTTATACAAACATGGCACAATGTAGCAGATAGTCATACATTCAAAATACACACATGTGACAAAGGTATTAAAAGATAGCCAAAAGATTCCAACGATTTAACCATCAATGTAACACTCGTCTGAGACAAATCCATACATTTAAAAAAAAATGTAAAATTTTTAGAATCGCATCAATGCTCCATTTCTTGCTTTACATCATTCACCCTGTCAACATCGCTCTGTAAAAAAAATATTCAAATTAAATCAAATAAACCTGAAATTTGTCAAAAATAAATGTGTATTTTTATGTTCCGTGAACACTCGTGGAGCCCTAGTGTCTTTTACATAGAACCCTTGGGTTTGGTTTAGGAATCGCTGCCTTATATAACTTTCCTCCCACACTTTCGCTAAGGTATGCGAGTACTTTTTACATTGTCATCAGCTAACACTTCAAAAATCAGCCTTGGTCTTCCTTGGGTTGTGCTACCATTAACTTTTGCTTTGTAGATTTTCTTCATCAATCGATCATCACTCATTCTTTATAATGGGCCCGAATCATCTAAGTATTCCTTTCTTAATTTTTTCAATAATTTTATTTTTTATTTTTATATGTGTAGATAAACCTACGTCTAACCCAATCTGCAGATAACCTAATCTGATACATATAAAAGCCCCAACAGAATTCTTATTCTACATGATAAACTTTGAAAATACCACAGTAATATTACTTTCAAAGTCCAAACATATAATACGATATCTAACTTTACCTGTGTGGGATTGAATCCAGGATTATCGTAGAAATCACATGATCTTCAAACTAATATGCTAGTTGGCATTCAGTTATATGTTTTACCTTAACTGCATCAATCTTGGCTCTGTTTAACCAAATTGATAATTTGTTACTTCAACCAGTTCTGGCTCGAAATTCCAAAAAAAATGTCTTTAGTTCGGAATGATTAGAAGTAAAACTAAGTTAAATTGTACCGGAAACTTACATTTTAATCCGAGACTAGATAACATTTAGTGGAAATTACAAATTGTCGGACTTTTGATAGGGCCGTGGTGCGGTGGTAAACCATCTGCCTTCCAAACCAGTGTCCTGAGTTTGATATCAAGTCAAGTCAATTTAGGAAATGAACTTTTCTAAATTGGATAAATTTCTAAGGGTGGCTTTCACCAACTATTTAAACTCGATTTAAGGAGTTGACATCTCGCTTGCACAAATTATTTAATAGTTGGTCTTTTATAAACGTCTCGTGTGGTATATTTGCGGTAACTGAACGGGTGATTTAGTGGCATCCATACCTTGCTATTTGTGCTTCAGAAGGCAGATCCTTAATATAGGTGATCCCGGTTACCCTTATATGACGATAGTTATAAAGTCAAGTTAAAGGCCTTTTAGAGATTGAAAACTTTAGGTTGGCCTACATCCACTAATATACACTGACCCCACGCGGTGGATTATGATCCGGCTCTTTCTCACCTAATTTACTAGAAAAGGTTAGAAATGGGATGAATGTACAAATTATGTAGATTGTTACTTCGCTTTTCAGTGCCGGCCCAGGGGTAGGCGAGAAGAGCGGTTGTTCTAGCGCTATTTGGCAAGAGGCACCAAAATATCAAAGACGAGAAATAATTTTTAGCAAAAAACAGGTGTTGATTCAATAAGTGTTCATTTTTGCAATAAGTCGATTTTTGTAAAAAATAGTAAATATTACTTATTTAACGTAAACTGAAATGCAATTTAAGTGCTTTGAAAGCCTCAATCAAAGGGCGCCGAACAACAATCTCGCTCTACTATGCTCAAGGGCTGGGACCGGCGCTGTCACTTTTACACAACTGGTCCCTGATCATTATTGAGAGGTTAATAACAAAACCTCTTTAACTACTAAAGTTTCTAATTTTTCTCATTGAACAGGTGATACGAGGTCAGCCATTATTCGTGGTAATCGCTATGAAGATGGAATACGTAGTACGGTCGCCACGCGATGGCGTCGTCGCTTCATTAGTACCCGTCAAACAAGGTGACGCAGTCGGCAAAGGCGCCCAGATTGTGCATTTAGAGGAAGAAAGTTAAAAATATTGAACTTTTTTATTGATTTTGTAATATAGTCGGTTAAAAAAACAGACTTTCATTTCTCCTTTTTATTCGGTGTTCACAATTGTGTATACATCTATTGTGGCCACTGCCCAAGGGCCCTGGAACATAGGTGACCTCCGAATAATTATTATATTTTTTACGACACTGGATTAAATTTAACAATATGAAAAGGACAAACAATTGTGTGACAGTTATTCTATAAATTAACAGAGATATTATTGATTTCTTCGAATCTCTGTCGAAGAAAAAATATCGTATGTCTCTACAATATGTACTTCATTTGTTGATCTTTGGTACACTTATCTGCAATACGTTAACAGCAATCTAATTGTAAGTGGGGTTTAAATACCTACTGAACTATTGTTTAACTGGAAATGAAATATGAGACTTGGTATGAGATCTCATTTGTCGACTATATCCACACATGTGGCAATTACGGAAGCATGCGGCGTATCCTTTGCACTTGAATGTGAATTATTTGTGAAAGTTGGTTTGCGATATGTAAGCTCCGCGTTTCTAAGTGTACACCATTCGTTCAAGGTAAGTATTGAAATGTGTAACTATATTTCGTCAGTTTCTTGATGGGGGCGTAGCTCAGATGGTAGAGCGCTCGCTTAGCATGCGAGAGGTACCGGGATCGATACCCGGCGCCTCCAACTTTTTTATTTTTCGTATTAGCTTTTTTTCATTGTCATTTTCTTTAATTAATTTTACCAATATTTTTAAAATGGATAGATAAGCATAAAAACATATTTTTGATCACTAATTGAACTAATTATGTTATACTTACTAACGTACACATTATTTTATGCTAGTAACTAATTAATCTGTGATATATTATGTGTGCATAATAAAGCATCTTTTTATGAAAAACTCAAATTCATTGTCTATTTTTTTATTCGTTGTAGAAATGTACACATATGCTTTTTCTTATTTATTAGATATAGCGAAACTACATACGATCATTTTTATTAAGTATAAAAATTCAGATGCGTAAGAACAGATGAAAAAAGCATAGACACATAGAAGTAGGTGAATTCACCTACATGTCATGTGAATTCTAACAATGACGGTCATTTAATATGTTGTACATGGTATTCCTGTAATGCGTGTATGAAATAATGAGATGTAATATTAACGCACAATACCTCAGATTCTGACTTAGAAACATACAAAAATAGAGTTAAGAACAAATAGAACCGATTAATTAACAAATCACACACGAATATCACTTTAAATTTTCTATTATTTAAAATTAAAACTTAAAAGTTAGAACTATTAAATTCAATTCGTTTAGTGATAATATAACAAATAGTACAGAACAGTACAGAGGGTACAGAATTAATTAGATTTATTGACAATTAATAATTTATTGTATTTTTATAAATATACGATATTTTTTTCTAAGAAATAGATACCTATATCACTCCTGGCCAATAGGCTTATCAGAAACAATGACAAATAAGTAGGTATTTGAAATTACTTAACCGAACAAAAGCCGCACAATATTATCTCCCGGACGTACATTGTACCGTTATCAAAAATAATCGCGGTTTGTCTCAATCGCGTACCTTATCTCGGCTGCGGTTTCCAAAGACATATATAGGTACCTACGTACTCCTGAGTGTGCTATTTTCATCAAGGTTTAGTTACCGCTACAACACCTATCTATAAATAGGGATGTGGAAGTTAGCCAGATGAACAGTTGTTTTGTAGGACCTTTTGCAATTAATTCCTGTGTTGAAAGTAGCGCAAAACACTTATTGATAGTTACTCCCAGTGTATTTATTATTATTTCATTTAACCGTAAATAAACTATAATACAAACTTACGGGGTTTCTAAAATTTTAAACATATATTTATTTCCAAATACAATGTAAAAATTTGCTTCGTATGCGCTTTACTCATAATATGTATGTCAATGTATATGTAGAGTTTGTATCTCAACGATGTATGTAGTCTCTTTTTTTTTTGAAAACATCTTTATTATTATTCACCTGCAGGGGTTTCTTACCTGTCAAGGGCTGTCCATCAATTTCCTCGGTTTGTTGACGTTTTTTTGTCTACATTCCAATGCCGTCCGTGTCGCACCCGTACGTACATCAGCTGATCAACACAACAATCTCTGTGAGTCTCACGTAGTGTGTGGCAAACTGGTAAACAAACCGGAGGGGTTATTACCTAAAAATTTGCAGACAGCAACAGCCACGCAATCACTACGCGATTGGTGATTAAATGTAATAAAAAACTGATATCATATATGACGATTGCGTATCTATTATCCTATGACCGTAAAATGTACTTTTCGCGGTAGTCTGGAAGTTACGTAATAAGCGTGCGACACTCTTATTACGTAACTAGCAGACAGTATGCGACAGCCAGTATCGCGCGATACCTGCTGTCAAAACGAGAATTTGTGTAATGTAATTTGTATAGTGGCGCTAAATCGACCGCGAAAATTGCATTTTACCGTCATACAATAATAGATACGCAATCGTTATATATGATAATAATTTTTTATTATTATTAAGAGTTATGTCGATTCTCCACCCCAAATTTTTTTAACCAATTCAATTGACAATAAAATTAACACATTAACATAATCATTTAATATATACGGTCATTAATAAGTTACAGTAATCTTACTATCAGCTATTAAATTATACGTTACCCAAAATTACCAACTACTTTTTGTTACAGAAATCTTTTTTTTATATACATAAAAAGAGAGGGCAAACGAGCAAGCGGGTCACCTGATAAAGAGTAACCACCGCCGCCCATGGACTCCCGCAACGTCCGAGGAATCACGAGTGCGTTGCCGGCCTCTAGGGAGAGGAGGGAAAGGGGGTGATGGACCCCACCGGCACTCTCACTCACCGAACGAAACACAACAACAATAGATGCTGTTATTTCACGCCGATATTCTGTGAGAGGGTGGTATTTCACCGGGCGAGCCGGCCCTATTCGTGCTGCGGTGCAGTATGGCTCTACCACTCAAATCAAAGATAGATGAGCAAAATTAGTTCATAATTGTTTGTAAATATTCGTCATCGATCTAAGTCTGAGCTATCATTACGGATGATTTAATCACCTACTTGATTTGATTACGTCATTTTACACACAAACAATGCGTTGTTATTGTTATTGAAATAAAATGATAGAGCGGAAATAAAGATTAATATTTAGATACTATTGGTATTATTATAATTAATTCGATTCGCAATATCGTAAGTAACCATACATCTCGGATTGTTCGGGACTATCCCCGAATCAGCGTAACTGTCCAGGTGTCCCGAGCGAACCTGAAAATGTCCTAGATTGGGAAAAATGTCCGAATTTAAAGTCTAAACAAAATAGAGTTAATTAAATCATTTTTATTACCTACATAAATACGCAGTACTCAAAGCAATTGCATATAAATACAATATGCCAACATAAACCAGCTAAAAATTAAGTTTTTTTTAAATATTTTCTTTGCATAAATTATCTACTCAATAAATAAATATCTTCAGTAAGAAATGTTTTAACTTATGTATGTATGTACGTAACACAGGACAGACATCGTCATCTGTATACACATAGGATGAGGCATCTCAGATTGGGTCAAAAGAAAATAGTCATAAGGTTTCATAACCCAAAAACTATTTGTTTATGAAAATATAATACATTCTATCAAGAAAGTATCGGGAATGGATGATTTGTTTATGGGTCCAAATTCAATTTTTTGTTTTTTTTTTGTTGTTGTTAGATTGGCACATCTGTTTTCCATTTTGGCGCGGAGTTTGAGTTGCATCTGTTATTTAGATTAAATACAGTGCTGTTTTTAGTTATATCATTCTAGTGTATATTGCGAATTTCATAATGGACAAAAACATCGAACAAAGAGTTTGTCTTAAATTTTGCATCCCCAATGGAATTTCGTGTTCGGAGCCACTGAAAATGTTACAGACGGCTTACGGTGAATCGACTTTATCAAAAACACGTGCTTATGAGTGGTTCAAAGCGTTGAAAAGCGGTCGAGATGTGATGGAAGATTTGCCTCGCTCTGGTAGGCCATCAACGTCTGCAACTGAAGTTGAACTGAAGAAATCCTCATTCAAGTTTGAGAGAGATAGCCGCCGAACTTACTATGTCTCACGAGTCGATCCGTACCATTTTAAATAATCACTTGGGTATGAAACATGTTGCCGCTCGGCTAGTCCCAAAAGACCTGAATTTTCTCCAAAAACTCAATCGCATAAGAGTCGCTGAGGACATGCTAGAACGAGTCAATTCCGATCCAACATTCATGAAACGCATTGTTACTGGTGACGAGACGTGGGTTTACGAGTTTGACATGCAAACTAGTCAGAGGCGTCTCTAGCCCTTGTGGCGCCCGTGTGCAACCAGTACCCTGGCGCCCTCTAGTAGAAGCGTGGTCAAAATGGAATACTAACAGTTATAATTTTCAAACGGAAATTCGGATGCAAATGGTGTCGGAAAGCAAAAACTTTTTTTTTGGATGGAAGGGGTTACATCAAGAATAAAAAATCACAACTTTGTAGTTCTTCCAAACATACTTAATTTAAAATCTAATATAGTTACATTACAGGACGCTCGTACACACAAATATATACACAGTACACACACACAAATGTATTTACAAAAAAGTTACTTTTCGTGCTTTTGCATTAGCGAAATCTTTAACAATGTCACTAACTTCAATTTTGATTTCATGTTCAATACTTATTAACGATAAATTTGTCAGTCTACTTTGCGACAATGTTGATCTAAGATAGTTTTTAATAATTTTTAGTTTAGAAAATGACCTTTCGCTATGTGCGACCGTGACTGGAAGTGTCAGGTATATCCTCAGTGCTGTGGACAGATTTGGGAACACTGAAATTAATTTATTCGTAAACAAGTAATTTAAAATATCCAACGGCGTAGTGGAATCATCAATAAACATCGGTAATAATTCGATTTCGTTATAGAGCTCGAACTTTTCCACATCTGAAGAACCAGCATGGCTAAGTTTATTTTCTAAATTAGAACAATGTGTTTTTTTTGTATCTGAGTCCAAATTTTTCCAGTGTTTCAATTTTTGAAGAAATGAAAAAATTACATTATTTTCATTCAAAAGTTCGAACCGTTCGTCGAACTTAGTAATTGCGGTGTCTAACAAATAGTAGTAAAAATTTACTTTGAAATGTGTTTTCGGGTCTGTTATCGGTTCATCCTCCGCCTCATAATTAAAAAACCTTTTACGAGCGCGAGGGCGTGCAGGTGTGGGAAATTTTGCTATTACCTCGACTTCTTCCGCTACAGTTTTCGCGCTGTTAAGGAGCTCCTCAAAAGCAGACTCATTACGGAATTCAGACAAACTTATTTTTGCATTATCAATCATTTTCACCGCTTCTGACAATACAACGTCTGACTTTTGAAGTGCCTTGCTAACTATATTTATCTTGCTTAAAATTTCAAACCAAATAAGCAGAGAGCAGATGAAGTTAAACGACTTAATTTTTGTCAGTAATGAATTTGCCATATTTCTTGACTCGGCATCTTTGCTCCTATCGGAATATATGGTAAACAAGGCATCATACACTTTTCCCAGTTCAAAACGTAGAGCTTTTACTGCTTCAACCCTACTCTCCCATCGAGTATTTGAGAGTGCTTTTAGACTTAAAGTGGGCACTTCTTTAGCAAGTATTTGCCAACGTGCTGTTGACGCAGAAAAAAAAACATAAATTTCCCGCACAACTGAAAAGAAATTGACAATTTCTAATGAACTTTTAGCAGCGTCATTCACCACCAAATTTAGGCTGTGTGCCGCACAAGGTACGTAAAATGCGCGCGGGTTTAAATCTAAAATTCGTTTTTGTAGACCTATATTTTTCCCTTTCATGTTTGCACCATTATCGTAACCTTGACCACGCATATCTTGTATGTCAATTTCGTTTGAGATTAAACAATCTAACAAAAATTGAGTTAAGCCCAGGCCAGTAGTGTCTGTAATAGGAAAAAAACCCAGAAAGTGTTCTTTTACTTCAGCCTTGTTGTTGCTTGCATTTAAAAGAACGTACCGGTCGACAACCGATATTTGTTCTTCGTGTGCAATATCTGGAGTGCAATCTAAAATAATGGAAAAATATTTGGATTGTGTCAATTCCAAAACAATAGCTTTTTTTATTCTTTCTCCTAATAATTGTATTATTTCATTCTGAATGTTATGGCCAAGATAATGAGTTAGGCGTGACTCAGATTTTTGAATAAGAGCAATGTGTTCCGCAAGCACATTATCAAAATTAGAGGTATATTCAACCAGCTTTAAAAAATTACCATTATCGGAATCGTAAATTTTTTGAGATCTTCCCCGAAAAGCCAGACATTGCCTCGCTAAAAAATGAATTATGTTGATTATTCGTTCGAGTACTGCAACCCAACGTTTTTTTTCCCGATCAATTTCATTTTGGTGCAAGAAATCTACCGACTTTTCTTTTAAAATAACAGTTTTCAACGTAATTTGTTTCTTAAGACATGATAGGTGCCCTAAGCTCTTTTCATGACGTTCTATAGCAGTAGACAAATGCTGCCAATCTTTGTAACCTATTTCACCATTAAAAGGAGTCGCATCAGCATGAAAAAGTTTACAGTAAAAACAATAAACAGAATCAGTTGACTTAGAGTAAACCAGCCAGTTTCTCAAAACGGTTTCATTATTTAGCATCTTTTCAGTATAATAAGCATTTGAAAAAGATCTTTTTGAACTATTCGAAGCATATGAACCCACTTTTACCTGTACTGGCCCACGCTCCATCAAAAATATTCTCTGTTTATCGGATAACACCTGTGGCCATAACGCGAGATCATTCATTACATCTTCTCGAAGTATATCCTCCGGGGACGCTTCGGCACTAGGAGGTTCTTCGTCTTCTTCGACTACCGACGACAAAGACAGCAGCGGCGGCGGCGGCGGCGACGTTGAAGGGACGAGTTCTGCTGTAGAATTATCTTGGTTTTCATATGTCTCTGTCTCCAGGTGTTCGTCCGAGAATGGACCGGGTCGAACAAAAAACTTTTTAATAGAACATGTATTCTTTTTCAGAGACACTTCCTTCTCCAGCTTTCTTTTTCGACTTTGTGCACCAGAAAGTTTCTTTTTTCCATCGCCATCAGACATCTAAAATAAATAATAAACTAAGTATAGGCACCTAAAAGTACTATCAATGTAAATTAATATAGGCCCAGAGAAATAGTTGCAACTTGGACTAAGTATTATATATTATAATTATGACACATATCAATCAACGTCGCGGTACCTTCATTAGGCAATCAAACAGAATAAATAAATTAAATAAAAAAGTAGTTTGTTGTTCAAAGGTTAGGTAAAAGTAAGACCTAAATAAATACCTAAGTAAGTATACTAGTAGGTACAACATATTAAAGCACTTTAACTTACCGTTGTTTGTTCCGCACTGCAGTAGGATAAACAAATGAAAAATCCTAGGTCGTGGGTAGGTATTTAACTTCGATATCACTATCTATCACTCGATAGCACCTCGATAGTTGTTTTTTTTTTCATGGATTTCGCTGGCTATTTTTGATGACCTCTGACCTCGATGCTTGTCGCAATAATTGTGCAAGCAAATAACCAAATCTTACCTTTTATATAATTTTTATCAAAAGAAAAGCCGATTTACTTCACATTTACATGTTTACTCAAAGATGATAGTTAATCCAATTGCATCAAGGCTTATTTCGCAAAACTACGCTGTAGCGGTAAAACAAAAAATGCGGCACGCGTACACAAGCCTTTGAAAATGACCGCCGCACGTCCCTGGGAATTTTAATTTGAACTTTATAGCATTCCAATACAGCCGAGTTAGCAATGATAGTCGGCGTATTGTCAAACAAATCAAAACAAACAGGTGCAACGCCGGCACGCGCCTTTGGTAGCGATGCGACATTACGCCAATATAATCTTTAACTATCTGTTTTAAGGCTGATTTCACGTTGAAACAAAAGTTATTGTGTAGAGTAGGAAAAGGAGTAGCTTGTGGTGGCGCGCCTTGCTTTGCTACCGCGCGCCCGGCGTCGGCCATAAACACAGGCGCAGGGTCTTTGAGAGCGCCGGCGCCGCGAGCGACGCATCTTTGGAGGTGTCGCACTAGAGGGCGCTCGGCGCCCCCTTAGACCCGGCGCCCGTGTGCGCCGCACACCCTGCACCATAGGTAAAGACGCCTCTGAAACTAGTCAACAAGCTTCGGAGTGGCGCCTTCCAACTGAACCGAAACCGAAAAAACCACGCCAAAGTCGAGCAAAAGTCAAAGTCATGTTGACTGTTTTCTTTAACTATCGCAGTGTTGTGCACTCGGAATTCTTGCCGGAAGGTCAAACGGTAAATAAAGAATATTATTTGGGCGTTATGCGGCGTTTAAGAGGGCAAATTCGACGAGAAAGGCCAGATTTGTGGAAAGCAAATTCTTGGATTTTGCACCACGGTAATGCGCCTTCGCACAAGGCCATCATTGTGAACGAATTTTTGACCAAAAACTCAACAAATACCATCGAGCAGCCGACTTTTTTCTTTTTCCTAAATTCAAATAACCACTTCGTGGCACCCGTTTTCATTTGGTAGACATAAAGGAGAATTCGCGGCGAGCACTGAACTCAATTCCGGAAAAAGCGTTTAGAAAATGTTTTACTGTTTGGATTATTCGTTGGCGTAAGTGTATCGTTTCTGAAGGAGCATACTTAGAAGGTGATAAAATAAATTTGGATGAATAACTAACATTTCGTGTATTATTGATCTTTTCCCGGTGCTTTCTTGACAGTGTATATTATATTGATATTTGGTATTAATTAATTATAATTATTAATAAATCTAATGTATAAACCGTGTAAAACAGCTTAGGTATTATGTGTATACTGCAAGCAAACAGCAAGGGAGTGAAGTTGACACTTGTGAAAACCTGTACCTACAGGAAAATAGGTACCTATACGGTATATTGTATATCGCGTAATACTTACCTACAAAAGATGTAAGCCTTCTAACTTTTCATATTGTGTGATTGTGTTTGTAACATTATTATTCTTTTCATAGTTTTAAAAATGATACCATCTCGCGTCTACTTGCTTCTTATTAGGCAGTTTATTTGGGATTTTACAGCACAGAACATATACTCCAAGTTCTACAGTTACGTGATTTAAAAAGAACGAAAACAGATATAACTATTGTCTGTTTGCCAAATACGTGATGAGCAGAACGAAAACAGTCATAGCGTAGGTACAACGTGCTCGAAAAAAGAACTTGGGGAAAGGTCCCCTTTATTGCACGCTGAGGTTGAAGAGTGATATTGTGTGTGATAGCTTGTAAGCCTGTTTTAATAAGTAATAAGTGTCGCCCACGTTAAATTTGATATTTTTGCTGCATAAAAAGTAGCCATGATTACTCTCCGAAAAGTCTACCTGCGTAAATAAAAATCCCTTCAAAATCGATTCAGCTAATTCGGAGATTAGCCTGATAAACAAAAGACAGACAGAAACAGGTAAAAATGTTAAAAAGTTTGGGTTTTCGTAACATGCAAATAACTATATGTGGTTAAAAACCCTTTATTTCGAAATCACAGACGGTCACATGAATTATATTATATTGTATAGATTCTATAGATGTATGACAAATGAAACGATCATCGAATTTTGTTTTGATTTAAGATTATAGGTAAGGTACGACAATTAGATTCGTGTTATCGGCCTTTACGTAAAATTAAATAAAATAGCTTTTATTTTCTAATTTGAACTTGTTTTCAACCTACCTATTTGTGATTTGTCAATTTTACTTGTTTGTAAATATATATTTGTAATTTTGACAGATATTTTTGCCTATAAATATAAATTAAAAAAAATAGCTTAATAAAAATCTTGCATAAGTAACCCTTGACAGTCAATTTTTGTACTTCGTAAGTAGAACAGCCGTTGATTGCGTCGGGGTTCCACCTCAGTCCGCTCCGCATGAGTAAATGTATTCCTTGATCTCTCGCCTTCAGGGAATTGCATCAATATGTTACTCTGCGGAACCCAAGTACGTGAATTTATCTCGCAGTGGACATGTATTATGTTTTCTCAAGTATGATGTTATTTCAATAAATACTTACACCTATCAATAAATAATTTCAGTGAAATTAGACTGCTTAATTGAGACGCCTTTGCAACTAAACTACGGCCTTTGAAACTAAACGAAAATGTAGTCAAAATGTATGTAGTGTAGTAGTAATGTAGTGTTTCATTTCAAATGTAATTATGTAATATGTAATATATATAAATACTACATTTGTAGTTGCCATAATTGTTTAATAGTTGTATTTATAATTGTTAAGAAATAACAAAAAACGGAGAGGCTATTATTGAGAGTTAATAAAACATTCTTTGTTCGAAGTGATCATTCATATAATAATAACTATAGCGACCCGCACCGGCTTCGCTCGGGTGGAATGTTGAATGTTAGCATCACATAACATGTTTTTTTCTGAGATTTTCAGACAAAAGTACTGTTGGAGACACTGGCTTTTTGCTTACAATACTTTTTTATTACAATCTATTTTTGAAATTTCTTTTTTACAAACCTTTGTTTTTAGAACTTGTCAAAGTTGTTATATTTTTAGTTTGGTTCTATAAAGACGTTTTATGACTAATTTCGTCTGATTTTATTTCCTTTATTATTATAAGTTTTCACCTGCGTCGGCAACAAGTACCATTCCAATTTCCGACTTTATCCGTGGATTTACCAAAATTTTTCTTTCATACAATCCTTGTCTTGACAATTCCGAACACAACAAAAAAGAAATCAGCCAAATCGATCTAACCGTTCTAAATTGATGGTCCGTCATACACGTAGCAATTGATTTTTATTTATATGGATAATAAAATAAATATACATACATACATAGTATAATAATAATATACTCAGACATTTCACACAGAGTCATCTAGTCCCAAAGTAAGCAGCACAGCGCTTGTGTTATGGGTACTAGACAAATATACTACTTATATACTTTTTCTTTCGTAAATAAATACATATTATACATAAACACCCAGACTCGGGACGGGAATCGAACCCGCAACCCCCGTTTACTTTCCGACGCGCTAAACCGTTGCGCCACGGAGGTCGTCAAAACGGAGTATGTGTAAATTATGATTATTACAGAATATAAGCCATAATCATTACAGTTTTAATAGACATTTATATTTATCTATTCAGATTCGAAGAAAACGTGACCAATATATTTTCTAATGCTTAGTTATTACTTAAATGCACGACGTGATAAATTCACAGACGTGATCTTTCTTTGAAATACCTACCTGAAAATATTGAGAAATAAATACAATACTTATAAGTATGTACTATGTATATATATCTTACGCGGAATAAAGTTATACGCTGATTATTTATATACATATCATAGTTATTAGAGTTATCCATTAATTTTTATTATAACCACGAGTTGTGCCAGAAAGTATTTACTAAATACATAAAATATATATAAATGTATGTATGTATATATGAACCACTCAGAAAATAGTTGCAGATAAATTTGTTCGTTTTGCCCATCTTTTTTTCTTTACCTATTCGCACTTGTCTGTATATTTTGAATAAGCAAATATACTTTACTTACTGAAAACACGTAAACAAAATAACATCCAGAAGTTTTTTGTCTTTTTAAAGTTCTACGTATAACAATGTACAACAGAGCAGAAGATAAAAGTGAACAAATACATCACAATGCATTACAAATAAATGTTAATAACAAAGTAACCAATTTCGACGAAAAGTAATTATTATGAGTTTCTCCGAATTATGTGCGAAAGAATTACGAATATGCTCAGAATTTTTTTTAATAAATCTTTTATATTTTCCTCGAAACTATTTTCATAATAAGCTTTGTATTATCCATTATTATACATGAACTTTCGGTGAAATATTGTTTAACTGTACTTAAACAAAAACAAAAAACCTAATTTAGCTATAAATACAATCTAGTGAAAAATCTACACTAGGATTAAATATGAACGTGAACGAACGAAACTAAGGTTTTGGCGTTTGAAAGAGAAGATGTACAGACGAAGTGTGAGATATGAATAAATGTGTAGAACAAATGAATGAAACTGTATAATATCTCGAGACCTGTTTTCGAGAGAAGGAAAATGTGAGCCGGATGTAGAGAGGCGGGTAGCAACTGGCAATGAAGTTAACGGTGCTCTGTCTGCATTAGATGGCAGCGCGAATATATCTGAATCTGCCATAATTGCCAACCAAAATGCAGTGTGGGTGCTAATTTTATTGTACGGTTTCGGAGTTGGTTAAGCACGAAATGTGAAAGTAAGATAAATGCAATAGAAATATGATCTCTCAGAAATATGTGTGGTGTCATCCTCGTGGACAACATAAGTGATGCAGAAATACGCAGTAGGGCATGGTTGGATAACAGTGCTATTGTTAAAATGCAGGAAGAAATGCTCAGATGGTTCGGACATAAAAAAAGAATGGGTGAGGAACGATCAACGAAGGAAATCCACAGAGCGAAAGCGAGTGGTAGCAGAAACCAAGGCAGACTAGGCCGAGTTATGAAGATCAAATAGCCAGAGTATTAGCGGACGGAATGTCAAAAGAAAATGCGTGAGGAGGATGATAGGTCCTCTCCATTCTCCCTGACCACCCCGTTAGGGATACAGCGCGAGTATATATATAATGTGTGTGTGATACTCATATTATATCTCAAATTAAACCTGAACTATATGTTTGTAGCGAATTCATTGACAGTTTTTTGTAAACTTGAGGAGGTCACCTTATATTTCATTTGTATTATGTGGCATTGACCTGTAATAAAAAAGTAAATATTTTATTGTTTATTCCTTACTTCTCAAAGCTACATACGTTGACAATTTTGCTTATCTTTTTCTATTGTCATTTCTCTTTACTTAAATTAATTTTTAATGCTTCAACAGGTGTGAAAAAAATGTTTTAAAAACCAAAGTCATTTTAATAATCGTACCTACGTACCTTATGCGGCATAAGGCATACGCACCGAAATTATGATACTCTCCAACGCAACGCCCAACTTTTTTATGAACATCGTCTGCTAACTGCAATACTATGGCATTAATGAAACCAAAATACTGTCTATGGTAGAAGGTGCGAGCTAGAACGAACAAAATTACGTGTTCGCTGAACGAACTGGAGTCGTATAACTATAAAATATTCGTAAATATTAATTCTTAATAATCTGACGTCATGTTCGCCGAAATAAAGCCTTCATTTCATTGTATCATACACATTCTGATGAACGAGAGAACACACCTTCAGGTTACACAGTTTAAGACCGCCCTACATCTTCTAATCCTAATCCAGAAGCGGAATCTTATGTCCTAAATCAGAAACTTATGATCTCTTTATATTATTTTATCTATGTTCTAGCACAGTACCTAGTTTCCAGTTTATTAGATATAAGGGAGACCGGGGTCAAAAGTTACAATTTTTATTCGACGCTATATTTCTGGAATTTCAGACTAAAAAATAAAAAAATTATTATAGACATCAAAAACATAGTTACTTGAGTATAAATGAGTTGTACATTTGGATGTTAGCGACGAATAGGAAAACTGTAATTTCTGTCAAAATCGATGAGGAAAAATTGGTACAATTGCCCACTACCCGTGATCAATTGTACCGTGCACCGTGAAATAAAAATAAATAAAACTAATAATATTCATTTTTCTTCAAAAAAGTTTGTATGAAAAGTAATGCTATTGACGCTATGGTAAAATTGACCCCTAAATTCACATATGTGTTAAACATGAAGTAACAATCAACAATATGGCACAATTTTAAAATTTATAATTTTGCTCTACAGTACAGCATAGGTACCTATCATTAAATATTAAAAACTACAGAAAAAGAGATATATTCAGTACTTTTAGTATTAATCTTCATAATTCATTTGTAAAATATTTGGCACAATATGGCACAATTGTACGATTTATAATTTTACTTCAGATTCAGTGAAATTCGATTCCATTTGTCAATGACAAATTCGCCGAAAACCGAAACACGGGTTCACTGATGTTACAAACAAGAAACTCAAAAAACTTATTCTTAATATAGATACCCATACTCAGTTTTCATTTGAAAACGCACGTAGTTAAAAATCTTTACATTCGCACTATACAGTAAGTGAGCATCATTGAAACGTTGATTCTTCGAATTTTTTTAATGTTGCTAAATTACATTGAGTAATTCAATATAATTGGCAACGTTAAAAAAAACAAAGAAAAATCCTAAATGACATATAAGTGAAGTCGGATGTAGATCTTAGTAATCTCGACATCATTAGTAACCATGGGTTAATTGTAACGCTACAATCGTACCCATAAAATTTGTTACTGGCCAAGCGGCTATTTTGAAATAATTATTAAAGTAAAAACTGTTCTCGTGATTATGAACTTATTAATACATGTGCAATAGCATCGCAGAGCTATGATTATTCATGTTAAAAATTGCAGACATTTTCAATAAATACAGGATAAACATAAATGAAGAGAAAATATGACGGATTGTATTTACTTTTGAGCAAGAAAATAAAAAAACGTCAACTGTGACGTCGACATCGTTCTGCATTGCACGGCTTGACTGGCGATAGGTCCGAACTTGTTAGACGCCTATTTGGTCGAACGTTTGCGCTTTTAGATACTGTATTTTGGGAGTTATTATAGCCGTTGATACTACTGCCCCGTGCTACTTTTGACCTCGGTCTCCCCAACTTAATCTAGCGGAGAGAGCTTACAGATGTATTTTTATGCATAAGGTGATGTTCAATTAAACAGGAAGTGACCTTTTATTGCATTAATTATGACTCCAATGTCATTCAAACCATAAAAAGTTGCGGTAGCAATAACAGTCTTGTAAACCATCAGATGCAAAATGGAGGAAGTCAAAATTCTTAGGATTCAGTACAATAATTAGATAAACT
Source organism: Zeuzera pyrina (assembly GCA_907165235.1). Classification (NCBI taxonomy): domain Eukaryota; kingdom Metazoa; phylum Arthropoda; class Insecta; order Lepidoptera; family Cossidae; genus Zeuzera; species Zeuzera pyrina. The sequence goes on from OU015617.1 coordinate 15,863,035, forward strand.
ATGATTATTCAGCTGCATGCTAGTAATAAAGAATGTGTAGGACAATCATTGTCGTAACATTCTTTAACATAATATTTTATGTACTTCGGCCAGTATACGTTTTTTTCTTGTATAGATAATATTAACTGCAGTATTTCTTGTCCTAATTATAAAGCTTGAACGCAATTACCAGGAGGTCACGAGTATTGCATAAGTAGGTGCATCTGCTTGACATTTGAATCGACCCCGAATTCGAATAGAAACTGTGTCACGCAATTAACCGGCAAATGCGCACCGGCGTCGGCGGCAGCGAGGTGCGTTGTGCAATCCCGTTAGCGCTACACGTGTGAACAGAGCCGGCGCGCCTCAATGTCGCTCGTGGGCGGCTGCCGCCCGCTGAAAATAGCGAGTCCGCCCGAGCATTATAGCGACCCGATGCTACCGAGTACGACTGTCTCACTCACACCAACGACTGACAGCATTTTTGTGCCGTTTACACGAACAGCTGAGTATCAAAACAAAGAAGCGAGACAGGAGGTCGCCGCTCCCGCTCGCCGGCCGGCCGGTGTGCGCGCCTCACGCCAGTTCTCGCTTGTACTGTGTCTTTTATGGTTGTCTCGCTACGAACTTGCGTGCGAAGTTTACTGCCGCGAAAGGATTTTTCTTTGTCCAGAACGTCGAGGACGTCGTTGCCTCGTATTATGTTTCCGTGTGAGAGCTGTGAACAGCCCCGGCCCACTGAAGAGCCGGACCGCATGCAGCGTCCTGAATCAAGTCCAAATATTCGCCATTACACGAAATTTTGTGACGGTTATCCCGCGAAACGTGTACGTCGGGCGATTTGAAAATTTTCAGTGAACTTGTGTGAACGAAAATTTCCGCGGGTCTCTGGACATCATTGGACCCGCAGAAGTATCGTAATATCAGAGATAGTGAACTTAAACCATTATGTCTACCGGCAAACGGCTGGCGAAACGGTCTATCATAGGGACGCGAGTCGCGGCGCTAGGCGACGACGGTTTATACTACTCGGGAATGATTCAGGCGGTAAAAACGCCGTTCCCAGAAAACAACAACTGCATTAACCTTACGCCGAACACCCGGTACACGGTGCGTTTCGACGGTGGAAAACTGATGCGCGAGTACCGCGACATAGAGCTGATTGGACCCGGCTTTAGAGGCATGACCGGCGTAAAGTTACAGCCAGGCCAGCGTGTGTTCCTCACGTACAACGGACGCGAGGTGCGCGCCGACGTACTGCACCATGATTACGACACTGACGAATTGCGCGTCCAGATTCATGCACCTGCCGCCGAGGTAAGTTTATACGTACTTTTCTGTAATGGATACCATTGCATGAGTATTAAAATTGTGTTCATGTAAATATTTCATACCATACTCATTTTTCCAGATTATAGAATCCAATGTAATACTAATTAATTTATATCCTCACAATATAATAACGACGGTATATTTTTAACAGGTTAGCCAAAAAATATTGAAAACAAGAAATGTATGTACGTGCAAAGAGTAGAACACTAAACATCTGAATTCGTTTATTAAAGTTACTTACTTCTTGTCTTAGGAAAAGACATCAACGCAGTACCCGAACCGGAGAAAACTTGTTTCACATGTCAGAGTGGATAACATGAACCACTTCGTATTTTTATATAATTAAGTAAACGTGCGCAATGCATCGTGTTGTTGTGACTTATGTTTAAACAAAGGTTTCTCTGGAGCGAAGCGTAGGCGTAGGGTAAGGGGCGTGCATGCGCGTGCGTCGAGCTATTGACCCCGGCTCCACGTGTGAGCAACTTAGTTTTTATTTGTATTGATGCACTTTAGCGTATGACTGATGTAACAAAATCAAAGTTCTTATCGCCTTCGAGATTAATCCAAATACAGATTGTCTTAAATTATTGTTTTGCGATTACGTAACGTTCAAGCTCGGCAAAGTTTATGCCATCAATAATATTCTTTAGCGAGCGACAAACTACAACTAATAAACGTGTTCCAAATAAGTTCTATTTAATGGCTACCTACATAATATTCTTAGAAATAATGACTGTAATAATTATATTATCATTGGCCTTTTAAATTGTTCAGTTGTACTTATGTTTGTACAAACAAACGGTCAATTAAGGTCTATATTATCTTCGTAAGTACTGACATTATAAGATATATACACATATTTTCATACATATCTATGTAGGTATATGTGTTATACAGACACAGGAAATAATTTTTCTAATTCACTACATTATATTCGAATAAAAGATAACGTTTATTGCATGATAATATATTAAGTATACATTTATACCTATCTACGTATATTATAAAAGTATGTACTCAAGTCTATCAACGTCAACAATAGTCAATTTTGATATGATAATGCAAACGCAATAAAACTGTAAGTAGCTCTATATCAAGGATAGAATCGCGTTTATCAAATGTAATAACAACGATATACACATCGATTGCGATTTATTCACGCGCGTGCTAAAATTTTTTTTAAATAAATTAACATTATGAGATTGGTTTTCCATGGCAAAATGACACTGTACAAAAACACATATCTCTGTATTACCGATCGCAATATGAGATTAAAACTTGCTTAGTTTATTTATAAAACAATTTGGAGTTAACGTTTTTACAATTAATTAGCGCACCAAGAGCTATTTGTGCGCATCTGTATATGTGTGAAGTCAAATCATACCAAGTAATGCGCATCACGTCTCTGGCACTGTTCTAAAGCACGCAGGCTCTAAATAAATTCGGTCACACCGTTACACTGCGTAGTAACTGCTAACTGCGCACTATATAGCAGAAGTCGAAGATTACATTAATCGCCCTGCACCGACAGGCACTTGCTAACCCGAGCTTGTTCCTTTCATTATTATTATGGCCCTACAAACACGCACCGGCCGGCCGGCCGGCCGGCGCGCGTACCGGTTCACTGTGTTTACCGCATTAACTTCTTGTTGTTTATACCAAATAAATCACTGCACACAATAGATAATGAAATGAAATTATTAATAAATAGGGATAAAATAAATAGCTAATTTTACTAAAGTAATGGACTTTAAAAATAAGATAACAAGTTTTTGAAAGGTACGTTCCAAGTCTCATAGATTTATAAATTCTGTTCGACAACGGATAAAATTTATCATTTGAATTATAAATAAAAATTATAGTTCATATACGTTTTTCCTAACTTTGTGAACTTTGAACATAGTAGAATGCGCAACTGCTAGTTGACACAATGAGGAAGCCATGCGCAGTGCGCAGTTGCGCACGAGCAGCAAGGTCCGGGTAGATAAATAGTGTGACGTCGCATGCGATACTCGCGTGACGTGCTCAATCTATCAACTCTCACTCATCACACCAATCATACAGCTATTATATACGATACGCTATACGTACGTACTCACTTCCACGAAAACGCCATTAGTGGAGTCACCTTACCTTAGTTTTTCAGTGCGAACGAGGTCAAAACTACTTACATTTTATTAATTATATAGATTTCTATTAAAGTGACGGGTTGTTTTAATTTTGTAACGATTATTTTTCAATGATTATTTTTTATTTTTCCAAAACGTGTGCAGTGAAGTAAAGCTTTTATTTTTGTATTATATTCATTAATTCCTTTTATTAGATACACATATTAAGGAGTATTCCAAAAATAGAAGTAACTCATTATCGTTAGGATTCGTCGTATCGGATATAATACTACATTGTTCAATACACATGAAGTTCCTTTTTCTTTCGGTTTCGGCGTAGTTTTAAAAATAAAAGACGATGAATATTTTATTCAATATGTATAAATGTAGTTACTGACTTATTGCTATTCTCTTTTTGCAATTGACAAATTTTATAATGTTTTTAGGATTAAATCGGTGTCATTTTGATCTCCCTCTAAGGCCCTTTTTTCAGCTGAATTGATTCCACCTACCAGGTTATACATTCATAACATTATTAGTTTTTGTTTTATTTATTTTCACTCGCCTATATTCTTTTTATAATTTTAATAGAACAATAGTTTCGCTATCGCTTGAACTATAATACAATAATTTACAAACATCACTATAATGATAAATACCATAGAAACGTCTGGGCCGATGCATAGTAGGTTGGTGATTGTTTATTTTACATTACTGTTGTATCAGATAAATGGGTGTTTGCGTCATTCCGAGCGTCGTTCTTCGACAAAACAAGTTGATAACACGCACACATTTTCAAAAACAAAATAAAAATTCTTAATCAACAATTTTATCAAGTAGGTACTTGAACATGTATTATAACTATTATAAGTCAATAATTTCGAATTGGTTGTCAATCGTCAGAAAGGAAATCATTATCTAAGTGACGCGGTATTCCCCGGTGTACCGCTTACTGTATAACGTCATACGTTATTTACAATATTTTACCGGCGAGGCGGCAAGTGCGCGTCGTACACTACGCGGAATCAACTCAATCAAAACTGCGACTGACTCACTGCAGCGCTCATGTACGTAAACGCAATTACCTTCACATTTTTTTATTGGCACTGACACCAAGTAAACATTGTCAGGGACATTATTACGTAATGTTAAAAGTTTAATTTAGCTAAGAATTTTGCTTCAAATTGTTTTTTGCTATGAAAAATATATTCTAAGAATACAATTTTAAAGAATCTTTTAGAAATACGTAGGTACATTATTCGTATGTTACAAATTCAATAGCTATCATATATCATTTCTCTTAAATATCACTCATAAAAGCATAAGTCTGCATAACATGTCAGGAAATAAAATATAAAAATAAAAAGTACTCAGTCGAGAAATAAGGTCAACAACAAGCCCGGAACCGACCAACGGTATTCGTTACAAAATCGCGTCAAGAATTATTTTCACGTGCGCTCGGCGCGGTAGCGGCGTCAGCAGCAACGTACCGTTAGTAGCGGTGGCAAAAGCGATGCCACAGTACGCGATGCGGTCCAACATCGCTAGCCGTGACGTATTTTTTCGGCTAAGTAGAACGACAAGGAACCTCAAAATAAGCGCAGCAAAAACTCTTTCACATGAAACTTCTTTTGAAATGGGAAATTTAATAGGGCACACTGAAAACAACAACGAGGCAGTACGCAATCCTAATTTTGTTATGCAAGGTCAGACTACATTGGCTTCAGAAAGTAATCATTCAACAAGTCACAAGTGATTACGTAAATATTCGTACGTAATGGTGACCGTCGCTGTTATAAATGGATACCGTAAACAAAAAACCATTTGATTCAGTCTTGATGATAACGATTTTTTTTTCTCTTTTTAGCTATTTTATACCAATATTTTGTCGTAGGCCTCCTTCAGCTGCCATCATTCTTTACGCATTTGCACCTGCATACAATTCGATGCCACCGCCCTCTCGTTGCCATCCGTCTAACGCATCTGTCTTCTTCTGGGTCGTTTGTCCCCCCAAGGTCGCTGTTCTGAAAGTGCTCTACACCAAGAGCCATGCTTTCGGGCAACGTGGTCCGCCCACTGCCACTTAAAATTCGCCACGTCTTTGATGGCATCTCTAACCTTGCTTTACTCTCTCAGCCATACACTTCTTTTGCGGTCTCTAAGTGATACTCCCACCGGTCTTTACACCTATATTTTATTAATACAGTATCTTGTTAAGATCAAGGTTTCTGCTCCATAAGTTAGCCATGAGCTACACCGAGTGTGAAAGTGCGACTCACACCTGTATCCGTGTACATTTACAGACTCACTTACTTTTCACACACAATAGGTACTTCGTATTTGCTCATAAATATTCAAATTAATATATTTATATTTACAACACTGAAAGTAATTATCTATTATACATATGGTATACCAATATTATAAAGAGAGAGAGAGAGAGAAAGAGAGAGATCAGATTTTGTAGGTTTATTTATATGTGGAGGGTAATCTCCGGAACCACTGCACCTTTTTGAAAAATTCTTTGACCATTTGAAAGCTATACATTATTCTAGATAAACATAGGCTATATCTTATGTATTCAACAGAGGCGAGCCGCTAGTAGATTATAATTTTAAGTATCATATTATTTATGTTGGTGGTGAAAGTGTTCACATGATTGAAAAATGAATTACAATCTAATGTACCTTATTCCGTTCAGTTTTTTATCGCTATACGTAAGACACTTGCGCTACACTGACAACTAGCATTGCGTGAAGTCATTGCGTGTTAGTTACAAATTTCACTCCTTATACCTTTTTATAAATAACAATTTGTAGTCGTATTTTATATACATAAGATGAATTTGGTAACTTTTCATTTAAAACAAATACTATTATGTAATTTGCGAATTAATATACAGAATACAATGAAAATATTTTATGACGAAAAGTTGTTTTAGTAACAAGGTATTAATTAATTCAAAACTTTTCTTGCGTTATATTAATCAACAAAAACTTGGCCAGGCAAGCTTTTTTCGTAACATTACAAATGACGCTAATGTAACATGTCTCACTCCATGTCACCAGAGCGCCTAGTGACACAGTTTCTAAATAAATCAAGGTTGATAAGATAAAGCTGCTAGAGATTTTATGATAGTTGATACTAGTGTCAAAAGTTTACGAGTAAGATTAGTTGCTTTTTGCATGGGTATGAATGATACTAAGCGGAACCGGACACGCCCATTTATATGTACATATATTACGACAGTGACTGTGGGTACGAGCTATGTTACACGCGGTGTAGTCCACCTTTTACATTTTAGTCTCAGAAACGTGAAATAGAGTGGGTGCTTACTGGCAGATTTTTAATAGTTAATTTTTCTAAATTCTTTCTGAACTAAACGCATGTCCTATGCGTATTTAGTAAGTGGAACTGAAAATGAATGTGCTCAGAAAGCTGTTTTTCAATAATATTATACTTTATAAATGGAAAAATCTGTTTTTATGTTTTAGGATTATTAGCGTTGTGTATCTAGCGAATTCTAACGGTACACGGAATATAAATTGTACGATGTAAAACATAAACTTAAATTATTTTTTAAATTCGACCAATTATTTTTTTGACACAGGCTGAAGTAAAAGTAGTTTACACTACACTAAAACTAATTACTATATTGGCTATATTATGTGTATAATAACTACTTCAAATCTTACAGACTCCTGCTTGGTGTAATAAAATAGTTCGGCTTAATGTATTCGACCTAGATTCAGCGTCGAAACTGCGAGATGATTGACCATTTAATGATGTCAGAACACCGTTGCGAATTTAAAATCACTGTTTTTGTACTATATAGCAAGGGTATTGGATGCCTTTTCTATGTGCAGGAGAAATTAATACAATTAATTGTGCAAATACGTGCAGTGAGATATCACTAATTTCTAATAAAATCCATAAAAATTAACAACCTGTAATAAATTAAACTATTTACTAAAATTACATTATATACTTTGACAGAATTTAGATAGACATTATAATTGTCCTCCCACAAACCAACATCGAAGACAAGGCCAACCCCTTGTGGGTAACCTCATTGCACTCGCCTTGAAATAGTTACATGATTTATTTTCCAACTCTATATCTAAACAGTTGGCAACGCAAGACGTGAATCGAAATTTGATCGAAACGCATCTTTACAATTCATCTTACATAACAATTTTACAATTTTGTCGTTGACGCTGGCTTACAGTGACGTGATATTCTTGGAATATTTAAGAACATCAACAGATTGTCGACTGTTATTTAAAACGCTGGATTTGAAAAGATCCGTGACTCTTAATATGGCCTCGTTGAAACCGGATAACTGGTTATAAGCGGGCATGAAGCGTCACGCGCGGCGTCGCAGGTTGACTCAGCGACGCAAAATAACTCGTTTTCGGATTTGACTTAACAGTAATATACTACAACCGTTACCACGTGGGCGACGAAATGATTGTAATGTTTCTTCATAAAAACACATTATTACAGAATATATCATAACTTGCAATTAAACGATACAACATACACGCAGTCGTAAAATGAAATCTTTTACCCTGCAAAAATTGTAAGACATGAAGAAATAAATTAATTAAAGGAAATACGTATAAACTGTAAATATACGCATGTAAATATACAAAACATTAAAACAAATATTATATTTCATAATTGTAATATTACTTGTTAAATCATATTTTTCGCAGCTTTATAAGTACATAAATGAAGAGTACTTTGTAATTACAAACGGTGCGCAGAGCGGGGCGCGCGCGGCACGCTGACCCACTGACCCAGATACGTTGATATTGAACCGACGACAACGCACCGCCCGTATTCGAAACCCGACCTCTACTTGCGTTTTCCTTATTTCTTTTTGGCTATCTATAAAAACGTATTGACCCTAAGTATTTATATTCGCATAGTAGATGCCATGCCAAAACCGTCTTTTTTACGTCTACTTGTTAATTAAAATACAGTTATATATCATAATCTTAATTTTTAATCTTTTACGTAAATAACTATGCCTTTTTGTCAAAATCATCGGATGGATTTTAAGTTGCTTTAGGTCAGCGAATTAACGGTACCTACTATCGTTTGTGCGTATGTCGTTGTTTGTGTGAGACGAACAAGTTCCCGTATCCGTTATCAACGAGCAACTCGGACGGGCGGATTGCACCTACTTCGTTTTTAGGTCAGAATGGGTCACCGCGCATGCGTGTTCGCTACCGGATTCCTAGAACATATTTAGCGATGTTTCGATATCTACGAATGAAAAGGCAAATTACGTTTCGCTTACAGGCATGCCAAGGTGAAACGCTCACTTTTCTAAGCGTCGCACGTAAACGATGCGATTATGGCATCACAGCGGGTGTTATGTTGAAACGCAAGCCGCGTCCTTGCGCAGATTTCACGTTCAATTACGTAAGACGACGCCGGCTTGCGAATTTTATTTACGTACTGCTCTGCTATGGTACGTGCCGCCCACAGTCGTCCACTGTCACGGGACGAGCGGAAATTTTACCCGTGACGTCATTGCCGCGTCGCGCCTATACTAAGTCTCACCCACGCTGTATGACGTCGTTTTAGACATTTTGCCTTATGAACAATGACGTTATTACCTCCTATTAAATTGAAACCTTTAAAGGTTAATATAATATTTTCTTAGTGATGAAACCATCTGCTTGGAGATGCCCCTGCCTTGAACGAATGTCAACGCAATGTCAGTTATAAATTATATTATAACAAAAATAACTACAATAATTTTATTTCAATCAAAGTTCTAGAAAACTATTGCAAAAATAAGTACTCGAATCTATCTAACAATGAATTATAAGACGCAAATCTCTAGAAATAAAATACGAAAGGTTAGCCGAACTACAAATCTGGGACGCCCTAGATCCTAAGATCGCGACCTGCGGTCCACATCCCGCGCCAACTAGGGCGCCTAGCTGGTCCTGTGCAATCGATGATGCTCACGTACCCATCGTTAGGTACCACACGCGCATTACAATCGTGACGTTTTTACTTTTCGCTGCATTTATCATCTACGTACATACATACCTACTACATGCTATTTTATCTTTTATTAGAAATCCCCGATGACATGACAATGAAGTGAACGTTGAAAACAACATTTTGCTGCACAGTTAAAACATTTATAACGCCTGGGTGAACCACTCGGGAGAAACCATTTAGAAACACGTCATTATAAAACCTCATGCTTTTTTCTCGATCCGACTATAACGTCGTAACCAACTAATGAAATGTTCATTTCAAGGAGAATGACTGCAATAAAAACGGTGTTGCATTTTGACGTAAATACATACCTACAATGTAGGTCATGGATTTTTGGGGCAAGGTTGGCAGTTGCAGCGATCCGTCTCAGGGCACCGCTCGTATGCCCTGCTTCCACTGCATCCGCTTTGCAACCAATCTTTGTATTCACTAAACGCAAGGCCATTGTGCCAATTGATTGACCAGCTTATTTGTACATGTCCGATTGGAACAATCAGTAGCATTCTTCAACTATTTAAAATTATAATATATAAAGATTAAAAGTGGCATAGAATATTATCAGTTGTCAAATTTATATCACAGAATATCCCCTTGCATTCAAACTCAACAATTGCGTCGTTACGACATAGTAATTGCTTAGAAGAGTTAAGAACAAACTAGGTCACGACGAATTTGCTAGCGACGCCAGGCGTTTACGGTCAAACAAGATGAAATATTGTTTCAATATACACTTTATAGCGTTCACATTGTGGTTGCATCTAAATTATTTGAAGTTCGGAAAGGATAAACCTTGTGGCATTAAACTGTCAAATAAGAAAAACAGTTGCATGAAACCTGGAAAAAATAAAGATATTTGTTTTTAATACTTGACCTCTTTTTTTAAATATAACATCATTGCTTGATCTATATAACAATTGATAAAAAATTGATACGAAACATAAATTCAAAGAACACTAAATTCAAATTACAATATATTATACCGGGTGGTCCATTGGATGAGTCGGTATGGAAAAATCTTAAACTGAGATCGTATTGAGAGGTTTTCAAAAAACTCATACACGACTGGAAATCAAACCCGGTCATTTTCCTTCATGAAAATCGCATGTTGTTTTATTTGGCAATTGACAGTTAGTGTAAGTTTTACGGAATAAATTTTACTAAAGAATCTTGTATATAATATAATTAAAATAAAATAAAATATTAGATTTTAATTATTTCAGTAAATAAATGTTTAAAGACATGAATGAAGACAGAGAACGTTTATGTTTCCGGCTACATAGACATTAGACAAACTATTCGATATACACTGCAATGTACACAGTTTATGATTTACACTAGGATCAACATACAATATTCGGGAAAAACAAGTACACGGAGTACCGGTATACAATAGTCGAAGTGTAAGCTTTTTAAATAATAACTTTCAATAAAAATGAATTGGTACCGACAGCCTTATGTAATATGGCTCACGAGATCGCCGGATCTCACCCGACTAGATTATTTCTTGTACAGATTAAATTTATAAAAACAGCTACGACACCATTGATAAATTAATTGCAGTCTCAAAGAAACCACTTAAACATATGTAAATGCATTGCTTTAAAATGCAAAACACAACAATAATATCATAGTAAAAGTGTGAATTATTGCATTCATGAAAATGACTACCGCTCATAATAATTCTTTATTTACATTAACAAAAAGTACATACATATGTTAATATTTACAAACTTAAAACTACACATTATCTTAAATAATAAACTTCCTCAAAGTTGCCGCTTAGAAAGCTGTCATTGCTCAAGGTACCCAGCAGACTGGCAGCATTGCCTCTTTGAATAGCCAAACTGATTCGTTGGCGGAAGAAGCCTCGACCAGTCTCTTGCCGCTTTAAATATTTATTAAAATAAATAAAGTAGTTAAAATCTAGTATTTTATTCGTAGACACGGAATGTTGCAATTTTTGTAAAGGAAAGGGGCCAGTTTCGATTCATGGTCGTGTCTGAATTTTTATGAAAAACTGAATATAGTTCTGTTTTTCTTAACTACAAAATCTATGACGCGGTTCCTTAGAACAAATTTTCAGCTTTTTCCATACTGACCCCATAGATGAATCAATGGATCACCTGTATGAATATAGATTTATAATATAACATGAAAATTATAATATATTGTACTATACTATAATGCAATTCCGTTCTTGACATCATGGGCTACCCGCTCGCTTATTATTTGTATTTTTTCGTTTTATATAACTATTAGATTTATGGTAATATTAAAATTTCTTGTATTCTGACATAAACGAAAGTTTTCAAAGTTGCAGTCATAATACATATTTGCCAAATCGTAATTGCAGTCTACACGTAGAAAAATCATAATGACATGAAATAACTGTTACCAATAACAAATTAATTTAATATTATTCAATTAAAATTAAAGCCTCAATACTTAAAAACTAGGTAGTTGTCTAATAAATAAAGATTAGCGAAGGGTGCATGTCGGATATACATAGAATGAATGGAAATACTGTAATAAACTATAGTTTATTTTCTAAAGACTCCAAATACATATTAACTGAGAGTGTAGGCTCCAGTAGTACGAAGCTATTGACCTATTTACTAGTGCACGATTGCTCGTCGACAACCGAATTGCTTATGCATGCGTGTCTACGTGACTTTAAATGCAGCTTCACTGAATATCTAACAAAGGATTAGCTCTAATCGGCCCTCAATGCTCGCTACTGATCGTAAACATTTATTACGAATATAACGCGAATGGGTGTTTAGAAAGAACATGAAATAAAAAATGAAAAACGGAAAACATAAAAAAACCTACCATTGCATTAAATTCATTACGACTTAAAATATAGATAGGAAATCCTAAGAATTTCATCACGATATACTCGACTGAACTACTTTATTATCGGTCATCGCAACCGATGCAGTCCATTGTTTTTCAACCAGAAGGCAATGAATTCTAAATACATTATCCTGACATAAGGCGTTGACCAGAGTAAAGTCTATAAATGGATACTGGCTGTATTAGTTTCATATATATATATATATCTTCACGCTCTATTCCTAACGGGGTAGTCAGAGAGGTCGGAGCGCCAAGTGTCACGGTCCTTACATACTTCTTTGGCTTTCTCAAATCTCATCATTCTTTTCACACATTTTCTTGTGTGCTTTTGATATTGCCGTCTGCTGACACTGGCTATTTGATCTTCATAAGTCGGCCTTGGTCTTCCTTGGCTTCTTTTACCACTCGCTTTCGCTCTGTAGATTTTTTTCGTCAGCCTTTCATCACTCATTGTTCTATGTGCCCGAACCATCTAAGCATTCCTTTCTTCATTTTTACAATAACACTGTCCTGCGACCCTGTCATACTGCGTATTTCCATACTAGTTTTACTCCAATTTTAATCACGAAATCTTCCCATTATTTAAGTTTGTAGAACATACCTAATTTTCTTTCAAAATGCGATGCTTAATACTGCGGTTGACAGAGGTGGTACATGTCCACAGTTCATTCTCAATTCGAAGATGTCAATTATTTGTATGAAATTATTTTGGGTGATTTGCTTAGATACACATTACGCATCATGTTATACAATGAATGTATAGGTAGGTGTATTCAGCAATCATAGCCGGTGCCGGTGCCGGCCGGCCGGCGAAAAACACGCAAGCGCGTTTTGACTGTGCGTTGTCAGCCGTACCTCCAGCCATTGACACACTCAATGCCACTTGTTTGCTCATTGGACTTGTAGCAATAACTTTTGCCTTGAATGCAACTGTAATAGGTATACCTACAGAAAACACTCATTAAAAAACTATTAATTGTAACAATACATTTTATTTAGATATAATTTATTTTTTATTCGATTCAAACAGAAAGCTTATATGTAATACTTTTTTAAAGTATAAGATACTTCAAAAGTCATTTAAATACTCACAACAAATATCGTAAATGGCATTTCTATAATACAACTCAGACTCGAGGATTGTATTGCGATTAATTATTTATTTGTAGAATCCATATTAAACAAAGTTTAGTCTCCGACAATGTAATAACTAAATAATATAGTTTTTCTACATTATTTCTAATTCAATCTCAAGTAATATGGGCTAATGCAATATTTCAACACAGAGGTGTTACGAGCATTGATAATCCGTTTTTCGCAGAAGCAACATCGATGCGCAGTAGAGCGAACAACAGAGCTTTCGCAACTCGGATACAATGAGTACCCAACTAACCTCTGTCATCTTCTATATACGTAGTTTATTCAATCATTCTCAACTCTCATAACTATGACATATATATCTCATAACTATATATTTACATATCTACATTTTGAATTCAATAATAATATAGTAGCGCTAGTAACATTTGCTCTTTTCCGTTTCTAATATTATGAAATAAACATCTACATACTACGGTCATTGTGCAATAATGACTTGACAAAGGTTTAGAATCGGACAAACAATAAGATAATCATTGTTAATCAATCATCGTGATCAAGTGTCACTGCTATAAAAATGTGTTAAGTATAGCATAAATACGACGAAATCATTAGTGTTTATGAGTCATTCTGCAATAAAGAAAATACGTCGTCGGAGGAAGTATATAATATCATGAATCGTCAAATGGGAAACGGTAATTTACTCTGAATAAATAACAGTGTGATGTAGCTGATTTAACTCAGTTCATCGATATCTTTAATGCCATAATAATTACGCAGTATTATGAGGCCTGTGACTTTCACTGGTATTTAAAAGTTGCCGCGCTTCACCGTCGAATAAATTGTGCAACGGTGAGCACTTCTATTTGTGTAACGACTTGACAAAAATGCACTGTTAGAAATGAAAATGCATTAACACTTGTTGTTTTCAATCTTCTGCTTTTGTTTATTGTATTAATACGTGCCCTACTTAATTTTATTTGCTACAGAAGTAGGAAGCACCTAAATATTAACACAATTATGTTATTATACCTCTCAAAATTCACTGGCATTAATATTAATACATATTAACACAAATACCTACTCAAGTTTAATGAGCTTTAAATCTATATCCTTATTTAAATAGGTTATTTCGAACAAATTATGTCGTGAAAATACCCACATCATTTATTACATTGAGATTTTCTCAAGCAACTTTCGTTGTTCCGGTACTTGAGTGAGGGGCCGGCATGGGTCCACAGTTAATTCCACATCCATACTAGACTAGCACGAAATCACGTGAAAGTGAAAGTATGATGTGGTCAACGCTCACCGATTCGACGAACCGCCGCGTCGCCCGCACAGCGTTACGCTGTAGGAAACCACTTCGGCATTGCATTACTCAAACATTCATATGGTCATTAGCATGTCATTAGTATCTATTTGCCACCCAACCACAATATATTAAATCTTAATAATAAACTAGTTCTAGCAATTAGTTTTTATAATGGAACTATAGTCTTAAATCGCAATTTTAATTAAGTACTTCAATATTCTGCTAAATGTTAGTGTTGTTGTAATCTTTAAGGATGAATATAACATCTTTGGTTCATTTTTTTTTATTAGTATAATTTCACAAAACGAGTATTTGTGCTAATTCTCGTACTGCATTATATGACATGAAACTTCCTTCGACAAATTCACATTTGTAAATTAAATAATAACTTCTAAGTAAACAGTAAATAGTCGAGAACAGTTAACGAGTTGAACGAGGTTGAAATGTTTACTCAGTTAGTAACAAAAAAAATACATTTGTTTTTCTAAATGCGGCACTGCAATTGAAACTATTATAATAATATAAGTCAACCTATTTCTTTCTTTTCTGTATAGTTATTTCATACGTCATAGGGTACCATACATCGGCATCATATAACAAAACTTGTAGTGGCTCCATCACGATTGTATCATGTCAATCACGCAAACGCGTTTACATACAAGGAAACCGCGACGAAAACGTAGCCAATGTCAACCACTCCGCACATAACTGACCGAGACCGTATTATAAGTAGATAAGTAGGCATGTAGCTACATAATTTACTGAGGTGACATGCGTCACACTTCCTAATGTTATTCAACTTAAATGTAACACAAATTAATGACAACAATGTATTGAAACATCCTTCCGTTGCATAAAAGATTTTTAATGAACATGACATTGGTATTAGAGAAAACCTATATTCTGTACTACGATTCCCCGATCTTTGTCTCTGAAACTAAACATTGGACATTCTCAACAGCTAAATCAATTATGTATTCAACATAATAAATCGCCTACCGTAATCATGATCTAATACATCGCAATGTGATGCAGAGTTCGTGACACGGAACGCATCTCGCTCCATTTCCGGTGACCCGGTCATGACATCACCGGTACAACTCGACCACAAACCGTGCGAAGGTCGGCTTTATTGATCTCATTCACACTCGTTTTTTTCAGAAAACTATTATTTACTTACTTTTGTACCAGTTAAGCACTAACTTAAAAATAACATTACGATTATCATTTATTTTTTCTTTGTTATCAGGCCCCTATAGAGCTAAAAAAAAGGCTAGATGAAATAAGGCTTCTGGAGTCACGCAAATCAGCAAGGCTAGCTGATGTAGATACAGACTTCGCCAGACTTGCGGATATGGCTGGTGACCGCCGACGTGCTTCCGCCATCATCGATGTACCAGCACATCACATGCAAGGGTAAATATTACTTCCTATTTCACTATCAACGTCATATACAAATAAAATGTCATCTCAATTTTTCGTAACAATTAAATTTTATGTGGAATAAAACGCACTAGAAAATCCAAGTTTAATGTTTTACACTTAAGACAATACAATATTTCAAAGAGAAAACGAGATTAACTGTATATATTGTTACCGCTTTTTCGTTATCGGTAAATTCCAATAAAATTGAATCTGTTACAAAGACAGATGACTAAACCAGTTGGCACAATCGCTATGTAGATAAGGTCGACAGGACTTTACATCAGGGCAACAGAGTCACGTTTCAATCAATCAAAGTCCTAAATCTGGAGAACAGGGAGCTTAATTAACAAATATCGATGTTATTTCGCCTTGAGCTAGTGGCTCACCTCGCTTCGCGCTGCGAGGAAGGCCGCCGCATTTCTAATGCACGCGCGACGCCTTGCAAAACTCCTTCAATGCAATCACTTGGTATCTGGACTTTAACAATCTGAGTTATCTTAGCAACCTATATATGTACTGTTCTATGTTATAATTATGTAATAAAAATGGTGTACGTATACATTTCAACAGCAGACACAGATTTCTTTACTAATAAATTAAAAATAATTCAAACTTTTTTAGTGTTAATATCAGAATTGAAAAAATTGAACATTTATGAGGTTACTGCAGTTATCTGAAGTTTTTTACAATTACAAAGTTTCATAAGCACTTTATACAAATTATAAAATATGATGAAACAACAGTCCTTGGCCTGGAGTGAGACTATTAGCTAATAAAGCCCACATGTAATATGACACACAATAAATTATAACATGGTACCAAAAAGCATAAAATAGGCACCACCTACCACCATTACTATGTGTTACCTTGTAGATAGGTGTGATCGCTCAAGAGCGAACATCGCTGCAGTGAAGCTGGGTGCGGGCGAATATTGCGAAATCTGCAGCAAGCACGTTAGAAACTGGATGGAAGTGTTAACGCAAAGTACGGGCGTGTCCTTGTCACAGTTGCCTACATTCTGCGACTGGCTCCCGCCCGTGCCCCTCCAAGCCCCTTGCCGCACTACAGAGAGGGACAGACAGTGTAACATTGTGAGAATTATTAAAATATCTCAACTTTACCGTGAAGTCCTTTCGACGTATACATATACTATATTTTTCTTCAATATACCTGTATAACAATAAGTAATTGTCAAAAGTACTTACAATTGAAATATTCACACTTACTTTCAACATTCAGAACCGGTACTTCTATAAACCGTCGAGGGTCAGTAAAAGATCATTATAATGTGCTATAGTACAACCGGAACAAACAGCATCAAATGGCAGTGGTGTTGCGACGACGTGACGCTCGTCGCAGTTTCACTTTTCATCGTGGCTGTGGTGAGAGGCGAGACCTCCACTCGCGGTCCAAATTTCACAACTACCTCGCACCAAAACGTGCACAGGCTTAATCAGTACTTAAATCGCCATAGACAACTGTGATCTCAGCAGTTTTTACAGTTACTTTCCATCACATGAGAATTAAGATTTCATTTTATTGTTAATCTACTTCAGAATACCTATTATTATCATAGATACACAATGTGAAACAGTCGCCGATGTATTAACTCATTATGAATGTATGAAAAACCTGCAAAAGGTCATGGAATGAATGTTCATATTGCACAACGTATCATAATATTATCTCTAAAAAATGGTTGATATTTAATGTAAATGCTATAAATGATAATAATTGATAACATAAAAGTACTACAAATACCACACAAATCAAAAGTTCAATAAGGAATGAAGAATCAGGCTCTATTTCACAATAGAACAGGTAGCATGAATAGTTATACCTATTGTACCCAAAATCACTTTAAACTATATATAATGTCTTATATCTGCTTATATCGAATAGAAATTCAATTCGTGATTGGAACAAATTTCGCAATCACGGGACGGGGCCATGGCAAAGTGAAAGTTCGTTAGGTCTTGTTTTCTTTTGATTCGATAGACTGTGATGGTAACACCGGTCAATTTTTAATTTCATTAACTTCATTAATCTTATCTTGTACCGTGAAACAAAAAGATATTCTCGGAAATGAAAGGATACTGAGCATATAAACAAAGTGTTATCTGTTTTACGAAATTCAAAAATGGCGTCGCCATCGGCAGCACTTGGCGCGTCGACCATGTGACATAGTAACCCAGATTCAAAATGGAACGCCACATTAACAAAGAACCTAGTATGTACCTACGACAAAATAATGATGCGAGTCTATAGTTACTACTAATAAAATAATATATTAACCACAATTACATACGTTAGAAGACATTATTAACTTCATTCGGAGAATTCTTGAAGTCTATCTGTTAGTTTAATATTTTTTTAATAAAATTTAGTAGACAATATTCTATGCTTAATTAGGTTTCTTTTAACAAGATAAGCAAAATTTAATATAATTTATATCCAGATATACTAGAACTAGCAACCTTCAGTCAGTCACCATCCTTAGTTGGACAGTAGACAGCTGCTGCTGTACGTCCTGCATTTAAATGCTGCGATATCATTCATTTATTTTGTCAGCATCGAATATCATGCCATCCATACCGTATCCTTGTATTTTAAATACCTCTCACAATTTTAACTCGTTCTTTCAGTGCGTATGTTCATTAATCTAATATTAAAATGGAACTGTTTTATTTGGTTTTATGCAAATACCTAAAACACAATAAAAACATGCATATATATGTACGTATACGCTTAGAACCATTTACTAACTGACGACACCGAACTAATTAATCAAAAAAGTACGCATGTCGCTGGTTTGCGAGAACACTGACGCAAGTCAAAATTAAAAATATATACAGAAACCATCTAACAGAACAAAACATTATGTCTTGTCATTTGGTTTGACACAAACCAAACGACAAGACCAAACGTGATTATATTCTCTTTGACACAAACCAGAACAAGTAGTCCAAATGACATAAAAAGAGAATATAATGTTTTGTTAGATGGTTTGTGTACATATTTTTAATTTTGACTTGCGTCGGTGTTCTCGCAAACCAGCGAT
Organism: Zeuzera pyrina; assembly: GCA_907165235.1. Classification (NCBI taxonomy): domain Eukaryota; kingdom Metazoa; phylum Arthropoda; class Insecta; order Lepidoptera; family Cossidae; genus Zeuzera; species Zeuzera pyrina. Next base: position 15,882,236 of record OU015617.1, read on the forward strand.
GTATGTAAAAGCAGCATTTCGGTTAAAATGTATTAATACTTTCCTATGAAATGCAATATTAAGAAGTTCTTTATGTAACCGCCGCTTACGACATAATTTCTCTGCTGAGACCGTCATTTTTAGTTTTGTAGCTCTCAAAGCCCTGGTCAACCAAGTGTAAACCTTATAATTTCGTCTTGTCCGTCTGTCCTTATTTCACAGGCACAGCCATGTTGCTTGGAGACTATAATATAATAATAAATGCGCCAGACAATACAAACCAATCATCTGGTCTCAAACTAGGGCATTCACTCAGCTATAAGAACCGTCTACTGGGGGCATGTCCCAGTACATCCAGATCCGAGACAATTTAGAAAATTTTGTTTACTAAATTGACCCGACCAGGATCGAACCCAGAACCTTCCGCGCTTAAATACAAGATCTAAACCATTGCGCCATCGAAGTCGTCATTTTGCTACTGATAGACAAAATTGGGAAGACAGGTGTATTCTTTGAATCGCTATACAATGGTGTAGTGTAATTAGAAACTAGGGGTGGCATTCCAAACATGTAACTGAGGGATGAAAAAAGATTAAGCGTGTGGGGTGTCTTTAGACAGGTCTTCGAAATTGACATGACAATGGTTTCAAAACAACTTTTTTTATTTAAATCAAAAGTTGGTGAGACGCACTTCTTATGTCCAAAAAGAGTGTGTCCCCTCTAACATGAGTACCTACTACGGGATGGAAAATTCTGAAAAAGTTCAAGGTACTAAAACTTAAAAAACACTTATTATAAGATAAGATATTCTACTCTGTAGTTTTTGAGATGTGAGATTTTTTTGGTTACACGTTACGCGACCGCAGAAATAATTTTGTTTTCACAGGGTCTTTGGGAAATACCATGAAAAAAAAGATATTTTTACTTGAAATGAATATTGCGCATTCCGAGTGTGGAACCCTTACCGTGCGTAGTAAGACATGCACTTGGCCAATTTTTCTTCCATTTTATTTGAAGGAGACGTGATCGACAAGCCTTGCCCGTAAACGAAATAATTTATGGCTTCAAGTAAATTGCTCCAGTTTCGTGCGCGCTTAATCGGTTTCTAAGTGTTATTATTCTAAGTTTTTTAAATTGTTATGTGAATCCAAATATAAAAGACCGTTGAGCAATATTTCATTATCTATACAACTCCAAAAGTGACCTTTGTCGAATTATTGTACACGACTGTTGGCTATACGGAACAATTTATCACACTTTCAATGTCGAAAATGGTAGCTCCGGTGTTGACTACTGTATGTTAATCAGATGTTTGAGTGTCATGGGCGACTGACAGTAGCTAGCGGCGGAGCGTCGCATTCCGCAAGCGTTTGCGCAACACAAAGAGAAGGCGAACGAGGAGGTGGGGGGGCACTTTCTCGTTGAGCACACGTTTGCTTTCGTTGGCGGAAACCCGTTATCTCATTTGGCAGGTGCAGTTATGCCTTATTCGACAAGAGAAAGTATTACATAAATAAGTGTAGGTATACCGAATGTTATTATTCATCTTACAACTAACGATAGTTCTAACAGTATCTGTAAACTTAATAATTTTTACTAATTATTGAATACGGCTTTACTTATGTATAATCGGTATAGGTACCGGTATCGGTATAAGTAATCGGTGAGTGCGAGACGAGGCGCGGCCGTGAACTCATCCCACTCACCCTGATGATGGACCTCCAATAGGTCCGAAACTAGTCGGTACCTATACCGATTATACGTAAGTAAAGCCGTATTCAAAAATTAGTGCTTTAATAATGTCTTACGAAAGTTTTAATAATTTAATTAATAATTTGTAAGGATAACTTTAGACTAAATGATTTTGAAGTTATTTTGATTGATTTCTAAATATACTCTGAAAAGTTAAATTTATATTAGCCAAAACTTAAAATAATTTGGGACAAAACATGTTGGTACATGTCTCTATCACACCTGCAACATTCGTTTGATTACTCATCCGTAATATTTCTCACTGATGACTTTCGACCGACCTACCTAAATGCAGGTTATTCCACTACATGACGGGAACAAAAATTAATTATTTCTGTGAAGCGTTTCCAAGCCGACACACTGAATAAAGGTCACCTCAACTCAATCCCCATTTTTGACCAGATGGTTAAATAGAAATCCTCCGATTTATTATTTTCAGACAATTTTAGAAGATTTACATAATTATGTCACTTTAAATATATGTATATTAAAATTGCTAATCTCAAATTAATTTACTTGAATTACAATATACTTAATATAATAAAATAAAATCTTAATATTTGTAGTTGTATGTACTTAATATCCATACTAAATGTATATCTATAGTGAATATTATTTCTGTTATTGGTATGCATAGATTATATATGTATATATTATACTACACAGCTATAGTAAGTAAATACATCCGTTTTATGAAATAATTTAGGACCAATGAAAAAGTTTGCAAAAAATAATTTACGTGTAGGTACTTACATAACACGATATTAAGTCTCCATATTTTGTAAGGACCAGGTTAAACTTCATAGAAAAGTAAATTGACCTCAAAAACTGTAGTTTCTGAAATAAACCTGACGCGTAATGCTATAAATTACTATTACTATATTAGAAAAGGAATAATGTTTAATAGACGTAATGAATTTTAGTTAGATCGTAACAACATGACTCCAAAGAATGTTCTTTGGTTCTTAACTGCAAAATGTAATAAACTTGGTAGTGCTTTTGTGGCGCAATCGCTATATTACAGTTAGTCGATCAGTATTAGTCGCAGTAATACATAATGTTTGTTGTACCTGCTTGTTGCATAATACAAAACATTATAACAATGAATTATGTACAGAATTTCTTAAGTTATCATAAACGTGCACAGTTTTGTTGTCATCTTATGAAAAAACTATTGCTTATGCCATGCCCATTATAAATTCAGCGATGACTTCATCGCAACGGTGAAGAGAGGCGGGGAGGGAACAAGCAGAACGTAGCTGAATACCGCCGGACTCTACTATTTATCACCCGAAAAATACCGCGACCTACATCAACCGTTCGTAGTAGCATTATTTACGAAGTAGTCTTCATACGTGACGTGACTGAAAAAATATTACACGACACAATGTTTCAATTTTAAACCACCAAAATAAAGTTGTAATACGTATTTCAATGCTAAGTAAACATTTAGTTTTATACAATTTTAGTAAACATTATCAAATTATCATAGATACAGAATTTAGATAAAAATAAAACTTGTTCGTTAGTAAACAAATCTATTTGTAAGTAGTATAACACCACTACTTTATATAAATTTATTGATAAGCAAGGATACGATGCACCTACATTAAAATATCCTAGCTCCTGTTAATATTAAACTAACTATACTATTGAGTCGGCCTTATCCTGACAATGTTTTTATATTTTGAAGTGTGTGCAATAAAACAATTTCAAATAATGTAGTCAAACTAAATTGCTATTTAAATGTAAATAAAACAAGTTAAAATATTTTTTCACGAAATTTGTCTGGTATAAGAACAACATGTTTACAGAATGTGAAAAATAATGTGTCATAATCCTATATTAAATATGTTTAAGCGTTTGCGTAGGTTAAGCGCTGCATAAAACAAAAGATGAATAATTTCCTGTTCTTGTTTTCGCGTAATTACGTAAGCGATCGGTATCGAGTATTCGTGGATAAACAATATGTTGCCGCTATCAGTGCGGAGTCGCGCGGCAACAGGCAGCAAGGTCGTTTCTCAATGTTACGTGTGTAATTCTGTACTACGCCACATCGTATCGTGTGTGTACAGCTGCCGGCCGGCCGGTGACCGTGGTTATATCAAAACGATATCATACGCGGCGAGCACACTTCTTCCACGACTGCTAGATCGATAATGAGGCATGTGAATTGATTTTTGACGTCAATGGTGACACGTGTCGATTTCATGAACTTCTGTAAAAACATCTGTAAAAACGAAACACTTCCAAGAATTTTCCTCAAAAGCTCCTGGGAATATCGAGCAACGTTATTAACGAAATTCACGGGCAACGTTTATAAGTTATTATGTCAATTTTGAGGAAAATACGCAATTTGTTATTTGCGTAGACGGCAAGTATTCCCATTATCATGGGAAAGTCAGTAGGTAGTCACCTAGCGGCTGCGGTTGTCGACGCTCTACCGATACATACCTACACGCTGTATCTTCAACAGGGTAGTAAGAGGGCTAAATAAATAAATTTTAAAATTTCTTTTTGTACAAAACTAAAAGGGCGAAATAAGTATTCATTCTCTCTAAGTATTCTAGTATTTTTATAAAATGTATTAGTAACTATTTATCTTCTGATAATTTCAGTTCTATTAAATCAGGTTAAGATTTTGAATAAAATAAGAGATCACAGAGACGGGGTGAACATACCTTTCACACATTTATCTGGAGTGCGTTCGCACGTCGGTAGAGTCGGCGACCGAGGTGCGGCGCGCGACGACCCGCCCGGCGAGAGCCAAGCGAGTAAACTCGAACGCTAGCTGCGTAGATAAATGTACGTGTACTACAATGGCCAAATTCTGAACCATCGTTATTTTAAATCCAATAAATATCTTCACATGCATCATACTAACAAATTCAAACAATTTATTATATTTTATGCGTAGTTATACCTTTAAAATAAATTACATATTCTGTAATTGTTGTATTGATAATCATACATGAATAATTCATATCAAAATACATTTTTTTAATTGCTTAATCTTTATTCTATATAATTGATACAAATTACTTAATATGCAAAAACGTATTGTTTGTGAGTATACTAATATTCCAATACCGATTCTAGATTTTACGACAATGTCACTATTGACTGAAACTTGTCTTACAAATTGTGTCATTATTCATTGCCATGGTCCATGTTAAGCCTTATTTATACATATGTATCTACGTTTTTAACTTAAAATGTTTCGCAAAATATTTTTCTTGCAAAAGTCATTACGTAGTTATCTTATCTATTTTTTGTTACGCAGTATTATGAATGTAACGTAACTTGCTCTAATTATTAGATATCATTTTCACAATGGTTATTATTTGGACTGTTTCATTTACTGCTTCATTAAGCCCCTAAAACTGAATAAACAACGATTTTACAATACGGCATTAAATAATAGTTAAAAAATAACGATAACATAATCATAATTAGTGGAGCTGTAAAAAATTCAAAAAATAAAATAAACACGTCAATATGCAAAAAATATTATTGCTATAAAATTATAAACGAAGAATGAACTCAAGTTCATTGAATCTGGCCTAGCCGCCATGAGCGCGTCCAAGATGAACAGCCGTCCTTGTGAAGGTGGGGTGATCGGCCAGACGGGAACAGTCCTCGTCCTTACGCAACATATCTAAATATCTAGTATTTGTCTGAGAGTCTAAGTTGGTTGCGCAATAACCTAATGCGATCGCCCGCCCGCTCTACGGCCCCCCGCCCGCCGTCGCGTTTTGCCACCATCTGAAAAGTATAGGGGTCAACAATCCAGTCTAGACTTCTTCATTTACAACCTACATCACGACAGCATAAAGTTCTTTACCCTTGTTTTGTGCATTGTTCTGTTAATAGGCAACGAGGAATATCTTTCTCTAATAATATTTACGTACAAGACCTAAGCTCTTTAAAAAATTACACAATATGAATTTTATTATGTAATAGCGATTGAAAATGAGCATTTCTGACAAGAAAAGATTTAAAATATGGTCAGTGCTCATGTCGATATCCTAACTGGTATGGTTGATATTCTGAAGATGATTCATCATAATAGACATATTGATATATCATTAATAATATATTATTTCATTAAATTATTAAAAATGGGATATTTCTTTTAATCGTATACCTGTGCCTTTTACTTGCCTTTTCCATTTTATTTTATATTTGTTGTTGTTGTGTGTTCATTTTGGTCCGTCAATTGTTACAGATCACGCAAACGCCGCCCGAGCAGCTCCTGCGATCTGGGCTACGGCGACCGCGATGATCAGATGAACGAATGCAATGCTGCACTTGTGCTGATGTCTCTCAGTTGTTCACCGAACTCGCCGCGCCCCAGTAAGTCGCTACAACACTCGGAATCGGTCACACGAGTCATCCGAGATACAGCGACATCGCACACTACGCACATTTCTAGCGTATCTCCGATATCGAAAAACGCAAGTAGCCAGGCATTTGCAGTCAGTTGCCACATTTACGTAACCGTTTCCAAAGCACGCCTACCACCACGTTTGTCCATTATTTATCTACTTTACATTACGTCACCGATCAGACAATAAAGTGCTATGTCAGGGAGCCTAATTCTTTTAACAATAATATCAAAATAGCTAATACGGAATTAGTCTTGAGCTTATCTAAAACAAGTTTAAGATGTACTTACTTCTATTAAGTTTTAAAAACTGTTTTCGACAATTGCAAGTAAATACAGCTAATTTTGGCTGAAAAAATGTATTCCAGAACTCATCATTCAGGAGGTCGTCCTGTGAAAATTTTCCAGCATTCAGGATAACGTCTAGACTACAGTCTAGACAGCGTCTAGACAGGTATTCGGTGTAAAAGCTCTTAATAAATATACATTCTATTTAGAATGAAACCAATTTTGTTCTGTATTATAATTTTAATCTCAAGTACATATTTTGTTACACAAAACTAACCTTAATAACTAAAATGAGTGCACTGAAGCTCATTCTAAATTCAAAGCATTTGTTATTGAAAGAAAAATGTACTTATCCATTTTAAAATGCAACAGACATGTTATGCAATGCTGAACATACATTGCGATGGTTCACATCATCCATAAAAGTTTACGAGTCATCTGCAGCGCGAAAGCATGTGCACCACGATATATAATAATATAGCTGTTATTTTTGAGTGAAAGTTGTCTAATAGTTCCGTTTCGTAATTACGTATAATTTATTTATGAGTATTTTATACTCGTTCCAAATGAGATTTCTTTTTTCTCAATCGTTGAAACCAAAATATTTCATTTTGTCCTTCTACGTAAGAAGATATTGTGTGATACATATCTGAATAATACATTGATTTCGTAAAACAGGTGCTTGGGGTGGACGTTCTTCGGTGTCCCCCGGTGCAAGTAGCAGCTCGGGATCATCGTGGCGTTCCGGTACTCCCTCCCCACCGCCTGCCTCCTCGTCTTTTAGCGATGAGGGCATTGCCATGGACTACGAAGATCTTCACCCACGCAAGAAAAGGGTAAGTTTCTTACTTTTATGTTCGTATTATGACATTATATCATAAGCAACTACCATCTACCATCCATCAACCCACAGTCAAAATCACATAGATATCTGATACGGAACGTAGCCAGCCACCAAACATACTTCAATTAGACCGTGACACAGTTCGTGCTCGCTTTCATATTATCACAATGTCTGGAGGTAATGTGTGTTTAGCTTTTATTGTGTACTAGGACGCAAATATTTTGCAAATTTACAACACATTATAATTGATAATTTCAGTAACACGAACTTAGTAATAAAAATATTTACTACGTTTTAAAAATATTTTTACTCTGCTATTGTGTGAAATATTTCTCTTAAAGCTTCGATCACAAATATTAAATATCTAATCGGTTTAATGACTAATGTAGTTCACTCTTCCATTTAACGAGTAAATTAATTAAAGCCATTACTTTAACAATTTTAACACTCATGAATTCGCATTCATGACATCGCGACCAATATACCTCAAAATTCTTCGCGAGTCGCGACGCATTATAGGTGAGGGTTAGGTGAACTGTGTAGGCGATATTCTATAAACTACTGACTCGGTCTTTTAGTCGTCACTGTCACTGTATTAGTCTCCTTTATTTTAAATCTCATATCCAGTACTAAGTATTTGTGGTACATTCTGTACTATAGTAATTCCGCTTTCTCAAATACCAACCGTAGTTGTTATTAATCGACATAATGTCTATTATAACACCTGAGATACGAAACACCTACTGCAATTCTGTTCCTGGTTACGTAAAACTTGCCAGCGGACACTGCTGTAAATAACATCTTCCGTATGTAAGTATAATGGAACTCTAAACTGGTTTCAATTTTAATGCGCTTCAATATAAATATGTAGACACTGTTACAATACTTGATTGCGAAGTAAAAGTAGAGTCTATGTATACTCAGTAAAAACTAGCAATCACACATCACTTTAGCGCGAGTGCGCGTGTAATGAGGTATCTTAATAAAGTAGATATAAAACAAGAAACACGAGATACCGCAGGAATCTTAAAAATATCCTGAATCGACTCTACAATATCATTCTCCGAAAATCCCTTCCAACTAAATTCAGCCTTTTCTAAAATTAGCCCGAACAATTGGACTGACACATAAAAAAAATATTAGAGGACTTTTTTGAATTTTGATACTGAATCCAAGCAAAAAAAATACAAAATATACATATCAGCTCATTTTCAAAGAAAATGTACCCGTTTTTACAATTTTTTAAATTTACACGGTTCGTATCCATTATGATGAGATTTAAGGAAACGAAAGAAGTATGTAAGGACTGCGACGCTTGGCGCTCCGTATTCTCTGACTACCCCATTAGGGATACAGCGTGAAGATATATACGTATGTATCCATTATGCCCGATTTCCATTGGTCTAGTATTTAGCGAAGTATATAAGTACAGTGAGTAAGTACAGTGGTACATCGATCGAAAAGTAGCAAGTCAACAACGCGAGCTTGCAAGCTGCCTTCCAAACGGATCTAAATAGAATTGCTTTGTATTTTTCGGGCAAGTGACATTGAATGATGCTGGTAAAATTGTGTTGGAGTGTGCATGGAAAAGGATCTTTTAGTTGCTAATATCATATTTATGATTCATTGGTACAAGTGGGAAAGAAAGGACGAATGGAATATGATTGATTTATTCCTGGTGGACAGCCAGCTTAAAAAACGGGTCGTGGGCGCGAGAGCACACAGAGGAGTCGATCTGGGCGCAGAACACTTTCTAGTGGTAACTAGAATAATACGCGGCACCGCCATGCGACATCGCCATGTCGCGTAGCGTCCAAACCTGCAGCGGTCGCATCAAGAGCTGGAAATTGCAAGACGCGACCACCAGAAATGAATATGAAAGCGTAGTATCCGGTAAGCTTGATGATAGATTGAAAGTGATGAGTGAGGATGTTGAGGAATGTTGGCAGAACCTTAGAGATAGTATGATCGAGGCTGCGAAAGAAGTATGTGGAATGTATAAGATTGGGAACGATAAAAAACGTGTTGTGTGGTGAGAGGATGAGGTGAAAGAGTCTGTGTATAAGAAGAAGAAACCATGGTTAGACTACCTTGCTACTAAAAATGACTGTGGTATGAAGAATTTGATGAAAGACAGATATGAGCTGCAGAAATCAGAAAAGAAGGCACTAGTGAAAGAGAAGCATGAAAGGTGTAGAGTGTTAGACGAAAACAAGATTTCGGACAACTTCGAAGAAAACTCCAAATTATTTTGGAAAGAAGTATGTACCGAAGTGGTCCGGCACTTTGAAGAATGAATAAAGTGCGCTCCAAAGAAAACCATCTACTAACAAATAAATAAGATGTTCTGCAGCGATGGAGTGAATACTATGAAGAACTGAACGAGAGTGGCGACTCCGTGTCTGATACTGAGAGCAATTCTAATCAATTGCCACACTCAAGACCAGGGACTGGATGATGCATTAGTATAAAAGAGATTGAGAAAGCGATAAGAAGTCTGAAATGTGGAAAGGCTGCGGGAAATGATGAGGTGACTGCTGAGATGATCAAGTAGGTCTGGGATACCTTCTGTGCACTGTGCAATCTTTGTTGGCGATAGAAGGGGGAGGTGCCAGAGGACTGGCGTACTGCAGTCATAGTACTTCTTCTTCTACTACTGGTATTGACTCAACGTATGAAAGGTGTTTCTGAAAGAATATTTGTGGGAGGCGCAAGGTGGTTTTAGGCACGGTGGGGTTGTATGGATCAGATTTCCTCACTTCGCGTAAGTAAGTTTCTGGCCGTAGGTAAGTTTCTGGCCGTAGGTCAGAAAGTATTCTGCGCTTTCGGGGATCTTGAAAAAGCATACCGCGCATTTTTTTGTAAGCCTAATAAGCCTTCATGCTTGAAAACTTTTGTTATAAATAACGTCAATATAGCGGATCTGAATTGAGGCATGTAACGTGTCGCAGTAGCAAAAATCAGGTGTCAGGTGGACGTATCAGGGCAAGAAGAGCTCGGCATAACCGCTCGCAAGCAGCCGACAGACCGCGCTATCCGCCGCGCATTGCGAGTGTGAGTAGTCGACTGTACCAGTGCGAAACGGCACTCTGCTCACACTTCATATCCGCCTATAAAGTTTGGCGCGACCTACACCTCTAAATTTAACAACAACTAATAATATTTCTTATAAATACCATGTCTTTCATATGCCTACTTATATGATCAGGCAACTCTTTTATTCAGGTTTTATAAATTGCTTTTAAAACTAAGTTTAAGCAACTATTTATAACTACGATCAATTCCTTAAAATCGATTCTTACTAGTGTATGTTGTTATTATTATATAGTTTAATTATGCATATAAGTCACGTAGGTGAATTTATTAACAGCCTGCGCTTCTTTATGGGATCTCTTTATCGTTTAATAAAGCGCCTACAAGTAATCAGACAATAACAGAATTTCTAATCAACTGATGAATTTAACATTAACTGATGTTCGCAGTTATTAATCTGTACGAATCATGTTACTACAGAATGTAAACAAGATTATAGTAAAATGTATGACACAAAACAAGTCCGCGTAGGAAATTGTCTATTAGGTACCCGCTACCGTTCCGCTAGTACGTTCACTTGAATTTCATAAAAAATAAATAAATCAGAATTCAGAGATATTTAATAAATCTATTATCTACAGCAGTATTTGAATTTTTTTTATTACAGTAAAGGCAAAGCTGGGCTATAGTAGTTCAGATTCCACATCGATTATTACATTAATCAGTATTATATTTGGTATTCGAACAAGAAAATCCTTATGGAAATTCATTGTGTACTTTTACGTAATTCTCAAAGCAACGTGCAGACCTAAATGCAGACAAATTTTTTTTTTAATTCTAAGAAGCTAAAAAACTTATTTCAGTCAAAGCTCGGAACACCTTTATTAACCTTTATTAACCCTGTAATACAGGGGATTACGGGATTAATAAAGGTTAAGGACAATTTAAACCTTTTTTAACCTATATTTTTTAAACCGGTTTCAAACATGATTTAAGGCCTGATTTCTACGATTTACTTACATAAATAATATATAGTCAATGTAGAGACGTAGAGTGACATATAATACGTAAACTATCTGAACTATATTGACAGTTGAAGTATTCAACAGTTACTAATAATCATAAGTTCATAACTTTACAATAAATATCATCAAGTATGATGTAATTAAGTACTTACGTAGTACTGTGTATAATTGTATTCATAACTACTAGAGTTTTTTAACACATTCCTTGTAACAGGAACGTACAAACAACATTATTTTTTACAGAGACACAGTAATCGTACTCAACTGATTAACAAATGATTTGTAAACAAAAATAAAAGCAATAGGCACTTTTAGGACAAAATAAAATGTTTACATATTTATACCTGCATAATATAAAGTCAAAGTCAAATCAATTTATTCAAGTAAACCCAATTACAAGGTATTTTTGAACGTCAAATCTACTTTAATTCGGTTCAAAGAGGAAACCTGGACACTAAGAAGAACCGACAACAAGCTCAATAAATACAACAACGATTAATATATACAGGTGTCCAATGGGAACGTGTGAGAAAACTAATAAATTGGTATTTTGCAATAAGTAAAGGAATTGTATCAATGAATTTAAAGGAACTGTATCAATGATTTTTTTTTAATAGGAAGAACTTGTCATTTTTATTTTAAGTATATTAATTACAAAAAAAAAACATGTTTACATAGAACAAATTATAAATTAAAATAAGAACATAAAAATAACAACATCAATGATATGTGTTTTCAAAATGTGAACCATTTGTATTACCACAAAATTCCATTCGCTTTACAAAAGTATCGAAAACGTGTTCATAAAGGAAATAGGGATAGCATGGCCTTATTCACCTGATCTTAACCATTGTGATTTTTTTTGTGGGATTATACCAAAGATCATTGTTATGAAAACAACCCAAAAACTGTAGACGAATTGATTAAAAAAAAAACAAGACTGTCGATGGTATTTCTTGTGAAACTGCAGAACACGTTTTCGATAGTTTTGTAAAGCGATTAGAATTTTTTGGTAATTCAAATGATTGACATTTTGAAAACAATTATCATTGATGTCATTTTTATGTTTTTATTTTAATTTATAATTTGTTCAATGTAAACATGTTTTTTATAATAAATACACCTAAAATAAAAATGTCAAGTACCTTCTATTAAAAAAAATTCGTTGATACGATTCCTTTACTTATTGCAAAGTACCAATTTATTAGTTTTCACACATTCCATTGGACACCCTGTATAATCAGCGAAACATACAAGTGGATAAAATGTATAATTTAAAACTCATTACAAAATTATGGTCTCATCGTTTAAATCATTATAATCGTGAATTTAATAGATTTTACATGATGACGCACAGAATATTTATGTACACACATAAATATTCTTATTTACAATCCACGTGCACTGTTCACTTTTATACAAGGTACAATGTCAAGGCACAGGTCTGCGGCTGCGTGATTATGATTACACAACGCTATTGTTAAAAAGTCATAAAATAAATACCTTTAGATAATGTCTGAACAAAAAGATACAATGTCAATCATTTTTAGATAATACTAAAGTATCCGATGACAAACAATAATTTGAATTAATAAAATTAGCAAATAATTAAATTTGTATAAATTATATTATTTTTGTTATCTTTAACATGTCATACAGTGTTATTTTGTTTAACGTTTATTTCAAGGCTACAGTTTTGTTGTCGCCTGAAACATCATAATATTTATAGACGCATTGCGCAGCGGAATGGCGGAATAGACAAACGTTGTATTTGTGTGCTCTACCCACACTTTATGACATAGAAAACAATTGGATCCTTGAAATTAATTTAACATCGCGATCTGTGATAAAACTTCACCACAATAGTACAGTTGTAATAACAATCATTAATTTATTTTAATTGCTTTGAAATGAAGTGCCATTCAGAAAAATTAAAGAGAAGTATTATGAAAAAATGTAAACAATAAATTATACATCGTAGTCGTAGCTCGTAGCTAACACTGTAATAATACATTGTTTACGTGTTGTGACTTGAGGTAGGGTATGTACAATATAAATTGGACGTTCATGTATAATATAGAAAACCGACCAAGTGCGTGTCTACACGTATCGACTTAGAATTTCATAGCATCAATTTTATAGGTTTTGAATCAAGGCATTTTTCATGGACCAAAAGTTTGTTGGTAACTAAAAATTATGGTTATGTATAAAACCTATAAATATTGTTTAGTAAGTGTTCCTATCTTGAATTTCCAAAATGATTGTAATCGCAAGGTTAAAAACACAATCTTAATAACTCATTGCTTCCGAAAAGTAACTCATAGCTCACGAAGTATTTACCTAAATAAAAAAGTTAGTTGAAAATTATTTGTTTTCGTAATTTCAATATAATGCCCGTGAAATTTCATCAGAGCCGACGAAAAGATGGCAGAGTTAAAAGTCTGTAATTTTGACAGATGTACATTCAAAATTATAAACATTTCGTTTTTACCATTGGTTACGGATCCTAAAAACTTGATATTGATGATTACATTAAAATGCTTCCACTATAAATAAATATATATTATAACTATAAATAAATAAATATTACAACTGAAAAATAAATGTTAATCGTCCGATATAACTGTTTGTTATATATTTTTCGGAGCTGTCGCCAATATTACCAATAGCTAATTCGTAACTTCGGCTCGCCGACACAATAAACCAACTGTCGTTCGTGTGTTCGACTATTGGCGTGCAATATTTGTTTCAGACCCACGCTTTAACCTTGCCAGTGTTTTGTGTTGGCGGCCAAATGCTTTTAGTGGGCGGACCGGAGACGCTTCTCTCGTTTTCATTACCTCACTTACGTAACACCTATTTACCAACCAATCGTTCACAGATACTATTGCTCATTAATATTATGCTAATTTGCTCTCGTTGTCGTGTTGTTTCAATTCCGTGTTCCTATTATGTTGTTGGTAGAAGGTCTAGGTCAACAACGAATCTATAACATTTCAATGTTGTATTTGTCATAAACATAAGTGAAGGTTGCAATTCTCCGTCAACTGGTCTTGTAGCTTTGAAACCTTGATTTCATTATTGGTATCCACAGAGCCGGCTCTACCGTATGGCGAACGAAACGACCCCGCTACAGGCCCTGGAGTGGGTGAAGGGAGGAGAGCGAAATCAGATCAAATTAAGACTTGTGTGTTTTTATGTTGGTTTTTATAATAATTTTAGCAATTATGCTAAATTTTAAAAGTTTTAATTTCTTTGTCATAAAAACTCCAATTATAAATCTGGCTCCATCCTAAAAGCAGAATCAAGTCTGCTCAGAAAATCCAGATATCATTTTTATTTTCATAATAATTGCGAATATCGTGAACATTACTAAGTTGGATATTGAAAAAAATATATTGTACGGCGAAATATTTACAAATGCACTCGCCCACGCAAATAGCATCCAATGCAGTGAAGTGAGACTGTTATTGGTACACTACAATACCTTGCGCTAGACGTCGTGTCGCCGTACTGAGTTATCATCAGAATCGTTGGCAATTGTTTGAAATACAAAAGTCAACTGTGACGCGGAAGCTGTTATCTTGTTTCTTTTGAAGATATGAAGATAACATAAAAACGAACTGTAACGTTGCAGACTTGTTTCGTAATTTGCTAATAATATAAAGCTTAGCATAGTAACAACTAAAAAATAATGTAATCTACCAAACGACCGGGGCTCTCCCTTGAATATCGCCATCGTCCTCGGGTCGCCGACCTGACCACATGTGATCAGTGCGGAACCTGTTCCTGCGCACCACTTACAGGCCACTGCCCACCGTGTGTCTTCGCTTTAGTCGGAAAAAAGAAGTCATGTTATAGGTAATCTTTATTCTTTGGTAAAATATTATACATAGTCTACAATTCTTACACGCTTACTCAAATGGAAATGTAAATTACTCATACATACAGATATCTAACAAACAATATAACATTTTTTTTGTACAACTGAATACATATGACAAAAAATATAAATTTCGTTATCATTGAAGCGGATAGATACATGCGGATGCAAATTGACGTGTAACCAAGTGTAGGAGTCCGACGACAGTTGCAGACCTTGAAGAGGGACATAATTATTAGAGCAAAACATGGCCTTGCAAGCTTTCTGCACTAGGTATACATAATACAATCATAAGATACCTCTGAATTTTTAATTAATAATAACTTTAAAAATCGGTCAATACATTTTGTGTTCTAATATTATGATAAAAGTCTTTGTTTTTGTAAAAGAACACAATAATATATAGGTACAGTATCTTACAGAATAATTGTATTATTCTGACTATTGCAATAATTATACTAATAAGATTATAATTGACGAACTATTGTCAACAAATAAAGAAAATTACAGCCGTCCTAGTCAAGTTCATAATCATTACAATGATCCGAAATTTCAGAGTTAGATTAGTGAAGAGACTTTTACTATACCAATAGGTACTACGGTTCTTTCTTGTTAAGTTCTAAACGAAGTTTTCAATATAAAACGAAATATTGTTCATTTAAAAAAATTAAATTTCAATTAAAAATATTTAAGATCAAATACTACAAAAGTTATGTTCAGAACGTACTAGTGAATTTATAATGTACTATAGACAATTTGTCTTGGGGCATACAGAATACAAAATACTCGATTCCTTACCGCGACATGGGTTAAAGAAGACACGATATTGACATGGTTTACGCGTGGTAAGACATATGGGCGAAATCTATATTGTCATAGTGAATTAGGCCCCAGGGGCCTAATTCACTATGACAATATTACTAATAGCTGTAACCTTACGTGCTATTTATTACTTTAAAGATTAAAACCATAGAAATGGCTATAAATGTAACAATTCACAGACAGCATGACAGAAGTAGGTACCTAATCATAAATGACATGCTTTTGAACATTTTTATACAATGATGTTATATTTACAAAAGAGGTTTTCTACCAAACTTTACCCCGTATCATCTCCTTAGTTCGTGATTTTACCAAAGTAATGTTGAGAATATTATTTTATAACCAAATAATTCTTAATCAATGACTGAAATAATTGTAATAAAAAACGTGAATAGTAAACAGTTTTTATTGGAAATTTAATCGTAGGTATAATAACTTGCTACTACCTACCATAATAGATTTTAATTCTATTAGCGGGTTTTCAACATAATCTAGTCGATTATCTATATTTTGTTAATATTTACATTTGTTCGCAGACTGTAGGAAAGATGTAGGTATGCCGTTGTGAGGCAAGTAAAAACAAATCAAGTTTTCTGCAAATCAAGTAAAAGTCACAACAGACATAATGTTACTAATTTGTGATCACAGCGATTCCACGCGATTGGCTAACGTGGAATTTTTGACAGTTCAAATCACGCTAACGTCGCGGTCATTCCGCGCGAGATCGTTAAATGTGTCTTACGGAATACGCTTTTTGCGGATATCGTAGAAAAGTATGGAATTGACGTGGTTTCGAAGCAAGGAATCGCTAAATGGTCATAGTGAATTAGGCCCCTGGAGTGGACATCGTCCCACAATTGGATGTCAAATGAAAACCACGGTATTGTGTGCTATCTGCCAATGTTCTTTTATTATGATAATGTTTATTTTATGACGATAATATTTATTTTATGAATCCTTTTACATCAGAAAATCTAGTCATATTATTAATTTTTATGTTTTCCTTTCTATGTCATTGTAATGTTGTCAATTTCACAAAATATGTGATTGTGGTTTGCCATAATCAAAAATTAACCGTAACGAACAAAATAAACATTTCCTTCCTCATTATTGTTCATGGTAATCGTTCGATAACTATCAACGTAGGCGCTGACGTTGCTGTTTTCTATCGTAACAATATCCAAGCTCGTTGCATCACAGAGCACACACGCCATAGCAAAGCGGTTGCATAATCAAAACGGCGGCAGCACTCGCGCTCAGCCCACTTACCTCTAGTCGCCAATCACGTGACCGTTTCACATTCTAAGAGGAAATTAGCATCTATAAACAATTCATATTGCGTAAATGGAACTGATATCAGTAAAAACAATGTTTTTTATTTCCGCAAATATTAAATTGCTGCAATTTATTAAATAACACCTTGTAGAAACACGCAAAGATCGAACTTATCAACCTTTTAAAGCTCTTACCTTACACGGACCTATTTATAAGGAAATGTCAGCCACAACAAGGGCGGAATATGTACATAGTACTTTACGACATGTTAAGAATAAATGAGAGATCCGTATTCGGATTTTCTAAACTGTATCGTAACGCTGCACGAGCCACGTTATCGTAGCGCACACGTGTAACCTCGAACTAGTAATAAAATATCGTAACAATAAAGCTAACAATAATGGAACATTCTTATGTAATCTAAGATTTCACTAAACACCTGATCAGCAATGTAAATGCAAGACTGAACTATACTCGTACGGACACAAATTTGCCGTTGCAGCTGTCCTGCTGTCTTGGTGCGACGCAACTGTACATTACGGAAGCTATTTCAAAATGAGGTTACTACCTCTTGATTTCACTTGACTAATATTTCTAAAAGGGTATAATTGTAGTTTATAGGTACACAAATATATTTATTGATCAAGCCGTTCTCAAAAATGAAAAATATGAAAAACAAACCAATGTCTAAAGTAATACAACTATGTAATTATTAGATAGTTGTTATTAGGATTTTGATGGCTGTTTCCGTTCACGGGCCAGATCAAATCATATCGCAGGTCGGATTTGGTCCTTGTGCCGCCATTTCCCCATCCCTGGTCTAATAAATACTCGAATGTCCAATAAAGCATTTTAATTTTATAATTATTTCATTTAAGTGTTTATACTATCGTGAAATTTTGTAATATGGAACGAAAACCGTTTAGAAATTCTATTTCACGCTTTTTAAGAACACTATCGAAATTATTCTGAAATAATCTATTGTAGACTCAGATGTTACTTTGCGAAAATCCATCTGAAGTGGTTTTTAGCCATAGACTTTATATTTTTTGCTATGTTCCACCCAAAACTTCAAACTTGTGGATCAACATGTATTTCGAGTCTCAACTGCGGTGACCGAGCTGACCATATCTGATCTCTGGAATTTCCTGAGGAAGCTTCATGGCATGAAAATTTAGATATACAAATTGATAATTTCGGGGGGGAAAATGGTTCACGTTTTAAATAAATGTCGGGTAAAACGTACAATAAAGTAGTTATTTTGACTTGAACATTTGTTTTAAATATGTCTAATTACACAACCAGTGTCAAGGATAAAAAAAACTTTGCCGAATACCGTTTTATCACCTCCTGGTGATAAAATACGCCAATTGTTATCTGGTAAGGCAGCGAGGCCACTTCCGCGTGCGCTACCTCAGGGTCACTGTGATTGCTCAGATAATTAGAGCCGCTATTCAACAAAGCCTCATTGAAAGCAAAATCGTGTTTACATCAGAAAAGATATCGTTCTTTTTCGCCTATAGAGACGAATCAATAGTAAATAGCGGGGGTTGCTCTCAGAACTTATAATCAATACAGATACCTTCTTAGGAAGACAGAATAACATTTTATATGGTTCTAAAATGTCCGTTCTGCAGACAATATTATTGCATAGGTTTTACCTTTTTACATATATAATTAAAAAATATCCGTGCGCCGTGTTCTATCTTTATGAATTTATCTATGCTTATGATAAGGTTATCGTTAAATGTAACAATTTCAGTCGTACAAGATCTCGAAGACGTCAACGGTCACGTGAGACGGGAAGCTGAACGCGTGCGCAACGTGACTACAACTGCACTAAACATTACGCTAACAATTGTTTGTTTAGCCTTTGTGAGACCTTGGCAATACAGCGTTTATTACTGCTTTATGCACCACGCCAACATGTAGTGTTGTATAAATAGATATTTTCATATTATCCAAAGTAATAAATACTGTAATGGACTATCTGTTACCTATATTCGAATTCATGAGTATTTAAATATTTACATGGGACATGAAGCAAATGTATCGTCAAGTGAATGTTCAGGAGATTCATCGACCTTATCAGCGAATATTTTGGCGTGCTTCAGACAACGAACTAGTTAAAGAATGACGTAACAAGTCACCATTCCTGGATCTGTGTTGTCTTCGCGAATTTCCTGGAGCAAGTCAAGTTATTCTCCCAGATATTTTCGTGGATGATGTACTCTCACGTTGTTTGTCTCATCCATCAAGAGGAAGAGCTAAGATGTTGCTGAAATCTGACAACTTCGAACTCGGGAATTGATATAGTGATTCTAATTATTTTGCCAAAGGACCATTGGGAAGCTCAGTATATTTACGAAGACTGGATATTTACGACAACTGAAAAGGATTCTGAAAATGATTGTTGCCTTTATGCAACAACTATTTATGCGAATATTTATACATAGAGATCTTTCTAATATTTCAAGGCTGTACGATCCATGCGGCTGGTTAGCAACTGTCGTATTTAAGGCAAAATGCATGATGCAAACTTTATTTTTGTTACTTTCATTTATGCAAATTTTGTTAATGAATGAGAATCATTTGCTAAAACATTTTCAGCATGGTGAATGTATTTTCAGCATTAAGGGATGTCATTGTTCCCCGACATATTCAAGGGTATCAATTTTCAATTACGTTCATTTTGTGATGCTAATGAAAAGGGTTATTAAGTCGTCGTCTGTATGAAAATGATGTGTCATGGCAGTCAGTCAACATCACAAAAAATGGACAAATTCATAATCAAATTTTTAAGAAAATAATATCGTTCTTAGATTGGATTGGAAACTTCGTAGAGTCATACACTTAAGAACTCTCGTGCATCCATTGTTCATTAATTTTAAATCCTGTTTGTTGCTCATGGTTTTAGTTTAGATGTGTCTATCTAATCATTTAAGGTATCATAATTTTTTTAAGCCAACTATACGCTGTCTTCGGACGAGTACGTTTAATATCCTAATTTCGAAAACAATTTTTTCGATTTAACGAAATAATTAAAGTCCATTATTGTAAGTGATCACAATAGCTTAATAACTTAGTTTCTTATAACTGTGTGGGGCGCTCCGTAAACTTAGGAAAACAGGTAAATTTTGCAAAGTGTACGTGTCGTCTCAGGAATCAGCGCCAGTCGAAACAAGATGTTACAAGCCTGATCATTCTATATAATGTCATCTATTCACTTTGTATTTTGATATTAGTTTCGGTGTTTGCAAAAATAAACTAATGGTAACAAACCTATTAATAATGCAATAACGCTATGAAATTGATTGTAGTAAAGGAAATGGAACAATTGAAATTTTACGACATTCGCTGTTACGGCTAACTCCAAAGATCGCTGTTTGTAACATCAACATAACCGAATGGCGCGGCCTTCATATTCTATATTTAAAACGCGGAAGACAGCGGCACTAGAAGCGCGCAGATTATTTCTCGTTCGACAAACAGCAATGTAAATGGCAAACGTGAAACTGGTCGTGTTCCTATACAGCGAAAGGCTGTGACAATTACTGATCTTAGTTAATCACAAACATACATACATACATATATGCATACATGTTCATGCTTTTTAACTTTTCCAAGATCCGTCAGAGTTTAACAGACTTTCCTATTACAGAACCTACATTATTATTTTACAGCGTTTTACTTAAGCAAAAGTCTTGCCATAACTCCACTATCATAATACAGCAACTTAATATGAACAATCTATTGTGCTAATTTGAAATGTGGGACTTCCGACGTAGCGACACGCTCGGTGGCCCGCCGACCCCACAGCCCTGCGCACACGCATACGGTCATTAGCTACGTCGACACATGGACATTGTCAACCAATTATCCACTCATTTGGAATACATTACCTAACTACACGCTGATAATAACCTTATGTTCACACACACATTGTAATATCACTGACTTGTTTGTATTGCTGTAGATATTGACCAATACAATGCAGGCTTACAAAAAAAGTTTATAAAAAAATTATGTTTTTGATGAATACATAATTGAGAATAAATATTTATTGAGAAAAAGTAGAGTTCGATACAATTTTTACTCTCAAAGTTGTGCTGTTGGCACCGAATGAGCACGCAGCTCACAGAAAATGACACGGCTATCAATTTAGGTCGCGAATATGTGTCGTATATTTACATTATAATTATGTATATATACATACATCGTGCACGTTTACATATTACAGTACGTGTACGCAGTATATTTTGTGTAGTTTTATGAAGGACATTTTTCTCTTTAACGACAATTCAAGAAATAATGATTTAGCTTCAATTAAAAAAATTTGTACACAATAAGTCGTTTTTGGAACAAATATGTTTGAAATTATTGTAATGACCGTAGATTCTAGAAACGAAATTTGCATCGATTTATTACTCGATTTATTCTCTAAATTTTAAGTTTTGTGGGAATGGTAACAAAAATTAAACACCTCCGTCACAAAATTGTTTAATATTTTATGTTGTCTTGTAGCACACAATGCAAGCTACAAAATAAGTACTTTTTGGACGCTAATACTATTGCGTTCGATAATATAATAAAAGAAACCACACTCGACACCACTTTGTCACATTTCTTTCTATATGAAGGCAAAAGTATTTAGAATATTATGCTAATTACAAAATATTTTTTTTACAAAATACTGAACACCTTACGAGTATGTCCAAGAAGTGGATGAGACATGCTACTTTTACTCTTATTCGTAAAGGACTCTTGTGACAGAGTAATAAATGCTTAGAACGATTTTTAGCCTTTCGATGAAGTATTTCCTTATATTTCTGTATATTTATATTATTATATTTCTCTATAATTCTTGTGTTTGATCTCGCGCTTGAAAATTTTAGTGGTAAAATTTCGTATTGTCTCTTCTTGCTTTCTTCCTCTGGCGCTAACAGTGAACGAGTCTAGAGCTCTACAGTCATTGAACATCTATAACTTAAACGAGATAACTTTAAAAACGTTCTTCAGAGCATTCTGATTTTCTCTACTCTACTTTTTCTGGTAAATCAATTTTGTTTATGTATATTTTTAATAAATATCTTCCGGTTTGATATTTTTGAAAATCTTCTTCTTTAACTTATCGTTGACTGTTCGCGGCAGACAAAGGCATTTTCTTTACTTTTCTGGTGTAATGCTTATAATTAATAAAATAATAGATTACGATATTACGTGTGACAACATATGAAAACGTAGGTTCTACTATTGTGGAAGTCACTTATTTAAAGTTCAAAATGCCATGCATAAGTAACAATTCTGTCACGAAACATGTTGGACCTTAAAGAACCGAGCCTGTCAGACGGTGACAATGAGAGGAGGTGCGTGTGTTACAGCGTTGCCGGATTTTTTTTTGGGTAAAGCGGGATTTTAAAACCTTTGAGTAAAAAAGCGGGATTTTTCCAACATCATAGCTCGTCACATTTTTGTGAAAAAATGTCTGGTGAAGAGGTGTAAAATTCTTGGATTTTATCTGATTGCCGACGATGTGAATAAAAAACAAACCATATTCAAATTTTGCTCAGAAAAATCAAAATTTGTTTCAAAGTACTTTACGTGACAGAGCGACCACCGAATAAACACACCAGCGTTACCAGACGTCCCGATTTCGGCGGGACGTCCCGATTTTGTGATTAAAACTATATGTCCCGCGCGGGACATGCTCAGTCCCGCTTTTCGGGGTTTCGGGGATACCGCTTTTGGCGGCCGGCGCAACGTAGTCTCTTTCATTATTAATCAATCATTCCTTTGTTTGTCTATTTCACGATCGCGCACCATTACGTAGGAAAGTCTTTATTAGTTTTGTTTGAATGCGTAAGCGCCGAGTTTTGAATCGGGAGCTATCCTGTGCAGAGTTCTTCAACTTAAAAAAAAATTAAAACTTCAGAGAAATATGAATAAGTAATACAATTACTTGCTTATATCTCTGAAGATTTAACTACCTAACAGGGTAAATCAGACAGTTATTATTGTTATTACTTTATTAGTAACACATTTTCATTAAAAACGTTTTCTGTGGCTATATCTATTATCATTATAAACTTAATTTGAAGGGATAAGTAATAAAAAACTAGTGATTATTATTTACGTTTTTGATATGTCCCGCTTTTGACGAAAAAATCCCGCTTTTTTACTCAAAGGTTTTAAAATCCCGCTTTACCCAAAAAAAAATCCGGCAACGCTGTAACACACGCACCTCCTCTCATTGTCACCGTCTGACAGGCTCGGTTCTTTAAGGTCCAATTAAGCAAGGGACGGTCCAAAGGAGCAGAAGGTTGTGTTGCTTAGTTTCAGGGTTGAAATAATTCGCTCATATTTATTTATAAAATAAGTTTAGATAGATAGTCACAAATGTTACCTATAGCGAGACACTTAAATTCAACTTTTATTAAAAACATGTACAATAACTACAATATGTCTTTACGTCGAAATTATTAATTTTCAACTTTTTCAAAGGCCAATTAAGTTCTTAAACTGACTCTGCTTAAATTTTTTTTTGAGCGTTTAATAACATCGCGTCACGCGGCGCGGAGGGTTACATTTTTTATGCAATACACCTCTGTCATGCTTTTTGAGTACTGTGTCATGAATATATTCTTTAAATGAATAAAATAAATTCTAAGATATTATAATTGTAATATAGTTCAAAGAATGCATGAATTAAGAAATAAAACTAAACAATTGAGACAAAAACCAATAATTTTTTTTGAGAAAATAATTGATTCTGCAACTATTCAACGTATTTAAGTGCCGATGATCCAAAACTCAAAGTTGCTTGAAATAAGAACTTTTTGGACAAGTAGGACAAACTGAAACTTTGAGAAATCTTCAACGAACGTACTATATATGTACATTTCGAAGGATCACATTATTTAAAAAAAAAAAAATTCAAATAATTTTTATTGGATTGTCATATGTTTCGTACGTTATCCTAACACTATAGTGTTATAAAAATTACTGATATAAAAATTAGACAGCTATAGCTGTCTAATTTTTATATCAGTTCTACACATTTATTGTAAACTTTATAGGTAATAATTACAGTCCAGCTTGACAAACTGTCTAATGAATAATAAATAAAATCATATGCAATCCCAATAGTTTACATTCATATTAGCGACCTAGCGCTTATGTATCGAGTCTTTGTTTATTTGGGACATGATAATACATTACTACGTTATAAATTATAAAACAATGCAAATGATAATTTCGTACATATTTTATCTATTTCTTCTAGAATGATATTTGTATATGTATTAAATTGTATGGACGTCATCACTTATTTAAGTTATATTCGCAATTCGCACACAAATAAAACAAGCCAATTATAAACTTACGTTTATCCATTTTTCTATTCTAAGTGTTGAAAACACTACTGGTAGTACTATACAAACACAATATTGAGAATTATTAGAAATAATATATAGTAAATGACATGTAAATGTATAAATTTTTGGATAAAAAGTCGGTTAAAAAATAATTTAAAAAATTGGTAATGTACATTACCTTAGGTACAAAATATCGGCGTCGTCTTAAATCGCACAAACTTCAGTATTGTTGTCTCTCCGTCTCGCTCGTACGGGTCATCGCCCTAAACACTAACTGCTCCCTCGTTCTAATAACCCTGTACATAGCAATAACGGTTGTCATATTCGCGAAAATTAAACATAAATACTTTTTAATAGGTTTTAACGTGTTGAATTACTGCTTGAAATATAAATTCAAGCTCAACGACATTATAATAATGAATCCTATCCTGGTGACCTTGATACGGTCAAAGGCATTGTCATAAAGACGTTGACCAGCATTCGACAGGCAAATTTGCACCAACTGCGCTGTAGATGCTAAATAAGTGAATGGTGGTCAAGTTGAGCAAATTATATCCACCTTGCACAATTATTATAACAAAGGATATTTTATAGTTTGC
Organism: Zeuzera pyrina; assembly: GCA_907165235.1. Classification (NCBI taxonomy): domain Eukaryota; kingdom Metazoa; phylum Arthropoda; class Insecta; order Lepidoptera; family Cossidae; genus Zeuzera; species Zeuzera pyrina. Next base: position 15,907,496 of record OU015617.1, read on the forward strand.
GTGTCACACGAAGCGTAGTAGTGGGTGGTACTTAGCTGACACTTTCTTTAATATTTTTGCCAATCAAATAAACATTTGATAAACCAAAATTATACAGTTACAGTTTGCAAATGTTACTGTGGCGCTCTAAATACACTGAGTTTGTTAGTATTGAAATTACCTATAGGAATCGAGATAAAGAATTTACACTTACAATTTCAGATTTTTTCATAACAATATAACGCATGTCTCGCGACAGCATAGGCGGATAGATGGAAGCAATGCGTTTTTTTTAACCGACATCGTCAGGGCATTGACACCGCAGTCGGGGCACTGTCCGTTCTTGACAGTTCAAATGTTTACACTTTACGTAGGTAGGTAAGTATACACATGACGAAGGATCACCGCCTCTTAAACACTTCATACCAAAAAGATACGTATTTATTAATATTTTATACAATAAACCACTAGAATGAATTTCGCCTTTTATATACGAGTTACCTATGTATTTATACATTTATACAAACGAAGAGTATGTGGGTATTAAAGTGTTTTCACATTTTTTACTTTTTAAACTTCTTAAAACAAAACAGAATATTACATACCTAATAAATAAATATTAGATATTATTTACATTTGTACATACTCGTACCAATTAGTTGTATTGTAACTTACGTTGTTATTTTTATTATCAGATGTCTTTGCAATGGGTATATTACATAATTCATGTGTAGCGGGGACAATGGTAACGAGTTCATCAAACGCGATAATCAGTAATCCCGCGAGTTCAACAAACTTGCCCACTTTAAAATCATTCGGCAACAAATCTGTGATGCCTAAATTCTTACTTTTGAACTATTAAATCGCTCAATAAAATGTCTAATTTACAATGCCTGAATAGTTGCCAAATCTCGTGAACTCGAAAACACAAAACAACGCAGCTGCAAATTCTACGTTCATGTCAATTAAACCCTAATATCGCTTACGAATACTGCAAAAGATACAATATGCAGTACCATATTTATATATGTATAAAAAGAAAAAGTGAAATTGTAACAAGTCAGAACCTGCTAAGGTCAGCGACCAGGGAGACGGCAATGCTCTATAGCGATTGGCGACTGCCCTGCTCCGAGTGATTCATCAACATCGCCCAAACAGCTAACCACTTTTTCCAGTTAGTCACCTCCCTATTCCCGCGTAAAGATGACGAACGAACGAATGAACGAAACAATGGTACAATTAGAGAACCGTTCATATTTGCATTCTGGATCACTTCAATTTTCGATACTTATTTACAGAAAGAAATATGTTGAAAAGTTACTCGCACTGTTAAAAAGCACCAAATGCATGTACGTACAAATGTATACGTATGGAGATATTATTAACTTCATGTTCTACCGTTATTGCTTCCTTTATATGAAACATAATGTTTATCTATAGAATAAAGTCACCGCATAATTGTCTGTCTCAAAAAAACAATAAACAAGTCTCGTTAATTCTTAAAACTGATTAATCACAGCGACAATAAAGGTAAAGCGGTATCTCTCACAAAGCAGAGGCAAAGGCAAACGAACGCTGCGTAGTTTCTTGGCATAAGGCATTTTTAGTATGCATTTTGTATAACTACGTAGATATGTACTTTGAACAAAGAGAACTAAGGGTGTACAAGCGCTACCGGACGAGGGCTCGGAATGGTTTGGCCTATTGTTTTGGTCTGAGATTGATTCATACTTATCACCTGTAGAATATTGTTTATTTACCTACATGTACATCTCTGTATGTGTATGTGTATGCGTTGTGCTTATGATACAAGCAATTGTTCTTATTAGCAAAATAATAATGTATCTTTATTTGTAGATCTTTGAACAAAAAATTATAAATTAAGTGCAGGTTATGACACTAGGTACACCACCTAATGTTCTTAAAAATTGCTAATTGGAGGACATTTCGAAAAGTACTTTTAAGATTCAATGTGAAAAGAAAATACATACAAAAAAATCTACTTTAGATTTGGATTTCATAAGGTACACTTCCAATAATTACTTATTTGATTAATTACTTACTTATTAATGGCACTTTTACCTGCTATAGATTTATTTATCGACCTTATTTCTTAAAGTTTTGTAGTATTCTTTTTAAAATCCATTTTTTTACTAAAATGCTTTTTCGACTTTGTCACAACCTCCATCAGTCAGATTATTTAATTTCCATTGAAAAAAAATTATGGTGTTATCTGAAAACTTGTTCAAATCAAGTTCAAACAAAGATGAACTGCTATAGTCAGGTAGTGAACAAGGGTAGAGAAGGTTCGGTTCACTGACCTGAAATGCACTCCCTTGTCTGTATGGGGTCTGGGGTGCAGAGTGCACGCCATATAACGCTGTTTCGCTTCAGATAATAATTTCGTTAAAATTTTGTATGGGACTGCGATGCTCTTTATTTTTACTTAATTATTTATCTCCCAATGAATTAAAACAAAGAAATTTCTGTACTTATGTGAGTATTAATTTTCTTTGTTGTGCTACCTGTTCAATATCAAAGATTTGCCGAAAACGCATGGTACATTTTAATAATTGTAAAAACAATATTATCCCGAGAGTAGAAGCTATATTTTGTAAACACGTAGTTAGTTTTGAACAAAGCTTGTTTTGAAATATAGGCACTCGAGCCAGGCCACGTGAGCAACGGCACATCTCGCCCAACGTGAACGATTTTCTGTATAATAGGTACATACTTTAGAAATACACTGTAGTTTTAATATTTGTAGTTCTATTTTACTATAGAAAATTGATACTTTACAAAAGAGATTTACAAGAAAATTAAAAAAAATATATTTACAAACTACAACATTCACGTACTGCTTACAAAAAATAACTAGGTACCAATTACAAGGTCTAAAATAGACACATATAGAGGACGAATAGTGCTAGAAACTAACAATTTCCTGCTACCTCTAAATATTATTAACTAGCGTCATCGTGATATCACAATTTTTTATTATCCTAAAGCTTGATTCTACTTATTTACCGGCAAGCAACAAGCAGATACTTCGACCAAACTTGCTTAAAATGGCGTCTTCCTCATAATAGTTTTAGAGAGAGATGACACGAAAACAACTTGTCTAACCGCGTACGAGAAGTAAACAAGGAGAAGGTCACATGAATGAAACAGACTTATTTGACTTCACTAGCAAAAAAGAGATACCGTGAAAACAAATCAATATCATCTCGACGTATCTCGGCATTTCGCGGTAGAGAGAGACAGCAAAATAACAAACCCGACCGGCATGATACGGATACCGGCGTTATACGGACTCGTCTTACATGTTCTATGATTCTTGGAATATAAACCTAAACGGTATAGCTATAAAACGTACAATCTCATCTATATCATAATTGTTTACAAACGTAGAACACACTGTTTTCTTGATGGTAGCAATGGCAAGTCCCGTTGTGAAATTTTCTATTAACTCGACCTACAAAGAAACTTCGTTTCCTTATTATCACACTTTTCCATAAAATTTTAAATAAGCATAATAATATAAACTCCAATAGAAATTTTCATACTACAACAGATGTCATTAAATATCATTAATTTAAATATCACATGAATATTGTTGAGTAATAATAATAACTGCCACACTGGAATTCATAAAATAATTCTCGATACATAATAATGATATTTAAATCTTATCTTATCTAAGCATAATGTTCTTCTTGTTGATAAATAGAAAAAGTCCGTATTTTAGACGATGAATAGACCTTATTTTTTAAAATTATATTTTAGTGAATATAGAAAATGAAACGTTATTTTTTTTTATCCTACCTTCATGTATCCAATGGACATTATAAGAAAATATCATGGAAAATTACAACATTACGTGACGTAAATGAAGTATTAAACTTTTCATGCGTGTCTTATTATTTAAAACTGCGTCATTTCATTTAGGTTTTGTTTGTATTGTTTAAGACTTCAAGAACTCTATTGTTTATATTTATTATTGATTTTGACAATATTGGACAAGTGTAATTTCAATGAGCAAGTGAATTATAATTAAATATTTTTCAAATAATAAATAAATAATCAAAATGAGCGTTATCAGTATAAAATACATATCTATGAAACAACGAACGGACATTATTGTATGTAATGTAGAGCTTGTATTATTACATTATTGCTACGAAGTACATTAGCTTAAAGCCCCCTCCTCCCATCGTCCTTTTCCGCATGTCAGGGTTTCCCCCCACTGCCGGGCTGCAACTGCGACACGTGCAAGCCACGTCCCGCGCACGTCTTGCATCACCCTCGTTATCCGTCCAATACATAGAAAAACCTTACATAAAACGCACACAAACAAACGCTGCACTTTCCAACTCCATCTTCACTGCAGTGTATTGCACACATTGCAATGATCTGGCACGTGTAACTCGTACCTATAGCATACAAAAGTACTAGAACTATCGACACTGATACATATCTTTGTGTAGTTGTTTCTTAGCATATTATTAAATAATTAAATTGTAAAAATTATTGAAAACAATGTAGAACAATTTTCGGAAAGAGACATTATTTCAAAACGCACTTACGGAATAATTATAACTAAAGTAATCGAAATATTCGAATGTTCATAACACAGATATAGTATTGTGTTTGCATGGCTCTCACGTTTCTAGCATTTATTCATTGAGGGTTAAAAGTAGGTCAGTGATGCAGTTAAACCCCTCCTCATAAAGTAAGGGCCTCGTACATTTCCAACCTCCTGCCACCTACCCGCACATAAAGAGAAGGTGAGGTGACCACCCTATGTATGAAAATAAACCGTAGTTTACTAGCAATGAAAACAGCATGAAATATTAATCAATTGACTCTGAAAGCATTTTACTTAAAATGTAACAAAAATTAATTACATTCAAATAATCATGAATATGTTACTGGAATCAGCTTTTCATATATTTTAGCAAAAATATAATAATTCCATAATTTTCTTACATCATTTGTCAAAGGCATTTTACATCTGAAAATTATTATTGTTGTTCAGATGTTCAGATCATATTTGAATATTATATGTATACGATATACATAGAATGTGATATTATGTGTAAAATTCACAGAACTATGGTTAAAACCATTTTCAAGGGCAAAGAGAAGGGAATGTGTAGGCGATGGTGTGGAATCGATCCGTAGCCAGTTAAAGATTCAAAGGACAACGTATGTATTTCTTTGAAATGATCCAACTAAAGTAAGCTTTGGAAGTTATATTATTTTATATATAGTTTTACGTATTGCTTTTGTATTTTTGTATTACCATATGATCTGTAATTTTCTAAATCGTTATTATACATACTATATCTGTTTTTTACTTATTTAGAAATTACCTCTCACCCAAATACAAATAAAGTTCTACATGCTATTTACTGATGTTAATGAATATGTCAAACCAACTTGAACCCTAAAAATGTCGTTGATTTATTCATTAACACGTCACAATCAATAATTTACTCGATCTTTAATTACAACAGTATTGAAAAGGGCAAGCAACCTTTACAGACCGCCCTTGGCCGTGGCGTTGCGACCCACTTCTTGATCTCTCTTCCCCGTTACGTCATTTCATTACTGAAACCACTTGCTGATTTCCCTAATACGCATTTTCTTACTTTCTATTCGAGAAAAAAAATGCTCGCTTAACACTTTTTCATCTGATTTCGGTAGGTTTAATTTTTTTTTTTTGCGTATACCTACCTAAACATGACTAAAACTAGTTCTTTAAGACTGGCACGTCTATTACAACGAAAAAAGAAATATAGGTTTATCTGAGTTTTTGGCGGGATTTTATAGGGGAGCGGTTGGGCGTTTATTTGAATTAATTGCAAATGGTTTCTAGTGGATATTGTGATGTAAAATTGGCGTGATTTTGTGTCTCAAGTATCTACGCTGTTGTGCTGTGTGAAATTGTTGAAATAAGTGCTTATTTAAAATAGCGTGACGTTGAGATTTTTTTACTGGCTTAGTCTATCTCAGCAGATTCTTTTATAAAGACTGCCTCAATATATTTGTCACCAGAAACTTCAGAAACATCTAAAATGTATTATGTCGACATTTTGATGAAATAATATGAAGAAATTATCTATTTATTACTGAAGACGTCGGTTGTATGAGGTGAGATCCCTTTACCTTCCTTCCTAAGAGAGATTCGTACTACTACTGTAAGTTTATCTATTCCCGTTAACAACATGGCAACTAGCAAAAACTAATAATAATTAAAGGTATGTTGCGTTTGAGCCCAGGTGTCCGAAATAAAATGGCATTGAAAAGAAGGTCGTTGCAGTCTTTGGCAAGCGGAGCTATAGCCACGATCCACGCGCAGTCACCTCGCCTTGCTCACACCCTCCATTGTTTCGTCATTGTTTAATCAGTCTACGATAATTCATAGTGATTTTAAATCACTAACAATGGTTATTCATGTGATACATGCAGTTGGACAAATACTGTAATTGTATACGCCTTCGTAGATGAAAATCTTAAGGTCCTGAAACATTAACGCACCATATGGTAAACATGATTCTCCAAGTTGCCGTACTATTAGTAGTAAAACAAAACAATTTTTAAAAACACTATGCCATTGCTCTAATTAAATAATATTCTGTGGCCTGGCTCTAGTTCCCTCGCATAAGAGATAATACATTATATATTACAATATATGGATAGTGATACTAATTGAGTATATAACGCAATCATGTAACAAAAATTGTAATCGATCTTTTTTGAGAGCTTTCCTCAATTTAAAAACATCGAAATATGTTGTTACGAATGCCGAAAACTGTTAGTTAATTTTATTAGTCTCTTGAATATCTTCCTCTTTAAATACATAAACTATCCTTTCTGTGTATTAGAAATTTAGAATGTTCATTTAACACAGATTATTATTAAATAGATAAAACATGCAGTGACGATCACAGCGCGAGTATCGAGCCGCAAATCGCAAGAGGGCGTGCGCGCGTCGTTGCGGCATCCACAAGGACGTGACCTAGAGTCGCTTCCGTCTCTGTCCGCTCTATCGCTAAATACTCTGTGCAAAACAATTCAAAATCTCAACATAATTTTTGTAAGCTGTTATTTTTTATTATTGAGCCGTTGTCAAGGCCATGATAATTGAGTAAAAATGTAACTCGACCTTGCGTTTGAATTTTATTCTTTTTTCTTTTTACAGATCAACAGCGTCGTATTCGAATGCACTTGGCGAGGTTGCGGCTATATTACCAACACTTGCTCCTCCATAGAGGCACACATCAGGCACACTCATTTAGGGTAAGAATATTATCGCTACGGTCTCTTGACATTTGTACGATAAAACTATTTAATGTATTCTAATATATGCTGTTTTTGGCAAAGACATTTTATTTGATTATTTTAATAAGTAACTCAATCACTCGTTTATCAATCAATTCAGTGGCGCCGCTCAAACATTTAGAATTATTTACTACGCAATATTCAAAAAAATATTCGTATTACAAACCCAAGTAAAAGGTTTAAAATGTACATATTTTTTAAACTCGGATGAGTACTTACTTATTATACTTGCCTGCTCAGAGCGGTGTACATCATACATACACAGTAATTGTACTAATTGTCGTTAAATTATGAAAAAGAATCGAATTGAGAAACGAATTAAGAACACGATACATAACAAATGTACGTTATAGGTAAATACTATCCAAAAGCAATACTTTTTAATTCTTCTATATGAAACTAGAGAAAACGTTAATTTAAAAAATAAAAGTAATTCATAATAAGCTAACCATACCAGTATAAGTATGTAGTAGTACATTTAAAAGTAACGACTGTGATGGTCTACACGTTAAATTCACTTACTATACCTAGACCACTTTAGATTTCTATGAGTTAGAAGAGATAAGGGCCAACCCTGTACTGACCCGGAAGCATCACGGCTTCACGACAAGGTTACTTGCTTCGTAGGTCCCGCCCGCGCCTGTAACGCGCAAGGCCACATGGCCCGCCGCCCGCCACACTCCGCTTACGTAATAACCCCGTCTCCACTATTCTTTATTATGTATGTTGCCAATATAATATACATACATACCCATGTTGTATACGTAGATACATTGCGTTATATAATTTATCTTTGCCTATAAATGAATAATGTATGTACTGTATCTAAAAGTACTATAAACTTACTTACATAAAATTTTAACCATACTATTGTTATATGGTATGTAAATGCGAAAATTTGTCCGTTTATTCTATCTGGTCGATTTCACGGCTAAACCGCAGACCGATTTTGATAAAATTTAGAATGGAGATATAGATATATTAAACACTAGGGACGGACATAGGCTACTTTTTTTAATTCCATGCAGACTAACTCGTGGGCAAAAGTAAGTGTACGTATGTGTTAAATTTATTATAATTAGGTATAAAATTTAATGAAACGTATGTTCATGAGATGTAAAAACGTTCTCTCCTTACAGTTTGTTTTGTTACTGTTTTCAAACTTAGGAAGAGTACTAATGTATTTTTTTTAATATTTTTTTAATTAATATTAGCGCTGACTTTGTCTATTGATATTTTTTTTCATTTAAACTAAATGCTTTGAATATCAGAGTGTATACACAATAACACATACTCTGCACTGCCAATAACGCTAAATTCATTAGTAAAGCTGATAATGTTCTATGAATGTATTTTGAAAATTAAACAATAAATTGCAGTGTGAAAAATCTAAATCTAAACGAATATTATAAAGAGGTAAAATTTGTAAGTTTAGATGTAGGAGGTAATCCCCGAAACTACTTATCCAATTTCAAAAATTCTTTCACTAATATTTAGAATCGACCTTCAAGCTGGGCTGTATATTATCCCGTTATATTCCACCCGGGCGAAGCCGCAGGTACAGCCATAAACTATAAATCTAATATACATACATAATATATTCTTAATATTATCGTAGTTTTATTCTAATTATGCATTAAAAGCATTTTAATAAATCGTCTACAAAAGACTTCAACGAAAACATTTTTTTAGTACTTTTGTTCTAAAAAAAAATAAATTGACAACAAAATTGGATATTTTATTTATGCTGGCTTAATTTAATTTACTTAGCAAATTTTATTACTAACTTATCATCTGCAAATATTGAAGATTTGAAACTAAATTATTGTACTATAAAGTATCCAACCACAAATATTTACGTACATACAAAGATAAATGTATTAATTATTTATTTATTACTAGCTGTAAAAAAAATTTCCACGACTTTCTTGGATTAGATTAGGTTAGATTTACATGTATATATATACTAGTGTCCCGCCCCGGCTTCGCACGGATAGCGGAGCCATTGCGTAAAATCCGTTCTTAGTGTCTACACCACGAAAGGAGTAACTCTAAATTTCAAGTCAATGGGACCTACAGTTTCGGAGATCTCGCGATAAGTTAGTCAGTCAGTCAGTAAGTGGTATTTCGCTTACATAGATATAGATACACTGAATATGAAATGACAATTCCGAATTGATTTTTTCTATTTTTCGGCTGTTCCTTTGGGTTTTTCCTAATTTTCTTTTTTCTTAAATCACCCCAGTATTAAGGCGAACAAAAAAAAATATTCAAATCAGTCGTGCCATTTTCGAGTTTTTGCGATATTAACGCACGGCAATTGATTTTTATATTTATATTATATAGATTATCAATTATCAAATAGAAACTTTCTTCAAAAAAAAAAAAGTAGACGAAAAAATGTACTGATATTTAGATTATAAAATGAATTAACTTAATGATTTAAGAAGAAATGAATCAATTAGAAAATTTGTTAATCTTCAGGCCAAAGAAGAAGGGTGAAAGTGACCATGAAGAGGAATTTTACTATACAGAACGCGAGGTGGTAGTCCCAGCGGCACCACCCACACTCTCCCACCGTGACATGTGTCGCCCCCCGCACGAGGACCCTGACTATCAGCGACAACTCGTCGGCTCTTATAGGTACATACACACATTCATACATACATACATACATATACATATCAAACTGAAGTTTTGTTTTACAGACGCAAACATTGCGTTAACATTAATCCTTTAATATATTTCATCGACAGACAAGGACTACTCTCGACAATGCAGAACGGGTCGGCAAGGCCTATAAGCATTCCCGTAACGCATTCCTGGTCTAATCCCCACTCACCGGTAATAAATTATGAATATATGATAATTTTTGATATAATTATTTGTATTGCTAAAAAATTTACAGCTAAACGAAATCGATTCTTACAGAAACATATAAGGTTAACGACGACAAGTGTGTCGCCGAGCAGCCCAAGTCGACGGCCGCGCTCCGACAACAAGAAATGTCGTAAAGTGTACGGTATGGACCAACGAGAACTGTGGTGCACTCAGTGCAAGTGGAAGAAGGCGTGCACGCGCTTCGGTGATTAGCGCGTGCGCCGCTCGCTCCCGTCGTCGCGGGCTACTGTGCAACTCAAGTGAACGTGACCTTATACTTTACGGTTTGAATCTTTTTTAAACATTGATAGTGATGTGACTCGCGAAATGTAACGTTTACTTCGTGTGTGAATCGTGAATAAATTAGTTTCTGATAAAGAAATTTATTTGATAAAATTATATGCAGATAATTATATTGAATAGATATATTTTAAATATATCCAATACAAAGAGTTACGGAATTAAAAGGAGACATATTTTTGCTGTATAAGTTAAGTATAAAGGGGAAATAATTTTGACTGTATTGAACATGCATTGCCCACGTATTTTTGTAGCGCAGTAAATTCGTGTGTACTGTGACACGCCTCAGTTTGGGTTAGAGACTGTGTACATTACCTGTAAGAAAAATCTAGTTTTAAGATTAGACTGACCCTATTCAGACTGAAAACATTGTTTGTCGTCTAGTTCCCAGATTTACGTCTGTTCACGTCAAATTAATTTTGAACTTTAGTAATATATTTTATTAACAGCTACACCCTAAAAAATAAATACCTACCACTTTTATAACTTAATATTTATAAAAATCGAAATACATACGTACGTAAGATCAGGCGCGTTCATGCATGCATATGCGTATGCAGTGCATGCTAATCTCTCCCAGATCCCACCTTATTGAAAACGACTTCCAAGGAAATTACTAATAATTCATAAACACAATAAATCCGTCCAGAATTGTAAATAAAAATAAACAGTTCTATATAAAAACAATGTTTTCATACTGTTCATTATGTAAAACGTTTGTGTGTAATATAGCACACCGCGTGTATGCATTAACAATTTGTCAGAAAACGAGTAAAGATATCATTCACGTCTGTACGTATTATTTATTTGTAAGTCCTTTCGTTATAACATACATATGTGCAGTTTAAATTTAGAAACGATCTTATAAACTATTTAAAAATTTTATTTTTACTCATTGTGTTTACACATGAGTAAAATGAAATCATTTTACAGAATTGTATAAAGATTACGCATAGATATAAATTTTGTTTTCTGACAGGTTGTACATAATTATATTGACTGAATTATTAGATAATAATAATAGAATAACGTACATACTTATTATATACTAATAAATATATCTCAGATACGACGAAAAGACTATATAACACATTTAGCCTTAAATTATTAACATATCTGTCGTATATACAACTACGGTTCTGTCTGAACAAGAAGACAATACTTGACGTGATTCGTATAACATGAACCAAGTAATGATGTCTGCTATGGTACCTACAACGTGGCATGAGATTATTCGATCATTTACCCACAATTATGAAGAAAAATCATAAAAGCAAGATCTCTCAAATACCTATACGAAAAAGGGAAGGAGTCATGAAAATATAAAAATATCGATTATTTATTTACCTTCGCGGAACAGCACTAATTAGTCGCGCTTGACCAGATTACAAACAATAATAAGTACATAAATAAATAAAAATAAAAAAGAGCGTGATCGAATGTTCGATATGTGAAATTCTTTAATTAGATTTCTTTAAATATGGAATATGTTGTCTTACGATCGTAGAATTTGACAGATCATGAAGTACATGGGCATATCCACGGAGTAAGACATATCGTGCAATGCTATCATTTCAAATGAATTCGATAATAACAATACGTCTGTCAATTGAAATCAAGCTTTGTATAGCTTTCAAAAATATGCAAATCATGAAATCGAAATCATGAAAGAAGCTATGGGCAGAAGTTATACATATTTTATGTAAGTTGCAAATAATTGCACTGAATTTTTATTCACTAGTTAATACTTTGAATAACGTACAAAATCAATAAGCTCAACTACAGCTGGGCGAATTGTGAAACTATTTGTATTGAACGACACAAGGGTGTATATTAATTAAACATTTCACGAAGCGGTGGTGTTTCACGAAATGGCAAGGCACATGATGATCTTCCCAATTCTACAACAGCACATACATACTTGCAACTAGGTACCTGCGATTCCGATAACACTGACTGAGAATAACAACTGGTCATCAGTTGTAAGTGTATCGATAGGATGATATCACTTACTATCATCTACTCATAACAACATCAGAACTAGTGCGACTGAATAATTAATTACTCGGAATGATAGAATTAATAATTGTGATACAATCAAAGGGGCATACGTAACGCGAGCAGAACAAGTGAAGGTGATTGCAAATTGCAATATTATTTTAAGTATTATAATAAATTTGTAAATAACTTTATACTTAAGATATGTGTATTGTATTTAACACAAAAGCAATGTTCATATTTTATATAGAATTTAGTATTATTATAATTTTATAAATTATTTAAATAACTGGTAATTATAAGAAAATATAATAATAACAATAATTAGTGTTCTGCGAATGTTCATAATACTTAATCTATTTATATAAATAGGTACAACATTTCCATTCAAAAACAGAATTTTGTAACGACGGCAAAACACGCGAGATTAATTGCCTGTTATAGATCGTTTATTCAAATTTAAAATTGTGTGGGTATATTTTCTGTTAATCATTCTAAAAGTTCAAAATGTGCCAATCGTATATATGTACATCGTTCCACATCATTCTATTAAAATCTACATCAAGCCTAAATCGTTATGAGACTTGCCTTTCATATTGTACGTAAAAGTTATATTGTAAATTATGTACTTGGTGCTGTCTTACAAAAGAACGCACATGTCCAGTACTTACACTATAGTAATGTCGTCTACTTTATTGACGTGCCTATATACCGATTTGTATAAATATGACCAGCTATACAAAGCTGCTCCTAAAATATCACAAAGTCAATAAATGGCTGCTAAAATTTGATGTAGTAGGTTAACCCCAAATTATTTGAAAAAATAGGTGCCTCCTTAATTCCGTGCAAAAAGTCAGATTCTACTGTGCCAACAGACTAATTATGAAATATTTATGATGGCATGCTCAGTATTCAATCATCAGAATCATATTCAACTTTTATCGTAAAACATAGAAGATCTTAGTGTTGATTTTATTGATCAAAGTGGTATTAGATCTGACGAAGACATAGATAAATTATTTTAATCATTAAAAACAATTTCACTGTTTTACAATTTACATATAAATTAATTATCATTGAATAAATTCAAAACGATAAATCGTTAATATATTTTAAACGTAGATTCACGCAATTTAATGATAATTATTTTACGCGACTTGTAAGTATACATAAGTACCTGCAATCATTACCAAATAATAGGTATTCATAATAACAATTTTCATTGCAATAATGGTTGTGATATAACATCATAAAGTTGTCGCATTAATAGCAACGAAACAATACATAATCCAACGTTCATACTATCGGTAAAAAACTGCCATAGCCTAAAGACCTAAATACTTTTAATATATTGTAATAATAAGTGTAAACATATTTTAGAATAGATTAACTATATTTTAGTTGAATTCAATTCATAATACTTAGTAGTATTTAATAAATTAAAAACTAGATATAAGAGATTTTTTATCTATATTATAAGTAACTTGTAGAAGACACATTGACACATATTGCGTTATGTATATCGGTAGAAAAAGTTTTCATTCCCACTTTGAGGTCCTCCTAGCCTTTCTGATATCAGGGAATATGTATAATCTACTAAACCAACTTTAATTACCGGTTACATGAGAAAACGTCGCGCGTAAGTATATGTAGGTATATAGAAATTGAAGTTATACCGATCTCAATATTTTGAAGCTATTAGATTTTATGTTGTCTGACATAAATTTGTTCAATGTTCATGTAGGTACCTACTTTATTAAGATTTATTATTAAGATTGCAGTAGGATATTTTTATTACTTAAATAAAGACCATCATAGATATGATATTTGTAAATATTTTTATTAATTTATTTAGCCAAAATTTTGCTCAATTTTGTATGCACTCAACACCAAAGTCACTAATATAACATAACATATCAGTACAAAAAGCATAATTATACCAATATTTGAATCTGTCTATAATATTTTTTAATATTGGTCTTTAATTTTTCCAAATTATTAAATCACAACATCTTCAAAATTTACAACAATCATTTCACTATTTCATACATTGTATTCTTTTTGACGTATCTATCGCAGTCTTATCCTAGGCGCGCGCTAGTCGAGCTCTAAGTCTTATTTTGTAACGTCACAGAAGTACACTCGTTGAAGAGAGTAGTTTTAGACATAATATACATATACCTCTAACAAAACTCTCCATGGTACTGCATCTTTATGGAAAATATGGACAATAATGTACTAGTGATGTGACGAATGTTGGATTTCTCACCTCCACGAATGCGAATATTCGATTCCGTTATTCGCGAATTCGTACGCGAATATAAAAAAAAAACATGCGAATATTCGTTCGTACGAATGCGAATATTGGCTTTTTGAATATGGTGTCCAAACTCACTGAAATCAGGGCTGTTCCCTAAATACGACTTTTATTCGAATATAAATAATTATTATAAATCTTATTTCATAAATATACATTGACACTTACTTATATTTGCTAAATTATTAGCATAATTTCTGCGAATGAGAATATCAAAAGACTTTAATACGGATATTCATCGCATCAATAGTACCTATATTTATTATCTTCGTACTTATGGTTAACTATGCTTTCATATGCCTACATATTTAATTTAATCATTTTTTTATTGTTATTAATACAAATACTCGACTTTGTCTCTTATTTACTTACAAATTTTTTAAAGCTTTTTAAATTATGTATGTAAATATGTACATTCACAATAAAGTTAGGAATTCCCATAATCACCGAAACAATACAACATAATAATTTAATACGTTTAGTACTTATAGCATTGTAGTTACAAAAACAATCCTGAAATTAATGAATTGAACACTATTACACACGTTATATCCACAGTATACTAGTTCCGTAATGTAATTAATTTTATATTTATTATAAATTTAATCCTTGTAATTAACTCAAAAATCAAAGCGTCTAAGTAATATTAAATAATTTCAGGTTAGGTATCTTTAATAATAACTAGCATGTATCTTTTTCTCTACCCTACATATAGTATAGAATTACTGCACCATAATTTCATATTTACTTATATCCTATTGTATAGAAATGTGAATTTTTTTTGGATTAGTTCTTAATAATCTCTTCATTATAGTAACAATATTTTAAAACGATACTTATAATATACTTACGTATATACATATTTAAGCCTTATTGTAAATAATATTATTTACTGTCTTGAAGTATACCGTACGAACTATATGTGGGCAATTATATTTTTAAAGAAAATATGTCTCCTGCTGTTTAGTAGGTACATCTTCATGTAATACAAACATTAAATATTTAACCGATGCCTGAAAATATGTACCTATCCGAATAACACGTTGAACGTGACGGAGAGCACAATATGTGCTAGATTTTATGATGCGTATTATTGGACATAATATAATATGTTAAAATATGATGTAATGGGCACTATGTTGCATTGGTACTAGTGTAGATCGGTATTTTACGGTTGAACATTAGATTTGCAATAATAAGGTTAGAATGCTTTGCGCTCTGCCCCACGCTCACTGTGATTGAGTTCTTTCTTTTTTGTAAATCTATATTCATTATAATAATTTATTTATGATCCTAACCAGTAAAACTTAATACAAACCGCTTCTGCACCGTTTGTATTAAGTACCTCCAGGCATTAATTAAAAATATTTTAATTTTAACTACATACATATATACTCAGGCCATAGCCGGTCCGAAATAGCAGCAATAATAAATTCAGTATCTCGTCATCTAGTTGCTGTATACATACATAAAAGCTACCTATTTCAAAATAGCGTTAAATGTGTTTTTTAATATAGACATTCAAAAATACACAAAATATATATTTAAGTACATACCTACGTAAATTACCTTATTAGTACACATGTCTAATAGTTACGTTCCCGTCAAAATGATGTGGCTGAGTCTCAGAGTCATTCAGGCATTTTTAATTAAACATTTTAGTTTGTATTAGAGTTCTATGTATTGAAACAAACGCAACTTAATTATTATGGTAATAATATTATATGTTTGATCACAAACACTTTAAACCTTAGAGCCGGTGAAGCGTCAAAGCTTCTGTTTAAAAGTTACCAATATAGTTTTAAGGCTACGACATATTGATCAAAAATGTTGTTCTATTAGCTCTGATGTTAAATGATATATTATTAGCTATATTTAGTTGTCAATATCACAGCAGTTTTTACCGATACTGTCAGCTTAAATTATTATAGATTTTTAAAATGAAATGAACTTCAAAGACATCCCTATATTAATAAACTAAGTTTATGTAACCACATAGGGAAGTTTTTGCCGACATGTTATAAGCATGACTATTGTTCTTATCGACTCATTCTGAAGAGTTCAGTGGTAGAAACTAGCTGGCAGTTTTTCTACTGTGATATTCATAATTCTATTTATTTTTTTCTAGAATATTATTTATATTTCAATGTTGAATGTGAGCGTGTCTGTTATATTTTACCGAAATCGTGTTAGATTAGGAAGAGTTATTTTATAATATAATGCGAAAAGGTCCAGAATGTGTTCCAAAATATTGATTTATGAAATATAGATTTTACACTTATTAATAATAATGTTTTTGTTAATGATGTGTTATGAAAAGAATGTAAGTATATAAAATATAAGTGAGATGTGGTTGATATACGCTATACCTACAATTAAATCATGAGCATCACAAAATTAAACAGCCTTCTCGCACTCTGAGCTCTCTATAATATAGGTACTACATGATAAGCATAATACAGTCTTGCATTTTATAACGGAGGAGTTCGACTGTAAAATCAATGTACCTATAATAAGTATATTATATAAAATTATTGAAATAAAACAAAGTTACAGTTTAATAAACCTATATGAGATAATGTTATTATTTTATTATGTGCTACTTCTAGTAGACTATTGCCTGAAATATTATACCTCAATAAGCTTAGAATGAATTTTGTGTGTCTTCAAAAATATATATTTTAATTATTAGAAAAATTGCCATTGCGTATTTATTTACAAACCTTCCTTCATAAACTGAGTAGATCTCTTTATTTTCAAGAAATTCACTAAAATCTAAAAATGGCATCAAGTTGATGCAAGAAAATAAAAGTCGCATATCAAACTCCATCTTGAGTTATGCAAATCCTACGCAGCGGGGTTGCTCTACTACCCCTGGCGTAGTTTCCAGAGTTTGTCTGAATTACTTGATTAAATATTGTACGTATACCTACTTTACTACGTATATACGTACGTATACCTAAGTACCTATTTTTTATCCAGTATCTATCTTATTCTTTTCGCTCGTTTTACACAATGTCCACTTTTATACCTTATACCTATGTAGTAACAGCCTAACAAGTTTATTTCAATGATAAAACACATGTCGCATGGAAACTACATGCTACATTACATATCACAAACAAAGATCTATTTAGAAAAAAAATCACATTCAAAGGCAAGAACCGGAAAAATGGGAATCAGACTAGCGCACCAACGGTTGGTTGACCATCTACCTTTTAAAGCCGGCGACCAGCGTGCTTGGCCGCTGGCAAATAGCGCTGCAAATACGTGTTTCAAATTGTAATCGTGTGTCAAATTCTAAAAGCAGCTAAGAGAAGTAATCCAGACGTCGATGGAAATTTTCCATATTATCGCAAAATACAGGGTCCAGAATTAATAGTTTTAAAAATCCTCGACTCAAAAAAGACTTCTAAAATGTAAAAAAATAATACTTAGATACCTACCAATTGCCCTATTACTCTTTTGAATTTATGATAAGTTGTAATATAAATAGTAGTAGAATATATCGAAACGTCCGCGTCGTCGCGACGTCGGGGAATCGCTTATATTACTAGTATTTAAATTTCATACTTTATGATTTTTAGTTGTAATCTGTTTTTACTTTATTTACTTAGCGGTCCCCCGACGCGACGCGACGCTTGCGTAGGTATATTACTAGGTAGGTACTATTTAATACATTACAACTTATCATAAACTTAAAGGGCCAATAGAGCAATAGGTACCTACATATTATTTTTTGTACTTTTTAAAGGTTTTTTTTGAGTCGGGGGTTTTTAAAATTTTTAATTTTAGTTTTATCTCATGTTCTTTAAATATGTTACGACCAACACTTTATCACCGTATTCACACAAATACTTTACTACGTTTATCGTGGGAAGATACACGAAATTGCGACATGAGATCTTGCCTCGCCGAGTAATGGAGCGGAGGAGCGGACAACTATTGTCAGAATACGCAGATACATATTCTCTCAACAGTTGTCCGCTCATGAGTTTAATGCCCTATTTCACCGATGTCCTCTAGGGATACGCTAAGGATGACATTTTCATAGTAGTTTCGGTTTTAGGGGTTCGCTAAGTATTACGGCACTTCGGACTGCTAAAAACATAACTCTAATTAGAATTTCATCATTTCGCTAAAGTTATTAAAAGGTAATTATTAGTTTTTTAAATTGTAATATTTAATATCATCTAAAGTCGGAACGCCGAACCCTGTTTGGCGCGATTCAGGGACTCCAACCTTTAATAATAATTGTATTTATTACCTGTTGCACATTTTCTTTACAGGTTGTGTCCACGAAGACGAAGCAATAAAGTCCGTGAAGACTAAGATGTGACACTATCACTCCATGATAACTACTTTGCTCTGGTTTCGTGTAAGCAGGTTTTATAGTAATATTAATATAAAAACATAACATAACTTCACGCTGTATCCCCAACGGGATATTAATATGGGTGATGAAAATATGAACTTAACTCTGGTTTCATTTCGATGATTATTATAATAAGGCTTTTTACATGAAACTAAAGCAAAGCTAATCCCCCATATTACTATTACCATAACGGCAAGCATTTGAGGTTTCTTCTGGGATATTAATGTGTGATTGACCTTGCTCTGGTTTCATATTAGCTGATTAGTATTAGCTTTAATAATCAGCATTGATTACTTTTTACATGAAATCTGAGCAAAGTTACATATATTAATATTCTGGAAGAAACCTCAAAAGCTTGCTGTTATTTAGTTTTGGCAATATTGCAGCTTGTCTGTAAGTCCATATGCAAGTTTTTTAATCAACATTATGTCCTCTTTGTAGCAAAGAACGTCGTGCAAGTTTGATATTTAATAACTAGAAAGTCAAATTTTAATATTGTTTAAGTGTATACGCTTGCCATATGGTTGCCGGACACACTTAGTGCAACCTTATTTTTTAATGGATCAGACCTACTGCACGCCTGGTTCACGTTTAAATTGCTTTCTGGGAAGGAAACGACGATGATGCCACACAATGGTTCAAAATCGTGAAGTAGTGGAATTAGTTACAAATGTCATTATTTTGGAATGCACAATTATCATAGAAATAAATCTTATAAGTGGTTAGCGTTATTTGGTGTATCTTCGAAGTGCAAGCTTCAATATCAGTAAAATTTAAAAGCTATATACCGAACCTAACGAAAAAAGAATCGGTGGACGCTTTTAAAAATTGACCGTTGAACGATTTTATCGAAGTAAAATGTATGCAGTTGTTTCACAGATTAATTAGTTACTACCGTAAAGTTGTATGAAGACGCTTTCGAATTTCCGTCGACGGTACAGTCATGCCGTGAACGCTATCGCGTGTAAAATCATGGCGATAAAATCGTTTAACGGTAACTACTCTAAAAGCGGCAAATTTAAATCGATCCACAAATACTAATCGATCTACAATGGAAGAAGTTATCCAGGAATATGAAAAATACCTACGTACAGATGAACACAGAAGTTCAGTAATTCAAAGAGTAAAAAAGGAGTAGGTTCTATGATAGAACTTGTTGCATGCGACCTGCAACCTGCCTCTTTACGATGAAATTTGTTGCCTTGCAACAGATTGCAGCAACATAGTGCTAGTCATATTGCACCGTAAGTAAGGCCTTTAAAGAAAGAAAAAAGAAAGAAGGAAAAGAAAGAAAGAAAAAAACCAGCACAGAAATGAATTTGATAGAATTATACGAAGATGTGTCTCTATGTACTTGGTTTTTTTTGTCTCTTAAGAATTGGATAATGTTACCCAACCATTTAAAGAAAATAGAGGTATTGTTGGAATTTTATGGGGAGCGGTTGAGAGTTTATTTGAATTATTCCAAATTGTTTCTGTGGATTTTGTGATATAAAATTTGCATAGTTTTACGTCCCTAATATCTACACTGCTGTGATTATATGGAATTGTTGAAGTAAGTATTGTGATGTTGAAATTTTTTTGGGTGGCTTAGTCCGCCTCAGAGGATTCTACCAAAAAGACTGCCTCAATAGATTTATCGCCAAAAATCCTAGATACATTAAAAAGTATTACGTCGACATTTTGATGAAATTAAATGAAGAATGTATCATTTTTTTTACTGAAGACGTCGCCTGTTATGGCATAGATCTCTTTGCCTTTTCTCTCAAGGGAGAATTGTACAAAAAAAAATCTCTAAAGAAATATTAGTGATCTGTGGTAAAAATTGTATCTTCTCCTTAATTAGAATCGTTATCGTAAAACTCTTTCAGTAAAGAGATAGTAGACTTTATTTACTTTAACCTCCGTCTTTTTTTCACGCCAACGTAGACCCCCGTTGAGTCTCCCGTGGACCCTTGGAGGTCCACCTGGACCACTTTGGGATTCACTGATTTAGACTTATTTCATTCTTTTCACTTATACAGAACTTTAAAACAGAATATACTATCACTTTAGTACTTTTAAAACTTCTAAAAATGTAAAAAATAGAAAATAAATAAATAAAATCTAAATAAAATGACAACCTCACTTCTTGCATTCCCGCGAAAAAGTCCCTAAAGCGTTTATGTATATATTATAGACGATTTATAGTACAGATTAAAATATACAATACGTGAAATTTGGCAAAGAAGGACTTTTTGGCGGGAACGGGAGAAGTGAGGTTGTCATTTTATTTAGATTTTCTATTCTTTACATTTTTAGGAGTTTTAAAGTACAACAGTGATAGTATATTGTGTTTTAAAGTTCTGTGTAAGTGAAAAGAATGGAGGACATCTAAATAAATATGTGCAGCTGAAGTTTTCGCGCTCTTCCAAGAAGTCCTTTTTAACTTCCGTAAAGTCTACTATCACTTTACTGGAGGAGTGTTAGGGATAGTTAATATTTCTCCAGAAATGCGTCATTAGGCTTGATGGTCTTGTTACCAATGCCATAAGAAATATAAATTAAAAAAAACATTGGCAAAGGACTTTTTGGCGAGAACGGGCAAATTGAGGTTGTCGTTTTATTTAGATTTTCTATTTTTTACATTTTTAGGAGTTTTAAAGTACAACAGCGATAATATATTGTCTTTTAAAGTTTTGTGTAAGTGAAAAGAATGGAAGAGATCTAAATAAACATGTGTAGCTGAAGTTTTCGCGCTCTTCCAAGGAGACCTTTTTAACTTCAGTAAAGCCCAATCACTTTACTGGAAGAGTGATGGAACTTAGTGTTTCTCAGTTACGTCATTAGCCTGATGGTCTTGTTACCAATGCCTTAAGAAAAAAAAACATTGGCAAATGCTCTAATCTGTGCGCCATATCATGAGAAAAAAAAAGAAAGAAAAAAAAACGCTTTGTACTAAGTACCTACATAGCTACATATAAATATTTTGCTTTCCAACTTTGTGGTAAAACAATAATACCTATTTGCTTTGGGCAAACATTCTTATTAGCTGAACAATTGCTTAACGTCTTTCCTTTTTAGTATAGTTTATATCAGAAGAGTATATAATAAAGTACTTTGTGATCAGAAGATATCACTATGGGAGCGGTATTGGGTCTTTGTTCTGCAGCACAGGTAAGAAAAACATGAATCATCCTAATTTAATTTTACTATCTAACGTCAGTTATGAAAATAATACAAAATACTAGTTGTAAGACATGTCCTAAAACTAATTTATAATTATTATACCCAGATACATAGTAAAACCACAGTAAAACTAAAGAAATGTTTGATACATTCACAAACAAAATAACTTCGTTTAACGAGTGACAAAAAAGGGGAAGTACTTTAGATTAATTAAGGCTTACATGCTTTACACGGTTACACCTAGTGAAGTGTATTAGTGAATGCTAAAATTTGGTTTTTGATAGAACACTCAAATGGTTAAAAAACACCTAACACTTCTTCAATCTTGCCTAATGCTGAAGTCTGATTAGTTGGCAAGTAAATAATCAAGGACTGAAAAACTTCAATGAGAGACTTCAGCGAGGGTTCTAACCTAATCATCGGAAGCCTTTTTTGGGTAGAAAAGATTTCTTAAAGTGAAACTGCTCTCGGAATTTGATTAATACTGAAAACATCAGCTCTAAAGGCGTAGTTTTGACTCCCAAGATTTATTTAAAAAATATCTATGTTCAAATGTCAAAACAGGAAATGGTAGTTATTTTTTTTGTTTTTTGAATATTTATAACAAATGGACATATAACAATTAAAGATGATGATATACCCATAAAAGTATAAACTGTGTTGCAGATATCAATGCCGTCCTCCCAACAAATTACATAATGAAGGAATACAATTTACATATTATTTAGAAAGTGTGTATTATTTAGATATGTCTGTAAAAATGATTGTGTGTGTATGTGTGTAGAATAATATGATATGTGTACAAGTATAATATGGATTTGTGTATTTCATCTAACAAATCTTAGTCAAATAATTTTTACAGATAGTTTAATATTCTTGTGTCACAATAGTTTAATGAGTCACTAGGGTGCATTCAGAATAATCAAGTAAAAATCGAATTAAAACATTTCTATATGCTATAAAATAATCTTACCCATCTTTATAATGACAGTCACAAGGTAAACAAAATTTATATTGAAATGTAAAGTACATTTACATTCGTTGTTTTAGCATGTAAGGGGGGCAATAGGCTTTCATATTGTAGCATTGCCTAGTTCAAATCTATTTGGATGTTTCTGATAGCAATGCGGACTGTATCATTTTGATCATTTTGAAACACCAATTACATTAGACAATACCTATGTTTCATGTAGATTGAATCATCAACTAATGTGAATGTGCCTTAAATGCAATGTGACAGTATTCATTATAATGTTCTCGTAATATTGACAGTATTAATTGTGTTATTGTAATATTTGTTGTTTAACAACACTGTTTAAAAGCGAAACATTTTTATATGAAAATGGATTTCTGTGATTAAAAAATTATTTAGATTCAAAGAGACATTCGTGTTTCATTAGCTCATATGCTAATGTCTTTTTACAAAATACCAAAACCTTAACAACTATTTTGAAACTGTATGTTTCTCTGTCTGTCAATGTGAACTAGAGAATATCTGAATTATTATAAATAAAAAAAAGACAATATTAACCAGATAAAAACACCTAATATGTAATAAATCCTTAGTTGGCTTGCTGTTGCGGCAGTGCTGCATGTTCATTATGCTGCTCAGCATGCCCGTCATGCTCCAACTCCACATCAACTCGGCTAATGTATGCCCTCATGCTGTTGCTGGTCATGGTCCTAGCATGCATCACACTTGCACCGGGATTACATGATGAGTTAAAAAAGGTAAAGAAATAAACTAGATATTAAGGCACCCATAAAATTATAACAGTTATTTTGTCTCATTTACAATTTAGCTAAAAAAACAAATGCAAAAATATGTAATAAGTTTATTTATTTAGCCAAAAATGAGGCATGAAGTTATTAAGTTAGCTTACATTTATATAATTTAATGTATTTACATATAGCTCTCTGTATAACTTAATTACTTGTTAATTCATAAGCAATATAAAAATTCTATAAGTGTACTCGCCATTGACCAAACAATTAAAAAAAGTAAGCTATGTACTTCCCCGAGTTTTAGTTCATCTCGATTCAAAAGTTTATCAAAATCTGTAAAACGTTTAGGAAGAGAAGAATTACTAACACACACTAGAATTTTATATGTATATAAAGAGTAGCGATCCGCCTCGGCTTTGCCTAATTGAGACTGGATCTTGGTAACAGTGCCACTTACCGGGTCCAACTATAGATAACAGAGATGGGCAAAATGTAGTTGTAGAAACAAGTTACAATTAAAACTGTAATTATGAACTACAATTGAAAAATAATTGTATTTGGAGTTTTTGACAATGAACTGTTAATTAATTCTAATTGTGTAATTTTGTGTGAAAGTATGTGAGGAAAATGATGAGATTTGAGGAAGCGAAAGAAGTAAGGACCGCGACGCTTGGCGCTCCGTCCATCTGACTACCGCTTTAGGGATACAGGGTAAAGATAATATGTATGTATGTACATATAAGTACCTAAGGAACAAAAAAAAAATTTTGAAGAAACGAACACTCGCGGGAGTAACCGAAACCGCCTTCACATAAAAAATGACAATACGTGATTTGTTTTATTTTATTAACGCCGACGCAAAAAGAGGCGTATTATAAGTATAACGTGTGTATCTGTGTATATGGCATCGTAGTGGGTTCAAAGATCATCAACTCTTTTCTAGTTGTTTAAGGGACAACTTCTACTGGTCCGGTCGATTCGAAATTTAGTATCCTATGACTTCAATAATATTACAATAACAGGGTAACCTTGACCTGATGCTGCAGCATCATCTAGAATCTACAGAATATTCAACTCCTCAGCAACTTACAGCAGACGTATCGTGTTTGGGCTCATTGGAATGGTCTCTATGAATAGGTTATAGATAGGTGGTCAGGGTCTGATGATGGAGCAGGAAAGAGTATTAGGAAAATACAAGTAATGTCGCAATTTCGTGAATCGTCCAAAAAGTATTTGTGTGAATGTGGGAACAGTGTCGATCGCAACGTGTTTAAAAAGCATGAAATATAACATAAATTTAATTTTAATAAAACCCGACTCAAAAAACATCTAAAAATTAAAAAAATAATACGTACCTAATAGATACCTATTGCCCCTTTATGTGTTTGTTTATGATAAATTGTAATATAAATAGTAGTGGTAACATATTGTTATGGTTGGACTTTATGCCCAAGGCATAAGGTCGATTTTTTAATTCCGGAGCGATGACGTGTCATATCATATACCTACTCATGTAAACAGGCACCATTGAGAACAATGTCGAATTATTGTTAGCGAGCGTAATTAACTAGAAGTTTCCACCCTCCTTATTTCTATGCGTTATTATTACTAGCATTCGGGTTTGCTCTAGAAGGTTCTACTCTCGTTTTATAGGACTATAAACGGAGCTGCGAATCCGCCGCTGAGTCAGTTTTTCAACTACCAATTGAAGCGATATATCAAGACGATATCGAGGCGAATAACGAAGACTACTGCGACGACTTTGGTTAGACTTCTACGATTTGGGAACGTTGTTTGTGAGTGAAACGTGTTCCTTCGGCGACTACTACCCGAGTTTTTGCTACTACCCTGTTTTTACGAACAGAAATAAACTCTTTGCACCCTTAACCGGCATCTTATTACCCTCAGCTCGTAACACTATCCAAGCGTTGTCACGTCGAAGTATTTTTTACTTATTATCGGAAAAGAATTAGCTACATTACCGGTACGAGCTGTGGGTAATCAGAATCACACGCCAGTTAAGGGTGCAAAGAGTTTATTTTCGTTCGTAAAGACAATGTCAAGAACACGAAAACTTAATTACGGCGGTTCCTAGTCTTCGTAGTTACCCATCTAAGTAGGTACTCGCGTTGTAGTCACCGTAGGTATACGCTTCACTCACAAACAAAGTTCCCAAATCGCAGCAGTCTTCTGTACAGGGTCGCAGTAGTCTATATCGCCAAGTATCGCCTTGATAAATCATTTGCATCGATTATTGAAAAAACTGACTCACTGGCGGACATGTAGCTCTATTTATAGTCCAATAAAAAGAGGGTGGAAACTTCTAGAGGAACCCCGAATGCTAGTAATAAAGAAAAGAAACCCATAGAAATAAAGAAAGTGGAACCCGCTAGAATAATACGACATTGTCCTCGACGCCGCAAGTTTGCATGATTTGCTACATGACACGTCATCGCTTCGGAATTTTCGAAGTACAACTTTGTTCTTGTTTATTCAATTTGCTGATACCAATCAATAGACCTTAAACCTATCAATTCCTTTTTAGGTCATGGCTCTGCAAAGCCTGGGTCTCGAGACTTGAGCACCGAAAGTTGTGCCTCGTACCATTTAATAATCGACGTTATTGCTTGGACATAAGATCCAACAGTAACAATATAATCGAATCTCGATACCTATCTTATAATACCTTCACGGATCGGACAGAGCTTTTTTTACATACCTACATTATACATGAAATATGAATACGTTAAACATGTAAACCTTCATTGTAAAATGTTCTAAGTGATGGTGAAAACTGCATTAAATCCACTTAATTTAAAAGCGAATAGCTACACACATTACCAATGTAACGAACCAACCGTCGATGTTAGTTACTGGGCTTCGACATTCATATAGTGTGGGCGTGTACGGAGCGGCGCTAATAATACGAGAATTCAAATTTAACGTATCTTGAGCTTAAATAAAAGCATAACAATTCATTTTCTTTTACTTTTTTACAATTCGATTTTTTTTTAATACATTTTGAAATAGAGTAAAATAAAATTCTCACGAAGTTTCGTAGGTACAAAAGCTCTGCCACTTCTGCGATGATGACATGTTATTACACTTACATTGAACGAAACACGTAAGCGCCATGAAAGTCTTGGCGCTTGCGACGTTTTGGTCGCGTGAAATCTATTCTCCATAGCGTTCTAGCGCTGCATGTCTTAATAGTTTGGTAAGACGACATAACTAATGTTTTAACGCTGCAGCGAACTTTAGTTTTAACTCTTTCCTGGAATTGAATAAATGGTTTTGATGAACGTTCTTGTCTATCGATAGAAAAATATAAATGAAGGAGAATAAATTTCCATCACTTAACTTATAATATCGGAGTCTAATAATAATAAGGAGATCTAATTCAATATAGTATGATATGTAGGTATGGCGTAGCTTCTTTATAATACTCTAGTTGTACCCGCGACTTCGTCTGCACTGAAATTTTTTTCGTGGCTTTCCCGAATTAGGTTAGATTATATGTACATGTGCATAGTATGTTTAAATATTGTTTTTGAAAAAAAGTCTACGTCTAGCCTACGTCTGTCCGGGAACATACTATATCTGTACCAAACATCATAATTGGTTCGGCGGTTCAGCATTTTCCATTCAAAGTTTCATCTCCCTTTTCACCCTCTTAAGGGTAGTTTAGCCTATATCCGGTCCCAGGTGTCAAACTATATCAATGCTACATCATAATCAATTCAGCAGTTTAGCATTTCCCGTACAAAGTTTCGTCCTCCTTTTCACAGATATTTGATTGAAAAAGTAGCCTATGTATTTTTGATAAAAAAAAAGTCTTATCACCGCACCGCACCTATCATTACCAAGATTTTGCGTTTCCCATACAAAGTCTCATTCCCCTTTTCACCCTCTTAGGGGTAGATATTTAATAAAAAAAATATAGCCTATGTCCGTTTTCTGACGTCAATCTATCTACCTGCCAAGAACCGTTCAAGGACCTCATAAGTACAAAAAAAATTATCAAAATTGGTCAAGGCAAGTCGTTTTAGGAGAAGAATTATGAACACACGCACCCCGGTATTTTATATATGTATATGATAAGATTGATAAGATATAAAATCGACATACCACTCTGACTAAACTGACTGAATAACCACGAAATCTCAAAAATCTCTGGAGCTAACTAGGAAGCATGAAATTTTAACAACTGTTAGCAGTTAATTTTTTTTTTATAGCTAAATAATAATCAATATAATACTTCCAGGTACCGTTCTGTGCTAATTCTACGGGACTAGTGCCAGGAAATTTAAGAGTAGATTGTGACCAAGCTGTGGGCTACTTAGCTGTATACCGGTAAATATTTGTAAAAAATCCATCTTTAAGGATATATTTAATAATGTTTTTTCCTAAACAGATTCAACAAAATTAATACTTTTAATTATTCTATAAAACGGGTTAAAGGATGGAGTAAACATTTTTCAAATCTAACTGACAATCAAACTAAGAATCTGTTATATTCCACTTTCTAACTATTGTTACAATAATTGTAAATAATTTTATGATAAGTAAGGCATAATCAAAATGAACATGTTTTTAGAATTTGTTTTGCAACATGCCTATTCTTCGTTCTCATGGCTGTTATAATGATTGGTGTAAAATCATCAAAAGATCCACGAGCAGGCATACAAAATGGGTAAGTCTATTTGTTAACATTTCTTATTAAAAACACTGTCAATAGATAAATTTAATTCCAAAACATAAGGTGGTATGAAAAAGAAAAACAAAGTTAAAAATTTCAGGTTTGGAATGACAAGAAATAAAAATAACAATTACAAAAAAAATTTAAAAGTTTAAGTTCATCCAGGTTATATGACATAATGTACATAATAATGATAAACTACCAAGATGAATAACTAAAATTATGTCAGTTTAATTTCATCCATTTTACGTTACATAATGTACATGACAATGGTGAAACAAGATGTACTAATATTTTTTGCTAACTTAACACTTTTTTGTTCCAATGATTTCTTGTGTCAGACCTGAGCCCTGACAGTAGCTCCTGTTTCATTTTAAATTCTATTAAAACATTTTTTTATTTTACTATAAAAATTTGAAAATTTGAGTTATGAGGTCTTGATAGTTGATCGTCAATATAGATATATCTATGTATATTTTATTTATCAGTTTGAATTAATATGTTGTTTTTATAGTTTCTGGGGAATCAAATACCTTATGGTAATTGGCGGCATAATTGGTGCTTTCTTTATACCTGAAGGCTCATTTGCATCAACATGGATGGTGTTCGGCATGATTGGAGGCTTTTGTTTCATAGTCATACAACTTATACTCATTATAGATTTTGCCCATTCTTGGGCCGAAAGATGGGTCTGTAAGTATATGCTAAATTCTTTAAGGAAATGCAACTATGTAGTAATAACGTAAAAAAAATGTGGCTTTTTTCTCAATTTAATTTCCAGCTAACTACGAGGAGACAGAATCGCGCGGTTGGTATGCTGCACTTCTTCTCGCTATGCTTACTGGTTTCGCACTTACTCTAATTGGAATTGTTCTGCTGTATGTTTATTATACCAGAGTGAGTTAAATAATCAGATACTTTTTAAAGATTTTTTTGATATTTTATTCTTTGAAGAAATTAAGGGTATTGCGCCAAGAAGTTGTGTTTTTATTTTATTTTACATTCACATCAATCAAAAAATAACCCTACAATACTTAAACAAACAAGACAAGTAGAACACACTACAATAAATTTTGTTATACTATTTCTTTAATGCCATATTTAATATCTTTCAGTCCAGTGGATGCGACTTATCCAAATTCTTTATATCTTTCAACCTGATCTTGGTCGTAATCGCAAGTGCTATATCTATTCTGCCTGCGATACAAGAACACCAACCACGCTCTGGTCTTCTACAGTCGTCAGTAGTATCTCTGTACGTCATATACCTCACTTGGTCGGCACTGTCCAATTCAAGCAGCGAATGTAACACTAACTTCACCGGAGATAATCACGTAAGTCACTCATTAACATTTACCTAATTTCATAATATTGGCAGACAATTCCATGTTCCACAAATTAACCATTAAATAATGGTAATCATTAAATTAACCATTTTTTTCTTATTAACCTTTGACTGTATCGCAATAAATCGATTTAGAGTATAAGAAATACGATTATAAAATGCTAAATATGGATGAATTAATAATGAATATTTCAAACAATTATGATAATAATTGTGTTACCCTAAGTTAATCACACACAACAATCCGGAAAACACCCAGTAACTCTAAGGTTATTTAGAAATGTTCATTTTTTATAAATTGATCTGTTACTCAATAACGAATCTCGGGACCTATACGAGGAAAGGTAACGCGCTAAAACCGCACCAACAGGCCAATCGATAACTGCAATAAATAATTAAACATAACATATCTTCACGCTGTATCAATAAATAATTAGATATTCAATTATTCATTTCTTATATGCTAAGCATTTGAAATAAGATTGTCAGAATGCCATTTTGTTTCGCATTCATTCAATATCAGATCATTACATTATTAAATATTTATTAAAAAAATATTAATTAATTCCTATGCATTTCTGATAGTATTTTAAATACGTAAACTGTTGTATAATTCTAAATTTAACTTATTTTCGGATTCGCGTTCCATAATTTAATATTATCAAAACAATTACTATCAAAATTAATTATTGTACCCTTAGTTTCATTTAAATTCTATAGCACATGCTTCGAACACAAATAAAAAAAAAATGCAGAATCAACGCTCCAAAAATGTCCGATTCAAATGTGCACTCGAATGAGTGTTTGAATGCACATTTGTTTAGTAATATTTGAAAAAGCAAACAGCAAACATGTCAAATTGCTCCTCCAAATTTTGTACAAACAACACATCTAGAAAGCTAAAAAAAGCTAGAGATAATTTTTTTTGGCAAATAATTAATATCATTTTATGAACGTGTTCGTTATTTCGTAATAAAATACGTTAAATTGCTCTTTTTTATTAATTTCGTAATTATATTTTCCATATGATATGATCTTAACACCATTAAGTATAAAATCATGAATAAGAAGTTTAATAACATACTACCGCATTCACGTCTAATTTACTCGAGTTATACTTTTATTTCTGTTCTGAATAGTAGAGTCGAATTTTTAATTTTATAGGTACTAATTTTTTAACAATATTGTCGATACTGAAAATTAAAGATTGTGAAGAGGATTTGCTGTACCTAATTATGAACAATGTAAATTGACCATAGTAATATTTTTCTCATAATCAAAAAAATGTAGCTTTCCTCCACGAGCTCAGTGGCGTGCATTCCATAGAGACAAATAGAAGCGGTGTATCCTGACAATTTACTCGTTAAGTATAGTAAATTAAAAATATCGCAACTAAAAACATCTTTTCAAAATTCTCGCGCTCGCCTTATCTTTATCAAAATGCGACAAGAAAGCATCACGGCAACCGTTCGCTCGAGAGACAAGCTCAATGATTATATTATAGGCATAAACTAATTAGACTTTTTTTTTGGAGTATTACTATATCCAGACAATTGTACAAATAGTGTGACCTCAAACTAAGCTCTATGCTTGTACTATGGGTACCACACAACAAACTGGGGGAGTTTCCAGCAACACCCAGACTCAAAGCCAATTTGAAAAAGTTCGTTTTCTGAATTAACTCCACCGGGGATCGAACCCGAAACCCCAACTTGAAAGACGGATGGTCTGCCACCGCACGAACGGGCCAGTCATTATATATATTGTATAATTATATTGACACTCGTGTTAATTGATATTTATTATATTTAAAAATGCGAAACAGACGTCCAAAGGAATGTATTGGGTATGTACAATGGTGGATGACATATTCACGTAAAAACTATGCATCAAATATTTTTGCTAATGATATATCTGAACGACTTACTAGGTGCAGTCCATTAGTTGTTAGCTTCACATATTACATAGAGGGTAGTCCTGTTTTGTTCTCTATGTTGATACAAGTCTCAGTATATTATACTGTGTCAAGTTTAAATTAAGGTAAGTTGGGGTAAGATCGTAAGCGGGGTAATAAGCAATACTTTCTAATAATGTATCATTTTTCATTTTCAATGTAAAAATGATACATTATTAGGAAGTATTACTATTTATATGATGTTACCCCGTCTACGATCTTACATTTTTAATATAAAAATGATACATTATTAGGAAGTATACGATTTATACGATGTTACCCCGCTTACGATCTTACCCCAACTTACCCTATTCCAGTTATATCTTTACGAGGGTTCCGTACAATAAAAGAACAAATGGAACTGTTTTGAGATGTCTCTAGCATTCGTATGTTTGTTGTAACTGTGAGACATAAAAACTTGAAATGTGGCGTAAAAATACGTCTTTGGTACACATATTTTGTACTAGTTGACATTTTAAAATATTAATTCAACCTGTCAAGTCCCACCTCCCTCCTTATATACAAAACTACTGTAAAATTAAAAAAATTCATAGAATGGTACCGAAAGTTTACTGGAAAGATAATAATTATAGTCCTAGTTAAGTCTTATATATTTTCAGAAATTAAGTTAGAAATTTACAGTTTAAATATGGTACGGAACGGAACCCTCTGTGTGCGTTAAACTCGCAAGTGACCGATTTTTTGGAGAAAGAAATTTTTTTGAAGTCTAAAATTGATTGTGCTGTGATAAAACTTTTGACTTTTGACTGAAGAAGGTCTAACTACAACACATATAAAACAAAGAATGACGGCCGTTTATGGTGATCCAGCCTGTCGTATACATTATACAATAATAATATACTCACGACATTTCACACAGCGCCATCTAGTCCTAAAGTAAGCAGCATAGCGCTTGTGTTATGGGTACTAAACAACTGATATACTACTTATATGCTTTTCTTTTGTAAATAAATACATATTATACATAAACACCCAGACTCGGGGTGGGAATCGAACCCGCAACCCCTGTTTACTTTCCGACGCGCTTAGCCGTTGTGCCACGGATGTCGTCATAAATCATCGTCATAATAAAAAACTGATCAAGTTGTTTCATTCGGGGTAGAGAATAATTGGAGGATGTGTATACGTGAAGGAGATCCTGTAACGGTGACTGTCCCAGAAAATATTCAATTTGTGCAAAATGTTGTTTTGAACAATCGGCAAATATGTAAAAGCAAATGAAATTGCACTAAATTGTGATTTAAAAACCAAATGCTCTCAAGATCCTTTGCAAACATCTCAGGACGTAAATATAATTAGTACAGGATATATCCTATTTCGACACGTCGAATGTCGTGAAGAATTTTTAAAACTTTACCACAAGAACTAGGAAGATGTTATTCGGTAAAACTAGATGTTTTTTGCTATGATTCGTCATGCAAAAGGGACAATGAAGTGACATCAAGGAGAGTCGTACGAAAGAAAGCTAAGGTCACTCAAAGAAACTCACGGTTGCAAAGGAATTCTGGTCGGTTTAAGGGAACAAGGTCGATTTTTAAATGGAGTTAGACACGTAACTTTTAGTGCTTATATCTCGAGACCTAGGCTTTGCAGAGTTATGACCTAAAAACGCATTGCTAGGTTTAAGGTCTACTATCGAATAGTATAAGTAAAATTAAGTAAGAAGAACAAAGTTGCATCTCGAAAATTCCGGAGCGATGACGTGTCGTGTATAACTCATGCAGCATCGAGTACAATGAATTGTTGTTAGCGAGCGTAATTAACTAGAAAGTTCCACCCTCTTTATTTCTACGCGTTTACTAGCATTCGGGTTTGCCTAGAAGTTTCCACTTCCATTTTATCAAACTATAAATAGAGCTTCGTGACCGCCGCTGAGTCAGTTTCTCAACTATCGATCGAAGCGATATATCGAGGCGAACTACGAAGACTACTGCGACGACTTTGGATAGAAGGCTTTTACGATTCTGGAACGTTGTTTGTGAGTGTAGCGCGTACCTTCGGTGACTACTACGCGAGTACCTACTTCGTGGGGCGACTACGAAGACTAAGAACTGCCGTAATTAAGTTCGCGTGTTATTGACATCGGCTTGTACGAAGGAAAAGCAACTTCGCACTCCTAACCGGCATCTTATTACCCCACAACTCGTAACTATAATTCAGTTGTAAACATAGCTTACTACAGCGACTGTACAACAAGAAAATACGAGGAAAAATTACTGTGTGCAATTACTTCAGGACAATGCTCCAGTTAACACAGCTGCGATTTTGAAGTCGACTGTGAAAGAATGTGCTTCACAGAGATTAATCACCCCTTATAGTGTCTACCCGACCCCCTCGGACTCTTTGTGTTTCCGAAATTAAAATCGGGAAGTAAGAGGAAAAACTTTTCTATTTCTATGATTCTATCTATTCTTCTATGTTAGGCTAAGAACATATGGACCGTACTACGTAGATCACATATTTTCACATTTTCTTAGCACAAAATTTAAGCATATTCATAATTATTAATCGTTTAATTTGCATGTTTGTCTGTTTTTCTATAGTAACATTTAGTTTTGCAGCAATTGCACTACTTCAAATGGTTTCTGTATTTTAATCACATTTTAAATGATAATTATTGTAATTCAAAATAATGTCACATTCTAGATTACAAAAATGTGTAATGGTAATTAGCACTGTAATAATGCTAAATATTTTTAAATCCATATTTTTTCAAGATTCAACGTTAATTACTTTTATGTATTAGCAGTAACACACTAATTTGTGTTTATAGGCATCATTTGATAAGCAATCAATCATCGGCCTGGTCATATGGGTATGCAGTATGCTGTACTCGTCCATCCGCACTGCCTCTTCCTCCTCTAAGATCACCATGTCTGACCACATCCTGGCCAAAGAAGGAAGTGGAGGTGAATATACTTTTATTTTTTTTAGTATATTGAAATTAACGTAATAAATACTCTTTTTATTAAAGCTCCATGAAATATTAACATCTAGACAAGGACAAATATAGTGTTGTCGACAAAACTGACAAATCTCAATAATGTCCAGTGGCGCAGCTATCCCTAAATGGGCCCTATATCAATATTTGTTGTTTGGTCGTATGAATAGAGCCGTCTCTTCACACGACCCTGGCGAAGTCCAAAAGAAGGATGTTTTTTTATAAAATAAATAAAAACACAGACGTTATTAATATCAATGAAATTACTAAAATTATTATTGATCTTATGCGACCAATCAAAATCATAAGAGCATAATCTTTCATTAATCATTATTTATAAGCATT
The DNA here is from genome assembly GCA_907165235.1 of Zeuzera pyrina. Taxonomy (NCBI): domain Eukaryota; kingdom Metazoa; phylum Arthropoda; class Insecta; order Lepidoptera; family Cossidae; genus Zeuzera; species Zeuzera pyrina. The sequence goes on from OU015617.1 coordinate 15,942,890, forward strand.
AAATAAGCAACATATTAAATATTTCATTGTTATTCATATTATAATAGGATTTTGTTGTTCCTTAAACATAACACTAACACAATATTATGTATTCCTTGCTAACGTACGCCTGACGGGTGCCACGGTGTAAGGGCAAGGAGGCCTCATTGCTAATGAAGGTAATATTATGTGAGATCTTACCAATGCAGTCTGCTTTTTCCATTTGTCAATACGAAGATTACATTGCTTGCTTTGTAGATAATTTTAAATAACACATGATTTTTTTCTATGTATAACACAAATGAATTAGTAATATTTATTGATTAAAACGAAGTTTTTAATTGGGTAATGTAGGTATATTATAATGTACAATTGCATATACTAGAGGTCGCCCTGTGGTCGAAATTCGACCGTAAATATAAACTTCGCGGTAATCTCTACTCTGTGGGATTGTTTGATCCAAGGAGGTTACGTATATGTGATCAGAAACTATTATGAGTTTTAAATTGACAGTCTTTTTTGAAATTGGCAGTATGAACGTAAACAATTAGTGATTTATTTGATTTAATGTATTTCTAATGCTTATTGTATAAAATATGGCTTTCTCCTGTTCTTCTCCATATACACTTTCAAGTGTACCAAATTTCACACTCCTCCGTCCGCGCAATTTTTTATAATAGGTAACCAAAGTTTTCGCTTCACATATTTAATATATATATAATACATTTAAAATACTTGTCTGTAAACATTTCAAATAGATAATATGATTAGTATTGAACGATTACGATGCAAGTTTGAATTACATTATTACCTAAGTAATGAAAACATAGTTGACGCAACATTATTAGTATGGTGTATTTAACAGTCACAAAAACCTCTATAGTTCCAACTTAGGCAACAAATAGTATTACATTTCAGACGTGTTTGTGATTATAATGTATACTTGTACTACATTCTGTATAACGATTAAATTTTGATGTATTCCGCAAAGCAAACCGGTATGTAAAGGAAGAAGTGGCAATTAAAATAGTTGAATATTAGATTCTCAGTCACCGTGTTAATATTTGCATGTATGGTTCGCTCACTGAGCGCAGGGTATGATTCTGTAGAGGGAACCGACGGCGGCGAGGCGGGACGAGGCGCAGAAGAAACCAAAGTGTACGACAATGAAGGCGACGACGTTGCGTATTCCTGGACCTTCTTCCACATCGTATTTGCTCTCGCTACACTCTACATTATGATGACGCTTACCAACTGGTACAAGTGAGTAAACTGATATTCGCGCTGCTCGTGTTAAGGTTGCGTATGAAAGCTTTTCTTTCTTCTAGGATGTCGACATGGATTGAAACGTATTCAATCAATATAATCCATATTGATTGAAATATAATTAAAAAGACGTACTTTCGCTGATGGTGTATTGTGATTGACTTTTTTTTGACATTCAAAAATCCTATATTATTATTAAGTAGCAACACCTTCAAAATAATAGTGTTAACGATTGCCACCTGTTAACGATTATGATTATAACAGATAATCACGAATATTGACAATAGCTAACTCGTGACTTAAAAACATATCTGTTGTAGTTTCGTCATGTCTACTATGCTTGCTATCGATCAGTATGTAACACACTTCGATCACAAATAAAAAACTGGATACACAATCAACGCTCCCAAAATGTCCAAATCAAACGTGCACTGAAATGAGTATTTGAGTGCACTTCTGTTTTAGTAGTATTCGAAAACGCTAACAGCGAACATGTCAAAGTGCTCCTTCAAAATTGTAAAAACAACACGGCAAGAACGTTAAAAAAGACACTCTTATTTTCGATTACAAAGTAATAATGTTATTTACGTGTTCATTATTTTGTTATACTAATAACGTTACATGGCTCTTTTTTATTAAATTCGTAACCATCCTTTTAAATATTGCCTGACGATATATTATGGCTTATCCTTGTCACTTTCACGTAACAAATCAAAATGACGTAAATAGCAGTGCAAATAGATAATGTGAATTATACTTTACGGGAGGAGACGTAAGATTGCATTTTAAATTTTTTTTTAACAAACTCGTTTCAATGTCATGCAAGAATCGTTTACGAGCGCTTATAACCTTATAGTTTGACAGTAAGGTCTACTTTAGATTAACACAATATTACCGATATTATTATACGATATTAAAAATATATACGTCGATATGGACAATAATTTGTTTAAACTTTACAGATTGTGTATCTAGTTCTTTATTTGTGATCGAAGGTCACACAAGATTTATTCAATCATTTTTCACCAATGATACCTATATAGTAACAGATCGAATGTTTGAGAGCATCACTATGTTCCACTCTACTGAGGTTCGTTAACTACACCTTGCTCACATGCACTTTGTCGCTTATGCAGTAAGCTACGTAGCGTACGTCACTTAATTCGTACTAATAACGATTAATCGATATAGTCCAATCAATCTACGGATTCACTTATGTTAATTTCCAGACAATTGAGGGCAGGAAAAAAAATGATCGTGTAGAACAATAAATTCTAAGAAAGATTCTAGATAAGAAGAAAGAAAAGGCTAGGAAGTTTTAGAAAAAAAAAAGATGGTATGGTAATAATTTTTTTTAATGCGTTAAAAAATATAAACATTAAATAGTAGTTTCGTTTCGATAAATGTTGAAATGAAAAAAATTACAGCGAAAAACCTAGCCTCCAAAATGTTGACATTTTTGTGGTGCAATTTTTGTACTTAAAATTAAAAACTCAAATTTTAAACAATTGCACATGATAGTACAACTCTTAGCAAAGAAATAGAGCTCTGAAAAAATGCTGCACGATGTCGGAGAGCTGTACATGAACAGTTTTATGAAAACGCTATTTTCGCAAAAATGAAATTTTCTTAAACAATTTTCAAAAATTTGGGTCAAAATAAACTACAGTTTCCAATAGCCAAAACTAGCATTTTCATCAAGCAACAAGTTTCTAAGTTGCTTTGATGAAGTTATTATTAAATGAAAAAACCCTATTTTTAACGGGTTTTTTTGCATTTTTCTCCATATTGGCAAAAATCGATATTGTACAGGACATCGAAAAGATAATTTTATCACCTACAACTTTCCAATTTAACTTTTTTTGGATACAAGCTCAACGTTTTGTTTTATTAGCGAAAGGCCGTTTTTTGGACATTCGCGAATTTTTTAGGTTAGATACGCTATAGAAAATACGGAAAAAAAACACTATCTTTCTTAGAATTTATTCTACACGATCATTTTTTTTCCTGCCCTCAATTTTCTGGAACAGAAGTGAATCCATAGATTGATTGGACTTCCTGCCCTCAATAAATTATCTGCAGCATTTCCGTAGATTGATTGGGCTAATAAACAATTGAATGATTTTACAATTTTATGGCAAGTAGTAACGAAAATTAATACTCATTTTAATATTAGATTGCATTAAATGAGCAAAATCAAAACGTCGTGGTCAAGTTGATTGTCACACATTGAATTGTACAAGTCCATCCGGCTTAACTACACAATAGCCCTGTCTCGCTTTTACTTACGGCGAAGCGCCACGCGATGCTCTCTTGGCCGGTATTTCTGCGAGTCTTCATATACTAAATCTTAACATTATTTTTTTCAGCCCAAGCTCCCAACTTTCTAAAGAAAATGTAGCATCAATGTGGATCAAGATCACATCGTCGTGGCTTTGCATTGGTCTGTACATTTGGACCTTGGTGGGTCCAGCTGTTTTCCCTAACAGAGAGTTCAATTAAACACAATTCAATTTTTCTCATAAATTGCCACAGGATAAACCCAAAATATATTATCAATAAACATTTGAAACAAAGTCGCTATTTTTATGTTTGCTTATGGGCTTAATGCCCGATTTTACGGAAGTCCCCTAATACTTAGCAAACCCCTAAAAAAATGTAGGGCTCCGCTAACGATGATTTTTTCAGGAGTCCGCTAAGTATTAGGGGACTGATGAAATCGGACATAATTCTTTTAAATTACGCAATAGATTTTAATGCGGCTTTAGCCGTGTAGAGAAATTCTTCTGGGAGCTTTTTGTATAGATATAATAGACTCATCCGGGCGAAGCCGGGTCTTGTCGCGAGTTATTTAAAGAATATAATTTTCAATTAAATGTTTTAATATACTTAGATTGTTTTGGGTTTTATCAGTAGTAAGTAATAACATAAAAATTTTCTACTTTGCGCATCTGTCATTTTACGTTACTGTGTTAAACCTGATATTCACTAGATGACAAATCTCCTTCGGTACGTGTCGCCAGAAACGTCGCGCGAAGTCATTTCATTCTTATTGAGTAAACTCATTTTTATTGTAAATGTATAGGCGTGGCAGCAGAATTGTTTATTTATTTAGGAACAAAGTAAAGTGAAGTAATAGTATTTAATTTGCATGTGTAAATAAATAACAACTTTGTATTATTTGAAAACTATTTGTTTTTCATATATAAATCATAAATTCTTAACTTAAAATTATTATGACTAGGTAAATATAAATTCTTACATAATACTAAAAAGTTTCTATTCCTAATATAGATTTCTAAAGACTATGTATGTTTACTATCTTCTTATCTATTGTTTTCATATTTTCATATTGTTTATTCTGTTGTTGTAATTAAATATTCCTTTCACATGTTAGCTTTAAAGTGTTTCTATAGATTGTAAATTATTGTAGTAGTTGATTAGTAATTATATTCTAATAAAACAGTATGACGTATTCGATCACAATACTCGTTTTTTATTAAATCAATTAACAACAGTGTTAATATGTTGCCCGCATTGTGAGTTGGCTGTCCGTTTTTTTATATTATCATGGAATTTAAAATATTACTCGATATTACTAAGTAAATCAATTATCATGAAGGTGAATCTAAAGTTCGGCAAGGGCGTCGCCAGCTTATGACTAAGGGGGGGGGGGGGGGGGCAATGGAGCAATATTATGGAGGATAAAAAATATGAACGCCGAGAGCATGAAGAACGGTTCTAATATCAATGTATAAAACTTCACAAGCCCTCGACAGCACAATAACTAAATCAAACTTTTAAACACAGTAATAATTATTTATTTTCACAAAAATAATATTTAATTAAAACATAACCTGCGGGGATTTTTTGCAAAACTTTCAACCACTTGATCATTAAAATTATTTAGGTTTTTATTTATTATAGCTCTGTGTACATTCATCATGGCCAGACCATTAAGGCGATCTTCTGCCATGGTGCTTCTTAGCCATGTTTTTAGTCTTCTGAGGCTGCTAAAGGATCGCTCTACTGTACAGGTCGTGCATGGTAAAGCGATCAAAATTTTCAATGCTTTTTCCGTTTCGAGAAAGAAGGAATTTGTTTCTTTTAGGACATCAACAACTGTTAGATTTGTTAGATTAAGCATATCGTGCCACAATTGCTGCCAAAATTCGATTTCATTCTTTATGTTCGGTAAATCATAAAACTGGGCAATAGATTCACAAGTTTGTTTCAGATTTTCAGTTGTCATCTTTTGCATCTGCGCCGGGTGTAACTTAGATAATGTGAATGCGTAGGTGTTTCTTATGAACACTTACAGATGGCATTGTCCACAAAACCAATTAAAATTGTATGTTCGTAACAATAACTTCTACTTTATTTAGGTATGCCGCATACAAATTATACAAAACTAACGTGAATGCTGGTGAACGGCTGTCGTAGAAAGAAATGCAATGCACACATACACCATACCTACCTACATATTTTTACACTGTTTAATGGCCTTGCGTTTTGGCAAATCTGATATAGTCGTGATGAAAATGGCGGCGATTTTATAAACGGATGTCAAAATCTTAATGTTATTCTGAATATTTCAATATTTTCTACAATATACATTAAACCTTGTGAATTTATTTACGTTTTGTCATGCGATGCGGAATTTATTAATAGGTAAGGAAGTCAATTGCTCGCACTTTGGTCTCTTTGCGGCTAGCTACATTTGATCTCTAGGGGTGGGGGGGGGGGGGGGGGGGGGCAACTGATTGGCGACGACCTTGGTTCATAGTGCTGTATTTTATTGTATACAACTGAGAAAATAATATATTCACATAGCAGTAAGTACTAGTTCTTTTTAGAGTATATTCGACATATTTAATTTCATGAAAAGCCTTATACTCACCTGGTGACCTGGTAGAGTTCGTTAGGCATTTAAAAAGGACCGATTTCCTTGCCCAGAGTTCAAGCTATTTCCATAGCAAATTTCATCAAAATCGGTTCAGGGGTTTAGCCGTAGAATAAAACAGAGAAACACTCGCATTTATATTAGTATTGTTACGGTTGGACCTTATGCTTAAGGAATAAGGTCGATTTTTAATGGAACTAGATACGTAAATTTTAGTGCTTATATCTCGAGACCTAGGCTTTGCAGAGTTATGACCTAAAAACGCATTAATAGGTTTAAGGTCTGCTATCGAATGGTATAAGTCAAATTAAGAAAGAAGAACAAAGTTGCATCTCGAATATTCCCGAGCGATGACGTGTCATATGCCTATGACTCACGCAAACAGGCGGCGTCGAGAACAATGTGTAATTATTGTTAACGAGCTTCTTTATATCTATGCGTTATTATTACTACCATTCGGGTTTACTCTAGAAGCTTCACGCAAACAGGCGGCGTCGAGAACAATGTGTAATTATTGTTAACGAGCTTCTTTATATCTATGCGTTATTATTACTACCATTCGGGTTTACTCTAGAAGTTTCCACCCTCATTGTTATCGGTTTATAAATAGAGCTCCGTGTCCGCCGCCCAGTTAGTGTTTGTCAACTATCGAACGAAGCGATATATCGAGGCGACATCAAGGCGAATTACATAATCCACTACGACGATTACTGCGACTACCTTTGATAGAAGAACTCTGCGATTCGGGAACGTTGTTATTGAGTGAAGCGTGTACCTTCGGTGACTATTACGCGAGTACCTACTTCGAGGGCGACTACGAAGACTAGGAACCGCCGTAATTAAGTTCGCGTGTTCTTGACATCTGCTTGTAAGAAGGAAAATAAACTCTTTGCACCCTTAACAGGCATCTTATTACCCTCAGCTCGTAACAGTATGTTAGATAGTCAATACTAGTTATCGAACCTACAAATCAACGTTACGAAGATCGAGTTACTAACTTTAGAGGATCTTTTAACTTCATAGGGGACTCTTAAAAACGATTAGTTAAACAAATACAGCGTTAGCGGTCCCTTATTTCTTTTTAGGGGTTCGGTTCACTAAGTCTTTTAAGCATTAGCACTTAAGACGCTTAAAAAAGCAGTTAGAAAAGAAATGCGTTATTATTAACCGGTGTCCCTGAAATAATCTGAAATTACTGTCAAGCGTACAAATCAAAAAAGTCGATTAAACAAAGGGTATTAAAGTGCTCGATTATAACAGGAAACATCCGCAGTTCACTGACAACATTTCTGTAGAGCCCAATCAAATTTAAAAAGTTGAAATAATCGAGATTTCTTGACAGAAATAATTTCTTTCCCAAAATCCGAAAAATTGCTTTGCGTTACCCAATTATATTTTTACACTATGCGAGCAGGGATTCTAAGTCAGCGCTTTGTATAATATTTTTAATTTATTGTAGACAGAAATCCCCACAGAAATATGTGCGTATGTAGACAGATTGTTTGGATGTCAATGACAACAGTTTGGGCTCCAGCAGGACTACCAAGGATTCAGTAGTTGATAAACAAAGTAGTCTCAAAAATCGCAAGAAAAACATCGGTCAAATGGTCCCTCATTACTATGGAAGATTAAGAACCACCGTCTTGGACAACGAGCTCTTACTTAAAGGACAATTCACAATTGGTTGATTTCAAAATAATTATTTTTATTTTTCGGGAAGTGTACACAATAAGTATAGACTATAGACCCCTAAAAATTAATACGTTCCGCAAAAAGCAATATACTTCGCAACGCTAGACACTACGACGCGGACTTGGCACTTTCATACAATCTTTTAAAACTAGAATAAAAAATTAAACATAGAAATTCAATTTATTCATAATTAACATGAGATTACACGGAAATGAAATCTTCATCTTTCAACACAGTGAACTGGAGTAGTTTTGCATATTTCTTCAGTAATGTCCGCCAATAACATTTTATATCTTTATCCGTTAAATTTTCCCATATATGTTTAAAACCTCTCTCAGCAATTTCTTGAGCTAACAGGTCATTCTGTTTAAAATATTCTATGTGCCTCTGTATTTCCTCCTGAGTCGCTTTAGAACTGATTGGTATGTAATGAACCCATGGTTTCAGAGATGGATAAAAAAATTCGAGCCATTCATCCCCTATGTGGAATACCAATGATTTACACAAAAATAAATGTTTAAATCTAAAACTAGCAGCGACTCCCCTGTAGTTGAAGAGGTATTTGTATTTGCAATGTTCTTCAAATGAGATCTCATCAGCTGGAAGTGCATAGAGTGTGTCCTGAAATCATTATTTAAAAAAAACTCCTTTAAACTACGTAGGTTAATAACGGGAACCAATCTTATAACGGAATTCAGCAATTCTTGAGAGAAGGTTGGTATTAATAGGCACCCACTACTATAGAAATAGCAGACGGTCGTGCATTTAGGGGTTCGGTAGCTAAAATGACTAAAACGGTAGGTACCCCTACAGTTTATTAATATTTGTCCATATGTCACAGGCGATTTATTTCGTCATTATTAAACCTACTGAGTTGAAACTGCTATAGAGAATGTAATTGATGAAACCCCATTGAATTCTGCAATGTGATCAGACTTTTTTTGTTCCTTTTTTTATAAGACATCAAGTAAAACTTGGTCGCCCATGTACCATAATAAGAATGATAGCTTCCAAATTCAAATCTAATATTATTGTAGGTAACAGTATTTATGGCCAGACTGTGTAGATAATAGTAAATGGATTTATAGTAAATACTTTGTAAGCCGCCCATCTATATGATGCTACTTTGGGAGGGAATCATCGCATTGCGCATGCGAACGCGGCCGGCGCTGCAATAATGTGCGCGCTACTATTAGTGCTAGTTGAGACAGTTCTGGAGCAGTATATATAGAGAGCCGGTATTGCCCAAATGGCATTCCACTTTCCATACCCCACAAGTGATTTCGAACAAAGCCTGCGAGCTGAAATAATATAGAAGTTCAAATAAGTGTTGACCGCATAGAAAAGCCTATCATTTCTTTCAATCCAGCGATAGTAAATACAGCAGTACAATTACTGAGTTATGTTAAATATTTGTATTTTCATTCTGATAACTGTGCTCACAGAAATTACTTAACGAGAGAATAATTACAAAACTCAAAATAACTACCTAATTAAAACAAGTCAATCAATGTATATAAGTAAAATAAATGCATTTAATTTTAGTTGTATATAAAGTTTTACCACATCTGATTTCCATGCTTGATTTTTAGTATACTGTGCATCAATAAGGTCAGGTTTTGAACGAGATAGAAGTATCAATATATCTCTTTCTTCACTTGTTCTAGATCCTCTAAAAAATCCTTTTCCTTCCTTTTCTGCCCATGGCCATCTAGAGAAAGAAATAATTTCATTACATAATAAAGTATTTTTATACCAACAGTACTTAAGTAACCACTGACATATTTATGATTCAGAGTAAGCTTTTACTTATTAGCAGCAGCAGATATAGAAATTCTGTGTTTATCCCATCGTCCAATACCAGAAGGATATAAAGATATGGCTGGTCCACCTTCCCAAAAACTCCATGCTGGATACATTATATCATAATAATCTTTAGTCTGAAAATAGATATTCTGATTTTAAATAAAAATAAGCATATAAAACACAATATACAAATTAATAACATTCTAGTTTTATTATAACCTTACTGAAAGAGAAAACTGGTGCTTTCTTGTGGCCCCAAGCGTGATTCACTTGTGGCCAGTCCCTTGTATTAATGGTGAGTTCAATGTTTGGTAACTTCGGTGATAATAGTTTTAAATAATGTTCAATGCCAGCACATCTCGCAGGAAAGTGACAATCTCTTTGGCGGTATAATATACCTCCTATAATCTAAATAACAACTAATTCAAGTAGATATTTAAGAAGAGTAACTAATAAATAATAATATTTCTCGTTTTGAATTGCTAAGATTTTACCTGATATTTTGTTCCTTTTGATTTACTTTGATCAAATAGTTCCTTTGATATTCCATTTTTAAATGGTGCCAAATCCTGATCAATTACTCCCTTGTGACAACTACAATTTGTGTTTTCACAAGATTGATAATTTTTTAAAGCTAAACTTATAGTTTTTGTTATAGTTACAGGCCATTCATTCAACTCTGTAAAAAAAAAAATCAGTAATTCATACAGTTAAAAATACTGAGACACAATCTTACATATAATGATATAAATTAAGAATATATATATGTAGGCACGTCCATACTCTCAGAATGAAGCTGATATTATTTAAAATTGAAATAATGAATGGTGCTAAAGAAAGCACCTAAACATAAATTTTAATATATTTTCAATGTATTTTCAGATTTTGTCTAGTAGAATGGATAATACTCATACTATAACCTGTACTCTCAAGTTCAATGTTACTCAAAATTTTAATTACAGTATTTCCACTGGAGGATATTTTAATATTTACGTTTTTATAATTTGATCAGTTATTTGTTATTATAATCTATTTATTTAATAAGAGGTATACAGATTTTAATAACGATTGTAACAAAATTCGCTCGTCTCAAGTAACACAAACTTGAAAAATTATTATCCAAAGGATAAAACTACTTTGACAGGTACGCTGTTGGCTTCAAATAAATAAACGACTGGCACTAACTACAATCTTTCAAAAATTGTTTACATTAAGTCAGTACATAGTGAAAGATATAAAAGTTATCAATCTAAAGTAGATATACCTCTACTAAATTTATTGTGACTGACTTCTGAGGAGCACGTTTCTTCATTATAAAATGAATCTTTACTTGCGATAGTAGGTATAAAAATAAACGTTAATAAATAAAGCATTGTTACAAAGGCCAGATTTATTCATTAATTATTAGAATAAAATAAAACAAAAAAAAGCTAGTGATAATACCACAAATACGAATTCGAGTGATTACGGAATTTAGGGATGCATGATGAAACAATATCAATATTTCGATATTTCTTTTTTGATATATCGATATTATCAGACGATGTATATATCGATGTAAAATATCAAGTATCGAAAACATATCAAATACGATATTTTTCTTATCTATGATTCTATGAGTAGGACTTTAATTACTAAATACAATTTTATTGCAAAATACGAAATAAATTAAATATGAAAATCTTGAAATACAGCATGTAAACACTGCACAATATAATTTTAATGTGCAATTGATACTAAATACGTTTTATTTAACATTTAATGAAATGTTCAAATGGTTATGAAATCTTACCGATATATCGATATTATTTTTCGATATATCAATATCGATATTGACATTAAAAAACATATTGATACTTTCGGTGCTTCCGACATCCCTACGAGTGATTAGACTTGACAACTTTTGACATGTTTTTGAACAATTGTGTTTGACGTTTCAATGTATCAGTTTTAGATGATTAGGGAACTAAATGACATGGCATGTTGTTCTATAGCAACATTTAGTTACATATATTTTAACGCATAACATTCAAACGTAGCGTTGTCTCTTTTTGACTTACGGCCTCTATGTGTGTAAGAGAAAATAACAGTACTTTTCTCAAAGAGTAATTTTTTTATGTGATATCATTGTAATGTCAAAACATGCCGGTCCGCCATTTATTGCGACTCGCTGACAGGTACACGAAGTGTCAAAACATGTCAATGGATTTAATATTTTTTAATGTTTCTGTGATTTTGTGCTGGATATTGGAATTGTTTTGTTAAAGGAGAAGCTAGCACAAGGCCATAATAATTTCCAAGTGTAATGTGTTAGAATGTGGCTCGAGGAAAAGCAATAATCAACCAAATCTATAATTGCACTGGTACGTAACAGAAATTCATTAATTTAGTCTGATGTCATACATATTTCCATCGTAACTACTGTGTTTCTTAGTTTACTGTATTATAGTCATGTATATTTTTAGTTATTAGAAGTTTTTATTCATATAATATAGTAAATTACTTCATATCATTTTTGTTGTTATTGCAGTTAGGGCTGTTCATGTACCTATATTAAAAAAATATCGATAAATACAGGTATCATGTTTATATGTCTTAATTATCTCGTTTTAGATTACCATCATGTTCTATTAGAGAAAAAGAGTGGCTTAACATAATCGGAAAAGAAAATTGAACCCATATGATGTATTCATGATATATATTATGTTATTTGCATTTCGAAGAAACTTCGTTCGATAGAACATTAAGAAAATAATTTTATGTATGAAGCATTACCCTCGCAAAGGTTATTGAGAATCAGAGAAAATATTTAGAGTGGTAATTAATTACTTTTTAATTTCTTGACCATGTAAATCCTCTATTGTGAAAAAGTAACAGGAAAATATTAATTGTTTACAGAATGTGGCTGAATTTTTATTTGATGTTTCCGGGAGAGAAAAATCTCATAGTTCTAAATATCTGCTTCTAAATGATGTGAATCAAAACCACGGCGAGTTATTTTTGCGACCAACAAGAACTTGTAGTGGTTTTACTAATAATCCAGATGCAGTACAATTTAACCCTTAACAATCCAGAAAGCTTTTGTTACGTAACTGACCAGTTGTGTCTTCCAGACACATTATAGAGAATGTAGGGAATTTGAAAGGAAACTATTCAATATTAATACAATACGAATTTATGTTTATAGTTTTATTATAGTATCATATAATAGTTAAGTTATACAGTATTTTTCATTTGTTAACAAACACTACAAATTATTTTTTTCAAAGAATGTTCTGAGCAAACGTTGCGATTACATTTAGCACAGCATTGTTTCGAAGCTCTTGATATTTGATATGGACAAATGTGGCAACGCTTTTTTCTCTTAGCAGCTGGTTTAGATGATTGAGAAGCTCGATCTAAGAAGCTTGATCAACTCCTACTACGTCTTGTATGGCTGCCAAGTGATAACTTGTTAGTCTTTTCTTGCTTCGTCTACGTATATGAGGAGTCACTAAGTCGGTTGCGATTTCTCGTAAAAAGAGCTTTGTGTGTTCTTGTTACGTTGATTCCAAGCTGAATATAAATTCTTCCATATAATTCGCGATGCGACGCCAACAACATCTACAATATTTTGAAAAAATGCAACTGGTCATCTGTTTGTTTTACGTCCTGTACTGTATATATTCATGAACCATCTAATCAAGCGTATCAGCGCTTCCCTTGGTAGAGTTGTAATACAAATTTATTTCAGATTTGTTTTTATTGTTCACATCTATTTCTTTATTATGTTGCATTGTAGACAGGAAAATAACCACACGGTTCTTTTTAGGCACACACGATACCAATGTTATATGTCATATCAACAGCAACATCCTCGTTGTCACAATCGATTTCACCCACAAAAATGTTTTCATCATCTCTTGTATCCAGCACACGTTGAATTTCGTCCTGTGTAAGTTTCTTTCTCGTCATTTCTTAAAACAAAAACAAATGCGAGCAGAACTGCTTTATACCATAGGTATCTGAGCATTGTAACCAAATAATCCGAACTACGTGTGCTAGACTAGGACTGTAAGGTACACAATACCTTGTGTGTTCATATTCTAACTAATTTCAATAACTAAACTATTTCATTATTTTCTTGACGTACAAAAAAACGACAGCGACATGATGAGTACGATGACTGCTTAAATCAAATCTCAGTATTCAAAAGTTTCGTTCATAAATTATTTAATAAAAATTATGCTATTTAGTTATCTATATTTATTTATATTGTGAATATGTTAATAAAATTTTTATGTACTTAATATAAATATTATTTTACAAACAATAATGTTAACAAACAGTTCTTTTTTTTAAATCCACTAAAAATATGTTACTATAGGTACATTAGATATGACTAGTCAGACATTGGTCACCCTTGTAGTGCCTAGCAATTTACTATCTTAACTTTTAAAATATTTGTTCAAAAGGCCGGTATATTGTGGATTTTCTACGCTAGATAATATTATAAACTATAATATTACTTATTTCTTTACAACGAAAAGAAATAAAATTTGTTTGTTTATATATACGGGGTAACCTCTGGAAGTACTTAACTGAATTTGAGAATTCTTCGAATAATAGAAGTCCACAGTGTTCTATTCCTAATTGAAATATTATTCCCAGTTCCAGTGTGATAAGACCACTAATTTTTAGTAAAATTAATTATTCTAGTATTTAGTTTATCAAAGTGCTACAGTACGCCATGGCTATAGATTTGGTTGGTCCGTATGTATGTTTCTCATAGCACTTATTTTAATTTCACCATCTCCTCTAGAAGAAGTAACGTCATGCATGTAAAGAAAAGAAAAGCATTAAAAGGACTGTGCTGTTCTTCGACTACTGTGACATATGTTCATTGATCTTCAACATTTATCAAAGCGCTTCATAAAAATGTGGGTTTCTTTTAAAAAGCAATTTTATTTCTGTAATAATCATGGACGTACTATTAAGTGTTACAAAAAGAGATACCTAAATAATTTGTTTGTATGTAGGGTTCATTTAAAGTTCCATATAAAAATGATCGAAGGACAGAAAGGGGTTATACTTGGAGGTGCCTGTTGCTATCGTTGCTAATAACACTTTAAAATCGCCTTAAGCGCAGATTCTAATTATATGCCGATAGCATCGAACTACGCTGACTGCTGTTTTCAGTTTGAACAATATTTCAGTACTTTTGTACAAATCTATGACACAAAAAAAAGCCCTCCCTTTTTCTGAAGATATCATACAAAATGATTTTTATTTCAATGCTAGTGCGGAAACAATATTTATGTCAACAACTGACAACGACATCTACATAGTAGATATTTGGGACATCACTAATCGGCAGCCATTGTTTGCGACACTTGAAGTTTAGGTGGCACGATTATTTTGTACTTGTTTCATGTCCTTTAGTTTCCTTAGTCATTTACAGTTTTACATTTTTTTGAGTGTTAGCACGATTCTCCTTATGAGTGAAGGTAAAGGAATCTTAGCCCATACAACCGACGGCTTCAGTAATAAATAGATAAATTCCCATTATTTCATCAAAATGTCGACGCAATACATTTTTGATGTTTCTTGGAGATTTTGGCGACAATATATTGAGGCAGTCTTTCTGATAGGATTCGCTGCGGCAGACTAAGCTACTAAAAAAAATCTCAACATCGCACTACTAAATAAACATGTCTTTCAACATTTTCACATATTGGTATACCAGCGTAGATACTTGGGACGTAAAATTGCACCTATTTTACATCACAATATCTACTAGAAACCATTTGCAAATAATTAAAGTAAACGCCCAACCGCTCCCCATAAAAATCCTGCAAACTCTTTTTTTTTGTTTACAAGATTTCCTCTCGGACCAAGAAACATAATGGACAGTGCCATAATAAGTTGCTACTCTTACTGACGTGTGTAAAACGAATTTTCCTATCTCATTCTAACTTATTGAACGTAACCACGAATAAAACAGACAGCTATAGTAAATATTGCAACATCGCACTGTCAGTATATTTCGTGTCAGCTTATGAGTTGGTCATGACATAATTATAAGCAAAATACTAATAAATCTTAAGTGTTTTGGGTACTATTATTCACAAAAATAAAAATATGTCATGGTCAGATGTGTATCGTTGTACTGTAATCTGTAACCTTCCCTAGTCATGCACATTATTAAAAATCTAGAAAGTCGGTCAGAAAGAGGACACTATAAGTACATGTTTTTAGAACAAATCACAGATATCTACTATAGTCAAAGACAGATACGACACTATGATTATTTAGTTCCACTGTCTCTGCTAAGCGCTAGTGTCGCAAAAGAGTAAAGTAGTAATGAACCTAATTGTATGAACAAATTATGAACGATCGATATCAACATTGACAACTGCTCCGTCCATTGTGATACTTGGTCCGAGGATTTCCCTTGAAAGGGAAGGTAAAGGGATCTATGCCCATACAGCCACTGCCTTCAGTAATTAATAGATAATAATTATATTCTTCATATTATTTCATTAAAATGCCTATCTACAACGTACCTACAACGACGAGTACCTACAACGGCAGGCGTACAATTCGGCAATTAAAAATTGTAAGGTACGCATTTAAGCCAATTCAAGGTTCATTATTGTATGACAAAACATTACGATACGACTTTCTAGAATGATGAACAAGTGCGACATATTCGAATGAAACGAAATACGTCATGAGATCGGTAAATCGATTAAATGAAACGATTCTGACATTGAGTACCTACAACAGGAGTCGCAATTCGCAGGTATTCCCCTATGTCAAGATATAAGGTATAAGTAAGAAAATAGCCACCGCAAAATAAAAACTAGACTCCCGCGACACCCGTAGGGTCTCACGTTTAGAAGCTCGATCACGTAGCTCTACACCAATGACTAAGGAGACTAAAGGACATGAAACAAGTACAAAATAAACGTGCATACCTAAAGCTCGACAGTCGCAAATAATGGCTGCCGATTAGTGATGTCCCAAATGTCTACTACTATGTAGATGTCGTTAGGTCAGTTAAAAGAAGTTTTGTTTCAGTATAAGTATTGAAAAGTGTATTGAAATGATAATCATTTTGCATGATATCTTCAGAAAAAGGAAGGGTTTTTTGGATTTTATGACATATATTTACAAAAAAGTAGTTCGATGGTGTCGGCATATAATTAGAATCTGCGCTTAAGGCGATTTTAGTGTTTTTAGTAACAATAGCAACAGGCACCTTCAAGGATAAATAGGGGTTCGATCATTTATGTACGGAACCTTGAATGAACCCTACATACAAACAAATTTCTTACCTCTTTTTGTAATACTTAATAGTATGTCCATGTTTATTACAGAAATAAAATTGTTTTTACAAGAAACTAATATTTTTATCAAACGCTTTGATAAATGTTGAAGATCAATTAACGTAGGTCAAAGTAGTCGAAGAACAGCACATAGTACTTTTAATGCTTTTCTTTTCTTTAGATGCAGAACGTTACTTCTTCTAGAGGTGATGATGGTGAAATTTTATCTAAATGCTATGGGAATTATACATACGTACCGACCAAATCTATAGCCATAGCGTACTGTAGGTAGCACTTTGATAAACTAAATACTAGAATAATTAATTTTACTAAAAATTAGTGGTCTTACCACACGGTATTGGGAATAACATTTCTGTTAGGAATAGAACACTGTGAACTTATCTTAGTCAAAGAATTCTCAAATTCAGTTAAGTACTTCCAGAGGTTCTCCCCCACAAATTTAATTTCTGTACATTATGGAGAAATAAGTAATATTATACAGTTTATAATATTTTCTAGCGTAAAAAATCCACAACACACCGGCGTTTTGAATTAAATATAAATCTTCTAAAAGTTAAGATAGTAAATTGCTAGGCACTATAAGGATGTCTCACTAGTCATATCTAAGGTATAGTAACATATTATTTTTACTAGGTTTGAAAAATAAAACTATTAATATTACTGTTTATAAAATAATAATTATATTAAGTACATAAAATTTTTAGTACCATATTCACAAAATAAATAAATGTAGCTAACTAAATAACACAATTTTTATACTTTTTGAATAAAACTTTTAAACTTTAAACTAAGGTTTAAATTTAATTAACCAGTTATTGTACTCGTCATGTAAATCGCTGTCGTTTTTTTTTGTTCGTGAAGAAAAAAACATCTTTCTGTGAAATTATTTATTGTTTTCGCAGGATCTACCTACTAGAACAAATTAAAACGGTTATTTGTTCCATAGGAATAGTTTGCGACACCTTCGTCTCTTACTTCTGCTCTTAAAGTCTTTTAAAGGATTCTTCAAATTGTACCACATCTGAGTTATTAATAAAACCACTATCAGCTCTTTTGTTCTCAAAAAATAACTCTGCGGGGTCTTGATTCACTTCATTCAGAAGCAAATATTTAGAACTAGGAGATTTTTTTCTCTCGCAAACATAAATCGAAATTTAACCACATTCTGTAATCAATTTATATTAAATTTTTCATGTTACTTTTTCTCAATAGAGGATTTATATGGTCATGAAATTAAAAAGTTATTAATTACCACTATTTAGTGGTTTTCTCTGATTTCCAATAATCTTTGCGAGGATAATGTTTTACACAATGAAATTATTTTACTTAACTTTTTATTGAAAGAAGATTCTTCAAAATTCAAATAACATAAATATATTATATTACGACTACCCCGTTGAGGATACAGTGTGAAGATATGTTTGTATATATCATATATATGTATGTAATTTTTACAGAGCGGTTTCAATTTTCTTTTCCGATTATATCAAGCCATTCTTTTCCTCTAATAATACATGATGGTAATCTGAAACAAGATAATTACGACATATAAACGTGATATCTGTATTTATCGATATTTTTTTAATATACATGAACAGCCGTAATTGCAATAACAACAAAAATTGACATGAAGTAATTTACTGTATTATATGAATAAAAACTGCTAATAACTAAAAATATACATAACTATAATACAGTAAACTAAGAAACACAGTAATTACGATGGAAATATGTACATCAGACTAAATTAATGAATTTCTGTTACGTACCAGTGCACTTGTAGATTTCGTTGATTATTACTTTTCCCCGAGTCGCATCCTAACACACTACACTTAGAAATTATTGTGGCATTATGCTAGCCTCTCCTTTAACAAAACGGGTCCAATATCCAGCACAAAATCACAGAAACATTAAAAAATATTAAATCTATTGATATGTTTTGACACTTTGTGTACTTGTCAGCGTGTCGCAATAAATGGCGGACCGGCATGTTTTGACATTACAATGATATCACATAAAAAAATTACTCTTTGAGAAAAGTACTGTTGTTTTCTCTTACACACACAAGAGGCCGTAAGTCAAAAAGAGACAACGCTACGTTTGAATGTTATGCGTTAAAATATATATAACATAACTAAATGTTGCTATAGATCAACATGCCATGTCCTTTAGTTTCCTTGGTCATTGGGACCGACCACAGATTTATAAATGGAAGCAGATCAAACATAATTCACTCACACATAGATACCGTGTAAGTAATAACACTGTCACTTTCATTGTATATCTTCATCCTTTTCTTTCATTTGTTGCAACACAATGGCACATATAGACAATTCTGAACCCGTGACGGAGGTTGGCGGATAAGCGGAGTATGGCGTCTGTTTACTTGTGTAGTACGTCACATGTTCGATGATTAAATATTTCTTGGTGTATAAACAATATTTTGGTTATTTAAAGTGCAAAATATGATACAAAAGTGTTGTACCCCCAATAGTTGCAACGCCTCATACAGAAAAGCCCCAAAAACACGTTCCATCGGTAAGTAAATCTGATGTTGCAAATTGTTTGATTACTGCATTCAGTTAGCTGATATTTTTGTATTTCGTGGCTCCGACACTTAAATATGTTGCAAACTATTAAAATTAAAGTTTCCTTATATTGTATAAGGTTTTTATATTTTTATACCAAGTACCTAACCAATTTTGTCATTATTAGTACTTGTACCTTGAAGAGGGCCGAATTCAGAGAAAACTGAGTCTCATAATAAAATTAAATATTAACGGAGAGGTACCTAAAGTTAAGCAACTATCTATTTTTTGCAACTATCTTTTGATTTTGATGTATACTTTGTTAATTTCGGGTTTCTAAAGGATGAAAATCTTCAAATTTTTTGGTTAAAGAACTACATAAAAGAAATACATAAGAAAGGCTACATAGAACAAACTGGCAGACCAATTCTGGCAGTGTTTTGTGCTCAAAACATTTTGAACCCCATTTATTATGTAAAAGAGATATCCGTAAAACCCTGTTGTTGTTTAACCATGAAATTTAACATACTTATTAAAAATGAACATGTTATCGCCAAATTAATCTCTAGTCGCTATGCTGGGCTGAACCTGGACCAGTGTTGTTTAGAAAAAAGCCAGTGCTGGAATCCATACTTCATAATTTAAAAATTATTTTTAATTTATATATCAAATAATACAACTTTCTTGCTTCAGGTAATCGAAGATGGACTTTATTATGCATAAATTGTGTGTTCACAAGTAAAAATGGTGAAAACAAATATGGATATCTCGAGGCGAATAATGACAAATAATACCTACGATTACTTGCAAGGGTAATCCTTAGCATATCTGACATTCTGCGCTAGTTACTTCTGGCACACATTGAAAAACAGTAAAATGATGTGTTTGATGCACATCTATAATGAGTTCTTAGATAATGTAATAAGAAAACAATCCGATTAATAAATAAAAGACTGAAAACATTCTTTATTTTATTGTGTAAGCTATTTTAGTTTTTATTCTCAATGTGAGCGATCACCCATCGACTATCTCCCGATTTCTTTTAATTTTTGAGTTTTGTTAAACTTGTTCTATTTTCTCATAACCAAGTCTCTAACACTTACAGTAAAGCAATGGTAAGTAGGCTTTACTGTAGTTACAAAGGTCTGTTAAATGAAATTAATTCCTCTAACTCTTCTCACTCGCACACAACTTTAACGTACAATATACTATAATTTTTGCACTTAAAACTCCCAAAAGCACAAAAAATAGCTAATCTGAATTTTGAATGAAATACCAACCACGCTTCTTTTGTTCGCGCCAAAAAGTCTAAATTCAAAACTTTCACTTGCATGATTATCAACTTTCCCGACTTTTAAAAATATATCGTTTATGTCATTCAAACTTCATGTACCCACATAAATCGAACCGCAAGCAAGGTCATCACAATGTTCATGCGGCCCAAGACTAGCAGCGCACAACCGTCAGGCCTCATGTATCGAACGAACAATCATAATATTGTATTATGGAGCCATTGGGAACACTACAAATTACATCCTTCATGTAACAAAAACAATCTACAAAAAGAAGGAATATAATAAAGTAATAATCTCTGATACTAGTATGTCAATTAATTTTATCCTTATTTACATTAACAAAAAGTACATACATACGTTAATATTTACAAACTTAAAACTACACATTATCTTTATTTTATCCTTATTTTATCACATGAAAAATATAATTTGGAGTGTCCCAAATAGTCCCGCTCTAAGATAATACACAATATAGATACCCACTCCTTAATGCGGCCCTGAGTTCTGTATGTGTGTGAGTAATAGTTGTTAGTGTTAAATTTGCCACGCATTTTGAACCGATAGGTATAGTCTGCTTCCATTTAAAAGTCTGTGGGACCGACACGTTTTGACATTACAATGATGTCACATAAAAAATTACTCTTTGAGAAAAGTACTGTTGTTTTCTCTTACACACACAAGAAGCCATAAGTGAAAAACAGACAACGCTACGTTTGATTGTCACGCGTTAGAATATATATAACTAAATGTAGCTATAGATCAATATGCCATGTCCTTTAGTTTCTTTAGTCATTGCTCTACACGCACACACGCGGGCCTTAAGCCGCATTGTGAACTGCCACGCGGAACACTAAGTACACTAACCGGCCTTCAGGCGCCTCGCCGGCCGCGTCCCCTAGAGGGCCGGGCCTCACCCGAATAGGAAGCCCGATAAGATGCACGCAGGTGCGGAAAGCTCCCCTGGCGACGCCTTGAGCCCGAGATCCGCCCTCCATACGAGGCATCCCTCGGCTGTAGGAACCCTCAGGCGGTCGACCATCTGGCAGGGCGCCTTCAGCGCTCGCCCCAACGCGACCTGTGACGCTGTAAAAGCCACTAGGGCTAACAGCAAAGAGGGGTTTTGTTTAGTCGGTTCGAGTCCGACACTCCCCAGTCGGCGTAGTCCGGCTAGGTAGTCCATGGGGATTTAATTTCGCCTCTCAGAAACCAAAAATAAAAAAAAAACAACAAAAACTAGTTTTGAATCGAATTATATTCCTTAAGTTAGGTAATATAATCGTTCTAGAAAGTCGTATCGTAATGTTTGTCATACAATAAAGAACCATGAATTGGCTTAAATTCGTATCGTACCATTTTTATTTACTGAATGGAGAATGTTAATAGGTATGCAAAATCGTTTGAAACTTTATCACAGTAGAGCATATGTCTATAGAAATACACTAGTTTTTGTTTAATTCAAAAAGACCAAGTAGTTACGATTTTACAGACGTTTAAAGTTCCCGTGAAAAGAGTCCCGCTAGCAGGCGCACGTTTCGAGCGTGACGTCATTTTCCAACACACTGCTCGCGACCCCCGCTTAGTGGTACTAGGGTAGGTCATGGGTAGGTTTCTTGCGCTATTTATATAGCTATATATATATATATATAGGTTGTATTTTGCTGTTTCGACCGCGCATTATTCTGCTGTTACGTCCGTACTTTGATTATGTATTCAATTAAGTGTATTAAATAAATTAAGTAATCGAACTGCAGTAGTAGATCGAAGAAGTTGCTCGATTCGAAATTTAGTATCATGTGACTTCAATGATATTATAATAACATGGTAACCTTAACATGATGCTACAGCATTACCTGGTATCAGCAGGATACCCAAGTCCTCAGTGGCGTAACTATACCATCTGGGGCCCGTGGCAAATTCTTTTGATGGGGCCCTATCAGTAAAAATCGTCACGTTGTACTTAGTTTAATTTTAATAAACCACTTAAGTAGTTATCTAACACTAATAACAATTTTATTTTTAAGAGCATGGGTTTATACATTTACGAGGCATGTTTTTTAAGTAAGTACCGTTTTGCGATTCCGCCGCCGCAGCGCTACGGTCGGCGTTCCGCGCATGCGCGCTGGTTACCTACATCTCTTGTCCAGTGTTGCCGACTTAGTGGATTTTCCACTAAATCTGGTGGTTTGAACCCCCTTTTAGTGGGGGAAATATTGCGTTTAGTGGCTGGTGATTTTTCTGGTGGTTTAGTGGAATAGAATTTTTCCTATTTTTTTTTTATTTAGTACATAATCACGCCAGTATAAAGTTTGGACGTTGCAGTTCATAATATTTCTAATTTATTTTAGGGGTATTTACTTTACTATGTGAGCAACACTAAATCTCTGTTGTCAAGTAACACGGGGATTTCCCTTAAAATATGTTGTTTATAGCAGTTTTCTGTCAGGTGAAGCGGGGATTTCCAGCAAAATATTTTTTATATTCTAAACTTTCTTCTTTCTCAAATTGGTCTTATTCACTGTCTGAAGTTTGTTCGCGAGGGATAGGTCACTTAATGAAAAATATGCCGAAACCTCAGTATTCTCAAAAGTTTCGGGATTCTTGGCTGCAAGACCCTGCTTTAAAAGATTGGCTTCAGATGATTGAAAGTACTACTGGCCAAGTAGCGAAGTGCAAATTTTGTGGTACCACTTTAAGGAGCCATTATGGAGACTTAAAATCACATGGAATGTCGAAGAAACATCAACAAAATGCAAAGGTAAGCTAACACGACTATTTTATTACGGTAAAGCATGGTCAATAATGTGTCCATGTGGTACCGCATTTAGCATTACCTCATATTATCTTCCTGAGGGTGTCGTAATACGTGTCTGAGGGATGTGAAAATGGCAGCAGTGCTTCCCGTGAATGCAACATTTTGCATTGTAGTGTTCATAAATCCGCCTCGCCTACCAAGTTTGATGAGTGTTAGCATAGTAGACAGAGTGCATTTATTTTTTACACGACTGCCCAAAAAAAGGAGTGTAATTTGTTTAGAGTTTAAAAAAAATTAGGGTATCGTTGGAATCCTTACATTCTTATCCCGAGTGACATAGGCTATATTTTTTTTTGGAGATAGCTGTCGTGTTTTTTTTTAAATTTATTTTTTAAACTTATTACATTATTGTAAATTGTTGCAGATTATCACTGAGCAACCCAAATTACCATTTAAACCAGAACCCATTGGAAGTCAAAAAAAGGAAGAGGCCAGGCTTGCTTTGTTTACAGCCATGTATACGAGTAGTTGACCATTTAGGTGAGGTAATCAATCATAGCCATCAAAGGGAAATAGATAAAGTACAACTACACCGAACGAAGTGCACCGCGGTCATAAAAAATGTATTAGCATCACATTTCATTGAGGTTTTAAAACAAGATATTAAGGATCAATCATACAGTTTATAGATTGATGAATCAACAGATATTGCTGTTCAGAAATATTTGGGTTTGGTTATAATTTATTATAGTAAAGCACACCAAAAAATAGTATCTACATATTTAGACCTTGCAGAGCTGCATGAATGCAACGCTGAGGGTATTGTCTCCGCTATAAAAAAGACACTTAAACGATTCGATTTGAAACTAGAGAACTTTATGGGCATTGGTACAGACAACGCTTCCGTAATGGTTGGAGTAAATAATGGAGTTTTTGCGCAGTTGAAAGCAGAGGTACCACATTTGATTCTAGTGCGTTGTTTATTTCATTCCTTGCAACTGGCTGTTTCTGCTGCTGCAAAGCAATTTTTGCCGAGGAATTTAGAATTTTTAATTAGGGAGACCTATGATTGGTTTGCTCGCTCTTCTTCTAGACAAAGTGTTTATAAGGAGCTATACAAAGCAATGAATGATGGCCATAAACCACTTAAAATCGTTCAAGCATGTCAGACACGATGGTTATAATAGAATCAGCAGTCTCGAGAATATATACGCAATGGCTAGAGCTAAAAACTCATTTTTCTATAGCCAAGATCCACGAAAGGTGTCACACAGCAGAATTATTGTACTCTATGTATGCGAACGAGATGAATTACGCATATATTTCATTTTTATATCCAATATTAATTGAGATAAACAGTCAACAAAATGTTTGAGTCAAAAGATACAGACCATACCAAATTGTGCGATGAGTTGATCAACCTGATAGATATGCTTGTCAGCAAAGTCACGTTACCTATAAATAAAGTTAATATTTTCACTCAAAATATTCGTGATTTTTTGGATCAAAGATGTTATTTGGGATTCCGATTTGAAAAACAAATACAAGAGATGAGAGAAAAAGGATTACCAGCAGCAGAGGAAGTATCAATACGGAATCGGTGTATACAGTTTATAGTTAGTCTGATTGAAGAAATTAAAAACAGGCTGCCGGAAAATGTGACTTTGATGAAAAAGATTTCTCGAGTAAGTGTTCAACAAGCACTAAATCACAACAAAGAAGATCTAATCGACATAATGTCTCAATTAAATAAAAAAACAGACTTCATTGCAAAAGTTGATGATCAGTGGCGACAAATACATTTAATGAAATGGAGAGAAACCAAAGACACAAAAAAGTTTTGGATCGAAGTGGTGCATTTTAAAGACGCTCAAGGAGAAGCTAGATTTCAAGATTTAGCGAATTTTGCAATTTCTCTTTTAATATTACCACACCCAATGCCGACGTCGAAAGATTGTTTAGCAGCATGAACATTATAAAAAATAAACAGAGGAATCGTATGAAGTTGAATCTTTTATGTGCCATATTAAGAGTACGCTGCGGTATGAGGGTGATAGGTAAATGCTGCAATGACTATGAAATTCCAATACACGTTATAAAAAAAATTGGCACCAATGAATCATATCGTTCCTTGGAAATTGATGATGATGGTGGCGGTGAAATAGAAATAGACCTGATGACGATTTGTAATAATTTTAATATGTTTCATTTTCGTAATAAACGTTTTTCATATATCCCTGCTTATTTTTCTTTCATATTAACAATAAAAAAGATTTAGTGACAAATTTAGTGGCTTTTTAACTTTGGTTGTTTTTGGTTAGTGGTTTTCTGGTGGTTTTAGAAGTCGAATCTGGTGGACAGCTCGTTCACCTGTTGGCAACACTGCTCTTGTCTACGCACTGACGCCATTACAGTCTGATTCATTGTATACGTTGTTTACTGAGTGTTTAAGATGCCTCCGACAATCGTGAGTCCCGCCGATTGTGAAGTACGGGCTGTTATACGATTTCTTAGTGCTAAAGGCGTAAAACCGATTGATATTCATCGTGAGATCTGTGAAGTTTACGGACAAAACATTATGAGTGATGGAATGGTAAGGAAATGGGTGAGAGCATTTAAAGATGGCCGCACAAATGTGCATGATGAAGAACGGAGTGGGCGTCCTTCGGTCTTTAATGAAGATTTGGTGCAGAAAGTGGAAGAAAAGGTGAGAGAAAACAGACGCTTTACAATTTCATCAATGTGCGACTGGTTTCCTCAATATTCTCGTAGTGTTTTGTATCGCATTGTGGCCGAGAACTTGAATTACCGGAAATTGTGTTCACGCTGGGTTCCAAAATTGTTGACGGATTTGCACAAAACCCAACATTTAGGCAGTGCATTGACTTTCCTTGAGCGGTACCACAATGAAGGTGAAGATTGTTTAGACCAAATTGTTACTGGTGACGAAACATGGGTGGCCTACGTCACACCAGAATCAAAACAACAATCCATGGAATGGTGACATTCATCATCACCCAAAAGAGTGAAGTTTAAGCAAACAATTTCTGCCCGGAAAATCATGTGCACAGTTTTTTGGGACAAAAAAGGAGTATTGCTAGTGGAGTTTCTGCCTCGTAATGAGACAATCAATGCAGCGTCTTATTGTGAGACATTGAACAATCTGCGTCGTGCAATCCAGAACAAAAGACGTGGCAAGTTGAGTAAGGGTATCGTTTTGTTGCATGACAATGCCCGTCCACATGTGGCTAATCGGACCAAAGATCTCATCAAATCTTTTAAATGGGAAACTCTAGATCATCCTCCATACAGCCCTGATCTGGCGCCCAGCGACTACCATTTGTTCCTGCACTTGAAGAAACACCTGGGTGGTCAGCGTCTTCAAGACGATAACGAAGTCAAAACAGTTGTGATACAGTGGTTAACAAGTCAGGCGGCAGAATTTTATGAGGGTATTCAAAAACTGGTGCCACGTTATGACAAGTGCCTCAATATTCACGGAAATTATGTAGAAAAGTAGATTAAGGTACAGGCTTTCATGTAAAAATAAAATTATTGCGATATCTTTGCACGTCTTTTTTTAATTCCAAAACGGTACTTACTTAAAAAACATGCCTCGTACATTCATTCACATTCACCAGCCTATATACGTCCCACTGCTGGACATAGGCCTCCTCTCATCATTCTTCAAGTACTGACTAATTTTAGGTAGCTTTTTATTTTTTTCTTCGGTCTCCCTCTTTCTCTTTCGTTTTTCGCTCCCACTTAAATATTTTCTGGAACTAGACATTTTAATATCTAACTTTCACAATAAACTTTACTTTGCCACCATTTGCAGATTCAATAAAACAACAAATACGAAAAATCAAAGATACAAATGACCAATTGTCAAAACAATCACACAAAGAATACGCAGTTAGTAGAGCCCTCATAAAAAAATAGCAAATCCGGGATTCCCCTAACATAGTGTTGCTAGCTCGCCCCAGCGGCAGCGCCACGAAAAATGTACTTTCTTGGTTATTAAAGAGGGAATTCCCCGGTCGTCAATGCTCACCCGCGCTGCCAACGTACCGCAACAAAATGGATGCGTTCTAAAATTGATCAACATCTTTTTGTTTAGGATGTGTTGAAATGCTTAACGATTAACTTCAAATTGTATTATGGTCTTTAGTTGTCTCTCTTTAATGGATTTTAAGCAGAACTTGAAAAAAATAAATAAAAAATATACTTTTCAAGTAAAATAATATACTCAGGTACAATGTTAAAAAATTATTTCTGAGCTCGCGGCCTCTTGGGCCGGGGCCCTCTTGGGTCGGGGGCCCGTGGCATTTTGCCAGCCCTGCCACCCTATAGTTACGCCACTGCAAGTCCTCGTCAAGTTACAGAAGAGGTATCTATCGTGTTTGGGTTTATTGGAATGGTCTCAATGAATCTATACTAATATTATAAAGAGAAAAAATTTGACTGCTTGTTTATAATGGATAAACTCAAAAACTATTCAACAGAATTCAAAAATTCGCTAGTAGATTCTAAATAAATAGATAGATGGTGATCAGGATCCGGTGATGGAGCAGACAACTATTGTCAGAATATCTACGCAGATTTCGGTGAGCCAAAATCTCGTGTCGCAATGTCGTGTATGGTCCCGGAAAGTATTTGTATGAATGTGGGGATAGTGTCGATGTTAGCGTATCTAAAATGCAAATAAAACTAAACTTAAAAATTTATAAAACCCTCGACTCATAAAAACCTCTAAAAAGTAAAAACATTATATGTACGTATTAATGGCCCTAAGTTCATGATAAGTTGTATTAATATAAATAAATCCAAGCTTCGCGCGTAGTCGTGTCGGGAGACCGTTAAGTAAATGAAGTATAAACAAAATATAAGTAAAAAAAGTAAGTATGTAATTAAATACTTTATTTACTTTTTAAGGTATTATCAAAATATTATGGATCTTGAATAAGTTCTCGCTGTTTCCTAAAAGATGGCGTTATCAGGGCTTATGTGTAAGTAATTTCATCAGTGTATGAAAGAGTAACCGAGTAATAGTGTTCTGTGAGAGTGTTACTTCGCCAGTTTAAACACCTTTTTTTGTTTGTTTGTTTTCAATGCGTTTGAGTCAAGCTAAGGAAAAACGGCCGCTATACGAACAGAGACACGACAATGTGATTTTAACCTATTTAGAAACGCTTAAATAGGAATTTCTACCCCAGCCGCCGTATTCGCCGAACATAGCCCTTTCCGATTAGTTATCACTTTTTCCATTCGATGGCATAGGCTGAGCAGCGCTTCCATTCTTATGAGGATACTAAAAAATGGGTCGATTCTTGGATAGCCTCAATATACGTATAGTTTTTCCGACATGGAATTCATATGCTGCCAGAAAGATGTAAGAAAGTGGTCTCTAGTGATGGGCAATACTTTGAGTGAAATGTTTTTACTTTGTCAAAAAAAACCCTTATATAATTCATCATAAACTTAAAAGAGCCAATAGGTACATATTATTTTTTTACTTTTTATAGGTTTTTTGAGTTGGGGGTTTTTTAAATTTTTAATATTAATATTATGATGCTTTAACAATAATATTAACGTTTCATTAATTTATCATTTTTGAGTTTACTCTTAATTCAACCAATCGTGATCGACCCCACACATTCAAGTACTAACTCAACCAAAGGGCGCCGAAAGACAATCTCGCTCTAACCTGATCAAGGGCTCGGACAGGCGCTGTTTGTACCCAATACATTTACATTTTTAAGGCTTGCGTCTTCCACTGAACACTATAGCTAGTTGTTTGCTAGTTGTTGTTGCAATATTAATCCCTATTAAATACTAGAATATTCTGTTCAATCTAAGTATTGTATATATTTGCATATACACAATTATATAAAGCAACTACTTTTAGTCATAGTACAAAAAAATACAAATTATACATAAAGCTGTGTAAATATACAGTTTATAGGAATTTATTTCATAAGATAATACATTATTGAAAAATAATCAATAAATATAATATTAAATATATTTTCAAAAGCTGCATTTCTGTTTAGAAACATACATCAATAAATAATGATTGTACATTATTGACTCCAATTTGTTCCGTTCAGTCTTCATAATTGATAAATAATGAGCAGTCATACTGTACATTAAACAAGAGTCTTAACTACATAACATGGCTAATCAAACATTATAAAAGGTCTACTTTTGTAATTATTTCGTTTATTTACATACTTCTTATATGCTTTATAGTAGTTCCAACAGCAGGAATGGTATGTTTTCCGAGATGGTTCGTGTACATTTTAAACAAGTACCTAACACTCTATCTTGCTATAGCTTGACATTAAAAACCCATTGCATACCCAATATAATCTTAGCTCAAGGAACATACCAACTCTCTACCGAGAGCCTTAACTCTTTCGTCAGTAATAACGATTTGAAAAAAAAATCGTTATAAGACATTTATTTTTATAATCACTAAACATAAATATGTAATTTTAAGATACGATATTTACGAATCCACCCAAATATATGGCTGCATATGAATTCAGTTTTATCTCATAAAAAAAAAATCATAGATAACAATTGATAAAGACTAAGCTATTACCATATTTTGTTTCAAATTTTAAAAGTAAATTATTTTTTTAAATCATGTTCCGTTCAGAACTATTGATTGATTTGATGCGGATATCAAAGAACAACTATTTATTATTTACAAACTAAAATATCTGATTTGATATATTGTGTAATATTTTTTTTTAATTTTTAAGATTTGAAGTTCTGTTATTTACTCAATTTAAAATCTCTCCTTGTACTTTTTAGGTGGATTTAGTAAATATTTAGTAACAACTAATTTCATGTTCAATAAAACAATAAAGTTGTAGTAGCTAATATAGAATTTTTACACTTCACCATAATTATATGTATAATTATGTCGTAACTTTACTGAACTCTATACAGGTAAAACGGGTGATGTTAGGTCATTGGACTTGGGAGGGCTAAAGTCCTAATAAGAAAAGATAATCATTGCAGTTTTCTTTATATATACATACTATATATATTTATGTAAGTCGGTAAATGTGTGCGTGATATTTGAATATTTTTGAATGGGCTAATTCGATTTTTGGGATGATTTAAAAATTGAAGCTTATCGAAAATTATTACAGATTATAAACATCTTGTCTCTTGCGCAAGAAGTATGTAATGCGACAGACATTGATAATGCAATAAAAGACTTTGCTCTTAGAAAAAGTTGACGAATAAGGTGTGCAGCCAATTACTTTGCATGTTTTATAAAAATATACAAGTCGTGTATTCAAATAAGTGATCTAAAAAGTTACATAACATAAAAAAAAAATACGTAATTTGTAATACATAAAATGAATTATTTGCTCTGTGTACATTATAATCAATTGATAATTATTTTATCTTATGTAACTAAATAATAATGATAATCCATCATTAATCTTATATAATTAAATACTCTAATGAGTTCAATTCGAAGACAACTTTCGCTCCAGTTGGTCGGCAACGGCTTGAAGGAAGTCCTCCGTGTGTAAGAACATGCCGTCCTTAGTGTTAGCCATACCATGGATGCAAATAACTAAATCTTTAGTCATTTTGCCACTATCTATGCATTCCACACAGGCCTAAAAATAAAAATAATTACGTTATGTAACATATTATAATGCGAGTTAATACTTTTTATCATTGCTATTGGGTGTGGTGACTGCTTTTACGTGATAAGAGTAATTAACCAAATGATAAAAATCAAAGAATGTCACATGAAAATTGTTATCACAGTGCTAGGATTCAACATTATCAGTTAACAGCTATAATTAAAATTTCAAGATATTAATACTACTGTTTCTAGTAGATACCAACCTCCTCCAAAGCAAGCGCAAAACGTTCCAACTCAAGTGTTCCATCTAATTTAGCACGATGAATAAGACCTTTCGTCCATGCGTAGATAGATGCCACAGGATTAGTCGAAGTCGGCTTCCCTTGTTGATGCAACCGGTAGTGTCGCGTCACAGTGCCGTGCGCCGCTTCTGATTCGACCGTACGTCCGTCCGGGCACATCAAGACTGACGTCATCATTCCCAAAGATCCATAACCCTACAACACATTTACATATTACATTGGTAGCCAAATAACTGTTGGTAATGTTACAGCTTTGTTCATAGTTGTGTTACTGACCTGTGCTACAATATCAGACTGAACGTCACCATCATAATTCTTGCAAGCCCATACAAACCCTCCAGAACTTTTAAGTGCTTGTGCCACCATATCATCAATTAAACGATGCTCATACCATATTTTAGTTTCCTCAAATTTATTCTTGTAGTCACTGTAAAAAAAATTAATTACTGTGTGCTGTTTTATTATCTTTACACATAAAAATGTTAAAAGTACATTATTAATTATGATTAATCCAGAATAAAAACAAACCTTTGATAGACTTCTTCAAATATGTCTTTAAATCGGCCATCATATCTCTTTAGAATTGTATTTTTTGTAGACATATACAAAGGCCATTTTTTTTGCAATGCCACCTAAACAGAAAAAGAATATTCCTTTAAATAATATGTTAGAAAATATGTAGATATTTTTTATATATCGTATCTATATTAGTGTATTTTGATTGTGGGAAAAAATTATTAGAAGTAAATATTTTGCGAATGATGATGCGAATTAAATTTGACTGCTTTGTATTTAAGCACTGCCGATTCTGCGATATTCATATCTTTAGTAAAGCAAAACAAAAAGATGTCAAAAATTAAATTTTAAATTAGCGACTCTACATTCGATTTTTGTCTTTTTATCCGACTGTAGTTGGGGGAAGAGAATATTCTCTGAGTCAGAATATTCTGGAATATTATCTTAAATTCTTTTAAGTTTCCTTCCAAATTCTCATAATTCTCGGTATGTTTCCGAGAACTTAGGCGTAAAGTGGCGAGAATATTATTGGGAATTGCCATCTCTATATCCGACTAAGGAGTTGGTAAATGTAGGCGGGGTAACTAATAAGTCATAATTCAACGTGCTCAATATCTCAGTCAACATACAGCATGCGGGTTTAATCCTACTATCTCAAAGCAACTGCCGAACTGTGCGGTTCAGAATCTCCAGCAAGCCTCGTGCGGATCGCATCGACTAACAAAAACGGTTCTAGTAAACAGAATATCCCCCGCATCCTGCATGCGGGCGCTAACGACCAATGAAAATGAGGCATAAGAGAAAAAGTACACAGCTGGCTTGTAGCTGGTCATGATATATTGCTTATTATATTGTATGTGAGTACAGCTCAAACTACTTATTTTTTTTTTATTTCTTTGGAACACCAACAGCACAAGAAAAATAGAGCAACACATAAAATTTCAATACAATAAATTATTATGTGCTAATTACAGGTATTCGGTTATATTATACAATGATGAGGATATAGTTGTAATTTACAATAAGTATATATGTAATATGTATATAAGCAAAAATTAGAGAACGAAATAGTATATAAAATGATTATATAATATCTGCAATTTGTTGATTATTGTCAACAACCAAAGAAAGACTTGGCAATTACGCGCTTGATCGTCAATGGGCTGGAATTAAATAAGTCTATCTCTGGGTGTCTGCTGATCAATTCATTGATACTTCTACTAATTCTAATGCAATAGGAATTCTGGCGGTAATTTGTTTTTACTGGATTAATATTTAATAGTTGTTTGTTTCTAAAAATTAACGTAGGCACTCGTATTTGAATTCTATTTAATAGGTCAGGACTATCCACTTTTGACTGTGCAATTTTGAATAAGTATGTTAAATCAGCCATGTATCTTCTCTTTTCGAGCGGCAAGAAATGATATTTTAAGCATCTAGAAATGATATTTTATGTAACTGATTGTAATGTATAAGATATTATTGGATTCAATTTTTTCAAAATTCAATATGCCGTCTAAGATATAAAATCAAGGAATAAAAAAATTTCATCAGATCCTATCAAGGTGGGTATCAAATTTAAAATATAAGAAGGCTATTTCGAAAATAAACAAAAAAAGTTATTTCAAAAATAAGCAAGACCAACTATTTTTTGTCTCACTGCTCTTCCTGAATTTCTGACAAATATTACTCAGAAAATATACTTGGTTATTAGTTACATATACATTTCATACATAACTATTGTAAAATTTATCATAAAGGTAACATTCATATTAACTATATTAACAGTTTTTTTATTAACTTTATTTCGATATTATTTCTTTCTTTAGTGGTTATTCAAGAAAAAATACCTTCAGATGTCTAAGAGAAGAATTTTAATATTATTTAAGGCTTTTTTCGATTTTATAATAATTCTCGTTCTTAAAAGTACGTTGCACAGAAGGGATTTAGAAATATGTATGTCATTATATTATATCCTTTTCAGTTATTAAGACAGTAAGCAAAAAACAAAATTACCAAACTAAGCGGCAGTACAAAGAAAAAGTTGAGAAACCCAATAATATGGGCCTCCCACTCCGGCAGCAATATCAAGAAATTGCAGTATGTATTCGGGTTTTAATTTTATGCCTTTTATTTTTATTATAAAATGTTTCTATAGAATTCAGTTACATTTTACGTGTTACATAAATTACCTGAAAACTGGAATGAGCAAAGGCTCGAATAGATTCGTCTGTATTGTACATTCCTAAAGCAACTCCAGGTGTCTTGAAATCAAACAGTAAATATTTCTGAACAGTTCCATCACTTGCGGTGTAAACAAGTTCCACCTGAAATATAGAAGAGTTTCTAAATATCATAAAATACATACATACATATCTTTTTAATATCATAAAATGTTTATTAATAATATCGTTAAACAATGTTGTAAGAAAGAAAATTGTTGTCATACTTTTCCAGGCTTGGGAACCACGAAATCTTGAGCTTTGTATTGATCACCGTGAGCATGTCGCCCTATGACAATGGGTTTGGACCAGCCAGTCACCAGCCTTGGAATGCTTTTGCAGAGAATTGGTTCACGAAAAACTGTGCCACCGAGAATATTACGAATTGTGCCATTTGGACTCAACCACATCTTCTTCAGTTTGAATTCTGTCAAATACACATAAATAAACCATCTTTGAGGAAGTCTATTATTTAAGATAATGTTTAGTTTTGAGTTTTAAATATTAATGTTCAGATATGTATGCAGTGATTTATGTCGATAAAGCAAATATATATTTGCTAATATACTATATTAGTATTGAAAATCATAATGAAGTATGGTATATGTATAGTGCAGTTCGTATAGTCGCGTGTTTCCTTTACTTATCTAAAAAAATACGATAACGCTATTACGAGTGAAGGGCTTTCATTTAAAAATAAATTATCTAAATGGGTTTTGGTAAAAAATAATGTTCTGTATCTATACCTACACACGTCATGACAATATTTATATGACATATAAAATATGAAACAAAATATTAGTATACCTTCTACCCTTTGCTCATCTGGTGTGATAGTGGCACATTTAATGCCGACATTGTGCTTCAGAATTGCGTGAGCAGCATCAATTGTCACCTGGTCATTTGTTGCATCACGATTTGGAAGCCCCAGGTCATAGTACAGGCACTCTAACTGTATAACAAAATACACCGATGTTATACAATATACACAACACTACGGGCTCATGCTGTGTCGTTTTTAAACAAAAAAAATCATTATAATTAGACAAACCGATAAAAACACTTTAAATTGAAAATATTTTAAATGTAATAATTAAAAATATACTACATAAGGTTTAATCGTTTATATTTAATTTAAGTACAATTTTTTTATTGCAATTGGGAGTCTATTTATCGCCCCCTAAAAACATAAGTCCATTTTATGGGATTGTAACAATAATTATATACCTATTTATTACATATATTTGTAACAGCTTCAAACGAAGTACACGTAACTTTATTATGTAAGTGCCCCTACTATTAATACAACTACATATTAAACAACCTACAACATGATATTGTTCAAACAAATCAACTAAGTAGGTATGATTGATATTATGTGACGTAACAATGATCAGACAGTCGTACAAATCAAAGCTAATGATTGTTCTGACCTTTCGTGTGAAGCATTGGTTGAAACATATACCTTATCTATCTATACTACTAGTACATAAATTTGTAGCGTCTGTCTGTAATTACAATTTTATTTTCTTTTGTGATAAAGAGTCACAAGACTCACTGACTTCGATTCTACCATTTATTAAATTTTTGTCAGTCTGTGTGTATGTCCTTTTATAATTCAAGAACGGCTAGACCAATCTTAATGAAAATTGGTATATTATAGTAAGAACATGTAAATGCGCAAATGATAGATTATTCTTTTTTTTCAAAATCTAGTCTTATATGGGTGAAAAGGGGGATAAAACTTTGTATGAGAAATGTTAAACTACTAAACCGATTATAATGCGCATGGAGATAGTTTGCAATCAGAGAACAGACGTAGGCTACTTTTTCATCAAAAATCTACCCCTAAGAAGGCGAAAGGCGGGATGAAACTTTAATAGGAAATGCTGAACCTCGGTTATGATAAAATTTGGTGCGGTGATAGAGCTTTTATTATGAAAAAACACAGGCTACTTTTTTTATCAAAAATCTACCCCTAAGGGGGTGAAAAGGTGGCTGAAACTTTGTACGGGAAATTCAGATAGTTTGGCACCTGGGAACGGACATAGGCTACTTTTTTATCAAATTTTTGAATGGGAAATGCTAAACCACTGCACCAATTATGACGAAATTTGCTACAGAGATAGTATGTGGCCGGACACAGACGTAGGCTGTTTTTCAAAAACCACCTTTGTAGGTACATAAATACATCTACATCTACAGGTACATCTACTAAGACAATCCTGGAAAGCCGCGGAAAAATTGCTATCGGTAAAAATCGGTATGTATGTTTCTCCTTTATGCGTTCCTACACCATTCATCCGAATGCGATGAAATTTTGGTGAGCTGTTCTGCGTACGGCAACGAAGATTGGTAATTTTGTAAATAAAGTCGCGGGCAAAAGCTAGTCTATAGATTTAATAAAGCAGTAGAAACCGTGTTTATTCTGTACTACAAATTTATCTAAACTGGAATTTATATATGTATATTGGAAAAAAGTTATCGTCATTTGAAGATATTTTTTAATTATAATAAAGCAGTAAAAACCGTGTATGTAGAGTGTACACGCTAATCTCAGAAACTACTGAACAGGTATTCTTGCGGTTTTCACAGGTAGACTAAGCAGCTTGAAGCAACATTTAGACTTTGTTTCATTGAAATCGGATGACAGTGAAAAAAGTTACCGTCATTTAAAGATAATCCCATCAAAAACAAAAAACGTAAAAAAATGCCGTCTAGCAACACAGATGGTCCACTACAAAAAGTTGTGAGATCTCATGTAAAACCGAGTCAGTTATTTTAATTAGTATCTATGGAAGGACCTATTCAACAACTTCGCACGGCAACATAAAAACATAAGAATAATCTATTTAAACTACTCATAATCGAACATAGTGCTGCAGGCCTAATTTATGTAAATATGTAAACAAGCACAAAGCGCTCAGATCGCTAATATTAGGTAGATTTTATTATATTGCCGTGCCATGCAGTATTTGGACAGTTGCCTCCAGACATTGAAAAGTAGTATGACTAGTATGATATGTGATGGTACAGTGGTAAACTGCCTATTGTACGCTGACGAAGCTGTGCTTACAGCACCATCAGAAGCAGAGTTGCAGACACTAGTTACGTGCATGAAAGAAGACTGTGAAGTGAAAGGATTGAATATGAATGTGAATAAAACTAAGGTTCTGGTGTTTGAAAGAGAAGATGTTTAGACAAAGTGTGATATTTTATTGTGTGATATAAGTGTGATATATGAGTAAATGGAAAATGACTAGAACAAGTGAAAGAAATTGTATATCTGAGGAGCGAGTTTTCGAGGGATGGAAGATGTGAGTTGGATGTGGAGAGACGGGTAGCAGCCGGCAATAAAGTGAACGGTGCTCTGTCTGCATTAGTAGGCAGTGTGAATATACCTAACTCAGCCAAAATAGCCATACACAATGCGGTGTTGGTGCTAACTTTATTGTACGGTAGTGAGGCCTGATTATGCCCGAAATCGAGTGAAAGTAAGATAAATACAGTAGAAATGCGATCTCTTAGAAATATGTGCGGTGTCACCTTGCGGACAAAATAAGCAATGAAGAGATACGCAGTATGACAGGGTTGCACGACGGTGTTATTGTAAAAATGAGGAAAGGAATGCTAAGATGGTTCGGGCACATGGAAAGAATGAGGGATGAAAGACTGACGAAGAAAATCTATAAGAGCGAAAGTGAGTGGTAAAAGAAGGCAAGGAAGATCAAGGCGGACTTATGAAGATCAAATAGCTAGAGTGTTAGCTGACAGAAATTTTAAAAGCACTCGCATACCTAGGCGAAAATATGTGAGGAGAATGATGAGATTTGAAGAAGCGAAATAAATATGTAAGGATCGCGATGCTTGGCGCTCCGTCCTCTCTGACTACCCCGTTAGGGATATGGCGTGAAGATATGTATGTATGGATTATTTTTCATTAATGAATAATTAAATTTCGGGATTTTTCATTTCTTCCTTCCTTTGTAGGTTAAAAACGCTAACTAAAATTCAAAATTTGAAGTTTGTGAGACTGCTAGAAGCTACCTTATAATTTTGATGATCGGTGACAAAATTAAGGAAATTTGACTTGCAATGGTTTTTAAACTACAGGTTCAAATTGAATGTAATATGGAAATGTATCTAGTTATATTATGACCTCTTAATAGTCATTGAAAATTCAGACTTCTTGCGTTATCCGCAACGAAGTTACAGGGGGGTCAAAATTGCCGTGAGTCGCTTCGAGAAAAGGATGGTACGTCTGTTCTCAACTTGGCGGGGGCACTGCCGTACCCCCAGACTTTTAATTCGCCTCTCGCCTGTTACAGGGTGGGTGCGTAATAAAACCAACTTTCACGCGGACTTAGTATAGTAGTATACATAATTAGGTACATAAATAATAGTATAAATAATAGGTACATAATTAGAGATGATGTATAGCATTAGTCATAATATATGTATGTATTTACTTCAAAAACTTTATGCAACAGTTCTAAATAAGTGAATAACTTTTCACGCAAATACACAAATTCGTAGTGCGCACTACGGGTAAAGATAGAAATGGTTAACCTACTTTCAGAATTTTCAAGTTGCCTATATGCCCTGAGAATCACTACGCTACGAGCGCTTCAAAATATAATGTAGGTACCTGCTTACCTACATTATATTTTGAAGCGCTCGTAGCGTTAGTTAGCGTAAGTTTCTGGAAAAAACACTTATGGGGTTGAAAAAAAAAGAGTCATAGTATGGAAAAAATTCTCTAATGAGATAATGAAAAAAAGGCTCTAATGAGGTTTAAAGTAGAGGGTCTAAAATAAAAAACATAAAAAATCATTCGCTCGTATTATTCGTTCAAAAAAATTTATAACTTAATAAATATTGGTTGCAATTTATTTATTTTTTACTTTTTTTAAATAACTAATTGTCAGGGTAGACAATGTCAATACAAAACTACGGCACGGAATTAACACGGAATGTACGCTAGGAATGCACGCCATTACCCGACATCTTGTCTTCTACACTTTCACGCTTCTCTTTTACTGTAACTTTGTTTCTGCTTTTACAGATTGTTCCTGCTTTTACATCTTTTTTCATACAATCTTTTATACCGCAGCTATGTTTTGCCGCAAGGTAGTCTCGCCAGTCCAAATAAATTCAAAATATTAAATCCATATGAAGCTAAAAAGGAGGTTTTTTTGGTTCGTACCTTTACTCGTACAAGGTACAGTAAAAAAAAATGTTTTTGCCGTAGCAAGGTTTATAAGACTACTATATACTTGTGTACCCACCCCCATGTATTATTCATTATATGTATACGAAACCGTGATAGGTGGTGATAAACTATTTCTTACAAATTCACTTACGCATAGTGCGTACTAAATCAGAAATAGATTAATATAAGCTGTTACGTTGAAGCACTGAAAATAGATTGGTCTTGATTTCAAAGGTCTGTTTCACTTTCACGCTAGTGCCGTTCTTCAGTCAGGCACTTTTTAGAATAAGTGTAACGTACCTACATATGTAATTATAATCTTCAGCCAATCACTGCAATTGTGCAGCGAACGAAGCATAACAGCAGTACCACGTATAATGGCAACCAACTAACTGTGGAAGTACCCAGTAACACTAACTCCACCGTAATTTAAATGTTCTTTTCTAAATTAGAACGAACAAACCAGAAGTCTTTTGATTCTAAGGTAGATAAATTAATTTCCGAACTAGTCCCAATAATTTTTAATTTGT
This sequence comes from Zeuzera pyrina, assembly GCA_907165235.1. Classification (NCBI taxonomy): domain Eukaryota; kingdom Metazoa; phylum Arthropoda; class Insecta; order Lepidoptera; family Cossidae; genus Zeuzera; species Zeuzera pyrina. The sequence continues at coordinate 15,982,845 of OU015617.1, forward strand.
GATTCTCGATAAGAGGCTGCCTGTGCGGCCAAACGCAAGCACATTCGTTCGTTACCCCGCGCCCTATAATGGTATAGCAGCTAAAAAGTTGTTTTTCTTTATTGCGGTTTGATCATATTTTAGTACGGAAAGCTGTCGAAATTTGTTTTTGTAAAAAAAAAAATTTTTCAAGAAAACTACATTACCAATTAAAAAAACTGTTTTGAGATGTTTCAGATATTACAATTAGGTACCTATTCATTGCTGAAAAAATCATTTTGAAATTTTGTACAATTACAGACATTTAACTGATTTTTTATGAAAAACGGGGCTTTTTGGGACTTCTCTATCGAAATTTTTTCCCAATAAGTAGTGTTTCCATATTTGTAGGTTTGAAGATAAAAAGTTGAAATTGTAAAAGTAAATTGTAAGTTTGTAAATATTAACGTTAGGATATGTAAGTATACTTTTTTGTTATTAATAATAAATTGTAAAAGTATATCCTAATATCTAACTCTCAATCTCCTTATAGGTATTGAAATCCAGATCACCAAACACACAAAAGTTTGCATGTATTGACAATTAATTTGTGACCAATATTATGTAGGTAGTGGCCTTTAATTTTATTCCCATTTCCACTTATATAAATATACATTAAAATGTTATAGTAGCTCAATTTGATAAAGTACCTTCTAATATTAACTTGAACAAGTAAATAAAACCTACCATTATACAATTTTGTCCGGTTACCCATTTAATTTATTTTTGTATTAATTACGCAGAGACGAACGCGTGCATACTACATCAATAGATCTAGAAATATCTATTGATGTAGGAGTCGTAGAGACCAAACGGGGCCTCGTTCGATAGCTAAAAACTTACACAATAAAGCGATGATAAACACAAAAAAAATCTGTTTCAATAAGGGTTAGAAAAACATTTACAAAAAAGATGTATGCACAAAAGTGCTTAAAGGGAATTTTCAATTTTCTAAAAAAAAAACTATTACCTATCTTTTTTATGGACATTTTAGATAGAACATAGAATAATGCTCTAACAATTCCAAAAATTTCTAAACGAGGGTATTCTTTGTGTGAGCAGGTAAAAAAGAATATATTGTTAGTGAAATACGGTCGTCCTCAAAAAAAGTAAGCAAACGGTCGTCCTGTGCCAGTTGCCACGCATTGTGGCTACACTAGTTTGTTGTTCATATTCTTGTTTATGCCTTGTTAGAAATTCCTGGAATTGTCAAATCACTTTATCTGTACTGGAATAAATGGGCTTTTATAGATGTCACAACTTCTTAATTATCAGACTTAGAACTAAGATTTGTCAGTTTTTAGCAAAAAGCCCTGTTCTATACAAAATATGCATAAAAAGATAGTTTCGTTTTTTTTTAGAAAATTGAGAAAACTGAAATTAATGCACTTATGTAGTTTGTACACAATGAATATGTTTACATTTTTTTTGTACTTACTTAAATGTTTTTCTAACCTTTATTGAAATAAATTTTTCTATGTTCATCATATTTTATTGTTTATTGTGTATGTTTGCCAGTTGCCAGTTGCTATTGAATGAGACCCCTTTCGTGATTGTATGACCCCTACATCAATAGCTATTTCTATATTGAATATTGATGCTTGCGTTCGTCTTTGGGTAATATAAAAATAGAATGGCCACCATTCCAAAATGGTTGGAAGAGCACCTTGGTGGCTAAAATGTCGATAAATTGACAATACCTTTGAAGGCTACGACTACCACAAGCCCAATTGTATAAAATAATAATTATCATATGAATATTTATAGTTGTCCTGACCTGAATGGCTCCAATGTTTTACAGCTGTTTATAGTATCAGTAAATATAACTACTGATAATAGTTAAGCAAGTGCTTACAATAGACAGAAAGATTTTGCAACATTAAACTATGTAAAAATAACATATAAAAAATAAATTACAAGAGGGTGAGTAACTGTAACTTTTTACTTTTGTTTTCAAACAATACAAACCAGCAAACACAAAGTTTTCAATACATATACTATCAAGTCTGTGTAGGATTCACATCATAACAAATTATTGTTTCATAGCATTCCAATAACATATAAAACATAATGATAACCACAGATAGTAACTTTAAAGTTTCTCTGGTATTTTTTGTGGACTTCAAAAAACTTTTTCTTGTTAAGTACATTGCTAATGTAAAAAAAAACACTTTATCTGTAAAGTTTCTTAGGTATTTTTTATTGACAGCAAAATATGTGTTCTTGTATTAGGTTTCTTTACATTATTAATGTAAAGAAAATTTAACACATAATAAGGCTTACATTTAAATGTCAGTTAAATGAAAATGGATTGGGAATGTATGAAGCAATTTCTATATAGTTATCTTTTTATATTTTCGATAGACCCATTGGTGTGAACATTGGAAACTCTTTCTTTTAAACCAGAAGTTCCAAGTTTGATCTTCAGCTACATCTATTTAGTATATAAACTTCTTGATCTATAAAAGTTTGCCAGTCTGAATGTTACTGAGTATTCCACTGAGTTAATTGATTAATTTAAGGCCTTACGATTGATTTATTTAAAAATTATTATTGTTTTGAAAGAAATAACTTTAAATAAATTATTTACTATTGCCTTGAAAGAACATATAATATTATTTAAAAGTGATATTTCTTGATTAATATATTGTAATATTTATTTGAGTTGCAGATGAATAATTGCATACATATTTTCACACTGTATCCTTGAAGAGGTAGTCAGAAAAGACGGAACGTCAAACTTCGCAGTCTTTGCTTATTTCTTTCGCCTCCTCAAGTCTCGACATTCTTCTTACACACTTTCGCCTAGGTTTTTAGAGTTTAGAGCGCTTCTTATAATTCTGTCAGCTAACACTCTGGCTATTTGATCCTCATAAGTCAGCCTTGGTCATCCCTGGCTTCTCCTTCTCTTCATCAATATTTCATCACTCATTCTTTTTATGTGCAATTATAATTTTTATATTCTTAATTGTTTAATTAAGTATACAGTCTCAATTAAGTCTCGACATAAAATAATATGTATACACAACAAAATGTTATATTAAGACACTGAATATTTACTACTGGAATCTATTCTATAATTTACTGTAATTGACTTAAGATAATGATCTACATAAAAAAGTTAGATAACATGGATGGTAACCTGTTATAAATATTACTTTGGGGCAATAATGTCAATTCTGACAGTCATGTTAATGTATTTATGTTATAAGTTAGACTATAATAGCCTATATCCCTGCAATTAATTATATTTTTTTTTTACTGCTAGGAAGGCGAATGAGCAAACAATCCACTTGGTGGTAAGTTATCTAAGGGTCATGGACATACACAAGTCAAAGGCTTCAAGGCTAAGAAAGCATTTTACATTGCAAATTGCATTGGCAAACCTTAGGACTTAGATGTTTTGCCTATCGTAACAAAAATGTCATCGCCTGTTTTACCCACCACATCTATTTGACGGATGGCGATTTGATTAGCGAGTAAGATGATGGTAGCATGGATGTGATAGCATGGATCACATACAAGGTCATACCACCTACCTAATCAATTATGATTGTTACTATTGTTACTGTATGATACTAATACCACAGATTAACTAGTTACTAACATAAACTAATACTAAGACCCTGTCATGAAGTACTGGAAAACAAAAAATGCTTCATACACTTCTCATACATCTATACTAATATTATAAAGAGGTAAACTTCATTTATTAGTATGTAATGAATAAACTCAAAAACTACTCAATCAATTTCAAAAATTCTTTCATCTATGGAAAGCTACATTATCAGTATTGTGTATGTGTAAACTAATAGGATGCATGTGTACATATAGTTGTTGTTATCTGTGCCTGTCAAAATGGATGATGATTAGATTTGTAATACCTGTAGATATTACGAGAATAAAAATATATAATTTGGCGAACACTGGTTTTAAATTGCTGTACATAATAATCAGTGAATAACATGGACTGTATATTATTTTCAAAAAATTTCATCTCGTGCGAAGCCAGGGCGAGTCGAAGCCGGGGTGGGTCGCTAGTACATGATAAGCCTACTACATGAAAAGTGGAAAAGCTTAAAATGAGACTTGAACTGGAACAAATTCTAGCAAAAAAAAAATCTATTTTAGTCAAAGAATCTTTGATTTTAGTATAGCATTACTAACGTTAAGTAATAATATTTGCATGTAGAGTATATGTCAAACCTAAATAAGGAACTATTGGTTAGTATAGAATTTAGATGTCCAGGATGTCATGGGCTAAATGTGAGAGCTTGGAAATAGGTACACCTTCCTTTTGTGTGAAACTTTTAAGCTCATCATAATTTAATATTATTATGGATGAGCAGCCATTGGCTGATGTATTCACATCTCAGTGGGTTTTATTTGACTTGAACCCATGGTCAAGCGACACTTAAAACTATTTAAAGTCTCTGCCGATACCACACTTTTTGGGAGCTTGTGCCAAATATCCACTATGCGATTGTTCAACAGTGACAGGCTACCGAGGAATTTAACATTTACTTTATGTGGTGTAAAAAGTATAAGGTGAACTTGAACAGTAAACAAAAAATTGGTGCATTTAATAGATTCTGAATCTGCCATCGGTGATTCGGATGCCCCATACTATATTGTATGAAGAAATATTTTATTAAATTTGACCAACTTCTACTGTGTAGATTCTTTTGCTCCCGTATAATGAAATAAATACTTACATGAAACTGATCTGCATTAAAAAAGATTTTTGCCAATTTTACTAATTTATGTGGATATCTCACGCTTGACCAAAAAATCGATAATGCCAAAATTGTTATCACAAAAAAAGACCAAATGGTTCCTAAAACAGTTCCCCTGTATCTCTTATAGATTCGGATTTAACCATACTGTCCCAGTTAAAAAAAAAACACTGTATAGGTACTGATATCATTAATAAATAATAATAACATACCTTAACATAGGGAAAAATCAGTTTTTCTTTTATCTTTTCCCAAATAATACGTGTCATCTCATCACCATCCATTTCCACAACAGGTTTTGAAACCACCACTCTTTTAACACTGCCATCTGTGAATTAAACAACAATTGAAAAAATATAAAAACATTAATTTCGAAGTCTTTAAATACCCAAATACAATAAACTCTAAAACTAATAAAAGTGTTGTACCTAATAGGTACCTATTTTCATTCAATGAGCAGTTCGAACAAAGAATTCACAAAACTATTTAAAAGGTATGAGTGAAAGTTTGCTGCTAACGTTTCCGTCCCCATAAAATTATTCTTTCTTTCTTAGTTACTTTTAATTTTTACTCACAATTTCTATATGACGTTATTGTATTTTTCATAAAGACCATAAGGCGATGAGTGTTATTATTAACCATTATTTTTTCACTTAATTAAAATCACAGTGTGTTAGGTTAACCGGCAAAACTAAACAGACACTCGGCAATAATGAATGCAATCACAAGCACCAAACAAAAAGCGATCTCGAACGACGGAAAGAAAGAACCACCAAACAGTAGGGTATGTGCAAAAGTAAAAAAAAAATTAAAAGTAAAACCACCGCGCCTGAGTCTGACAGCTCTGGCACCTACCGCCTACATGTCACACGTCACCTAGTCACTAGGGTTGTATCGATTGTTAATATGAGTATTCATACTCATACTAGCTCTTTATAATATTATCATACTTCGTAATAACATTTCAACGACTTAATAAATAAAAGTCTTTTTTAACGACTGTTCACCACGCTCGGCGTTACCAATTACAAAACAAAAATTGACAGAAATAATGCAAGCAATATTGCTATTCGGTTCGTAATTCGTATGCAGTTTATTTTGTTTTCAGGTATGTGAGGTTATTTAATAACAACTTACTGTAACATACATATTACATAGCAACAGCTATTTAATTGTTATGTTTGAAATAACGGTTTTTAAATCTTCGCTGATTTTCTGCTTCTAGTTTTAGGTTCATTAACATAATACTGTGCTGATGAATTACATCTAAACGTTCCGCCACCAACTGATTAACCTCCTTTTGCCCTCATGTATAAATATGGGATAAATAGAGATCTAACGAGAGTTCTGGTTTCCGACTACTCTCCGAAACCAGGGCCGCGCTGACTCTATCCAGTGCTCGTATCCGAAACATACAAATCTGTAAGACGAAACTTTTAGGCTTGGGAAGTACAAGTAAGATTCACTCACCAACGATGTAATGCCACACAACGAACTCGGAATACGTATTTACCAAAAGACAATCCGTTTTCTTTCAATCACTTCATAATCGTTAGCGCAAGTGAGTTGGCCAGTTTTTATTATTTGTTGTTTTACTTTAGAGTTTATAGCATAAGCACACCAAGTTTGATGCATGTACGTAGTACCATTTTTAAGATTAAGCAAAAACCATGACGTAGAAAAATTTCGTTTCTTGTATTGAATAGTAACTTAATTTTGTTACTTTTATATTTTTTTCATTAGTCGTTAGGATACATTTAAAAGTAATACAGGTGAATGGACGGAGACGCCGTAAGCTTAGTAATGGGATACTATTGACACGTTTCGAGTACGAACCTCTTAAAATCAGTCAAATTTGAATTTTACTCGCACGTAGAAGGTTCTGCACTTTAATTTTAAATTTGTCAGTGGCTTCTGAACTTGATTTTTTAATATATGTGAGACCATAAAACTTTCATTTTATTTTTTAATCTTTCTGTGAACTTAAGGTAAAGCTTCATGTTCGTTAAAATTTTTATAGTTCTCAATCCAGTAGTTTCCTAAATACAGGAAGGAGGGTGTTACTGATTGACACCTTGCGATGTCTCTATTACAAATATATTTTACATATTTCTGAATAAAACCCCGTATCTTTGAATTATTTTATCTGTGTGAAACGTACGTATAGCGAAGTGGGAGAGAATATCGAGAATATAAAAGAGGTGGCTATGTTGCCACAACAGAATATCTTTTAGTATTGCTAACAGGGGCCAATAATATCTAGTTCAAATTCAAATTTGCCCTGTTTTTAATTTACATTGTTGCGTTCAAAAGGAACATTCAAAAAATGGAATTTCTATGCGAAGTATGATGACTTCATGACTTATTCCCACCGAAAATCCACGTAACATTGATAATAATATGCAAAATACCAGCAATGAATTTAAACTTTTAAAGTACCGACACATTCCCATTAAAATAGTGTGCATAGAAGTACATTCAAAAAATACGAAATGCCCTTTCTTAAAATATGCATTTGTATGCCTATTTTTGATGTACATTGACCGAATAAGCTCAATATTTCAAATGTATATTTCAAATGGTCAATTCACTTTACATAAGAAATTCATTTATTGAAATATTATTATAAATATTGCCTTAAATCAGTCGAACGACTTAACTCGCATTGTCGCGATGCATCCGAGCTTTTCTACAACTCAAAAATTGGCATAGCCATGAGTGTATCAGCCTTTAACAATATATCCTATTTATCGAAAGACCCTAAAAATAAAAAAAATAACTTTCGTAAAAATGCTATTTTAAAACAATAACATGTACTTTCAAAGTTTAAGTAATTTTGGAGCAAAAATGTAAATATGTCCTTCCAGCGAAATTTAAAATTTTTAATTTTTTGAAATACATTCTAGAGATATGTATTGCTCACATAGGCTTTATACAGGAAATATTTATTATTTTCTACAAAAACATCACTTCTGAAAAAAGGAGGTCATGTTTTGTAGTTACATATTATATTAGCAGCAGTAAAGCGACGATACTGAATTAAAATTCTAATAATGTCGGGTCAATGTCGGGCAATTCACTACGGACACTACGGATCGGGTTTCCCGATCAACCGAATAATCCATACTTCCATACTAATATTATAAATACGAAAGTCTGTCTGTCTGGTATGTTTTCGCAACTAAGTCCCAAGACGATTTCTATGTAATTAAGCATGGAGATAGTTTAACACCAGGGGACGGACGTAGGCTACTTTTTTTTAAAAAATCTACCTCCGAAGGGGTGAAAAGAGGGATGAAACTTTATAAAGGAAATGCTAAACCACTGAACCATTGTGCCCGAAAACAAATGTAGACTACCTTGATTTTCAAAAAATGAAATATGTTTTTTATATAGGTATGTGACGTTATCATAAATCAAATATAGCGGATGGGAAGTAACTTTTTTCAATAACCAACATTATGGATATCAAATGAAATGGGATATACAGGAGAAGGTTTCTGTATATGTGACGTCATCATAAATCCAATTTCGCAGATGTTCCATAATAGTAATATTGAATAACTTTTTTGTTCAACGCCAACAATATGGATATCAAATGAAATAGAATACGCAGGGGAAGTTTTTTGCATATAAGATGTCACCATAAATTTAATATGGCGCATGATGTGCGATAGGAAGTATCTTTTTTCAAGACCTCCGACAATATAAGTAACCCGGGTAACCTCAGTATCCCGGAGAAATTAAGCAAAAATTTTCCACGCGGACGAAGTCGCGGGTACAGCTAGTATTTGAAATAATAATAACAAAGTTGGCAATTTTTTACTACAGACGTTACAATTTATCGGCGTTGTCGGCTGATTGTTCCAACAAATTGTAACGTCTGTAGGCACTATAAATCACATAAAAATTTACAATGGAACGGGTACGGTATGGAATTCAAATTTATTGCGTTTAGGAACGAGTAGTATATTTGTTCTGTGGTTGGAATGATTATTCTACATCACTAGTAAAATGTTAACGTGCGTTTACGTTTCTTTTTCTGTTGACTTTTGAAGTTTCAATTTTGTATAGTTTACCGCTCAGGTGTACCGCATTGGGCAGTTCACAAAGTATTTGGGGAGTTTACACCACGTTTACACGTTTATACGACGGCTTTTTGTTTGCACTTTTAACAGGTGATTTGTAATTTTTGCTAATATTTTAAGTCTTAGATCTATCAAATTTAAATCACATATTTATATAATTCAACTGCTGCATGCACATAAAACTGGAAAATCTATAATCGAGCTAAAACATGTGTATTTCAACCGAGTTAAAACTTTAGCGATTTGCTGCTTACAGCGTTAAATTAACTTAATATTTTTTTGTTTTTTGCATATTTTTTTTAATACTGATTACAACCGCTTTATTGAGGTAAGGTGAGAATATAACTAAAGCATTTCTTAATAGATATGGCTTAAAAGAAATAAAAAACATTACTTAAATGACACGTATTGTAGTATATAATATGAAATGCTGTGATTCTGTAATTAATTTTTTTTAACATTTTAATATTTAATTACCATTTAAAATATATTTCAAATGTTTAAAAATAATACAAAAGAAATGCTGCATTGTGTATATGTATTAGGTAACTGGGTAACTTTAATTCTTTGTTTTGCAATTTTCTTTTACAAAAATTAATTGCCACTAATACTATGTACATTAAAGTTGAAACTAAAAATGTTTATTAAGAAATATTAAATATATTTGACAGGTTCAAATAATACTAAATTACAATAATAAATGAAACAGCATTGCCTGGAAAGCTACTTAGGAACACTTAGATACATTAAAGCTTTTTGGGAATTATTTGAGAATAATTAAATAAATATGCGAGGATCTAATAGATGGCACAGTAGTAGACTATTGCAGATGAAATCACAAGGTGCAGCTAGTGTAATATTTACACATAATACACACATACATACACACATGTATATATACAAGCTGTTACCTGCCCGCCTCCTGTGCGTTAATGAAAATTTTATACCTGTAGTAGATTTTGTTTCAAAAATTGTGGTGTCTATAGAATTCAGAAAATAAATAGCCTTAAACCATCTACAAACAATTCTGCATCGTATGGTTATAGTCCCTTACCAATACATTCAGTAGTTTTCACATGATTGCATGATAAAGAGCACCATAATAAAAATGTATGCATTTATAACAAGAACTTGCATTAAATGTAATTTCTACTGTACTTAATATGTTTAATTCACAAGTCATAAGTACCTAATTTAAATACTAAACATATTTTTCATTAATCTCATCATTCTCCTCACGCATTTTTGCCTAGGTATGCAGGTGCTTTTGACAATAACGTCATTTATGTAATTTATGTACTTACTGCAAAACAAGTATCTAGTATAAATACTTTCAAGCAGATATATCAGCTCACATTGCACTTTGCAATTTATAAGATTTTATTTTAAAAAGGAGGCTATGGAATTATGTAAAGACCATAATGCTCGTCGCTCCATTCTTTCTAACTACTTTTCCTCTCTGACTCTTTTAGGGACACAGCATGATAATATGTATGTATTTAAAAAAAATAAACATTTAAGTTTACTGACACACACAATTATAAATGTGAAATAAAATAAGGAAAAATTAAGCTATTATTAGTGATCACCAAATTGTAATGTGGCTAAATTTCTTTGTCTGTATTTTTATCTGCTTAGTATTATGTACGCACTACAGTATTCTATTTATTTTATAGGGACAGATCATGATGTGTGGTTGCACCAGGGTATTTCATGTGTGCAAACCACTACCCAAGAAATGGAATGTTAGATTCTCATCTTCAACATCATCACCTCAAGTTCCCGGCATACCATATACAAAACTCTCTGTTGGTGTTCCTAAAGAAATCTGGCACAATGAACGAAGGTAACTTTATCTTTTATGCTTATTCTATATTAATAGCATCTTACATTTATAAAACAATTTTTTTTTTATATCTCATCAAATCTTTCATACTTCAGCTATTTTTGGCAGCAAGGTGGTCTGCCATGGTTTCTTTTTCATGTACACAGACTCTTTCACCTCACATCTCACCATACATTACACTTTTTACCGTTTCCAATCGTATTCCTTCCACACTATATTAATAGAATCTTACATTTACAAAACAATTTTTCTCTTTTTTTTTATACATCTCTTTCATCAAATCTTTCATACCACAGCTATTTTTGGCAGCAAGGTGGTCTCCCATGCTTTCTTTTTCATATACACACTCTTTCACCTCATCATCCAGCACATGTCACGCCAATGTCTATCGTTCCTAATTGTATTCGTTCCACACAGTTCTTTCGCAGCCTCCCTTAATCATACTATCCCTTAAGTTCTGCCAAAATTCTTTAATATCTTTGCTCATCACTTTCAACTTATCATCAAACTTATGGGATACTACCCTTTCATATTGATTCCTGGTAGTTGCATTTCAGTTTCCAGCTCTTGATGCAACAGACTCCTGCAGGCTTGGATGCTATGCGATATCGCCCATTCTGCAAACAGACCCCTTATTTCAGTTATCTCGAGAAAATGGCCTGTTCCTAATTCGGCTCTTCTATGTGCTCTCGTGTCCATAACTTGCTTTTCGAGCCGGCTGTTCACTAGAAATAAGTCAATTGTACTTCTCTCATCCTTCCTTTCCCACATGCACTGATAAATCTTTTTGTGCTTCAATGTAGTGTTAGTAACAAAAAGATCCCTTTCCATAGTCACTCCTACCACAATCCTACCAGCATCATTCACTCTGTTGTCTCCATACTTGCCTAGGACAGAGTCATATCCTATTCGAGCTGTCCCGACCCATCCATTCATGTCTCCACATGATATAATCCTCTCATTCTCTTCAACCGTCGCTAGAACTTCCCTTACATTCTCCCAAAACATGAGACCCACCCAAACCGACAGAGGATACTGGGTCATACACCACTAAGACAAAAACCCTCGTCAACCCTATCTTGAGACGCACTCAGAGCAGTCTCGGCTTTACACACTTTATTAACACATTATATGAAGTTATAAGTTCATTACATGTTTATAAAATAGTTAACATTCTGATAAAATTAAGTAAATAAACTATACTTGTATAATTTTACACTGCCCATTCGGGGTGAATAGGGCACAAAGCGACATGTTCACGCTACTCCTAATGTTAATTTAGTTTTGGCATGGAAGTGTACATTAACATAATATATTATTTCGGAACACAAGTTTACGCTAATAACTAATTAATCTGTGGCACAGGCATGAACATATTGTGTATTCAAGCTTTCTTTTTTTTAGAGTGGCTGTTGTACCAGCAGTAGTTAGTAAATTAATAAAGAAAGGCTTTAATGTAAATGTGGAAGAAAATGCTGGGGCATTGGCCAATTTCTCTAACAAAACATATGAAGAGGCGGGAGCAAAAGTGACCAACTTAAAAGATACTTTTGAATCTGGTAAATTCCCTATTTTAATTATTGTGTCATAGGTTCCCAATTTTTTTCGGTCTAGAGCCCATTGACAAAGTCAAATAGTTTCATAACAATTTCATATCCCTCAGCTTCAACATACATAAAATTTAAATCACAATTTTGATTGAGAATGCTGTAATTAAAGTTTAAATGTGAAATATCAAGAGTATGTATAGTCTTCGGCATGTAACTTGAACCATCATGATACTTATTACCAATCACTGCTGAAGCTACATAAGTGTTTCTAGTTACAGTGTCCATTGATGGATAGCAGGAACCACTTGGGAACCTATGATTTAAGTATGTTATTATTAGTGATGTACCTACTTATACTAATCAATGCTATTTTTTCAGATATTGTTCTTAAAGTCCGTCCATTAATAACAGATGAAGTACAAAATATAAGAGATGCTAGTACGTTAATATCTCTCTTATATCCAACTCAAAATCAAGACTTAATTAAAAGGCTTGCAGATAAAAAAATTAATGCATTTGGTGAGTTTTTATCATTTCATTAATAATTTTTTAATTTTTAGGTATCTTCCGCCCAAAATTCCAAATCTACATGTGTTTCGCCTCTTACCGAAACATCCCTTGGATATCTCAGAGATCAGACTCAGTCAGCTAACTAGGTAGCACCGAATCAGTTATTAAGATTCGGTGCTAGTTACTAGTTAGCTGATCGAATCTGATCTCTGAAATATCTTGAGGATTTCATTCGATTAGCTAACTAGTTAGCGCCGAATCCGATAATATGATTCGATGCCAGTTATCTGATCGAGTCTGATCCCTGGAATGTTCTGAGGATGTTTCGTTAAAAGGCAACACACGTGTCGATTAAGTTTGAAATTTTGGCCAGAAGATGGCTAAAAGTTATTAGAGTTAATTACATGGAATGAATTTCCGCCAAGTAACACCTGACTCTATACCTACAAATGATAAGACATTTTAATAATGTACCTGTTGTTCCTTTTCCGTAACATGTTTTCCATTTGACATTACATAAAGAATTATGTAACTGTGTTCTATGTTCGTATAAGACTTACTACAGTTTATACTTATAATACTGTTAAGGCGACGCATTGATAAACAATAATTTAATCTAAAATAGACCTACTGTATGCAAACGTGCGCCCGCTAGCTTACGAAAAATACGAAAAAGCAGTTATTTTCGTTTATTTTAAAAACTGTAATTAATTTTTAAATATCCAACTGGCATTTTAAAGAATATGTTTAGATTAAACTATACAGAAAATTGACAAACATAAATCGGTCACGTTACTCTGAAAACTGCAAATCTTTGTTTTAAAAGAGGTTCCTTTGGTATTTTTCCTTGTGTTACAAAAGTTAGCCAATCGTGTATAGCAACTGGGAAAATAAGGTCAATAAAATAAAGAATCAGGTTATCAAATATCACTATCACACGTTTTGTAGTCACTTAGGAAAATTGAGGTCCGTGCAGTCAAAATTTCCAATGCGTCGCTTTAAATTGTAGATTTAATTACCTTATCATGGCGTGTGTACAAGTTTTCTTTGTATGAAAAAGAAAACCTCGACACAAATAATACTACAATAATACAAATAATATGTAATTTTATGTAAATTTAGATCCATAGTTTAAATCATGAAAAATTTATTTCATATTGGTTTTCAATGTAGCCATGGACTGCATCCCTCGCATCAGTCGTGCTCAAGCATTCGACGTTCTGAGTTCAATGGCAAATGTGGCCGGTTACCGAGCCGTTATTGAAGCCGCCGCACATTTTCCACGATTTTTTTCTGGTAATTATCATTTTCTTTGTGTCCTACTTAACATAATATTATGACATGTATGATTGCTATCATTAGTGTAAGTACTTATTTTTTGGTAGGTACTATCCGCGCGCAGGCTTACCGATGACTACCCCTCTCATTTCCCTCACTAATCTGGTCAGTACAGCTAGCAACGCTGTCGTTAATGTACATTCGTGTTACACTCCGAATTAATTAATTGTTGTTATTTTTTTGTTAAGTTTTACTATGACTTGGGTTAGCTATTTGTTTTCGTCGTTTATTATTTTATTGTCAGAATGGGTAACGGGAAAAATTCATGTAAAGATACAGAATAATAAATTAAAATCATTAATTTATTTCAACAACTATTTTTGTAACCTCTCTTTTTTGTTAACCCCACTAACCATCGACGCGTGACGTCATGACGCTATCTCGCAAACGTTCTGCGCATGGATAGTACTAACATAATGTCACGATATTTGATATTGGTGGTAGACAGAGCATCAAGTTTCAAGGTATGCAAACTTTTATCAGTATTTGGGTTTGCAAATAACAATTTTGAAGCAGGTAGTTCAGTCAATCTTTCAAAACTGTAATTGTAAATCATACTTGTAGAAATAAATGTCACGTACTGCCAATTATCTACTAGTGACAACTTCTTAGCACATTACATACAAATAAATACCTTTAATAAACCCTATCCCTTCGCCGCCTTCTACGACCTCTATTTAAAGGTAAGTGGCAGGCACGTTTTATTTCTTTCTTTCTCTAACAGACCAGTATGGAAGCAAACATACATATAATAATAATTTTTGGAACGAAGTTTCTTAACGCGACTTACAGGAGGTGCGAGTTGATAGAAATCGTCACGTAACGAAAAAACGTTATGCCCCCTCCATTCGACTCTCAGCGACTCTCTGTCCCTTCCTAATGGTGGATCCAGACTCTCGACGAGTCACTCGGCGAGGCGCTCGAGCGATCATCGCCAAGGCAAGCGATAACGAACGTCAACCGTCCACACTCGCTTTGCTCAGTCTTTGTCTAGACTTCGCAGATGGCGGTCAATGAATTATGTTAACAGCTTTGTACGGTCACACTTATTATAATTAAGTTCGCATAATTACGTCAAAAAGATATGTAAGCCCTGGAAAAACAGAAAATGGTAGAGGCTCTATATTCGAAGTTCGTGTTCTTTTTATTGGGTATATATTTATGTTCGCCGATTCATACGGCGTTTGTGCACCGATTTTGATGATTATTTTCCTTTTAAAAGGAAATTTGTTCAGGGTCGACCCATATATATTTATTAAGCTCTGATTATGGAGTACTGCTTAAACAAAAGAAATCGTAAACAAATTATACATTTTGATGATCTTTTTATTTAATATTTTGTTCTAAAATTAGTTATAGACCTACCCTAGATACCTAGATAAGTATTATGATGAATATATGGGTCGACCCTAGACATATTTCCTTTTAAATAGAAAAATAATCATCAAAATCGGTCCACAAACGGCGTATGAATCGGCGAACATAAATATATAACCAATAAAAGGAACACTTACTTCAAATATAGAACCTCGACCATTTTCTCTTTTTCCAGGGTTTACGTATGTTTTTAACGTAATTATGCGAACTTAATTGTAATAAGTGTGAGCGCACAAAGCTGTTAACATAATTCATTGACTGTCATCTGGGAAGTCTAGGCAACGACAGTAAAGCGAGAGTGTGGACTGTACGCTCGTTAGCGCTTGCCTCGGCAACGCTCGCTCGAGTGCCTCGTTGCGTGAGTCGTCGCGAGACTGGAGGGGCATCATTATATACTAGTGTGTGTGTGCGTGCGAGTATCGAGATTCGACCAGACGAGCAATGTGCGCGGCCGGCTGTATAACCGCATTACTTTACACGAGGAGCGATTGTGTAGACGACTGAGGAACGTTTTGACAGACTCAGACGACCACTTCGGAGGGTGCGTCGACGTCTTGCGCGTTAACACCAGGGCCTCTGTAGGTTCTATTCATCTACGTTACACACTCCGTTAGGGCCTCACATGAGCGCGGGCCTTCCGCCCGCGCTGCGTCTCACGATAGGCACTCACCATTTCGGGCCTACAGCCGATAGATCGCCAGCCGATCACGATGCACGCAGGTGCATATTTTCCCGGCGACAACCTGGGCTGAGGTTCCGTCCTCTGTCCCGGGTACTCCCCGGACGGAGGGACCCTCAGGCTTTGTCGACCTCTCCGGGCGGAGAGCCTTCCGCTGCTCCCTCCCAACGTGTTCGGTTCGCTACGACGGCCTGTAGGGTCAAGTGGCGAGTGGAGAGTCGTTTTAGTCAGTTCGAGCCCAACATTACCCAGCCAGTCCTCACGTTTTCTCCTGAGTCGTGAGGAGGGGTTGAGTGTTCGTGCGGAGTTTTTTCCCTTCCATAAAAAATGGAAATTTTGTTAAAACTTATTTGTTTTTGGTTTTTGTTTTAAATCATACGTGTGTTTTATTGTCTCTTTAATGCAATTAAGTTTTGAGAAATGGAATCTGCAGCTTAGGAACTACAATCCTGACGGGGGTTTCCCGACCGCACACTTATTGCAAATAAGTGTTGTGCACACATCTTTGCAAAGTCGTTTATCAATAATATTAATATAAATCGTACTATACATTAAAATTAATCAGGATTTTTAAGTAAATGTCACTAAATTAATAATAATCAATCCATATCTTATCTTCGGTTACTCCTAACTCTGGCATCTTTTGAACGCTACATTCCAGAGATTCCTGACTTGAAAGCCATACTGTTACATACAGTAAAGAAAAATAACTGGATATTGTTTATGATTTTTTAACAGTTTTTTTATCTCCTTGTCTATTGTTATCTTAAAATACTTCTAAATGTTGTAAATTACAGTACTTGGTACTTATATAATTGTTGTATAATGTTCAGTAGTCACTTTTTCTCTTTCGTAACTAATTTAACACTCAAGAATCCGGTTCATAAAAATATATATATATATATATAATACAAACCAATTATACTTTTTACGTTCTCATGAACCCTGCTTTTATCTATTCTTACACCTGTTTTTTTTATCGGTGGCGAGATTTTAAACTTATATAATATTTGAAAGCAAGTGCACAACAGTTAGATCATAATTTTTAACAATTAACATACAATACAAAACATTGCTAGCTCCTGATTTAAACTCTTAACTTCTGAGGATCATTCTGTTAAATTGAATAATGGAACAGTGTCAATAATTAAAAGGTTCAGAAAAATTGTACTTTATTGTATCCAAAAGATTAAATAATAAATAAAAAAATATTTATTGTTTAATCTTATATTATATTATATATAAATAAATAAAATAATATAAGTCTCGTATACAAATTTATAGGAGCAAGGGGGAAGAGGAATACAATTTTTTCTCCAAGATTTTTAGCAGATATTGTTAGATTACTAGCCCACCGCCTATACCAGCTCCTTACGTAATAAGCTTGGTAAAAAACTTTATACCTTGGGCTACCTTTATTTAAAAAAATAATAAATCTACGTAGCTAGTCAATATTGCACCAGTCGCGTGACCTTAAACTAAGAACTAATCTTAGAGGGAACACCCAGTCTATATTGACCTGACCGGTAATCGATCCTGGAACTTTGGACTCGGGAAGTAATCGCGCTGACAATGCACCAATGATATAAATCCCTTACATACCTTCTAATTTGTTGGAACAACTTTCCTAGGGATGACGATCTGAGATCAATTAATGGATGAATCGATCATTCGATCTCGAGCAGTGAATCGATGCAGTGAATAGACGACAGACACTCAAAAATCGTTCTACAGGTTTATTTAAATTTTGCATGAGATAAATAAAAGTTAGACGACTCAAAAAAGCGCTAAATCTGGCTCCGAGAGCGCTAAGGTGACGGCAGTGTTCGATATGTGTATGTATAATTTATTAAAGAATTCCACGCTAGCTCATTATTAAAAACTCCGTTTTTGGGTGTCCGCAATCAATTCGTTAAATCGATTCTCTACTCGAGGTCGATCGATCAATTTTTCCATTAATCGATCTCATATCGCCATCCCTAGGAAAGTTGTCCCAATAAAGTGGAAGGTGACTTTTTGGCGGGAACGGAAGAAGTGAGGTTGCCATTTTATTTAGATTTTCTATTTTTAACATTTTTAGGAGTTTTAAAGTACAACAGTGATAGTATATTGTGTTTTAAAGTTCTGTGTAAGTGACAAGAATGAAGGAGATCTACATAAACATGTGTAGCTGAAGTTTTCGCGCTCTTGCAAGAAGTCCTTTATAACTTCAGTAAAGCCTACTATCACTTTACTGGAGGAGTTTTACGATAAGAAAGAACTAATTTACTTGTGATTCTTATTCTGTGTCTATATTAGACCTGTGTCGGTCGTGATTGATTCGATCATTTGATTGCAATCATTTCACAGTATCGATGATTGCAATCACATTTGAATGAACGTATCATTCATCGATTCGATCATTTAACCGATTCGATCTCGGTACTTGTCGATATTTAATCGATTGTTTATGCCGTTTAATGTGATAAAAAGTTAATTCAAAAAAGTTACACATTGTTTTTTAAAACACAAACAATAATATTATAAATGCGTCTAAATTATAATTATAACTATAAAAAATATCGAAATCGTAAAAGATAAGATAACTCACACAATCGTTCGATCTTTCATTTCAATCTAAAATAGAATCATGATTGTATCTGTATACAATCAATGGATCAATGATTGATTGGATCATTTGACCGAATCTTTTTTCAAATCAATACTTGAACGATCGAATCTTTGAAAATGAACGATTGACACAGGTCTAGTCTATATACTAGTTTGTGTTAATGCGTGACATTGGAAATGCGCTAATCATCTACTGAATTGTTTTCTCGCTTTACTTGACGTTAGCTATGTACTAACGTACGGTGCCATTTAAGAAAAAAAAAATTGGAAAGTGTGAAGGGCATTTTAGAAAAAACCACCACAAGTAATATGTAGAGGTATCGCCATACCTGTACACGTTTGCGGTGGGCCGGTGGAGGTGACGGGCGCGCGGCGAGCCCGCAGTCCACCCGCAGACAGACCTCCGTCACAGTCAAGGTGGCGCGATAAATGACTACGGCGTTAGTGTATAGTTTACGATACAAGTAACAGTAGGCTGCCATTTGCCTTGCATGCACGTTTGATTGCGCGCATAGCACGTTTCTCGCACGAATTTCCTACATTATGTGGAAAGCACGTAAAATGATCATGCATTAAATGGATGTAAAAGTCAAAATACAAATGAAAATTTGTAATACTTGCAAATAAATGTTTTCTTTATAATTTAGTTACTTTGTTTAATTTATAAATATCATACAACCCTAGCGTAGCGTAGCGTTTTCCTTTGACGATGCCCGTAGGTCGTGGACAAAACAATCTCGATTCTCGGCATGCATGCGTAAGGTACGTTTCTTTTCGCAGCGAAAGCTTAATATTTTTACCAGGACTTTTTGGTGGGAACGCGAGATGGGAAGTTGACATCTTATTTAGTTGTCCTCTATTTTGCGTTTTTGGGACTTTTAAAGTACAAAAGTGATAGATGATAGCATAGTATATTATGTGTTAAATTTTTTAAAAATGTTAAGAATTGAAAAGTTGAAATAAATATGTATATGCTAATGGAGTTTTCGCGTTCTCTCAAATAGTCCTTATTAACTTACTGGCAAGTGTCAGAGACTTAGTAATGAGAAGACGTACATTTTACATAAGAGATATGCCACTTTTTTAGTTGAGAGAATGTCAGAAATGTTTCTAGTTAATATGAAACGAGTTGCCAGAATTTAAAAGAGAAGAAGAGGAACTATAATCCGTGGCGCAGGTCAGATGACGGCGGCAGGGCGCGTGCCGCCGGGCCGCGTGCTGGTGGTGGGCGGCGGCGTGGCGGGGCTCGCGGCGGCCGCGCAGGCGCGCTGCATGGGCGCGGCCGTGCGCGCCTTCGACACACGCCCCGCCGTGCGCGAACAGGTCGAGAGCCTCGGCGCGCAGTTCATCACCATGGACATGAAGGTACGGCCGAAACTGTACACACATACACACCCATAGGAGAGAATAAGTTTATGTATATAAGAAGGCCGACTCCTGCTTCGCGCGTAACGGAATTGCCTACTTTCGGCCGTTTTCATAAGGTTGTCGTAAGTGTGAGATACAGACTACATCTCAATTAGTTATACGTATATGTAAGTATACAATAATAGACAAACGTTTTTCATGTTTGTTTCTAATTTCTGGTTATGTTATCTAGTTATATTGAAGAACGATAACTTTGGATTCGACTAACTGTTATTTAGGCAGTAGCTGTACAATAGTCACCCATAATCTCCCTAAATAGTTTCGGCGTTTGCGTATTAGTGCGCACAATTACAAACCGCATACACCAGCTTTTTATGAAGACGTCCTGTTTTTATACGTGTACTGTGCCTTCGACCTGTACCTGTTAGCTTCACTACAATTTTAATCGCGATAATTAGCCATCTGCGCTAATTTTGTAACATTTTAATGGCAAGTGGAGTTAAATGTAACGTAACATAGAGTTACCTACGTATTAATGAGGCTGTATATATAATATATATAAGAGTTCTGACTTTAGCTTTGTGAAGTAGTTGGCAGGACGCAATCGCGTTGAGTATAGTCGAATGGAGGTAGTCATAGATAATTTTTAATTCTAATCGCTGTTAAATGGAAGTAGCCTAGTGCAATCAGAATTAGTATATCTTTATGGTAGCTGTATCCGCGAATGGTAATTGTTTAAATATAGCTAAATCACCGATAAATTTAGTGAACGCAGTGTGTTTTAAATTTTTTAAAAAGGTAACATATAATTAAATACTGTTATTTAGTAAATCACTGAATGTGATATTTTCGTAATTACGATATTTTAATAAAATCGAAAGTAGCATACAGTGAGTTATTCTACATCCGAATTTTTTCATTTTTGTCCATAATATAAACAAATGAGGGTGGGCTAGTTCGCAAATCATTGACTAAGTTGTCATACTTTTTAGTAATGAGTAAAACAAAGATTTTCAGAATTTTTCTAAGTGCAATGTTTGTACTTCAATAAAAACCACCAAGAATAAAAACATAAAAAAAAATGCGTAATAATTTGTATTTTTAAAAACCACTTAAAAACAAAGAATAGGAAATTATTATTATTTTGAATTGCCACACTCGGGTCACTGGACATGGACATACCATTAGTATGAAAGAGATTAAGAAAGGGATAAGAAGTCTGAAATGTGGAAAGGCTGCGGGAAATGATGTGGTGACTGCTGAAATTATCAAGTATGGTTGTCCTAGGGTCTGGGATACCTTCTGTATACTATGCAACCTTTGTTGACAGAAAGGGGAGGTTCCATAAGACTGGCGCACCGCAGTCCTGTACCTCTCTATAAAGGCAAAGGTTCTCATTTAGACTGGGCGTGCTATAGACCCGTCAGCATAGTCAGCTCTGCAAGTAAAGTCTATACCAAGGTATTGACTGAATGTGTGAAAGCCGTTTCGGAAAGATATTTTTGGGAGCCGCAAGGTGGTTTTAGGAACGGTAGAGGTTGTATGTATGAGATCTTCTCGCTTCGCGTGATCGTGGGGAAGTTTCTGACCCTAGGTCAGTAAATTTTCTGCGCTTTCGTAGACCTTGAAAAAGCTTTCGATAGAGTAGTGCAAAAGAAACTGTGGAGTCTTCTGCTTGAATATGGCAAAAGAAACAATGGCAATGCAAAAAAATCTGCAGTCTTCTGCCTGAATATGGCGTGGAGGGTCCCCTACTGCAGGCTGTGACGTCATTATGTCGAGGCCACAGAGCCTGCGTAAAGATAGATGGGGCGACATGTCGCCCTGGTTCGAAGTCTGTTCAGGCGTCAGACAGGGCTGCGTGATATCTGCCTGGCTTTTCGAGCTGAATTTGGATAGTTGCCTCCAGACATTGAAATGTAGTATGCATGGTATGATATGTGATGGTGCAGTGGTAAACTGCTTATTCTACGCTGACGATGCTGTGCTTATTGCACAAATTTGGGGAAGCGGTAAAAGTATGTAAGGACCGTGACGCTTGGCGCTCCGTCCTCTCTGACTACCCCGTTGGGGTTACAGCGTGAAGATATGTATGTATGCACTTTTAGTAACTATAACTGTCAATGTAATATATCGTATAGTATATATTGTGTTTAAATCATTCGGACACTTATAACGCCACATTAGTACATTACCCCCGTTCGAAGCCAGGGCGGCTCACTAGTGTAAAATAAATAGATAATTCTAATGATAATACTTATGACAAAACTATAAAAGTAACTCTAATACTATCGTTTTTCCACTGACGATACTGTTTTACGTCGATAATGCCACTATATTCCCATTGATATATTATTACGACTTTGCTTTAAAAATTATTTTATGTAACAAATTACGTAATCAATAAAGTGATTGTTACTGCGAAAAATATTATGATTTTGGAGCGACATTGAAATTATTTAAATTGTACTAAATGTAATCTAAAGAATTTTGGCAAGTATAGATAGTAGTGCATGTCACAAACATCGTGATGGTATTAGTGAGGATAAGTTCACCATAAACACTAATTAATTTTATATGAAAGGTAAAAGTATACGATATAAAAAGGTACTAAACTTCATATCTAGAGATCTATAGGGCCTTGTAGTTTGAGTATTTAATTTGTCCCCCCTTCAATAATATTTAAATTTCATATTTGTACAATACAGACGAACAGACACACTTTCCTTTAAATGTACACAACCCTAAAAATCGTAATGAAATTCCTATGTAAGTTGCGGAACAAGACAAAATCCTTATTTTCTTATCAGTACAGATTTAAACACTGTTAAACGTAGGCTTTGATATTCAAAATCTTTAAAAACCTTTGAAATTGTGTACTTACTAATTAATTGTTTATCTTTAGTCTATTAGACAACGCTATTCCTAAATGTATACGTATAAATAATAAACTAGGAGGGGTGTGGTTCAATTAGATACTATAATAATTCAACAAGCAGTAATCAGTGATGTAATGTAAACATAACAAATATTAATTAATAATATTTTTGTCATTGTTTATATGCCATACAATTATAACGAGAACAAAATGTTACTTCTTTCAATACAATTCAATAATTTCTTAAGTGTGACCTAACGTAAGTAACCTAAGTAAGTAACGAAAGTGGTGTGTAAGGACCGCGACTCCTGGCGCTTCGTCCTCTCTGACTACCCCGTTGGGGATACAGCGTGAAGATATGATATGTTATGACCTAACGTCTTGACCAGGATTTTATTTATTTATTTAAAAATTTATTGCACACAAGAACATATGAAACGAAATATACATAGAGATAAAGAGCAAAAGGGACTACTTATTTCTATAAGAAATTTCTCCCAACGGACCCGCAAGAGACATTTTATATAAAAAGAAAGAGAGGTAGGCACTGTGTGTATTACAATATTATTGTAGTATACTAAATATAATAATAATTAATATAAAATACAATTACAAGGTACACATACAATCAATAAGTATATGTAGTATATGTATATGTACAATAAGTATAAGTATAAATATGCATACAATGTCGATATATACATACTCAAGTGAAAATGCGAGCTATGAACTCTTCATATAATAAAGCCTACTAGCGATCGACTCTCCCGAACGCTGGGGGGAAGATCATTCCATAGTTTAACGGCATTTACAGTGTAGGAATAAGAATAAAAATGTGTGGAATTGGAAGGTTTTAAGAAAAATAGATAAATGAGTTCGGCTTGAACTTCCAGGTGAACGTAACGTAACGTTTAATAATCATTACGCAGAGCGATAAGGTTCTATCTCAAGAGATAAGATGGCGACGATGAAGAATGCAAAATGTTATAAAACAAGTAAAGAATATGCATATTCCTATATACGTAAACGGATGGGTAGCTACTTTAGACGCGTCCTAAATTCGGAGATGTGTTCGAACTTACGTAAGCCAAAAATAAAGCGAATACATGAGTTTCGAAGTCTCTCTAACTTGTTCACCAACTCCTCGGTAGCATCGAGGAAATAGTAGACGACAGACATGATTAAAATTTGAATTAAAGATATTTTGCTACGCAAAGGCAAAAAGTATTGGAGGCGCTCATTGAGAGACCCTTATGAGAATGAAATGTGTAATGTATTTTTTTATTAATGTCATTAGTATGTCGAGCCCAGGATAGATTTTTGTCAAATATACATATGTATGTACATTGTACATATATACATATCTTCACGCTATATCCATAATATCCTCAACAAGGTAGTCAAAGAGGACTTCACGGTCCTTACATACTTCTTTCGTTTTCTCAAATATCATTATTCTACTCGCGTTTTCACCTAGGTATGCGAGTTATCTATGTGTATATTATACCTTGTAGTGTACCTTAGGTGTATATTATATAAGTAATTATTTATTTAAACAAAACTTTATTAAATAATGAAGTGTTACGTAACTTTGCAACAACTCATTAATCACATTTAATATAGAAATTTATCAGCCGATAAGATTAATTTTTGTGTAACTAAATAGATATCCATTTAATTCCACTTATTTAAAGCCAATCGTACACGTACAAAAACAAAAACAAAATAAAGATGTACTACACATCTAAATTAACATCTACTACTTTGTGTGGGTAATTTATTACAAAGCTATTCTTTCTAATAAAGTGAACGCTATTTAATGTACATATGTAGCATGGTGCAAATTTCATCACAGTGATCATATTTCTGATGTATTCAGTTAACAATCTACTGCCCTATTTCATTTGTTATATCATTATTAACTATTGTCCTCATTATAGTTAATTGCGACTTGACACGTCGACACCGTCTGCTTCGTCAATTACATACTACAGTGAATCAACGACAGACAATTCCTTTGGAATATTCGTTGATTGAAGATAAGAAAGAAAATGTGATACAAATGTTGTTTTTAAAATCAGAACTTAAAAGCTTGATTAAATTTAAAGACGTGTGAAAATTATAGGCTTTTCTATTTACCTAATCGAATAAATTCCTATTGTCTTTATACTTTAACTACCCGTAATGAATACCAGATTTTTTGAAATTATTTATCTACTCAAATCTGTATAATTATATTTGATAAGTTGATAAGAATGAGTTCTTTACAGTATGTTGTAACTTTGTAAATAGTTTGTGCTTTATTAGTAAGTCGCGATATGTATATACATATAATATTTGCAAATGTTTTGCGATTTCGAGAGAATTAATTTCATTATCGGAATATGCTATACTACTGTTCCACAGTATTATTTTACGGTAGTAAACTAATTAATCTGTGGTATTATGTACTTCATTGTGTCATGTATACACATAAGATTTATGTTATTATGTTACAATGTGGTTAAATGTTTATAAAAGTGCGTATCAAATACCAGAGATGTAACTGTTACCGTTATGTATTGTATTATATTGTAACTGTTACGTATGCAACAAAATTACAATAAATTGTATATGACAAAGTTGCTTATATAGCTTTGAATTTTATCGAAAAATCGATTTGCTTTTCAGCGGTGGGTGTTACCCTAATTCTAGTACTGCGCACACCACGACCTTGGTTTCTATCGCCAATGGTGATTATTTTATTCTATAACTTATCACAAATTAGAGATGTAGATACATTTAGATATATATATATACATATAGATATGCACAATATAATAGAATAGTGGAATCGTAATTTATTGTTGTTTTTTTATCGCATATTTGCGACATAATTTGTTGACGTTGTGACACATTTGTGAACTAATTTATAAGTTATCAATCAATTTATCATCGTTTTTGATTATTTTTATTTTACGCGATATGTAATTGTCATGATTTTAATACACTAATTTTTTAGGTTTCCATTAGTCAATATAAACAATTATAACGTGTTTGCTTTTGACTAATACTCTATTATCAAACTATGATAAAACGATGTTCAATGTCTAGTAGCGTAATATTTCAAGGATAAATTTTACAAATACACATCGTAATAACGCAAATACTCATTAATTATGTAGATCTTTCGGCTTACAAATTACAATACAATGTAGTAAAAATTTTCAAAAACGTTATGGTTGACGTCATTGCTATTTTTTACATGAATATAATACTAAATGCAAAATCTCTTTTCACAAATGGTACCTATTAAAGTTACCTAATGTTTTCGCTATGCTTGCATGGCTAAAGATTCGATCCTATAGCTTATAAGACGAATCTGTAGCGTCAGTATGTTTCTAGTCTGAAGTTTTCTTTATTTTATTTGTATTTACTTGTAAAATATTTGTATAACAATTTTTTTAGTATCATTTGTAACACCATAATTAGCACATTAGCACAGCTCTTATTTTTAACATCATATGTAATTAATTAATCTGTCATCGTCATCATATCATAAAAAAATATTTTCATCAACAATATTAATTTTGATTCTAACTGTAGGAGGAAGGAGCTGGAGTCGGAGGCTATGCCAAGGAAATGAGTGATGAGTTTTTGCATGCCGAGAGGGCATTGCTCGGCAAAGAGGCACGCACATCCGACGTGGTCATCACCACTGCTCTCATTCCTGGAAAGCCCGCACCGATTCTTATTTTAGAGGTTTGGCCTTTTATCTGTAGTACGATAATGAATTTAGTCGTAATTAAAAGGCATTGTTATCTGCAATCATTTATTTTATTATTTATACAGTTGTCTTTTATTATTCATAGGTACTTAGTAACAAAATGTAATAATTGAATTTGAATGAATGTCAACAAGAAAACTTTATAGAAAACCGGTAAAAGACTATTTCACATGTTAACACTAGAAAGACGGAAAAATACTCTTACTGAAAAAGACGGCGAGGGGTCAAATGACCCCTCGTGTAAAAACATTTTATTTAACATATTATGCAATGAGCCTTTGATTTAAAATAATTGTAATCTATAGAAAAAGCAGGATAAACATTCAAACATTAACTTGATTTGTTAAAACATCGTTTATAATGACTCTGACCTCTATAACAACTTATTTACAATTTCGAACAATTTTTGATTGATTGCATTGTCCACATAATGTTTTTTTTGCAAATATCACACATTTTATTGGATCTATTCTGAAAACTAGAAATAGAACAGTAGCGTTTTTTTCTTGTTGCTACACCTGATTGCCTTGGTGCTGATGGTTGTATTGAAGCCATATTTGAAGATTCCTCCAACATGTTGCTGTGTTCTAAAGCTAGCTGGCGTATAAAATCCCTTCTGCGCACTTTGTTGTTTGTCACCTCTTGACATAAAATCCGAGCATTTATAGCAGCAAGGTCTAATATATTATAAATGACTTGTACTGGCCATCTTCTCGATAGATTTTTACCTGGCTTGTAGCGAGTAATACAGTAGAGTATACAACGATTCCAAACCTCAAAAATGAGTGCATACTTGTTAGCCTGCAATCTTAAAGATCTTTCAGATCGTAAATCGAATCTTATAATAAGTATCTCATAATCTCTTTGAATCGATCCCTAGACATTGTTTTCGAAAAAAAAGCTGTACCCCTAGATTTGTTCCAGAAATTTCATTTACAGAAATATTTTTGTAAATGTTCATTTACAGAAATATTTTTTGCATCATATGCACCTCTAGCATATAAAATTGAGATGAATTTTTCGAGTTCTTCTAATGTGATTCACCAACTTGAATGACCAAATACTCGCTGAGCTTCCGCCTCTGTGCACCTTTTGATGTGACACAAAATATTATCCAGTAAGAGTTTCGGACATGTGTATTGCGCGAATCCCACGCACTCGCCTCCTTTGCCCTTTTCCCCTAGATCGTTGTTGACGTTGCACACGTAGCTGAAAGGAGAAAGAAGAGTAGGCAAGAGTAATTGTATGATATATCAAATTATCCACATCGGCTATTCTTGGAATCGTACGCAAATGATTTTATCAGATAAGTACCCATAGTAAAGTAGATAATTACCTGGTAGCATGTTGTCATTTGATTCATTTCTACTTGAGGAGCTCGTCTGGGGAGTATTTACCTCTTCTTCCGAATCACGTTGACTTTCCACATCTTCACCCTCACCATCTGATTGATCTTCAGGCAAAAATTCGATAAAGATCGGTCGATATTTGATGATCGCTATGCCTAGGCATTGTAAAATAACTAAATAATACTGATTTCACCACAAAAGTAGCGGCCATTGATATGAAGCTTCAAAATTAGTATAACACGTAATAACCACAGCTATACAAGAATAATATAAACATTATAACCTACCTTCGATTGTTTAGTTTATCTCAATAAGTGCCGCGTGGGTCAAATGACCGGCGCCGTCCTTGTAGGTAAATGTTATGTTTATTTATTATAAGATGATGATATGGTCATAACATCAATGGTATATTGAAATATAAACCTTTTTGTTAAAAGTAACGAGAAGATGTAACATAAAAATAAATAGTTCCGAAATGATGGAACGCTAAACTTCAAAATGGGTCAAAAGACCCTCGCCCGTCTTTCTAGTGTTAAGATATTTGGACTTAGAAACCAGAGAATATTGTATTCTGGACTTCAAAACAATCATGGACGTCAACAGAGGGGTGCAAAAAAAAGCAGTTGCACCCTTCTAACCTGGAAGAAAATACATACATACATACATACATACATATCCTCACGCTGTATCCCTAACGGGGTAGTCAGAGAGGACGGAGCGCCAAGCGCCGCGACGCTTGGCGCTCCGTCCTTCTTGCATACTTCTTTCGCTTCCTCAAATCTCATCATTCTCCTCACACATTTTCGCCTAGGTATGCGAGAGCTTTTGACATTTCCGTCTGCTAACACTCTGGCTATTTGATCTTCATAGGTCAGCCTTGGTCTTCCTTGCCTTCTTTTATCACTCACTTTCGCTCTGTATATTTTCTTCGTCAGTCTTTCATCACTCATTCTTTCTATGTGCCCGAAACATCTAAGCATTACTTTCTTCATTTTTACAATAACACTGTCGTGCGACCCTATCATACTGCGTATCTCCTCATTGCTTATCCTGTCCGCAGAGGTGATACCGCACATCTTTCTAAGAGATCGCATTTCTACTGCATTTATCATACTTTCACTCGATTTCGAGCATATCCAGGCCTCACTACCGTACAATAAAGTTGGCACCAACACCGCATTGTGGATCGCCATTTTGGCAGTGTTAGATATATTCACACTATCTGTTAATGCGGACAGAGCACCATTCACTTTATTGCCAGCTGCTACCCGTCTCTCCACATCCAAGTCACATCTTCCATCCCTCGAAAACGCACTGTATCTGGGATACACAATTTCATTCACTTGTTCTAGACATTTTCCATTTACCCAAATATCTCATTTCGTTTGTACCTCTTCCCTTTCAAACATCAGAATCTTAGTTTTGTTCACATTCATATTTAATCCTTTTACTTCACATTCTTCTTTCATGCACGTGACTAGTGTCTGCAACTGGAAGAAATACATAAAAAAATTAAATTTTATTACATACCGGCATGAATGTTTAAAATTGTAGAGATGTATAGATATGAATTAAGTTATGCATAGAAATAATTTACGGTTTAGCACTGTTTTGCAAATAATTTTAACGGCGCCTTTAAACGATCGCAAAATTATTGTTAACTTTTATTTAACCTGTATAGTCCAATCAATAGATAACGGCCCAATGTTAAATTTCCCAAAATTTTTAACAGCAAATAAAAAATATGATCGTATAGGAAAAAAAAATTCTAAGAAAGATAGCGTTTTTGTCTACCTGCTCACGAATGGCGAACATAACCAAAAAAATTCGTAAAGTCGAAAAAAACGGTTTTTTGCGAATAAAAAAAAACTAAGGCTCGTAGAGGAACAAGTTGAATGAAAAAGTTGTAGATATTAAAAATATCTATCGATTCATTTTTTGTTGAAGTCGATTGGTCCGTTAGATTTCGAGATAAATCGAAAAAACCGTCGAAAATCAAACGTTTTTGTTTTCGCTGTATCTTTTGCAAATTAACGTTTAGGAAATTGTTACTCGCTGCAAATATAGCCCTTGGCGAGCCAAAAAATATGCCTTTTTAAAAATTAAAAAATATTGGTAATTTTTCGAGATATATCGATTTTTCGAAAAAAAGCTCGTCTCGGAAATCGGCTCCTCTTGCTCGAGGGGTGATCCTAAAGAAACGAATCGGGGCTCATTTTTTTCGTTAAGAGTTGTACTTTTATGCTAATAAAAAATCGTAACGATTTTTTTATATTTAAAGCTCCAAAAAAGCCTTTAAACAAATTAAAAAATTTCCGGTCACGTTTTTCTTTGATAATTTTGTCAATTATTTTTTCAATAAAGTCTATTACGTAACTTGATTGCTGGCATTTTCACGCGTATTTTTCGTACATTATCGTAAAATGTCAAAAAAAAAATGTTTATAAAAATATTTCGAGGTCTAATTTATTAAATATACAAATTTAATTGTCATATTCGGGTTTATCTCGTCGAGCTACCCCAGATTAAGTACAAAAGGATTTTTGTACGTCATTTAGAAGTCGAGATATTAAAGATTTTGAGAGCGCGAACGATTATGAACGCGCGAATTCAGTTTCCGAACCGGTCGAGCGCGGTATCCCCACTCCACGGCCCTCTCGCGGCGCACTCGCACGCTTCACTTTGGAATTTGTTAAAATATGTTAAAAGCCAATGAAATGAGTTCATCTATTTTTTTATTGAAAATATAAGTATTCAAGTTTATTTTCCGTAAGAATGGACGCTGTAGCACGCAAATAGCGCCCTCTGAAGTTTGTTGAAAAAAAAATTATTTCGGCTCCAGAAGGTCGTAGAGCAATATTTTTTTTTAAATATGCGTAAAAATGACAGCAATCAAGTTACGTAATAGACTTTATTGAGAAATAGTAATTGACAAAATTATCAAAGAAAAACGTGACCGGAAATTTTTTAATTTGTTTAAAGGCATTTTTGGAGCCTTAAATATAAAAAAATCGTTACAATTTTTATTAGCATAAAAGTACAACTCTTAGCGAAAAAAATGAGCCCCGATTTGTTTCTCTAGGATCACCCCTCGAGCAAGAGGAGCCGATTTCCGAGACTACCTTTTTTTCGAAAAATTACCAATATATTTTAATTTTTAAAAAGGCATATTTTTTGGCTCGCTAAGGGCTTTGCATATTTGCAGCGAGTAACAATTTCCTAAACGTTAATTTGCAAAAGATATAGCGAAAATAAAAATGTTTGATTTTCGACGGTTTTTTTGATTTATCTCGAAATCTAACGGACCGATCGACTTCAACAAAAAATGAATCGATAGATATTTTTAATATCTACAACTTTTTCATTCAACTTGTTCCTCTACGAGCCTTAGTTTTTTTTTTATTCGCAAAAAACCGTTTTTTTCGACTTTACGAATTTTTTTGGTTATGTTCGCCATTCGTGAGCAGGTAGACAAAAACGCTATCTTTCTTAGAATTTTTTTTTCCTATACGATCATATTTTTTATTTGCTGTTAAAAATTTTGGGGTGACCTTATACCTATTGATTGGACTAGTAGTCGCCTCGATTGCATCATAACTGCACGATAATTGCACGCTGAATGTACTTCGCAATAATTATAGTACTCAAACATCTAACAGTATAATTTCCGTGCAGTTTACAGTCTATTTCGATAGACAAAAAATAAACTGCATGTATTCGATCTAAACTTTTTCTGTAGGGTCACAAACCAAATCTCATCCATCTACCTACACCATTTTAATTGCTAGGTGAAAAATAATCAAGAAAAAAACACTAAAATTAGTTAGAACTATAGACGTACGAAAATAGCAAAAAAGGTGATTGAACTCAGTATGTATGTGACATGTTTCAATGTTATACATACAATTTCTGGGTATAGTCTTATTTCATATTAAACTAGCAACCCGCTCCATTAAATGTTCAAAATAATGGTGAAAATCATTGAACTTCACTTATAAATGTAGAAGTTATATAACCTATTACATTGGGAAACGCGGACTTTGTCTTACATTGTTAAAATATATAACAATGCCTTCCGATAACTTTCCCAACTGTTTCTTCTAAATCGCAAAACATGCTTTGATAACAGGATGCTGTCCGTGATATGGCCGATGGCAGTGTCATCGTCGACTTGGCTGCTGAAATGGGCGGTAATGTGCAGACGACAAAGAAAGGCGAAATAACTAAGATTCACGGAGTCACTCACATCGGCCTCACTGATCTCCCCAGCCGTATGCCAGCCCATGCATCCACTCTGTATGCTAACAACATATCTGGATTTCTGTTTAGTTTAGGTATCTATTTATACTTTCACTATGAATAGTCTGTACAATATCTCATATTCTATTAATAAATGTATGATAAAATGTTAGTACATGTTCACCTGGTACTGTAGTATATACACAATACCGGGAGTGTTCAATAGAAAGTGAGAATGAGTATGTTACAGTTATGTAACTTCTATTAAATGTTATTTTATTTTTCGACATAGTCATCTTTTAGTATAAAATACACGTGGAATACTAGGAAGCCAAAAATTTCGACATAACGCATATTATCTGTGCACACGACGATCTAATAATACAATTTTAACAACTTTTTAACCGAATTCAAAAAAGAAGAAGGTTCTGAATTCGTCTGTATGTTGTTTTTTTTTTGTATGTTTGTTACCTCATAACTCCGTCATTTATGAACCGATTTCAAAAATTTGGCTACCATTTGGTAGCTAATACTTCAGAGGTGGTCCCATTTAAATTTCACCGATATTGGAGCTTGGACTTCGAAGATACACTAGATAACGCGACCTGGTTATAACCTTTATTTATATTGACGATTCTCTTGTATATCGTTGCGCTCCGGAATTAGAATGAAGTTAATTGCAGACCTGCCCTAGATATTTATTTAGGTCAAGACCACAAATAAAAATATTTTATTAAAAAAAATTAAACCGCCTTCAAAAAAAACACTGAAAAGTATAAAATAACTATCTTTTACTAATCAAAACTCAAGTACAATTAAAATAACTTTATAAATACGATACACCAAATCAATGTGCAACAACATAAAGTAAGTTTGGTGGGCTTGGCACCGACTTCAGTAACTGACAAATTTAATTATATAGGTATGTGTATCGTATTTATAAAGTTATTTTAATTGTACTTGAGTTTTGATTAGTAAAGGATAGTTATTTTATACTTTTCAGTGTTTTTTTGAAAGCCGGTTTAATTTTTTTTTAAATTATACCTTCGGTAACTGCTGTCACTAGGCGTCCCAGGCGAGGATCATATTTAGTGGATGTTCTTACACGTTTAAATTCGGCGCACCAACGTACAGCTGTGTAGTATGGCGGAGCATTTACTCCTAATGGACCTTAACCTTAGAGGTCCTAGGCTACCCTAACCTAGCCTTCATAGAGAGCATTCCACACCTTGTATGAGAATATCTTATACATTCACAGTCGACACAGACCGTCCACCGAAAGTGACGCATCGTATTAGAAAACATGCAATGCGGCATTGACGATCAGACGCTGACGGAAGATGAGTGCGCGGAGGACGGAACGGACGCTGAAAGCGAGCGGTACCAATGGCGGTACGCAACGGAACCACAAATCTTACGCGTAACGTGGCCGATACTAGAAAATTATATGCAATGAAATGTATTGGCGTTCCATCACGAAAGATCAGCGACGGAATTTCCACGCAATGTGGCGCTGGCCCAAGGATAACTTCGGCAGACGCCACCACCCCTCGTTTGAAACTCATCGACCAGACCTTGATACTCCTGATACTTTAACAGTTTATAAGCTTTCGCCTTTGCAAGGTTCTCGTCATATGGGATTGTGATTTCCATCAAAACATTCCCCCAGTGCATCCGATCCATCAGCACGATGCCACGTTTTTTCGTTATAGCTCTTCTGTAACATGATAATGAGTTGACCCCCGTAAAGCCTCGCGTATCTATTTTCGGAAACCGGCGCACACTTCAGCAGCAAAACAAAAAAATTATTGTTATTCTATTTGCAGTCACTTTTACACTGCCCTAAAGATACATACACATTCCAATCATTTTGCTGTGCCATAGAAATCCGCATTACATCATTTATTAAATATCGAACGAAGATTTTAAAACAGAATCAAGTATTTTAAGAAAATGCACTGCTTAAGTTATTATAATTATTTATTAAAATACAGGCACAAAGGACCACTTCCATATAAATCTAGAAGACGAGGTGACACGTGGCGCCATAGTGTTGAAGGAGGGCCAACTACTATGGCCGCCGCCGCCGCCGGCCGCCGCGGCGCCTACGCAGCCCGCGGCTAAGTCCACAGTGCCCACTGAAATTAAACCGCCTAACCCTTTCAACGAGACATTGAAAGACTCCTTCTTATATTCGACGGGTAAAAAAAAATTATATACATTTTATATCAGCTTTTATTTATTGTACTGTGTTAGTGTGTAGTAGCAATTGTATGCGAGTTCTGTGTGGAATTTATAATGAGAGAATTCCACGAGAACCCTATAAAATACCTACGGTTTTAATAAAAGTCTTCTAAATCGTTTCAACCGTTCTTGATGTAAACCTTGACGTAAATAGTTTATTTTAGTTTCGCTATAAGTTTAAATAAACTGGTGAAATTATGATAAGACCATAATTTCGTAATCACAAACGGATACTTAGATTTAAGTAATATTATACACAGGATTGGCAAGTTTGATCGGCTTGGGAGTTGCGTCACCAAACCCGGCTTTTACAACGATGACAACCACGTTAGGATTAGCAGGTAATTGCTTGCATGTATTTTAAAATGTTTTTTTTATTTTCACGCGCAAATCACGCTCACACTATCAATTACACAATGCTGTACAAATTCCAAATAACAGTATTACATACAATGAGTGTGAAACAACACTAAAATAATTTAGCTTTATATATGTATATATATATTTCGTAAGCAATTCAAACGACATTATCGTTTTCTTTCTATGCGTTATCTCATTTCATTATCATAGAAGTTCGGAATAGATTTAAATAAAAAATAGCCTACGCAAGACCAAGGAACTTTCTCTCAGTGGAGTAGTAGTCTTTTTTGAAAATTTTAAGCGAATTTGCGAACTACTTTCTAAGGTCTACTCTTACTATCAATCTTGAAGTACCTTTGATCTAAGTTTTAAAACAAGTATACAAATATCGCTTGCTTGGATGAACAGGGTAGTAACTAAAAAAATGTGATTTTGAGTTACTACTACACCTTCACTTAAACATTTAAGATCTTTCGAATGAATTTGGTCGCATAATTATCCGATGCGAGGGGGGTCGACGGGCAGGGTAGTATCTCCGTCCTTTTTGTATTTTTTCGCCGCCCCGTTGGATGTATATAGTCGTATTTAGTTTTGCTCCCTTTTTCTCGTCAATTGGTAGGTAGCGACAGAACGTCAGTTTTTGTTGAACAAAGTATTAAACTGAAATAATGCTGTAACAAACATAACATAACTTCACGCTGTATCCCCAACGGGGTAGTAAGAGAGGACGGAGCGCCAGGAGTTGCGGTCCTTACACACCTCTTTCGCTTCCTCAAATCTCATCATTCTCCTCACACATTTTCGCCTAGGTATGCGAGTGCTTTTGACATTTCCGTCTGCTAACACTCTGGCTATTTGATCTTCATAAGTCAGCCTTGGTCTTCCTTGCCTTCTTTTACCACTCACTTTCGCTCTGTATATTTTGTTCGTCAGTCTTTCATCACTCATTCTTTCCATGTGCCCGAACCATCTAAGCATTCCTTTCTTCATTTTTACAATAACACTGTTGTGCAACCCTGTCATACTGCGTATCTCATCATTGCTTATCCTGTCAGCAAGCGTGACACCGCACATATTTCAGAGAGACCGCATTTCCACAGCATTTAACATTCTTTCACTCGATTTTGGGCATATCCAGGCCTCACTACCGTACAACAAAGTTGGCACCAACACCGCATTGTGGATGGCCATTTTAGCAGTGTTAGATATATTCACACTACCCACTAATGCGGACAGAGCACCGTTCACTTTATTGCCAGCTGCTACCTGCTGTCTCTCCACATCCAACTCACATCTTCCATCCCTCGAAAACGCACTCCCCAGGTACACAATTTCATTCACCTGTTCTAGACATTTTCCATTTACACAAATCACACATTTCGTTTGTACCGCTTCTCTTTCAAACACCAGAACCTTAGTTTTGTTCACATTCATTTTCAATCCTTTTACTTCACAATCTTCTTTCATGCACGTGACTAGTGTCTGCAACTCTGCTTCTGATGGTGCTATTAGCACAGCATCGTCAGCGTACAATAGGCAGTTTACCACTGTGTCACCACATCCCATACCACTCATATTACCTTTCAATCTCTGGAGGCAACTGTCCAAATACAGCACGAACAGCCAGGCGACATCACGCAGCCCTGTCTGACACCAGAACAGACTTCAAACCAGGGCGACATGTCCCCGTCTATCCTTACACAGGCTCTGTGGTCTCGATATAATGACCTCACAGCCTGCAGTAAGGAGCCCTCCACGCCATATTCAGGCAGAAGACTCCACAATTTCTTCCGCACTACTCTATCGAATGCTTTTTCTAGATCCACGAAAGCGCAGAAAACTGTCCGACCTAAAGCCAGAAACCTCCCCACGATAACGCGAAGCGAGAAAATCTGATCCATACAACCCCTACCGTTCCTGAATCCACCTTGCGCCTCCCACAAATATCTTTCTGAAACGCCTTTCATACGTTCAGTCAATACTTTAGTATACACTTTACTCGCTAAGCTGACCAAGCTGATGGCCCTATAGCACGCACAGTCTAGGTAGGAACCTTTCCCTTTATATAGAGGTACTATGACTGCCGTGCGCCAGTCCTCTGGAACCTCCCCCTTCTGCCAACGAAGGTTGCAGAGTGCACAGAAGGCATCCCAGACCCTAGGACCACCATACTTGATCATCTCAGCAGTCACTTCATCAATTCCCGCAGCCTTTCCACATTTCAAAGAGATTGAGAAAGTGATAAGAAGCACTTTCTCAATCTCTTTCATACTAATGGCATCCTCCAGTCCCTGGCCCGAGTGTGGCAATTCATTAGAATCGCTCTCAGTATCAGAGACGGAGTCGCCACTCTCATACAGTTCTCCATAGTATTCACTATCGCTGCAGAACATCCTTTTTATTTGTAAGCAGGTTGTTTTCTTTCGAACGCACTTTATTCATTCTGCAAGGTGCCGGACCACTTCGGTACTTACGTACTTCTTTCCAAAATAATTTGGAATTTTCCTCGAAGTTGTCCGACATCTTGTTTTCATCTAACACCCTACACCTTTCACGCTTCTCTTTCACTAGTGCCTTCGTTTCTGCTTTCTGCAGCTTATACCTGTCTTTCATCAAATTTTTCATACCACAGTCATTAGTAGCAAGGCAGTCTCGCCATGCTTTCTTTTTCTTATACACAGCCACTTTCACCTCATCACCCCACCACACATCACGCTTTTTGCCGTTCCCAATCTTATTCCTTCCACACACTTCTTTCGCAGCCTCAATCATACTATCTCTAAGGTTCTGCCAGCATTCTTCAACATCATCGCTCATCACTTTCAATCTATCATCAAGCTTACTGGATAATACCCTTTCATATTCATTCCTGGTGGTCGCATCCTGCAGTTTCCAGCTTTTAATGCGGCTAACCGCTGCAGGTTTGGACACTACGCGATATCGCCATGCTGCGGACAGACCCCTTATTCTGGTTATCACCAGAAAGTGGTCCGTCCCGAGATCGGCTCCTCTATACGCTCTTGTGTCCATTACCTGTTTCTTAAGTCTGCTATCCACCAGGAATAAATCAATCATACTTCTCGCACCCTTTCTTTCCCACGTGTACTGATGGATCCTTTTGTGCCCAAACATGGTATTAGCCACAAAAAGATCATTTTCCATACACAGTCCTAACACAATCTTACCAGCATCATTCACTCTCTTATCTCCATATTTGCCTAGGACAGACTCAAATCCTGTTCGAGCTGTCCCGACCCATCCATTCATGTCTCCACACACAACAATTCTTTCGTTCTCTTCAACCGTCGCTAGAACTTCTCTAACATTCTCCCAGAACTGCTCCAGTTCAGCCAAACCGACAGAGGGCACTGGGGCATATACTGCCAAAACAAAAATTCTTGTCAACCCAATCTTGAGGCGTACCCAGAGCAGTCTGGGATTTACATATTCATACTCAGTCATACATTTAACCATACGAGAGGACAGTAAAACGCCTACCCCTTGGCATCCCCTATCTCCTTGTGGTACCCCTGACCACAAAGCGATGCCTCCTCCGGGCAAGTCGGCAAGTTCACTGCCGCCTCGCTTGGTTTCACTCGAACATAGCACATCCAATCTTTTCTCTTCCATAATATCAAGCACTTCATTCATCTTCTCGTCTATCCCACCTCTCACATTCGACGCAGCTACTCTGCACTCCTCCCTCCACTTCCCGCCACTAGGTGCACAGCGTGTTGGGTGGCGGTCCCCAACGCCGAACTGCACTCTGCACACACCAGCAGGGACAGACCGGTGTACGTCGCTTTCGGGGGACGCCCTAACATTATCATTGCCGTTGTCCCGCATGGTATGCACAGAAGAGGAATTGCAGCCCTAAAAAGGGCTGGCAGGGGTCGCGACGAGCACGCTTCCTCAGTTGACCCCCTACCGAAATAATGCTGTATTCATCAAAAGGTAAATTACATTCCAGTAACACATATTTGTGAAATTTGGCAGTATCTTAAAATAATACCTTTGTTGTTGATCATTTTATACAGAAAAAGTTAGTATTATGTACCTCTCTTCAGTAATATCTTATTATTTCGTGTATTACGAACTTCTCCAAAATATGAAGTAGGTTGGAACCTTACCAAAGGAATAACTTTCATAAAAAAATAGGTATGGTTAACCGATCTAATACAGAAAAGCTGGAATATCACAATAAAGACTTAAAATTGCTCTCCTGGAAAATCGACTTTTTTGAGTTAATACCCTGTTCATACAAGCAAGCGATATAATCGTACATGTACATTGAAGTACACCACTTGGGCGAAATTAAAAGAAAATAGACTGTTTAAATAAGCCACTAAACCGCGATTTGTTTCTCACGCATTTCTCTATTTATTTGAATGAAACCGTTGCACAAGTTCATGTGCTATATAACATACATGACATATTTAGGTATATGTTTCATATAACGTACATAAGTTTCGTTTCAACCAAGAACGTTGTAACAAGGTTACTGTAAGTTGTAACATATTTTTGATATACTCTGGTTTCCCATTGTTTACATTTTCATCTGCGCCAAACGTTATCACATCAAAGAGCATGATAATTCCTTTATACTTATTGTGTCATTCACTTTATTGACTTAATTGTACAAAGAGGAAACTAGTACAGTAAAACGTACAAAATTTTAACATGAAAAATTTAAATTACACTATCGAGCCTTTTTTATTCACATATGGTATATTGCTACAAACATCCTCACGCTGTATTCTTAGCGGTGTAATCAGAGATGTTCTGATTCTTTGATGGTTCTTTCGTTTCCTAACATTGTATTAAAAAATAAATAATGTTGTGAACCATACAACATCTTACCTCAGTATGACAATATGATAGCTGTTTTACTTATTTTAAAATTTATACGCAATTTATGCGTGATATTGTTATTATAATTATATTATTATCAGATAATTTTAATGTATTTGTAAGTATAGATCAATATAAGGTTGTAGAGGCGAGTAACCTTTTTCACATTGTAAGTAATTAATGAGTTACTGTTTGATATTTTGTGTATCAAACTAATATCACAGATTAATTAGTTTACTACCGTTCAAAGTAACAGCCTAAAATTCAATTATTTTAAGGCGACACACTGAAAATTTTGACGCCAGGGATCTTGGTTTTTCTAAGTGACTACAAAACGTAAGAAAGTGATATTTGGTAACCTGATTCTTCATTTCATTGACTTTATTTTGCCAGTTGCGGTACACGATTGGTTAACTTTTGTAATATGTACAAAAGTAAATATCAAAGAAACCTCTTTTAAAACAGAGATTGACATTTTTCGGAGTAACGTGACCGATCTATGTTTCTACATTTTCTGTATAGTTTAATCTAAACATATTCTTCAAATGCCAGTTGAATTTATTAAAATTAATTATAGTTTTTAAAATAAACGAAAATAACTGTTTTTTCGTATTTTTCGTAAGTCAGCGCGCGCATGTTTGCATAGATCAGAAGGTCTAGTTTATATTAAATTATTGTTTATCAATGCGTCGCCTTAACCTTAACAATTCAAATTATATAACCTGACGTCATCATTAAATATTAATTATTAGCAACGCTATGTTATAGTTATATTGGCAATAATACTGTAAGGCGAACCATTGGTGTGAGCGTAACTAGAACCATTGTCGTAATTCATAAATATGTATTTCTATTTTTCATGGGAAAATTATGTGAGCTTTCATACAGAACAAATTATTATTAGACATTTTAAAGAAAAAACCTGTTTCCTCTGTAGGTATCGTGGGCTACCACACAGTATGGGGTGTAGTTCCGGCGCTCCACTCTCCCCTTATGTCCGTTACAAACGCCGTGTCGGGTATTACCGCAGTGGGTGGCCTGCTGCTCATGGGTGGTGGATATGTACCCGAGACTCCAGTACAGGTATTTTATAACAACACAAATTCTTAGTTATAATTTGTTTACGTAGTGCGGGCCGCATGTCACGACATACTGCCTTGAATGACGGAATTCGGCGGGCTCTTTCGCCACTGGCGTTCCTGCAGTCTTAGAGCCTGTAAGTATTGCACGCAGCGACGGCAGGAGACCCGATGGTTTGACGCTCATTCCTTGGAAACTTGGAGGATCGCTGGTGTGGGATGCCACTTGTGTCGATACACTTGCTGTTTCCCATGTGCCGGCGACTTCCAAGTCAGCAGGTGCCGCGGCTAGCACTGCCGAAAAACTGAAGCGGCGTAAGTATGCGACTCTCTCTGAGAGTTTCATATTTACGCCCTTTGCAGTCGAAACGTTGGGTCCCTGGGGGCCCCGAAGCCCATCGACTGGTTTCTCATATTTGTAAGAGACTAGTCGAGGCTTCGGGAGACCGCTGGGCTGGCAGTTTCTTCCGCTAACGAATCAGTTTGGCTATTCAAAGAGGCAATGCTGCCAGTCTGCTGGGTACCTTGAGCAATGACAGCTTTCTGAGCGGCAACTTTGAGGAAGTTTATTATTTAAGATAATGTGTAGTTTTAAGTTTCTAAATATTAACATATGTATGTACTTTTTGTTAATGTAAATAAAGATATAATGTTATAATGTAATTTTATAAATAAATGAGTACGACAAACAATAGAAACAGATCATCTGGTCTCATACTAGGGCATTCCGTTTGCTATGAGAACCAAACGACGACTATTAGAGGTGTTTCCCAGTACACCCAAACCTGAGACAATCTAGAAAGATCGTTTCCTAAATTGATGGAATCGAATCCGGATCTTTCAGCGCTTAGATACAACACCTAAACCATTACGTCATCGAGATCGTCCACGAGTTATTTACGATTTTAACGAATGAAAAACTTATAAGCGAATGGAGAACTATTAGCAGCAGCTATTAGCAGTGAATGAAGAAACGTTAAATTAATTATCATGTCTTATTTTGCAGTGGTTAGCTAGCACAGCAGCATTAATATCATTCGTGAACGTATTCGGTGGCTTCTTGGTCACGCAGCGCATGCTTGACATGTTTAAAAGGTGAGCATGATGATTGTATTATTTATTCAAATTTTTTTATTTGGACAAAATTAAAAAATCTTTTCTTTTGTTAGACCTGGTGATCCCCCAGCATATGGCTACCTTTATGGTATTCCCGCAGCCGCTCTGCTTGGTGGATACATCACTACAGCTATGCAGGTAAGATAAATGTTTAGTTTTATAAATTGCAAGGTAAATAACTAAATTTTTCTATATATTAGATATTTCTTTATGCTCGTTTTGAGAGAAAATTATAGAATGTGCCAGGTGCTTCTCTTCCTGCACAAGCCGTGAAAGAACTTGTGTAAATATTAGGCGATAAGCTAGTAACCTTATTATTTGATTCTATGTTACCATTTATAAGCCTAACTACTCCATGCTAGAAAGCAAGGAGTTACATAAACATCAGGGCGTGATGTTAATGCCTTTGACACTCTGCCCAGCCCAAAGATTAGTTATGTACTTAAATACCTCTATTCATTAGATACTAGCGGTTCGTCCCGACTTCGCCCGGGTTGAATACATAATATATAGCCTATGTCCATCTGGAATAATATACCTTTCAAATTGTGAAGAAATTATTAAAATAGGTGCAGTAGTTCCGAAGATACCCTCCACATATAAACAAACATACAAAATCCGCTTTCCCTTTATAATATAAGTATAGATTTTAATTAACCTAAACCTATTTACCTTTTATAAATTACTATCTGTTGTCCGTGACTTCGTCTGCTTCAAAATGAGAAAGTAGCCTGTGTCCATCCCTAGGACTTAATCTATCTCCATTCTAGATTTCATCGGATCAAGCAGTGAAAATGTAGCAGACAAACAGATAGAGGCATTTTCGCATTTATAATATCAGTATAGATTATTTATTGTTAACTAGCTAATACTCGCGACTTCGTCTGCGTTTTTTATTTTTAAAATAGCCCATGTCCTTCCTCAAGGTTCCAGCTACCTCTATACCACATTTCATCGCAATCCGATAAGCGGTATGGCAGCCCATAAAATACGAACAAACAAACAAACATTAATTTTTATACGAGTATATTAGATTAATATCGTTTGTTGATTTATTAATATTATTTATATACATATATCAGTCTATTTACCTAAATCACATTAATTTATATATTACTAGGGCTACCCAGAGGTACACCAAATGGCTTATCTAGCTTCTTCACTGTGCTGCGTAGGAGCTCTGGCTGGTCTTAGCTCTCAGACAACAGCTCGCAAGGGCAACTACCTTGGAATGGTAAATAAGTTGAATTTAATAAAAATGTTATGATTTTTAAAACACGCAACCAATGATTAAAAAGGCGTTCATAAATTAATTCTATAAGAAGTGTATGCTGCTAA
Organism: Zeuzera pyrina; assembly: GCA_907165235.1. Taxonomy (NCBI): domain Eukaryota; kingdom Metazoa; phylum Arthropoda; class Insecta; order Lepidoptera; family Cossidae; genus Zeuzera; species Zeuzera pyrina. The sequence continues at coordinate 16,026,185 of OU015617.1, forward strand.
AAGACTCTCCCTGAGACCCGCTCATTGTAATCTTGATGGCAATAGCCTTAATCTATTGACCATTGTAAAGGCTATGAGACAATAACAACATCTTAAACAAAACTACTTCATCAGTTATATTATTTAATTAGTTTTTGTTTTTTGTTTTTATTGGTGTCATTATTTAACGAACTTTTGTTCTTGTGAGATGTAGTACTTTTGTTTTTTTTGTTAACAGTATTGATTTAATTGCTTACACATCAGTCTTTTGAGTCTAAACTGGTGTAGAATAATAATATTGTACATATTTAGTTATAACGAGGCAACTCGGGGTCAGCTCATACCTTTTTGTAGATATTTGATGATTCTTTAGTAATATGAGGTTGTTTGAATTGCATCAATGGTTAAATTATTTTTTTGTACTGTAATTGATACAAAAATAAAATCTCTTTAGATTGGAGTGGCGGGGGGCATCGCAGCGACTTTGGGTGCCTTAACTCCAAGCGCTGAAGTGCTTGCGCAAATGTTAGGAGTAGCCGGCGCGGGAGGTTTGATAGGCAGCGTGATCGCTAAGAAGATAGACATAACAGATCTACCACAACTTGTGGCTGGCTTCCACAGGTAATTCTTATTAATTATAACATCGTATTATAAAAATGATTAGAGATACAGCATGAGGATATGTATGTATGTATAAAAGCGATGATCTGTTCTTTTATTAGTTTTCATTTACTGTCAAAACTACCAAACCAATCAACATGAAATATAAATGAAGTGGCTACTCTATACCTGTGGCTGCACTATACCTCTGCCTATCGCTAAAATTAATAACATATTTTACTAGTATCATGCGAGTGAAATTATGAACAAAACCTAGTATAAAATAAAACAGGAGGAAGAAGATTCAATCATGCAATATACTAATGCGATAAATAATTAATATTACGTCATCATCATGCTGTACTTGAATTATCTTGACAGAATTATTTGCTGTGATATGATATTGTTGCATAAATATATTATGTTGTTATTATATATGTATGTGTACTACACTATTAAGACATGTTGCGTTGGTTTATTGACCTTTTTAAATATAATTTATATTATTTGTTCATGAAAAATGTCAATTATTATATTTATTTTATTATATTTTAGTTTGGTCGGTCTGGCTGCTGTTTTAACATGTGTTGCCACATACATGCACGACTTCCCTGCCATGGCTCTTGACCCCACCGCCACTACACTTAAAACTTCACTATTCCTTGGGACATACATCGGAGGAATAACATTTACGTAAGTTTATATAATATTATAATGCTATGTAGGCCCTTTACTGGCGACTTACGGGCGTGTTTCTAGTGAGGTGATTCGTGAATGTGCTCACAGCGAGTACGTCGCGTGTACTCAAAGCGCCGGAAACGAAAATCGACGAAAACACGTAGTAATAGTACGGTTCTCCCTTAGGAGGGAAGTTAAGGGGTTGGTAGCCCATACAACCGATGTTTTCAGTGATAAATATCGTAAATAAATTCTTCATATTATTTCATTAAAATGTCGGCGTAATACATTTTAATTGTTTCTTGCGAGTTTCAGGGGACAAATATATTGAAGCAGTCTTTCTAGTAGTATCCACTGAGGCGGACTAAGCCACTAAAAAATACTCAATGTCACACTATTAAATAAGCACTTATTTCTACAATTCCACATAATGCACAACAGCGTAGACACTTTGGGACTGAAAACTGCGCCAATTTTACATCACAAAACCCACTAGAACTAATTTGGAGATAATTAAAATAAACGCCCAACCGCTCCGAATAAAATCCCGCCAAAAACTTCGAGGAAAACAGATGCGAAAATGGTGTGAAGATACCATACTTTCAAAAGGAAAAGGGAACCAATGTAATAAGTTCACGCTTTATGTTTGTATGTTTGTCTGTCTGAGTCGATTTTGTAAGAAGGTATAATATGACTTACAGACGTCATACTAATATGTTAGTAACTAAATAATCTGTGCTAATATGTTGTACTAGTTAACATTTTAGTATAAAACTAAAGAAGGGGCAAGTTGGGTACTCAAACGACTTGACTATAAGGGTATAGTCAAGTCGCTCGAGTACCCGACCTGAGGGCAAGGGCCCTTGTTTCTGAAACTGCTGTATCTAGAATCGGAAAATATGTAACCACATTTAACGGGGAAAACATAATGAACATCCTAGATCTCATTGAACTCCGGAAATGTAAGATTAATTTACGAAATTATAAATACTATACAGAATGCGCGGGTAGAACTCCAGCTTGACCGATTTTTTTTGTTACTTTTAATTTACGTTAATAGTTAATTAATCTGTACATTAAATATCTAGTAAATTTTTAAAATTCTTTAAGATATGAGAAACTTAACTTAAAATTTGATTTAGAAGTTCTAAAATAAGATGTTGCTTTTTGCGTAGTCGAGTGTATAGAAAAAATAAGTAAGTAATTGTAAATTAAGTATTAAACTAAGTAAATAAATTGACCTGTAAAAATTTTTATCCACTATTATATTAAAATAAGAAAATAAGAATAAAAGCGCTGATATTAAGGTTGCCTCACCTTTATTTTTAATGTGTATCATCTTTCAATTTCAATGTAAAGCCTACCTAACATTAAAAGGAAAAATGTAAAAGTCTTCAGCATTTCATGAAAAATATCGTTGAAAAACTCGTTTGTTCGATTCTTGGATTTTACTCCTAAAGAATCAATTTTTATTATGTAGGCGGCGGTACGGACATTTAATGGTGAGTACAATCAAGCGTTAACAAAAAGTAAAGCTTAACGTTTTACGTCATTTTCAAATCTAAGTCGGCGAATATTACTTTTTTGGATAAATCGATATGGGTGTCATATTCTAGGTTTCTCTGGGTGCTAATTGCGAAAATGACGTTTATTTTCAAATCCAAGATGGTGAATATTACTTTTTTTAATAAATCGATAAGGGTGTCATATTCTAGGTTTCTCGGGGTGCTGATTACGAAAGTAACGTTCATTTTCAAATCCATGATGACGATATTACTTTTTTGGATAAATTGATATGGGTGTCATATTTTAAGTTTTTACCTCCCTGTTGCTTCAATCCACTTTTCTTTCTCATGCGGAGATTTAAGAAAACTTAATTAAAATAATATTAATGTATAAATAAAGATTACAATAAACTATAATAGTTGTAATCATTTCTGATAACTAAATATTTTATAATAATTATCACCAAATAAATAATTTATTATTGGAAATGACCAATATACATTTTTTTTGTAATCGTAGTACTTAACATATTTAATAGCAAAACTATTACTATTTATCGATGTTATTACTATATCTAGTTTATGTCACTGTGTTACTTCACTAATTGAGCGTTTGTGCAAACTTGGTGCAAACTGCATTCTGTCTGGTCTATGGTCGGCAACTACCTAGTTCGCATGTAAGTAGAGCTTATTCCTAACGAAATAAAGATAGTTTCCATTTCTTTCGTCTTTGTAATGTTGAGCGTACTAAAATGCGCGTTTAACTGAAGTAAGCCGAGACCGAAGTGCGCATTACAGGGCTTACTATACTATATATAATAGCGATTTCGTTGAAATTCACAATTTAGGGGTTTGAGGTGGGCGAGAAATCGATCTAGCTAGGTCTCAATTCTGGGAAAAAATGTTTTCTCCGTCTTTCACACACTTCAAACTTCTATGTCATTTCAATAGCACAATGGTTAGAGCGTAGGTCTACCACGCCGAAGTGCGTGGGTTCGAATCCACATATCATTTTAATAATGTACTTATAATAAGGAAATAAAATGAAAATAATAATAAAAGCATAGACTTTTTAACTTCAGACAGCCTGTCCCGTACTACGAAATAAGGTAAATAACTTCAGATAATATATAGATATGTGGGTGCTAATTTCTAACGAAATGGCGACCGATCAGTTTATCTGATAATAAATGTGTGTCGTACGTACGGGTGAGTCAGGTTGTCTGATTTAGTTCACCGTTGCTGCTCGGACACGGCGTCTGGCTGTGGAGTTATTTGTAAAGTCTACGGCTAAAAGTCATGGAGAAAAATCTATTATTTATTTTACTGAACGATGAATTTAATGTTAAATTTCATGGAGTCGTTTATTTTAAGATACTATGTTATTTAAAAGAGTAGTATTATACAAGCAATATTTATATATTTACAATCGCGATCTCGAAAACGCCACTTACGATTTCGATGAAATTTAAAATATAAAACTTTACTTACTTGTTCTGTGTCTTCACGGTGGTGAAAAATCGATCCAGCTAGGGTCCAATTCTGAGAAAATTCGTTTTCTCTATGTGTGTGAAAACACTTAAAACTTTTAAACTCTAAACTATTATATTTTCACAACAGAGTTTACCTTCTCAGTAGTACAGAGGCTAGAGCGTAGATCTACCAAGCTGAAATACGCGGGTTCGAATCCTGCAATGTGTTCAGACCTTTTTTATTTTTTTTATAAGACCGAGTAAAGCTCTGTCACACAGGTACTATAATAATTTAACTAAAAGGGCTTACCAAAAACGTATGAAAACTGTAATAGTTATTAGCAAGTAACATACAAGCAACATTCACGTGTAATATTGTGATTATAATTAATGGTATAAATATTCATTAAGTAATCACAGAAATTGCTCAACTCATTTTGAAGTAATACCATCTTCGAACTCCCTAAAAATTAGTAGGCTATATTTTTAACTAAACCTAATTTAATCAGACATTAAATAAATAATAATTCATTAGCATCATAAAATCATAAGCTATACAGTTAAAATTAACGTATGATAATATGGCGGAGTGGAGCTTGCTTATTTTTCGCAAACTTGTATCAATGATTCATAGCGTTTAGGTCAATGCTATTTATCCAAATTAATATTATATCAGTATTGATTATGGAGACTATTAATATCTACTTACTTTAGAGGACACTTTTAGTAACTTACTATCTTACATTCCCACTATGTGCCCCACTCGTCTCAGTTTTATGAATGAGAATAAACATATTAATCAACACTCCATAAAATAGTTTGATAAGTTCTGTCACTTGAACTAGGATATGACATACATATGAGTAAGTATATTAGAGACAAAAAGTCTACACTTGACTTATTATCTAAGGTCAGTTATGATCACAAGGTTCAACTAGTTAAAAATATAATTTATGCTATTAATAGTTGCTCTCCTTTCAAATTATTTATTTTATCACTCATTAATATTTCATTCTTCTGTTATTGTGTCCGCTGCTTATCTTCCGACGAAGTCGGTAATAATCGGTCATGCGGTCAATGGACTGAATCGACTTAGTATGGACTTAGTTTGTATATTCGACGGGCCAGCAAATTCCCATTGTCAGTTGGGCTTTATAATTTACAGGCCTAAATACTTGCCAGAAATAACGTCAAAGGTGTAACATTGTTATGCTTTGATGCTTCATCCAATCCGAAAACATTTGAAAGTGTATTGGCTTAACGATCAATAAGTACTCGTGTACTCATTAATAAATAGAAAATAACGAAAATATGTACAAGGTTTCAAATAGTTGTTATATTCTCTTTGTAAGTTGAGACGGTGACTGAAAATTATACTTCCTTGACTGAGGTTTGAGCAATATAAGTGCATATAATTTCCAAGCTGGATCACGGGTTTCAATTTAGGAAACAAGCTTTTCTAAATTTTGGGTTTGGATTTTACTGGGAGCTCGCCTAGTTTGTTGTGTAGTACCCATAATCAGGGTTCGAAAAAATCCGATTTTTATAATAAATATCACAAATCCGATTTCTTGATATAAATCAGATATATATCGGATATATATCCAGGCTAAGAAAAAGAAGCGAATTTCATTCTGTAAGGGATTAAACACTTAAAAATGTGAAAGGAATTTGTAAAATAATATGTGTCAAATTACCACATTTTTTATTTAAAAAAAGTAACAAAAGAATTAGTGTTTATTTGAGAAAGAATTTTTTAATGAAAACTTAAAAAAACAAGTACCTATTATTATAATAATCTTCATTTATTTGTGAGATAAATCAACTAACTTTAATAATAATTTGTAATCATAAAAAAGTAATCATTCAGGATCAGGCCTTAAGCATAGATCTATGAGTGGGACATCATCATCTGGCTCCCAGTCCCAGTCAACCTCTGTTTCTTCTATGATGTCCTCATTCACATTGGGATTCCAAATCCAGTTCATATTGTATGACGGAGCTGCAGCTGTACTATGGATGCCCCTTTCAGACTGGTTGAAAGTCTTGAAAATATGAACCAATTTATGCGCTTTTTGGGTTCCTAATCGATTACGAATCTTTGATTGAACCGTTAAAGATTGAAAAAGCTAGCCGTACTGGTAAGTTAAAGGGGATTTCCCGAACTTTAAATGCGGTTGCCGTTTTAGGAAACAATCTGAATTATTCTGAATTGTAGTTTTTCGCTACGTGTTGACAGGGTAAACATTAATTTCCAAAATGTTTAGTTCAGAAGACAGGAAAAAATCAATTGATATATATCGTTATATATATCCGCTGATATATATCGGCGAACCCTGCCCATAATACAAGCTCACACATTAGTTTGGGATCACATAATTGGTGTGATGTCTGAGTATTTATTTATTATTCTTCGATGTAGATTGCATGTAAGGACGTCTGCCAGGCTTCAGACTGTATGCCTCTTTCAAGAAATGGCCATTCACCCCAGTTCCTTGTTCTTCTTCAATCATCCTGTTTTGCAGCAAAACATATTGAGGGTGTCCATTGGTGTACTTTAGTTCCTCTTCTTTCAGCGTGTTTAAACATAGTGTTATTCTTAGATTGATGATGTCCTGAGTAATGACTAATGCACATTGCGTATGTTCGTACGACTAGCTGTGCCCGCAGCTTCGCTTGCATGGAATTGAACTGTATTCAGTTAAATTCTATGTATGTACAGCCTATGCCCACCCTGAAAGTCCATTGTAATGATTGACGAAAGAAATTTTAAATCTGATGAGTAATTTTGGAGATTACGTTCTACATTCAAACTTTACCTCTTTATAATGTTAGTTAAGATGTGTGATGTATTCTTATAATATTTAGCTATCTTCCGCCCAAAATTCCAAAACTAATCGACATGTGTTTCGCCTCTACGAAGCATCCTTAGGATATTCCAGAAATCGGACTCAGCCAGTTACCAGCATCAAAAGTCGACACACCGAATACGTGTCCATTGGAATATTAGGCGGAAGATGGATTAAAATCATAAGAATTTATCGCATGAAATGGATTTCTGCAAATTCTAGTCTATACAATATATTAGTGATGTGCCGCATATCCGTATCCGTGTTCGCGGATATCCGAGGGGAAAAAAGATCTGTGTTCGTATCCGTATCCGTTACGTTTTAGCGGATCTTGAACGGATCTTTTACATTAATTAATTTCATGAAATAGAATTTTAAAAATAGATAGCAATGAAATATAATAACTTCAAATTTCTTTTTATTTTTTAAAATTACAATTTTGTCACTTTTTATTGCAAAAATCAAGCAAATAATTATGATAAACATTATAATAGCACAGATTAATTAGTTACTAACGTAAAATAATAGTAAGTTAACCTCACTATGTTTACATAAAATAGGATTCATTTCATTGTATTCGAACGAACAAACGAAGTACGAAAGTTGAGGTCCGTATTCGTAGTACCAGATCTAGTCACTAATAATCCTTATCCGTGTTCGAATCTGCGGATATACAAATTTAACAATCCGGCACATCTCCACAGTATACTAGTTTAGATAGTCAGTAGAACGAGTGGTGTGTTCACAGCGGGTCGCTAGTAGCATACGGTAAGCTGCAGGGCACTTTGTCGTCGGCGCCGCTTCTACTGCCCGGGCGTCACGCGCTCAACGCGGCGCTGCTGGCTGGCTCGCTGGGCTGCGGCGGCGCTCTGCTGGCCCTGCCCGACGCGCCCGGCCTGCCACTGCTCTCCGCCGCCGCCGTGCTAAGTGGTGTGCAGGGGCTGACGCTTACCGCTGCTATTGGAGGTGTGTTACTTAGGCCTCCTAACGCGAGCAAATCACATTTAACACTTATTACATCTTACCTATGACTCCTAACATGACCAAGTCACATTCAACAGTTACTACCTCTTACTTATGACTGCTAACCTGAGCAAATCACATTTAACAGTTACTACGTCTTACCTATGACTCCTAACCTGAGTAAATCACATTTAACAGTTATGACATCTTACCTATGACTCCTAACCTGAGCAAATCACATTTAACAGTTATTATATCTTACCTATGACTCCTAACATGAGCAAGTCACATTCAACAGTTACTACCTCTTACTTATGACTCCTAACCTGAGCAAAACACATTCAACAGTTACTACCTCCTAACTATGACTCCTAACGTGAGCACATCACATTCAACAGCTACTACGTCTCATTTTTACTATGGAACAACTAGGCACAGGGTGGGTCTCCACTCTCCACCCTCATATTATTGACATCCCTGTCATTCATTTTTCTTAAAATTTTTAATTTTTATTGTTATTTTCTTTTAAATTATTTCGTCATTATTAAGTATTACTTTCTGTAGTTCAAGGTAAGATCTTTTAAACTATATTTATGTAAGCGATTGGTCGGGAATTCCAGAGATTGTAGGGCTGGCAGTTTCTTCCGCCAGCGAATGGACTTTTACCGAGCTAATGCTGGCAGTCTGCCAGGTACCCTTGAGATACTAACTCATGTCTTAGTTATCGTAGTCACCTTCGGCAATGTCAATTTTTTGAAACAGTGACTATTTCCAACTTTACCTAAATTGCATTTAACTGGCCCTAAGAATAATGCACAATATTTTGTAAGTTAAAATTAACAGCACACTGTCACACTAATCTACATTGTTATTCTCAGGTGCGGACATGCCAGTAGTGATCACCGTGCTGAACAGCTATTCTGGCTGGGCATTATGTGCAGAAGGATTCATGCTTAACAACTCGCTAATGACGATTGTGGGTGCCCTTATCGGCAGTTCGGGTGCTATCCTATCGTATATAATGTGCAAGGTAAAATTCTTTAATTCATAATACCATACTGAGCGCCATTTTAAATTAAATTCTAGTTTTAAGATAGGTTTAATAGTTTTGAGCTTCCTTGACTTGTACATATTTACTATTATAAATAACAAGGTTTATACGGTGTTAATATTTACAATATTGTTAAAAATAAATTAATTAAAATGACAAATTAATTGCCATATAATAGGCAAAGCACTGGATCTTAAAACCCTTATTTCTGTTTAAAAATGAGCAAAATAGCGACAACATACATAAAGGTACAACACACATAAAGACATTGGCAGCGCGGCGCCTTGTTTCCTTATTTCTGTAAAAAAAGAACAACGAAACAACAAAGTAGTGGCGGTATAAGGCCTTGACTACAACCTTGCGGTGCGTCTTGCGGCGCGGTTTGCGTGCTCTTATCGGTATGGCCATGCGACGACCCGTTACCTCATTACGAAACTGCAGCCAGTAAGCGATAGCCGAATCTTACGCGTGCAGTCGCGAAATGTTGTTAAATCGAGCACGATATAATGTTGCAATCGCTATATCTGCCTCTATGGATTAATCAATGAACTAAAAGCTGCTGCTAGCGGCCCTATTTATTTTACAAAAAGCAATGTTACTGCATTGCACTGTAATTACCAATTTAAAACAATCGTCACATGACTGCGGTGTAGCTACCTATCTTTACGTGATAACCCAGCCGGTAATAGCAGCGTCGATTACGAGCGTATCAGGCGTCCCTATGCGACCCATCACAATGTCCCTATCAGAAGAAACACGAATCCTGTCTATGGTATAATCAAATTTATTTTTTGTTTTTTCAATGAAGAAAGAAAAAAATCTGGTGAATTCAGTCTTTGTACAAGGGATACAGAGAACAACCTCCTAATTTTATTTATTATACGACAATAACTGTGGATACATTTGGGATACATTCGATTATATACTTTTGAATATAGAACTGTAAGAAAGCTGTAACTTTTGCCAGCCTTCCTGTCCAGGAAAAAATAGTTTTATTTCGTCCCACAACCTCTTGCTGTGCTATCCATACAGCAGTTCTCTGCATAATTTCTGCTATAAAAAGTTCTTTTTACCTAATTGTGCGACGAAAATGAAGACACATAAGACATAATTAAGAATTACTTAAGACTTGACAGTGAAAGGCACAGGTGCCTTCAAGGGCGTCGCCAAGGGGGGGCAGGGGGGGGCCAGTTGCCCCCCCTAGAGATCAAATGTAGCTAGCCGCAAAGCGACCAAAGTGCGAGCAATTGACTTCCTTACCTATTAATAAATTCCGCATCGCATGACAAAACATAAATAAATTCACAAGGTTTAATGTATATTGTAGAAAGTATTGAAATATTCAGAATAACATTAAGATTTAGACATCCGTTTTTAAAATCGCCGCCATTTTCATCACGACTATATCAGATTTTCCAAAACGCAAGGCCATTAAACAGTGTAAGAATATGTAGGTAGGTATGGTGTGTGTGTGCATTGCATTTCTTTCTACGACAGCCGTTCATCAGCATTCACGTTAGTTTTGTATAATTTGTATGCGGCATATCTAAATAAAGTAGAAGTTATTGTTACGAACATACAATTTTAATTGGTTTTGTGGACAATGCTATCTGTAAGAGTTCATAAGAAACATCTACGCATTCGCATTATTTAAGTAACACCCGGCGCAGATGCAAAAGATGACAACTGAAAATCTGAAACAAACTTGTGAATCTATTGCCCAGTTTTATGATTTACCGAACATAAAGAATGAAATCGAACTTTGGCAGCAATTGTGGCACGATAGGCTTAATCTAAGAAATCTAACAGTTGTTGATGTCCTAAAAGAAACAAATTCCTTCTTCCGGAAACGGAAAAAGCATTGAAAATTTTGATCGCTTTACCATGCACGACCTGTACAGTAGAGCGATCCTTTAGCAGCCTCAGAAGACTAAAAACATGGCTAAGAAGCACCATGCCAGAAGATCGCCTTAATGGTCTGGCCATGATTAGTGTACACAGAGCTATAATAAATAAAAACCTAAATAATTTTAATGATAAAGTGGTCGAAAGTTTTGCAAAAAATCCCCGCAGGTTATGTTGTAATTAAATATTATTTTTGTTAAAATAAATAATTATTACTGTGTTTAAAAGTTTGATTTAGTTATTGTGCTGTCGAGGGCTTGTGAAGTGTTATACATTGATATTAGAACCGTTCTTATGTATTACAATCGTCATCGAAGCAAAGACTTCCAAAGTGTAATGCTTCATGCTCTCGGTGTTCATATTTTTTATCCTCCATAATATTGCCCCATTGCCCCCCCCCCTTAGTCATAAGCTGGCGACGCCCTTGGGTGGCATTGGTGCTTATTTCTGTTAAAAGGGGACAATATGAAATAATAAAATAGCGGCGACTAGGTACGGGTACGGTGTACGGACGATTCAACCAGTTTCTACTTTTTGCCATCGCAATTATATTTTGACCGTAATTACATTTGATCATAAGGCGCGTTTCTTAAGCGCTCGCGCCTCAATTCAACTTGAGTGTGTGAGCGTCCGGCCTTACCATCCTTTTTTAGCAATGATATAAAAATAAACCGCTTAGTAGGTTTCACACAGAGACGCTGGCGAGGGTTAGCGCGGCCATGATCATGCCATCAGCGAGTGTATTAAAGTATTTACTAATCAATTATCGCGATATAAACCCGGTCATTTATAATTATGAGATAGTTAATATTTGTAACAAACGACAATAGAAGTTCAATTAAATCTGCGTCAAAACTTCGTATAAGTAACGTCAAACATTTATGGTAGATCTGAATTTAGGTAAGATACGCTTCGCAATAACAAAGACTAGGGGCCTAGCCAAGCGGCTCAATTGTCGTAAACGCTAGTAGAATAAAATGTAGAATAAAAAACGCAATCTAGCGTAATTAATTTCAAATCGGTAGTCAAACGTTATTAACTTTCTTTTATATCAAATGAAACGTAAAGTCGTGTGAAAACTGTCGTATAAAACGTAGCCAAGTGACACTTTTAACGAGAAAAAGCGTTTCGACTGTGCGAAGCATTTACCACTTGTCTAGCTGCTCAGGCTGTGTCAGTGGGACGTATCATAGCGAGGGGACGAGGCCCGTCCGCCCACGAGTAGTCACCAGCCCACGCTATCGGCACCGGCAAAACGACACTCGACAGACAATATGAGTACTCGACTGTACCGACGCAAAACGGCACTCGACAGACAATATGAGTACTCGACTGTACCGGCGCAAAACGGCATTCGACAGACAATATGAGTACTCGACTGTACCGGCGCAAAACGGCACTCGACAGACAATATGAGTACTCGACTGTACCGGCGCAAAACGGCACTCGACAGACAATATGAGTACTCGACTGTACCGGCGCAAAACGGCACTCGACAGACAATATGAGTACTCGACTGTACCGGCGCAAAACGGCACTCGACTCGTACTTCAAATCCACCATAAGGTTTGGCGCGACCTATATTCCCCCGATAATCCCCGATAATTCATATCATTGGAAGCCGTTTAATTTGCAGTGAAACAGATTTGTTCATGGCCGTACTCTATGTCCGTAGCACAAAATGTTTCGGATGTCTTTATACATTCATTTATTGTTTACAATACTCTGAAATTAAAACTCATGGAGAAATCATCTTACGAATCAGCTAAAATTCTTAATTTTATCCATAAGGCTATGAACCGGTCTCTACCCAATGTGATTTTGGGTGGTTATGGTGTAACGAGCAGTGGTTCAGCGCGACCAGCTGGCGCCACACACACTGAACTCAACGTGGACTCCGTAGCTGATCTCATTCACCGTTCATCGAATGTTATTATCACACCAGGTGAGTTGACCGCTGTTAACAATTGCAGGATCAGTATAATCCAAAGGCGAACAATTTATAACATGTTGAGATGCATGAACATTTTATTAATTTTTTTTAATATTATGTACAGATTATGCTAATAAAATGATAAGCTGACGGACACTATAGTCACAGTACAAGTAAGCAAGCAGTATTATATCTCGGCTGTGTCCTTGAGATAATTACCTACGGTCGCTCGGTACGTAAACACGCAATAGGGCTGCCGACTGGGACTGACTGTTTTTCTTGGGTTACGTATTTAATAATAGGTACTATATTATAATAATAAAAGCTTCAAAAGTTTTTATTATTATAATTATAACTCTACTAGTATTTTATTTCTAATTTCAAAAGTTCGTGAGTTAGAATGGTGGAAATGGACAAAAAAATGCATTTTGAGTTTTTTTGTGTGTAGTATAATTAAAAATCAGCAACAAAGTAACTAGATCATTATGGTAATATATTTCCTACAAATGAGCAACAGAGAAATATTTCCGGTTTCGATATAGATGTATTCAAACATCCATACACTGAACAATATGCTCGAAAACTTGATGCCATAATATTTCGTCAGTAATGCGCGGGAGTGTTTCACACCGTGCAACAACAACCGCGGCGCACTTGCGACTGTTGTATGCCGAAAAATGCCGAGATTTCGAGGCGCTTCGTTTGGGAGCGTTTGTATGAAGATGGAATACTGTTTCCTTACTAGTATTGTGTTATAGTGTATGTGTGTAGTGTTTCTACATTTGTGACATCTACAATAGTTGATATTTTGTTGGCTGTGTACTAGAAGTTAAGAGTGTCGGAATTATGAAGACGTTTGTATTGGCTTGGTTTCAGATTATCTTGATCCATCTGTAGGAAGTGTCATACTCGTAATAGAATAGTAAATTTTTATTTCTTTTACAGGTTACGGTTTATGCGTGGCCAAAGCGCAATACCCTATCGCCGAATTAGTAGAAGTTTTGAAAGGAATGGGAAAAAAAGTGCGCTTTGCTATTCACCCTGTGGCTGGTGAGACTTGTATATAATATACTTTTTTTATTATTATTATAAAATTACACAATTGAGCTAATGTTGAATTATTATGAATTACAGGCCGCATGCCGGGACAGTTGAATGTGTTGCTTGCCGAAGCTGGTGTTCCTTACGATGATGTTTTTGAAATGGAGGAGATTAATGATGAATTTCCTGAGACTGATTTAGTGCTTGTTATAGGTAATTATAGCTCTATAATATACAAACATTATAAATATGTAAAAAAAATATTTTAATACTGTAATTATTTCAAAGGTGCCAACGACACGGTTAACAGCGCAGCTGAGGATGATCCCAACTCGCCTATTGCTGGGATGCCTGTATTAAAAGTGTGGAAATCACAACAGGTATAAATACTACCTGCATTGACATATATGTATTAGCACTACATGTATTAATATTACATGTATTTATTTTAAAATATCACCAGTCACAATTTACGTCACTTGTTAATACATTATCCAAACTTTTTTAGGTTGTGGTCATGAAACGATCGATGGGCGTTGGTTATGCTGCAGTAGACAACCCTATTTTCTACAACTCCAACACGGCTATGTTACTTGGTGACGCTAAGAAAACTTGTGACGCGCTTCTTGAACGTGTCAAGTATTTAGCGGCTTGAAATTCATTTTAAGACGTTAGGATAAAATTACAGATTTTATTTACACATTGTATGAGAAAATTGAAAAAGTGAATAGGGTATTATGTATTAATATGTATTTAGTGTAATGGATATTGTACTTATTAAATAGTGGTGATTCTGCTAAACGAGAAAGTATTGCAATCATCCATTGTTAAATTTTACCTGAAGTAAGGCTTTAAAGATCTTTTTATAAAATATATACAGTTAGAGGGAATTTATTTACCCCTGATAGCTGGTTAGCTAAATGTATTTTCATACATCAAGGTGATTATTCGCAAAGGCGTTCTTTACCTTTTATTAATATTTGACTGATTATAGCTAGTCTATTGTAGCTAGAATGTCAACATTTTATATTTTTATACAAATAGAATTATAATATTACGATGTAATTATATATTTTGAATGTTTTGAGATTTATTATGTATTATTTTTGTAGTAACAAATGAGATTATTCAAATAAGGACATCGACGATTTTGAATCTGATTTTATTTCAGTGTTTTATATAAATTCTAATATGCCCATGAAGTCCACGGCGCTATTTACACATATTATTATTTAAGACTCCACAACATTCCATTCTGCAGTCGTTATTTTATGCTAAAGTTATTCAAATATTTTATATATGCATGATGTGATAATTTAAAAAATCTGCCATTATCATTTTGATAAACTAATATCTACCTATGTAACATGAAATTCAATGTCGTGTAAAATCTTTTATTTCGAAAATGAACATAATCATTCCAAATTAAAAATAATATGTAATAAACAGAATTTAGTTGACGCTAGAAAAATTGTAATCAAAATGCAGTTTACAACAACATCATGTTGATGTAAATTTTAATATTATTTTGGTTGATTTTTATTTTAAAAAATCATAATAATGTGGATTATGTAATAAATTCTGAATATCATGAAATATAATTTATTATCCACTGCATTTATTGCTTACATACAGACTACAAGCCTACTCCCATTTACCGACTACTAAGAGGATACTACACTCCCAGCGCACAGACGTGTTAACTAAATTTATTTTGTCAGCAGTGAATGTGTAACAACAGCTAACCCAAGCGAAACATTGTTTTTGCCCACACACAAACTACTCTAGACATGAAATGTTTATGAATTTCTAATCAAACTATTCTGTCAAGGTTAGAGGAATGACACGTAAGCGGGCGGCACGGTAACGTCACGTACTAGGCGAAAAAGTGATGTACTTGTAGATATTATATATATCGATAAGTACAAGAATAATTTTCTTAAGCTTTTTTTAAAAATAGAAATAATATAATTATAAATGTAATCAAAACAAGATTCTTTATTTTGAAATAGTCACACAATAAAATCTTAAATTTAGAATAGAAATACAAATCAAATTTATTTGGGTAGTACGCAATGTTGTTTTAAGTAAATATAACATCATTGGTAGTACGTGTTTTTCTTGATGTAAGATTTTTTAACAAAAAATGAAATTGACAAATTGTGGGTGCTCTGGAGCTAAAGCATTACAAGGTACAGCACCCACTCCCAGGCATGGAAATTTTTTCCAAAAACAAGCAACTGTGGTCAGCACTCAGTACCTGCTACTTTGAATTAAAATGAAAAATTTCGTCATTTTATTAGTATTAATGTTTTTTAAACAAAATCGACACCCCCAAGTCATAAAAAAAGAGCACACAATTTATATACCCACTCATTTATATAACAGTTTTATAAGGGCAGGCATTCGTTTGCAAATTTTACTACGCCGTTGTATAGCGGGTTACATTATACACCTAATCTACTTCTGTAAACTGCCTTCAAAAAATATACTGAAAAGTATAAAATAACTATACTAATCAAAACTTAATTACAATGTATAATTAAAATAACTTTATAAATACGATACACATACCTATAGTATAATTAAATTTGACAGTTACTGAAGTCGGTGCCATTATACCAAACTAATACTTTCTGTTGTTGCCTTAGTCATTGGTTGTTGCACATTGATTGGGCACCGACTTCAATAACTGTCAAATTTAATTATATAGGTATGCATTATATAGTGCATTGGAAATTTTGACGTGGGATCTCAATTTTTCTAAGTGACGACTAAATGTATGAAATTGATATTTCGTAACTTGATTTTTCATTTCATTAACTTTATTTTGACAGTTGCGATACACGATTGGTATAATTTTTGTAACACAAAAAAAAATATCAAAGAAACCTAAAACAGAGATTTACATTTTTCGGAGTAACGGGACTGAATTATGTTCCTAAATTTTCTGTACAGTTTAATCTCAACATAGTCTTTAAAATGACTGTTGGATTTTAAAAATTGGTTATAATTTTTAAAATAAACGAGAATAACTGTTTTTTCGTAAGCTAGCGCGCGCACGTTTGCATAGAGCAAAAGGTCTATTTTGGATTAAATTATTGTTTATCAATGCGTCGCCTTAATTCAATGCATCAAAAAAATCTTAAACAGACATCTAATAATTTGTAATCCAAATATCGTACCATTCGAGTTATACTTAGTTGTTCTTAATAAAAAATATACCAAAATAATTGTTGAATGCCTGAGACATTTCCGCAATTATAATTTTGTTAATCGAAAATGCATTTCTTCAATTCTACAATATCTACAATCGAAGCCCACGCCCTGACCGAGCAGTCGAGTTCCCCCCTTCCGCAGTCCCGAGCGGAATGTCTGTCATGCGATGCACGCAGATCGATATCATTAAATTATTTTATAGAACAATTTTATTTTGTGTTGTCGTGTAATTCAATTTTGTAAATATATTCTCTACAAATATTTCTTTATAAATTTGTAATTAATTTGTGTTGTTCAACATTTTTATACCATGACTAGTTGACATACCCCGTTGGGGATACAGCGTGAAGATATGTAATGTAACTAGCCGCACCGGCGACCCCTATGTCCGCATGAAATTTTTTTCACACCATTTATGTTTTTATTTTGTACGTGTAACACCCGTTACAGCACCTTGTAACACCCGTTACACTAAAAACATATTAAGTGTAGGCTGATTGTGTTTAATGTGTGTGGTAGATGATGGGTTATTCCTTATTCATAAATTTCCTTATTCAAAAATGACACCCAGAATATTTTACTATCGCGAAAAATGCCCGCCATATTTCCATGATCTATATCTATACCATGATCAACCTCGTATATGACACCTATATCGTTTTATTTAAAAAAATAATATCCGCCATCTCGGATTTTAAAATTGATGTCACTTTTGTAAACAACTTCCTGAGAAATCTTAAACTTTACACCTATGTCAACTATATTAGATTATAATGACGTCTCATATGCAGAAACCTTCCCCTGTGTATTCCATTTTATTTGATAACCATATTATTGGAGGTCTTGAACAAAGAATAAATTTAAATTTCATCCCCCTATTCACCCCCCTATTTATTTCACCGATATCATATATAGCCTATTATTTGCCTAATCACATGTTCTTACTATATGTCAATGTTCATCAAGACTGGTCAAGCTTTTTTGAGTTGTAAAAGGACATACAGACAGACAGACAAAAATTTTAAAAATGGTAGAATGGAAGCCAATGTCATAATACCACAATATCTAGATGTAGAGAACAGACAGCTGGGCATAAGGCCGTTAATCCGTTGATCGTTAATTAACGAAGTTAACTTTTCGTGTAACGGATTAACGTTAAAGTTAATTTTTAAAAATGTTAACAGACTCATTAACTTCCGTTAACTTTCTATAAGTCCGTTAATCGTTAAAGTCGTCTGCGCGTAGGCGGCGTAGGTTCCGTCGGAGTCGTGTAGGCGCGGGCGGTTGATGCAAGAGATCGAAAGAATGAGCGAGATGTACGAAATTATTTGTTTACCTATACTCGTTTGTTACGTTAGTGTTCTGTTTTGGCCCGGTTAAAATACAGTTATAGTTTTTTAAATGTTATTTTTCGAGCACTAAGTTAACGTTGTTACTTTTTGATAACGGAAGTTACTTGATTGTTTTAACTCTGTGTACCTATTGTGAACAGTGTAGGTATTTCAACTACATCATGAAATCGCAGTCTAAAAGTGATGAAAATCCGTGGCCGCATATAAGCGATTACTTTAATTATGTAACCAGATCGTCAGATCAAATAATGTTCGATTATAAAATATGTTTGCCTAGAAAATCGACAATTAAAGCTCACACTTCCAGTTTTATTAACTTAAAACAACACATGCGTAGAGCACATGAATCGCAGTGTGTACAGTTGGAAGAAACAGTCAAGGCAGGGTGTAGTCGAGGCAAGCCTAAAAGGAAAAGTAATATTGTGCAATCCGACATCGACAGCGATGCCAGTACTAGTAATCAAGCTAAAAAAATACGACAGAAATATTGCAGAGTCATTTGCCGTCGCAGCAACTGGAGTCGGTGTATCCCAACCTAGTGTGGACCAATGTATAGTAAACTTTATTATTGCTAACATAATTCCTTTACATGTCGTTGAAACGAAGTCATTTGGAAAGTTGATAAAAACTTTAAATCCCAGCAAAAGTTCAATATCGAGAACATTGGGTAAACGCATCGTTGATGAGCATATTAGATTAAAGAAGCACATGATGAAGAAAATACTTCTTCTTTAAACACCAAATTAACAGCTACATCATTTTCTTGTCACTAATTCATCGAGCAAGCTCATGTAGGTAGGTATACATATTTCTTCTGAGGAAGCATTTTTTTGACCATTTACATTTCCTTTTTCTTTCATTCATGAACTCTAATAATGCTACAGTAAGTGCAGCTTTTCTTTTTACTTATAATATTCATATTGATATATCTAAGTAAGAGCATCCCACTTCACACTAAAAGCATCTGACAACTGTGATACATTTCTGCAGGACCAAGTCCAATCTGTACGACCAAGTCGCAACGTATGTCGCAACTGGGATTACAACGGTTCGATTGACAGTCCTTGCGACCGTTGTATCGTGAATGGCCCCTTTTAACTATGATAAGTCATAGACAAAAATCCTAGATTTCGCATTACAATCTGTTAGAACTTTTTGGCGAGAACGGGAGAAGTGAGGTTGTCCTTTTACTAAGATCTTCAATAATTTTACATTTTTGGGAGTTTTAAAGTACAACAGTGATAGTATATGTGTTTTAAAGTTCTGTGTAAGTGAAGAAAACGGAGGAAATCGAAACAAACATGTGCAGCTGAAGTTTTTGTGTTCTTCCAACAAGTCCTTTTCAACTTCAGTAAAGCCTATTATCCCTTTACTGGAGGAGTGTTAGGAACTTAGTTGTAAGAAGAGAAAACGATTTTATATCAAATATGTGCTCCATGTGTTCGTCATAATTTTAACAAACAATACTGTGACATGATTTTAATTTATAACAAATGTTTCTCTACGTGTTACGCTGATAGCCTTGTTGGCAATGCCTGGAGAAATATTAAAAAAAATTTTCAAACTATCTATTTTATGTCAACTGTCAATGTCAGTTGCTCAGCATAGCACAATCACCTTTTTCTCAGTGAATTTTTGATTGTTGTGGATTTCTAACTGTATATTTGTTCTGTAGTCTAGTTGAAAATTACTTACTCAGTGGTTAGATTTGCTTAATTTTCCATTCGTATTCTTTGTTTTGGTTATTTCTCGCCTAAATGTCTCTGTGATAATTTGTATGCAACGCTTGTTTTCATTAATACTTATTTGTTTTGTATAAAAGTATTACACTACTGTTCGTTTCCCATAGATTATTTTGAAATTAGGAAATTGAAACTGCAACTTCTGGGAGATGTGAAGTTAGTACGTTTTGCATCCTACGGTGTACGGTGTATAACATCAGTCGGTTAGTTTTTTACCAGCACCTCAGTAATTGTACGCCTCCGAACATTTGTGCTGTTATCAGTATGGTGGGTTTGTTTTTCTGTACTGTTTATTAGGCTTGTTAAATTTAGATGAGGGTATCTGTATCTGAGTTATGAGCGTTTTCTAAACATTCTATTAATAAGTGTGATTCATTTGTAACAGACAGAAATATTGTATAAAGGGCAGCATATTTGATATCTATATATTTAATTTATGCACTTAGTTTATTTGTATACCTATATCAGATTTTTTATGTGTGTACAGTTAAAATTATTTTTATTTTATCCTTATTTTACTATGTATGTAACCTAGATAAATACTATTTGTAAATATCATATAATATAACCATACATGTCTGCTGTTATTAAGTAAATTGATTTTATGGTTATATATATCAGCATTTAATACAAGTACTGTTTTTAGGCAAGTGAAAATAAAATGGTATCTGCTAGTAAACCAGTTGTGCCTATTTCTAGTGAAGACAGTGTGAGTGTGCTGTCTATGATATATAGATTTTTTAAAAAAGTAAGTATATTTTATATTATTATTACCCAATTCATTATTTATAAAATTATGCCATGAAATAAGATATATTCTGAAATACATATCATGTATAATTAAAATAAACACATTGTTTAAATTCATGTTTATGTAGGTACTTAAATCAAAATTAATTATGTCTCAGTTTGACCTTGAAACAATTTCTAATGTATGATTCATGAGATGAGTATTTAACCTTGATAAGAACAGGCATTCAATTTTTTCATTAGTTTGTTAATGATTTCATCCATTCATCAATTATGTCTATAGTCCTTTGACTAAACAATATATTAGACTTTTTAATAAAAAAGTTTCATAATGTGTTTGTAGATTGATATTAAAAATAATGTAATCACATCACATGAGTAGAGGAAAATTGTGTTCTATAAGTTAGTCCATCATATCTAGAATGAGTAATGTTTGTTAATGCTTTGTTAACTATAGGATTATTCCTTATACTCTTTTTGTGTATGTACTGTGTTAAAGTGACATCATACAATGAGGTACTTACTAATATGTTCAAATTGTTCCTAAAGGACAAGGTATGTCATAAGGCTTTGTCATATCGTTGCTTTGGAGGTCAATGGACCTATTCCACACAACTAATATTTTTAAAGAACATTTTACTTTTGTATTCAAGCCACTACTGCTTATAAAAGGATATAATTTGTAAAAGAAATTCTTGAAAATTACACAAATATGAAATATAACTAATCAAAAGCTAAACCAAATAATTTTGGAATTTGTGGCTTAGAACTATTGACCTACATTTTTTTCATAGTATAATAATAATTTTTTGCATGTCTAATTCCAAATTTGAAAATAAGTATGTTTGGGGGCAGATGATTTTTAGATCTATTGTCCAATACAATCTTTCAATTGTCATGATAGGTTAGTACACTTAACTTTATTTCGACAAAACTATGGCATAGATCCATTGACATTCAAAGCAATGATATTATACAGGTGCGATTAAGGGTGGACAGCTGTTCCCTTGTGGAGTTGGTCAGTTTTCCCAATATATCATTTTGTGAAACGGTGTGAAACTACTTATGACTACAATTTCTTTTAAAAACATACATATCATACATATCTTCACGCCGTATCCCTAATGGGGTAGTCACAGAGGATGGAGCGCTAAGCGTCGCGGTTCTTACATACTTCTTATGCTCTTTCAAATCTCATCATTCTCACACATTATAAAAAGATTTTAAAAACATGATCTTTATTATGTTAAAATTGTGTCTTATTTCTAAATAAACTTTTTAATTATGTAACAATCAAATGAGGCAAATAAAAATAGTAAGTTGCAATGAAAAAATATTAAATTTGGATAAAGAAGTCTATTTCCTTTTTTACCAATAAAAGCACAGGATTGAAATTGCTGTGACAGAAGCAATTCGCATTAAGGGCTGAATATTCTGTTATTTGGTCAGAGATATTCCTGAATGTTTGCTATAAGGCATTTTGTGAATATACTTTTTGTCGTAACTATTTTTAATGTAATAAACTAATTAGTTTGTGGTAATATTATAATATACTTATTTGTCAATTTATACCCTTATTACATTAACATAGTTAATTTTAAACTGACTTCACCGCATTTTATCCAGTTATTAAGTAAACATTTTTTTAATAATCAATACATAACTCTATCCATTTACAATTAGCTTTTCCTGATTTACTGTGACTCAGTCTTATTTTTTCACGCCTTATTTATTTGTCAGGTTTCCATAGTTGGTGCTGTCTACTTAGTGGGTTATATGCAATGGAGCGTGGCTTGGTTAATCGGTCCTGTTATACTGTCTGTGTTACGAGATCAGTGGCGCAAGGAGAGCGAGTATCGCCGCAACTTAGCTAAGGCTGCAGCTACATCGTCTGAGAAAGATATAGTCTTGGCCAGACTTGATGATCTCCCTTCATGGGTAAGATATAATTTAATGTGTTACAAGTTAAATGTTTTATAATTATAAACAAATTTTTAATTTGTTTATATTTATATTAATAATAAATATTTATCTATTTATTCACTTGATACGTTATAGTTAATAATTTTCCAGGTATTCTTTCCTGATGTCGAGCGCGCCGAATGGTTGAATAGAGTGCGTATTCACAGATGACTATATTACTATGGAAACAAAAGATTACGAAATACCTTAATAAAAGCTACATAAAATATATCTAAGATCCCTGATAACAAAAACTCGTTTTCGTTACCCTAAATGTAAAGGAAATTATGTAACATTGCTTCTGTTATAATGTTTGTTTTATTGCAGATAATTCTGCAAGTATGGCCGAATGTGAATCACTATGCTCGCAATTTATTAAAAGAGTCTATCGAACCTGCAGTAGCAGAGAGCCTGGCTAATTACAAACTGAATGGTTTTAAATTTGAAAGGATGATTCTAGGTACCGTTGTAAGTATACACTCAAAACATATAACAAAGTACATAATGAATATATACCTAGTAAATCAATTTGATATTTTCGTAAAAAAAGTATCTGCTAGTACCTTACAGCCTACGGCCACCGCCATAATCATTTGTTTATTTATATTATTTATCTATTTATTTAACATGTGAATCACAGCTATTATTGGTGTTATAATACATATTTCCTTTCACTGTGTTCCACCCCTAAGGGCATGCATAGGTCAACATTCAAAAAAGAATAAGAAAGAATATATTATAAATATGTTATAAAGAAAAGAAAAGTGTTACATCAAATAATTAATTCATTGTCATTTTTTATAAATTACCGTTGTTTAGAAACTTATTAAGTGTATATTATGCCTTATCTATTAATATTTTTTTCACATTATTTAAAAAGTATTATTATTATTGCCTTATTACCTTTGGTATATTATTGTATATTTTTTGAGCCTGCCAAAATATTTATGCTATCATGCTTTAATTTTTTCTTCAAAATTGCCAAGTACAATTCTCCATCACGACTACCCTCCATATGTCTTGGAAACATGTCGATATTTGATTTTACAAATGCTAGTGATTCATATATGTATAGGGAAAGCTGAGTTAATATTTTTAGATTTTTAAAATAAGGTTTACATGAATCAGTGTGTTTTAAGTTACAAATTGCTCTACGCAATGTTTCTGCGCCTTAAATACCTTCAGTGTTGTGAAGAAGAACCCCAGAATAGTATTCCATATCTGAGTATGGACGCAACACACCCATGCTATGCAGTGAGTGTGGTGGTTCTATTAACTATTTTATTGAGTTTGTACAGAGCAAAAGAAAATGTGATATTTTTTTACTTATTTTGTCAATTTGTGGCATCCATGTCATTTTACTATCAATAGTCAATTCAAGAAATTTAGTATAGTATTTAGTAGTACTCATGTCACTAATCTCCCTACCTTTACCTTTTAATTAATGTCAAATGTTAATTTGCTGTGTCCTGTTGTATAATACATTAATTTAGTTTTATTGATATTTGCATTCAAATTCTTAAATCTCAATCAATCAATGACATGAACAATAGTGGCATTTATATAATTTATAAGTAAATTGATATCATTACCATGAAAGAATATAGTACAGTTATCAGCAAACAATGTCATAGAATGTTTAGTTACTGTTGGAAAGTTATTTATGTAAATTAAAAAAAGGAGTGGTCCCAACATGCTTCCTTGCAATAATCCGTATTTAATTGTTCTACTATTGGAAATGAAAGTTTTCATTTGTTTAGTTTTCATACAAATTCTATTTACCTGTGTAATTTGTTTCCTGCTTGTTAAGTACGATTTTAATAAATCTAGGACTTTTCCTCTTATACTGTAAGCATACAATTTCTGAGATAATATTTGATAGTCTACATGGTCAAAAGCTTTAGACATATCCATAATAATGCAATCGTATTATCCCATTGTCCATATTCAAGAAAATATACACAGCCATATTAATTGATTTATTTCTCCTGAATCCATATATTGTTAGTCAACCAAAATATTATTATGTTCTAATAATAAGTACAATTGATTGTAAATAACTTTTTCAAATATTTTTGCCAATACTGGTATAAGTGCTACGGGTCTATAAAAGTTCATGTCTTCTTTGTCATCTCTCTTAAATAATGCTTTAATGATGGTAATTTTAAGTTTATCTGGAAAAGTACCATGCTCGATACATAAGTTAATAATATAAGCAATAACAGGGGCAATAGTAACCGCAACATCTTTCAGTACTTTTGTAATTATTTCATCAAAACCTACACTTAGAATTATTTAATGAATTTATAATTTTAATGATGTCGTATGAACATACGGGTTTAATAAACATAGAGTTTACATTTTTAGTGTTACTAGTCCTATATATAATGAAAGAAATATTACATATGTAATATGTCTTTCAGTAATGAACGACATACAATTATAGAAAAGATGTTTGAATTTGAAATGTAATAATAAGAATAAGATTTAACTGTATAATAAGATTTACATAAGTTTCAATTTGTAATTTAATTTTTGTTCATTCAAATATCTATTATACGGAAGCTCACTTACAATGATGTTAGTATTAGTCACAGAAGCCAACCACACATTTAAAGCCAACCAAAACATATAAGGGTTTTTGTCATTAATATCTCCAAAAACAATAACATATTCATTAAATGTATAGTATTTGCCTTCATTATGTGTATCCTTCAAAACATCACTTACACTTGCCCCAGGTTTCCAAATACAGAGTATTTTAAATTCTGGTCCCACTAATTTTTGTAACGTATTTCTAATGTTGTTGATCTGCTATAACTAATATTTTTTTCCGCTTTCCATTTTTTTCAAATGAACTAATTGTTTTTTTTTGTCTTTATGTAATATCTGCTCTACTGTATTATCCTGTGTTCTAGTATGTTAAAGTCAAAGTCAAATCAATTTATTCAAGTAAACCCAATTATAAGGTATTTTTGAACGTCGAATCTATTTTAGTTCGGTTTAAAGAGAAGAGAAAAGAAAACCTGGACACTGAGAAGAACCGACAAGAAACTCAGCCAGGTATCATTTCTTCAACATCATTTTACAAAAGGTTTACAAAATTAATATCGTAAAAAATTTAAACTTCTAAAGTGGCACTTTAAATCTTGAATACTTATATCGAATGTTTTAAATAATTCACAAAAGAATTTTGTAAAATTTTACTGAACGTGAAGCAATCTGAACTTTAGCCTATATTTGTCTTCACAAATACCTACCAAGCATTTATTATTAGCATTATTATTATTATATTACACTACATTACATTTTCAGTGATTAAATTTGTAAACAAAATTTTTTGGCGAAACTGTTAATTTTGGATAAAAATAGTAAATTTATTGTGGAAACCATTAATTTTTAAGTACATGTCATTAATATGAACAGTAGCTTTATAGAGAAAACCATTAATTTTAAAGATAGTGAGTTGTAGATAGAATTACTAATTCTATAGCTCCAATAAATCCTATATCCCGTTTTATTTGGATTACAAATAGCCTTAATATCCGCTATAAAATGATTTTAAAATGTGATCAATGCTATAAATAGATTAATTTTTTTGCAGGCGCCTCGCGTTGGCGGCGTTAAAGTTTATGATAAGAACCTATCCCGAGATGAAATTATCATGGATGTCGATTTATTGTAAGTTTAGATCCTTATTTTTCGTCTGTAACACGTTATTATACTAATCTATTCCAAGTTTGGAGGTTTACAAGAGATGTCATTTATCTAAGTAATCCTTCGTAAACAATCGCTAAACCCGTAACAAAATCTCATAATTCTCTCTGTCTTTTGCTCTTAAAAGATAATGAAATAAATAATGCTGTCAATACTTTAATCGTTATCAAACTTCAACTTTTTTAAATAAATGAATGGAGTTTCCTTTACCGAAGGTTTTTCATGCGCTGAATCTAAATCTTCGATTCGGAATGCTCTATCAGCTCAGGTTATTGAAAAATGCTGTAAAGTGGAAAAATCCTAATAGGATCTTAACCATATTTGAAGTCGTGTTTCATCACGAGGTAATTTTTCTCCTATAAACTCGTTACGATATCTAAAGTATTATTCATCTCCTACAAAATGCATTTCGAAATTTCCAAGGCCTCATATCAAGCTAGAAAAGTTTAACAGTAGCTTGATCTTTAGCGTCGTCTGCCATCTCCAACCCGAATTGAGCGTGTAGTTTGGACCATCGCCTTTATTTGTCAAAACAATTGTGAGAAGAAGCCCGTGCGTAACAATAACACCTATAGGTATAGCCCGTTAAAATACAATACCAACTCGTCTTGGAGGACACTTATTTTCAGAAAGCCTGCCTAATACATTATCCTGGCGTCCTTATTTGTAAAATAACTCTGTTTCAGCTATGCAGGTGACTGCGATATTTCATTCGTCCTGCAAGGAATTCGAGGCGGTATCAAAGATCTTCAAGTAAGTTATTCTATTGCTTTGCTCATATCGAAAATTTATTACTTAATTAGAATATATTATGTGCCGAGGGTTCCTTACCACCATAACAATGTAATTTTCTAGGAGGTTCTGTCTTTTTTTTCCAGACAATTCAATGACAATGTCAGTGAAATAATGCAAAACCGGAAAGTAGTTTGATCAGTATCGAGAGTGTAATCGATTTACCATGTTTTTAACATACGTTGTATTTTTTATTGGTACTTTTCGAAAAATATTTGTTTATTTCTAATATCAAATATTGTCTATTTATGGATACCTGCCATGGACGTCTACGTCCATGGAATCAGTATTGGATTCAACCATAGAAATCTAACAATCTCATTAATTTCAATAAATCTACTACCGCGTTGTAGCGGACTCCTTGTCGCACAGCAGCTAGTACTAAGCGTATAACTAACCAGACAGAAAAAAAAGTCAGACAGATGATAGCCTAACCACAGATTAATTAGTTTACTAACGGCCTAACTAAGAAGTGAACTAAATTTAAGTACAAACTTACATCTGCAGCTGGAGAGTATGGGTAAAACGTGTCTTTCAACTGCAAATTTAAGTTTGTTCTCGAATCCCACACATTTTTTTGGTAAATACATAACACAAATACATTATATGGTGGTAAGGAACCCTCGGCACGCAGTGTCCGAGTCGCACTTAGCCGGTTTTTAATTGTATTTTGTTCCGGTTTAATTGGCCGGTTTTTAATTAATTGTATTCTCTACCCATCGATAGTACTTACAATTTAATGTTAACAATTCGAAGCTCTAAAAGTTGCGTGTCACGCGTTATTTTATAATTGATTTTATTCCCTTTACATAAGGTCCAACTGTAATTGTATGATATCAGTTTTTGAACTCTGGTTTCATGAAAACAAAGTGGTGTGCCAGGCACTTGTAACAGGCATTGACGTAGCACACATATATTTTCTTATAGAAACGTGCCAAAAAATAGACAATAAAAGTTGGTGTACCGAAACATTGCAGCAAGATTAAATGAGGCACACCAACGTTTTTTTATATAACTTTTTGAATGCTAATTTGTGGCAGTAATTTTGAGCTGTTACTTTATGGGTGGGTACATTAACGGTGCAACGTTAACGCTGAACACACAATGATTTTATCATTAATTCTGCTAACACTCGAAATCCATTTTAACCTGTTACACGATAGGCTTTACCTAAAAAATTCACCGAAAGTGAGCGTATAAAAAGAATATGCTATCGGTTGCGCGCTGGCACACAATGATTTCTATCATTAATTCTGTAAGTACTAACACTAAATCCATTCTAACCGGTTAATCGATAGGCTGGAGTTATTGTATTGCGCTCCAGTCTATAAGGAATGAAAATGAAGCTTGCACATTGCGCGATAAAGCGCACATTTTTGCCAATAGACCACCTATTTGTGTATTTAAATAGCTAGTAAACAAAGTTACAAACCCATCTTGAAAATCATACCACAAAGATTGGCGTGGCGTGGCGTCAAGCGCAGAGTTGTGTATAAGCGCAAACTACTGTATGTCGGGTATCCACAAATATCTTACGTAAATTTATGCGTAAGTTTATTTAAGATTAATATTTAAGAAATAATTAAGACTGGGTTCATAAAAATTGCATTTTATTAATTACATACGTACATACATATCTTCGCGCTGTTTCCCTAGTAGTCATAGAGGATGGAGCGCCAAGCTACGCGGTTCTTACACACTTCCTTCGCCTCCTCTTAATTTTATTAATTCTAACCTACAAAATTGATTATTTAGTTTGGGTTTTCAGGTTAATTCTGTTACACCTTGTATACACGAACGATTTCATTTTATAAAAAGAATGTGGGTGTTTTAGTCCTATCTATTTATCTCCGTAATTCGTGTTTAATATGTATGTGCATTAACAGCGATTAAGGTAATCAAACATGTTTTACTTGGATTGATAAGACATAATTACCTGTACAAATACGAGATAGATAAGTTGATTATGTAAGTAATTTTATTGCACGCATTTATGTGTGAACATTGTTATGCACTATAATGTTATGTTTATTGAAATTAACTACTTAAAGATAATTTAAAATCACCAAATAGTTCTGTTTTACTTGAAGTTGAAAAACACAAGATAATCACAAGGCCGGATTTATGAATTACTATATTCTATTCATCACTTCTTGAATAGAAGAATTAATAAATTCTTGGATAGAGGTATATACATACATACATATCTTTACGCTGTATCGCTAACGGGGTAGTCCGAGAGGATATAATAAGGAATAAGTACTTAATAATCGAAGGCTTTTAAGGTTTCGTAACCTAGTGAAAACAGAACCCTTACATGACATCACTCATCCGTTCGTAAGTCATTGTCGATGTTCTCAGAAACTATGCGAAACGCGGACTTGAAATTTAGTACAACAGATACATTTTATTATCCCACATAATTATTATATTGCACTAGATAACGTTTTAAAAAAATCATGGTAACATTCAAGCAACGAGCAATTGAGTATGCGAAATCTTGTATATAAAAATGCAAGATAAGGTAACGGAATACATGTTTATATGTGGGTAACCTACCTATGTTTTACATGGACTTAACGTTAATTTTTTTTTGTAACCGTAAATCAGTCTTGAAATTATGCAATATATGCATTTAACGTTAATGTTAGCATCCATGAATAATGAATATCAATGACAATATTATAATAATCGCACCCGCATTCGCGGAAGTCTAAAAATCAATATTCGTTACATTACCATTATAGGTATCTAAATATATGTATGTAATATGTATGTATATTCTAATGTTTGCATAATAGATAATTTCTAAACTAGAACTTCGAGAACAATGAACTAATAATCCAGTAATAAAGTGAATTTCTTACTATTAGTTATTTACTAAACTAGCGGAAACGATGACTATAATAGGCTAGTCGACTGCTCTTGAAACTGGTATGTTTTATATATTGAATTTTAAAAAGTTTTGTATAATTGAATAGTTAATTTAAAAGTTTGAATTTTGAGTGAACCGCGGAAAATAAGCATTACCTTTTTGTCTTCTTTTTGTATCTGTTATCTATCTACCTATATTATGTTATTGTGTGTGCAATAGATTGTTAAGAGCACTATGACAAATCGTAAGCACTTGAATTTAGGTATCGGCGCGCTCGGACACTCATGTATGCGTGCGACTTTCGTAGCTTTATTGTAGTGTAACGAAGCGACTTCAGTATAAAATATAATTTTGATACTTTTTCCAATCAAAAGTTTTGATTTTTGTTAATTAATTGTTTTCGTTTTAATATTTATAATTAGATGCGTTAAATGCATGTGAAGGAAATACAATAACATTCCTTAACACAAATATTGTATTTATTTGCATATTATTAATTATTATGTTTAATATAGGTACTATTTTAAAAGTAGGGACTGAATAGAGGTGAATATTTACCTGTCTAGTACTACTAGTATTAGGATCGATTACCTAGAAACCGCTAGTCAGTCATGATTAGATATAATTATCCTTTACTAATCAAAACTCAAGTTCACATTCTTGACTAATTAATAATAACTTTTTGCACCGTTGTAATAAAGATGAACGTGATGATATTAGGCACTTTAGTAAGTAAGTGAGACTTCCGTTCTTCAAACGGAGAGATTCGTATAGAAATTCTATTGCAGTTTCTTAGCTTTGAAGAAATACACATACAAACACACAGACAACAATTCTATAAGTATTTATTTTGAAATCGGAAAAGCCTAAAATCCCTAATTCAATCATTTTTAAAAAGATCGTCAATGTACAGACATGGCTTTGTTGCTAAAATATAGATATATAGTCTTAGTTATGCTTATGTACGTTTACGGTAAAAAATATAGGATCAACGGAAAACCCACTGTAAAATAACATATTACAGATGCAACTTAACTACAGAGAACTCATTTTAGATGTCAACTTATAGACGACGGCTCACGATAAAACATACCTAATATGCAACCAGACTGAGATGCAGTTATGAAAACCATCTTTAAATTATTGCAGTACTTATTGTAAGATGTTTAAATACATATATGTTGTATATCCAGACAGACATAAATATATTAAAAAAACTATTTTGGTTCCCATTAGTATTATGCGTACCTCTTGGGTTATTTTATATATAATTATATCTTTAATTAAGAGGTGTGGATCAACTTACAGTTTAATTATTTGTAAAGATTTTCGAATTTTACATAGGAAGCTCAGATTATTATTAAAAAAACTTCTATCTTCCGGAGAATGTCACGTTAAAATCGTTTCAGCCGTTTTGAAGATTAGGCCGAATAAACACCCCGTTAAAAATAAAAAAAAACACGTCTTTCGTTAACGCACGAATAACCATATTAACTTAAGAAAAAGCCTTTATTTCAAAATTATTAGTATTATAAGTCGGGTATCAAGATGTTAAATGTAATACTTAGACTTATAATACTTCTTGTAAGCTAGCATTACTTTAGAACTTTTTTATTTAACTTTACTACTAGTGGTTATAGTTAAAACACAATGTTTACATGCCTAAGAAAAAATGCAGGAAATAAGAAAGTCCTAATAGACTCATGGAACAGTGAAGTCAACACTGGATCAAAACAAGTCAATCTGCATATACGGGTCGCTATTTAATTTTCTCGCTTACGATCGCTCGTTATGAAGAGCGCGACAATTTCTTGTACAGGCCCGACCTCGTCAAGCGCTTGCGCTGGTCTGAGAAATTTTTTTTTGTTTCTGAGAGGCAAAAAAATCCCCACGGACACAGCCGGACTCAACGCCGACTGAGTAGTGTCAGACTCGAAACGACTAAAAAAACCCTTCGTTGCTGTTAGCCCTAGTGGCTTTTACAGCGTCACCGGCCGCGTTGGGGCGAGCGCTAACGCAGATTGCCGACCGCCTGAGGGTTCCTCCAGCCGAGGAATATCTCGTATAGAGGGCGGACCTCGGGCTCAAGGCGTCGCCGGGGGAGCTTTCCACACCTGCTTGCATTTTAACTGGATTCCTTTTCGGGTAGGCCCGGGCCTCTAGCGGACCCGGCCGGCGAAACGGCTGAAGGCCGATTAATGTGCCTAGTGTTCCGTGTGGCAGTTTACAATGTGGCTCAAGGCCCGCGTGTGTGCGTGTAGTACTACGTGATCAGGCTTCTAAACGTGAGACCCTACGGGTGTCGCGGAGGACCCTGAGAAACACGCGTCGACATCGCGTATTTTATATTGATTTTATTACGTTTATTATATTTATTACACTTATTAATTTAAAAAAGTAATTTCTGTCATATATTGTACATAAAGTTTCATTTCATATCGTTTTTTTTATGTCGTTGCTTTTTTGTAACCAAATTGACTTTTAATCACGATATTTATCCTTGAAATAAGCCTTTTTAAAAAGGAAGAAATTGACATTTCCTACACACTACACTAATATTTAATATTCTACGGATTCACTATGTTAATTTCCAGATAATTGAGAGCAAGGGAAAAAAATGATTGTGTAGAACAATAAATTCTAAGAAAGATAGCGTTTTTTTTCCGGATTTCAATGGCGAACCAAACCTAAAAAATTCGCGAAAGTCCAAAAAACGGTTTTTTGCTAATAAAACAAAAAGTTGAGGTTGTATCCAAAAAAGTTATATTAAAAAGTTGTAGGTGACAAAACTATCTTTTGATTGATGTCCTGTGCAATATCGATTTTTGCCTTATACATGGAGAAAAATGCAAAAAACCGTTAAAAATTGCGTTTTTTTTCATTTGATAATAACTTTTCATCGAAGCTACTTAGAAACTTTTTACTTGGTGAAAATGTTGATTTTGGCTATTGGAAACTAGTTTTTTTTTGGCGCGAAATTTTGAAAATTATTCAAGAATAAAAAAAGCGTTTTCGTAAAACTGTTCGTGTATAGCTCTCTGACATCGTATAACATTTTTTTTGGAATACCATTTCTTCGTTAAGTCTTCGTTAAGAGTATCATGCCCAATTGTTTATAATTTGATTTTTTTAATTTTAGGTACAAAAAATTGCACCACAAAAATATCAACATTTGGAGGTTAGGTTTTTCGTTGTAATTATTTTCAATTCAACATTTATCGAAACCAAACTACTACTTAATGATAGGTTATATTTTTTAAGGCATTTCAAAAAATTCATTTCGGAAAATACATAACACGAATACATTGTATGGTGGTAAGGAACCCTCGGAGTACAGAGTCCGACTCGCACTTGCCTGTTTTTAATTCTATCGATACCAATCAATAGTACTTACAACTTAATGTTAACAATGCGAAGCTCTAGAAGTTGCGTGTCACGCGTCATTTTATAATTGACTTTATTCTCTTGACATAAGGTTCAACTGTAACTGTATGATATCAATTTTTGAACTCTGGTTTCAGGAAAATATACTGGTGTGCTAGGCACTTGTAACAGGCATCGACGTGGCACACATAAATTTTCTTAAAGAAAAAAGTATACATTTTCATTTAGTCTTCATTTAGAGCTGTTACTAGATAGGTACATCAACGTCCCAAAAAATAAAAAGTTAGTGTGCCGTAACATTGCAGCAAGATTGAATGAGGCACACCACCTTTTTGTATTTAACTTTATGAATGCTAATTTGTGGCAGTTTTTAAGCTGCTACTTTATAGGTACGTTAACGGTGCAACGTTAACGCTGAACACAATGATTTTTATCATTAATTCTGCTAACACTCGAAACCCATTTTAACCTGTTACACGATAGGCTGGGGTTATTGCATTGCGCTTTCGTACTACCTGTTCTAAGGCATATTTGTAACATTAAATTTTTTCTGTATCTTTCGTCTGTTCTTTAGATCCATGGCATGGTACGCGTTGTAATGAAGCCGCTGATTACTAAAATTCCACTCGTGGGCGGGCTACAGTTGTTCTTCCTGAACAATCCCTCTATTGATTTTAATTTGGTCGGTGCCGCAGACGTATTAGATATGCCAGGGTTCAGGTAATTAATACGTATGATGTAACAAAAAAAATAGTTCATAAAATCTTTTACTTGACGGTTAAGTCATCATCATTCAAAAGGAGAAAGGAAGGTTTAAGGATAAAGATTAATTAATTAAGAAGAATTTTCGAGATGTTACGTCTTAACATCATTAGTAGAACTTCATCATCATAATACCTGTGATAATACCACGACGTAATTGTAATAACTTCATAAAGAATATATTAAAACAAGTTACGTATAAGCAAGTAATATTTTTTGTTTCCAGTGATATTTTACGTCGATGCATCGTGGAACAAGTTGCCAATATGATGGTTTTGCCAAACAAGCTGCCAATCAAACTCAGCGACGAAATACCTACAGTTGATTTGCGCATGCCCGAACCTGAGGTAATATTTTTATATTACATATTGTAGTCTATTTCCATGAAACTTGAATAATTGAAGTTATATTGTATAGACTCGGGTGTTACTTTGCGGAAATCCATTTCATGTGATGAATTCCTAAAATCTTTAGCTATTTTCCGTTCAAACTCCAAAACCCACCAATTCGACACGTGTTTCGCCTCTTAACGAAGCATCCTCAGGATATACCAGGAATCGAACTCGGTCAGCTAACTAGCACCGAATCCGATTCGGTGCTAGTTGAAAGGCGAAACACGTGTCGATTGGTGGTTTTTGGAGTGTGAGCGGCAAATTACTAAAGATTTTATGATTCATCACAATTGAAGTTATATTCTGCCTTCTCCGTATGTGAACATGAAGGAATGAAGTAATGTTGTAACACATAAATTTGTGACCACTTAAATCCTACAGTCTTTCTTGACTGTTGTTTTGTTTCAGATGTTGTTTTTTTTTAAATTGGTATAAAATTTAAATAAATATTTGGTTTTTCAGGGTGTACTCCGTATCCACTTAGTACAAGCTCAAAATCTGATGAAGAAAGATATCTCAATGTTAGGTAAGTAAAGCCTTAACACATAATATTCTTTATTTTATTAAATATCAATAGAAATAATAAAAATGACCCATGTCTGCATTAAAAATATACATATATATCTTCACGCCGCATCCTCAACGGGGTAGTTAGAGAGGACAGAGCACCAAGCGTCGCGGTCCTTACATAATTCATTCGCTTCCTCAAATCTCATCATTCTCCTCACACATTTTCGCCTAGGTATGCCAGTGCTTTTAACATTTCCGTCAGCTAACACTGGTTATTTGATCTCCATGAGTCAACCTTGGTCTTCCTTGGCTTCTTTTGCCACTCGCTTTCGCTCTGAAGATTTTCTTCGTCAGTCTTTCATCACTCATTGTTTCTATGTGCCCGAACTATCTAAGCATTCATTTCTTCAGTTTTACAATAACACTGTCGTGCAACCCTGTCATACTGTGTATTGCTTGTTTTGTGCGGAATGGTATATTTCTAAGAGATCGCATTTCTACTTCATTTTTCTTGTTTTCACTCAATTTCGGGCATATCCAGGCATTAAAAATATAAAACTAAAAATTACACTAGAGGTGCTAATAACATTAATAGAAACTAAAATAACATTTTTTAAGAATTACTTCTATCTGTTTCCTGTCTCCTTGTTTGCACACATATCAAACATAAATTACATAGGTACATATGAAATTGAGCGGAATTTCCACAAGTGCATTGTTTAATTAAAATAAATTTATATTTTACATACACACATGCAGACAGGCGTGCTCGCAACCACAGTGTACATTACAACTCAGAACGACGCAATGTAGACATAATAAAACCAACACCTAGTGTGGGAACCAGAGCGATATTCTATTTTATGTCATGTACTTTTAATTTGCATGTAAATGTTTTTGAAAATAAAAGCAACGCTGCAGCAGTAAAGCTTGGGATAAGTTTAACGTAAGGCTCCAGAAGAAGAAGAAGTTCATAGATGACTGCAAGTAAATTCATATGGTGATCTTATATAGTTTTTTAACTGGTTTTTATACAATGCGTCGTATGAACATTGACTTCGCGCGACATCGCGAGCACAGTTGTTTTAATATTATTGTAGTTCGACAGAAAATCTTTAGTTTGAAAACAATGTATCTGTCTGCTGTATACATCATATCTTAGCTATTACACATAGCTAATGAGTATTCAAACAGTAATAATTATTTCTAGGGAAGGGTAAGTCTGATCCATACGCGATAATAACAGTGGGCGCGCAGCAATGGAAGACAAAACATATTGACAACAATGTCAATCCACATTGGGACTTTTGGTGCGAGGTAAGATGAAAATACGTACTATTTTTTAAATTTTCCTGACATGTAGTTTATTTTGCACTGGTTAAGGATATTGCACCTTGTTCCTTATTTTGTCTCTTTAAGTAGCTTTTTGATTAACTATTACAATATTTTACAGTGGCGGTGAGCACACCTCTAAGTTTTAATTTTTTTACTTTTTTCTAAGGATGTACTTGCTTTTAGTTTTTATATCAAGTACGGATCTATGGTAAGTAATCTTTAGTGCTCGTTTCATTTCTGATGCATAAACAAGCATGAGATGAACCATATGCCCGTCGCCTGCGTACAATGTCTCAAGGAAAATTTGAAAGATTGCATTTTCTTAGTTGAAGAAACAAGATTATTCATTGTTAGTATATATTAAAGCTGAAATTGTACTTCACGTAATAAGTCAATACTTGCTTTAATTAACTACTAAAAAGAATAGTCTTGTTATTTCAACTTATTTTATAAAATATCGTCAGGAATGAGCATGAGCATATATTTATAATTGCACTTAAAATTATGGCTGCCTCTTTACATTTTATATTTTTGTAGTGGACAACAACTTAGTAATTTTAATGTATTCTCTTGGCCCAACCGCTGGCCTCTATGTATAATAGGTACAAGCACGCGGAACAAACTTAAGTGAACTCGATACAATGCAACTTGTTTCTCAACGTTTTGGAGTTGGTAATATACCAGGTAATAGTGAAATCTATAGAATTAATGTTAGAGATGGTACAGTGTCTAAAAGAAGCTTCAATGCAGTGTCAAATTTATGCAATGCAGCTTCAAATCGACACAAGTTATCTATTATTTTATATTTGAACACCATAACATGTTATTATAGAGGTCAGTGGTTTTTATGAACAAAATTGTCTTTTTTTTTAAACACTATTTTGAAACTGTTGTTTTGTCTAGTCGTACATAATTTTAAGAGTATTTTTGTGTCATAAAGTGGTTAAAATGTTGGGTTACGTGCAAGACGTTTCCCACAAAATTATAACTGACGGGTAATAACAAGAGTTAATACGTAAACTATTATTTTGGCTTTTTATTAACCATTTTAATTCTTGTTTTGGCCACTTTACAAGTAAATAAATAAATCAGTACAAGTAGTCAGTCGTATATCATTATGTTTTCCTTACTTATGTTTGCGTCGGACTATGCGCGTGGTAAAGGCGCGTATAATGCAATCGCTGGGTCAAGCGTTGGAAATAGAAGTATTCGACAAGGACGAGGGAAACGATGATGACCAGCTCGGCAGGTGAGTACCGGCCTACCGGCGGGCTGCGGGCTTCTGGGTCGTGGTACACGTAGGGGATAGGTACGCTTTCTGCTTAAGCCGTCGTAGCCTTAGGGCACTTAACTTGGTACTCTATTTTTAACTCCGAGAGACACAGTTCGATATTATACGTATTTATATTGTTATAGTATTAATCGTCCCCAACAAATAAATCACATCAAGTTCCGTTTAAGTGGCAATATTTCGAATTGTCGAAGGTTTTTATACGTTATTAAGAGCAGGGGAGAGCAGGTAGGATTCGTACACTTTTAACTCTAAGCCTTGTACGAAGGCACCCCACACGCGGGGTGCCTTCGTACATGTTGTCGACACATTCGTATAATATAGTGGGGAGCCTTCTTAAACAATACCTATTAAAAAACCATTTATACGAAATATAAATATTTATTGAGATCATAGATCAAAATTAAATAATGCAGCAATCATGTTATTTTTTACCCGTTGATCAAATTAACACTTCTACAATTTTTTTCTAGTGAATATAAAGGAATCAATCAATATTCTTGACTTTGGGACAACACTTTGGGAAAATAATAGCGATGAAATTGTGTTACTACTGAAATACTTCCTCCAAATTCAAGAAATTCGCGTCTTTTCGCTGAAACAATTTGACCAAAATTTGCTTTTGGTTTTTCTCAGCTTGGTTAACTGATTAACGCATACAAATATGAACGTGTACAGTGTACACATGTCATATAGTATAGATATGACCACTGTACGAATCATACCTGCTTTCCCGTACCTATGGACAAAGGTTCATTTTCTTATGTTATAAGTTATAACGGATATACATACGTGTAATATGTAATTTTTAATTTGTATTTATTAATAAACTTAACGGTACTGTCACAATGTTGGCGAGTATGCCGTATAATTACTTTAATAAATATATTATTAGTTTCTTTTATCAACTATTGCTTGTAATATACTTGTATGATCTCTTTGTGATATAAAATCCACTGTGGGCTCGAAGACTATAAATAAAGTATTACATTAACTTGCATAGTACACTAAAACGCTTAAGCCTTATGTGTTTAAAGCATTGCACTGTTATTAGTTGTTAACGCTAGCAGTTGGCGACAATTGAGGTGTTGGTAAGTCGTAGTAAGATTGAATATTACTTATATTGTATTAATAATAAAATTATTTTTCCTTCTTGATATTTATTGCAATTTTTGGGAGGATTATTTAATATTATGACGTGATTTCCATGTTTAATCCTAAATAATAATCCAAACAAATCCATCTCTGTATTTCTTACATCGTTAGGTATATACTAAATAGCTCATTGTATTTCTAGCCACACCAGTGTTGACAGTTATTTTTCGTACATTATGTTAATCGTTTATTATAATTCAGATTTATTCACGTCCAGTAATGTACCATTGTAGGTGCGAAACTAATGTGTTCATTGTTGTGCTTTGTCCCAAGGCGATAATAAGCTCACGGAAGAGTCAGATGGTGCAGTTCGAGCTGTGGGACTGGGACCCGGGTATGGGCATACAGAACGATGATTTTCTCGGCAGGTCCGTCTCCCCGCTATATGTGCCTTGTCGCGTCAGCGACATCTCATTCCCCTGTTGTTTTGCGTGTGCTGTCATGACTCTTATTATCACCTACATTAGAACTTTTCTTATAATATTCATTACACGCGGTAGTGTAATTGGGTGATCGTAAGATTCATTTTTGAATAATTTAATTTAAACTTTAATGGGTGTGTTATTTTTACTATATGTTGACATTGTAATTGTTTTATTATTTGTCGCATTTCACTAGGTGTGTATTGTATTTTGGGGATAGAATTGTAGGTAAACCACACTGGTCCGGTTATATAACACATAATTACAACGTGGCCTACAGCTCTAAAAATTGTATATATAAATACAACTTAGTAACTAATCTGGTATTATTCCAATCAGTGACTTCGCTAGGGTGAACATGCCATTGTGCGAATGCTTTTGGCGTTTTCTACTTAGTATATAGCTGTTCTAAGAAGGTGAGATACTGGTTATCAAATTCTTTCTTTATATCACTAGAAATAATCTAGTATTTTGTGCTTTATTTAAAAGTTTTATTACTGTCCTAAGATACAGTATCACGGTATCACGATCGACCTTACCGACGTCACTGGCTTTTTAAAAAAAAAAAAAAATTAATTACGCACATAATATTATGTATAACGCAGATATTTAACCCTATAGTACATGTTGAAGTGTGATTTAATTGTTTTATTAAGCACATAAAAGTGTGGTATGCTTTATATGTATCATGTGTGTATAATGTGGTGTGGTGGGCTGTGACAGTCAGTGGTGCGAAACAGCGCAACGCGTGCAGTGATCGTCAAGCTTTACGACTGGGACCGAGCAGGCAGGGACGAAAAACTGGGCAGGTCTGTCGCTGTCGCAGCGTAATAGCCACACAGAATATCATTATTATGTACACAACAAAGGGCGTACGCGGGGGAGGCAACTGTCCTTTCTTGGGGAGAAAACTGGCCCTCCATGAATGTAAAGAGTAATTATTACGGGTATGAAATTATTGTCTTCGATCTAAAAACATCTTTTTTTTAAATTCATATAGGTCTAATGATATATACGATAATTAAAAAAAACCCGAAAATTTTTAATTTACTTTATAAAATAATTTGAATGTGTAAATGTACCTTTTTATGTAAAACTGTGCCACTATTGTATAGACTCGGGTGTTACTTTGCGGAAATCTATTTCACGTGATGAATTCCTAAAATCTTTAGCTATTTTCCGCTCAAACTCCAAAAACCACCAATCGTAACGAAGCATTCTCAGGATATTCCATAGGTCAGACTCGGTTAGCTAACCAGCACCTAGTCGACAAATGGCGGCGGTGATAGTAGTCTCGCCCTTCATGAGGACGGGAAAACCGTACCGGGGCAATGGCCCCTTTCCGGTGGGTGTCCTTGCTGACGCGAAAACGGCCAGGTCCCTTAATCGACTCAAACAAATGATCAGCTGCACGACTATTTATGCCAATTGGCCCACCCACGACCAGAGAGTGAGAGACCAATCAGAGCTCACTACTAATGGCAATTTAATGTTGAATTTAAACTCCAATGAGTTGAAATTGAGTTTTCATTTAACATAATACTGATTCGTCCAAATTAAGTGGGAGGGGTCATTAGTGGTGAGCTCGGATTGGTCACTCACTCTCTGGTCGTGGGTACGGCAATTAGTATAAATAGTCGTGCAGCTGACTCAATTGTTGATTCAGTGCTGGTTAGCTGACCAAGTCTGATCTCTGGAATAGGCGAAACACTTGTCGATTGGTGGTTTTTGGAGTTTGAGCGGAAAATAGCTAAAGATTTTAGGAATTCATCACACGTACCACTATTTTCTGCCCCTCCACGAATGAAATCCTGCGTACGCCCTTGTACAACTGTACATGTCTGTCACCGAACTAACATGTCATAACGCTGAATGTACTTATCGATAGTCGATATGTTTGACACTGCACTAGCGCTTTAAAATTGATACAATGTGTATGAGAAAGAACCTATCGTCAGTTTACATACAATTAATGTCGTTCACCCTGCACACCACCACATAATGTACATATTGATTAGAATTTACACCGTAGATAAAATATATCATTATTCTACATAAAACTAATGTGTTATGTAATTAAGGGTTAAAAAATTTAACTATTTGTACAAATGTTTTGTGCATAATGCTTCCATAACATTATACTTATTAGTGTTTTCATTAAACAATTATCATATTACCTAATTCATTATACAGTTTTACAGCTTAGCGGCCTACTACCATGTACTACTAATACCATTATAATATGTACAATTGTACACGTCTAATCATAGTCGTTTACGCTAGTAACTAATTAATCTGTGATACTATATTTTTTTAAATAATTTCTTCATGTTTGCGCTTTTTCCACATAAAGATTGTTTTACACTGAATTTTTCTTTAATATATAAAATCACATTGCATGTTGTTATGCGAAAATATGTTTCGTGTTGTAATAAATATTTTTTGTAAATATAAGTAAGTATAAATATTACCAGGAAATGAATAAATTTAATATCGTTTTTTAGATCTTTTTCTGAAAATACGTTTACAGTTTGACAAT
Organism: Zeuzera pyrina; assembly: GCA_907165235.1. Taxonomy (NCBI): domain Eukaryota; kingdom Metazoa; phylum Arthropoda; class Insecta; order Lepidoptera; family Cossidae; genus Zeuzera; species Zeuzera pyrina. The sequence continues at coordinate 16,068,360 of OU015617.1, forward strand.
CTTTATATAGTAGGTGAGTACCTTTTAAACAGCATAAAAATTACTAAAAGAATTAACCAAGTAGGTAACAAATGTTAATAAATAGAATTTTAACGAAACAGTGGTCGGTCACGGCAAGTAGGTTATGCGCTTGGCTGGATCCCCGGTGGTCCACGAGGGGGACTCCGGAGCGTTCTGGAGAGATTCTAGAGCTTCTCGATAATGCGCCGATGACACCAAACGTATCCCATTATCATCCCTAGGAGGTTGAGTAACTGTGTTCGTATTTCTCCAGCGTTACCAAAAAAAAAAGTAGATAACCAAGATACGACACGCCATTTTCTTTGTGTATATTCCGGTTAGTACATCATGAATAAATTGGTCATATTATATTCTATATGTTTTATTCAAGGAAAAGCCACAACTCAACTATGAAGTAATTATATTGGGTCCTTACATATGAAATTAGCGTTTTGTCGTACTGACCACTTTGATCTGAAATATCTCCTCTTTGGTTAAGAATTCCAAATTCAAATTTATAAATTCATTTAGCTGGTACATTTGAGTTTTGAAAACAGTCATTCATTTGTTTTTTCCTCATTATTTTTTTCTTTGGCGTCGCTTATTACCGCACAATGGAAAACATGAAATATCGGTATATTTACGAGTACGAGTTCTACCGTGGCACCAGTGCTGCAGAAACAGCTCGAAGAATTAATGATGCGTACGCCGCTGGTGTCGCAAAAGAAAGCACGGTACGTTTTTGGTTTCAATGTTTTCGTTCTGGAAATTTCGACCTTCAGAACCAACCCCGTGGACGGCCGGAGACCAAAGTGGAAAATGAAGAATTAAAGGCTATTGTGGAAGCGGATCCATCACAAAGCACTTCAGAAATAGCTGCAGGCTTCGGGGTAAGTGACAAAACTATATCAATCCGTTTGAAGCAAATCGGGAAAGTAAAAAAACTTGAACGATGGGTACCTCATGAATTGAGTGAATCGAACTTGCAAACACGCGTCGACTGCTGTGTTACTTTGCTCAACCGACACAATAATGAAGGGATTTTAAATCGAATCATTACTTGTGATGAAAAGTGGATACTGTACGATAATCGTAAGCGCTCGTCGCAATGGCTGAACCCTGGAGATCAGCCAAATCCTGCCCTAAACGAAAATTGACTCAGAAAAAGTTACTTGTGAGTGTTTGGTGGACTAGCGCCGGTGTCGTTCACTACAGCTTTCTAAATTCTGGTCAAACGATTACGGCAGATATCTATTGTCAGCAACTGCAAACCATGAAGGAAGAACTAGCTGCTAAACAACCGAGATTGGGCAATCGCTCTAGCCACTGCTGCTTCACGACAACGCAAGACCACACACTGCACAACAAACAACCACTAAGTTAGATGAGCTACAATTGGAATGTCTGCGATATCCACCGTACTCCCCGGACCTTGCTCCAACAGATTACCATTTTTTCCGGAATTTGGACAACTTCTTACAAGGACAAAAATTCAACTCCGATGCGGCAGTCCAAACCGCCTTCAAAGAGTTTATTGATTCTCGCCCCCATGGTTTTTTTAGTAAAGGGATCAATGAACTACCTATGAGATGGCAAAAGTGCATAGATAACAACGGTGCATACTTTGATTAATTAAATATATTTTACAAAAAAAAAAATTGACTTTATATTCCTCCCGTACAAAACGCCAATTTCATATGTAAGGACCCAATATTTGAATGGACACCGGAATACACACACAATGAATTGCTTGGACGACCACCGTTTCCTCAATGGTTTCATTTTGTAACTTCATGAAATATTAATTCCTGTACTGTTAAGTAATATTTACTAATTTTTTGTGCGTAGGAAATGCTAAAATTTACGTGTATATGTATTTACTTATTTCTCAGTCAAACTATATTCCTTATTTAAATAATTACATTGTTTTTTTACAGATGTTCTCTGGACATATCTCAAGTGGTACGATTTGGTCGTATGGATACGGTAAGCTATTTAACATACAAATTTATATATTATTTTATTGTTGACATAGTCACATCAATAGATTGACACATTTTCAGTGGCAAACTCTTCAACAAGCAAAGCATGGTAAAGTTCATCTGCGTCTCTCCTGGCATCGTCTAACAACTGATGTAACAGAACTTAGTCGAGTAAGCTCATCTTTGATTTGTACCAATATTAGCTAATTAATGTGTAATTGCAGTATCACTGATGGATTGGGAATTTAAGCTACTGCAATATTGGTTTAATGATACCATTTTATTTACTGTTTTTATAACCACAACTTTAAAAAAAAATTTAAAATAAATCTTATACAAAGTTCATTGTACCACCATTATAATAAAGACTAATATATGAGTATATACCATATTAAGCCTATAACCCTATTAAGTGTGACTGTAGTTCTTTGTACAGCGCAATATATTTTGAAATTCTTTAGTAATTGTTAAGTATCTAAACCTCAAACTGAGAAATGTTTAAAATTTAGATTTATTTCTAAAAAAATGCCTGTTTATATTTTTAGGCACTTACCGAAACGCTGTTGATCAAAACTGGAGAGCTAAGTACCGCTGTTCTTTCAGTGTACATTGACTCGTGCAAAAAATTGCCTGTAAGTACCGACTATATTATAGTATATAATATTAGTATTATATTAAAATGGAAATGATAACAACTACATTCAAGTCTGAAATAATTGCAATCTGAGTGTCATGAGAATTCCCGGTGACACCCAGATTTCGAACCAAATTAGAAATGTTGGTTTTCTAAATTGATCTGACCGGAAATCGAACCTGTGGCACTGGCTCGGAACTTCACACCAAAGTGCCAGTCAAATTACAGTTGCGGAATAAGATTTTATAATAACTAGTGATTGCACAGTGGTCGAAATTCGGCCGTAAATATAAAATAAATGCTTTGTTATCTTGACATACCTCTACACTCCATTAACTAAATAGCTCACAGCTTACAAATCACACAAAGGATGATATATATATATATATATATAATTATATCAGAGTTTTCTCTTCACGTATTAATATACAGACAATTACAGTGTTGTTTAAATCAATTTAATTTTTAAATTAATGGTTGTAAAAGACGTGTTGCCGTAACGGGACCCGGGGGATCACACCGATGTTATTAGACAACATGTGATATAGAGCTCTCAGGAACCACAAAAATTTAACATAATTTCCATAATTCCATTTCCATTTAACATAATGGTCCATAATTAAGATTAATAAATAAAAATATTAGTTTCTGATGCGCTTTAATCAATTTTTTTTTAACATCGTATTGTAATCAGTGATCAATTATTGACGAAAAAAATGTACAGAGCGAAAGTGAGTGGTAGTAGAGGCCAAGGACGACCGAGGCTGACTTACGAAGATCAAATAGTCAGTCTTAACTGACGGAAATGTCAAAAGCTCCCACATACTTAGGCGAAAAGGTGTGGGAATTATGAGATTTGAGGAGGCGAAAGAAGTATATAAGGACCATGAGGCTTGGCGCTCCATCCTCTGACTAACCCGTTATGTATACGGCGTAAAGATATGTATACGTTGTTAAATTATTATTTATTACAGAATGCCCGCGTCCAGTCTCGCCCGGACCCGTACCTGATGGTGACTGTCGGCAAGAAGACAGAACACACGGCCATCCAGATGCGTACCGACGATCCTGTTTATGAAATAGGATACTCTTTCCTTGTACAGAATCCTGAAATAGATGTCTTGGAGATAAAAGTAAGGGCTTTTATCTTGTACTAAGTTTTAATAGTCCTAATGTTCTGGCTTCTGGGTAAGATAACAAAACGTCAGTGCTATAACAGTTATTATATTAATAAGATATGTAAACATTGTTTGGGTAAAAATGTTGTTTTTGTTTTATCAAGGGCGTAGATTGCTACGCCCTTGATAAGGTTCTTTACGTCGGAAGGAAAAACGAAACCTTTGTATGATTAGGTACTTAAGCATCTATCCGTCTGTCACAAAGTTAACATTTGGCATAGTAATACATCTCATTAACTTGCATATTTTACACTAGATAATATCTTGATATATTCATTGAATTAAAGAAGGGGAGCAAATCTAATATTCGATTTGATCAGCCTCCCACCCCCTATTATCTCATAAACTTTATTTTATATACTTAATTGTATAACTTACAGGAAATATAAAAATGTGCTCATTCGAAAGACATAGGTTTTGTAGATCTTCACAAATGTAATTTACAATTTTTTTATTTTAGAATAATTATACTTGTTTCAATTCTCGAATAGAAATGATTACAACAAAGTATACTAAATTTTATTTCCTTCTATATATTTTTTAATTATCATGTAAATTATTACAGGTTGTTGATCAAAAGACAAATAGTCAACTCGGCCAACTAGTTTATTCCATCGTTTCGCTACTGAAGCAAAGAGATTTGACCTTGCTGACTCAGCCTATTAATTTGCAAAAATCTGGGCCAGAATCTAAAATTATTATATCTTTGCAACTGAGGGTAAGTGCACCAACTTGTATGTCTCCAATGTAAACCTTAGCTATAGAAACTTCCAATTTATTTAAAACAAGCCGTTTCCCGCCCGCTTCGCTGGGCAAAAAAAAAGTTCAAAAAATGAATAGACTTAAACCTACAACCTACTAACGATTCCGCATCGATTTTAAAATTTTTCACAATTTTAAAATTGTGAAATGTAGTACCTTCCGTTGACCATCGAATAACGCTGCCATCGAGAATTTATATTTTCAATTATTACTGTATATGTTAGATCCTAAAAGAGGCGTTGAAAGAGGAAGATTACGAAGATGAAATGCAAGCTGAGACGACAAATAGACCCGCACCAGCAACGCCTCTGCAACCTCCAATACCAGTTGAGGCTACTGATGGAAATATGCCAGAGTTGCAACCAAATGAACCAGGTAGTACTCGTACCCGTCGACCGAACATTTGGTTTCGACAAATTTCGACTTAAAATTAGTTTCGGTTTCGACAGCTCTGCCGAAACTATGACTCAAAATCGAATCCAAGTTTATGAATTTTCGCGCTATATTAGGTGGTGATTGGCATAGTAAGAAATCACCTAACCCTATGCCATGGCAGTAGAAAGTATTCTTTTTGACCTACAAAACTAAATTATCAAATAATTGCTTCTATGAACACAAATGCTTGTTTGCCATTAGCTAAATTTAGCAGAAGCGTTCGAACACAAATAAAAAACAAGATACACAATCAACGCTCCAAAAAGTCTGATCCAAATGTGCACTCAAATGAGTATTTGAGCGCACATTGTTTTAGTACTATTTGAAAAAGCTAACAGCAAGCATGTCAAAGTGCTCCTTCAAAAATTGTAAAAACAACACGTCTAAAATGCTAAAAAAAAGCCCGACATTCTTTTTTTTGGCAAATAATTAAGATCATTTTATTGGTGTGTATAACGTCATATCGCTCTGTTTTATTAAATTCGTAATTATATTTCCCAAATGACATGACCTTAACACCATTAAATGTAAAATCATGAATAAGAAGTTTAGAACCATACTACCGCATTCACGTCTAATTTACTCGGGTTATACTATTATACCTAGGCGAAAATATATGAGGAGAATGATGAGATTTGAGGAAGCGAAAGAGGTATGTAAGGACCGCGACGTTTGGTGCTCCGTCCTCTCTGACTACCCCGTTGGGGATACAGCGTGAAGATATGTATTTATGTATACTTGTATTTCTGTTCTGATTAATAGAGTCGAATTTTTAATCTTGTAGGTGCTTGATTTTTTGGATATATTTTTGGTAGTGAAAATTAAAGATTGTAAAAAAGGATTTGCTGTACTTAATTATGAATTTACAAACACTGTAAACTGAATAAAAAAAATATGGCTTTTCAATGCTCAGTGAATCATAAAGCGAATCATGAAATACTCAGTGAAGAATAAATTATGAATAGGTCAACTTTAAACCTTATCAAACGGTTTTAAAAATTCCCGTGAATTATTTGTCAAACGAGAATAACCGGAGAAAACAGGTACTTAACCTCAAGTCGCCACCCATCAGTGGCAACAACCAGCTAACAGACACTAACAACCTCTCAAGACATAATCAGAGTAATCAGTTCTCTCTCTCACATGCTGGCTTGCAGCCAAGCTTTGTAAGCTGGTTTAAAAATCCAGCTTTCGTACTGTACTTCGTACAGATTCATAGTAAAATGCGCACAGTATGTAAGAATCACAAGTGAATAGCGTCCAATACGATTCAGCTTTATTTTTCATTATTTGTTTGTGTGTCTTCACTATATTTATATATTTATTTGTTGAGCTCTTCAGTCAAGGATTTTTATAAATACTAAACGTACACTAAACGGTTGTACCTCGTTTGTCTGTCTTTCTATTACATTAGATAATTAATAAACTAAAACCAAAACATCTATTCATACATACATACATATCCTCACGCTGTATGCCCAACAGAGTAGTCAGAGAGGACGGAGCGCCAAGCGTCTCAGTTCTTAAATACTTCTTTCGCTTCCTAAAATCTCATAATTCTCCTCACATATTTTCACCTAGGTATGCAAGAGCTTTTGACATTTCCATCTGCTAACACTCTGGCTATTTGATCTTCATAAGTCAGCCTTGGTCTTCCTTGGCGTTTCATACCACTCACTTTCGCTCTGTATATTTTCTTCGTCAATCTTTCATCACTAATTCTTTCTATGTGCCCGAACCATTTAAGCATTCCTTTCTTAATTTTTACAATAACACTGTCGCGCAATCCTGTCATACTGCGTATCTCTTCATTACTTATCCTTGCTTATCCTGTCCGCAAGGGTGACACCGCACATCTTTCTAAGAGATCGCATTTCTACTGCATTTATCATACTTTCACTCGATTTCTGGCATGTCCAGACCTCACTACCGTACAATAAAGTTGGCACCAACACCGCATTGTGGATGGCCACTTTGGCAGTGTTAAATAAAACCAAAACCTTTTCTAATAATGGTTTTAGATTATTTAATTGTAATTTATCACTTATGATTTCTAGACAATCATGATAATATATTCAGTAACAACTCGCTTATAATTTCCCATTTGACAATAAAAAAATATCAATAATTGCATAATAATACTCGCAAGTTTTCTGTATTTCTAAATTGCGTCTGAATACGTTATAGCTTGACGTGCAACATTTTGTTCTTTGCTTAGCATTATAATTCATATACGGTTTATCCTTGTCGTGTACACGTAACAAATCAAAATGACGTAAAAAGCGATTCAAATGTATTACGTGAATTATACTTTAAGCATTAAGCATAAGATTGAATTTTAAATGTTGTTTTTAACAAACTTCGTGTCTATGTCAAGCAAGTCTTTTATGAACTTTTACAACCTTATGCTTTGACGGTATGGTCTACTTTAAATTAACACAATATTACCGATAGTACTATACGATATTAAAAATGTGTCAATTTGGACAAAATTTTTTTTAAATTTTACAGAAGATTGTGAATCTAGTTCTTTATTTGTGATCGAAGACAGAAGCTTAAAAAATGTAAAAAGTAATTTTTAAAAGGAAGTTTCGATTTTGGCCGAAATTAAGACGGAAACGAAATTCGATTTCGTTTTCAGTTATATACATTAGTTTCTGTTGGACATTAAGATATTGCGTATATCCTGTTTTTTTTTTTCATTTTTAACTTTAATGTAAACAAACAAGAAACTTACCAAAATTTCTCTAAATTTTCACCGTTCGCTGGTCCAGCGTTTTACACGTAGCACTCTAATAACACTGCTTGTCTGTTATATACACGAAACTATGAAATATGCAGAAATAACACTAATATTATCGAATATAGTACAACTTTGAAAAAATTGAGGTTATTTGTGTTTTGTTTTTAATTCGTTACCTAAAGGTTGCCTGTGTTCCTAGATCAAATGAGTAACATAATTCAGTTAGTCGATCAGCAATTTAATATACATATGTAAGTAACACGATTTATTCGAAATATAAGACAGAATAATATTATTGTTTGCTATGTGCAAACAAATAATCTCATATTTTTTATTTTCAAGTGTTTTTTAAAAATACATACTTTTATACTTATAAACGTCATGTTTATTATTCTTTTAAATCTTGGTGGTTTTTATTGAAGCACAAACAAGCGGACAAAAATTCTAAAAATGTTTGTTTCACTAATAACTAATGAGGAGAACAACTGAGTCAATCATTTGCGAACTAGCCCATCTCTAGCTATGTTATAAATGTCATACTCGCCACATTTGTTTACATTAAGGACAAAAATGAAAAAAATAGGATATATCATAGATTAAGTCGATATTCACATTATTTTACGTAAAATACTTTTACGTAATGGTAAAAAGCGTAATATGTGGTGGGATGATGAGGTGAAAGTGTCTGTGTATAAGAAGAAAGCATGGCGGGACTACCTTGCTACTAAAGATGACTGTGGTATGAAGAATTTGATGAAAGACAGATATAAGCTGTAGAAAGCAGAAACGAAGGCACTAGTGAAAGAGAAGTGTGAAAAGTGTAGAGTGTTAAACGAAAACAAGATGTCGGACAACTTCGAGGAAAATTCCAAATTATTTTGGAAAGAAGTAAGTACCGAAGTGGTCCGGCACCTTGCAGAATGAATAAAGTGCGTTCGAAAGAAAACCGCCTGCTAACAAATAAAAAAGATGTTCTGCTGCGATAGAGTGAATACTATGGAGAACTGTATCAGAGTGGCGACACCGTCTCTGATACTGAGAGCGATTCTAATGAATTGCCACACTCGGGTCAGGAACTGGAGGATGCCATTAGTATGAAAGAGATTGAAAAAGTGATAAAAAGTCTGAAATGTGGAAAGGCTGCGGGAAATGATGAGGTGACTGCTGAGATGATCAACTATGGTGGTGGTCCTAAGGTCTGGGATACCTTCTGTGCACTGTGCAACCTTTGTTGGCAGAAGGGAGAGGTGCCAGAGGACTAGCGCACCACAGTCATAGTGCCTCTTTATAAAGGGAAAGGTTCTCATTTGGACTGTGTGTGCTATAGGGCCATCAGCTTGGTCAGCTTAGCAAGTAAAGTCTATACCAAGGTATTGACTGAACATATGAAAGATGTTTCTGAAAGATATTTGTGGGAAACGCAAGGTGGTTTTAGGATCGGTAGAGGTTGTATGGATCAAATTTTCTCACTTCGCGTTATCGTGGGGAAATTTTTGGCCATAGGTCAGAAAGTTTTCTGCGCTTCCGTGGATCTAGAAAAAGCATTTGATAGAGTAGTGCGAAAGAAATTGTGGAGTCTTCTGCCTGAATATGGCGTGGAGGGCCCCTTACTGCAGGCTGTGAGGTCATTATATAGAGGCCACAGAGCCTGTGTAAGGATAGATGGTGACATGTCGCCCTGGTTCGAAGTCTGTTCAGGTGTCAGACAGGGCTGCGTGATGTCTACCTGGCTATTCGTGCTTTATTTGGACAGTTGCCTCCAGACATTAAAAGGTAATATGAGTGGTATGATATGTGATGGTACAGTGGTAAACTGCCTATTGTACGCTGACGATGCTGTGCTTTAGCACCATCAGCAGCATAGTTGCAGACACTAGTCACGTGCATGAAAGAAGACTGTGAAGTGAAAGGAGTGAATGTGAATGTGAATAAAACTAAGGTTCTGGTGTTTGAAAGAGAAGCTGTACAGACAAAGTGTGAAATATGGGTAAATGGAAAATGTCTAGAACAGGCGAACGAAATTGTATAGCTGGGAGTGCGTTTTCGAGGGATAGAAGATGTGTTGGATGTGGAGCAGCCGGTAATAAAGTGAACGGTGCTCTATCCGCATTAGTAAGCAGTATGAATATATCTAACTCAGCCAAAATGGCCATACACAATGCGGTGTTGGCGCCAACTTTATTGTATGGTAGTGAGTCCTGGATATGACCGAAATCGAGTGAAAGTAAGATAAATGCAATAGAAATGCGATTTCTTAGAAATATATGCTGTGTCACCCTTGCGGACAAAATAAGCAATGAAGAGATACGCAGTACGACAGGCTTGCACGACAGTGTAATTTAAAAAATGAAAAAAGGAATGTTAAGATGGTTCGGACACATGGAAAGAATGAGTGATGAAAGACTGACGAAGAAAATCTATACAGCGCGAAAGTGAGTGGAAAAAGAGGCCAAGGAAGACCAAGGCTGACTTATCAAGATCAAATAGCTAGAGTGTTAGCCGACGGAAATGTCAAAAACATTCGCATACCTAGGCGAAAATGTGTGAGGAGAATTATGAGATTTGAAGAAGCGAAAGAGGTGTGTAAGGATCGCGACGCTTGGCGCTCCGTCCTCTGACTACCTCGTTGGGGATACGGCGTGAAGATATGTATGTTTGTATGTTTTACGTAAAAAGCAAATAATATTTCGTGTGTGCAGTTTCAGTGTCGTTGTCACAATTACTTCTATACTAATATTATAAAGAGGTAAATTTTGTTTGTTTGTATATAACGGATAAACACAAAAATTACTTAACCGATTTCAAAACTTTTTTCATCTATAGAAAGCTATATTACAGGCGAGTAACATGTGCTGTATTTTATTTCAAAATAATTTGTACCCATGCGAAGCCTGGGCGAGTCGCTAGTAATAAATACACATCATTGCGCAATCTTTACGACAAGGGTAGGTAGTGCTTCCGAATTCTATGAAAGTACAGCATTACAAAGGATTGTTTCTTTTTTTAAAGCTCCAATATCTCAATCGGAATTAAAGAATACTGATGATGGTGCCTCAGACAGCGTGTCACAAAAATCCATACCTGTTGAGCAGATCATCAAAGAAGTTGGTAAGTTCCTTACTTTATAATAGAAAAATGTGTTTTAGAGGGGATATTTTTCACTTTACCACAATAAATTGAACAAAACCTCTCAAAAAAAATGTTAGTATCATAAAAATTCTACTGCAATAGTTAGTAGTTACTGTAATCAAATTTCGTTTCATATATTGAAGAATAGTAATAAAATATTTTAAGATAAATATAATATTGTATTACAGTAAAAAAACTAAAAATTGGGAAATATAATTTTGTCTATGTAATATTGCCTAGTATAAATAATAATAATTACCACTGTTGCATAAATTAATTAGTTATTAACGTAAACTGTTGTAAGAAATAAGTTTTTATTGATTTTACTACGGTAAAGTGAATAATATCACGGTATGAGTTCTATTAAAAAGGGTTCTGTTATAAATAAGACTTAGGCGACTGTTTTCCTTAGATTAAAAATATTAAGGGGACTTTTTTTTCTTCTTTAGAGATTTACAGCTCTTGTAATTGTTTCTAGATGTACCTCAAGAATCACCTCCAGTAACTTCGGGTCGCGACTCACCAAAGCTCATTCATAGGACGTCTTCTATAACCACGTAAGTGTTGCAGTACGGTATTGAAAGCATACTTTAATTTTATTGTCATTATTATAAAGGAATAATAATAAAATTCCTATTTTATATCTTTAAACAGCCATTATCAGTCTTTAGTTTTGGGAGAATGTGGCAATACAGGCTTTACCCGTAAGAAATATACAAAAAATGTTTTAGCAAAATTCAAAAACAGATATCTGAAGGAATCATCTATCGGATGGCTGCAGCTGAGCACGTACATTGTGTAAACCATAGGTTCTCAACATAGGCGATAACGCTCCCTTGTGGGCGTTTGAGACTTTCAGGGGTGCGATAGAAGACCCAGAGATAATTAGGGGATGTTGAGATGGCAAAGAGGGTGCGTGGGCAGATTAAAAAATAGTCTAATAAAAAAAAAAAACGCGTACTAAAGTAAAGTAAACTTTAATATTGGTTAGTTTTTGTCATTGTATGTATTGTAATAATTTTTATCCCGTGTGCAAAAATTCACATATTTTGATAGTTCGAGAAGTGGATGAAAACTGAACCGAAATATTTCATTACAACATTAAATTGGATGATATGAAATATTTTAATTTTTCAATTGATTAAAGATTTTGAGACCTTCCGAGTTCACGTAAATGTCTGACACATAAATACAGGTGAAGTTAAGAAAAGCCTGTTAATTAAAAATAGCAAAAAAATATGTTTGTAGCCATTCAGTTATAACAAGTTTTTGTTAAAAACCACGGTTTTTGCAATCTTGCAAGAATTGTCAGTATTCTCTTAACAAAAACCTGTTATAACTGAGTTAGAAGAAGCACAGGCTTGTTCTAACTTTCTCAGTGTCTTCGGGGCATTCGGGAGTCAGTGAGTGAGCATACATGCGACGACAGGACTGACCCCCGCAGCCCCCGACCCCCACTCTGCTCCCGCGTCGCCCTTGTCCCCGCGCGGCGCCTGCGCTTACTTCCGCGCCCGGGTGTTATAAACGAGTCACTGCATGTTTATCTTATTCCTGTCGATGCGTGTTATATGTCTCCAAAAAGGCCGTGATTGTTCATTTTATTTTCATTAGCATTGTCGTGGGCAATTGATAACAAAGTTTTAAAAGTTGATCACTCACGTATCTGTAAAGTAAAAACTATGTCGGAAGCAAAAAAAAGGAGACTGCAGTATAGTGTGGATTATATTATATACCGATTTATCGAAAATCCCGCAAATCCATCATCGCCTTATTTATCAAATAACACTTTTAAATGAAGCGATGAAGCCTAGATACACAAAAAAGACAAAGATGTGACCTATTTTCAAGACATGAAAAAGTACGAAATTCAGCCAACTATATTAAAAACTTTTTTCATAAGCTTCTAAACAAGACGATGACGGACTTCGAGCTTCGTAGAATATCTCATTATTGATTGCTAAAACAGGTAAACCACATACTCTTGTGGAAGATTTAATTTTACCAGCAGTAAAAGAAGTAATAACCTCTGTGCCCCATAAACCAGCTGTAGATATTATCCGAAAAATTCCTTTAAGCAATAGTTCTGTACAAAGACGAATTGATGAGATGGCCGAAAACATTGAAGAATCATTGTGCAATCATCTGCAGACATGTCAATTTTCAATTCAGCTGGGTGAATCCCCTTTACCAACCAATGAAGCATTGTTATTGTCATACGTGAGTTTCATCGAAGATGAGAAAATGTGTCAAGAACTGTGTTTGCTACAAAACAGATACAAAAAGAGAATCCATAATTTCATACACTAGCTGTGTAAATTAATGAAGAGGATAAAGTTTTGTGAGGAATAGGAAATTCCTTTTAATAATATTTTGTCAGTTGCTACGGATGGCGCACCGGCTATGACAGGGCGTCACAAAGCTTCATAGCGTGCTTAAAAAATAAAGTTCCTGAGGTGATTGCGTAATTCATCGCCAGCATTTGGTTGCGAAAAATCTGAGTGAATGCCTCCATACATCACTGCAATATGGTATCAGAGCAGTTAATAAAATCAGAAGTAACTCGTTTAGTCAGCTTTGCATTGCCAATGATGAAGATTTCAACCGATTGCTGCTTCACATAGACGCGCGCTGGCTGTCAAAGGGTACTTGTTTGACTCGATTTTACAATCTGTTTAAGTCTGTGATAGAGTTCCTAGGAAACAAAGACAGAATTGCGCGACAACCTCATCTCATCAAAGAACGATATAGGCGACGACTTAAATTGGGGAGCTTTAGAACAAAAAAAATCTCAGTGGGCGGTGGCCAAAATAAGGTTGAGAACCTATGGTACATTTAAATGATCCTAAATCGTAATCGATAGACACGCTATCCTCCTCTAAATAGGACTATGTTTTTATACCAGGTCTGCAGGTGAGGCTGGTCTGGGTCGCATCTTACTCTCACTGCGCTACAGTATGCAAAACCAAACTCTATACGTCGTAGTACACAAAATAATGTGAGTAACGCTTACTATTCACAGTTATGTTAAATAATATATCTAAATTCTTTACATAATTATTTCAACTTTACAGGAATATACCATTAAAGGATCCCACTAATGTCCCTGATCCCTATGTGAAATTGTACTTATTGCCTGGGCGTTCTAAGGATTCTAAACGAAAGACTGTAGTAAGTATTAGCAGGTTCATTACTTACTAGCATATTAGTGTACTGAACTGTAAGATTTACAGAGATTTCCAATAAGAATACAAAGCAGTTTAAATAATTGTTTGCTTACAGGTTATCAAAGATAGTTGTATGCCTGAATACGACGAACAGTTCGAATGGGTGATCCCACTTGCAGAGTTGCACTCGAGGCAGCTCGAAGTCACTGTCGCTACGCACAAAGGCTTCCTCGGCGGCAGTCCAGTCATCGGACAGGTACCATTCCATCTAAAATAATTAATCTAATAGAGGTAATTAATCTATATATATAAAAGGCGATGTATGTATGTATGTATGTTCCTTATGGGTTATGGACTCCGAAACGGCTGGACCGATTTAGATGAAATTTTCAGGGAATCTTTAAATTGCCCTAGCGGGTGTTCGTGTAAAGTTTGGTAGCGATCGGATCAGTAGAATTTTTTTTGTTTTTTTTTTTTTGAAGTATTAAAATAATTATAAAAACTGTTTAATTTATTTTAACTTCAACTAACGCCCAGTGAAACGGGCCGGGTTTGCTAGTATAAAAATAAAGTCTGCTTTGCACTGATCTGATAATTTATAATGTGTAACATCTTTCCTCTTGCTTTCTTGCAATATGTGGGAGTGATTTCGTGAAAAGGGACTAAAGTATATAACAGGAAGCCGGGGAAGCGCGCGCTATTTGAATTGACCAATGAGCGCGCGCGCGAGTTGGCCGTCAGATGGCACCAACCCATTTTCCGATAATAATTCGAATAGATAAATAAGTTAAATATGTTTTTTTTTAATTTTGAGGTTAATTTCTATCGCTGCTCTATTGACATTTTTAATTTTGATTAAAAAAAAACAAATTAATTAATTACACGGATAATTTCTTTGATATTATTCTTAAATATTTATAATTCTAATGATTTCGTGAGTTGTAAGAGATGTAAATCCAGAGCAGAATATATGCGAGATTACCGGCAGAAAAAACATGAGGAAAAATTGCGCATAATTCGACGGCGTAGCAGGGATGCGTGCGTATTAGCGCGGACACAATCAAACCGCGTACGCTACCTTTCTACGAAGACATCGTACTGTTGTTTATACTGTGTAGTACATACGTACGTAGTATTGTGCTTACTCGTCACTATAAGCACGGTTTAGTTGTAACACCTTTAGGGTTGCCACCCGTACTATATTTTAGTGAATTGTAGTATATATTATAAAAAAATTTATATAGTACTAGAAATACTATATTTATTAATAATATAATTCAACTGTTGCGACTTTTTTTATATAAACTGTGACTGGAACGCATTTGCAGCACAGCATGTGGAATTTCAGAACGAAACGCATTCACGGTGCTTACCCACGTGATCACGGCAACTAAACGTCAACTTTCTGTCATTATCAATACAATTTGTCGTTGAATGCTGTCAGATTTTTTAGTTTGGGTTAAGTTTATTAAACGCATCTTAAAGAGTTTAAGATATAAAAAAAACATGGAAAGTGATGCTGACGATGGTTCTTGCACGCCTCCCAAAAAAAAACAAAGAAAAGAAAAAAGGGTTCAAAAACATAAGAGCGAATGGGAGTCTGACTTGGTCTGACTACCAATGGTGCAAAGAAGATGGCACATGCTTTTCAAAATCACAGATACAAAGTAAACAAATATATTCTAAATAATTTCCTTTCTTCTCTCTATTCCTGCGACTTCCGCTTTCACAAAAAGGATTTTTCTATCATGAACGTAAAATGGCGAGAAGAAAAAAATAAAACCCCTATTAATTTAATTATAAATGAAAATCGTTAATTTATTTTGATTTGGATCTACATTGTTCAGATTCGTATAATTAATTTAAAAATAATAAAACCTTGATGGCCAAAGCGAAGAGCGATAACAAATACACATAGAAAAATAAATAATGATTAAAAAAACTGAACGTGCGTATACTATTTTTTTTCTGAATTTCACAAGAGTACTATTTTTATTGCGATTTTTAAAAAAATACTATATTTCTTCCAGAAAAAGGTGGCAACCATAACCACCTTTGCCGTGATAACGCTATTTTGTTGTTTTCGCTACTATACAAAATTCTGTCTGTTTTCAGGTAATAGTACATCTCAATCAGCATGATTTCCGTGAAGCAAAAACATTATGGTTTGATCTCTTACCAGAATCACCAAGAGATTAAAAATAACGCTTTACTGGCATACTATTTATTTGTATTGATGTTATGTAGGTATTTCATTTTTATATTTTTTTAACCTTTGCTTTTAAATTACGCCAATTATTTTTTATTTATATGAAACATATTTTTGTAATGATTTAAAATCTAATGAAATGATACCAAAAGCTTATGTTCTATTACCTAATGCTAAAATACTAATAATAAATAATAATTTATTAATTAATATGAACATCTAATTACACGGATTGTTTGATTAAAGTTCTGCTGAGCTATATTACTTTATATCAAAAAAGTACGAAAAGCCTTTTAGAATTTTGCAATATCCTTCTAAAACACGCTATAATATTCTTCTTTTGGAACGTTTGAAAACTATGTTTCTTTTGTATGTACGCGTATATTAAATGAGACGTGAATGTGTCCCGAAATCGCCATAAGTTTATGATCTGACCAATGAACATTACTTGTAATAAAATGTATAGAAATATTTCTCTTTTCTAATGATGTTGCATTTATCATTCACAATTAGATAATATAATACAATACAATTGTTGTGCATATTGTTGAAATTATCTTTGATATTTTAAGCATTTTACAGCTTTATTAAAGTTATTTAAATTTATTATTGAGAAGTTTTTATATTATATTTAGCTATAATATTTGATTACTGTTTTTTAACATAATGAGAGTATGAAAATATCAATTTTCATTCTTACCTGTTCTTATGTAATCGCCTTACGCTTATGAATAAAAAATAAATACAAAAAGTGCATTTTCATTTTATAATTCCAGTAACACGTGTTTGGTGTAAAAATGTTTATTTATAATAAGTATGTATATCACATTCAGATCAATTTGAATGTTTTATGTTACTATTACAGTCTTTTTACTTAATTAAACACTTCATTTTCAATAGATACAACTCACTTAATATAATGTTTATTAAATTTAACGTTCCAATGTATTAGGAGCAACTTTTTGTGCAATTATTTTTCCATAGCCACCACGCCCTCCGTCATAGTCTGTTCGATATTCGTCACGGACCTATAAACAAAATACGACTGAAATACTGTTTTCTGAAGAGACAATATAGTATATCCTTTGCTGCCACTGTTTTGTAGTTAAATTGTAACAGGAGGGTATGTTTTCGAGGGATGGAAGTTGTGTCTGATAGATAGTGGCTGGTAGCAGTTTGCAATAAAGTTGTTTTTTATCATAATAGTTAGCAATATCCAAATCCAAAAACGCCCAACCACATTGCAGTTTGGAGTCCCTACCTCGAAACACTCGAAAAATCAGGGCTGTGTGAAAACAGTTTCAGTTTCCCTATTACTGATAAACAGTGCTTTTCCTAAGTATGCCCAATTTCTATTTCTGAACAGAATACAAAATAATTCTCAAGTTAAATTAATACTTAATTTTTTAAACAGAATAAAACTTTAAAAAGAGAACCCGCCGCTGTAGAGCTTCTTCATACATGACAAATATTGTAATAATGGTAATTACTTAATGTCATGAAACTGAGAACCTCAGTATTATCACACAATAGAAAAGGAACTATCAGTAAATGGATTTACCTGTCCACCTGTTTTCCCACGTCCATATTGTCTACCTTCTATAAAGCCAGCATCCCAATCACAACGGATAATTCTATCATCCAATCTAGTACCATTTATATATCTGAAAATAAAAACAACATGAAAATTCTTTAATTACTAAATTTGTTGAGTTGCATATAACATGCTATTTCATAAACAGCCTTATTCTTTTGACACAAGATCCAACGCATACAATGATATCAGTTATTGAACTCAAGTTTCAGGAAAACAAAGTAGTGTGCCAGGTACTTTCAACAGGCATTGATGTGGCATATGTACTTTTTTATAGAAAAAGTTTAATTTACATTTAGTCATAACCGGAAGCAAGAAAGAGCATTATAAATTATGCTTACAGTTTCATGCTGGCACATAATTGTTTCTATCATTAACGCTGTAAATACTAACACCTTAAATGACCACCTGACGAATTGACCAAAGATGCAGCTCTTAATAAAAAGTCGAGGTCGGATAATGACGCGTGTCCTGTTTCGTTCGTCAAGCAACAAATCAGAGGAGTCTGAACTGACGAATTGAACAGTCGCTATAGGGAACGCAAAATAGCCTCGACTACAAGAGCATTCTTTCCAGATGCCAAAAGTGCATACAAGCACATTAAAAACATAGAGATAGACTGGATAGCTACGCAGGTTTTGACAGGCCATGGCGGGTTCTCCGAGTATCTACATAGATTTGGGTGCAAGGAGAACCCGGTGCATCCCTGTGATGGTAAAACAGAAGAAAGTGTAATGCATATATTGACGAAATGTCCTATATTTGAGAATATTAGAAATGATACGGAATAGGTATTGTCATAAATAATCACTATACAGGAAATAATGATGATTATAGGTAAGAGAGATAAGTTGTTAAAGTACTTTAAGAAAGTAGCGTTATAAGTTGTCAATAAAAATAAATAAAAGTGTAAAGGAACTGGGCTTGAATAATCACAATATATAGAAATGGAATGAAGAATTGTAACTAAATTATGAGATTGTAATAATAATTGAACAAAAATAGGAATAAAAATAACAATGTATAAAGTATAAGAACAAATGTAAATGGCTGTATATAGTATTGTAAAACAATTGAATGTATACTAAATAAAGATAAGAATAAGGTAATAAAGAAAGGAACAAGAATTAGTGAAAGGAAGTAATGAAACAAGGAGAATAAGAGTAAATGACTGAGGTATGAAATAAAACTGACGAACGAGGACCCTCTATACGCATCAGGGGAAAAATAAAACAGTTTGAAAAATAATTTTGTTTGTGACCTAACAGTTACTTTACTCTTTGAACCAAATTTTTGTTGCTTGTTGTTAGTCTTGCTATCATCTTTTGGCATTAATGTTTATTTTACTAAGATGATGTTGTAATGCCTCCGATTAGATGTAGATCTCTGAAAGATGACGAAATATAAAAAACCTTTGTCTTGCATAAGGCTCATTAGAGATAAATTATCATTCATGAGTATAGCTTTATGTGATCGACATAAATTGGTGTTTTGATTTACTGGTTTAAGAAATTTGTTGCTTTCTGTAACATCCACAAAATTAGGACCCATTATGTTAGTTTATGAGAAGTGACCTACATTAACGTCATGGATGTCTTGTTCTCGCCATAAATTACCCATATGTGGGATATGTGGGATGTGGGTCATGGACAGCTAACAAGTTCGAAAATTGCTTTACTTAATAATACTAAAATTGTAAGATTACATTTTTTCACAATAGGCATGGAGCATAATTCATCTTTTTTTTTTAATGTATATCTAGCCCACCTTTGACTTTGAAACAAAGCCATATCACTCTCCATCAGGAGAGTTACAGCCACAGATAAATTACTGAAGTACATAGTGCCACATCATACCTTTACAATTCTGCTTTCAGTAGTATGAAGTTAGGGTACCCAATTGAAAGTTTATGAACCGACAGTAGTTTACTGCCACATGCAACTATCTTACCTCATGCAATTTTCAGCATCTGTCCTTGTATAATATTCTAGAAAACAAAATCCACAAGGAGTTTTCTTATATTTATCTAGTCCCATAATAACTCTTCTTATGTCACCACATCTTGAAAACAACTCGTAGATTTGCTCTTCTGTCGTATAAAATGATAAGTTACCAACATATAAAGTAGAAGACATTCGTAGCAATTTTTCCTGTTCACTTCTGGATCCCTGAAGTATGATATAAAAGGTTCGAATTTATGACCATAGATAGTTCTAGCAATACTTATATCAACAATGAAAGTTGACTTACCTTAAAATGTTGATCACGATATGAACTAATTTCTACTGAAGAGTTCATAGAATCGTGAACGCGTTTCATCTTAACTGTAGCCCAAGTATTATTTTAAAATTAGTTATCTTTCAATGTAAAAAATATTAAGCCAACACCACAAATTACTAATATATTTAGAAAATTAATTGAATAAACATATCATTTCATAAACTGAAACTCACAGATTAATCACAAGATTAATAACAGGCCTGTGACAGTTTTAGTATTTATTTATTTATATTTCTTAAGGCATTGGTAACAAGACCATCAGCCTAATGACGTAACTTCTGGAGAAATATTAACTGTCCCTAACACTCCTCCAATAAAGTGATAGTAAGCTTTAATGAAGTTAAAAAGGACTTCTTGAAAGAGCGCGAAAACTTCAGGTACACATATTTATTTAGATCTCCTCCATTCTTTTCACTTACACAGAACTTTAGAACACAATATACTATCAGTGCTGTACTTTAAAACTCCTAAAAATGTAAAAAATAGAAAATCTAAATAAAATGACAACCTCACTTCTCTCCTTCCCGCCAAAAGTCACAGTTTTAGTCCCTAACGAGTTGTATTGGCGCTGCAATCGCTTCTGCCATCTAGACTATCCGCCTTATAAGTCAATTGCTTGTCAGTGTGCTGTCAGTCGGACTCAAACTCTGACTCTGCCTACTTTTCTATTTCGAGTTGAGTTTTGGTTTATCTTTTTTCCTTCGCTTTCATGCTTGAGTAGAAAACCTTGAAACGCCTATTCTTCTCAGTTGTGTGATGTAAATAATTCCCTAAAGCGCTGCGTTGGTGGCTTTTCGGAATCATTAGGATATACATAAAAGTATTTTAAAAGTATAGGTACCTGCGTATAGTCAAAAAAGTAAGCGATAGTAGCGCCAAAACGAAATACATAGCAATTATAGAAAAGTGACTTTCGCGTCTGCAGCTAACTACAAATACTTTGTTTGTGATTAGTAAAGAGACTTACACGAATCATTCAAATATGTAGCTAGTATTATCGTAAAGAGAGAATGTACTACAATACATTCGGAGGATCGTGATAACATGAGTAATTATGTTCTATAGATTTCTATTTAACTATACTATTAGTGTTGCTAGCTAATATTTTTTCCCATGTAGTGAGTACGTTTCTTAGTAACGACGCGGTTGAAAATTAATAATAATATTTTTAACGTATGATGTTATGACGGTGTGACTGTATTTAGTAATGGAACGTATCACATACGTGTAGAGATTTACATACAAGGTATGATTTTCTAATCATAAAATCTCAGACCAAGAAACAATGGACGGAGCCTTTGCTCTAAAAGCATGTCCTCTAAGTGACTTTTTTTGTTGACCGACTCCAGATTTTTACTAATGTGCGTGATTATGGAAGGTCGCAGTACACAGCTGAACATGACATATTTTTATTTTTGTGAATACTAGTAGCCAAAATACTTAAAGAGTCGCGATAGTAGAGAAGCTAAGCGATTAAAATAATATTTTCGTGGGACTGAGCAGTATTATACCGACAACTGGTATCGTCGTATTCAGTAGTGTTTCCAGAGTAAAATAAAACGTGTTGTCAGTTTTTCAGTTGGTGGAGAAAGTAGCTATGACGTCACAAAACTGACTTACAAACATCAAATAGCCAGAGTGTTAACTGGCGGAAATGTCAAAGGCATTCGGATACCTAGGCGAAAATGTGTGCGAAAATGATGAGATTTCAGGAGGCTAAATTAGTATATATAAGGACCGCGAAGCTTGGCTCTACGCTGTATATCTGACTACGCAGTTAGCGATACAGCGTTAAGATATCTATATTTGTTATAATACAACGCGAAAGTTTAAAAGTTTATAAAACTCACTTTGCAAGAAATTGTCGCGTTTGGCTCAGCTCTAACTTGGCCGACCGTGTCTAGCGAACGAGTGCCCGCACCCGCATAATGCGCCGTCTTCGTTTAAAACTGTCGTAGTTTGTTTATTTATTATCCGATTTTAAAAATTCAAAATGCACATTACAGATAAAAAACAAAGCAAGATTTTTTATTCAAGCCATTTTTTCTGTAATTGACATTTTTATCGCGTTATTTAAAATATAAAAAATTAACACTTTTCAATGTTTGTTTTTTATTTAAATAACTTTTTAAATATTGAACCTATGCTTATGATTTTCGGTAATATTTTGTTAGGCATTTTAATACCTTTCATGTGCCACCTCATTCGTCCAAATAAGTTAAGTAGTTATTGAGTTATTTTACAAAACTTAAACTAAAAAATCGTCATCTTTGTGACGTCATAGCTGCTCCCTCCACCTACTAAGAAAGTGACAACACCGTTTTTCTTACTCGGGAAACACTACTGAATACGACGATACCAGTTGTCGGTATTAATACTTCTCAGTCCCACGAAAATCGCTATTTGACATCTTCATTCAAGTTAGCCTCCCTACTATATTTTGCAAATAATTATTTCATGAGGAACATTGTGAGGAACTCATTAGCTGACGCGAATTACACTGACAGTGAGAGGTTGCCATACTTACTATAGTTAACTGTTTTACTCGTGGTTACACTCAATGAGATAGAAAGAGACACGATAATTCGTGGTTCCGTCTATTGTATTTCTCGGTCGAAGCAGAAAATAAATTATTGACAAATAACATTTATTTCTGTTTTCTGTCTTTTATTTCGGAGGATTATTATGTCACCGCATAATCATTTTAATGCAATTTCGTTTTCTTGGTTTTTGCATTTACTTCACAAATATTGCATAAATTAGATAAACAAAAGATGAAATTCGTATAGCAAATTCGAGTGATTCTTTGAATTAAAATTTGTGTAAAAGTACATATTTTGTTTCATCGGAAAATGAATTTTTTAAGAAATTAGAATTTTATCAACTTAATGAATTTATCTAATATATCGATATTTCAGAATAGAATTCTGAAGAAGCATTTAAGGTAGAACATATCGATGTAATAAAATGCCGCGGAAATTTAAACTTAAGAAATAATCTTCCACGGTATTTCTCTTCGCTTATTTTATATCGTATGTCGTATGGGGAAAAGTGATATTAAAGGTTTGGTAGCACCAATACTAACAAGATTATTTAGCTTTATACTCTGTGTTGTTTAGCACTATCCATGGACGTATCACGTTATCAGGACTGAGGACTATCAAAAATGATAAATGCAAAAACTTAGAATAACTAGATTTAAGACTCAATTTAGCCTGCCGACATAGATAGAGCTAAAACGAGCCGAGAGGGATGGCTACAAGGGATGTCATTTGTCCCTTTCCAGCACTTGCCATATGATTTAAATATGATCTTTGGTAGTAATTATCTCATCGTTCCAAACACAATTTGACCTACGATAAGATTAATAATATATTAATCGTAATAATAATAATTCAGATACGTATCTTTATTTTCAACCTATATACATACAAATTTATTAATGTAATATATAAATAATATAAAACAGAAAATTATTGGTGTAAATTAATATTTTTCAAAATAAAACTAAAATTAAGACTATAGAGGTTTGTTCAGTGATGCCATATTCGAATTTTTTTACCCAGTTTTACATTTTATTTCTTGTAGGTATATTAGTATGCAATAAGACCAGGTATTTCCAGATAATGAACAAGTTGAGAAGTGACACAGAGGTGAAGAAATAGGGTAGATATTCCTAAAGCAGAATGAAGGCTCGCAATGTGTTTTAAAATGTTTGAAAATTATAAAATTCACAAAAAATGTAATTGATAAATCATTTAATTCATATTCAGTTCATATTTAAAAAAAAACCTTTTAGGTATCTATAGGAACGTAATACGAAATGTATCTATAAACATATAGGAACTTCAGAACGAAACTTTTTTTTCGGCTATTAAACTGCATAATTTATTTCTAATTGAATGTGTAGTGTTTTCGTAAATTCTGTTCAATGAAGTATTTAATTTAGTAATTTTCCTTTCTGCACGATTTTTCTAAATGTTTCTTTCGGAGTTTACAGCTGTAGTAGACGTGTCAACTCTTCGTCGTTAAATTAGTCTCTCATAATATTATAATGTGGCTAATATGATACAAATCGGAAAGTGAATTGTGCTTAATTTAAAAAAAAGGTTTACACGTTTTTCTTTTTACCGAACAGTGTTTCAATCTTTTCCGAAAAATGCTTACATTTTTACTTTTGATCATAGTTAATAAAAATATTAAAGTAGGTACCTATCTTTCGAAAGATTATCGTAACATTATCGTTAGCAAGCTTTATTTTATTGTAATGTATAATAGTATATTATGTAACAAGTGCGATAAGTTGTCGAATGTCCACTCGAACGAAGTGGAGCGCACAAGCGGAACGAGTGCGCTCATTCGCTCCAGTGGGTAATCGACAACTCTGCACGAGTTGCAGATACTATTTTTTATTACTAATGTGGAGATAATTTCGGTACAAAAAAAATTATAGAAAAATTACTTTATTATTATTTATTATTATATTAATCTAAAACTTCGAAATCAAGATTTTTTTTATTTTTCACACTGATGTCACTGGGTACTAAAATCGATTGTTTTTTTTTAGATATTCATTTTACATTATTTTTTTAAATCATGAATTTGCGTGTGCCAAGCAAAATTTGCGTACTCAAATTGTAAAATGAGAAAATAGCTACTTATCAACCGCAAAAATGTGCGTTTGAATACTGTTTATCTTGCATGAGTAATAAAAAATAACATACTTATTAAAAACGGTGCCAAATCTCACACTCCTCCGTGCACTCAATGTTCTTAAAAAGGGATCCGAAGTTGGCGCTTCACTTATTAATATAACTGTCTCCAAGTTTTTTTATTGTTAACACCCAAGCTCGTCAATACCTACTAAACAAAAAAAAAAGAAAATCACTTGACAAACAGAGGAGAAAAAGACACTGAACTGTTTTGTCTTCACCTATTTATGTATAGATATCTGGTGTGATAATGTTAACCTAATTCATAATTATTAATAATGGACTATAAGAAAGTGAAATACATAAATATAAAAAAATATATAAATAGTAAGCACACAACAGTAAACAGTAAATATAACCCTAAATACCTAATTTGAAACAAATATTTAATTACAAATCATCTTGTCAAGTTACCCCTCATTTCGGGTAAATGTATTGCGATACCACATTAGTTTTAGGGATACCAGTCGTCTTGCACACAGTTTGGGATTTTAATGATTGCGAGAAATAATATTAAGCTTTCCTTAAATGTTTGTAAAGGTTACCTCCAGTAAAATACACATTTCTTCATTTTTCTGCAACAAAATTATGTTAGAACAGTTTGTGTTACTAGGTGAAATGAACGTATTGTGCAAAATATTCTATTTTAATTGCAACCCTTTTTCGATTTGTTGTCTTCACTCGTTTTGTATGGGAAGGTCTATCTACAGTGCCACAAACTTTTCTTGGCCGGTAAGAGCGTCGCTGTCATCGATATTAGTTTGCCAGTAAATGAAAATTAACCATTATGGGGGGTAAAATTTAGTCGAAATATTATATTTTAATACAATAATTGTGATAAATACAATAATTGTGTAATTAATACTTGGCCACTGTAATGACTAATGCAAGGAATAAAAATAAAAATATTTAAGTCGAAATTGTCATATTTTAATACAATAATTGTGATCTATCTCATGCTCTAGAGGACGAACTCCATTAATTATTGGATTGCCAGAACTGTCAAAATCTTCATTGTCAGTCACTGCTTTCGCTTTCACTATCGCTAGCCAAACTAATAACGAACGGTTCCTCTAAATACGCATCTTTTACTCTGTATTCGTTTTCAATTTTTTTTACAAGATCGCAATGTTTTTTCCATTCTGTGACCGATATTTTGTCGAAGGCTTCTGTAATCGTCTGGGGCATTTCAGTACTTGATTTTTCAATGTTCTTCGCTGCTACATTCCGTTTCATTGCGCTCCAAATCATTTCAACTGGGTTAAGATCACAGTGATAAGGTGGCAATCTTATCACCGTGTGTCTACTATCTTTCATCAATTTATCAATTTCATATTCTGGCACCGGTTTGTGCCTTTTGATAAGTTCGTAAAGCTGTGGTTTTGTAAAACTTTCGTGGAATGCCACGTTCTTTTCAATAAGCTATTGTTGCATTTCCGCTTTTCTAGAATTTGAATTTGGACACTTGTTCGTGCAAATACTGTGATATGGAGCATTATCTATTATGATTAATGACTCCTGATCCAAATTTGGGAGCAAATTGTCAGTAACCCATTTTTTAAAATTGGTGTAATACCATGAGGAGATGAATACATCTCCTCATGATAATCACCGCTTTTTGTGTTTGATTTGAAAACGAGTAAAGCATTATTGACAAAACCTGCTTCTCCTCCTGCATTGACGATTACATATCTATTTCCTTTACAAACTGGGTTCAGAACTCCATGATCCTCATTACTTTGCCAACATTGTCCAGCTGTGTGCGAAGTGTTTCGTCATGTTTCGTCCAAATAACCTACAGGTTTTTTTGTGTCACTGCATTCATTTTCCTTAATTTTTTGCAAATAAGTCGCCCTCCATGCTGATATTGATGACGTTCAATAAGAACTTTTCTATTAGATTGGGTCTTCTTGTATCGAAATCCTATTTTATGTAATATTTTGCGTAGGGTCTCTCGGCTCCGTTTAAAATCAATTTCTTCTCAAAGAACATTGAGTAACTTCGTTATAAGGGAATTTCTTTTCTAACAGTAGAATTCGTGAATTTTTCTTCTTGTGACACCTAGATCAAAGTCGTCAACTTCTATCTTTCCTTTTGTTCTTTTTCTTTTTTTCCCAGGAATAGAAACTTTTGTCCTTGTTTCATCGGCCCGTTTCTTTTCATTTACCATTCGTCGCACCGACCTTTCACTGACACCTGTAATCAAAAACATAAATGAGTATAACTTCCGTTTAATATTTGTGACAATGACTGACCTACAAATCTGGCATCTACAAATCTTTCCGCTAGATTTTTTACTTTCATTAAGTGATATCATGTATCCTATTTTGAATAAATAATTTGAATTTGAACTACATGAAGTCAAGTCAATACGTAGAAAACAAAATATTTTTTACTGGTTAGGAAAACCATCGTATAATAAATTTTTTTTTTTACATACGTCGGTATAACCTTAGATGCACCCGATTCACGGATTCAAATATAAGAACTCTATTGTAGTGGCAGGAAAGCAATGAAACAATTTAAAAACAAAATTATTTTAGTTTTAAATTATTGTAAACAAAAAACATTTTTTTTCTCTATCCATTCATGTCCTACTGCTGTTTGTTTGTTCAAAACATTGTTTTGAAATAGCTTTCAACTTTTTTTTACTATTGTATTTATTTATTTATTGGATTTAGTTTAGACCTGGCAATCGGGTGTTATCCCTATATAAGCTGGTAATACTAATCTGTAGTGGCAGCAATTCGTTCATATGCTTTTTCGAATGGTATTATTGGCGCTTGCTGGCATTTTTCATCATTCATAAAAGAAAGAACTAATAAAACAATGTTTCTGGCATCGCTTTTTAATGCTCCAGGCATAATATATGTTGATAAAAACCACAAAACACAAATAAAACACAAAGGAAGTCCGCACGTACAACTACAAACAAGGTAACAAGTTAACAACTGACAATGACATTTCAAAATGGCGACGTTTAGTTCCAGTTTCGGCCACTGGTCAAGAAAAGTTTGTGGCACTGTATGTATTTTTTTTAATCTAAGGAGAACAGTAAGAAATTGTTTGCTTTCTGACTATGTGCCAAAACATTTAGGACTTGATCACATTTACTCATCGGAAATTGTTGAAACATACAGAGAAAAGCTCAATGAAAGGATTTTAAGAATAGCTTATGTTTTGTATGGGAGTTCTGACCCCAACATTAACCGACTAATCTAGGTATTTGTGATGGAACCTATTTTTATCTCCAAAAGAGTAATAATTACAGATTTCAAGGTAAGACATATAGTTCACATAAGTACCGTCACTTATTAAAAGTTTTCTTAATCATTACTCCCAATGGATTTATAATTGATGCGTATGGGCCATATCCTGCAAATAAATTCAACGCAGAAATCATGAGAGAACTCGTAGAAGAAAATAAAGACAATCCATTTCATTGGTTTTATGAATGATGTGTTCATTCTCGACCGAGGATTTAGAGACGTCCAAAAAATTTAAGAGGTTGGCTATCAAGCTTTTATGCCTGATACGAAAGATGAAAATGAACGATAGCTGACAACACAACAAGGGAACGACTCTGGCAAAGTCACACTTTGTCGTTGGGTAGTGGAGACTATTAATGAATGAGTAAAAAATCAATTTCGGCAACTGAGGTTCCAAAACTCAAATATTGCAGTGCCACACATGTTTGATAAGGTGTGAATAGCCTGTGCGCTAGTTAACGTTTTTGGTGTGCGATTGACGGACAACATTCTCGTCAATGAAATCATTAACGAGATCCATTTAAAACATGACGTACCAAGTAATCTGTGCGAATTAATTAATGACAACAATTTTAATCAGCGCAGGGGTGCTTTTAACTGGATTGATGTAAGTGGAGGATTACACTAATTCCCTGTATTGACATATGATGAGTTGGTCTTAATCCTCCTAGGACCGTATCAGATACAGCAAGCGCGTAGTTATTACGCCGATCATGTGAAAGCAGACGGTGCCTTTTTTATTGAAGTTTACGAAGACAGAGAAATTGATGTTAATTTAAGACAATATCACATTTTGGCATCAGAACCATGTCTCGTAAGAGTTAAGATTCAATCACGACACCATAACAGGCGCATTTATTTTGTTTATATTTTAATTGACATCCAATTGAGTGGTCGTTAGCAAAATTACAGAATATTATTGTAACTGCTTGGTGGGGAAACGTACCCTTGGATGCTGTGCCCATGTGATGTGCATTGTATGGTATTGGCATGGGCACGCCATCAGGTTGCCCCAACAGAACCTCCTGCTGGATTTCTAGATTGTTCCAATTATCTGACGAAGACCAATAAGTTTATCTTTTCATGCACAATATAAGTTTGTATTGATTTTTGTTTATTTTTGATATTTCATTGATATCGCTGGCGGTAAAAATATTCCTTCTGTCTCTCTCTATATTATTTGTTCCCTCTCTCCCTTTAAGAACTGAAGGTATTATAATTCTTAATAATTTATGGTAATTACCACATTTTTTTATGCAATTTAATTACACACTAACTTGTTCAATAATTGTGATTTGTAATACTATTTGATGTACTACATTTTATATACTTGTGTAATGTAGACTGAAAAAAGCCACACCCTAGTACAATGAGACGATTAACTGGAAAATAAAAACATTTTAATCCATAATATATTTTGTTCTACATAATTAAAACCTTTACTTCTCCGCTCTAATAATTTAAAGTAGCTTTTCGACCACGGCTTTGCTTGCGTGATATTCTTAGTTTCGCTTTGGGACTGAATTTCATACAGTAACTCCTACAGACTGTAGGAGCCTACTTACTATTTCGTGACTGTCCTATGTTCCTGTTGTAAAAAGTAACCTATGTCCGTTTGTCTCCCAGGCTATTTCTATTGTATCAGGAAGATCCATCATTTCGTTGCAACATAAAAGTGAAAATAACACTCGCTCGTTGAAGATGATTGAAAATTGAAAACTAGTTCACGAGAGTTCATATCCGTTCTTATGTAATTTACTTCTTATGCTGTACTCATACTCTGGTGAAACACAATGTGGTAACTGAAGAACGAGTCAGTGGCATCGGTTGTACAATGGGATTCAAAGGAAGGCTTGCACGAAGTAGCATCGTTGTACGTTTTTAAAACGTAGAGTGCACATAGAGCGCCTCTATTTGCATCTATCACGCGTAAGTGCTGCAAATTGTCTGTGGCTACCAAGCACGCAATATTCGCTGTCTCACTCCCACGTTTTATGGCCGCGCGAGCAGCGAATATTCTACGGAGGTGGAATGCAGTATATGTGTTCTGTGAATGCGGCAATCAATTTTTTTTGGTTGCTTATATCTTCGAAGTTTGATACTTTACGAGGTTTTGTCAAAGAATATTTCTTGTCTGTATTGATGTTAGCTATCGATTTTTATAAGAATTATCCGTGGCCGCTATTTTGAAAAAAACTCAAAATGGCGGACGGTAGGTGGGCCAAAATCTTCAAACCCCTTTTGAATCTTTACTGAGACTGCTTAATTATCCAAATTATTACAGGATTATTCCTTACAATATATTATAAAGCTAATATTGAACTAGCTTTTTACAGTGTAAATTACATTTGACGAAATATTAACTATGGTTGATTAATTCGTGTACTTTCCACGCTAATGGGGCTTCGTTTTTTTTTATCGGAAAATGTCAAAATGGCGGATGGCTATAGGCACTAAAATCTTCTAACCCCTTTTAAATCAGGTAATAAAAAAAATCTAGTTATTATTGGAATGTTGGTATAATCCTTTGAGTTCTTACTAAGAAAAATGAAAACCATTGAAATGAAACTTAATCGGCAAAAAACGTACGCACGTAATCACCTGCCTAGTTAATGTAGGTACCTTCATGATCCAGCCCTGTAGCTTGGGCCCGAGAATAATGTTATGGTGTTCCCCGCCTGTCGTAAGAGGCGATAAAAAGGCCTTCGGGTTCGCGACCGATCGGAGTGAGTGAGCTTTGATCGTCCTACCACGCAACCCCGAGGAGAAGAGAGCGCGTGTGCTCCGCGCTGTCGTGGTACTGCGAGGGTGCACAGGGAGTGGCTCTGTAACTGCCTCTCCCGAGAAGTATACTTCGGCACAGCACAAGAGGGTTCTGGTTGCGTTCCCCGGAGCCCCTCGATCAGTGGCGTATCTAGCGTGGGGCAGGTAGGGCACTTGCCCTGGGCGACATTCAAAGGGAGGGCGCAAAATTCGCAAATTATTAAACATTTAAATGCTAATTTGACTTGTTTAGCCCAGATGTGTATTTTTGAAAGCGTCTCTCCGATCTACTTACATCTTACGATTGAAATATCTAAGATCACAAGTACATTTATGACTTTTATTTAATGTGTCCGGTTACTTTATATTTACATAATTTACAAAGGGGCGCAACTTCAGTACTTGCCCTAGGCGCCATTTCCAATTGATACGCCCCTGCCCTCGACAATGCGCCGCTGACGACCACCATTGGGTTTTAGTGGGTATACTCAGTCTAGAGGAGTGCTAATTCATATTTCACAAATTCATACTCATTAACCTGATAATGTATTAATAGTTTTCTAAAGTACCTATACATTAGGAATTTTAAAAACTGAAAAAAAAGAAAGTTTTTTACTTTGACTTTATTGATTTTCAAAATACATCAATACGTACAAAAACGAACAAACAAAAACATTTCGATAAAATTTTGTAAAAGTGTATTATAGTATGAAATACGAAAAGAGAACATAATATATGTATAAGGTTATTGTGAAAGGGGGTATACAGGTTCCAACGCGTCAATGTTGAATACTTATTATATTGCAGATGTAATAATTACGGGATACGTTTATTTTGTGTTCCATACAAAAAAAAAACATTTATTTAATAGGAGAAAATGTACAACCTATTATTATGGTCTACTTATATTCCAAAGGTTTGCTAGCAACGTAAAAATACTGGTATAAGGGTTACCTCGTCTTTATTTTTTTATACTTCGAGGTGTTACACTAGAACTAATAGACTTTTAGCGAAGTTAGAGAACGCAAGTTTTCCATTATCATGGGTACTTACAAGGTTATTATGAAAGGGGGTATACATCCGCCGGGGTTCCAACATGTCATTGTTGACTATTATATTGCAGATGTAATAATTACGAGATACGTTTATTTTGTCTTCCATACAAAAAAAAAAACATTTATTTAATAGGAGAAAATGTACAACCCTATAATTATGCCCTATATTGCAAAGGTTAGCTAGCAACGCAAAAATGCTGATATAAGGGTAGCCTCGTCTTTATTTTTTTTAACTTTGAGGTGTTACACTAGAACTATCGACTTTTAGCGAAGTTGTAGAACGAAAGTTTTCCATTGTCATGGGTACTTTGATACCCTTTTGTATTTACCCATCCTTTCGAAACAACCTTGTATAAAATTTCTGTTAAAAATGGTGGCATTATTCAGGTCACGTTGATTTGCAAGCAAATAAAATTCTCTATAATTAACACGAAGCGAATTACCAATACCTTTACCTGGTAGTTTCCAGTATAATAAAGAGGAAATCATACTACGTATTCATTGTAAAAATGTAATGAACTAATGAATCACATCTTAAATATGACCTTTACGTAAGCCACAAAAATAAAAGTTCGTTTTATATTCGTATTTTCTTGAATGTATGATGATCATACTGTACTGATTTTTTTGCATATTCTCATTATGAAGTCTAAAATGCTAACATAATAACAGATACTTGCATTTTTCATACAATAAACACAAAAATAAAAATTGTAATCGCAGACGAGACACAACACTCCCGCTGCGCGAAAAAATGTCAATTTGAACTGCGTTTTTTCAAATGTTTGACATAAAATCGTAGAGTATTTGAAACGAACGTATTTCATTCCTTTACTATTCTTTAGCTTCATGCCAATATCTGCATTGTTTCTTACTTTGTTACGCACGAAATAAATTCGAGCTCAGAAGCGACGGCACGTGGCGGTTGATGTATTTTTTCGATCGCTCCTTCAAAAACCAAAAAAAGGTCGGGCGGGTGTTTCCTCTCTTTGGTTTTTATTTTACCTGATTTTTATTTTAATCGAACAAAAATAATGCATGGCGCGATTATAAAATCTAGTTACAATGTAAATTAAGTCAAAATTAATAAATTATTAAATTCATATTTGTAGCTACTAATACTAACTACTTAATGCGTGTGTAAATTATGCTTAAAATAAATAGGATAATTTTTGGAGTTAAAATTCAAAGATAATGGCAGGTGCGTTTATGAACGGGCTTTTTGCGCAATGCAGCTCTAACAGCTTCTTGAAATACTTCATCCATGTTTACTCGCTCTAACGCAGAACACTCGACCAATTGAGCAGCTCTGAAAATTAAAAAGTAGCATGATATTTTATGTAATCACTGACATTCGCGTTCAGAATCATTTCAATTTTCGTAATGTGACTTCCTTTGCCAAAAATTGCATACTAGTCCAGTCAATAAAGCCTCGACTTTAGCATTTTGAGTTAAGAAGCTGAAACCAACGCAATTTGTGTAAGTGCTTCTATAATACTGGTACAAAAATTGAGGTCGCTCAGCCAACGGCAAAGTTTACAAAAAATATGCAAAAGGGTGCAAAAATGACTTTTCGCGCTTCTAAACGGCTGGGAAAATGGAAAAGTTTCAAACAAGAGTTGTAGAGAATTGAATTCGTTACAAAAAAAAAATCTCCTGTCATTTTTGCGTATGCTCCATAATTTTCGCACAAAACGTGCCTAAAGTGCAAAAATATCAAAATAATTTTTTATTTGAAATAAAACGAAATAACAAAAATGTTATAAAATTGAATTTTAATAGAAAAAAATCAATTTTTAATTTATTAATATCAAATAGAAAATTACATTAACAAAAAAAGTTTTTGTAAAGAAAAAAAATATCTATACCTACATACATATCTTCACGCTGTATCCCCAACGATGTCAGAGATGATGGAGCGGCAAGCGTTGCGGTCCTTTCATACTTCTTTCATTTCCTCAAATCTCATCATTCTCCTCACACATTTTCGCCTAGGTATGAGAGTGTTTTTGACATTTCCGTCGGCTAACACTGGCTATTTCATCTTTATTCTTAGGAAGAAGGGGCAAACGAGCAAGCGAGTCACCTGATGAAGAGCAACCGCCGCCACCCATGGACACCCGCAACGTCCGAGGGATAACAGGTGCGTTGCCGACCTTTAGGGAAATAGCGAAAGGAGGGAAAGGAGGGGAAAGGAGGGGAAGGGGGCGATAGGCCACCGGCACTCACTCACCAAACGAAACACAGCAACAGATACTATTATTTCACGCCGATATTCTGTGAGAGGGTGGTATTTCACCGGGCGAGCTGGCCCAATTCGTGCTGCAGTGCAGTATGGCTCCACCACTCTTAAATCTTCTTAAATCTTCATAAGTTAGCCTTGGCCTTCTTCAGCTTCTTTTACCACTCATTTTCGCTCTGTAGATTTTCTTCGTTAGTCTTTCATCACTCATTCTTTCTTTGTGGCCGAACCATCTAAACATTCCTTTCTTCATTTTTAAAATAACATTCAACAATCTTGCACAACTGCAACCATGCCACATTACATATCTCTTCATTCCCTCCACTTCCCGCCGCTAGGTGCACAGCGTGTTAGGTGGCGGTTTCCAGTGCCGGATTGCACTCTGCCCACACCAGCGGGTACAAACCGGTATACGTCGCTTTCGGGGGACGTCCTAGCTCTATTATTAACATTGTCCCGCATGGTGTGCACAGGACAGGCCGCATTGCATCCCTGAAAAGTGCTGGTAAGGGTCGCGACGAGCACGCTTCCTCAATTAACCCAAATTGATCTCAATCGACTCAAAAAATATCTGTAATATATCAATATTTTTTTTAATATTTTTGCAATTTAAACGCGTTTTGTGCAAAAACTATGGAGAGTACTCAGTGTCAAAAGATCGTTTCTGTAGTGAATTTAATTCTCTACAACTTTTGTTAGATTTTTTTTTCCATTTTCCCAGCCGTTTAGAAGGTATTGGGCAAAAAGATATTTTTGCATACTTTTGCATTTTTTTAGAAATTTGCTTTTGGTTGGGCGACCTGAATTTTTGTACCATTGCACTCGGTCAGTTAGTGTCAGCCTCTTTTCAGGCTTTATTAACTGGACTATACCCGCTTACGAGATATTATTATTATAATATGAATAGGAATATATATAACATTTGTACTAAAAACACCAATTTGTTCATCTTTAGCCCTTTTCAAAGGATGAACCGCGGATGAACATTTTTAATAAGTAGATGCACCTGCGTACTTAACTAATATTAGGTAGCATAATTGACAAAAATAAAGTTTTTACCAATGCAAGTATTATACCCAAATCATGTTATTTTTTTATAACCACTAAGTGAATAAAACAATTTTAACGAATTCAAAACAAATTGCTTCTGTCGTCATATCACAAGTTCGTATTATCACCAAGTGATAAGGGGTGATAGCGAAACTGCCAGCGTGCGTGCGCAGATAACCCTCAACACTTTTCACTTTGAAATAATGTGAATTAAAAGAGAACCTAACCTAACTCTTAATTTATTTATTTTTATACATACATACATGTATACATACATATCCTCACGCTGTATGCCTAACAGGGTAGTCAGAGGATCACGGAGTGCCAACCATCGCGGTTCTTACATACTTCTTTCGCCTCCTCAAATCTAATCATTCTCTTCACACATTTGTTTTTATAATTACATTAATTTATGGTTAACCAGAATTTTTTTTAGGTACATTATTAATACTATTCCGACACTACTATATTTTCGCGTTAGTTATGTAAATTGTATGTAACTTCTGAACAACTAGACCCACATTCCCACATTATATTATTGTTTTAGCATGACTATGGTTCATAACTATGGTAGTAACTATGATAGGAAGTGCTGTAGATACGGGTGAAATTGCGAAACAAAGCAGTGCTTTGTATATTTTAGCTGTATTTCATAAAATTCAAATTCACTATTCGATGCTGTGCGCGCTGCGTCCACTCTGACTACCCCGTAAGTAGATACATGGTGAAGATGTGAGGATGTGCCTGATGTGCACGATTCGACACGTATTTCGCTTCTCAAAGAATCATTCTCAGAAATATTTAGTTAGACTCGATCAGTTGTTTCGAGCTAAGTGAGAACTGACAATCAGTGCATTCCTGAGAATGCTCAGGAACGCTCTATTGAAAAACTAAACAAGCAAAACACGCGTCGAATACCTACTTACCTAAACATGTCACAAAATTTTATGAAAATTAGAATGAACATAAATGCTTTGATTAGATATTAATTTACCTAGTACCTACTTTTACATTACTTGTATAAGGTTTTGTAGTATTTTAAAAATAAAACATATCGGTAATTAGGTATAAATAAAAAACCGTACCGAATTCTTTTTTTTAATTTCTTTCCTTCTTGGGTAGTAACAACAGCTTTGTCAGAAGAACGCAAATCAGTTTTGGTTGCTGCTGAAACAAATAATAATTTGTTACATAATATAATAATTTAAGTCTCTACCTCTAATCGTTACTCATGAACATAAGGGAAGAACATAATATCAACCCGTTATGCTGAGGGTGCAACAAAACCATACTTCGACATCTCCACTTTCAGTAATAAGAATAAGAGTACTGTCAGGAACTTACGCATTTGTTTAGCATTTGTCTATTATTTTAGGCGACACAAGGTGTTAACAGTTCTAAAGGCAAGCGCTAAAAACAAAATATTCTTCATTCAATCATTGCCAGCGTTGTATATAACGCAGTCTTACAAAATATTCTTCAATTATTAAACTGTGCATTTTAGATAGGGTAAGATTTCATTATTTTGTTGTGTAGGACAGTCAAGATTTTGAGTTTTCTGGGATTGAGCACAGAGGTGCTATCATTTGGCTCTGGCCGTCGCGCGCCGCCCGTTTTGAAAATACCTAAGTATGTGTATGTAGTTTATAACCGCCTGAGAAAAAAATCATCATCTTTTTGCATATGTGACGATTTATAACTTTGCTTCATTTATTATTATAATTTTTATAATTAACATCTATATAACTAATAAAAAAAAATTATGAAATCTTTTACGAGTTTTACGTCCGGCCGTTCTATCCAACCGATGTGCTTAATTTTTTAAATGAAAGGTATTGATGCACAGATTTGTCACCAAGAATTGGAAAACACCTAACTTTCGCCCTTCTCAAATTATACTCAAACGCAATTTCCTCTTGTACATTTCTTATGTTTTCATAGCTTGCTTTCTCTATATATATTTTGTTTTAATTGAGGTACGCGGTTCGTTTAATTGTCTAAGAGCACTGCCGAAACGAGCTCTTTCATTTGAGCTTTTGCCCACTTAAATTGGTCGAGTTGGAGGGAAGCTAGGTGTGCACATTCAACTTGACTTTCAATTTTTATATTCAACTTGGGTTGGCTTGAAACCTCTTACGCAATGAAAAAATGAAATCGCGCCCTCGGTACATAGAATGCACGATTGATTTTTTTTTTAATATTTAGGTGCTAATTGTAGTATTTAAAACAAAAGAAAGTACCGTAACTTTTCAATTGCGAATGATATAAATACTGCTCTTCCTTATTAACTTAAATTATACTAATAGCCGCAAATTACCACGAACCTGTTTAGTTCATATAAAAGCAAATATTAGACGGAAGCATCATACACACATACTAACATAATAATATCATGTTATGTGTGTATGACGCTTTATGTATATAATTTTCAATACCTACTTAGGTACTCAGATCCGCATTTCGTGTTTGTTAATTTTATACTATAACTACAGATTAATTAGTTACTAACGTCAACTATAACTATACAGGCTTTATATAAACTGAGGTAAACGCATCCTACGCACCCAATTCTCAAGGGTTAAATAGAAGTTAAGTAGAAGTAAAAACATTGTCAGCGTTGTATGTAACGCATTCTTACAAAAATTGTTGTTTTTTAGAAAAAGTTTTAAACCACACGCATGATTTAAGTTTAGTAATCAGTTCAGTAACTTAAATATCCACAATTTATAAGTATGTACGATCGGGTTCAACTGAGAAAGCTAGCTCGTCGCGACCCCTGCCAGCCATTTTAAAGGCTGCGGTTCCTTTCCCGTACACACCATGCGGGATAACGATTATGGTATATTTAGGGCGTCCCCCGAAAACGATGTAAACCAGTTTGTCCCCCCTGGTGTGTGCAGAGTGCAATTCGGCGTTGGGGACCGCCACCCAACACTCTATGCACCTCTCGGCGGGATGTGGAGGGAGGAGTGCAGAATAGCTGCGTGGAATGTGAGAGGTGGAATTGAAGAGTAGGTGAATGAAGTTAAATATTAGGGAAGAGAGAAGATTGGATATGTTACATTTGAGTGAAACCAAATGAAAGGGTAGTGAATTTGCTGACTTGCCCGGAGGGGACATCGTTTTGTAGTCAGCGGTACCACATGAAGACAATTGATGCCAATTGCCAAGGGGTAGGCGATTTACTGTCTTCTCGTTTAGTTAATTGTATGTTTGAGTCTAGATGTGTAAATCCCAGACTGCTCTGGGTGCGGCTCAAGATGGGGTTGACGAGAATTTTTAGTTTAGCGGTGTATGCGGCACCAGTGTCCCTTGTCGGTTTGGGTGAACTAGAGCAGTTTTGGGAGAATGTAAGGGAAGTTCTAGCGACGGTTGAAGAGAATCAAAGTTTTGTTATGTGTGGAGACATGAATGGATGGGTCGGGACAGTTCGATTAGGATTTGAGACTGTCTTAGGCAAGTATGGAGATAAGAGAGTGAACGATACTGGTAGGGTTGCGTTAGGTGCGTGTATGGAAAAGCATTATTTTTGTAGCTAATACCATATTTAGGTACAAAAGTGTGTGGAACGAATAAGATTGGGAACGGTAAAAAGCGTGATGTATGGTGGGAAAATGAGGCGAGAAAGAGTCTGTGTATAATAAGAAAGCATGGCGAGACTACTTTGGGAGGACTACGTGTGGAGACATGAATGGATGGGTCGGGACAGTTCGATTAGGATTTGAGACTGTCTTAGGCAAGTATGGAGATAAGAGAGTGAACGATACTGGTAGGGTTGCGTTAGGTGCGTGTATGGAAAAGCATTATTTTTGTAGCTAATACCATATTTAAGTACAAAAGTGTGTCGAACGAATAAGATTGGGAACGGTAAAAAGCGTGATGTATGGTGGGAAAATGAGGCGAGAAAGAGTCTGTGTATAATAAGAAAGCATGGCGAGACTACTTTGCTACTAAAAATGACTGTGGTATGAAGAATTTGATGAAAGACAGATATAAGCTGTAGAAAGCAGAAACGAAAGTACTAGTGAATAAGAAGCGTAAAAGGAGTAGGGTTTTAGACGAAAACAAGACAACTTCGACGAAAATTCCAACTTATTTTGGAAAGAAGTACCTAAGTACCGAAGTGGTCCGGCAACTTGCAAAATGAATATAGTGTTAAGTGAATAAAGTGTATTTGTAAGTGTTGAATAAAGTGACTCTGTTTCAGATACTGAGAGCGATTTTAATGAATTGTAACACTCGTCAGGGATTGAAGGATGCCATTCTTAGTACGAAAGAGATTGAGAAAGTGATAAGAAGTCCGAAATGTGGAAAGGCTACGAGAAATGATGAAGCGACTACTGAGATGATTAAGTATGGCGGTTCTGGGGTCTGGGATACCTTCTGCGCACTGTGCAACCTTTGTTGGCAGAAGGGGAGGTTCCAGAAGACTGGCGCACCGCAGTCATAGTACCTCGCTATACAGGGAAATGCTCCTGATTTAGACTGTGCGTGCTATAGGGCCATCAGCTTGGTCAGTTCAGCAAATAAAGTCTATACCAAAGATATTGACTGATTGAACGTTCGAAAGGCGTTTCTGAAAGATATTTGTGAGAGGCACAAGGTGGTTTTAGGAACGGTAGGGGTGGTATGGATCAGATTTTCTCGCTCCGCGTTATTGTGGGGAAGTTTCTGGGCATAGGTCAAAAAGTTTTCTGCGCTTTCGTAGAATTATGGAATCTTCTGCCTGAATATGGCGTGGAGCACCCCTTACTACAGGCGGTGAGGTCAGTATATCAAGGGCATAAAGCCTGTGTAAGAATAGATGGTGATATGTGTCACCCTGGTTCGCCTAGTTCTGGTTCGTGCTGTATTTGCACAGTTGCCTCCAGATATTGAAAGGTAGTATAAGTGATATGATACTAAATTTACCAAATTCTACGCCGACATAATGAAGGCAGTTGCTATTGGAAATAATTCAATTGTTGGCAATATATGAACGCATAAATAATATGTTATTGGTGAGAGAGAAGAGAAAGAGGACAGGAAAAAAAAGACAGAAGGAGGAAATGAGGAGGATAAAGGAAAAAAAAATTAAAGGAAAAAAGCTAAATAATATAATTCATCAATTTAAAATAATGGAGATTTAAAAAGCACGAAAGAAAATCTTATAAAATAAATAAATGAATAAAAGAAAATAAATAAATATGGGAAAAGGAAATTGTGCAACGAACCACATATATAACATAATTGTCATATATGTGATGCGATGCACAATTTCCCTTTACTTTAAAAAAAAATTATACAATCCTATACGTGCAATTGTGAGCGGTTATACTAATACGATCTACATACAATTTTATTCTATTATTTTCAATCTTACTATTATTTTTCAAATTTATTTTATTTTTAAATTTAAGTTTAAAATATACAATCTATTGAAATTAATATTCTTGACATTCTAATGAATAATGAATGGAATTAATGCTTGGTTGCAATGTACAAGATCCCCGAAAAATAACAATTGGGGTGATGTTAAAAAAAAAAGTGGTATGATGTAATAAACTGCCTATTGTACGCTGACGATGGTGTGCTTATGGCACCATCAGAAGCAGAGTTGCAGACACTAGTCACGTACATGAAAAAAGAATGTGAAGTAAAAGGATGAAATATGAATGTGAACAACCCTAAGGTTCTGGTGTTTGAAAGTGAAGCGGTACCGACGAATTGTGTGATTTGGGTACATGGAAAATGTCTAGAACAACTGAATAAAATTGTGTACCTGGGGAGTACGTTTTCGAGGGATGGAAGATGTGAGTTAGATGTGGAGAAACGAGTAGCAGCTGGCAATAAAATGAACGGTGCTCTGTCCGCATTAGTAGCAGTGTGAATAACACTAATGTAATATGAATAAAACTAACAGCCAAAATGGCCATCCACAATCCGGTGTTGATGCCGACTTTTTTGTACGGTAGTGAAGTCTGAATATGCCCGAAATCGAGTAAAAATATGATAAATGCAGTAGAAGTGCGGTGTTTTAGAAATATGTGCGGTGTCACCCTTGCGGGCAGGATAAGCAATAAAGAGATTCGCCGTATGACAGACTTGCGCGACAGTGTTATTGTAAAAATGAAGAAATGAATGCTTAGATGGTTCGGGCCCATAGAATGAAAGATGAAAGACTAACGAAGAAAATCTACAGAGCGAAAGCAAGTGGAAAAGAAGTCAAGGAAGACCAAGGCTGACTTGTGAAGATCAAATAGACAGTGTTAGCTAACGTAAATGTGAAAAGCAATCGCAAACCTAGGTCAAAATGTATGAGGACAATTATGAGATTTGAGGAAACGAAAGAAGTATGAAAGGACCGCGAATCGTGGCGCGCCATCCTCTTCGACTACCCCGTTAGGGATACAGGGTGAAAATATGTACGTATGCATGTATAAATACGTAAATTCTCTACTTTAAATCAATCGTTTCCAAAATTAATTGTATATTACGCCCGAATATCAAACTCGCTCAATGTATGTTATTAAGTAGGTACTTATTACGTACGAGAAAGATTCTACCATAGAGAAATATAATATAATACCGGATCCGACTGAGGCTGGTTTTTCAGTCTCAGCTTAGACAGAGACCGAGACTTAGAACGAAAAGGACTATCGGCCGAGAACAAATCGAAGCAGAGACTGGACACTACAAAAAATAATGAAAAATGCATCAATGTTGTATCGTATTTTCCATGCAGTATTCCAAATTAAATTAACTTATAATATGACGCGAATAAGCAACTTTTCTGTATTTTAAATTGTGTCTTCACTCATCAGTAATTGTCCAGTTCTGCTAAGAAGTTTTCCACTATAGTGACTCTAACCAGCGACATTGATAAAAAGCAGCTGGGTTTCTTCGTAGTCTTATCATCGCGTCGTTTTCGTCGTTTATAATTCGGTTTATGCAGTTAATCTTCCAATTTGACCAAATCACGAGCTGCCCACAGGGATTCAAATTCATAGGGATTCAATTTATTTGCGACCGTGATTGATGAGGAAGCCTACCTGAGTACACTAGTACCATTGAATTAACTTTTAACTATAATCACAATCGCCAGCTCGCGCGCTGACTGATGCGACACGTGACACCCCGTCGAACGAAAATGCGCGATAAATTCGAATCCCGCAGCTGTTTCCACTTCCGATATTCTTGGTCTCGGCCAAGAATCTCGCGGATTTTGGCTGAAAACGAAATCGAAATCTCGGTTGCACTTTTAGCCGAGAATAGCCTCAGCCGGACCTTACATACGGTATATCATGCTGTCAAAAAGCAGCAAGAGTAAGAGCTTTGTCAGCATAATACTCAATGCATCGATGGTTCATTGTTTCATGTTTGTGTTAGTTCGACGGCCGTTATGCCTGTTATGTGTTATACTTTCTCTAAATCTCTCATCATGTAGGTAAGCTAGTAACTAATTAATTAGTGATTTGGCTTTGCTTTGTAATTACCTTACGTAAATATTGTTTGTTCGTGTGTCAATGATTTAGTTCTAGAATTGCGTTTAGAGGTTCGTTTCCTGGAGTAGGACGGGTCTACCTCAGTTTTATAGAAGTTTGCATGCACAATATCAACTAAATTATTTGTTTCCTAAATGTATATACAGTTGTAAGCCACGGAACAAGTGCTCCATGTTATGGGCCATTATAAGCTTATGAAACTGAATTACCAAAACGATATAAACGACATGAACGATAGGTAAATACTATACCTACCTGTCTATAAGAATGTGAGAATAAATTATTGCGCATTGTAAATTAAATATATTTATAATATATTTATTTCCGTGGCCCACGGTTGTATCTATAGTAAATTTGTACTCACCTACTAATACAACAGGCACGGATGCACTGAAGTGTTTCAGTTCGGGGTACCACTTATGAACGACATTTTCATATGAAGATCGACTGCCAACCGAATAGCATACTAAGAAGCAGTCTGTCTGTAAAATATAATAATCATTCATTAAAATTTCTAAAGACTCAACAAAAACAGTTTTTATTTTTATATCAGGTACACAGTGCGGGTAGTGCAACTGTACTGCATTCGGTGTGACATCATTCGGTGTGTTCGGTGAACTTCAGTGTGAGTTGTGACACTTACACAGTGCCAGTACTTATACTCAGACCAAATAAAAAAAGAAAAACGTGACGCTGCGAACGGCATAGTGAGGCCGGCACGCTTTTCTTACCTAACTTAGAGTCAGCATACGGCAGCCAATATCGCGCGATATCTGCTGTCAAAACGAGAATTCATGTAGTGTAATTTGTATAGTAGCTCTAAATCTACCGCGAAAAGTGTATTATACGATCACAGAATAATAGACACGCAATCGTGATATATGATACGAATTTTTTATTACAATTAATCACCGGTCGCACTGCAAATTTTTAGGTAATAAACCCGCGGGTTTTTAGTTGTTAATACTTAGTTTGTCTGTGTTAATACGTATAGGCTAGTGTTGCCATATTGACTCCTAGTACCCCAGTAA
This sequence comes from Zeuzera pyrina, assembly GCA_907165235.1. NCBI lineage: Eukaryota > Metazoa > Arthropoda > Insecta > Lepidoptera > Cossidae > Zeuzera > Zeuzera pyrina. The sequence goes on from OU015617.1 coordinate 16,112,076, forward strand.
CTATAAAAATATGATAACATCATTCTATTTGTCTATTACATTATTTATTGATATATATTCTATAACATAATTTTATGAGTAACGTTCTTATATAAAACGTTGACGCGTATTGTACATTGCACTCGTATATATCGATCCCCGTAGTTTTAGAGTAGAGTAACCTCAAAATGATTTGCCCATCATCCTCTAAAACAAACGAGGAAATTAAGAAGCCATAAGTAATATTGCCTTGCATATAACTTCACTTACCCAATAATTGGAATAATTGTAATAATAATACCACCTGAGGTTACGTTCAAAGCAGTTTTCATTTAATTTTTATTTTCTTTTTAATTTATTGAAAATATGACTTTCCAAGTTAATTTATCTATGAAACACGATTCAATTCTGGTTTTTATTTTTCGAATACTGGTTTTTGCACCCTTTAACCAATTTGATATTTTCGCGGTAGAATAATGTAATTCATCATTCACGTTCCTATTATCAGACTCAAACTAATAATGCGGAACTTAATTTGATCGCATGTTGTGCGTGTTGCTTTGTATGTACATGGCGAGACGTTATTTTGCCGGTCTTAGGGCGCGTTTGAATGAATTTCTTCGCGCCGACACAACGGGGTCGCGAGCGGTCGCCGCACCCGCCGCGCGTTCGCTAAGGGGACGCCGCAAAATAGAGGAAAATACGCTGTATATAATTACAGTATCGTGGGCGACCGAGCTTTACTCGGTGTATTACAAAAAAATAACAAAAAAAGTCAAGTCAAGTCAAGATTGGAGCTCTCGTATTTCAGTTTGGTAGATCTATGCTCTAGTCACTGTACTATTGAGAAGGTAAACTCTGTTGTGAAATCAGAAGAGTTTAGAGTTTGGAAGTTTTAAATGTGCGAAACACAGTGTAAAGAGAGAGAGAGAATTTTCTCAGAATTGGAGCCTACCTAGATAGATTTTTGAACACCGTAAAGCTCTGTATTATAAATTTCATCGAAATTGTTAGAGCCGTTTTCGAGAACGCAATTATAAATATACAAATATTGCTTGTATAATACTATTCTTTTAAATAATATAGTATCTTAAAATAAAGGAAGTCCATAAAATTTAACATTAAATTCATTGTTCAGGAAAATAAATAAATAGATTTTTTTCCATGACTCAAAAGTCATCAAAGTCAGGTTCAAGTTCAAAGACATCAACCTGACACCTGTACATGCGACACACATTTATTATCAGATAAGCTGATCGGTCGGTCATTTCGTTAGAAAACAGCACCCGCACATCTATATTTCATCTGATGTTATTTGTGTCATTTCCGTAGTACGGGACAGGCTGTCTGAAGTTATGAAGTTTATGCTTTTATTATTTTTCATTTTCTTTCCTTATTATAAGTACATTATTAAAGCGATATGTATTTTTAATAGGTAGGTACTTGTTGCATACTGATATATTATTTCAACTTATTAAAAAAAAAACAAAAAAGGTCTGACCACATTGATTCGATTGATGGATTCGAACCCGCGCACATCGGCGTGACCTACGCTCTAGCCATTATGTTATTGAGAAGGTAAACTGCTGCAAAATTAAAAAAATTTAGAAATTTTAAGTGTGTGAAAGACAGAGAAAACGATTTTTTCCAGAATTCAGACCTCGCTAGATTAAATTATTAATATATTGTAAATTTCATCGAAATCGCTAGAGCCGTTTTCGAGAAAGCGATATCAAATATATACATTTATATATACAAAATAATATTGCTAGTTTAATATAATAGTCGATGTCTAACCTCATGTCAAGCGCAAGTAATTTCACTCTGTGTGGAGCGACCAGAAAGAATGGTAAGTACCTATGTGAGGTTGAGATAGTTTTAGACCGCGTGATGACCGCAAGCGACCGCACGGCGACCGCGCGGCGGCCGCGTGATCGTCGCTCGGTTGGGTAGTTTCCAGAAATTCTAACGTTGTTGCCTAGCGAATAGAGCTTACATTTGCTTTTAATAAATACACGAGAACGGTAACCCTGCAGCCGCCGTGCGGCAGCCACATGAAAATTTTCGCGTCGTCTGTCTGCGCTGGTACTGTTTAGTTCGCGGAGCGCGGCGTTGTCTTTCGTTTTTTATTTGGTCTGAATACAGTTTTATCCATTGCAGGTCCTGCTTACTCTCACAGAACACTCGTATTCCGAGCAGCCCTGAGCGTCCTAAAGCCATTAGCAACAATGTAATTGATAACATCATTTTAATAAATCATTATAATAAATAGTGTTAATAGCTATGAAACGAAGTTAAAATCAATGTTCAGTCTTCGTATATACTATGCCTTACTCGCATTGTTATGAAGACTTGTACTTCCTATTAGAAATGTTAAGATGTGATACCTACGTGATTATATGATAATGGCCGTAGTCGCTCATAATCTTCTTGCCCCGCCGTGTCCCATAACGCCATCTCGATCTCTTCTCCATCCACATTGATTTTTCCCACGTAATTGTCGAAGCTGTATTGTCATAAAAGATTACTTTTATTTAATAAGTGATAGCTATCTATCTCCAACATAGCATGACATACAAAAGAATAAATTGGACTGCCGATGGCTGAGTGCAGACTTTTCGAGAAATAAATTGTAAATAGACGCAATATGTAAGTATGCGAATAATAATCGTGCCAGTTTTTATGTTATGGGTAGCAATAGCAAGGAAGTCTGTTATAGGTGTATTAAATAAATCAAGTGTCCAGTTACAGAAATCAGAAGGAGGAAGTTCAGAGCAAACAATACAACAATACTGCGAGCGCGACGAGCCCATTTGACTTTATAAATAGTGCAGCCTAAAGTGTCGCAGCAGATATAAGGCTAACTTGCACTATGATGATAATTAGCCAGCAATACGTTTACAACGTGCTGTGTCGGCCAGTCAATAATCTATAATACTTCTAAGTGCTTTTCTAATAGAAAAGGAACAGCAAAACAACATATTTATAAAAAAAAGGTGGCATCGTTGCAAAGGGCTGTCTGTTTATTAATAACTAATAAGTATTGTGATGTATGGGATCAATATACTAATGTATAGTTACGAAAACTCAGCTTTTTTACCACTTTTAAAAATAATGTTTACCTTATACATATTTATGGATTTCTTTAGATAACATAACATTTATATAAGTATTAATTTCCTGAACTGAAACCACTCGTTCACTTATTTCTACCCCAGAGACTTACTATATATACTATAAAGATCACGCCGCATATTCACGTGAGCACCCTCAAGCTAATGAGCGACTTATTCATATTCACTTGAGGTTGCATGCAAGGTAAGCTTGCTTAGACGTTCCACACGTGAGCGGTTTGGCCAAATGAGCCGCTCAACACTCATTCACTTAAGCGTTCTCACGTTGATACAGGGCTACAAGTTTTTACTTATTACTACAATTAATATTCCGAGTCAAAACTGTGAAGATGGACACCTATGGAATCCAGACGTTTTTATCTCAAAGGCATTGACGTAAACATTTGTAAGGAACAATTATTGTAAGTAGGTACCTATGTAAATAACCTATAAACAGTCAAAAATTGAATTTTCATTTAAAGGAGTACCTATGGTAGGTAGGTACCTAATTTTTAAATTATTTTTGGAATCATTTTATGGGATATTAAATAAAAACTCTTTAACTCAGACAACTTTTGATGATATTCAAATTCGAAAAGAAATATAAGTTCATTTTTATTAAAAACAAAATCAGGCCAAGTAGGAATCGGATCCGCGCACTGGGGGTTCCGTTATTTGGAAGTAAACATATGAAGTAAAGGGGATATACAAACGGTGTTCGATTCGAAAGAGTGAATCTAATTGTTGAGCACCGCTTGAATAGGACCACAGAACTAAGTTTGTAAAGAATTTTTTGGTGATTTCTAGAAAACAGTATTATAAACACAATATTATTTTTCCTGTAATATTTACATAAACCTGCATGTCCACTCTAATTGTTACAGATTTTTTACTTTGCGAACTTCCGAGATAAGAGGGAATGAATATGCGGTATAAAAGAGAAACAAAATTAATATACAAACGAAATTCTTTCATATCATAGCCCACTTTATACCTAGTAACTTTACTTTTAAACGACGAGCTCCCTTGTCGGCTCCCTTTGCAAAAAAAATAAATATTTTTTAAATTTTTTCATTAGGAACTACGGTAAGCAAGCATTATTTAAAACTATTCGAAATGTCAAGTCGAAAGCATTAGTAGTTGCTGAATAAATACGTAACAGAGAAGCAAACAGACCCACAGAGAGACGAATGAACTCGCGTCATAAATGTTCTTATTTTACTATTTTACCAGGGAACCCTAAAAGATATTAAACCATTTGTATCAAGACCAGCATAACAACATTTAGCTTGCCTTTCGATCAATTATGATATACCTGAAGATGTCATCACTGACAAAAGGACCAACTAGCCGAGCAAGCTTCTAATTTTCCCTTGCTGTGCCATGTTATTTTAGTGTTGAAGTATCTACTGTTAGCTCCCATTATCACATGGAGATACTTATCTACTTCAGTTACACTGAATTATGTATAATGTAATTATTTATTTTCCGTTAACAAAACAAACGTAAGCTTTTGATGGTTCCAAAATTGGCTTTCATTGATAGCGTTATAGGTAGTTCAATGTAAGTAATGTAATATAATATATTAATATGAACGTAACTACTTATCGTTTATGACACCTTCGAAGATGTTAGTCATCTGAATTTTGATTATAAGAAGTATTCTTGAATAAACATAGATGACGTCAGATATATTACGTATGTAAGTTGCCTTAAAACTTCCGTTAACTAACGATAGCATCATTTTAATTTTTTTATCAGTTTTCAATCTTTTTACTCACTATTAAAAGAAAATTACGCCGCCGTCTGTAGCGGTGCTACCTACATGATTTTAGGATGTTATGTTACCTACTATAGCTAAATGTAGAAACATAAAACAATGTACAAAACAGTATATAAGTAGGTTTTCTATAATCTTTATGATACTTAAAAACATTAACTCATAACTATGTGACACAGCGCCTATGATCACTATTAGAATAATATTATTGTAATATTATATAAGGAAAATGATAAAAATCCTATTTTCCCGTTAGTAATTCTCATAAAATAAAGTATGGAAACAAATTAATTGTAGGTAAGCTGTAGTTTACCGAAACTATACAAGTATTTGCTAATCTAGCGATTTACCCTCACGTCGCGATTACACCAAATCGCTCTATTGACCTTAAAATTACCACACCCGTAAGTACCGTTGTTTACAAAATAGGCACTGTAACAAATTGCATACTTACACTGTGGGTACATATTCCTCCGGAAACTCGTTTTTAGTATACACGTAAAGTAGGCAGGTCTTGCCTACCATACCATCCCCGACGACAGTTATCTTCAGTCTCCTCGTCGTCCCCATAGTGCTTGTCGAAACATTCGACAAACCGAGTATTTTATACACAAAAACAGTTGCAATTACTGTGCATATGTACAGAAGAAACTTATTTTCACAATCAAATTAATTTTAATTGTATTGTCACCACATAACTACATTATCAATGATTGTCTACACCGGTAAGACGAATTAGTCCTTGACGATGCTTATCAATTTATGATGTAATAATCTTATCAATCCGATGGAAACACTAGCAATATCGCGGCAAATTTAACTAAAACAAGACGCGCGCGCGGTTTAAGGGCCAAATACAAAATGATTCAGTGCGTGATGTGACAGCGCCTGCGCCTGCGCATGCGTCAGTATTGTGCCTCACGCTTTACGCAGTAATTATTTTGTAGGTAGCTATATGAACTCACAATTAATTCTGAGGACGTTTTCCGTCCAAATATGATAGCAATGAACTAACGTCAACATGTACTTGCCGTTTGCTATTATAATCGTCGAGCGTCAATACCCGTCAATTTGTAAACTAACAAGTTGTTAATTTAATTGTTATTAAATGCAAGCGTTGCTATTCAACGGTATAGGTGTGTACAGTAATAACTTTTATGCCTAGCGGCTAGATTACTTACATATAGACTTACAATACGAACTATTCTGTAATAAAGATATTTGTTACAGATTTTGAAAATTACATAATGTAATTTTCAAAATCTGAAAAAATCTTGAAAATTATATAATGTAGGTACATTATGTAATTTTCAAAATCTGTAAAAATTTAAATCATGAAAACTAATGAATAACGACAAAAACTTTTCCAATCCATGTTCATGTAATAATAGTAGATCGCTTTCAAAACACACATAAAATTTGCACGTCGTAGCTTGTAGGAGTGTGTGAGTGAACTATTCTACAATAAAATAATCATATCCTGAGTCCATTTTTTGATTGATTCTTGATTGTTGACTGTGATGAACCAAAAGTTAATCAGTTATATGATGACGGTGATCCATCAAGAAATTATAGACTTAATAAAAACTTAAAATAACTATGTAATAATTGAGTTTAAGATTTACAAACAGTGCCGGATGTATCAACTGCGCAGGGTGTGCAGCGCGCACATGAGCGCAGGGACTTGGGTGACACCGAGCGCCCCTCGCTACACCTTCAAGGAGCCTTCGTCACTCTCAAAGACCCTACGCTAATGCCCGTGTTATGGCCGATGCCGGTGGCGGTATAAATACTTTAGTTTTTGTCCAGGGGTTCTTCCTTAGTATAAAGTTTTAGTTTTCAATAACTTACTGCAATAATGTAGAGATCGCGAAGCTATGTAAAAAGTAATTATGGATATGTTTAGTGTTTTTAGGAGAAGACTAATTGACTCTAATTAAGTAAACTACCCGTGGTTGCCCTTAGGCAAAGCTAACAAATATTTCAATGTACATTTTACACTCACTAAAATTACCAATATGAACTCTGTTGTGTGTGTGTCTGCAAAATATTAACCATACCTACTTTATCCCGTAATTTACTTTTAGTGTTTAAATGAAATATTTTTGAATTAACGACAAAGTTATGCTTTTTTATTCTTGTAAATCCGCCCTTCCTAAAAAATATTATTTACTCTCGAGTCTACTCCTTGGGTCTACGGGGGCCACACGGGCACTTACTGGAAGCGAAATAAACGGGATTTTGCTTTCCAACATTTTATTTATGATTGCACCATTTGCACCCGAATTTCCGATCACTGGTAAAAATATTATAACTGTAATAATTCTATTTTGATCGTGCGTATACTAGAGGGCGCCACGGTATTGATTGCATCCAGGCGCTATATGGGCTAGAGTACGTAGGAATTTTACATTCTTTTTGGACTAGAGCCGGCGCTATGCACAAACCATTTCCCTGTACAGTTACAGATAAGGTAAAACTAACAGTATCTTCCTTTATTGCATGGTAATGTGCAATATGTTGAAGAACGAAATACAGTAATCGACTTATTTTATTATTACTTAATAGATCTATAAAATATAGTTTTCCAATGATTTTTCCTTCCTGTAAATGCTTACCACAATAGATTTATGTATAACACAATAACACACGATAGATTAAATTTTTTTTTCTTCTAAGAACAGTTTTTTAAAATGTTATGATGTGGCCGCATGCGTTCGTCTTTCGTAGTGGGATGCGTTTTTTTTTTCCGAATAAGAAGCGGTAACTTCGGCGTCTCGTCAGGAAAAACGAGCGTGTGAGCAATAGACATTGGGCGCTTTTATAATTTACCACTGAACGATTTTACCGTCCGCTATACAATAGGTAAAATGTATGCAGTTGTACGAAGACGCTTTAAAGCGACGCATTGATAAACAATAATTTAATCTAAAATAAACCTTCTGTTCTATGCAAACGTGCGCGCGTTAGCTTACCAAAAATATTAAAAAATAGTTATTTTCGTTTATTTTAAAAACTGTAATAATTTAAAAAAATCCAACTATCATTTTGAGGAATATAATATAATATGTTTAAAGTAAACTATACAGAAAATTTAGAAATATAAATCAGACCTGTTGCTCCGAAAAATGTAAATCTCTGTTTTAAAAGAGGTTTCTTTGATATTTGTTTTTGTGTTACGAAAGTTAACCAACCGTGTATCGTAACTGTCAAAATGAAATCAAAGAAATGAATAATCAGGACACCAAATATCACTGTCATACGTTTTGTAGTCACTTAGAAAAATTGAAATCCCTGGCGTCAAAATTTCCAATGCGTCACCTTAAATTAAATCCACGATAACGTCATGCAGTAGAAATTTAAAAACGTCTTCATACACTTACATAAATTTTGCTTCTCTACTAAGTCGTAACGGTAAAATCGTTCGTTCGTAAAATTATAAAAACAGCCATTAGGTAAACATTTAATTTTTGCTGTAAATGCTGCCAGTATCGTTTCCTTACTTGTTTTTTTACGTATTACAATTAGACTTAATCACAGGATTTAATGAATAGAGACGTAGTCATCTATAGCGGTCATAATTATGATACGAAACAATACAGCTACTGTACTGGTGCATTCGGGTGATACGTTTCGAAAAACTGTTGTATCATGTAGCATGTAGTGTAGATATCTGGAAGCTCCCGCGGTTCGTTGTGTGGTGCCCATTGTACAAGCCTAGTCTAGTGCTTAGTTTAGACAATTACAATACACCATTTGTGTAATCGTCTGAAGTATTTAACACACTTTTTTTAATTAAAATTGTGGCTTTATAACGTGTAACTTAGCATTCCATTAAGCAAAATCGACTGCTTGATGGCTAGAAGGTCGCTAAGAAATAATAAATTATAAGTTGACATTCAATCATATAACACTTGTTCAATCGTGTAATGTAAGAGAATTACATTTTTACTGAATTTTTGGGATTTATTTCTGAACTGAAATAATGGGTTAAACCCATAGTAAACCTTTGATTATGAAGGTAAATACTTAATGAGAGTTAAACATAAGTAGGTAGTAAGTAGATAGGTAGATATATGTATTTTTAAATACAAACGTCAGATTTTTTAAACTCATACCTTAACCTTTAATAATAATTGAACATTTAAAAACTCATCACAGGATTTCAAGATATTCGACTTACTAACAGTAACATTAAAAGTAATAGTAACTAATAAGGTACCTACATCAAAACTTACATAACTCTAAAATCGACAAATTATTATGAGAAAAACTGATTTAAAAAATATATACCTATTATTTAATAAACTCACTGTAATTGGCAAGTTACAAAGGAGGTAATAACAATTATTTATTATAACACGGACCATAAGTAGAAGAATATAGCTACTATAATCAAGAACAAATGACAATGTTATTTAAACTTATAAGGTACCTGCGGGTATTAAGGCCTAGCTAAGGAAAATTTGAAATTGAATGAAAAATAACTAATATAATCAACATACTTTAATAATAATTAGGTCTAAAAGTTCAATTACTATAAAATATAAAGGAAAAAGGCATTTTTTACCATAAACAAAATCAAAATTAAACATTTTTGAAAACCTTGGCAAAATGCCTAATTTTAATATGGTAGTGTAATAAAGCCTACAGCTCTAATATACTTAAATAATCAAACTACGCGTTATACATTTAATGCTTGCGATCAATAATTGCATAAATGCAGCAATTACATTAAAAATTATTTTAAAATCCGTAATTTTCTCTCCATAACAACCATTTATTTGAGTAAATACTCGTTATAGGCATCGTGGTCGTAGACACTAAAACTAACGATTGTTCAATTACCATTAAATTACACACACTTGTTTACATTCGTAAAACCTCGAAATTTATATAAAATACATATGAAACAAATAAAATTTGATTCATGATGTAGGAGGAAAACAAAATCTATGTTTAAATTAGGTAGGCCTTAATAGACGTCGACAATGTATGTAAGAGAAACTAAATTTAAAATATTTGAATCACAGTACGTTATTCAAGTATTTATTATAAAAAATCTTAAAATGATTAAGAACTACACTGCAAATTTATACCGATAAGTGAAACATGACGATCAATACTTGCGATTGATTCGGATTGATTTATTATTCGTACCGCGCGGTCGTCTCTCCCAATGTATGATACAATCCTGGAGATGGGAAGAGGGGTTTTGCGCGTTTGTAAATTCATAAAGATATCTTCGTGTGTTAGGCGTCTGGGAGTGTTGCCTCGAGCGGGAGCGCTCATTGTAAATACGATTTTACTCACACAGGCCTTATTAGACGACAGGCCTTATTACCCGCAGGTACAGGTTATTTATTTACTTAGGTATATGTATAACACAGTTATTATCATTTAAATATATTAGTAGGTAACTTGAAAAAACACCTTAGACTTTACAGTAAATAAGTTTATTGAGATCAATCACAAGTGACTTACAAATTCCATAAACAGGATGTCCAATATTCATTTAATCGGCAGCAAAAATAAGTTTGTATTTCATAGTATTTCTCAGACACTATGAAAAACAGTTATTTCTGCGGTCACTTAGTGTGTAATAAAAAATATACTATATCTTAAAAACTTCACAACATATCCTATTCCAATCAATTTTCGTTGAGTGTTTAGAAGTTCTATTACCTTAAGGGTGGCTTGCACCAACTATTAAATCAAAGATGTCAAATCCTTAAGTCCAGTTAAAATAGTTGGTTCGACCCACCCTTTTATTAACATTTTTCTCACTTTAGTTGAAAAGGGGAAAGGGACTTTATTACGACTTTAGAAGCGCATTATCTCATCTCGCATTGAGTTATTATTGCAGAATAATATAGACGTACCCAAAACAGTGTATTACGTATAAATGGCAGCCATTAGACCAAAGGTATAATATTATGATAGACTTCAATTTCTAATAATATAATTACTTACTTGAAAAAGAAAAACTTATACTTCGCGGTAATACTATTGTAATAATCTTATTGCGATATACGCGGTTCAATACTGTATATTATGTACATATGTAAGTTCTTTATAAAGAGAACAATGAAAAGTTTAAGAAACTTAGGAAGTCACATATTTTACTACATTTGTCATTTTTCATTGGAAAAAAGACAAAATACCGATAAAATGAGATTCAGGCTGAAGCGAGGCAACGAAATTTGCCTTATGTTAGTGTGATTTAGGCTGAGGCAGCGTCTCCACTTTGCCACGGAAAAGACGGCACAGTACAAGTAAGCATACAGTATGCTATTTCGGCAGTGTCCTAGAGATAATTACCTACGGTCGTTTGGTACGTAAACGCGCAATAGGGCTACCGACTTGGACTGAATGTTTTTCTTGGGTTACTTATTTGATAATAGGTACTATATTCAATTGTCATATTATCTTTTCATTTTATATTATTGCAAATTTAATACGTTTTTATTTATATAATTTTACTAGTATTTTATATCTAGTTTCAAAAGTTTGTGAGTTAGTATGGTGGAAATGGACAAAAAAAATGCTTTTTTATGTGCAGTATAATTAAAAATCAGCAATAAATTAACTAGATCATTATGATAATATATTTCCTACAAATTAGCAACAGAGAAATATTTCTGGTTTCGATATAGATGTATTCAAACATCCATACACTGAACATTGTGCTCGTAAACTTGATTGACATAATATTTAGTCAATAAATGCGCAGGAGCGTCTCATACCGTACGAGGACAACCGCGGCGCGCTCGCGACTGTCGTATGTCGAGATATGTCGAGATTTCGAGCGCGTTGTTTCGGAGCGTTTGTATGAAGATAGCATACTGTATGCTTACTTGTACTGTGAAGACGGTCTCGTCCCTCGGCTACCTCCAGTGGATACGCAGCTTACCACGCTGCGTACACTAATATAGCGTTCTGATTGACACACAAATATATGACTAAAGGCAATACTACACTCAAACAAATCATATTTATATTAGACATGGACAATTGATAATGTATTATATCGATAATTTGTTTGGTGTGAATACTACATCATAATAAGAAGTGATTGTGGGATGAGAGAATAACCTATGTACTAAGGTCTCTTATTTACCTATTCATAAAAAGTTACATAAACAAAATAGCAACAAAATAGCTAGTAAATTCTTAATTCTTCGTATCGAACTTTACAAATAATAGAATTAAAAATATAATTTAAAGTTTAGTTATAAGGTAGTACGTATTTTTTATTTTTACACCACTAAATGTGTATTTTCAAAATAAATGAGGTGAATGAGCTGCGATAAATATTCAAAATACTATTTTGAATATTTATCGCAGCTCATTCACGTCCTCCGAGTGGTTCACGTCAGACGACACACGTGTCTGTGACGATTGTCATGGTTGGATTTTCATCTGAGGGGGTCTGTATGATCATTTTGATCATATGAGCATCACTTCTTTGTTTATTTCCCTTCTGTGTATCATATATCTACTTTTGCAATGTTTACATTAAAATACCGAGTACATAAAAATAGGTTAGTGAAGTTAAAATGACATACATACTCAGATATTTAAGGCAATTATTTGGTCCCTATCATAGATCAAAAAATAAGGCCTTTTATTTTATGAGAAACGGGCGATTTCTATGTGAGATTGGTAAACAGAGCTTCATATCAACCATTTAACTCGCTTTAGCTTGGTGCACTGACTTCTGACTACCCCGTTAAGGATACAGCGTGCGATATGTATAGTATGTATTTAACTGTAATTTTGATGCTTTGATTTTCAAATGAATATACGTCAGCCAAGGCTTCATTATCTATATAATGTAATAACGTGTGCATTTTTAGCAGCCTATTGATTTTCAGTGATGAATTTATTATACAGTATGTGCTATTCTTTGTCGATTGACAAAGAATAGCACATACTAAAAGACATAATATTAAAAGCACAAATATTACATTTTCTATAAGTAAAAGTTATTTTTAATCAGTCTTAGTAACAGAACAATAACATTATAGGTTACTAAACATTGTAAAATATTTTTTGAATAATAAAAGAAATCAAGAACAAGATGGAGATCAATGATATTATAATATTGATGGAGATGTAGAAAGTTACTATATGCAAAACAGATATATAAAAAGTGTTGCCGTTGGTCAACAAGGATGGTATCATGTATCTGTTATCAAATAAATGTAGATTATTATAATATAAACATAACATTGTCAATTAATCATTTTACATTGTTTGGATTCTATTTGTTAATAGATTAGTGAAAACATCAACAGAAACAAAGGCTTTGTTTTATTCAGTTATAGTACCAAAAGGAACTATGGTCAGTCTGTGACCAGTCTAATTGGACTTTATTGAGATAAATCAATATAATTGTATTTTACATCATATATTATGGTAACTCGACCATATATATGGTACCTACATAGTGTTGCATTTTACAGTTTTACTGTAGTTGTCTCAGACTAAATAAATTGGTCTGAAGTAGTCCATAAAATAATGTAATGTTTTAATTCTTTGTAATATTGGTGCATTATAGCCAGAATAATATAACATGGCAAACCTTAATTATATTATTTGTTTACGAATTACTTTTTCACAATATTATCTATCAATTAAGAGCTCCTATCAATTTCGCGATCAAAAATCAGTAAATACTACTTTCTTCCTATGGTTACCTATGGTTGCCCATAAGCTAAACTAACAAAGGTTCAATGTACATATTTTACAATCATTAAATTACCAATGTGAACTCTGTCTGCGAAATATCCATACCTATCTATTACCTAGTTTATCTCGTTATAATTTAGCATTTAAATAAAATATTTTTGAATTAACGACATAGTTGTGCTTTTTTATTCTTGAAAGCCCTCCCTTCCTAATACCATTGTTACTCTGGAGTCTATCCCGCGGGTCCGCGAGGGCTTACCTCAAGCGATGTAACGGGCTATTGCTTCGCAACTTTATTTATAATTGCAACTTTTGCACCTGAATTCCCGATCACTCGTGAAAATATAATTGTAAGTAGAGGGCGACAGGGTGTCGATTGCACCTGGGTGCTACATGGGCTAGAAACGGCACTGCTTACTGCATTCTGTATGAACTCAATGTATTTGCTTTTATAATGCATCAAAATTGCAAAGAATATAGGTACTAAGCAGAAGGTATGACAAAATATAAATAAATACCCACTTAAATTTTTTCCTTTTCAATATACGAAAATACAAAACATAGCTTATTAAGGGATTCCGCAAGTCGGCTACTGTCTATATAATTATAACATTTCAGAATGAGGCTATTACCATTGATAAAATCTGATTAGTTGACACACTTAGATCTCATTTTAATCATAATGAATGAGAAATACAGATGGTAAAATTAATCACTACATACCAATAAGTGATTGATTACTGTGATCCCCGTAGTATTTTATGTGTTATTATTCTTATCGCTGCTCAAATGAAAATCACTAATTCCTCCTAAAATTATCTCTTCTTTCATAGCTAAGATTTGTCGTAATAAATCCTGATTGTTTGCCTGTAATGATGTTATAATTTTTTGTTGCTTTCGATCTCGTTCTTTTAACTGCAGAATAGTTGAGTCACATACTTCATCACATGGTGTATGAACACCTAAAAACCCAAACACGAATTATATCATTACTAGTATAAACCTAATAGATAAATTCTTATTATTATATGTTACCTAAAGAAAACTAAATTGGCATAATTGCAGGACTGTAAAGGAAGGAAATTAGTAATTTTTATTTGTGTACACATTAATAAAATTATGTTATATAATAATGCATTAATTATCATTATTTTGCCATTAGTACATTATCAACACCATTATTATAACATATAACATATTATTTGGTGCATCTAGTGTGAAACTCAAATATTACACTAATATTACTAAAATTTTTATGATGACATCTATCTAATTTTGAAAAATAGTTGATTTTCATCTATTTACAGTATAATTGGACGATTTCTAAAAAATATTAACATTATTTATATCTAAAGTATTATAAAGAGAGGACAAAAGTGGTATGTACCATTCTGTGCAGTTTTTTTAATGTAGTGGTACAAAAAATACTTATTTTCGAGATTTAGCATTAGATAAGATGTGGAAGACCACTATATTTTTTAATAGAATGATAATAAATAGGAAGCCGCTGAAAAATTATTATTAGGCATCTATCATAGTTATAATAACAGACTTATGTACTTACCTGATTTATATTTAAGTCTATCTAATAATTTGTCATTTTCTAACTTTAGTCTTGTTATTTGATGTCGTAAACTTTTTTCAGTTGTGTCTTTCTGTTTAGTGACCTGCACGAGTTTAGTGCGAGTTTCTACTAGCTTTTGATACAGTTCTTCAGAGCGATCTGATATTCTTTGTGCAGAAGCTATACAAGCTTTAGATTCATTTTTTTCAGTATTCAATTTTTCTTGTAATCTGGTCATTCTACCCTAAATAACATTATAAATAAGCTGGTAATATTCATAATTAATGAGAGACAAATAAACTTTAATATTAGTAAAAATATTAAATAAGAAGGCCTTTAGATTAACTTCTTATACATAGTGAGGTATATTAAATAAAATTGTGATTTATCACTATTAAAAATATAATAGTCTACAATAAAATGCTGACTTTAAAAATATACTTTACGTATGATAAACACAATATAATCATGCTATAAAATATAGTTGGCACTTTTAAAATAATGACACATAAATGTTTTTTCTCTATAACTGCTACTCTATAAAATAGTAGTACTGCTACTACTACTATTAATTTTAGTGTGAAATTATAATTTTAAAATTTACAATTTCGTTTATAGTTAAAAGTAATCAATTTGCTGTGGAAACCATTAAGTTTAAACTGTATAATTTAAATCAGAATCTGATTGGTAATCAGATCATTAGTGTTTTGTCTGATGCATTATTATTACAAGAGAAATTATTAATTAATAATAATACAATATACTCAGACATTTCACACAGTGCCATCTAGTCCCAAAGTAAGCAGCACAGAGCTTGTGTTATGGGTACTAGACAACTGATATACTACTTATATACTTTTCTTTTGTAAATAAATACATATTATACATAAACACCCAGACTCGAGACGGGAATCGAACCCGCAACCCCCGTTTACTTTCCGACGCGCTAAGCCATTGCGCCACGGAGGTCGTCAAAGGTCGTCGTTAATTGTAAGTATAACTCGTAGTTTATGTATATATATGTATTATGTTGTTCATTTATTATATTACCAATAATAAACAGACCATGACAACAGAGTTTAAACATCTATGGCCCTTAGCAACTAGTGATCTTAATGGCTTTTTATAAACAACACTTTCATTTAGTAGGTAAGTCTTGTAAGGCCTTTAGATTAACTTCTTATACATAGTGAGGTATTGGTAGTATTCAATTTTTTTTTGATACTTTTATAATAGTTAAATAAAGAACCCAACACTGAAATCTAGTACCCCAGAAATCATTTTTGCATAAATGGTAAGAGTTTAGCTTAAAAACCTATTTAAAATTAGTAACATATTTATCAATTTCTTAAAAAGCATTCTCCTTGTTAAGACACCACATATACCTGGAGGCTCTGTAGACTGTAATATACTTATATGTCAAGACCTATAGGCCTGGATGCAATGGTAATGTTGTGTTAATATCATGCTTTATCTACTTACATTTAATTGGTTATTGTTACGCTCAAGGATGTGGTTCTGCTCCAATAACCTTTCAGTCTTCTGCACTGTATTCTTATGACATTGTATGAATGTCCATACCATGTTTAAAAGTCTTACAAGTGCTTCAGGTGTTAATGTATTTCCTTCTAAATCCACATAAGGATTAAAAATATAAGTTATATTATGAAGACCCAATTCCTTTAAAAATAAATTCTTAGTTAAATATAACATTGCACATGATAAAAAATTTGTAACTAGTATCGAGAAATTATATTACCTCACTAACGCCAATAAGACACTCTTTAATATTTTTAAGTGTACAAGGTTCGTAAGTTGTGGCTTTTTTGAACTTGTAGTTTTGTAATAGTTCCTTAATCTCTTCATCTAAATCACATTCAGTAGTAGTCGCCATATTCAGTAATTTCAAAAATATTTTGGGTATTTCAAAACAAATTTATCAGAATAAAAAAGAAAACAGGACCTAGATATGGAGAAATATAAAGTAAGCACAGATTTTTATTATAAAATGAAACTGATACAACATACAATATAGGCCTAAAGTAAAATACCTAATATGATTATTGAAATCGAATGTAGTACGGAAACACCAACAAAAGTGCAAAAAACCAAACAAGAAACAACACAGTCAAAAATTAAAAATCGTTTGCTTTTGCGCCGTTTGCGTTTGCGCATAGATTCTGTGCTTCGCCATTCGCCATGCCAAGGGAGGCCACAGATTATGCATTTGTAGCAAGCCATAGATAATATCACAGACTTTTAAATGGAAGCAGACTATACCCATCGATACAAAATGCATACACTAACAAATATTACTCACCATGCAGAACTCAGGCCCGTATTAAGGAGTGGGTGCTTATACTGCGTATTATCTTCGAGCGGGACTATTTGGGACACCCCAAATTATATTTTTCATGTGATAAAATAAGAATTAAATTAACTAAGTAATGTACTAGTCTTAGAAATTATTACTTTATTATCAACTTTGTCGTTAATTGAAAAATATTTTTGAATTAACGACAATTTAGACCAATTAAGACAGGTGTTCGGAACATATTTACCATGATTAAAATAAATATGATGATGAATGAATAAGATACCAGCAAAAACACAACAAATTTTGGATGTAAATGTTTCAGCAGCAAGTAATTTTCACGTTTTGGTACTTTGCCTGTCTTTAAGTTTTAGTTTTCTGTGACTTCATACTTATTGTGGTTACTTTCTAATTGTTTACATATATTTCTTTTCAGATGCCTCAGATAACGAAAGTATCAAACAAAAAATTAAGAAATTAGTTGGAGATATAAAAACTGTTCAAAGTAATGGATCAATCACCTCTGAAACAGGATGATATATAGCAAGAATCTCCACTATGACAGGTTGTATTACATATAATTTGATTCATTCAATTGAATTTATTTTTCCTAAAAAAATTAGACAAACGAATTTATTTTTTCCTTAATTTTCAGAAGTTAGTGTAAAAACATTACGAAGGATAAAACAGGAGGATTCTATTCACCGAAGAGAGTGGAGTACACCAGGGAAAAAACGCCCCCACCTACTGTATCATACTCGGATGACTGACATATCAGCAATACGCAATAAAATTAATGAATTTTATTGTAGAAAGAAACAAGTTTCAACGCTTAGAAGTTTACTTGCAGAACTTAGAGAATCAATTGGATTCACAAGATGTCGAGAAACATTGCGGCTATTATTGCACAAAAAATGGCTTTGAATTCAAAAGGAACCGAAGTGGGAAGTCTATCCTAATAGAAAAATTTGAAATATCGGCATGAAGACATAAGTAATTCATTCATTCATTTATGAAAAGCGGCAGCAAGGGAGAATGATAGTTTACCTCGATGAAACGTACATCCATCACAATTATAAGTCTAAAAAATCATGACAAGGACCAAGGCCTCGTACCTAATGCATTGCTAGTCTTCGTTACAAAGTCAAAAATGGCAGATTATCATGATGATATGAACAAGAACAATTTTATGAAGTGGTTAGATGAAAAATTGATTCCTAATTCCTAATTCAATTTGAAGATGGATTTACTAAGGCTGAGCTTCTGTGTCTTGTTAAAGATTACAGGCTGATTCCTCCTCATAAAGCAGAAAAGCTTTTAAAACGGCATGGCCATGAGGTGTTAAAATTACTTCCGTAGTACTGTGACCAAGGGCGTCGCCAGCTTATGACTAAGGGGGGGCAATGGGGCAATATTATGGAGGATCAAAAATATTAACGCCGAGAGCATGAACTTACACTTTGGAAGTCTTTGCCTCGATGACGATTGTAATAAGAACAGTTCTAATATCAATGTATAAAACTTCACAAGCCCTCGACAGCACAATAACTAAATCAAACTTTTAAACACAGTAATAATTATTTATTTTAACAAAAATAATATTTAATTAAAACATAACCTGCGGGGATTTTTTGCAAAACTTTCAACCACTTTGTCATTAAAATTATTTAGGTTTTTATTTATTATAGCTCTGTGTACACTCATCATGGCCAGACCATTAAGGCGATCTTCTGCCATGGTGCTTCTTAGCCATGTTTTTAGTCTTCTGAGGCTGCTAAAGGATCGCTCTACTGTACAGGTCGTGCATGGTAAAGCGATCAAAATTTTCAATGCTTTTTCCGTTTCTGGAAAGAAGGAATTTGTTTCTTTTAGGACATCAACAACTGTTAGATTTGTTAATTAAGCCTATCGTGCCACAATTGCTGCCAAAGTTCGATTTCATTCTTTATGTTCGGTAAATCATAAAACTGGGCAATAGATTCACAAGTTTGTTTCAGATTTTCAGTTGTCATCTTTTGCATCTGCGCCGGGTGTAACTTAGATAATGAGAATGATGGTGTGTTTTCTTCAGCAAAACGTACTTCAAGGGAGGTGATAATTGAATCCAAGTATGGTATTACTAAGATTGCTTCTATGACGTTGTTTCCCCGTAATACGCGGCATTGATGTAATGTCCTCCTCCAGTCCGACTTTCTCCGCAACAGCAGTAGCTTCCTTTATAATTTCGTCTGTCACTTTTTCCGGATTTTCACGGTGGTTTTTAATGAAAAGTAAAATCATACTTTTAACGTGTTCAGAGGCTTTGACCACGTCCAAAACTACAGATTGGAGTACGTTGACAACGGGTTCCATCAAAGCCGAGTACTTGGCTACCAACATAATCCCGAGAATGAAAGAAATTCTGGAAGTAGTCGCATGCAGTTGGAAGGCACTTTTCCGAGTTGCACTATTTCCTTCCTGAGATAATGTTTGTAAGGCTTCCAGAATTACTGGAAGATTTTCTTTAAAAACTCTGATGGTTTTGTGTTTCTCACTCCATCTTGTCTCGCAAAGTCTGGAAGTATTAGGTATCAACTTCCTCCTCAAAACTGATTCCCGAAAAAAGTTTATAGTCTTGTAGGACACATACTTACCACACTACACTACATACATATATACTTACACTTTATTTATATTTTATGTAACTATTTATATTACAACAATAGTAATTATTATACATACACACAAACTCACGCAAATATAAATTTTATATATTAAAATAATTAAATATAATTTATGGACATGCAAACATTTTATATATGTATTTTATTTTACACCTACCGACACTTTTAACATTTTACACGACACTGTGCACGCCCGTGCGAACAAATGCTAACGGTCGCGCCGACACAGTGTACGACACACAAAATACATTCTGCGTTCGTTCTCAACCATTATTACATGTTAAAATTGTGCTGATATATTCGCCTTGTTTATAATCCTTGATATCTGTTGTTATTTCATAATTATTGTCGTATCTGCGTGTCGCTTGTATGTTATTGTAATTGTGGCTGTAAACCGTGTTCCTCAAAATATATTGTTGATTCTGTGAAGTGTTCGTTTCAGTTATTTGTGCTCGTCAATTAAGTGTCTTATTCTTTTTATGTGTGTGGTGTAGTTAGATAACCATATCTACACCCCCACAGTATCTTTGGTGGTTCCCATGGCATTTCTAATTTCAGGAAGTGAATTTAGATCATTGATAACTAGATTCAGTTTGTGGGACGAGCAATGAAAGTAGAGGGCTTTGGTGTACTTTTTGCGTAAGATCGCTCGTACCCCTCCGTCTTTTCCTGACATCGTTGAACAACCATCAAAACCAAAGCCAACGCATTTATTTATATTCAGATCTTCTTTTGTCAAAAACTCATCTATGCTATGTGCAATCGATTTCGCATCCAAATCTTTTAGCTCAATGAATCCGACAAACATTTCTTGGACTTCCTGTGTTTCTTCATCAAAATATCGCATCCCAATCGATAGTTGTTCAGTGCAAGAAATATCAGCTGTTTCGTCTGCTAGCACACTATATGCTGCTGCTTCTTTCACTTTTTTCATAATATCAGCCTTAATAACGCTTCCACAAATACCAATAATTTCATTATGAATATCCACTGAACGGTAGCTTACATTCTTTTTCCCTTGCTCAATGTGTTTCTTTAAAATCAAATCTCCCGCGTCAATTCGCAGCCTGTATAAATCCTCGAGAATACCTTCACCATAATGTTTACTTCTCAGTGCTAAGTCGTGTGACCCGCAAAACGTAATGCAGGAAATAATAGATTTTATAATTTTGCGATTTTCTTCAATAATTCCCTGGGAATATTTGTTCAGTTGCAAATCGACAGGCACACCTTCGAGAAAAGATTTAGCAGCTTTCAATGCCTCCTTATGGAATATCTTTGAACTTACAAAAGGGCCTTATAGTAAATGATCCCAATATGCCTCTAAATGAATTTGGATTTGGTGGGAACAACGTACAATATTTACAAAATGCTCCTTTTTGGCGCCTGGAATATACCAACCATGGAGAGTATGTTTCCAACCAAGAATAATTAAATTTTCTCTTTAAATGTTTTGCATCTTCCCCGCAAAGTTATAGGTCGCGGAAGAGGACCAACAGTTTTCAATCAATTCCTTCTTCTTTTCAGTTGATAACATGTGTGCCCGTCCAACATATCGCCCGATATCATTTTCATTGCAGTCATCCATCAATGAATCAGGATTCGGCGCCAGATATCTAGAGGAACTTGGTCTAGGTAGTTCCTGCGGCTGAATATAACCTGTTGTGGTTGTGGTGACCGATGAAGACACATGCGATATTGTCGTTACTTTGTCCTGTTCATCGCTGTCGCTACTTGATCCATCAGTTTTTTTTCGTTTCAAACTTCCTGCAAAACAAAACGCTATGATAAAACTTTATGTAATTAAATAAATTTTTACGGGAGAGCAGTTTTGTTCAATTACTTATAAATATTAAAATAAATACTCAGTTGTATTTTTTAGCTTTATTTATATCAAGGATCTGTTTTAATTTGTATTTAATTAAACCACAAATATAATTTATGTTTTGTTTTCATAACTAATTACTGAAAACGAAACCACTGTTTAGTTAATGTTAAATTCATAGAGATTGAATCAATAAACTCGTTTTTAATAAAATAATAGTTTTTCTTAACATGTCCCTTCCACATAATCGATCCATTCTTTCCACATCAAAAATATGCCAGATAAAATTAAAAATGATATTCTTAACGATTATTATACGTCTCTAGCTAGTATATCCGTTACCAAAGCTATTAGCTAAGAGAAATAAAATAAAAATACTAGCTCCAAGTCCAAGATTAAAGCAGTACATAACTTACAAAAAAACTGTCTGATGTCCATTTTGATAAGATGATGAATGGAGACACACTCAGAAACTTCACAACTCAACACTGAGATCTTATTATTTAATAAATATAAATCAATATTGACTAACACAGGCAAGCCGGTAGTCTTATATTCGCTTTCCAATTTTCTTGTTTAGCTTGTTTCGTTGATCGCTTCCAATTAAAAAGTGACTCGCTCGCAGCGGCTCACGTCTTTATATACCCAAACGAACATCATAGTAGAATGTACGGTAACATTCTACCTGGTCTAGTAACTGCTACCAAATTCCAGAGAGTTCATTGAACAAGCGACCATTTAGCGTCGAGTAGCAATACTAGGTTTTACAAGGATTGTAGTCGATTTATTCAACTGTAGGTGTTTCTTATGAACACTTACAGATGGCATTGTCCACAAAACCAATTAAAATTGTATGTTCGTAACAATAACTTCTACTTTATTTAGGTATGCCGCATACAAATTATACAAAACTAACGTGAATGCTGGTGAACGGCTGTCGTAGAAAGAAATGCAATGCATACATATACCATACCTACCTACATATTTTTACACTGTTTAATGGCCTTGCGTTTTGGCAAATCTGATATAGTCGTGATGAAAATGGCGGCGATTTTAAAAACGGATGTCAAAATCTTAATGTTATTCTGAATATTTCAATACTTTCTACAATATACATTAAACCTTGTGAATTTATATACGTTTTGTCATGCGATGCGGAATTTATTAATAGGTAAGGAAGTCAATTGCTCGCACTTTCGTCGCTTTGTGGCTAGCTACATTTGATCTCTAGGGGAGGGCAACTGCCAACTGCAAAAAGGAAAGTAGCAAGCAAAAATTGAGGTGTGGAAGGTTCACAAATGGAACATCTAATTTAAGAGTGTTTTGATAGTGTGTCTGCTGATGACTGCAAAAAATGCACAGACCATGTGATACGTGTTGAAAATGATTATAAAAAAGGAACATGATAATAGAGAAGGAATTGGAACCATTCATCATCAAGGTCCGTGATAATAAAATTGAAAGCGATGATTCATACTGGAGTATTGAATTTCTAGAATCTGATTTTGATTATGAAACAGAATAATTATTACACTCTTTTTAAAATAAAATGTAACTCTTTTGTTTCTTCTTTACATCCATATTGTGGCTGGAATCTTGCCAGAGTTGTTTATCAGTAGGTAGGTACTATTTAGATTATTATAAGGCCTTCCCTACTAATTTGGCTTCAGTTAGTCTTACATTCTATAGGCTCTTTTTATGGCAGCCATTTCATTGGAAAATTTGTTCGGTGTTAATGATATAATTTCTCCGTTTAGCCAATTTGTAAACTTCCACATCTTCTTACCCTTAATAGAATGAATGCACAATGTCATAATTTAATTTAGAGGTATATACAAATACCATTCGAAAGGTGTTCTGATAAAATTATTAAAAAAGTATTAAATTGATATTTTAGAATATTTTGTGTTGACTACGGAAAGATTTATAAAGGTGGCCTGCACCAACGATTTGAACTCGATCGCACTAACTATTAAATGGTTGGTGCAAGCCACCGTAAATTAGCCGCGTTTTTTTTGTGACACGACTCGTTGGCTAGACTTTAGTAGTACGATCCTCCATTAGGAAGAAAGGTAAAAGAAATCTTAGCCCATACAACCGACGTCGTTAGCAAAAAATAGATAATTTCTGAATATTATTTCATCAAAATGTCGACGTAACCCATTTTAGATGTTTTTCGGAGTTTCTGGCGACAAATATATTGTTACGAGCTGAGGGTAATAAGATGCCGGTTAAGGGTGCAAAGAGTTTATTTTCCTTCGTACAAGCAGATGTCAAGAACACGCGAACTTAATTACGGCGGTCCCTAGTCTTCGTAGTCGCCCCCGAAGCAGGTACTCGCGTAGTAATCACCGAAGGTACATGCTTCACTCAATAACAACGTTACCGAATTGCATTTGTTCTTCTATCCAAGGTCGTCGCAGTAGTCGTCGTAGTGGTTTATGTAATTCACCTTGATGTCGCCTCGATATATCGCTTCGATCGATAGTTGAGAAACGCTGACTCGGGAGCGGACACGGAGTTCTATTTATAGTCCAATAACAAAGATGGTGGAACTTTCTAGTAAATTACGCTCGCTAACAATAATTCGACATTGTTCTCGACGCCGCCTGTTTGCATGTGTTATAGGTATATGACACGTCATCGCTCATCGCTCTTCGTCAATTTTACATCACAATATCCACTAGAAATCATTTGCAAATAAGCATCGATCACAAATAAAGAACTAGATGCACAATCTCCTGTAAAATCTAAATAAATTATTGTCCGAATTGACGTATCTTTTTAATACCGTACAGTATCATCGGTAACATTGTCTTAATCTAAAGTAGACCTTACTGCCAAATCATAAGGTTATAAAAGCTTGTAAACGATTTCTGCATGACATTGAAATGATGTTTGTAAAAAAATATTTAAAATGCAATTTTGCATCTCGTGCATAAAATGTAATTCACATAATCTGTGACTCACTCAATGTGTACTCAAATACTTATTTGAGCGCACTTTTGGTTCGGACATTTTTGGAACTTTGATTGCGTGTCTAGTTTTTTATTTGTGATCGAAGCAAATAAGTGAAATAAACGTCTAACCACTCCCAATAAAATCCCGCCAAAAACTCCCCATCTTGATCTGTCTGTCAGTCACATTGTCAAATAACAAAAGTCAATATTGCAAACATTGCTGAACTTCATATTTTTTTTTATTCCATGAACTCTGCTCAACGGATCACTAAATGAGTTGCCCTGATTTTCAGTTTCAGTAAAGTCAAAACCAAGTCAAGATACACTCATCGATGGCGTACGATGATTTGTCCGTACAAAGTTCTTTTTGCATGAATGAACCGGCACGCTTATTATGTAACTTGCAGTCAGCATGCAACAGCCAATATCGCGCGATATCTGCTGTGAAAACGAGAATTTGTGTGATGTAATTTGTATAGTGGCGCTAAATCTACCGCGAAAAGTGTATTTTACGATCATAAAATAATAGATATATGATGTATTTATGAATACCTAATACCAATGTTTTATTACAATTATTCACCGGTCGCATAGTGATCGCGTGGCTGTCACTGCTTGCAAATTTTTAGGTAATAACTTTGTGGTGGTCTTGTCTTAAATGTGTAAGATATTTATAGGACTGTTTGGCGGGAACGGGAGAAGTGAGGTTGACGTTTTGTTTGGATTTTCTATTTTTTACATTTTTGGGAGTTTTAAGGTACAATAGTGATAGATATTGTGTTTTAAAGTTCTGTATAAGTGAAAAGAATGGAGTAGGTCTAAATAAACATGTGTAACTGAAGTTCTCACGCTCTTCCGAGAAGTCTTTTATAACTTCAGTAAAGCTTACTATCACTTTACTGTAGGAGTTTTACGATAAGAAAAACGAATATACTTGTGATTCTACTTATTAATACGTGACATTGGGAAATGCGCTCAACTGTGCGCCATGCCATAAAGAAAGATAAAAAAAATATTTATATATAATATGTATATATGAAGTAGGTACACAGTACGCACTTAAACTTATGTATAACTTGACTTTAGTCCACTTGTCGATCTCTAGATGGCATCACTTTCCATACATGGCCATTTAACTGCCGAGTTGCAACTCTTTTCCCTTTTAAATAATTACCATACTCTTTGGCATAGGTTTTGCGCAGTTTTGCGTAAGTTTGCTTTATTCATTGATTACAAGTTGTCAGTGGGTGTAATCATTCTTTTTTATATTAATTAATTTAATTTAAAAATACTAATAACCTTTTAGTATTATGTTCTTAACATTATCCCCAATAGGTTTTGTTCTACGACTTAAAAATTCATAACTTTTTCTTTCATACAAAAATAAAAATACATTAAATGTTTCTGATAATGCCCCCTACTCTACCCGGTCGCTAAAGCGGCACCATTGGAAATACGTACAGAGTAATTACATTTCAGACAATACAACAAAACTTAACAAATACTTTTTTGAAAAAAGTTGTAGAACAAGTTGTTAGGTATGATAACAGGAATTTTGCACTAAGAGGTTAATTAGTATTTTACAATTAACCCTGTATACTGACAACGTGTTTCGTATTTATTGGAAACATTTCTGCCATTCTCAAGTAAAAAAGTGGTATGTCTCTTATGTAAAATGTCAGTTTTCTCATTACTAAGTCTAACTTTCTTTACTGAGGAGTGCCCAGTAAAGTGATAGTATAAGCTTTACTGGAGTTAAAAAAAGGGCGGGATTTTATGAGGAGCGGTTGTGCGTTTATTTTAATTATTTGCAAATTGTTTCTAGTGAATATTGTGATGTAAAATTGGCGTAGTTTTGCATCCTAAGTATCTACGCTGTTGTACATTATGTGGAATTGTTGAAATAAGTGCTTATTTAATAGTGTGATGTTGAGATTTTTCCAGTGGCTTAGTCCGCCTTAGTAGATCTTACTAGAAAGACTGCTTCAATATATTTGTCGCCACAAACTCCAAAAAACATTAAAATGTATTACGTCGCCATTTTAATGATATGAACCGAAGAATATTATTACCATTTCATTAAGACGTCCTCTGTTATAGGCATGGATCCCTTTGCCTTTCCTCTCGAGGGAGAATTGTACAAAAATAATATGAACGTATTGCACAGGTATGCAAAGTTTCTTGCAGGTATGCCTTTTGATTTACGTCATTGAGGCGCTGTAGGCAATGCTGTAGGCCAATGACTATTGCTGTAGATAGGTAAATACAAATGTACATGGAACTAAAATAGTGATGTCCATAAGCCGACCTCTGCGTTACATCGATCATTAATTATTATTACAGCTTTGTTTGTGGCTATTGATGACCAGAATGAGAAAGCTTCCTATCACATTTTTGGTATTTAACAGTAGACTAGATCTACAAAATAAAAAACAAAAATGAGAATTTCGCGTTTAATTTAAAAATAAAGTGGGCATTTACTCACACATCCAAATAACTTGCCGAATTAAGAAACGCCGTATACTTTGACTACGAACATCTTTTTTTGTAGTTGTTGCTAACGATCTTACGTCTGTGTACCTATTTTATTATAATTTGTTAAATCTTGATTTCTTTGGAATTCCAAAAGCTCCATAATTACGATCATTTCTTTTATTATTTCGTAGAGCTGTTTTCATGTTGCCTGTAGTACATGCATATAGCAATCTTATATACAGGGTTAATTCGTCGATCTTACGTCTGTGTACCTACCTATTTTATGATAATTTGTTAACTCTTGATTTCTTTGGAGTTCCAAAAGCTCCATAATTACGATCATTTCTTGTATTATTTCATAAATCTCTTTTCAATTTGCCTGTAGTACATACATATAGCAATCTTATATACAGAGTTGATTCAAAAATACTAATAACTTAGTTAATTCAAAAACACTAAAAGGTTATAATAATAATAACTATGAATAATAATAAAAATAACTAAGGCTATTAGTATTTTTTAATTAACCTGTATACTAGTAGGTATATTTCAGAGTTATTACCGTTATTATTATTATATTAGGACTTAGGAAGAGGCGTCACGCAATTGCACTCACTGCGCCGGATGTGACGTCATTGTCACCCCGGCACCACACTTGCCGAGTCAAGGCGATCGCGAGTGTGGTAGCTGCGCTCGTGTGCAATGTGCGTCTAAACAAGTGGCAAACGTTTCGTAAAATTCTACTAAAATAAAATTCTACTAGCTTTTACGATAATCGAGCCACTTGTCTAGGCCCCCTGGTCTCCGCTCGTTCGCTTCGTTTCGCGAGTACTGGCCGCCGCTACGCTGCGTCGGTATTTGAAAACATATGACTGGGTATTTGGTGCACGAGTTTAGGAGTGGTTTAGGACGCGAGTGGCCATCACGAGCGCTCCTACTACCACGTAGTAATTTTACATTCTCTTTGTCTACTACACTCGCGATTGTCAGCCTTGATTGTCAGTGTGAATTTTTAATTCAATTTGCATGTGTAATATATAATACAACTCAAAAAAATACTGAAAACATAAAATGCATTCCGTATATAACAAAATTAAATTATAATAATTAGAAACATGAATTTGTAATGTACACTTAGATATATACGTGTAGAATAAATTTAAAAATAAGAAACTTGTAATAAAATTCGTAACTTCCGGTAACATTAAATTGTGTGGAGATTTGATCATTGAGGGTAAAATAAAACATAATGTCATTTTGTGAAGTAATGGCGGTGAAAAGATCACGATACGGGTATGAGAGGACTGCAGAGTCACTCTTGGTATACCAGTGGCCGCGGCAACACCACAAACGAGCTAAGTAATTTATTTTAATATATATTAGTTATTATTTTTGATGTTAATATTGTTGTATTTTTATTATAATCTTATTATGTATTTGGCTTGTGCTTAAATTGTTAGAAATCACTTATTGACTAGTAATTTATATAGTTCGCAATGTTGATTTCATAAATACTGTGTAGAACGATTAGAATGGTATTGGTACCGTATTTAGATATGTCAATACAACTTTGTGTTTGGGTCATAACGACAATTAAGCTGTATCGTTTGTATATGATAGATATTAGATGTTAACAGTGATTTAGTTTAATAAACTATAAATTATGTACTACGTAATTAAACTGGATGCATAAGAGAATTGGTTTATTATTTACTATAATTACATTCCTTTTTTAATAATAAATGTGGGTACATCTTAGAAAATGGGGAATCTTTTATTTAATTAATAATTAGCACACTCTCGGTGGTCGACAGTTTTATTTTTTTGCTTTAGTGTACTTAAATTCTAACACATGCATGTTACGAGTTTAATTAAACATGGATGATAATTTTGCGAATGCGTAGATCCTTACTATAAAATAATTATTATTCATTACTATATTAATCAAAATTCAAGTGGAAAAGTGATTTCACAAAAATACGATGCAAATATTTGTCAGTACATTTAATTTTTGACAGGTACTGAAGTCGCTGCCAAACCTACTAACTAGTATCTACCTACTTTCTATTGTTGCTTATTGGTTAACTAGACTTCAATATCAGTCTTAAATAAATTATATGGGTATACGCTAGTGACTAATTAATCTGTGATATGGATATTACAATTGTACTATATTTTTGAAGTTCTTTTTTGAGTTTTGATTAGTAATAGATATATAGGTATTATTGTGTAATTTTGTAGTGTTTTTATTTTAAAGTCGGTTTATTTTTTTTCTTAAACAGATATTTATTTTACTCTTTTAAGTGGCCTAAAAAGGTTTTTAGGGTAGGTCTACAACTAACTGCCTGATTCTAGAACGAAATCTATCTATATCTATATATATTAAAGTTATGTTTTCTTTGTGCGTCAAAACGTCAATCACGTTAAAACTACTGAACGGATCGACATGGGACCACAACTATTCAATGCGGAATCGTTTGTAGATGGTTTAAGTCTATTCATTTTTTCAATTTTATAGACCCTTCACCATTTTTCAAACAATAATGTACTATTACGTACAAAATTTTCACTTACGCCCAGCGGAGCGGGCGGGAAACTGCTTGTATTAAATAAAAGGATCATCAAAATGTATGTCGTTGTGGATTTCTTCTGTTTAAGCAATAGGTACTTCATAATCAGATCTCAACTAAATTTCTATGAGGCGACCCTGGACATACTTCCTTTTAAATTTAAAAATAATCATCAAAATTGGTGCAGAAATGGCGTACAAAACGGCGAACATAAATATATACCTAATAAAAGCAACATGGATTTCGAATATAGAGCCTCCATTATTTTATCTTTTTCCAGCGTTTACGTATCTCTTTTAAGCTGTTAGCATAATTCCACTGAGTAAGTAATCATTACGTGGCATAATTCGAGCGTCATCCGCCAAGTATAGACAACGATATATATAATTTTTTTTAAGACGAGTGATAAAGTGAGTGTGTGGACCACAGAACCTATTATTTTAAATGATCGCTTATTTTTTTTATTGGCAATAATTATTTTACAGCATCTTAAAATTTTTTAAAACTAATATCTTTTTAATGAAAGAGTAACATTTTATTGTATAAGATTATATTTTTTTTATTAGCAATTCATAGCAATTTTGTCTATATTTTCAGCAATTTTGCAGTGCCATTAAATGCATCCCAAATTATGATTATAATGTGTCATATCTAAGTACATAACAACTGCAGCCTTACCACGAGTTTACGTCGTCGATACTCGATAGCGACCGCGTGGAAGTTTTGTATGACTATAGTAATCGCTAGGGGCACTGCCCAATTCTTCATACAAAGTGTTACGTTGTCGATAGCGAGTATCGACCTCGTTTACTCATGGTAGAGGCACTGTGCTTCCATTGTGTGGAACTATCTATGTGTGCGTGTGTAGTTGGTGACTACATGCGTAGCGTCTTGTGCGGAATTGTGCCTACTTTTGCTACGACCCTCAACGCATGATGTAGTAAACTAATTAATCTGTGGCATGATTAAAGATGCGTTCACAAATAGGCTGTCGTCAGTGAGGATGTGAGGAAATGAATTTTTTTTCTTGGGACACACTTAAAAAATAATCTATCAACCTCTTTAATTTTTTTGTTTTAAAATAATACTACTTTCGAAAAACTAATTTTGTTTGTTGAGTTGAGTTAAAAATCCGAAAGGGTTTAAATCTGGAGTTTGCGACAGAGTGCGGGAATGATTTCTGGGACTTCAGCATTTTTTTTAAACTTTATTTACACATATGATTCAAAAATTATAACTGACACTAGTAGTCACAGTAATGGAGTTTACGAGGAAATAATAGTTTCCGATAGAAGTTGATTATATTTTTTTTAGATTTAAAAGGACATAAATTTCGGGAGTTCGTAGAGAACTACCCATGTAAATCAGGATATAGTGAGTAACAATGTTATTAAGTACTTTTTCTAGAGATTCGTGGGTGTGAGAATTGTGAAAGTTTAGCAAGAAAAAGTCCTTTAGGATTTCCATTACAAATGGAATTGTGGGTATACTGACAGAAGAAAATCTTAACAAAATGTTATTAAATCATACAAAAATCAGCAATGGCTTTTAACAATGGGTATTAATACTGTTATACTATACAGTGCTCGCGTTATATTTAAAAATAATAGTTCATCTATAATATTTAATTACATGCCATAGTGAATTTAGGTTTGAACACAAATAAGGCAAAGATGTTAACATCGTGGACTTCACTACTATTGTTGTAACTTCTTCTTCCGGTTTGTTAATTTACTCTGTAAAGTAAAAAAAAATCGTTTTATTTTATGGTCTAGGCTACAAATAATATTTATCAAAATAATTATAAACATCGTATGAATGAAAATATTCTTTGTATTTTTTATCATTGTATTGAAAATAAGATAATATAATTATTTGCGGCCCGCCTCAGTCAGAGTCAGAATTTGTATTAGCATTTGAACAGAAGCCAGGATAATTCTGCACTAAAGCATCCTACACAGATTATAAGAGAGCAATGACAAGAGAATGCATACCTTAGCAAGATTAAGACCAATTTCACTAAGCCTTTTATGTTGATATGTGAGAGGTTCATGCAGCTTGGCATCACCACGTTTATAAAAATCGCTGTAGTCGAGTCGGAACGCCAACGTTTGCAGTGATACTTCTGTGTGTAGCGCTAGTTTTAAAATTAATGTTGTCACGTGACCCCTGTCGTAAGAGAACAAATATAAAAATCCATTACAAAAACATGTTACAATTATACACTCTACGTCAAAAAAATCGCATGGTAAACAAAGGGGTTCAAAGATTTTGGCATATTTTTCAGCTGCCGTTTTGTTTTTTTTTTTTCAAAATGGCGGCGCACGATAAAACCTATATATATCGATTAGGGACACTTTTACAAACAAAAAATCACTGAGGTCCCTATGTCCTAAATCACGTTACATCACGTTACAGAGTTATTTGCAGGAAAAGATCGATGTACGAGAACTTCAATAGCCATGAAAAAATACTATGATATTATTTAAATAATATTTTATGATGTTGGTGATAGCTAGACTGATTTATCCTTATTAGGTATTAGTTAAAATAGTATACGTGCCTATCTTTACTTTTTATAAAGATTTTTAGTCTATTTTTCGAACACAGGAAGGCGTAATATAAATATGTATGCTATGTATGTATTTAGTATTACAAGTAGCAACCTTTGTTTGATTTCCCACGTGTTGTTTTCTTGTGTAGGCAATGTGTAATATGGACGAAAAATCTGCATAATATGTGTGATACTGTTATGTATAAAAAAACACAGTATAAATCAATATACAAACAAAAAAGAAATCACCTGTAGTACAGTGTCATAGAATACCCGCCGGCTCTCCAGAGTGCCAGCTGTTATGACGCTAGAAACGCGCAGGTTTCAGAGGATTTTTACGCTCTGCGCGTCGGGGTTTCGACAGGTTAAAGCACAAAATATCATTTAACATGGATACTACTGCTGATGAAGCTGCTAAAGTTATCGCACACTTGCAGTCAGGGATGCGGCAGTGCGATGTTGCTCCGCAACTGAACTTGAGTCGTTTTTCAGTTCGAAGAGTATACCAGCGGTTCAAACTGGTGGCAATATCCGGAGGGATGGGTCTGGCAGACGACGCTGCACGTCGGAACGAGACGATCGGTTCATTGTATTGACGTGTTTGAGAAATTGATTCTCTAATGTTGTTGAGTTGCAACAGCAGCTCCAAGCAACTCGCAGAAGAACCGTGAGCGTCTCTACGGTTAGAAAAAGGTTGCGAGAAAAGAAGACAGTGGCTGCTGGAACTGCTATAGTCCCAAAATTGACTGCACAACATCGTAGAGCCCGCTTGCAGTTTGCTTACGACCACTTAAATTGGACAATCAAACAATGGAGAACCGTTCTCTTCTCAGACGAGAGGAGAGTGTGCCTTTTCTGCAATGATAGGCGCGGCGCACAAGAGTGTACAGAAAACAGGGAGAACCATTCGCACAAGCCTGCATTCAAGAGACAGTGAAATACGGCGGTGGTTCCTGTATGTTCTGCGGCGGCATGTCAGCAGACGGCATAATCGACCTTGAGTGCGTTTCCCGGACTGGAGGTCCTCGAGGGCAATGGTCGCCGACTGCTCGGCGGTACATCACCGAAATCCTGGAGATGGATGTGGTCCCCAATGCTGAATTTGTTGGCTGGGGGTTTACATTGATGCATGATAACGCTCGCTCTCACACCGCGTCAATTGTACGTGATTACCTTCGAGAGGTTGGGATACCAGTTATTCCAAAAGCCAGCGAAAAATCCAGACCTGAACCCTATAGAGCAACTTTGGGACCAACTCAAATATCAGGTCCGATCGCGGGATCCTGCTGCTACCACTCTCCAGGAGCTCGAAGAGGCCGTCGTCGAGGAATGGGCCGCTATCCCACAGAAAGACATCATGAAACTGGTGAGGTCCATGAGAGATCGCATGGAAGCCGTTATCAGAGCACTGGGGGGGTAGCACTAGGTTTTAGCTTGTTATTAAGCATCTTTTCTATGTTCAAAATCTTAAATACTTTTTGTATTTTTATTAATAGGGTAATATTAATTTTATTGTCATTCTTTAATGAATATATTACTGGGATTCATATCAACAACTGTCAATGGATTGTGTTCCGATTATCGTTCATATTTATTATAATTAAAATCAAGTGTTCTCTTCCATCATTAAACCTCTTATAAAAACAGTCAAACCAGTTTTCTTTAATCTTGTGTGAAGAACCAAAGACCTATGCAATATACAGTCTACATACAAGTTTTTACAGTATACAACCACAATAAACCATTATTTGTTCTTTTTTAATCAATCTCTTTTATTTGCATCGGCGAAAACAAAAAAACATTTCATTTGATTGTATTTGAATAGTCACTTTCATTACCTTTCAATGATACCCAATATTGCCTTCATAATTGGTTCTAGATGACGTTAAAATTGAATTAAAGTACATTTATTATATAAAAGGTGTGATTTTTTTTGACGTTAAGAATATTTCGCTGTTGTATTTTTTTTTTTAATGTTTTCATTACTATAAAAAGCGATGTAAATTTGAATCCTAATGGAGATATGTATTCGAGATGGAATCCAAACAATACAAAACTCTGCCACAAAGAACTAGTTCATTTTGTTTCAAACTAAGACAGAATCCAAACAATAAAAAACTTTGCAACAAGGAACTGGCTCATTTTTTCAAGCCATACACATTTTGTTCATCTGATAGTGATCCCACACTTCACTATTGCCGTTAAGAATTTTTGATTTAATTAATAAATTTAATTTATTTTCATTTCAAAGATTATAAAATATTGTCATTCGTTGTTCATCGACAATATTTTTATAATCTTTATATACTTATTTTTAAACTACAACATCTTCTTTAGGTATTCTAAGGTTCACATCCACACTACTACTCACGTTTTACCAATTTTGACTAGGTAAAATAATTCATACGGATAAAAATGTAAAGGACGTTTAATATATTTACCTGTATGTGCGAACCCAAACATTTAAGTCGGCTTTTCGACTGGCCAAAAATTTAAGGAAAATTTTTCTTTTCTCTTTATCTTGTGCTTCATCTGCAGCCGTAAAGGCGTATTCACCTGAATAGACATATGTTTAATTTCATAATAAATTTTGTAATGTGTACTAACACATTTTGTATTTATTGAGTGAGAAACTTGATAAGGTTTAAATAAAGAAGCAAAAATAAATATAACAGTAGTAAAAATATTACCTCTTGATAGCCTCTCTGCTTTCATTTGCTCTATGCCTTCACGTCGATCAAGTTCTGCATTTATACCGGTGTGCAGAGTGGTCTCGAAACTGCGCAGTGCCAGTATTTCGTTTAAAACGTTACCCAGGTACGATTGAAGTTCCTATAATGGCATTCCACATAGTTATGTATATCAATTTGTCTAAAAATATTTATTCAACTAATTATGACGTTAATGACTAACCCGAGGAAAAAAATAGTACAATTTATATGGTTATTTATGTGGTTGACAAACCATTCCAAAGATACCCTGAAGTGAAACAGTTGAACTACATACAATACCACTTGTCACAGGCCTGCATCACCACATGTTCATTATGTGGTCGACGTTACGCTAGTAACGAATTAATCTGTGGTCAAGGCATTAATTTTACGTGTGTGTTACGATTACGAAAGTATGTCAGGACTGCGACGCTTGGCGCTCCGGCCTCTGGACTACCCCGTTACTGACGCTGTATACCGCGTGAAGATATGTATGTATATTACGTGGATGTGTACGGAGTGCCGCTCGAGCGCGCGGCGGTGCAGGCGGCGGGCGGGCGCGGTACTCACTTGCGTGGTGTGATGTATCATGGCGTGTATGGAGTGCCGCTCGAGCGCGCGGCGGTGCAGGCGGCGGGCGGCGGGCGGGCGCGGTACTCACTTGCGTGGTGTGGTGTATCATGGCGTGTATGGAGTGCCGCTCGAGCGCGCGGCGGTGCAGGCGGCGGGCGGGCGCGGTACTCACTTGCGTGGTGTGGTGTATCATGGCGTGTATGGAGTGCCGCTCGAGCGCGCGGCGGTGCAGGCGGCGGGCGGCGGGCGGGCGCGGTACTCACTTGCGTGGTGTGGTGTATCATGGCGTGT
The DNA here is from genome assembly GCA_907165235.1 of Zeuzera pyrina. Lineage (NCBI taxonomy): Eukaryota > Metazoa > Arthropoda > Insecta > Lepidoptera > Cossidae > Zeuzera > Zeuzera pyrina. The sequence continues at coordinate 16,148,142 of OU015617.1, forward strand.
ATGGAGTGTCGCTCGAGCGCGCGGCGGTGCAGGCGGCGGGCGGGCGCGGTACTCACTTGCGTGGTGTGGTGTATCATGGCGTGTATGGAGTGCCGCTCGAGCGCGCGGCGGTGCAGGCGGCGGGCGGCGGGCGGGCGCGGTACTCACTTGCGTGGTGTGGTGTATCATGGCGTGTATGGAGTGTCGCTCGAGCGCGCGGCGGTGCAGGCGGCGGGCGGCGGGCGGCGGGCGGGCGCGGTACTCACTTGCGTGGTGTGGTGTATCATGGCGTGTATGGAGTGTCGTTCGAGCGCGCGGCGGTGCAGGCGGCGGGCGGCGGGCGGGCGCGGTACTCACTTGCGTGGTGTGGTGTATCATGGCGTGTATGGAGTGCCGCTCGAGCGCGCGGCGGTGCAGGCGGCGGGCGGGCGCGGTACTCACTTGCGTGGTGTGGTGTATCATGGCGTGTATGGAGTGTCGTTCGAGCGCGCGGCGGTGCAGGCGGCGGGCGGCGGGCGGGCGCGGTACTCACTTGCGTGGTGTGGTGTATCATGGCGTGTATGGAGTGCCGCTCAAGCGCGCGGCGGTGCAGGCGGCGGGCGGGCGCGGTACTCACTTGCGTGGTGTGGTGTATCATGGCGTGTATGGAGTGTCGTTCGAGCGCGCGGCGGTGCAGGCGGCGGGCGGCGGGCGGGCGCGGTACTCACTTGCGTGGTGTGGTGTATCATGGCGTGTATGGAGTGCCGCTCGAGCGCGCGGCGGTGCAGGCGGCGGGCGGGCGCGGTACTCACTTGCGTGGTGTGGTGTATCATGGCGTGTATGGAGTGTCGTTCGAGCGCGCGGCGGTGCAGGCGGCGGGCGGGCGCGGTACTCACTTGCGTGGTGTGGTGTATCATGGCGTGTATGGAGTGTCGCTCGAGCGCGCGGCGGTGCAGGCGGCGGGCGGGCGCGGTACTCACTTGCGTGGTGTGGTGTATCATGGCGTGTATGGAGTGTCGTTCGAGCGCGCGGCGGTGCAGGCGGCGGGCGGGCGCGGTACTCACTTGCGTGGTGTGGTGTATCATGGCGTGTATGGAGTGTCGCTCGAGCGCGCGGCGGTGCAGGCGGCGGGCGGGCGCGGTACTCACTTGCGTGGTGTGGTGTATCATGGCGTGTATGGAGTGTCGTTCGAGCGCGCGGCGGTGCAGGCGGCGGGCGGGCGCGGTACTCACTTGCGTGGTGTGGTGTATCATGGCGTGTATGGAGTGTCGTTCGAGCGCGCGGCGGTGCAGGCGGCGGGCGGCGGGCGGGCGCGGTACTCACTTGCGTGGTGTGGTGTATCATGGCGTGTATGGAGTGTCGTTCGAGCGCGCGGCGGTGCAGGCGGCGGGCGGGCGCGGTACTCACTTGCGTGGTGTGGTGTATCATGGCGTGTATGGAGTGTCGTTCGAGCGCGCGGCGGTGCAGGCGGCGGGCGGGCGCGGTACTCACTTGCGTGGTGTGGTGTATCATGGCGTGTATGGAGTGTCGTTCGAGCGCGCGGCGGTGCAGGCGGCGGGCGGCGGGCGGGCGCGGTACTCACTTGCGTGGTGTGGTGTATCATGGCGTGTATGGAGTGTCGTTCGAGCGCGCGGCGGTGCAGGCGGCGGGCGGCGGGCGGGCGCGGTACTCACTTGCGTGGTGTGGTGTATCATGGCGTGTATGGAGTGCCGCTCGAGCGCGCGGTGATGCAGGCGCAGCAGGTGGTCGAGGTCCTGGCGGGCGGCGGCCGCGGCCAGCAGCTCGGCCCAGGCCGGCTCGGCGCCCACGCACCCGGCCTCCTGTAGCGCGCCGCACAGCCGCAGCGCCTCCGCGCGCAGGCACGACACGCGCCGCATCAGGCCCCACACCTCTGTACGGCGCAACGTGTCGAAAGGCACGATCATGTATTCAATGGTAAAAGACAAACCTGGATGGTCATCCTACTAAATTTAAACAATTTCTTTTTCTGGCTATAGCCCTGTTGCTGTTCTAGCATATAAACCTTTCAAGTAAAACAACATTAGGTAAGAATCCCAAAAATTGAGTAAAATGATCACGGTAATAAAATACAACGTTTTCATGAGCATAACAGTTTAAAAGAATCAAAGGGTAATTCCATGTAACGGGTGTTACAGTTCGTACATCTTAACTTGTCAAAAAAACACTAAAATTTAATGAAAACATGTTAAAGTTATTGTTTCAATACACTCCATGTATATTCAATTTTCATAAAATGCATTGAAATTATAATGACTATTAGCAGTAAAAAAATAGAGAGCCATTTATGTGCGTAACGGGCGTTACAGAATTTGGCCTATATATACCAGATCGTTTGTAATAAATTTGAAACTTTGCGAATTTTGTTAGTTTATATTGAAAAAACATATGTTACCTAAAAATTAAGTAACCACTTTATACTACAGATTAATTACAGTAAAAAAAATATCCATAGATTTTTTTTACTAGGAATTCGTAATTGTAACGGGTGTTACAGCTTGATGTAACGGGTGTTACGCGTACGAATCCTAAACAATATTTGCAGTATTAAGTTTATATTAAATCATATATTTGGTTGTTATTTACAGTTAGAACAAATAAAATACAATATTTCATTATTGTTTACGAATTTATTGCTCTAAAACACTGGTTCCCAAACTTATTTTGTCTACTGAGTCGAGAGCTCATGCAGTCGTTGTCTAAGATGCCTCCTAGCTAAATGAAATTACAAATCACCCCCCAGGCCTCTACACAACGCCCCCATTTTTTATCTGAGTCTCTTACCGCCCCCCTTTAGGCCTGCAGCGCCCACAAGGGGGCATTAGCGCCCACTTTGGGAATGGCTGCTCTAAAACGTCAACTGTGGACAAAAAACTATAGTAGCTATGTGAATGTGCATTGATATTCGTAACGAGAACATCTGAAACGTCATTTTCATTGCTAATGAAAGTATTAGCGGTGACTTTAAATACACGACATGCACATCGCTCTCACATACTGAACTTTGGCATACCACAGCATATCTGAATTTTTTTTACTTTTTCCTTCAGCGACGATACTTACTAGAACGAACTCTCCCGGTCTTATATCCTGAACCGATACATTATTGCATAAGTTAGACTCATCTTCAGAATCTGTATACACCTCATTGTAACGCAGTATTCGTTTAATATTAAGGGGTGTCCTTGGCATAACAGACGAGAACCTGGCTGCCAAAAGATTCAGAGGAGTTTTACAAATATCTGACGACCTCGATGGCGCAATGGTTTAGACGTTTAACCCAAGCGCGGAAGGTTCCGGGTTCAATTCCCGGTCGGGTCAATTTAGGAAATGAACTTTTCTAGATTGTCTCGGGTCTGGGTGTACTGGGAGACGCCCCCAGTAGTCATCGTCTGGTTCTCATAGCACAGGGAAAACCCTAGTTTGAGATCAGATGATTTGTGTATATCGTCTGGCGCATTATAACGAAGTTATTATTATAATTAAATAAGTATTTCATCGCTATTAGTTTTCTTTTTTATTCAGTTTTATTTTATCAAGTTTAACTTGCTCTTTTATGTCTTCTTCCTCAAATTGCTCTTCTATGTCTTTATCCTGTTTGATGTTTTATTTCTATTGGTCCAAACAAGCGCTATTTTGGGACAAAAGTAGAACTAGTGTTAAAAGTAGGTAAATGTGGTAAAAAAATTGTCCTGTAATTTGTGGATGACCCTTTTGTGTTAAAAAGTTTTAAACAATTTTATTGGTCCTAATAAAATCATATCAAAAAGAGGTAACACCCGTTGCGTAACGGGTGTTACATAATATTTCCGCTCAATATTTTATAAATAAATAATCCAAAGATAAAAAAGAACGCAAATATAACTTGCTGGCAATCATAACCTTACTTTCTCAAACGCATTTTACAATGCATGCAACAGGTTAGATCTTAAACAAACTTTTCCACTATTTTTGTAGCGGGCGTTACCAGGCAAGGGGACTGCTTTAAAAGCTGGAGAAAGTAATGAAAATATTGAACTTACCAAATTATTGCTCCCTCACAAACAGAAGAAAATATTTCTTTTCGAATGGCGGATCGCAAGTTGTCAATTGGACAGCTCTTGTTTTTTTTTTTAGTTTCCATTATCGGTAAAAAATAAACTACCATTGTTCAAGCCTAATGACCTGAGTTTAATTGGAGAAAATTATTGTGTGTGTGCGTGTGCGTGCGTGCGTGTGCGTACGTGCGTGCGTGCGTGCGTGCGTGCGTGCGTGTGCGTACGTGCGTGCGTGCGTGCGTGCGTGCGTGCGTGCGTGCGTGTGCGCGTGCGCGTGCGCGTGCACGTGCGCGTACGCGTGCGCGTGCGTGTGCGTGTGCGTGTGCGTGTTCTCAAAAATATTAAAAGTCAATTATTAATAACTGATCATAAATCGTCAGTTTAAGAAATAAACGTACCCGTATTAAACATAATTAAAATCTAAAATATAATGTAATAAAATTCTAACATTTCTAATTTTAAAATTAAAAAAAAATTTTTTTAATTGTCATAATCACAGAATTATTATTATTATGATTTCCAGACATTAAAATCATTAATTAGCTTAAAACGCTGAACTATTAATTAGCCTTTATCGTTATCTATGTAAGACGAAGTACTTTCTATTCCTGTTTTCATAACATAGACTCAAAAAATCCGTGCGTTGACAGCTCTATCCGATAGTCTGTTTATCATTTTTGTAACAATGCTTCCAGACAAGGAGAAAACCCTCTCGTTTATTATTACTATGACAACGTACAGAACTCAAAAGTCCCGGGACACGATACGTGTGAAATTGGTTAAAGTCCAACCCAAACCCTAGAGTAGACACAGAAGCGAAACTGAGCAGAAAAGCTGTGGGCATACTTACCCGGCATATACTTGAGCTTCTTGTGCAAAATGATGTGTTCGCGCCAAGCGTCGTGCAGGCTGTACTCGATGCGCTTGACCCGCCACAGCTGCGTGAACAGCGCCCGGTAGCGCGCCGCGCACGTGGCAGGGAACAGCGTGCCCAGCGGCCCGTCCACGCGGTACTGCAGCGCGAATACGTCCCAGCCGCAGTCCTCGCGTCCGTCGCCTCCGCACAACACACACGGCCCAAGCGCCACACTTAATAAGCTCCGTCGTTCGCTCTTATGAGGCGTTTACACGCTTGGCAAGTCTCGACAAGTATCCACAAACACAAGCGTGTGAATGGGGCGTTTGGCTTGGCTTGCGTGAGCTTGTCATCGGATCCGGAGTAGTGTTGGTTTTTGAACACAGATCAAAAAAAGCTTGCGGCAAGTGCTTGCGATGTATTTACACGTTGGCGCGTGTTTAGTATCGCTCACGAGCTCGCGCCGAAATGGTATTTTTTACGCTCCGCTATATACGACGACTGCGTATCAACCATGAGTAGTTTCTTTGTTTTTATTTATAGTTTGAATAAAAATATGTCAAACCAAACGCAATAGCCGATACATTTTCAACGTCCACGTCTGCCATGTTTGCCTGCACAGTTTGCCTGTCTGGAACACACTAACGCACTTGTAAGCGTGTAAATGGCATCCGAGCGTTTGTCCAGGCTTGAAGCTTGTGGACGTTTGTCAAGTCTCGGCAAGCGTGTAAACGTAGCATTACATTACACATTCTTCGACCAATGAAGAATAGGATTTTTCATAAACTTTTTATATACCTACCTATATATATTCTAATTCCATTTGTGAAAACTTCAATGGCTGTTTTGACATTTATACAGCTTATTTTTACATTATTATATTGAGTCGCAAGTTTCGATAATCAGGAACACCGATATGAAAATTATTCCAAATATATTGTAAAAAATAAGATTTACTAGCTATTCCCGGCCACGCATTTCTGTGGCGCGCATTGAACAACCGAATATTTACATTTCTATTTACTATTTCATATATAAACATTAGTATATAAAAACACGCGCGTATTGAAATGCAACGTTGTATAAAAATTTAAAGTCAATCCATCGACTACTTTTCATGTTTTACGGACACGAACATACGGAAGCTGAATTTTTATACATAAAAACTGGCTTTTAGCTCAAGCAGCGGAACAATTTTTGTGTCATACCACAAGTATGTGATTAGTGATTACACAATCTGGTACTCTCATCTTCCTCTAGCTTATCTACACTCCATCCCCTTTAAAGAAGTTTAAAAACAAATAATCGCTTTATTTCGCAATTTCAAATATATATTTTAAACATATTTTAATTTAGTAAAAAATAAGCCTTTCAAGAACTAATACAACATATGAGTAAATAAGACATGATTATGCCAAATCTCAAGTATGTACATCATGGTTTTGGAACAATGATAATTGAATTATCTTATAAGAGTTACGTTACGTAATTTAGTGACAAAAAATGCGGAAACATACAGTTAGGGTACAGGTTGACATGGAGGCGAGCAAGCACATGCGGCGGCTCGAACTGCGCATTAGTGGCACGCACCGCTGCCTCCAGCGTGCATGACAGGTTGTGAACGTACAGGGACGTCGCAGACTTGTTCAACTCGTCCCTGCCAACATCATGCACCCACTATACATCGTGTCTATCTTGTTTTCTTATAATTTTGGCAAATCAATTAGATGTATAATTACAAAATGTTTCGAATTGCCATATTTTTTAACTACAATTTTGTTTTTATTTGTTTCATAAAAAATAATTTTCTCTCACTATACTTCAATATTACGTTATCAAGCTATCTAGCAACATCAGCCGCTTTGCGAATGTGACAATCTGTAGACGCGGGTAGCGAATACTTGCTCGGTAGCCTAGCTGTCCGTTCCTTTCCTTCCTTTGTCCCTATCTTTCTCACACCACCATTGGTCCACCTCAATGTGTTGTTATTCATAGGCGAGTATGCGAGTACAAACATTGCATTTGCTTCATTTTCTTTTTCATTCTGTTTTATACAGTTATGAGTATTTTTTCTTAGTAATAAAATAAATTAAGGATTTTGTACGATATAAGATTTGATAAATGCACAATAAAGAAACCGATAAATGCAAATAACTCGAAAACTATTGCACAGCGTTATTTATACGGGACGGGACCTGTACGTCATAAAAAGCTCAATCTAATAATAATAAATAATAAACATAACATAACATAACTTCACGTTGTATCCCCAACGGGGTAGTCAGAGAGGACGGAGCGCCAGGAGTCGCGGTCCTTACACACCTCTTTCGCTTCCTCAAATCTCATCATTCTCCTCACACATTTTCGCCTAGGTATGCGGGTGCTTTTGACATTTCCGTCTGCTAACACTCTGGCTATTTGATCTTCATAAGTCAGCCTTGGTCTTCCTTGGCTTCTTTTACCACTCACTTTCGCTCTGTATATTTTCTTCGTCAGTATAATAAATAATAACGAATAATAACACTCTAAACCGAGCTGTCCAAAGCACGGCTCGCGGACTGCATGCGGCTCGCGGCTTATGTATGTGCGGCCCGCGACGTGTTTTGATCTACCACAAATATGAAATTTTTCCTCCTATAAAATTATTTTGATAGAAAATTATTTTATTTTTATGAAATTCCGAATAAATGAATGAAATATTTATTCGTATGGATTATACATAAATTTTCTATCACTATTATTCGGGGAATTCCCGAACTGTGTAATTGTCAGACGAAATATGACGTGATCCGTCCCAGCGTATCACGTGATTGGTCAACAATCGATACTCGTAAAGTAGGTATTTGTTTCTGTGACCCTCTAATCCATGTAATGAGATATTGGCATATTGGCCCGAGATCGTATCTGGTTTGGACAGCCCTGCTCTAGACAATTACACAAATTGTGTGACCCCAAACTAAACACGACTTGTACTATGGGTACCACGCAACGAATTGGGGGATTTTCCAGTAACATCAGGATTCCAAGCCAATTTAAGAAAAATTCATTTCCTATATTGACTTGACTGCGGCTCGAACATGGGGGCCCAATTTGGAACGTAAATGCTCTGCAACTGTCTCGACGGGCCAGTCAAATTTGTCAGTAAACTTCACGATTTGTGGGATAGATTCGCGACACGGGGCCGTAAGAAAAAAGCTTCATCAAAAAGACAAGTCACTGCAGCAAGGTGGTGCACGAAGTCACGAATAAATTCCCTCTTTTGTTTTTTAATGATGCTAAATTTTCCCATACATCAGAGATTTGAGCTTTGTGAAACTAATGAATAATAATGTATTGCTAGTAGGTCGAATATACAATAGGCCCCATCAATAAAAAAAAGTGTGCACAATAAGCAATTCATTGGTTTATTTGATGGTGTGAGATGATGCGACCTACGGGAAAAGATTTGCGGCACAGGGTGCTAAAAAAGTTTCCGGGATTTTTTGGCGGGAGCGGGAGAAGTGAAGAAAACATTTTATTTAGATTTTCTATTTTTTTCCTTTTTCCTGATAAATATGAAACGTGTTGCCGATATTTAAAAGAGAAGAAGTAAAAAGCTAATTAAAAAGCCAACTGACTGCAACAAGGTCATGAGGTGGTGCACGAAGTCGCCCTGCGCGAGCAGCAGATAGCGGCGGTGCGCCGCCAGGTGGTCCAGCAGGTGGTGGTGCGAGGTGAGCGCGGCCAGCAGCCGCTGCGAGGCCGCCGCGTGCGCGCCCGCCACTGCCGCGCGCAGCCCCTCCGCCGCCCACCACGGCGACTCGGCGCCCCCCGCGACCTCCGCGCCCCGCTCCGCCCCGCCTGCGCGCCGAACACAGCTACACTCCACTCCGGTAAACTACAGGCTCGTATAAATCAATCAAATAGGACTTTTTGGCGGGAACGAGACAAGTGAAGTTGGCATTTTATTTAAGGCGCAGGAAGAAAAGAAAATGTGAAAATTATTCACATTTTTCAGCGAAAATATAGCATATAAGGGTTTTGTGACTAATACATCTCATAGTACGTACAAATATCTTTATCTTTAAGTTGACTTTAGTGGTTAATTATAATTTTTAATAAGTGATAGCACATTTCACATAGCAATTTTGAAGTAACAGTTATGAGTTATATGTTATACATGTTTTTTTAATTATTTTTTTTAATTTTTTAAATGGCACAGTACGTGAATACATTGCCAACGTCAAGTAAAGCGAGACAACAATTCAGTAGACGATTAGCGCATTTGCCAAGGTCACACATTAACACAAAGTAGTATACAGTCACAGAATAAGTAGAATCCATGTAGAATCACAAGTAAATTAGTTCTTTCTTATAGTAAAACTCCTCCAGTAAAGTGATAGTAGACTTTACTGAAGTTTTAGAGAACTTCTTGGAAGAGCGCGAAAACTTCAGTTACACATGTTTATTTAGACCTACTCCATTCTTTTCACTTACACATAACTTTAAAACACAATATACTATCACTGTTGTACTTTAAAACTCCTAAAAATGAAAAAAATAGAAAATCTAAATGAAATGACAACCTCACTTCTCCCGTTCCCGCCAAAAAGTCCTATACATGTTTTTCTTCATGAAATCAAACTTGTTCACTACCAAACTCGGTGTAGTTATTGTTATAATTTTTATCTTGACCTTGGAGGTCCATTTATTTCGAACAGTAGTTACTGTCCGTTCACAGTTATTTTACCTCTGACATTTGACATGTCTCTGGCCGTTTTGTTGGCATTGCCTGCTGTCAATTACTTTCATCGTTTTGTCCAATGACTACTTTCTTTAGTCATTGAGTCTAACCGACTGTCAGCGTCGGCCCCGACGTTCCGTTAGCGCGTTATCCCTTCAAAACCGGAAATCGCGCTTTGCCTTAGTATAGTCCAACGAGTGCCTTATTATTTCCACCGACACGGGCTTCCTGACAACACGCACGTCCTCTTGCGTTATTCATCTCAAATTCAAGAAAAGCTACCGACCTTTTTTTTCTCATTCGAAAAGAGATGAAACGAAATCTGCACGCCTATGCAACAAACGTCTCTACATTCTATCACAAACACCCTAAACACCTTCACAAACATCCTAAACGGCTTCATACTAGGTATCTAATCACAAACACCCTAAACATTCTCACACAAGGTACGCAATGACGAACACCCTAAACACCCCCGCACGAGTGCCTTTTATTATTTACACAGACATATGTTTGCTGTAATGTTTTTTTCCATTTCAGGCATTTAAAATTAGTTCTGAAAAAATAGTACTATAACTAAAGAAAGTAGTTACCGCTTCTTCGTCTCAAAAAATATGTTCTCCGAAAAAATACGTATGCAAGAAAAGAAAATCGAGTTAGAGGATTTTGATTTATGTGCAATCAGAAATAAAATACACAAAGGGTATACTGTAAGGAAGGAGGTTCCGACTTTAAATAAACTATTAGTAGAATTAAAAGTCACATAGACTGTAATGGAGGCCGAACAACGTTATGAAAAATTATTCCACAAATCGGATTCCGGTTTAAAAAATGTGGTTCTAAGAGAAAATTACTCATGGAAAGGTATGATATTGTAGTCTGGAGATATAGATATTTTAAGACAGAATCGCGTCGATAATCAACATGTAGTATTTTTAGATTAGATTATATACCTATACACACGTGCCTTATATTCAGTAAAAAACTATTGGCAAGCTGACGGAGAAGAAGTACTTACGACAATTAATTCTGTTAAGGCACGCTGGATTATTGTTCATGCTGGCAGTGAAACGGGCTTTATTCCGAATGCTCAGTTAGTATTTAAATCGCAACCCAAATCAGGCGATTATCAAGACGACAGGAACGGGAGCAATTTTTTAAAATGGCTCAATAAGAAACTTATTCCTAAACCGACAAATAGTTTAATTGTCAGGGATAATGCTCCATGCCACAAAGTTTAAGTAAACAAAGTACCAACGTCAAGATCCACCAAATCCGATATGTCAAATTAGATTACCTGCACGGGCTTAAATTATTTGCCGACTGCAACAAAAGTAGAACTTTATACAATTATGAAGAAACTGATCGATTGCTCAAAGCTCATGTATGTAAAGTGGTAAGATTAACATCATACCACTATGAACTAAATGCCATTGAATTTGTATAGTTTCTTAAAACAGTGAGTAGCAAGTAAAAATGTAGAACAGAAGGCGAGCAATATAAAATCATTGATTGAAGAAGCATTTGAATGAATTACTTCAGACGATAATGACAATGAGTATGATACAGAATCTGAAAGTTGTAGATTCAAATACGTCTGACATCGGCTTTTCATCACTCATACGGTCAGAACACTCCTATTCTAAAAATTAAATAAATTAATGTGATTTTTATAATTCTTTTTTGTTTAACTAATAATACCTGTACCTATTTAGGCACAGACAAATTAGTCTAAAGACAGGAAATGAAAGGGCACCGTTTTCTGCCATCGATGCGCACAAACGCTCATATAACTTCAAACACAAACGCGCGCTCCTTTAGTATTAACCAGAAAGCAGATCCGTGACCTGTGTCTAATTGTTTTAAAAAATATAGTATAAATTACGTAAACAATGCCAAATTGCGCTGTAAAGTGGTGTGGTAGTGACAGTCGTAAAAATAGTTTCAAAAAGATTAATATCACGTTCATCGGTAAGTATAAAATTAATAATAAAATTTATATCAAAAAAATGCAGAGCTTTCACTATACTGGTCGCTGGTAGCTTTGAGTCAGCGTTTATCCTTGTCTAGCAAGCTATAATTACATGTTGTGTCCTCACTCTTGCAAGATGGCACATGTAAGTTGGGACGCGAAAAAACGTATCGATATATCAATATATTTTCCATTAATTTTGAGAATTTATAATGACTACCACTCTTTGAAATTATATACCTAGTTCCATCCATACTATATAATAATATAATATATATAACATATAATTATATAATATAATATATTAATATATAATTATATAATATTATATAATTGTATAATCTTTAACCATACTATCCATATCCATACTAATATTATAAATGCGAGTCTCTCTGTCTGTCTGTCCGTCTGTCTGCTTGGTTTTCACGGCTAAGCCGCCATACCGATTTTAATAAAATTTAGCATGGACATAGTTTGACACCAGGGGGTCAACATATGCTACTTTATTTTTCAAAAATCTACCCCTAAAGGGGTGAATAAGGGGATGAAACTTTGTATGGGAAATTTTTAACCCCTGAACCGATTAAGACGAAATTTAGTATAGTACATAGATAAAACCTTTTCTATTAAAAAACATACTTCTTTTTTCAAAAATCTACCCCTAAAGGAGTGAAAAGGGGATGAAACTTTGTATGGGAAATTTTTAACCGCTGAACGGATTAAGATGTAATTTGGTACAGAGATACACCCTTTCTATTAAAAAAACACAGTTATCATTAAAAAGATGTCACCGTTCTTTTTTCAACCGACGAAAAAATGATGGAGGTTGTCAAGTCGGTGCATATTTTTTTTTGTATACGACCATGCGTAGCTTTTTACAGAGTAGTCTGATTTTGATGATTCTCTTTTATTGGATAGAGTATATCTCGAGTTTTGGGTTCAATTTAATTCGGAAAAAATTTAAGAATACAATTTAACCGACTTAAAAAAAACACTGAAAAGTACAAAATAACTATTCTTTACTAATCAAAACTCAAATACAAAAAAAAATACTTTATACATACGATACAAATACCTATATAATTAAATTCGACAGTTACTGAAATCGGTGCAAGCCTCCCAAACTAATAGACTTTCTGTTGTGGCACATTAATTTGGAACCCACTTTGATAACCGTCAAATTAATTATGTACATACATACATACAATCTTCACACCATATCCCTAACGGGGTAGTCAGAGGGACGGAGCGCCAAGCGTCACGGCCCTTACATACTTCTTTCGCTTCTTCAAATCTCATCATTCTCCTCACACATTTTTGCCTAGGTATGCAAGTGCTTTTGACATTTCCGTCGACTAACACCCTAGCAAATTTAATTATATACGTATTTATATCGTATATATAAAGTATTTTTTTTTTATATTTGAGTTGTAATTAGTAAAGGATAGTTATTTTATACTTTTCAGTGTTTATTTCTAGTAGATTTAAATTTTTTCTTAATTTTTTTTTATTTCTCCCATTTGAGTGACCTTGGTCTAAATAAATATATAGGATGGGTCTACAACTAACTACTTTTCTAATTATAGAACGAAATGATATAAAAATGTATCATCAATATAAATAAAGCTTATAATTAGTAATTATTATTTCGTGTATCTTCAAAGGCCAAGCTCAATACCAGTGCAATTTAAATGGGACCACCTCGGAAGTATATCAAACAAAAAAAAATTTTAAATAGGTACACAATTGATGAGGTTATCGGTGAACATACATAAAAAAACATACAAACGCACATAGAATCTCCCTCTTTTTAAAGTTGGTTAAAAAAATACATACAGACGAAAAGGTTGGGTGGTTCTACCACCAAAGCTTTTCAGTTTCGTTTTTTGTCAATTTAATTTTTTGTTAAAAAGTTTTATATTAGGAGAAACACGTACTACCCAAACGAATATTTCTATTCTAAATTTTTGATTTTTTTGTTTAGAAATAAAGAATCTTGTTTTGATTATATATACATATTTTGTTATTTCTATTTTTAAAATAAGCTTATGAAAATAATTCTTGTATTTATCGATATATACAATATCTACGAGTACATTACTATTTCGTTTAGTACGTGACGTTACCTTGCCGCCCGCTTACGTCTCATTCCTCTAACCTTGACAGAATAGTTCGCTTAGAAATTCGTAAACATTTCAGGTCTCTAGGGTAGTTTGTCTGTGTATGTAGGCCTTATATTGTGTAAAATCATTTTGTATATAAACTTATATTTACTTGTTTTTAAGTACCAACATTTCATACCTATATTAATATCTTCCTTACTATTTAAGGGATCCTAGTCCCATTGGACTTTGGTCTAGTTATTTCCAAGAAAGAATTTCCATAGGCCGCACAGTGTTAGTGTCCTCTTACGTTTTACAAATGAAAAACTACTTCGGTAATTTTTGCGGGACTTCTTATTTGAAAGGGACTTTTTCTCAAATTCTAGATGAATTGTATAAATCGAGTATGGCACCATAGCACTCAGACTTGAAACTTAATGGCCAGAGGTAAAATAACTGTGAACGGGCTATAAATAAGGTATAAATAAACATAAATGATTAATTTTGTCTTTGACCATAACATTACTTTGTGCCAACTACCGCTCCGTTCGTGCGCCATCTACCCGCAAAAAAGCGCAATAGTTCAATAAGGAAAATATAGCGCAACCTACAAAATCGAGCTCATGCACTGCTTGAAATGATTAGATGGCACACGTATTAAACATGACCCACGTGTTAACTGCTCAAGGTCACTTGCCTCTCCCGACGCCTTAAATTTTTTACTTTTTGCGTTTTTGTGAGTTTTAAGGTACAACATTATATTGTGCATTAAGGTTCTGTGCAAGTGGTGAGATTTGGATAGTTTGAATAAATATGTGCAACTGAAGTTTTCGCGTTTTCCCAAAAAGTCCGTTTTAACTCCATAAAGCCTACTATCATTTTACTGGAGAGTGTCACTTTCCTAGACTTAATAAAAAGAAGACAGACATTTCACTAGGAGATGCACTACTTTTTAAAATCAAATGGCAGAAATGTTTCTAATAAATATGAAACGAATTGCCAGTATACTTGAGAACGGCTCAACCGATTTTTGGTTGGCTTTTTTTTGTTATATTCGTAATTGTCAGGACAAAGTTTGTATAAAAAAAATTCCACCGAACAAGTTTGAAATTTTTACGGTATTATTGTATGTCTCAATAAAAAAACTTTGGTGTGATGCAAACATTCAACATCACACCGAACCAAGTCGAGGCGGGTCGCGGTTGGAAAATTAGCTAAGATTACATACAATTAGAGATCATATGAAACAGAGCCATCTATGACATGACAAAGGGACATCTGCCACCTGAATTATGTCTTTAAGTCGTCATGCATGGGTTTCATATAAAATGGTAATAACAATGTGGACTTTTACCTTCGTTATTGATACGGAGCAGCGCCTGCAGATGGTGCGCGTGGTCGCTGGGCCCGGGCTCGTCGGCGCACGCCTCGCGCATGAACACCACGCTCTTGCCCGTCGCCAGGATCTGTGCCGCTTGCTCGCGGCACATGAATGACGGAATCATCCACTCTCTATGTACCATCAGCAACAGTAATTATTCGTTTTCAGCATCCAAATCAAGGATCTTCATTAACATAATATGGGTCATGGAATTTTTCAATATTTGTATATCGGTGACGTGCACAGACATTTTCAATAGGGTAGACAGTGTCTATTTGTTTTTATATTTCGACACAAAAACATTGAATGAAGTAAGATTTATTCGTTATATTAGATCTTTATTAGTTATATACTACGTAGACTTCGTTTAGATTCCAAAATGTTAAATTGCTCGACACAACAATCAGTCAGTTTTCGTTAAAGCATCGCTATTGCTACGCGATAACGCGACTAGTTAGTATTGCTCCACTTTGAAAACACGTGACAAGGAGATGCGTCCACAAATTTTACAACTTTCACATTAAATGAAGCAGATATGGAACTTATAAGGATATCAGAAACAGATACAAATTTCCCACTTATGCGGATGTAACAACTCCGTCGCATACATGAATTTCTATGGCTACAACAGAAAGGTATAGAACTCAATCAAAGCATTATTGTGCGTGTACACAATACTATAAACTTAGTATATACTGGCGTACAGACGAACATAAAGCTCGTTGACGCGTGACGATTTTTAATTTGTCAATGTCACCTATGAAATGAATGATTCTTTTGATTATTGCGATATATAATATGACAATCACATACGGAATACTGAACCATCATTGAAAAATACAGTACTTCTTTGAAATAAAACAGGAATAACACAAAATAATAAGATAAGTCAACAGCGTTCTCCACAGCGTGACTTGTGACGACCTGTCATTCAAAAACGGTTACAATGGCATCTCGTTTGCTGCCCCTTTTCTACTCGTGCCACTATCATAAAAGATTACATTCTCATTCGCACTCTTTGTACATCTATACGCCAGTATTACTAAGTTTATGCACAATACACATGCATGTTACCATGTACACATATTTTATAATGTAAACATACCTTAACCGGTACTTATCATGCCACATTCGATCTATTGGCACCCCACTCCTAGTTTCGATAAAGAATTCGTTAAAAGGATCGTCTATTTCACCTGTAAATAACATAAATACTATATAATTCCCTGAAATAAAAATTCTGGATCCAATAGTTGCAAGAAAATCAGTCTTCAGTCATCTCGAACTCTTAATAAAACAAGATATAAATAACGTGGCTTAGTGAGTCTCTGCACGTGGTATTTTCGTAAATACAAAACGTGGTGCTTAATGAGTTTCCTAACATGGTATTTTTGTAAAGTTGAAAGTAGTGTTCAGTAGTTATTCCAGTACATGGTGCTCTAGTGAGCCTTATACATAGTGTTTTAGTAAGTTTAATGTGTTTCATGCAGTGTTAAACATGAAATGTAACAGAAGCACTGATCATAATAAATACGCTATCAATTCTTCATTACAATTATTATGTAATTGACTATTCGACGACTTCTCAACAACTGAACTCTTACAAGACCAAAATCGGACTTTTATGCAGCTCCACTACACGCAGGAAATCCATTCCAGCCTCGTTCTTGTTGCTAAAATGTTACAAAACATCACACGTGGGTACTTTATGTGATTAAAATTAATGTGGAACTAACAGTAGATATTATAGTGTGTTAGTATTATAGAACTCTTAAATGTACAGAACCCCCAAAGTATCTAATTTAATGTAATCGCGATAATAGGCTAGACGACTACTCTTTTAAAAGGTGTATTTTATTGCATTTTATTGGATTCATTGTATTGTAATATTTAAAAATTTTGAATATAGTTGTGAAAAAAACATACGAAATTCTTTGACAGAAAGAACAATGGCAAGTTCCCATACAATGTTTTACTTATATCGATTTGCAGCGTTTTAGGATGAAATATTAAAACCATAGAGGCTGCCTTACCTAAACATAATCATCAACAATTATTGTATAAGAAAGCTACAAATTAAAGATGTTAACATTTTTACATTTGAGGTATGTTGATATGTGATCAATTAAAAGCGTAATAAATATAAGTCTCAGAAACATAGGCAAATATCAAAAATATAAGAAAATTTCAGAATATGATAGGAGCTACCAAGTTTAAAATATTTTTCATTGCATTTCGAATGCTTTTTCGCATATTTTTCATGATTACTAAACCTACTTTTTAATTAAGTTGTTAAGAATTTGTCATCTTACCTATTGTCACCTCGTGAGTGTTCATGATATTTTTCCGATTTTATTGAGTGATGCTTATAGAGATAATGTGGGAGGATAGTAGTTTTTTCGTTTCGTTCATAGAAGTATCATTGAGAAAAAGATAGGGTAAATTGGGGTAAAATCGTAAGCGGGGTAACATCGTATAAATCGTATACTTCCTAATAATGTATCATTTTTACATTGAAAATGTAAGATCGTAGGCGGGGTAACATCATAAAATATTAATACTTCCTAATAATGTATCATTTTTAAATTTAAAATGAAAAATGATACATTATTAGGAAGTATTACGTTTATTACCCCGCTCATGATCTTACCCCAACTTACTTATGTGACATACACAAACATCGAAGTGTGATTAAAAATGGTATTTTTACGATATCAGAACGGAACACTAAGAACAATGTAAAGGTGTTAAGTTACCATGTAGCAACCACCGCGTTAACATGAGGAGTAAAGGATATGTTAAAGCAGTAAGAAGACGTCGAGCCAAAGTCGCCACTCTTTCATCACCGTGATGCACAAATCGATGAACACAAGATGCTAGTTCGCCTCCTTAAAAAAACGAAAAATGTACAAATTGTAAAACATACTATAACATATTTAATAATCGTAATATTTTATGTGCCTAATAGTAAGGTAGGTAGTAAACGGATTTGTATATAAAACTTAGGCATGCATGTTGCATTTTATGCCCCTAGTATACTTTGAGCCAATGCGCCGGGCCGACGTGTGAATGGCCCTTTGGCATATCTTTGGCCAATGATATTTATGTACTATGTAGTACTATTTAGATCGAGTGTTCAAAACAATCACCATGTTCCACCGACCGAGGCTCTGAGACCACAACTAGCTCACTTTCAATTTGACGCTTGTACAATGAACAACATAGCGCATTTTACTTCATTTTATATTCAAAGCAATTATGTAATACTTTTAAAATAAGTAATTAAAACATTTATGCTCACATTGCACTTTGACTGCTAAATATTCATTTAAAATGGATTTGTAATGATTTAAACTTATTAGTTATACATAAAATTAAAACGTCGTGAGCAGGTCTTGCCCCGTCGGAGCGACTACGCAATAGCACTGCCTCGCTCTTACTTACGGCGGAGTGTGTGATCCAATAGAAATCTGATGATAGAGTACTGCTTAAACAAAAGAATTCCTCAACGAATTATATTTTGATAATAATTTTATTACATCTTCCATTCCGGAATTGTAATAAAGCCTAGTGCAGACCTACCCTAGATATTTATTTAGAACAAGGACATTCAAAAGGGAAAGATAAATAACATTTTACAAAAAATATTAAATCGACTTCAAAATAAAACCAGCCGAAACTACAAAATAATTATTCTTTACTAATCAAAACTCAGGTACAAAAATAAATTCATAAGTACATACCACAGAGTACATTATATATAGAGAAATAGAGGTACATACATGCATGCATACGTACATATCTTCACGCCGTATCCCTAACGGGGTAGTTAGATAGGACGGAGCGCCAAGCGTCGCAGTCCTTATATACTTCTTTCGCTTCCTCAAATCTCATCATTCTCCTCACACATTTTCGCCTAGGTATACAAGTGCTTTTGACACTTCCGTCGGCTAACATTAGCTATTTGATCTTCATAAGGCAGCCTTGGTCTTCCTTGGCTTTTTTTACCCTGTCATACTGCGTATCTCTTCTTTGCTTATTTTGTCCGCAAGGGTGACACCGCACATATTTCTAAGAGATCGCATTTCTATTGCATTTATCTTACTTTCACTCGATTTCAGGTATATCTAGGCCTCACTACCGTACAATAAAGTTGGCACCAACACCTCATTGTGCTGGCCATTTTGGCTGAGTTAGATATATTCACACTGTTTACTAATTCGGACAGAGCACCGTTCACTTTATTGCCGGCTGCTACCCGTCCCTCCACATCCCTCGACAACGCACTCCCCAGATAAACAATTTTGTTCACTTGTTCTAGACATTTTCCAATTACCCATATATCACACTTTGTCTGTACATCTTCTCTTTCAAACACCAGAACCTTAGTTTTATTCATATTCATATTCAGTCCTTTCACTTCACGTTCTTTTTTATGGACGTAACTAGTGTCTGCAATTCCGCTTCTGATAGTGCTATAAGCACAACATCGTTAGCGTACAATAGGCAATTTACCATTGTACCATCACATAAACCACTCATACTACCTTCCAATGTCTGGAAGCAACTGTCCAAATACAGCACAAATAGCCAGGCAGACATCACGCAGCCTTGTCAGATCAGACGCCTAAACAGACATCAAACCAGGGCGACATGTCACCATCTATCCTTACACAGGCTTTGTAGCATCGATATAATGACCTCGCATTCTGCAGTAAGAGGCCCCCCACGCCATATCCAGGCAGAAGACTCTACAGTTTCTTTCGCATTACTCTATCGAATGCTTTTTCAAGATCCACGAAAGCGCAGAAAACTCTCTGCCCTCTGGCCAGAAACTTCACCACGACACCGCGAAGTGAAAAAAATCTGATCCATACAACCCCTACCGTTCCTAAAACCACCTTGCGCTTCCCACAAATATCTTTCAGAAACTTTTCTTTCATACTTTCAGTCAATACCTTGGTATAGACTTTACTTGCTAAGCTGACCAAAGTGATGGCTCTATAGCATGCACAGTCCAAATGAGAACCTTTCCCTTCATAGAGAGGCACTATGACTGCGGTGCGCCAGTCCTCTGGCAAGTCTCCCTTCTGCCAACAAAGGTTGCGCAGTGCACAGTAGGTATCCCAGACCCTAGAACCACCATACTTGATCATCTCAGCAGTCGCCTCATCATTTCCTACAGCCTTTCCACATTTCGGACTTCTTATCACTTTTTCAATCTCTTTCATAATAATGGCATCCTCCAGTCTCTGACCCGAGTGCGTCAATTCATTAGAATCGCTCTCAGTATCAGAGACGGAGTCGCCACTCTCATACAGTTCTCCATAGTATTTACTCCATCGCCGCAGAACATCTTCTTTATTTGTAAGCAGGTTGTTTTCTTTCGAACGCACTTTATTCACAATTATCTACAAGGTGCCGGACCACTTCGGTACTTACGTACTTCTTAACAAAATAATTTGAAATTTTCCTCGAAGTTGTCCGACATATTGTTTTCATCTAACACCCTACACCTTTCACGCTTCCCTTTCACTAGTGCCTCCGTTTCTGCTTTCTGCAGCTTATATCTGTCTTTCATCAAATTCTTCATACCACAGTCATTTTTAGTGGCAAGGTAGTCTCGCCATGCTTTCTTTTTCTTATACACAGACACTTTCACCTCATCATCCCAACATACATCACGCTTTTTACCTTTCTCAATTTTATTCGTTCCACACACTTCTTTCGCAGCCTCGATCGTACTATCCCTAAGGTTCTGCTAACTTTCTTCAACATTCTCGCTCATCACTTTCAATCTATCAAGCTTACCAGATACTACCCTCTCATGTTCATTCCTGGTGGCTGCGTCTTGCAGTTTCCAGCTCTTGATGCGAAACATCGCTGCAGGTTTGAACGTTACGCGACATCGCCACGCTGAGACGGACTCCTTGTTCTAGTTACCACTAGAAAGCGGTCTGTTCCTACATCGACTTCTCTGTATGCTCTCGTGTCCATAACCTGCTTTTTGAACCGGCTGTCCAACAGAAACAAATCAATCATACTTCCTTCATCCTTCCTTTCCCACGTGTACTGATGAATCCAAAAAGATCCTTTTCCATACACAGTCCTAACGCAATCCTATCAGCATCATTCAATCTCTTATCTCCATACTTACCTAGCACAGACTCAAATCCTGTTCGAACTGTCCTGACCCATCTGTTCATGTCTCCACACACTATAATTCTCTCATTCTCTTCAACCGTCGCTAGAACTTCCCTAACATTCTAAATAGAGGTATAGAAATAGAGGTATCAGTCAGAATTCTCCATCTAGCGCCATCTAGTAAAACTAGACTAAAACTACCAAATAATCTTCATATATATAACAACAGTGAATAATAATGAAATAATTAACAATGAATGAAAAATCAATAGTTAATACGAAGGTTTGAACGTGAATGTTCAAAAGCTCAATATACAAGGCGTTAAATGCAACGCTATCGCTACTTATTAACTCAATACTTGACATAAAAAACTAGTAGTGCTAGACTACACTACTGCAAAGGGCAAAAATTCATATGAAAACATTTTTGTATAGAGTGAAATGACCCTGGTACATACCTATGATACAAATATCTATAATCAAATGAAATTTAACAGCTTTTGAAGTCAGTGCCAAATTAATAAACAAATAAGCAACAACAGAAAGTCTACTAGTTTGGTAGGCTTGACATAGACTTCAGTAATTGTTTTTAATTATATATGTATTGTATTCATGAAGTTATTTATTTGAGTTTGTATTTTGTATTTGAGAAGTTTTGTATTTGAGATTGAGTTGTTTAAATTTTTCTCCAAAAGTTATTCCAATTTTGGAATGAAATACTATCAATGTTACATTTATATACACATAAAAATACCTTTTTTATGATGGGCAGTGTGAGCAATATTAGCAAGCCA
Source organism: Zeuzera pyrina (assembly GCA_907165235.1). Lineage (NCBI taxonomy): Eukaryota > Metazoa > Arthropoda > Insecta > Lepidoptera > Cossidae > Zeuzera > Zeuzera pyrina. The sequence continues at coordinate 16,170,127 of OU015617.1, forward strand.
GGTAAGTCGATGAAGCGGTTCTTGAGCCCAAACACATACACGACGTATCGTACTGCCGCCACCATCACCTTCACACGTCTAAATAATATTTAAACATGTATCACTAACATGAGACAAATACAATACATTTAACAACAAACTGCAGGAAGGAAGACATGCTTTGAGGCATTGGTGGAATAGTTGTAGCCACAACCTTAACGCAAACACAAATGTTCGTTTCAAATAATTCATCAAACAGACCTTTCTGGCTACGGCTTCATGACACTAATATCATAAACTATACAACGGCCGTTTTCCACCTTGTGGTACTATTAACAAGTTATGTGATGACACACCTTACGATAGTCATTATTCAAAATATGCTCGGGTCCACAGACAACCTAGCCTACGAGATTTGAAACAGGAAGACACCGTTGTCTGCCGTCCATTTGCAAAAATGCACATATACGTTCAAACACAAACGCGCGCTCATTTCGTAATAACTACAAAGCAGATACGTGACCTGTGCTAAGCAGTATCGAAAAATATAGAATAAAATACGTAAACGATGCCAAATTGCGCTGTAAAGTGGAGCGTGAAGATATGTATGTATGTATGTATGTAAACACATACGTATATACATATCTTCATGCTGTATCCCTAGGACGGAGGACGTAGGACGGAGTGCTAAGCTTCGCGGTTCTCACATACTTCTTCTTTCGCTTAGTTAAATTTCATCATTCCCTCACACATATTAAAATGAGTAAATAGTGGCGGTAAAATGAAGAACACAAACATAAATAAGTAACACATACAAAACAACTGAAATAAAAATCAATATACTAACTTGGGACTGCAGCAAGGCAACACTGCGATAATATTCAGTGAGTTCATCCCTTATAGCTGCAACTAATCCTTCACCCATCAAACCTAAAAATACAGTAACATGTATATATAAAATACATCTGATCATCTAATCAGATAATCTATAATATATGTACTACTATATAAATCTGTAGTCAGTAGTTAAATTTTTTTATTAAATTTTGTGACATTCGTTTTATGACTCGCTGACTCCAATTCTAACATTTTTAACATTTTTGTCTGTTTGTCCATTTATAACTCAAGAACAGCTTGACAGATCTTAATATAAATAGTAAGAACATGTGAAGCTACTGTCTTATATCGAAAATCTACACCTAAGGGGGTAAAATGAGATGAAACTTTGTATGGGAAATGCTAAATCGCGGAACCGATAATGAAATTTGGCTTGGTGATAGATAGTTTGACATCAGAGAACGGATGTAGGCTACTTTCGTTATCAAAAATCAACTCTTAAGAAAGTGAAAAGGGGGATGAAACTTTGTATGAGAAATGCTACTATGATAAAAACTGGTGCGATGATAGACTTCTTTATCAAAAAGACATAGGCTACTTTTTACGAAAACTCTACCCCTAAGAGGGTGAAAAGGGGGGTGAAACTTTGTATGGAAAATACTACACCTTGGTTATGATAAAATTTAGTGCGATGATAGACTATTTTTATCAAAAAGATAGGCTACTTTATTTTATCAAAAATCTACCCTTAAAGGGGGTGAAAAGAAGATGAAACTTTTAATGGGAAATGCTAAGTCGCTAAACCAATTATGATGGGTACAGAGATAATATGTGCCCGGAGACAAATGTAGGCTTCTTGCCAAATGGAACCTTTTTACATATTTATATTATTTTACATAATAAATCCACATCTACAAGGGCTGCTATTTATGTATCCGGAACTGGCCAGTTACAGAACAATATTAAAAAAGTAATTATAACATTTAAAAATGGAACTCTTTGGCTGAAGAATACAATTTGTTTCATGTAGCTGTCATTTTTTTATCCTTTGTGGCGTCATTTTGAAAATTGCGAGTCTTTATCACCATGGATTTAAGTCGTGAAAATTTTCGTGCTATGATTTATTACGATTTTCGGCGAGGGCTAACTCAAAAACAAGTGCATCGATCAACTCACTTCGACTTTTGGGGACGAAGCACCACCGAAAACTACTGTGTGTCACTGGTTAAGTGAGTTTAATCGTGGGCGGTCTGTGCTCACGAACGAAGTTAAAGAAGGTCGCCCTAAATCGGTTGTTGTACCTCAAAATATTTATGCTGTACGGGAACTAATAATGCAAGATCGTCATGTTACATATCGCAAGATACAGGCGTCTCTGGGCATAAGTATGACGAGTGTCTATAAAATATTACACGAACATTTAGCTGTAAAAAAAATTTGTTCACGTTGGATTCCGCACAACTTGAGAATTGACCAAAAACGGGCTCGTGTCGATTGGTGTGAAAAAATGTTACAAAAGTACAATCAGGGCGCGTCAAAAGCTGTCTATAATATCTACACAGGTGATGAATCTTGGATATATGCGTATGATCCTGAAACTAAACAACAATCAACGGTTTGGGTGTTCCAAGATGAGCCGAACCCAACAAAAGTCATTCGTTCAAAAAGCACTTTGAAGCAAATGGTCGCTTGTTTTTTTAGTATAAATGAACATGTAGCTACAGTGCCACTAGAGGATCGTAAAACGGTTAATTCTGAATGGTACACGACCATTTGTTTGCCAGAAGTCTTTGAAGAAATAAGAAAGAACAACCGACAACGCAGAATCCTTCTTCATCATGACAATGCTAGCTGCCACACATCGGCCGAAACAACTCGGTATTTGGAAGATCAAAAGATCGAATTAACGGGTCATCCGCCGTACAGCCCCGACTTGGCCCCCAACGACTTCTATTTATTCCCAACCGTGAAGAATAAATGACGTGGTCAACGTTTTTCGAGTCGTGAAGAGGCTGTTGATGCGTTCAAAATGTACGTTTTGGAGATACCTCAATCCGAATGGAAAAAGTGCTACGAAAATTGGTTCCAACGCATGCAAAAGTGCATCAGTCATCATGGTGAATATTTTGAAAAGCAATAAAACTATAATAAATGCTATATGTTTGTTTCACTTTGTTATTCCGGATACATAAATAGCAGCCCTCGTACTAACCCAATTCGGGAAAGCCACGGAAAAATTTTCCGCACGATGTCGTGGGTATAGCTAAAAATTATTTATTACGTAAAATGAAAATGATTTTTTGTATGTATGCGGACTGAGCTGAGCTAAGCAAAAATGCAACGCGTCGTCCGCTCGCCCCGCAGTCGCCGCCCGGGTGTTGTATAGAATAGATTGATGCTGTATTTATATTTATTTCTCGGGATTAATAAATCGTTTAAGTAAAATAATGTTTGGACTCAATTACTCTAATAGTGAATATCCCAACAAATGGTAATTTACGTCCGGTTCCATGCATCCCTCCACCGAACTGGACTGCACGGCGTTCAGTTTTCCGAAGCTGCTGATGTACCAGGCTTTTCCAGTTACAAGGCTGCTCGCACATCCTGGCACGGTTTCTCCAAGGATAATGATATCTGCATAGCCACTCCGGACTTTCTTGGGTCCTTGGTTGACCTCGAGACCGTGACCTTGACCCTGGCCGATTCCATGCTCTTCCTCTATTCATATTTCTTCCTCTAATTTCGGTCACTTCCAAACGTAACTACTGCAGCTCCTTGGTCACCTGTCTTAACTGGTCTGATATGTCGTTTGTAGGCATGGCAGATGCAACTGCGGCTACTTCACCTGTGTGTATATTTTCCATAACTTTGACAGCTAATTTTGCTAAATTATCCAATTTCATATCTTGCGTCACTGACAAAACGATCTTCACTTCCGTTAGTAGCCTAGAGATTCAGAGACGTCGTAATGCCTCTTCCGATACCTGCGTGTTAGTGGCTAATGCGGACATCCTTCTCAGAAGCTGTGATGGGCGTTGTGAACCTAGATCCATCTTACTTACGAGCTTGTCAAACTGCTTCTCAGCGCTCTCCTCGAAAGTCGTTAACAGACGTTCTCTGAGGATCATAAATTTGTCATCCGCCGGGGGCGTGTAAATCAAATCGCTTACTTGTTGTAAGGCCTCGCGGCTCATTTTGTGACAACCATATTATATTTCGCAGCATCACCCTGCTTTTCTGGGTCCATCACTGCGTCGAACTGTGCAAACCAAAGTCGTGGCATATCCATCCAAAATTCAGGAATTTTTGAGGCTGATACTAGCTAGATCACCGAATACTCGAGCTGGGTGGAGAAAGAAGTTTACGTACTTGCTGGTTTGGGTTTGCCATTGTAAAAGTCCGTAATGCGACGTAAAAAAATGCCAAAAATTTTTATCCACTAAGTACTGAACCCAAGTAGAGGTGAGAAGTTTAGTATTTGTCGTCGAGGTCACCATTTGTTGGGATATTCACTATTAGAGTAATTGAGTCCAAACATTATTTTACTTAAACGATTTATTAATCCCGAGAAATGAATATAAATACAGTATCAATCTATTCCATACAACACCCGGGCGGCGACTGCGGGGCGAGCGGACGACGCGTTGCATTTTTGCTTAGCTCAGCTCAGTCCCCACAGTATGACCTTCAATCACGTGAAAACTACTGAACGTATCGGTATGGGACTATGGCCATTCAACGCGTTTTAACGGCAACAACGGCATTCAACGGCATACATATAACTAAAAAAAACTTAATATATACCTTGTGGTGAAACCCCTGAAGCAGGGTCGATAAATTCTTTTAACTGGTTGTGTAACACTCCTAGGTGGGTTATTCGTGAATAAAGCATTTGGAGTGGACGTGGAGCTCCTGGCACACCACGTACTCGTACTCCTGTTGCCGCCAACAGCGCATCCCGGACACATGAGCGTTCATTAGCGTAATCTAAAAAAAACTTGAGGTAGGTGATAAAACCAAGGAATAGGAGATCTGTCTATTGGTGAGTATATCTATATATTTCAAATAACTTATTCTCTTGTGGAGATATTTAAAAGAACTACTAACCAATAAATAGAACAAACTAGAAATTTAAAAATGAATAACTTTGGTGAGTCCTAAATATACTTAGTACTAGTAAATTGACAATTTATTTTCTCTACTTTCTTAACTTTACTCATTTATTTCCTATAATATTTTGTTTTTACACTTGTTACAGTACATAGTGGACTAGTTGATTTACATATACTTTTTAAAATTCAATGAAGAAAAATTAATCATTAATACATAAGATTACACATAGTATACATATTGTATATTTACCAGTAGATTGTAAAGCAACAACCATGTTGCTGTTTTGAGATGGCAAGCTTTGATTAGAACCTTGTGGCTTAAGAGCATTGCTGCCCCAGCTTACTGAACCAATTGTACTTTTACTTGCATTGGAAATTATGCCAGTTGCAGATTTCTAAAAAAAAATATTAGGCATGTAATGGTTGAAAATGGAAATTGCTATATAGTTTGGAGTGGTGAAGTCCAAAACTTTATGCCAATCACTAAAAATCAATACCAATGCACTACCACAGGCACTACATTCAGAATGGCCTCAATAACTTGCGAGGGCTTAATGTGGCCAATATAGTATAATTCGAGAAAAATTATTATGTTACAAATTATCAATTACTAGCGATTCGCCACGGTTTCGCACGTGTAGAAATTTTTATGAAAATAAAATACACCCTATGTTACTCACTAATAATGTAGCTTTCTATAGGTGAAACAATTTTTGAAATCGGTCTAGTAGTTTTTGAGTTTATCCATTACAACAACATTATTAAAAAATCTGTTGAAAACTGTAAACATTTATTAAAAAACGGTAAATCTACATTTCTCATTCCTCATTGTATATTACATAATGGCAGTAATAAATAAAACATATATGGACGAATGATTATAAACAATAAAAATAATTTGATCATCAAACTTTAAATCAGATTAACGAAATAAACTTGGACATGAAATGTGATAAAGAATATTCATCAACTATCTCATTATCAATTTGCAAAATCGAAAACTGAGTGAGTAAATGGAATACACAGCAAATGAAATATGAAATAAAAAACTGTAGATTTGGAGGCCTAAACTGTAAACTGGGAAGATTTCTAAAAAATAAATCTACAGTTACAACTGTGGGGTTTTTTTTTTTTGTAAATATAGTGGCAACTACCCGTAGATAATTTTTGCCAACGTCTTGTTTGGATTAGACACTGTGCGGTATGCTAAAAATGATATATAATTTTGGCCAAGTGACGATTCAGTTGAGGACCTAAAAACAGACAACACAAACATTGACAAGAACAACACAAATTAGTTAGTAGATATATTGTGTAATTACGAATACTTAAAATGCAACACAAAGGGGAGTAAAAATAAATAAATTAAAGGTGAATTTTATTTTCAGCAATAAACTGAAAGGATTTCAATAAACGGGGTGTCAATATATATATATAAGAAGGGAGTTGAAATTCGTGGGCAAAGGAATAAAACGGGGAAGAACGCTATATGGGGAATATTTTAGGTTTGACAATTTAAGAAAATAGGGTCAACCGTGCCATCCTCTAGTCCACACTGACACAGGGAGTGATCTCGAACCTGAATTTTAGACAGAAAGACTGGTGAACTAATATGGCCAAGCTGCAGTCGGATAATAGTGGAAGTAATGTGTTTGCTAGCAGAACCGAATTTAAAAAACCAAGGTTTGACAGATACATTTGGTTGAATATTCCCATATTGATGGGGTTGCTCTAAACCCATTAGGCATCAGTCATAGTGTTATGTTTGTTCTGTGGCATTAATTACTAATATTTTATAAATTAGTCATGGATTTGCTTAAAATGCAGTAAGAAATTGAAATTGACCAATCACAATGGTTTTAGAAAGCCATGTGATTTGTTAGTTGGAATGCAATTTAAGTTTTACATTGTATAGCAACGCAGTGCAATGTATATTTGTCTCACTTTGACTATGGTAATTGTCTTGCTATCTTGTTTACACTTCATCCTTTTATTAATGTGCATAAACAAAATGTACGGCTTATGTGTGTGCGTAACTAGTACAATATTTTACTTTGATTTGTACTAACATAACCTATCTACCTATTTTGTATTATAACATCGTTATATGCAGTAGTTAGTCTAATATGCTTCGACATTAACATCTACATACAAACTTGAATTTTATGAGTTTTCTTTGTTGTCTACCCTATTGAAAATATCTGTGCATGTCACTGGTACTCGCCAGTTCATGGTGTCATAATCATATAACAAGATTTATTTGAAATACTGAGTGCTTTACAGTACTTGATAAAACATGTAGTGAAACAAATTATTAACTAATAGTAAAGGATACAGACTAACATCGTCTTTCATCCATTTGGTTATCAAATTTCAATACCAAAATATTTTCATCATACATAATATTGTTACCGAATACATTGTGAATGGATTGCCTAATGAAATCTAATTTAATACCAATCGAAACTTTATAAGTAGCATAAGGAACATGGAAATGCATGGTTGCCTACCTTTTTCTATTCCCTATTACCATTTGACTGGGTATGAACAGGTGAGTTCACACTAGTAATTAATATTTGTATTAAATACTTTCCCTTACAATCCCATTAGTAGATGGCTAAAGGACAATGTTTGTTTAAGTCTTAAGACAATAATTACTATTAAAGATAAACTTACAGTAGTGGCAAGATAGGGTACAGGGAACAGTTGATGAGTAGATTCTGTTTTTTGTGAAGTCTCTGATAAAGCTAGCAACAAAGTCAATACTGAAGCACGTTGCTTTAGAATAAACTGAAAGGAATTAATAATTTAGAAATTTTATTTAACTTATTGTTAGTAGATAAATATTTTTTAACATATATATCTGGATTTATTACAAATTGTGAAGCATTTTACTCACGGTACTTTTTAATTTGGAATAGTATTCATTGAATTTCTCAACATCTTTCGTAGACACATTTGCTAGTTTAGACTGAATCCTCTGGCACAACAATCTCTCATCCTGTACAGCAAGAGTTTTTTCACCAGTAGAGGAAAGATATGAAATTGCAAGTTCATATGCACCATCTATAAATTAAACAATATTACAATATTATTTAAAACTCAACTAATCAGTAAGTAGGTCAGTAAATAAATCAGATAAGCTTTGATTTCCTAAACACATGAAACAATAACTTATACTCTTTGTATATGTATACAACAATTAATTATATATGAAGGACCTCTTTTTATTTTAAAATTTAATATTAATTCCCTTAGATAATCTTGCACGCTCATTTTTTTTAAATTATCAAGCATATATAATTTTCTCTATATTTCAAGAATTTCACATTTTAAAAATGGAATTTTACCTGGCTCCGATGACAATTCTGTACATAATTTCCGAAGTAGTTCAGCAATGTTACTGGATACTGTATCCATTATTAAACCAAAACTTTACTTATGTACAATACGTAGACTGGAAAAATAAACTAACAGTGCTCCAACGCTAAATTGAATTAAGAAAATTAAAAATAAAGTACAAAGCGAAAATGTTAAAAGTTCAATTTTATATACCACAATTATTATGTTCAAAACTTCAAATGTTCAAATGACTTCAAACCAATGACTAAGGAAACTAAAGGACATGGCATGTTGATCTCTAGCAACATTTAGTTATATATATTCTAACACATGACATTCAAACGTAGTGTTGTCTCTTTTTGACTTACGGCTTTTTGCGTGTGTAAGAGAAAACAACAGTACTATTCTCAAAGAATAATTTTTTTATATGACATCATTGTAATGTCAAAACGTGCCGATCCGCCATTTATTGTGACACGCTGACAAGTACATGAAGTGTCAAAACATATCAATAGATTTAATATTTTTTAATGTTTCTGTGAATTTGTGCTGGATATTGGAACTGTTTTGATAAAGGGGAAGCTAGCATGCCACAATAATTTCTAAGTGTAGTGTGTTAGGATGCGGCTCGAAGAAAAGCAATAATCAACGAAATCTATAATTGCACCGGTACGTAAAAGAAATTCATTAATTTAGTCTGATGTCGTATATATTTCCATCGTAATTGCTGTGTTTCTTAGTTTACTGTATTATAGTCATGTATATTTTTAATTATTAGCAGTTTTTATTCATATAATACAGTAAATTACTTCATATCAATTTTTGTTGTTATTGCAGTTAAGGCTGTCCATGTACCTATATTAAAAAGATATCGATAAATATAGGTATCATGTTTATATGTCGTAATTATCTCGTTTCAGATTACCATCATGTATTATTAGAGGAAAAGAGCGGCTTGACGTAATCGGAAAAGAAAATTGAAACCTCTGTAAAAATTACATACGAGTACATGTATATGATATATACATACATATCTTCCCGCTGTATCCCCAACGGGGTATTCATGGTATAGATTTATGTTACTTGCATTTCGAAGCAGCTTACGGTATGATGCATTACCCTCGCAAAGATTATTGGGAATCAGAGAAAATATTTACAGTGGTAATTAATTACTTTTTAATTTCCTGACTATGTAAATCCTCTAATGAGAAAAAGTAACAAGAACAATGGTACGCCATGAAAATACACAAAGAATGGAAAGCAAACCATTTAGACAAGGGACGTTCAGAAATAGATACCATATATGCGGGGAAACTGTCAATGGTATTACAAAACAATGACCTAATAAAGAAACTAAGAACTTTTGACAAGAAGTATAAAATACACATCGGCGAAAGAGACGATTGGGAGACAAGAAAAAATACACAGACACTAATGGGATATACAGATGGGTCCCGCAGAGAGGAGAGTACAAAACTCTCGGGAGTGGGCTTCTATATACCCAAGTTAGAACAAAAAGAAATGAGCGTATCGCTAGGCCTATACACTAGCGTGTTCCAAGCAGAGGTATACGCAGTACTGACATGTGCTCAAAAGATACTAGAAGAAGATAAGAGTGTGTACACAGATGTGGTAATCTACACAGATAGTCAAGCCACTCTAAAGGCGCTGGATAGATCTAGCACCAAATCAGCTTTAGTACTAGAATGCAAAAGAATGTTAAATCGGCTAGCATCCTCAATGGAAGTAACCATTGCCTGGATCCCGGGACACCAAGGGAATGAGAGCAATGAAAAGGCAGACGAACTAGCAAGGGTGGGAGCGAGAAGGAGATTCATCGGACCTGAACCCGTTCTCCCAATATCAGAAAGAATAACAAAGGGAATCATTAAAACCATAACTGGGAAAGAAACATTCAAAGCATGGAAAAATAAAGTAGGCTGCAGGCAGTCAAAGATGTTCCTTAAGGAAATAGATAAAAAGAAGGTACAGAAGATCTTAAGTATGAACAAAACAAACATTAGGACGATCATAGGAATAATAACTGGACACAACTCACTTAATAGGCAAAAGGCTCTAATTAGTAGGGGAAGTGAAAGTGCACAGTGCCCGCACTGTGACAAAGAAGAAACTAGCAAGCACTTCATAGCGGAATGTGTAATGTACTCAAAATTAAGATGGGAGATTTTCGAAAGGGACCTACTTGGGAAGGAAGAACTGAAATCTCTCAGCTACGAGGATATAATAGAATTTTGTAGGCGTACAAGAAGGTTTGATGGGGAGCGTTTTCCAGGCCATCGGTAGACCGTACTCCACGTAGAGAATTGGGTGAAATGGACCAAAAGAGGACTGATCACCCGTCTGGACCTGGCAGACGTCCCTCATTAACAATAATAATAATAATAATAGCTATATTTATTTATTTTGTGAATATGTTATTAATTAAAGACTTAATATACTTAATATAATTATTATTTTACCAACAATAATATCAACAAACAGTTCTATTTTTCAAACCCAGTAAAAATATGTTACTATAGTACATTAGATATGACTAGTCTAACATTGGTCACCCTTGTAGTGCCTAGCAATTTACTATGTATCTTAACTTTAAAAAGATTTATTCCAAAAGCCGGTATGTTGTGGATTTTCTACGCTAGATAATATTATAAACTATAATATTACCTACTTATTTCTTCACAATGTAAAGAAATAAAATTTGTTTGTTTGTATGTACGGGGTAACATCTGGAAGTACTTAACTGAATTTGAGAATTCTTCGACTAATAGAAGTCCACAGTGTTCAATTCCTAATTGAAATGTTATTCCCAATCCCTGTGTGATAAGGCCACTAATTTTTAGTAAAATTAATTATTCTAGTATTTAGTTTATCAAAGTGCTTCAGTACGCCATGGCTATAGATTTAGTCGGTCCGTATGTATGTTTCTCATAGCACTTATTTTAATTTCACCATCACCTTTAGAAGAAGTAACGTTATGCATGTAAAGAAAAGAAAAACATTAAAAGGACCGTGCTGTTCTTCGACTACTGTGACCTATGTTCATTGATCTTCAACATTTTTCAAAGCGCTTCATAAAAATATGGGATTCTTTTAAAAAGCAATTTTATTTCTGTAATAATCATGAACGTACTATTAAGTATTACAAAAAGAGATACTTAAGTAATTTGTTTGTATGTAGGGTTCAAAGTTCCATACAAAAATGATCGAAGGACAGAAAGGGGCTATACTTGATGGTGCCTGTTGTTATCGTTGCTAATAACACCTTAAAATCGCCTTAAGCGCAGATTCTAATTATATGCAGACAGCATCGAAGTACGCTGAATGCTTTTTTCAGTTTGAACAATATTTCAGTACATTTGTATAAATCTATGACACAAAAAAAGCGCTCCCTTTTTCTGAAGATATCATACAAAATGATTTTTATTTCAATACTGATGCTGTAACAAATCTCATTTCAAAAACTGACTTAACATCTACATAGTAGATATTTGGGACATCATTAATTGGCAGCCATTGTTTGCGACACTCGAAGTTTAGGTGGCACGATTATTTTGCACTTGTTTCATGTCCTTTAGTTTCCTTAGTCATTGCTTCAAACTCAAACCACCTTCAAACACAGATTATTTGAGATTAGATCACAGAATTAGAGACCAACACATAATGTCACAGAATACCGTAGACGCAGTTTTGTAAACAAAGAAACATAAAGACTACGAATGCCGTACAATCCGTCTCTTTCACACAAGAAAGAAGTAACTTATGCTCGTGCAACGTAGAAGAAAGTGACAAAGCGACAGATTTTCTATCTATCCCTTAGTGCGTGGCTATTCATCAAGGTCGGCACATCTTTGTGCAAAACAGACATTTCGTTTTGGTTTCATTTATAACGTATGTTTTTAATGTAAAGAATAAGTTTTTCTTTGAAATTTAATCAGTGTGTTACTTTTATATTGTAGACAATTTTACTCACAAAAAGTTTAATGGCCAACAATGGTGCATTGTAGTGTTTTGGGATGCAAAAGTGATAGCTAAATGAAGTAGTCTGATATATCGTTTCATTAGTAAGTAAGCAGCTTTACATTTTTAATTCGTCATTAAATGAATTACCATCATGCTCCTAACACGTAAAATTGAATGAATTCTGTTGTTTTCACATTAAAAATCAATTTAATGACTTTCGTAACCTAAAAATTTATTGTTGTTGGGATCATCAGCTTTTGGCCGCTTTTATAATTTTCTGTTACACGTTTTTATCGCCACGTAATTTCCGTCCACGGTACAATAGGGAAGCATAATGTATGCAGTTGTGTGGAAATACTTTTATATTTCTGTGCACGATATTTTGCCGTGGACGTCCACAATAAAACGGCTCTATTAAATTGTCACGGCAATGTTAAGAGTGTAGTGTGTACACAAAATTCAAAGGGTGAGTCGACAACGAAAGTCAGAGCTCGCAATCATTTACTTTCCATACTTAAAAACTATCTTTACAGGTCATTCCCAATACGATAGTTAGCTCTTTACAAAAAATTCCTATTCCCTATACAAATATATAAATTTATTTTAATTACTTATCTACTATTTACTATTTATTTATTTACTATAACATAATATTCTTTAAGCCGTTACCGTGAATTCATTCAAAGCGCAAGCGAATAAATCTATTTCCTCATGAAGTAAATTAAGAGTGTGTAGTGCTCTCAACACAGGGGCCTCGCGTAGCAGGTTGGTGCGCGTCCGCGGCACCGCCATCAGCCATCATAGCGTGTGGTGTATGAATGTTTGTATTACGTTTTAATTTTTGATTATCTTCAAATACGATGTCGTTACATTTATTGAACTAAGTAGAAATACAATATTGACAATAATGCGAATATTGACAAATTGACAAGAGCTAACACTAGAACTATAAGTATTTTACTTTTAACAGTGAATACTGCCAGTGGATAAGAATTAAGAAATATGTAATACATAATACGTGATAAATGATACATAAGACATAAGACTACGTATTACATATTAAGTAATACGTAATACACAATACAAAGTGAAAAAAGTATGTAAGGACCGTGACGCTTGGCTCTCCGTCCTCTCTGATTACCCCGTTAGAGATACAGCGTGAAGATATGTATGTATGTATGTATGTACAATACATAATATAAAATATAACATAATGTGTACTAAAGAAAAATCACGCAAAAACGGCTGAACGCATTTGAACGAAATTTCATACACAGATAGTTTATAATCTGAATTCCCGTATAGGATTTTTTTTTACAATTATGCGTGGACGAAGTCAATAAATATAACAGACAAAGTCATGTTAAATCACAGCGTCCTTTCTGACACCCTTATCTATGCTATCTGAAACTCAAAGTGATTTCAATTTCCACGATAACATCGTGGAAATTATAAAAGCGTTTCTCTGTACGTACGTCCACGATTTGCCGTCCACGGAAAAAACGCGGGATAAAAACGTGTACGATAAATTATAAAAGCGCCTATTCTTACCATTTTTTCTCATTCTACCTTCAGAGGAAGGGCAAAGAAATCTAAGTTCATACAGCTGACGTCTTCAGTAAGAAACAAATTAGAATTTTCTTCACATTATTTCATTTAAATGTCGACGCTATACATCATACAGAGATAGTGCGACACAAAAGAACGGAAAGTCTTTTTTTCAAACATTTTCTCTTAAAGGGTTGAAAAGTGGGTTGAAATTTGGTGTTGGAAATGCTAAACCGCTGAACCCATTAAAATGTCATTTGGTACAGAGATACGTATCTCATACGTATACGTGGCGGATGCTCCGTAATAGGACGTAACTTTTTCAAGACTTCCAGCAATATGAGTGTCAAATGAAATGCAATAAGAAGGGGAAGGTTTCTGTGTATGTGACATTGTCATAAATCCAGTAGGGCGGATTCTCCGTGGTAGGAAGTAACAAAAAGAAAAAGGCTACTTTTTATGAAAAATCTACGTCTAAAGGAGAGAAAGGGAAACACTAACCCGGAAAAGTCACGGTAACATTTTCCACGCAAACGAAGTCGCGAGTACGGCGATGCGAAATGAATTTATTAATTGTAAAACAGTAAAGTAAGGGATATAAAAAAAAAAAGATAATTGCTTTGTATCACTTTCGAAAATCAATGAAGGAAAGTTTTAAGTCGCTACATAAACAGACAAAGTACCTGCACCAAAAACGGTAGGTAGCTAAGTAATTCAAAATTAGAGCAGAGGTTCAAAGTGTCGTCCTTTGTCTTTTACGCACAACCTCGCCTGTCGAAGAATGGCTGCGTTGCTGCGTTTGGTAGGTATTCACTACTCTACTCACATTCAAGGAAACAACGACATACTATCATGCCTACAGTTAACGATCGACTGATGTGTAGGTAGTGTCATCAAAGAAACCAAAACATAAAAGAAAGCCGGCCGGCGGCTTTTCTTTGACATCATATGACGCACACCTCTAAATAAAGCCGCGCACTGTCGGTTTTTCTTTGACAACATACGATGCACCGCTTAGAAGGAAACTACACCGGTGTATCTTCGAAAGACAAAAGTAGTTGCAATATCTTTGTCTACATTTTCATCTTAGGAGTCCCCAAAAAAAAAAGAGTGAAGTAGCGGTGCGGGTATTTCTATCGTAAGCTAATAAGATACGATAAATATTTTAATCGAAATGAAATGAAAACTATTGTATTCCGAAATTCGATATTGATGCTTTTGATTGATATGAAAGTGAAATGTAAAAATGTCTCAAAGTATCCTGTAATGTAACTTGGATGCCTAATTGATGTGGCTGAGCAAAGAAAGTTCAATTACTTATTTGCATTGTTTATTTTGTTCTTGGTAAACTGTAAAGTTCGTTGCTGATAAAAATCTTCTGGTCTAGTGAACGAAGTTCCATATCAAGCAAACCATTGTATCATATTTTAATTATTATACGGAACCCATGTAGAAAAATAAAAATCTTTGAAAAAATAGTGCCAAATTCTAATTGCCTGGTATTTACAAAGATTAAACTACAGGAGATGGGTCTGTGTGAGACAGCTGGATAATACGCGTTCGTATGGAATAAGTGCGGTATTATTAAAAGCCGAAGCGTAACAATCCGTACCTACTTTAATTTTCATTTTCTAAATGTAATTAAGATAATTTGCCGAAAAAACTTTAATACATCTTTTAGTGTTAGGTGTTCGTTTATTAGCCTTGCAACGCGAAAGACACAGACATAAAATCACATACCCACACTAAAAAAAGTTAAAATAGTTTGTTCAATACAAATAGCACAATTTCATCTTGCACACGAAAGCTTAGGCAGAAATTACTTACAAATGTCCTCAATCTGAAAAAACGTAATCTATGATTTTGAAGTTGATGACCTTGAACTTGATGAACAGCTGATCGCTAGGGATGGGATTGCTTAAAAATTATATCAATTGTTTGTAAAACTTCGATAGTAATTATTTCAGAAATCCTAACAGTGAAAACAAAAATAACCACACTTTTTGCTTCAGTGTTTTTAACATTCTATCGCGCTCAGGCATTATTCGAACTCGTATAACAGCTTGTTTAAGTGACATCATCATAAATCCAATATGGCGGATGCTCCATAATAGGACGTAACTTTCTCAAGACTTTCAGCAATATGAGTGTCAAATGAAATGCAATAAGAGGGAGAAGATTTCTGTGTAAGTGACATCATCATAAATCCAATACGACGAATGCTCTATAATGGGACGTAACTTTTTCAAGGCTTTTAGCAATATGGGCATCAAATGAAATAGAATAAGCAGGGGAAAGTTTCTGTATATGTGACATCATCATAAATTCAATATGGCAGATGCCCCGCAGTAGGACGTAACTTTTTCAAGACTTTCAGCAATATGAGTGTCAAATGAAATGCAATAAGGAGGGGACGGTTTCTGTGTATGTGACATCGTCATAAATCCAATATGGCGGATTCTCCATAGTAGGAAGTAACAAAAAGAAAAAGGCTACTTTTATGAAAAATCTACGTTTAAGAGAGAGAAAGGGAAACACTAACCCGGAAAAGTCACGTTAACATTGTTCACGCAAATGAAATCGCGAGTACGGCTAGCATGTAATAAATTAGTCTACAAAAAAATAGTTAAAATGAATAAAGGCGCATATTTTAGGGTTCCGTAGCCAAATGACAAAAACGGATCGTTGTAATTTCATCCTGGTCCATCTGTGAATCAGCAAGTTACAGCCATGTCACTCGGAGAGTACTGTCACTGTATTATACAGAAGTAGATTAGGTGTATAATATAACCCGCTATACAACGGAGTACTAAAATTTGCAAACGAATAGCTGTCCCTATAAAACTGTTACATAAATGAGTGGGTATATAAATTGTGTGCTCTTTTTTTACGACTTGGGGATGTCGATTTTCTATAAAAACATTCGTTAGATTTCCTTAAGTTAATAATAATACTCATAAAATGACCGAATTTTTCATTTTAATTCAAAGTTGGTACTGAGTGCTGACTAGGGCATGCAAAAACCGATAATTACCGGTTTTTATAGTATTTTACAAAAAGTTGTTTTTTCACATGTAGGTTAACTATACAATTACCTAAAATGAACCACAATATTAAAAATTAAACAATTTTTTGTAGGACGATATATATTTATTTAATCAAAGTAATTACCCCTCGTTGTCTATACATTTTTGCCATCTAATCAAAAGTTCATTTAAACCTTTGCGATAGAACTCTGGGGAACTGGAATCCACAAACTATGGAAGAGCATTTGGTACTGCTTCCTGGGAAGAAAATATTTTCCGTACAAAATATTGTCCAAATCGCGGAAAAATGGTAGTCGGTTGGGGAGTACGGAGGATGGATGACAGATGGTTTCTAACTGCAGGTTCTGTAGTGTTAAAACTGCTTCTCGAGGAGTGTGAGGTCTTGCGTTATCATGGAGCAATAATGGTGAAGATCAATTGACGAGTCGGGGATGTTTTGCTGCGAGTATCGTCATCGTTGTTCAGAGTTCTGCACAGTAGATATTTGCTGTTATTGCTTGACCGGATCGGGGGAAGCTGTAGTGATTTACACCATGAAGTGACAACCAAACAGTTACCATCACCTTTCTATGGGTAAGCTTCGCTTTGAGGCGTTGGTGTGGCGTTTGACCCGGAGTCAGCCATTACGTTGTTTGCTCGCGATTATCGTAAAAAATCCGATTTTCGTCACACGTCGCAATTCGGTCCAAAACCTCTTCATTTCTGTACCGGCTTAACAAGTTCAAGGCAGGCAAGCATCAACGCGCGCTGCTCACTGCAGATCAGTCAAATCATGAGGCGCCCATTTTCCAAGGTTTTTAATTTTACCGATTGGCTGCAAATGGGTCAATATTGTGAGTATGTTAACGTCAAACCATGCCGCTGATTCCTTGGTAAGTTGATACGGATCGGCTTCCAACCATAACCCTTAGTTCAACGTTGTTTCCTTAGTCGCTGCTGGTCTTCCTCGTGTTTCATTCTTCAAGTCGAAGTTTCCACTACTAAAGCGGGTAAACCAAAAACGCACGGTGCGTTCGTTAGCCGTATCTTCTCTCAACACAGCATTGATGTAACTAGCTAGTTTCTGCTACGTTAGTCCCACGTCGGAACTCGTATTCGAAAATTACTCTGGTTTTCACTTTGTCCATCTTCTTAAAAGCTGAATGTAAAAACAATTGAAAGTCCGAACAGTCAAATGTCAAACAGTCAAAAAATTTAAATGTTATAGTTTTCGTGTAAAAAAAGTTACTTTGAAATTTGACACTATGCAGGTTTAATTTGAATTGAAAGTGGACAGTGCGTTAAAACGGCAATTTCATACTTTAATCCCTATTGTATACTGAAAAATAAATATTTAAATATTTAAAAAAAATATAATTTTTTTAAATCAACAATTGTATTTTTGTATTAAATTAAATACAAAATATTGAAATCAACATTTTGGAATTATTATAATCATTAGTTATTTTCTTATACATACATTTTATATTCATATAATATCGTGATCACAAGGTAGGTGGGTAGGTAGTTTTAATTTTATCTAATTTTATTTTAACGTAAAAACAATTTACTGAACTAAAAGTACATAAAAATATGTAAAAAAGTTAGATTTATAGAAAAATAGAATAGAATTTGATACACAAATAATACGAACTATTTACACATTACCTACGCAATGTCATTTTTTCAGTTTTTAGGTTAGTCTTTTTTAACACTTCCCGAATAATCGGTGTTTTATTTCGGAATCAGCTCTAATGATTGGGAAATAATTCTAATATGATTTTATAATTTTTTATCGAATACCGATATTTATCGATTTTTCTTTCGATATTTATCGTTTTTCAAAATGGACCGATTATCGATAAATAACCGATTATCAATTATCGGTTTGCATGCCCTAGTGCTGACCACAGTTGCTCGCTTTTGAAATATTTTTCCATGCCTGGGAGTGGATGCTATTCCTTGTAATGCTTTAGGCCCGGAGTACCCATATTTTGTCAATTTAATTTTTTGTTACAAAATTTTACATCAAGAAAAGCACGTACTACTTGGGTAGTTGGGTACGAATTTGATTTGTATTTTTATTCTAAATTATTGATTTTTTTGTGTTACTATATTAAAATAAAGAATTTTGTTCTTATATACATATAACATTATTTCTATTTTTAAAATAAGCTTATGAAAATAATTCTTTTACTTGTTGGTATATACAATATCTACGAGTACATCACTTTTTCGTCTAGTACGTATCGTTGCCGTGCCGCCCACTTACGTCCCATTCCTATAACCTTGACAGAGGGACTTTTTGGCGGGAACGGGAGAAGTAAGGTTGTCATTTTATTTAGATTTTCTATTTTTTATATTTTTGAGAGTTTTAAAGTACAACAGTGATAGTATATTGTGTTTTAAAGTTCTGTGCAAGTGAAAAGAATGGAGTAGGTACAAATAAACATGTGTAACTGAAGTTTTCGCGCTCTTCCAAGAAGTTCTCTAAAACTTCAGTAAAGTCTATTATCACTTTACTGGAGAAGTTTTAACGTTTTATATAACGATTCTAGTTATATTATTACAATACGTGACATTGGCA
This sequence comes from Zeuzera pyrina, assembly GCA_907165235.1. Taxonomy (NCBI): domain Eukaryota; kingdom Metazoa; phylum Arthropoda; class Insecta; order Lepidoptera; family Cossidae; genus Zeuzera; species Zeuzera pyrina. The sequence goes on from OU015617.1 coordinate 16,189,539, forward strand.
AATGCGCTAATCGCCATGCCATGAAGAAAGAAAGAAGAAGAACCTTGACAGAATAGTTTGCTTAGAAATTCATAAACATTTCATTTCTCTAGGGTAGTTTGTCTGTGGTGCTGAATATCGTCATCAGCGTTATCTACTATCTTTTTGGTAGATTTATTTCTCTTTTCTACTAACTTGCTATATTGTAAGTTACCAATATAAACCATAAATCTATCTATTTAAAAAATTACATTGTACATAAAATTCTATGTAATAATAATATAGTTATTTATGCTTAGTACATCTTTTTGTAATATTTTAAGAATATTTCGATAACTAATTTATAACTTTAGAAAAATAAGCCAAGTTTTGTAAAAAGTCTTTCTTTTATCTGTACATAAGTTTCGTGTGAGAACATAAATATTTTTGACGGAGTTAATAACGCGCATTTATTAACTTTTATTAATCAATATTGTGTCTTTATTTAAATAGCTTTATTTTCATTGTACACCTTTTTTGGCTCCCTTTCAGGTATCATGATAACAGGTTTCAGAAAGGAAACCGAAAGATCAGAAGAAAAATAAAAAAATATGACAACTAGTATACAACTGTAAGCTTTAGTTAATAAAATATTGTATTTATCTTATTTAATGTATGAATAATCTAATAATAAATTAATAAATATTTGATATTGTCACCACTATTTGGTGTCGTGCTTGACTCTATGGATTCCGGAAACTAGTAACAATATTCTCTGTATTTTATGTTAACCTCACACAACAAATAAGGTTAATATGTGTATACACGTTACCATTTAAATCTGCAAAAAAGTGTTTCGTTTGAAAGAATAATAGCGAAAATGAATGAAGTAGATATAAAGTAGAAATAAACAAATGTTTATGAACGGATTTTACTTTAATTCCTAAAAATCTTATAAACTTGAGTTGCCCGCGTCAATATAAATAAAAAGTTTACCCCTTGCTTGGTACAAAAATTAAGCTAGCAACACTTATGCGCGACCAGCCGTGCGATTCTCTAAAGCGAATTAGACGAATTCACTTCTGAATCCACAGTGAGATTGTCAACTGTGGACTGGTATTCTCTAAAGTCGACAGAGATACTAGTCCCGCCTCGATGAGTGCAGCAGCGAGTCATACCATCGTTAATGAATTCTTTGACGTTTCGCTAAATATGACATTCTAATCTAAAAAAGGAAGTTTTATTTAACGTAATTATTTCAGAGAAGTTAAAATACACTAAGATGAAATATCGACTGAGATTTTTACTGTTATAGCAATCCCCGGTAATTCGCTTCTAAGATCACTTCACTTCGCTCCTAAAATGTTTGGTTTAGAGAATTCCATTTGAAGGTCAAGTGAGTTCGAATGCGATGTGGGGTGAATCGTCGAGCGAGTCTCGCTTGGGTGATTCGAGTTTTTACAGAATTGCATGGCTGTTCAATATCTACCAAATAATTATGTATCTATGTAGAACCTGTAGACAAAATCTAGGACTTTAAGAGAAATAAGATTGTCGTTTTATTTTACATTATTGATTCAGAAACGTATATCTCAGAAACTATGAAACCTCTATATAATTTTGGAAGACCTATCTAAAGTAACCCCACGCGCTTATGTTCAATAGGTTTTTTATCTCTCGGTTATATCTATTGATGAAGATCCATCACTAATTTTACTTTTTTTTTAATTTCACTACATCATTGATTACCAGTTCAATGAATACTTACTTACAAACTTCGTCTAAGTATATTAAAATAGTAAATAAAAGTAAATTATAATAGTATATTGTAATAGTCTTCGAAAAAAATGGCTGTGACATATGAACAGCCAGACAGATGGATTGGGCGAACTTATAAGGGTTCCGTTTTTTGCCATTTGGCTACGGAACACTAAAAATAACCATTTTTTCTATGACACTACTATAACAACTACATATTGTACAGAGTATAAGAAATAAATGATTAAGTCTGATCACGATTCAACATCAAATCGCCATAAAAAAAGTTGTTTTCTGTTAAATTTTTTTATACTCTTAGTAAGAAATGCAACTAATGAACAACTGCATGTCGTACTTTGAATCTTGATAGTCTTTTTCTGCTATCTCTAACAACAGCATGACTTGTTTGATGATTTTTTGACATATTTCTTCATTGCAGAACTAAAAATAATGACTTGCAGGAAGTCACGTCAATGTGAACGACTAAACAAGAGAGCATTTCGCGCAAACTGTCATCCCGCGTCCCGCAAGGTATTCGCCTCAGTTTGAGTACAGCTTTATAGGCCACAGAATACGTACTCTAGTATATACTCTTTCTACGGTGTATCGGTTATGGTTACAGTCGTTTACCAAATTTGCTATAAATAAATTAACCTACACTGTACTCATGAAGATTAAATATTTAGATGTGATTGATATCTGTTTAATTATGTTTTGTATATCAATGTATGTCATTTTACAAAATTTAACTTAGTTTGTAATTTTTTAGATGTTTTGGCTGTTGTGTGACTAATTGTAATAGACTTCGTAAATATTAGTTAAGTTTAATCACAGATCTACCATTAGTAGGTATTTCCTTGATGTGACGCAGGTCCGGACCGTGAGTTTAGGGGGCCCTGGGCTAATACTACTTAGGGGCCCACCTAATTACTCAAAGTACAAGAAAAAAATAAGACAATAAAATGTTTTATTTATATTATAATATATTATGCCTTAGTGTTTGTTAAATACAACCGTAAATAAATTGACAAATTATAAAGCAACCTTTCTGCACTTTCCTTTGGCAAATTCTTTAATTTGCTCCTCACATTCTAGGTTCTTAGTTAAATCAACATTTATGGACAAAACGGATAAATGGTTAAGTCGTGAGTTTGACATCGTTGTTCTGTATTTATTCTCTAAATATTCCATCCTGGAAAAGGAGCGCTCGGCTTCACAGCTTGTGATTGGTAAGGTTAAATATGTAACTGTCAGTTCGAAGTACCAACACCTGAACGTAGGCTTGAATTATATGAATTGAATAGGTTTGATTAATCGCAGGATTCGCAGGGCTGCAAATCTTACGATCTGTTTAATTTAATAAAATTATGGATTTTTTCGCATTATCGTCTATTTTTGACTTTGATTTGACTTAGCTGGGGGCCCCTTGAATCCGCGGAGCCCTGGGCTAAAGCCCAAAAAGCCATATGGTAGATCCGGCCCAGATGTGACCCTTGGAAGGACATAATTTTACTGATTTGTGAGATGTGACCACTATAGTCTCTCTCGCTTTGACATCCTTTGTTGTCATACAATAATTATAATTCAATTTTTAAGGCAACATTTTTAGGTAATTTAGTGATAGTAACCTAATAAGTATGTAATAGCCAAATTATCGTATTTGTCAAATATTTAAGCTTCTACGAAGTTTTTAGATGGGTTTACGAGGTTTCTAAAATATAACGGAAATTTTGCGATCATGTCGACAGTTTTGTAATTAAACATGATAGAACCATTGCTTCTTTAAATTACTTTAAATGAGCATCTATAGCACAGTATAGAGTCTACAGAAATAGTATGACAACCAAAACAGAAAAACAATAAAAAAAAACATTTGAAAAATCTTTTCCCTTGCGTATTGTGGTGTTAAGTATTCTTGGGAATCATAACGATTAAAGAAAATGCATATAAACCTTTATTTTTTTAATCAGTTAGGTGTATATTAATTATTTTTAAGTATTATTAGAAGTAAACCCAATTGCAAATTATTTTGAACATCAAATCTACCTCAAGTTTGAAAGGAAAACCTGCACTCAGAAATTTCAATCCGGCTCGACTGGTGAAGGAAACATGGCTCCTTCGGTGCTGCGGGGTCGCGACCATCGATTAAACTTTCTGCGGCCAGGGGTAATGCAGGACAGAAAGTTAAGGCACGTGGTGGGTTTGAAGGAGGGGTTGCGAAGAAAAGGGCTCGGCTTAGCGAGAGTACTTCTCCGAGAGGCCAGCACAAGAAACCACGACTCGATCGCCCGGACCAACCATGTCCTGGGAGTACGCGGGGGCAGCGGGGGCCAACTTATTGGCGGCTATCATTATAGCCCGAACCTGGTTACTGACAGGGCCTCAAGCAAACGAGGTGCGCCAGCTCTCAGAGTCTAAGTTTGTAGACTTAGCCATGTCGCAAGACTTAACTCCAGGGTAGGCTGTGCATCGTTTCAACGGCAAACCCGTGGACGTCGGGGGAGCCTTGCAGCTCTGGTGTGTAGATAACTACACAGTAGAGTAGCTTAAGGCTTGATTTGAGGGCATGACGCTGCCCAGAGGCATTATTCTTACAGTCAAGAGGCCGGCGGACTTACCGTGCAGGGCGCAGGATTATCACTTTAGTCGTACAGTGATAGTAATAGTGATAGTGTCGGTGTCAATAATCGTGACACCTATAGTGAGGGACCAGAGGACCGTACAGACGCCAGCATGCCTGCGACAAGATATAGAGCGAGACAACCTCTCACAGAAGCCGCACAGGAAGACCTAGTGTCCATTCGTCACAAGGAAGCTCCGCGGATGCCCTTAGACGCCGTTCAGAAGCCACCACCACAGCCACAGTCAGAGCCACCGATAGAACCGCCCTGCCGACAGATTGGTCCTGTGCACACATCGCGCCCGCCGTCTCGCGTGACTTCAATCATATCGGATGGAGCGCGACATCTCGCACAGGCCCTCGAAGAAGTAGCAAAGTACCGGCTGGAGTTAGCACTGGCTCATGTGAGGGCGATCGAAGCCGAGGAAACTGACGAGGAGCACTCCAATGGGCAGACAGAAGGGACGCGACGGCGCATAGATGACTGGCTTCGTTTTCAGGACCCAGCGCTATTGGATACGTCAGCAGAGAAACCGGCTGCATCACAGCCGCTGCCACCACCGCTACCCGCGCCCACCAACCATTATATAAAGAAGAATAGTTCGATGGCGAAGCGCGGGGACGACGTAATCGGGCCGCAGTCACCACAGCCGCTGAAACCGCTGCAGCCGCCACTAATAGAATCACAGGCCGCGGACGCATCGACGACGCTGAGACTAACAGAATTAGTTTCTGCCATCGCTTTAGCAGCTGGCACCGCACAGCCACTGAAGACACTAAAGTATATAGGTGAGCTGGCGATATTTAATGGATGCTACAGTGAGCGGCTTCCCTTTAAAGCATTGTACAGAGACACCTCGGAGTTTGTCTCTAACGTAAAGAAAACGCTGCACATCTTCAAAATAGCCTACGAGCGAAAGTCAGAGAAGCGGTACATAGCTTGTTTGTAGCCGGTGATTGATCTTCAAAAATTTTGAAGACCTCAGAAACTCGCTTTGGTCGCTCTGATTCGATAGTCCTCGCCGAGTTGAACAAACTTCGAAGCCTACAACGCCTGACACTCTCTGAGGGACATCTGTGTATTCGCCAACAGAGTGAAAAATAGTGCGGCTAGTCTCCGGGTACTCGGGAAACCGCATTACTCGTATAACACGGAGATAGTGAAGTGTATAGTGGTTACCGCCTGTGTTACGATATAGGTGGTACGAATTCGAGTCAGAGATAGAAGAAGATAGATAGAATACCTCAATTGGTCCAGAGCTATCCTTCCTACTGAGCTATCACGATTGCCATGTTCTGCTTCGCACGTACTCTAACGCTGATCATCCATCAAGCTGTTCACCACCTACTAACTTAATGAGCACTATGACTATCTATATGGAGCCACTATTATTAGACACCGCCTCCATTGGCGTATTAACATTTCTTTGCGCTATTCAAGCTAAGGCCTTGCGTACTAGTCTCACACTACCGCCATTCCCCGGCGTGATTACATTTCTTAGCGCTGTGGATTGACAACTTCCCACCTGGGCCATTTGCAACAGAGGACACATCTTTTGGACCCGTCTGACATTATTTATTCATATATATAAATAGCCGGCTTTGACTAGTCAATTATCACAACGGGATGGGTCAGATCCCAACACAGCATTATTAGCTGTATAGCATAGGTACCATTCATTGATGGATCAGAGAATACCTCTTGTACTCCCCTCGATATTGGTCAGATATCAATCTCATCAACATACGATTACTGCACTTATACATTAGGATACTTAAACTAACACTTATATTAATTATATTATATTTTACACTTATAGAAGTTAGGTCATTTTAGTACTACACACAAACTTAGGTAAATACTTAGCTCAGAACAAGTATGACTTTAAGGGACTTAGGTACTCAGCCTAGGTACTTAGCTCCCATTGATGTTAGCAGGTCAGACGCCGCACCATAAATGTGCGCGCTCACTTATCACATTCAAAAGTTAAAGAATGCGTTTAATTTCTTACCAGAGAGAATTCATAGAAGTTGCCAGATCATCTTGTAGTGTTGCTATGTACAAATATTTACATTTCGCGAGACGTCGCGACAACCGGAAATGGTCAGCGAATTAAAATTAACAACGGAAATAAAAAAGAAACAATGAGGACGACCCGGTGTGGAAAACTACATGGCGATTAGTAAGGAAAGGGAAACGTACACAGCACCGCCCGAATTATCTGCGCGTCCTTTGGACGGCGAGTATTTACAGCGCGTCCAATCACTGTGGGTTTGCGCTATACAAGAAGCATCGTTCGCCGCTGAGATATTCGCTTTACGGACCGATAGTCAACTCCCACGAAATAGTCGATTAAAACAAATAGCAGTCTGACTAGAGGAACATAGCGTTATTCGACTAAAGACGCGCATAGAAGCCACTGCCGATGTCAGCGTAGATGTGAAATCGCGCACCATACTTGACGGGTATCACAGATATATACATGTCTGTACGGAATCAATGGTAAACGAGGTACGGCAGCACTATTACGTTCTTAGATAAGTCCCGTCACAAAGGGGATATTAAAAACTTGTTTAAAGTGACGAATTTGAAACTCGTACTGATCGTAGATCGTCCTCCAGCTAGACTAGCTCATCATAGACGACCGTTCACGTACGTCGGAATGGATTACTGCGGACCTATATTAGTTACCGTGGGTGGTGTGGGGTACATTTAGATATAGCGGCGAGTCTGTCCACTGGATTCAGCAGTAATGGCGTTGAAGAGAATGATAGTGAGACGAGGGTGCTCTACAGGAATTTACTCCGACAACAGGACTAATTGTCAGGGGGCCGATAGAGAGTTTCGTGAGGCAATGAAACACGAAGCGGAGAAACGAGTCATCTCGTGGAGATACATATTGCCCCCCGCTTCATTCATGGGGGAGCCTGGGAGCACCTAGTTAGATTCGTGAAGACGGCGCTCAACAGCGTGCTACACAAGAAGCACCCGCACGAAGAAGTTCTAGCCACCTTGCTGTGCGAGGCTGAATATACAGTCAATAGTCGGCGTCTCACATATATTTCAATAGATGCGGAGGATGGCGAATCGCTGACTCCTAACTACTTTCTTCTCGAAGGATCTGCTAAAGTTCCCGTACCAGGGAGCTTTACCGAACGAGACCTGGACTGCAGACAACACTGCTCAACGCTGTCCTGCTCGATCTACAAAACCGGCAGGAGCCCCACGGCCGAGGGCCGGCTCTCAGAGTAAGCGACCTAGTACTGGTCGTCGATCCCAACCTGCCCCGCAACATTTGACCTCGCGGGCGGGTCATCGCGGTGTATCCCGGCTGCAACAGCATCGTGCGCATCGCAGATGTTCAGACGAGAGGCGGCGTGCTGCGACGGGCCACCAAGCGACTGGTGGTCCTGACGATGGAGCTGCAGGCATCAGACGTCGCTCAGACGGGCGATGATGCAGCGCCAAAGATCGGCTCTGCACGGCGGGAGTGTTCGCGACGTGTATAAATACTGAGTGAAGTGCACATTGCAATGTTAGTGCGTGTGAAGTGTAAATAGACACATAGGGATAAATAGATTATAGTATAAGAATGTAATAGATATAGATAAAAGATTAAATAAAGAGAGCCAACACACATACACCACAGTTACTCACCCACACGCTGAATTCCCTTGCTCAACAGGCGAGTAATCAGAAGTGTCCGCAACGCGGAGTGCCCGCCCAAACAGAGATAGATATAGTAATTAGGAAAGAATAGAACGACCGGCTGAGCGACCCGAATCGATATAGCTACAGTAGCTAGATAGTGAACTCATACATGTTCAGGAGGTGCTAAAGTAAAACGGATATAGAGGAAACACACGACATTCGCGGAGAAGGGAGCGTCGCCCCGAGGTCGGCAGAGTGCCAGCATTCCTACAGTATATGAAAGGAGTAACGGGCAAAGTCGGAACAGCACTAAAGAAGTACTGCATTAAGACTGTTTACTAAAGAAATACTCCATTAAGAATGGTAAATCGCCTGTGTACTCCGAAGGATGTCATTCTCTTCCATACACTTGGTGTCTACAAGGTGGATTGCAGCTGTGGTAGTTACTACATCGGACAGACGAAAAGAACAATAACAGAACGAGTCAGAGAACATATTACAGTTGTCAGAAAACGACAGACAAATAGGTCAGCCATTGCCGAGCACTTGCTGGAGTTAGAACCCAATCACTGAATTGAATTGCATCAGCCACAGGTCCTTTCCACCGATCGACACTATTATTCCAGAATAGCACGAGAGGCGGTTGAATTCAAGAAATACCATAATTTCAACCGGGAACATGAATACCGCTTATCAACATCATGGAAACCTGTCATCAGTGAATGTGTCCGGAGCTGGAAAACCGGACGTTGCCAGTGTGTAGATGCCGTTAGTGTAGTGTGTCGAAGTATCGAGTGACAATAATAAAAATTAAAAAATGCGTTGAATGAGTGTAGGTAGTTGTAAGAAACCGCACACTACGGAGATGACATTCATCCTCATCAGCCTGCCCGTGGCCACGATCGGTGCAATCTGGTCGAAACGTCGGGATAAAATAGGTAATTACCCTTCAAGTATAAACGCGACATAGACCCGTAATTAAATGTTATAAGAGGTGTACAAGTCGTGAAAGTTTAAAAACATTAAAAATTAGCCTGTATGGCTATCTTTGTATGCATGAGGATAACACCGACGGCAGTACTGGAAAGTTTTTAAACACTGCCGTTGCATATATACACAGTAGGAGGCAACTGTAGCAGCGATTATACTTAAAAGTTTGAATCTCTGGAAAAACATAAAAATGCCATATGCAGCCATTCTTAGCACAGCAGTTGAAAAACAACCACTTATAGAGGCAATAAATGATAGGATTCTGATAATTTACAACTTTGATAAGAAATACAGAATTCAGCTCCAAGAAGAAGAGAGGGTCACCTCTATCAGAGAACTACAGATCTTTAAAAATGGCTCTAAAACGGAGTCAGGTACTGGAGCTGCCGTATTCTCAGATGACTTAAACATTCAAGACTACAGGCCGCTTGGAATACACAACACGGTGTTTCAAGCGAAATGCATGGGTATGATTCTAGCACCGAGTCCCATAATTGTCAGAGATGTTAAAGTACACAATGTTCGAATAAATTCTGAAATTATGGCAGTTTTACAGGCCTTGAGAAGTACGAGTAATAAGATTACTTCTAGCTTAATATACGAATGTTATCAATTATTGGCGAGAGTATGATTGCACAACTTCGTAACTCTCCAATGGATCAAAGGACACAGCTTATCACGCGGAAATGACGCAGCTGACGAATTAGCTAGGACAGGATCAGCTTAAATGTAGTTGGTCCAGAACCCATAGCACCGTTACCTTATGGATGGTTACGCACACAAGTGCGTAAACAAGCGAAAATAGAACTTGATATGTACTGGTTTAATATCAGCGAATGTAGACAGGCCAGAGAAACCTTACCTAAGATAAACCCTCGGCTCTCGCGCTGTCTACTTGGCTTAATGAGAGCTAAACTCTGTATTGTCACTGATGCTATGACTGGAAATGGTCCATATAACAAACATCTTTTTAACATGAGTGTTACTAATAGTCCACTTTGGAGAGGGTGTTTGGAACAGAAGAAACAGCCACCCATATTTTGCTGGAATGTGAAGCGGTGGCAACCTACCGGGCGAAACATTTTGGCATGCTAAGATCGCTTCCTGAGGCCTTCACTAATATAAAGAAAGTGTAGACTTCTTGGAGTAGCTAGGACGGTAGGAGTAGTCAATCCTATGGACACACGCAAAATAGGCACTATGGACGTCGGTTTGCGAAACAAGCCCGTTATCAACTATCAAGTGTCAAGTAAGTAGTGTAGCCTAGCATAGTTAGATGTCATCACTAGTTTTTAATGTTCGTCCTTTAATTTAGACGTAGTGATAGTTCAGTTGCATTCAACTTAATGAGTACTTTATTAATAGTCATTTGGTCCTCAAAAAAGAGATTACCTGGAAAGTTTTCCGAGTTTCAAAAATTGGTGATTTTATAGAATTCGATGTGCTCTTTCCGAATTTCCACTTTGCCGCTCGCGCTGCCATATTAAAAAATAGCGCCTAAAAACAATATTTTTACAATATCTCCTTTCTGACTCATTGTACGATAAAAACAGTTATTAATAAATTAAACTAGAAAAAGTTTACTATAATTTATGTAACAATCTTTTTTTTGTCTTTAAGTAAAACTACCAAATTACTGTTCTTAGTGTAGTATAATTGAACTTTGTTTAACCAATTTCAAACCTTGATGTTAGAAGTATCGAATTTTGCAATTTACATTATTTCATTAATATTACTCGAATAAAATTTTATGTATTTTTGTTGTCTAAACTATATAACATGAAGATTACTTGCGCCACATCATTATAAAAAAAAACATGAATACTTTTGCGTTTTAGTCTAGTTCTGATAGTTGGCATTAGATTGAGAATTTCGACCGATACCTCATACCTTTGTTTCCCTATTTTTGTAATGTACTCTGTGGCTTATTGCTGATGATGTCACATTTGTGTCGCAGACTGTGTATATGTTATTTATAATTTTAAAATATCAGAGAATTCTTTATTGTAAAATTAAATGTTGTCATCAAACTGAATAAAAATGAGCTTTACAAGTGACGAAGTGAATTTTCTTGTTTACCGGTATTTACAAGAATCAGGTACAGTACGGTTCAATGAACTATCAGATACTATCACATAAAATTTGTAGTTTTTGCATAAATTTTTTTGTAGGTTTTCATCATTCGGCGTATACTTTTGGTATTGAATCTCATATATCTCAAAGTAACATCAATGGAGCCCTAGTGCCGCCAGCGGCGTTATTGAATATATTACAAAAAGGTTTACAATACACAGAAGCTGAAATAACAATAGGTGAAGATGGTATGTATTTAACTGTATTTTACGATTTATGTAGTTGTTTGTGTAGTTCTATAGTGTTTGCCTATGTATTTAAATATCTTTTAGGTACCGAAACTCGACTCACTGAAAGTCTTAGTTTGATTGATGCTGTCACACCTGACATAGTAGCTGCTCGTCAAAATGCTCATAACGCCCAGAAGCAAGCCATTAAACCGGAGCCTGGTTCTGGCGGAGAACAGAATGGTGTTGATGTATGTATTGCTTTGTCTATATTACTATTTGTGGTCATAAAATATTATTATATGAAAATTACTTTTAGAGTTGTAAATTGATCTAAAATGTGTCATGAATAACAAATTCTCCTACTGATTATTTGGGGCTCCTCATCTTTAATAAGTTTTATAAATGCTGATTTTAATTATTAGCATGAGAAGTGAGCAAAGAAAAGTTGGCCATATATTTTGTTTTAGCAATGTTACAACCTAAACAGATGTTCTCGATCGATGTTCTTATTAATTGAGAATATTATAAAGTAATTGTAGCACAGCATTAAGGAGCATTCACATCTATTCATATCTAGCAGCTGGCCCATGTTTGCACAGAAACACTACACAGGTGTCCATTGTATGAGAATATGCCTATAGAAAATGTAGTAATGATATGTTTTACATCTGCGCCGGTGTCTGCTGGATATACTATATGACTATAGATATGAATGCTTCTTTATGGTTATTAATACAAAGTAAGAGGAGGTTTCCTGTAAAAAATAATATGTCAGTCTGCAGGGGTGTTTACATAATTTTACTGTTTAATACCTGATGACCAATACATCCTAAAACTGGAAATACTTAGAATCACTAATTATGTCCAGTTTTGAGTATGTATTGGTTTAATCAAACGAAAATTAATCAATTTTAGTAACTTATGAATATGATTAACAAATTTATGACAAACTAAACTTATTTGCAATTAGCTGTACCTGCAATTTCTTATGGAAAATTTTTATGTAACTTCTCCGGGTTACACGGGATACCCATATTGTTGGAGGTCTTAAAAAAGTTACTTCCTATTGCGTAGCATCCACCATATTAGATTTATAATGATGTCACTATATACAAAAACCATGTGGCATTTTTTGAAAAACAAACTAGCCTACATTTGTGTTCAGACATATACGGGGTGGCCCAGAAAGACCGAAGTGGTGTGAATTGCTTATAACTTTTTATTTAAGAGATATTTTTTTAATTTTTTTTTTTTAAATACATTAAATTTATGGGGAATATTTTTGGATTAGTTATTAAAAATGATATCCCGCAAGTGGTGGCCATATTCTGCTTCGCACAAATGTGCTCTTTCCAACACATTTTCCATGACCTTTCGCAAAACTTCCGGTGGTATGTTGTTAATTTCTTCTCGAATATTGGTTTTTAACTCCTCAATAGTCCTAGGCTTATTAACATAAACTTTTCCTTTTAAATAGCCCCAAAGAAAACAGTCTGGAGCGGTTAAATCCGGGGAACGCGGAGGCCAATTAAAATTGCTGTTACGAGAAATTATTCTTTCACCAAAGATGTCGCGTAAAAGAGTCATTGTGGCCCTCGCAGTGTGCGCTGTGGCTCCATCCTGTTGGAACCATATTTGCGGATGGTTTTCCACGGCTGGCCTTACAAAATTTTGCAACATGGCCCGATATCGATCACCATTGACGGAAATGGCGACACCTTGTTCATTTTCAAAAAAAAATGGGCCAATGATCCTTTCTGAAGAAACACCGCACCAAACGGTACACTTAACTGGGTGCAATTGTCGTTGATGAAGTACTCTCGGGTTTTCCGTAGCCCATATCCTACAGTTTTGCTTGTTAACGAACCCATTTAATTGAAAATGGGCTTCGTCACTCATTATTAAGTTATGAATAAAATTTGGATTCTCTTGTGCTTTTTGCTGGAAATAAATTGCATAGTCAAGTCGTTGCTGGTAATCTGTTGGTTTCAATTCTTGGACAAGTTGAATTTTGTATGGAAACAATCCTATGGTGTGCAAAATTCGCTGCAGCGACGTTCTTGAGAGGCCCAGTTGTGACGAACGTCTCCTGGTTGACGTTTCTGGATCCTCCCGAATACTCTCCTGTACCACTTGAATATTGTCAGCCGTGTGGACAGTTCGGTGTCTGCCGGGACCAGGAAGGTTCCTTACTGCTCCTTGTTCTCGAAAATTTGCAACCAGACGGTTTATTGTTGACTGAGAGGGTGCAACCCGCACATTAAATTGACGACGGTATGCACGCTGAGTCAACACAATGGACCGTTGATTTGAAAAGTAAATTTCAACAATTTGGGCACGTTGTTCAATTGTGTATTGCTCCATTATAAATTATCCAAGTCTTCTTTACAAAATACTGAAAAGAAAAGAAAAAAAAAATTATAATAAAAAAGTTATAAGGAATTCACACCACTTCGGTCTTTCTGGGCCACCCTGTATTATGTACTATCTCTATACCTTTCATCCTAGGTAATTGATTCAGCGGTTTTAGCATTTTCGATATAAAGTTTCATCCCTCTTTTCACCCCTTTAATGGGTACATTTTTGACAAAAAAGTAGCTTATTTTTTTTATAGAAAAAGACTGTCTTTTTACCAAATTTTATCTTAATCGGTTTAGCAATTCCCGTACATACTTTCATCCCCCTTTTTACCCATTTAGGGGTAGATTTTTGAAAAAAAAAGTCATGTCCGTCCCCTGGTGTCAAACTAATTCCTTGCCAAATTTAGTTAAAATCCACCCACGGTTTAGCCATGAAAACGTACCAGAGGGACAGACAGACTACCTTTCGCTTTTATAATAATAGTATGGATTAATACTTATTCATTTTTTAGTAACTACGTTCACTGGGTAACATAATAGATTTATTTCATAAAAATCCATAAATTTTAAATTCATTATAAATAAAAGTTCAGTAAAATATTTTGTAATTAGCTTTAATTGTTAACAAAATAAGTGAATTAATAAATAATTAAAAAATTAAAGGTCATGGTAAGGTCACAGTATTAATGTTTTAGGTTGGTTGGTTGTATGGTTCTTATTACTTTTTAGTTTCTATAAAATCTTTCAGGTATCTTAATAGTTATTGATTATGTTAAATATATTTTAAATATAAATATGTCGTTGGTATCAAGTTCTTTCTATTTATTGCTTGTATCCAAAGCAGATTCAGTTTTGTTCGTTGGAAAAGTGAAAAGTTTTAATGTAATAAATAAAAATTATATGCAACAAAAAAATATATTAGTACTTAGTATTATTAATACGCCTGAGTGCGGTTCTGATAATGCCAATTGTGGCAAGTAACTTCTATTTTTCAACAGATCTCATATTTTAACAGATCTCATTAACTAGGTATTGATATAACTCTTACATAAATTTTAGTAATGTCATAAATGAAATGAAAATTATGCAACGTTAGCAATAAATTGGTAGTAAAGTTTGGAGACATCTGTATCTAAAATGCTGTTTCAAGATGCATTTATGTTGACATCTGTTGATGGATATTAGAAAACAATTAACAAGGAAAGTTAATCCTCACTGTGTTATTGGCGGAAGCGGCAAGATCGCCACAAAAGAAGAATAATGAAGGAAACTTTCTAGAACGTTTTATATAAAATTGTGTAAATAGTTACCTACTTAAAGGAGAAATGTTAAATTTTTTGAAGTATTACATCATCAGTCTGAACGTAATTTGTAACCTAACCTACCACAGAGCACTTAATTTTTAATTACAGTCACTGAAAATTTTTTTTATTGACAAGTTATATGCGCTGCTGTCGGAATTAAACTGACATATGTCCAGCCAATATACCCCTTATTTTCAATCGTTGTTAATCATGGTGATGCTTGAGTCAATATCATTACGCCATCTCGTCTTTGTTTTTGCTCCATGGTTATTAACAACTAAGTCTTCTACAGGGTACTACATGCAATGCTACTACAGTATCTGGTGGAGCAGCCACACCAAGTGCTCCTGAAAATATGGATGTTGACCAATCTATTGAAATACCTGCTAGCAAAGCAACAGTACTGAGAGGACATGAGTCTGAAGTGTTTATATGTGCATGGAACCCAAGCACAGACCTCTTGGCCAGCGGGTCTGGTGACAGCACTGCTAGGTAATAAATCCTCTTATTTAGAATTAATGTAAGAGATATTATAAATAGAAAAATAATATTTATTGCTAAAAATGCACATATTTATATTTGTATGTTTTAGGAACACAAATATATACAAATTCTATAATTATAAATATACATATAATTTTCATTTTTTATATATATTTTTATATACATGAATAACACATGAAAAAAATGTATGTAATGTGTAGTACATTTAAATATGTGGCGATTCTTTTAATTTTTATTTATTAAGATTTATACATTTTATGTAAGATTAATATATTATTAACATTATATGTCCTCAGTGGCAGCTCTAGCAAATTTTTCCGTTGGTGTGAGATCTTATTTTGGCAACCTTCTAAATATGTAGTTACCATAGTTTTAGGAAATATAGCCACTGGAAATAACGTAAATTTTTGGAGTTCTCCCCAAAAAGCTGATGTTGACTTTTTACAAGAGTGGGACAAGATAAAATTGGCCCTCAATTTTGATTATCTAATTTTTTTCGCTTCCGTCATCGCGCATTTTTATTTTTCAGACGTAATAAAATGATTACAGCATAATTTTTTAATTTTGATTATGCTTGAAAAGAGGGCAGCTAAATTAGTATTAACAAACAAAAAAAAACTTGTTATATCTAAGTAATTAGGTTGTTTGGTGATTGAGTGCATGCATTTGAAAACTCTTTTTAATTATTTTAAATAATATGTAAACAGCGAGCTGGGTTGTTATAGAATTATTTTTGGCGAAGAAAGTTAAGCAGTATTGAAATGCTTGGGTTTTAATTTATGCCTTGACTATCTTACATTTTCGATGTCTTCTTTTATGATGGCGCCCAGTGCGGTCGCACCATTCTCTAGGGCCACCAGCGCTCATACACGTAAGACCACCCTAGGGCCGCTACTGTTTGTCATGTATATTTCGTACATATAGTAATAAAATAATTGTATATATCTACGTACGTATATATATGTATGTATAAAATAATTTATTATTTTATATATATACTACATTTATATATTTATTTTATTACTATATGCTAATATAACACTTGTCTAACAATAAGTCATTTTACAATTATTGTTATTAAAATGTTAGTTTATCTTTCGGACTGACGTCGCATATTTTTTTATGTCTTGTACATAACTAACTTTTTTTTTCAGAATATGGGACATGTCAGATAACCCAGCTACGACACCCAACCAGCTAGTGCTTAGGCATTGTATTCAGAAAGGTGGAGCTGAAGTTCCAAGTAACAAAGATGTTACTTCTTTGGATTGGAATGTAATGTGTTCAATTATTATATTAGGGGCCATTCAACTACATAAGCAAAATTTTAATAATTTTAAACCCCCCATCCGTGCCAGTATAATAAACAAAGCTCTTACTCCCTCATACACTTCGTGACCAATTCATATATTATTATATACCCACATTTCGTCAAATATTAATGGTAATTCATATAAATTCATTCATAAGAAAATATTGCTATTAATTTACTTGAATTAATAATTTACTTTCTATTTATTTTACTTTAAAAATATGAGATACTTCTTTATGAATTATAATAATGGTAACTTATTGTGCAAATTACAATGGAACAAGCACTACAAAAAAAAATTTGTAATACCGTAAAATGTTTTAACTATTGGTACCTTAAATAACAGATTAGTTAAAATGTTTTCCTATCAAGGCAGAAGACAAAGATATTATAAAACACTTATTACTCTGTCAATAGCTTGTTTGCTGACGTAATCACCATTTAACCAATGCTGCTCTAGTTGCCATTAAAAATAAGCAAAGCGAAATCCTTATCCCTCATGCCCTTTGATGCTTACCTAATAATTAAACGGTCCCTTAAACTTGATTATTATTTTTATTTTGATATAGTACATACTATATTAATTAGGTATATAATTTTCAGTGTGATGGAAATTTATTAGCTACAGGCTCCTATGATGGTTATGCTCGTATTTGGACCACTGATGGAACCCTAGCATCTACATTGGGACAGCACAAAGGACCCATTTTTGCATTGAAGTGGAATAAACGTGGAAATTATATTTTAAGTGCAGGGGTTTGTAAAAAATTCCATAACATTATTACATACATTTATTATAACATTTTTCTATAAATGTTATTTACACATTTAATTTTGTGACTGAGTAGCTAAGTAGCAACATGTTCATACCTAAGTGAGTACAATAAATACTTAGTGTAGTTCACATCAGGGATGTTGTGGATGCCGAATTTTTTAAATTCCGCGGATGTGAGTACAGGTGATAATTTTTGTAAGACGTATTTAATTTAGTTATGTGTATAAATGAAAGCGATAAAAGATGGTGATTTTTAATAATCTTTGCAATAAAGCTTTAATAGACAAATTTTAAAATTTGTGCTTTATATTTAACTAGCGACCCGCCCTAGCTTCGCACAGGTAGGAATTTTTTTGAAAATAAATATGGACCATGTTACTCGCCGATAATGTAGCTTTCTATAGATGAAAAAAATTTTTAAATCGGTTTAGTAGTTTTTGAGTTTATCCATTACATACAAACAAATTAAGTTTACCTCTTAATATTATTAGTATAGATATGTATATAAGTATTAATTAATATTAGTGGTATAGATACAGAGCAATATCGCTGCCTGTTTAAGGCGACGCATTGATAAACAATAATTTAATCTAAAATAGACCTTCTGTTCTATGCAAACGCGCGCGCGCTAGCTTACGAAAAATACGAAAAAACAGTTATTTTCCTTTAAATTACAAACTATAATTAATTTTGAAAAATCATATTGTCATTTTGAAGTGTGTGTTTAGATTCTTCTACATAAAAAAATTAGAGGCTTTGATCGGTCCGTAAAAAGCAAATCTCTGTTTCAAAAGAGGTTTCTTTAATTTTTTTTTTATGTTATAAAAGTTAACCAACCGTGTAATGCTATTGTCACAATAAAGTCAGTGAATTGAAAACTATGGTTACCAAATATCACGTTCATATGGTTCGTAATTGCTTGGAAAAATTGAAATCCCCGACATCAAAATTTCCAATGCGTCGTCTTAAGCTTGTTTCATAAATTAATCCTAAATAAATCCGAATTAAAATAGGAAGTAGTCCAAATGACACTTTATGTCAGGTGGTGGCGTTGTAGATACACTTGTTGAATAGATGATCAATTATTCATAAACAACAATTATAAAATAAATAAAAAACATCCATAATATGATAGTGTTTAAATACATAATTTATTTGCAATTAAAAATGTTAAACATACGTTTCAACTCGTCATCTGCATGACAAGAGACTGAAATCAAAATTCATGCTACTCGCTGTAAATATATAATGTAATAAAAGCTCCGCGTTGATTATTTTTATAGACGAAGATGCTAAAATTAATGGGAAGTACCGCGAATGCGTATGTGAATATCTGCAACAACTTAAGTTCACACCCACAGCCTAATGTTGGAATCATGTTATTATTTTATTAAGAAAAATTTTTTTTTATTTATACACTATTTAAATAAAAGAAAACAATATGACGTTTTCTTATTTTTAGGTTGACAAGACTACTATTATATGGGATGCAGCTTCTGGACAATGTACTCAACAATTCTCTTTCCATTCAGCTCCAGCGTTAGATGTAGACTGGCAAACGAATACTTCTTTTGCATCATGTTCAACTGATCAGTGTATTCATGTTTGCCGTTTACATCATGACAAACCTATCAAAAGCTTCCAAGGACATACAGTAAGTGATACTTTAACTGCTGTTTCTAATTTTAGTACCTGGGCGGACGGGGCTTTGCTCGGTGTTTCACAAAAAAAAATCAAAAAAAACTTGATCACATTGCAGAATTCAAACTCGCGCATTTCAGCATGGTAATCCTACGCTCTAGCCACTATGCTATTGATAAGGTTAACTCTGTTGCAAATTAGAAGAGTTTAGAAGTTTTAAGTGTGTGAAAACAGAGAAAACGAATTTTCTCCGAATTGAGACCCTAGGCTAAATCGATTTTTCACCACTGTAAAGCTCTATATTGTAAATTTCATATAAATCGCTAGAACCGTTTTCAAGAACGCGATTATAAACATACAAATATTGTTAACAATACAATTCTTTTAAATAACATAGTATCTGAAAATAAAGGAAGTTCTTGAAATTTAACATTAACTTCATTGTTCACGAAAATCAATAATAGACTTTTCTGCGTGATTTTTTGCCATTGTTTTTATAAATAACTCCAGAGCTAGACGCCGTGTCCGAGCAGATACATACGACAAACATTTATTGTTAGATAAGCTAGGCTGATCGATCACCATTTCGTTAGAAAACAGCACCCACGCATCTACATTTTATTTGATTTTATTTGCCTCACTTCGTAGTACCGGAGATGCTGTCTGAAGTTACGAAATCTATGTTTTTATAATTATGTTTCATTTTAATTCCTTATTATAAGTACATTATTAAAGTGATATGTGTTTTAATAGGTAGTTGTTGCAAAGTGAACTTAGACATATTATTTGAAAATATTAAAAAAAAAAAAAAAGGTCTGACCCTTTTGCAGTATTTGAACCCGCGCTCTTCGGCGTGGTAGACCTACGATCTAGCCACTATGCTATTGTAGTGTAAGTTGAAGGTAAACTCCTTTGCGAAATTAAAAAACTAAATAGTGTTTTAAGTGTGTGAAAGACAGAGAAAACGATTTTCCCAGAATTGAGACCTAGCTAGATCAATTTCTCGTCCCCCTCAACCCCAATATTGCAAATTTCATCGAAATCGTTAGTGCTGTTTTCGCGAAAGAAATATCATATATATATACACAAATATTGCTCATTTTTTTATTTTATTATAACGTTAGTTCATATAGGATAAGCAAAAGTTTTCATAAGAGTGATATTTACTAGTGTCATTATCATAAACTGTTAATTTCCATTATTTCAGAATGAAGTCAATGCTATTAAATGGGACCCACAAGGCCAGTTGCTCGCATCATGTTCAGATGATATGACATTAAAAATATGGTCCATGAAACAGGACAACTGTGTCCATGACTTACAAGCACATTCTAAAGAAATTTATACAATCAAATGGTCACCTACTGGACCAGGGACATTGAATCCTAACATGAACTTAATATTGGCTAGTGCTTCATTTGATTCAACAGTACGGTTGTGGGATGTTGAAAGGGGTGTGTGTATACATACCTTAACAAAACATACAGAGCCCGTGTATAGTGTTGCCTTCTCACCTGATGGTAAATTCCTGGCCAGTGGATCGTTTGACAAGTGCGTACACATATGGTCGACACAAACAGGTGGACTTGTACATTCCTACAAGGGTACTGGAGGTATATTTGAAGTTTGCTGGAACTCTCGCGGTACAAAAGTTGGCGCCAGTGCCAGTGATGGTAGTGTGTTTGTGTTAGACTTACGTAAACTATGAATTATTAGAATAAAAATTGTAATCTTGACAGAAAGAACTTGATTGTAGACTTTGTAATAAGCATTAAATTCCATCTATGTAGATTATAATGGGTTTGATGTTACATGGTACATTCAAACAATATTTTTGATGTAAGTAATTCCCAATCGATAAAATGGTGATAATTCATTATTATTGATGTCAGTACTTTAGATTTGGTTGGACTTGCAAATAGAAATAACTTGCAAATAACTATTTAACATTATGAAGTTCCACAGCCACACCAATGTCCACATATTGGTGTGATAGTGTTTATGAAAGAAAAGTAATAGATAAAATAATTTGTATAAATTGAATACAAATGTAAATTCATCAATTCATTGTCATTAATATTGCATATCTATAAATATGAATAATAATTGACATGGTTGCGCATAATAATATTGTGCTTATTGTTTATCCACATGATTTTTCTCTTATCACAAAATATTATGATGGAAGCATTATACAAGATAACTTTATAATTTAGTACAATAGTAATATATATCGGTTATAAGTAACAAGAAAACTCTTTTTTTTTAATGACGTTAGCAATAAACCTTGTGTCCGTTTTAATTATTGAAAACTATTAGATTTATTGCTATTGTAATATGAATAAATAAAATTAATAATTAGAAAATACATTATGGCATATGTACTTATTGCATTTTTATTGGAATTTAACATGTAACAATGTCGCAAATATAAAAAACAAAGTAGTTATTTGCGTCTGTATGTGCATTTAGTTCTAAATTACACAGCATATTTTGATACTATCTTCACTATCATTTAGAGAATTTTTTCCAGAAGGTGGTTTATATGTACCTATAATACATGTATATTTTATTCAGAAGTAGTCGATATTTTGTAATCAAGTCATAAAAAGTCGTCCTCTCTAACTCACGCGTATCCGAGGGCTAGGTGGTGCTACACTGTGGTCCCAAGCTGTGGGGGCCACTCGGCCCCTGGCCAGCAAACCGCGAACTGACCTCACCTCGCAAAAATTTCTCCCACTTTCAAAACATAATAAACTTTGCATAGACTCAGGTGTTACTTAGCAGAAATCCATTTCATGTGATGAATTTTTACAATTTTTAGCTATTATATTTTTCACCCAAAATTCCAAAACCACTAATCGACATATGTTTCGCCTCTAAACATAGAATCCTCAAGATACACACTCAGCCGGCCAAATGAGTTAGCTCATTCGTTGATTTGGTGCTGGTTAGCCAGGCGATGCAACATTGTGTCAAAATTTTAAATCAATTCACTGACTAGACTACTTTTTGAGTTTTGCAACCGCAAACATACAGAAGTGGAATTTTTATATAGCACCAGTTGTTGCCCATGACTTCATTAGCCATAGTATCAGGGCCGGACCGTGAGTTTAGGGGGCCCTGGGCTAATACTACTTAGGGGCCCACCTAATTACTCAAAGTATAAGAAAAAAATAAGACAGTCACTGAAGAAGAGAACATAACCGCAAAAAAGAACAAAATTACGCTAGGTAATAAGCGGCGGGAATTCCGCCGTAATCGTAATAGACTCACTCACATTTTTTTGTGTTTATGGCCTGGTAGCAAGATATATGAGCCAAATATGCTTACTCACTCTCGAACGAAAAAATACTTGATGTGGGTATTATTAGCGGAACAGTTATTGTCACATGGTATTTAAGAATGTTTTAGGTGTTACGTTAATCGCGTATTTTAATTTAATTTGGTAAAACTCAAAAGAGGAATGAAAACTATGTTAAAATATTAAATTGTAACGTGTAAAATTTTTTAAGCAGTTATCCACAACTCTAGAAAATTAAATAAATGTACTGTCGTCCGTAAAAAATCGATGCGGAAATCCCCGTTCTGTTTGGTAGAGATGCATACCGGGAGTTCAGAGTTGCCAACCCGTAGGCGGCCATTACACATTCAATCTAGATCATGATCCGCTACATTCCTCCAAAACTCTGTTTCTTCTGTTGCTTTCTATCCTACTAGTTATAAATAATTAAAAATACTAAATAAAAATGATAAATAATGGTACTTATAAATAATTTTAGCAAGATAGAAAGAGACAGAGTCCGAGAGGGAAACAGAGGAGCACGATCGAGATCGAATGTGTAATGGCAGCCGAACATTTTAACTGTCAGTTCGAAGTACCAACACCTGAACGTAGGCTTGAATTAAATGAATTGAATAGGTTTGATTAATCGCAGGATTCGCAGGGCTTCAAACCTTACGATCTGTTTAATAAAATTATGGATTTTTTCGCATTATCGTCTATTTTTGACTTTGACTTGACTTAGCTGGGGGCCCCTTGAATCCACGGGGCCCTGGGCTGAAGCCCAAAAAGCCATATGGTAGATCCGGCCCTGCATAGTCTTATTTACTAATTTAAATAATTCAGAAACCTTTACAGATGTACGCAGAACAATTACCAGTTTCATCACAATTTGATGAATGATTTAAGAATGGATAGAGAACAAACAAAAAAACATTCATTTTTATTATAGTTTATAAATATACTCGGAAATTTAAAGAAAAGCAATTTGTAAAACAGTCGTTTAGGACATTGGCCTTTTATATGCTAACATATTTTCATGTTTATAAAGTTTATGTAATTTTTCATACATATATTTAAAAAAATATAATAAATTATCATATTGCCCAACATATGGTTTACACTGACAAGTACTTTCAGCAGTATGTACTGGAAAAGACAAACTAACATAAGAATTATAGCTTTCACTGCGTCCCCATGCACATAAATGCAACTCTAACACTAATTGGTGTAATGCTTCTATAGTAGAAAGGTACCATCTAGGACTACCTTTTTGATGTCTCCAAAATTGAGATACTCTATTTTGCAAGACTATTTTAGGCAATTTTTGTAACCTATTGTCTTGAAATATGCCTCGACTTTGATTCCAAGTACTGTCTATCAACACCACACGATCTATAGGAAGTTTTTGTACATGATATGTTTCATTCTCACTTACACTGTCAACTATTTTTGTCCTAAGCGTACCAACATTGTAACCAGGTGGCAGTTCAGCAAGTACATATTCTGAATATGTTTTGTAATTTCTTCTTGCACTAAATAATTCTGGTACAGTTGAAGCATCAGTTCCAGGATATAGTAAAACGGTTTTACTGTCTGATTTATAATCTGGCATTTCTGGATATGTGTAAACAGTAACATCATTTGGAGCTAGAACAGCGGCATGTGATGCAGTACTTTTGCCATCAATTTCTCGTCTGTGCTTAATTATGTCAACTTGAATCGGTAGCTGAAAACAAATAATATTACATAATTATATAATAAATACTAATACATATTTATGTACCGTAGAAGAATCGTCAATTGGATAACTTACTGAGCACAGCGGAATTTGACCCATAAGTTGCGATACTGGAATAAAACAAGTATAACAAAAGTACATTCGCGATTTTCCACAGCGTGAACAAGAACTTCGACTGATTATATTATTAAGTGGTTCTAAAGTTGCAATGTTCATTCCTTCAAAAGGTTTTTCATCACGATTTCTAGCTTGTAAACTTTTTGGATTCATGATTAAATTCAGTAAAACCACAGTAAACTACATTCACACTCACAGAGTAGGTCAATGAATATATTGTAGGGATGGCGATCTGAGATCGATTAGGGATGTGAAAAAATAATTGATTTTCATTTTAATCGATTATTATTTCTTTATCGATTTTTTAAAAATCGATTTTACTTAATTGTATCAATCGATTTTTATTAAAAATATGAAGAAATGAAAAATAAAGAAATCCAATGCTGCCAAAATTACACATTTTAATTGCGACGAATGAAAAAACGCGAAGTAAGTTCACTACCATGAACAAGTCGATCAAAAGACGGCGCCATCTGTATGTATGTACGTAAAACAGTTTCGTATTTGTTCAACAGTTTCTTTTTTTCGAATGAAAATAATTTTTTTTTTGGGGACTCCTAAGATGAAAATGTAGACAAAGATATTGCAACTACTTTTGTCTTTCGAAGATACACCGGTGTGGTTTCCTTCGAAGCGGTGCATCGTGTGTTGTCAAAGAAAAACCGACAGTGCGCGGCTTTATTTAGAGGTGTGCGTCATATGATGTCAAAGAAAAGCCGCCGGCCGGCTTTCTTTTATGTTTTGGTTTCTTTGATGACACTACCTACACATCAGTCGATCGTTAACTGTAGGCATGATAGTATGTCGTTGTTTCCTTGAATGTGAGTAGAGTAGTGAATACCTACCAAACGCAGCAACGCAGCCATTCTTCGACAGGCGAGGTTGTGCGTAAAAGACAAAGGACGACACTTTGAACCTCTGCTCTAATTTTGAATTACTTAGCTACCTACCGTTTTTGGTGCAGGTACTTTGTCTGTTTATGTAGCGACTTAAAACTTTGCTTCATTGATTTTCGAAAGTGATACAAAGCAATTATCTTTTTTTTTACATATCCCTTACTTTACTCTTTTAAAATTAATAAATTCATTTCGCATTAAAATTATTTTGAAAACGGGACCTTAATAGTTTATGGAGGGTTCGATATTCCGGCCTCTCAACAGCTACACCCACAATGGACAGCTAAACTGCATGTTCTCATGGTATTTGGCTTCTTAAATTAATTTTAAGGGTTCCGTGCTTCCGCATAATTTTTAATAAGTATTGTTTATTTACTTTCGAATCTTAATAGCCCTGATAATCACATTTTCAAAAAAATTTTTATGTTGATTTTATACATTATTTATTTCTAATATTTACTTACGATTTCTTCTCGTTACTTTTATTTACAATTAAAAAGACGTACAATTTTTTCTTTCATAGGTGATTGTTTATTCATGGCTATTATTTATTTCTAATATTTACTTATGATTTGTTCTCGTCGCTTTTTTACATCTCGCGACCTGCTCCGACTTTGCACGGGTAGAATAAAAAAAAATACAGCCCATGTTACTCGCTGATAATGTAACTTTCTGAGGTGAAAGAATTTTTGAAATGGGTTTAGTAGTTTTTGAGGTTATCCATTACATACAAACAAACAAAGTTAACCTCTTTATAATATTAGTTATATAAATTAAAATTAAATTAAAAAGACGTACAATGATTGCTTTCAAATATAAGTTTGAATCTTTGAAGATTCTGTTTTTTTTAAAATATCGTATCGAGTTTTTTAATATTGAAGTTTTTATGTATTGTGTCGTATTTAAAAAAATCAGTTTCTAAACTCTAAAACGGCAAAAATTTTGTTTTTCCAAAAATTTATGAAATGTGTAGTTCGGTAGTTAATATGGTTATAACGGAGTCATGGTACTCATTTACATTACTGTTTTTAATTATTGAAATTCTAGTTCCGAACGCCTACAACTTAATGGAATGTTATTAAATTATTAAAATTTAAAACGAGACCCTAAAAATGACTAATGAAAGGGGAGAACCCCTTTCTTATAATACATAAAAACTATAATACCAAAATAGCACAAAAAATAGGTAATAATCTCATTGGTTTGCTTTGACCAATCGTAACTGCTTATTAGATTTGTCGGCACCTTTGACTGCCGGAAGGTGGAACTTATTATTTTAGTTTTAGTTAGTTATTTTAATTGTGAATGAAAATGTAATTTTACGAAAGGAGACTACTATGACATGATGCTGTGCTCGGAGTCGTTAATGGAAACTTGTGTGCCGCTTGTCGAATTTACGAATATCGGTTTTGCCTCAACAAACCAGAAGCAGATGGGAGGCTGCTTCTATGTTTTTGGAAATGTTTTGCAAGATGACACAACGTTTTCATACCACTGGTAGTTTTCTCAGTTCTACTAGCGAAGGACTCTGTCACACAAATGTAGACTTCGAAGAACAGATAGATATTAGAACATTTTATAACTGAGCCCCGAAGTAGTAATCGAAGCGCTGCCACCATCCTCAGTACGTATCACATGACCGTATGGCGGATTCTAAACATTAGTGGCCAGTACCATTACAGTACCATTTCCATTTTCAATGTATATCGGAACGAACCGCTTTGTTTCGAACGGCGAGAGAGACAGCTTTTGTGACTTAAAGAGTGCGTGTATTATTGTTTGTGTTAGTGCGATAATGGAACGGCGACTTATGGTTCTTTCAAAAGGATGCCTAATTCCCTTGGATGGGCTCTAAGCGGCTGCATTGTGAGTCATCAAACCTTCAGTATTTCACATTATTAACTATGTATCTTTAGCGATAGGTTAGTGCGCATTATAATTGCAAGCAATAGGTATGTATAGCAGGCCGCACCGTGCCGTCGGGAAGTAGCACTGATTGCGAGAGCTACTAGACACGCATCTGTACGCTGTATGCCAGATCCTATTACATTAAAAAATCAGATAAATTAATGTTATTACATTAAAACAATCTCCTATTTTAGAAAGATAATATTTGAATTATACTAGCAGCATTCTGAACATAAAATAAAAACGAAAGCATAATGTATATCAGTTATTTATAACAATGATAAAAATAATATTTCATAACATTTTACTCGTATAGAGAAATAATTTGAACTTTTGTTCAGATGACATTACATGGCACAAGAAAAAAATTACTGTCCTTTAAAAATTATAGTTTTAGATAAGAATGTCCTAAAATGCAACATAATTAACCCAACTTTATTTTTTTGAATAGAGCCATTAACCTGAAATTCAAATCGCATTTTTCTTTTTCAAACATTTTATCTTCTACCGCAAAAAAAAATTAACGAACGTCGCTTTGCGGTTTTCTTACGTTCTTTAATTAAGTTCACATTGAGTTAAATCGTATTCTTGCTGGGATGTAGCCTCGTTTGTTCAGTTATGTGAAAGGTACTTCAAGAATGTCAACATAATACTTTATGTCGGCACCTCAATATTCTGAAACAAAATAATGGTGATTGGTGTACGGTTAAGTAACATAAATATTTTATTAGTGTTACAATACTTCTTCTCGGGCTTCATGTTGGTAAATAATACTTCGGATTATGTGGTAGATGTTACATTGGTACTGTGCGGCGTGTTAAAACCATAGAGCTGTCGTTTACATCTCATGTCGTGTACTAATTCTTACAACTATTTATATTGGAGGTGTACGTGACAAGTTTCCTTGCAGTGATGCGAATATTTAATTTGAAGATCGGGCACAAGGTCACGATTTGTTGTGTCAGAGAAATATCTGGCACAATTAGAAATATTAATACGCGTCCGTAGATTATATACTACTATATGTTCGTGACACACGTGTTATTACTTTTTATGTAGATGATTTACGTAACATCTGAGGGTAGTAAAAGCATTTTTTCATAAAAAAAATTTACTACTTAAGTTTACTTATTTTTCGTAAAAATAAAAAAATAAAAACGCGCATTTAAAAATTAATAGTGCTTATTTTTAATTTTACCAAATGGTCAAGTTTAATAAAATATTTTTTCATACAATGTATTGTAAAAAAAAATATGAGGAAATCCGAAACCATAAGCGATACAAAGGAGTTTGCTTAAAATTTCGTAAACATTTAGGTCTCGTAGGCTAGGTTGTCTGTGGATATATCGTGTATGATATAATTTATTAATAAAAATTTCCGCGTCAACTTTTCTCTTTTCTTTTATAGTTGAGTTCTTACCAATACACAAACATAATGGAAACTCGATTTTTGAGTGTCTGTCGTCTATTCACTAGATCGATTTACTGCTCGAGATTGATCAATCGATTCTCATATTAATCGATCTTTGATCACTATCCCTAGGAAAGTTGAACCAACAAATTGGAAGGTGTGTAGGCACTTTACGAGAGCTATAGTTAAATGCTGTTTGCTGTGACATTATGTCTCTTTAGTCTGTGGACATTATTATATTTTTCCTAATATTTTTCTTGTAGGACAACACTGTTTACATCTATTTTCGTTGTTACGTCAAAGTGTAGTGCACAATATTTTGTAATAAGTTTTGCCTTTTTTGTGTAATTATATAAACAAGGTAATATTTTTGATTATTTATTTGTTCTTTACTAAGTTCATGAAGTGTTATCGTTATATGTACTATACATTTTGTTCAGTATTGTGTAGGATTATGACGCCATTTTGTCGCACCGGCTGATCTTGTAAATTATTATTTTGTAGCTAGATCTCTTGTAGGTAGAGCGAATAACGTAATTATTTATAATTAGAACCGAAGTGTTTCTCTTTACTGGAACTTTAACTCTATCATTTCACTCTCCTTATACCTTAAAATTATATAAGTTTTGTAACTTTAAATATCGAAACCAAAAATTGATTGAAAAATTGATTTACAAGCCTAAACACAATATTTTACATTTTACGAATTTATTGTAGTTTGAAATTACTTATTTATTCTTTTTAATTTATATTTTATACTCGTTTACACATTTCTGCTTTGTCATCCTGTAATTGTTATCTTAAAAAATAACTTGTCTTTAGCAATATGCAATTGAACATTGATAAAGGTTTAAAAACTATTATTTGTTAAATTGTATTTTTTGTATGATAGTTAATTCATTTCAGAGAGTGCAATGAGTAGACATATGGTAAAATAATGACAATATCAATGAAGGAACAAGATCAGATGCCCGGGGAGGTAAACAATAGTTATTATTTATAAATAGTACTTAATAGTAATAAGAACCCCTAATTGATAAAACTTTCTTATAATTAAAATTTATTTTTATTATTGTATAGAATTTTAATTTAAGAATTTGAATATGGGTAGGTTGAGTTGTATCTTATTTTGTAGTGAATTGCCTACTGTAATAATGTTTATTGATTTTTCTGCAATGTTAAATAATGTTTATAAAAACATTTAATAAAACATTTATTTTATGTGTGAAAATATTCTTGTTACATAAAGTTTAAGTTAACTGTGTAATTTCAAACTAAAACGATAAGATCAATAATGAACTCCATCATTTCATAATTTTTTTTATATATTTATTTTATTCTAGTGATCTTGAGTGGTGTGTATTGTTTTACAACATAAATATAACAAATATTTTAAGATGGTGTTCCCTGAGGCTAAATTGAAGGCATTAGAAGAAAAAATTTCACATCCTCGTTGGGTGGTACCAGTATTGCCTGAACAAGAACTAGAAGCATTGCTTATTGCTGCAACAGAGTTAGCACTAAAAGGTTATTTATATTGTAATTAAGTTATTATTTTAATCTTTAGCGTTTTAAGATATCAACTTTTGTTCTTTTCTGTTGTCTTAGGTGAAGATGTGAATAATTCTGTTTGTCAGCGGTTTTATAATGATGCACTCACAGTTTCATTTACAAAGATTTTAACAGACGATGCAGTTTCATCATGGAAAAACAATATACAACAGTGTGTACGCTCTAATTGTGAAAAGCTTGTTAAACTTTGTGCTATGAAATTAGATGATCCCAGATTTCTACATCTCTTGTCTATGGCTTTCAACCCTAATAATAAGTAAGTTTATTTATTTTACAGTATGATGTGTTGTACCTATTATGTGTTGTAACATATAGTCTCAAATGGATGTTTTTTTCAGATTTCATACTTTTAATGCTTCAAGAACCTGTGAAGGTCTCTCTGTAACTACCATTAGTTCTTCAGCTACAGGACAAGGTTCCACTCAGGAGTGTGAAGTTTTTGCTAGATCACAAGATCGGACACCTAGAGGATGGCTGGTTCATTTGATCAATGTGTATGAATAACTTTTTCATATTTTTTATTGTATTACCTTACATTACATGTTAGTCAAAAACATTTATATTATCATTTGTAACTATGTATATATGGTATAATTTGTACTACTAAAATGTTCGAAAAATGTTTGTGTATTTGTTACATATGCGATGTAGTTCAAATGTATTGTGGAGTAAAAATTATATTACAGAAGGGTATTAAATGTTGTTGGGGTCATATTTATGTACTACATTTAAATTAAATGATTCAAAAATAGTAAAAAAAAATGCGAATGGTTTGCAGAAAAATTAGAAGATAATATCACAGATTAATTAGCTACTAACGTAAAATAATATTATTGCACCAATACAAGTAATTTTTTTGTGACAGGTTTGGTCAAGCTAATGGTTTTATAAAACTTAGAGAAAGATTTGAAGCAATAATGGGATTTCAAAAGCCCGATTTAACTTCTTCTGTTACTTCTGAAGAAAAGATTTCAACTGAAACTACAGAGAAAGAAATTGAAGAAAATGAAATTGATAAATGTGAATACACTGAAATACCGGTAATTGCAGAAAATAATGAAGTAAGTTTACAGTCCTTGGACTTTGGAATGCTAACTGTTTATTTTCATGAAAATGACAAAACAATATTTTAATCTAAAATATTTCAGTACTCAACACCAGCCCGTAATGAACAACCATCTTCATTGGAGCAGTCAATAAGCGGTGAGACGCGGGTGGCCGCAGTATGGCAATTATTACGACCATTAGGACTCTGCCACGACCTTCTTACACCTCATACTGTTACTACTTACCTACTACCTATTCTGGTAAATGCGTTACAATTTCTCAATTTTGCGCTCAATCATGTTTGGATGCCTTTATTTCTGTATCGAATTGAATTAATTTATTCGAAGTTTAAAGAAATAAGACTACTTTT
This sequence comes from Zeuzera pyrina, assembly GCA_907165235.1. Lineage (NCBI taxonomy): Eukaryota > Metazoa > Arthropoda > Insecta > Lepidoptera > Cossidae > Zeuzera > Zeuzera pyrina. Next base: position 16,221,061 of record OU015617.1, read on the forward strand.
GAATTACTATAGTTTAATGCCTCAGTAATAAATCTTAATAACTAATGCAGCAGTACAGTCTGATGTTGTAGAAACAAAAGTGGTAAGTATCTAGAATAAAATCAATATTTTGACCATTCTATGAAATCTCTTAGAACACTGATATGGCTGCACACTTTTCAAAAATAATAAAAAGATATGATGTATTGATTTCATCTTAATTAATTCTTCTTAATTCTTAATTAATTTGTATGAAACACAAACCAGGTTGATTGTTCAATCCTAGCTGTCCTTTTTGGCCTTGAGTAAAGAATTTTATAATACTATATAATAATTATAGAATTTTTATATATATTTTATGTATAATGTCACTCGATCACAAATAAAGAACTAGATTCACAATCTTCTGTAAAATCTAACCAAATTATTGTCGGAATTGACATATATATTTTTAATATCATATAGTACTATCAGTAATATTGTGTTAATCTACAGTAGACCTTACCATCAAACCATAAGGTTGTAAAATCTCGTAAAAGATACTTGCATGATATAGAAACGAAATTTGTTATAAATAAAATATTTAAAATTCAATCTTACATTTGAGGCTTAAAGTATAATTCACATAATAGATTTGAATCGCTATTTAACGTCATTTTGATTTGTTACTTGAATGTAAAAGGGACATACAGATTATAATGCTAGACAAAGAACAAAATGTTGCATGTCAGGCAAAGACGTAATCAGACGCAATTTAGAAACAGAAAACTTGGTAGTTTCAGTATATACAATCTTTAATAATAGGTCTTTATCTATCATTGCCGTTCTACAACACTGGCCATTTGAAATGTAATTTGTGTATGGCTGGCAATAAATTCTAAATTCAAATGAATTTTATTGTAAAAGTATGGAATTTTATTTTCAAATTCAGTCATTTGTTTATTGATTAGTGTTTTGTTTTCACTGCATTTGCAACCGAAAACAAGTCAACAACGACGAATTAAAGGCGATAGTCGAAGCTGACGATACTCAAATCTACTGCTGAGTTAGCAGCAACTATCCGATCTTAGGTTAGACCCTGGTCAGCACCTAGGCAATGCCCCAAAGGAAAACTTACCCCTAGAAAAGTGTTGGCTACTGTTTGGTGGTCTAATGCCACTGTAATTCATCACAGCTTCTTACCAAATGGCACAAGCATTACTGCGGATGTGTATCATGAGGAACTGTACACAATGATGGAAAAGCTCACATATCTCTGGCCAGCCTTGGTTAATCACTCGTCCCCACTGTTCCTGCACAACAACACTCGACTTCACATGGCACAACAGACGATCTCTAAGCTACAAGAGCTAGAGTTGGAAGTTTTGCGTCATCCACCATACTCACCAGACCTTGCGCCGACAGACTTCTACTTCTAAAATTTGTACAACTTCTTGGCAGGAAAAAAGTTCTATACCCGAAAGACAGTACAAAATTCCTTTGAAGAGTTTGTTGTCTCCCATACACATGACTTCTTTAAGAAGGGATTGAAAAATTACCACTGCGCTGACAGAGATGTATCGATACCATGGGTGCATACTTTGATTAAAGAAATAAAAAAAATATGTAAAAAAAATACTAAATGGCAATTTCATAGGTAAAGATCAAATATATATTTTTTTCAAGTGGGAAATTATAAGCGAGTTATTATTGAATGTATCATGATTGTTTTAGTTTATTAATTATCTAATATAATAGAAAGATGAACGAGGTACAACTATTTCGTGTACGTTTAGTATTTATAAAAATCCTTGACTGAAGAGTTAAATAAATATAATAAGACACACAAACAAATAAATAATAATAATATACTCAGACATTTCACACAGAGCCATCTAGTCCCAAAGTAAGCAGCACAACGCTTGTGTTATGGATAGTAGACAACTGATTTACTACTTATATACTTTTCTTTTGTAAATAAATACATATTATACATAAACACCCAGACTCCAGAACCCGCAACCCCCGTTTACTTTCCGACGCGCTTAGCTGTTGCGCCACGGAGGTCGTCAAATATAATAAATATAATGAAGAATAAAGTTGAATCGTATTGTATGCTATTCACAATTCATTCTTACATACTGGTTGCATTTTACTATGAATCTCCTCTCAAGGACAAGAGTAAGAGTACTGTATGAACTCTCAAGATATAATCATAGTAATCAGTTGTCTCGTTAGTGTCTGTTGGCTGGCTATTGCCATTGATTGATCGCGACTTGGGGTTAAGAATCTGTTTTTTCTGCTATTTTAGTTTGACAACTAATTCACGGAAATTTTTAAAACCGTTTGATTTGCTTTAAAGTTGATACCTATTCATCATTTCAGTAAGGCGAGCCGGACTTTTGAGGTACAGCTAATGGAGGAAAGCTATATTTTTTTTAATTATGAGAAAAATGTTACTATGGTGATTTTACAGTATTGATATGTTCATAATTAGGTACAGCAAATCCTTTTTACAATCTTTAATTTTCAGTAACGAAAATATATTTAAAAAATAAGTACCTATAAGATTAAAAATTCGACTCTATTATTTAGAACAGAAATAAAAGTATAACCCGAGTAAATTAGACGTGAATATGGTAGCACAGACGGTAGTATTGTTTTAAAATTCCTATTCACGATTTTATACTTAATGGTTGTAAGGTGATGTCATATGGAAAATATAATTACGAATTAATAAAAAAAGAGTTATTTAACATATTTTATTACAAAATAATGAAGACGTCAATAAAATAACATTAATTATTTGCCAACAATAAGAATCTCCGGCATTTTTTAGGATTCTGTGCTGTTTTTACAAATTTTGAAGGAGCAATTCGAGATGCTTGCTGGTAGCTTTGTCAAATATTATAAAACAAATGTGCACTCATACTCATTTGAGTGCACATTGGGATCTGACATTTTTGGAGGGTTGATTGTGCATCTCGTTTTTATTTGCGATCGATTATAATGTCAAAGTAAATGATGCAGGAATGATTAGATATTATACATGATAGTAGTAATAAAAGAAGAACTCAGCAACATATATAATTTTTTATTTCTTTATTGAAGTGAAATAAGATAAAACTATATATCTGTAATTTCATTTTGAGTAGGAAGTACAAACTGAGAGCGATAGTGAGTGAGTCAAGAAAGACTAAGGCTGACTAAGATCAAATAGCCAGTGTTAACTGACGGAAATGTCAAAAGCACTCACATACCCAGGCGAAAGTGTGAGGAAAATGATGAAATTTGAGGAAGCAATAGAAGTATGTAAGGACTGTTATGCTTGGCGCTGCATTCTCTCTGAATACGTTGTTATTAAAGATCAAAAATCAATTTGTTACTAAATATTTACTAAATCTACCTAAAAAAATGTATCCTATTTTTTTAATTTTTGACCATAATGTAAAACAAACAAGAAACTAATCAAATTTCACTAAATTTTTACCGTTCGTTGATCCGGCGTATTACACAGCTGTCTAATAATTAACACTGCTTTACTGTTATATTCACTAAACTGTGAAATATGCACAAATAACACTAATATTAACCGATATAGCATTGCAAAAATTTAGGTTATTTGTCAATCGTTTTGTTTAGAGGTACAAACATAATGTGATATTTGGGTAAATGGAAAATGTCTAGAACAAGTGAATTAAATTGTGTATCTGGAGAGTGCGTTTTCGAGGGATGGAAGATGTGACTTGAATGTGGAGAGACGGGTAGCAGCTGGCAATAAAGTGAACGGTGCTCAGTCCGCATTAGTAGATAGTGTGAATATATCTAACACTGCCAAAATGGCCATCCACAATGTGGTGTTGGTGCCAACTTTATTGTACGGTAGTGAGGGCTGGATATGCCCGAAATCGAGTGAAAGTATGATAAATGCAGTAGAAATGCGATCTCTTAGAAAGATGTGCGGTGTCACCGTTGCGGACAGGATAAGCAATGAGGAGGTACGCAGTATGATAGGGTCGTACGACAGTGTTATTGTAAAAATGAAGAAAGGAATGCTTAGATGGTTCGGGCACATAGAAAGAATGAGTGATGAAAGACTGACGAAGAAAATATACAGAGCCAAAGTGAGTGGTAAAAGAAAGCAAGGAAGACCAAGGCTGACTTATGAAGATCAAATAGCCAGAGTGTTAGCGGACGGAAATGTTAAAAGCTTTCGCATACCTAGGCGAAAATGTGTGAGGAGAATTATGAGATTTGAGGAAGCGAAAGAAGTATGTAAGAACCGCGACGCTTGGCGCTCCGTCCTCTCTGACTACCGCGTTAGGGATACAGCGTGAGGATATGTTATGTTTTGTTTATAATTTGCAGCGCTACCTAAAGGTGTAAGTGGTAGTGTTGCCTAAATGTTCCTAGATCAAATTAGTATCATAAATCAGTTCACCCTAATATGTGAGTGACACCATTAGAAATGTAAAACAGAATAATAGAAGAAGAGTATTATTGTTTACGACATGCAAACAATAGTAATCTCATATTCTTTATTTTTAAGTGTTTTTTAATAATACAAATTTTTACACTTATCATGATGTTTATTATTCTTCTAAATCTTGGTTGTTTTTATTGAAGCACAAACACAAACGGACAAAAATTCTAAATATGTTTATTTTACTAATAAAACTAATAAGGATAACAATTCGATCAATCATTTGCGAATTAGCTCATCTTTAGTTATGTTATTAATGGCGTAGTCACCACATTTAGTTATATTGTGGACAAAAAATAAAAAAATAGGATGTACATGGAAATATTTTGGATTAAATAATGAAATAAAAGTAGATTTTAACTTTTATAATAATATTTTTTAATTTTAATAAAAGTAATTTAATGTGGTTCGAGGAGGCAAAAGAAGTATGCGATATATTTATTATAAAAAATATGTCTCATTGTGAGTTATTATTTTTGGAATCGATATGTATGTTATTCTATTAATTTGGTAATTTAGAAAAGATTTTTAAATTGACCCAGCTAGGAGTCAAAATTTAAACCCAGCAGCAGGCCAATAAATCATTTTATAGATGAACTATTAGAAATTTGGAATTAAATATTGACTTTAAAACATGTCTTCTAGTTATGATTTTGTCATGATGTATGTGAAGATCGCTAATTACATGTATTTTAGGAATGTATCCCCACTTTACTGGAAAGTCTCACTGATGAAGAATTGAAAAGGGAAGCACGGGGTAGTGAAAATAAGACTGACACTGTTTCCTGTTTAATACGTGCCTGCAAATGTGTATCCATCAAGACTCCACAACATCACAGTTTACTGAAATGTTAGTATAATTCGCTAACCAGTTATGTATTATTAAATGTGTACCTCCTTTATTTTGTTGTTTTCAGATTGCGTGATATTCCAAGTTATTTATCTGGCACTTATTTTTTTAATAAATGTAAATTGAGTGAAACACTCAATTTGTTATATAGAGATCCCTGCGGTATCTTGTAATTGTTGTTATTCTCAGGCTGTTTGTTAACAATACCTATGTGCCAAGATGTACCAAAAAACTTAGAGTTGAGTTGAGTTGAAAAAAAATTGAAGTTGAAGAAAAATTTAGTTTAAAACTATTTAAACTCAATTTTAGGATTTGACATCTCGCTTGCACCAACTATTAAATAATTGGTGTAAGCGAAATATCAAATCCTTAAATCGAGTTTAAATAGTTGGTGCAAGCCACCCTTAATTTTAAAGTCTATACATTTTTAAGATTTGTAAAGTGACACATGTGTAAGGTATAAAAATTAAAAACCGAATCATCTGCAATTTTTTTGTTAACAAGCAGTCTAAGGCTACGTCCAGAGTGAAGGCGTACCGCGCACGCGGAATCCGCGGCGCACGAATAACATATGGATTTGTTACGTCTGCGCATACGCTTCTACTCCGGACAGATTCAAATAAGTCTCATACTTGTCTGGGATTTGATATGTGCGCTGCGTATACCGCGTGTGCGCTCCACTGTCACTCCGGACGTAGCCTAAAGGTTGCCTACAATTTATTTTTGGGATGCCTGCCTTTAAATGTAATAAATGTGTTGTTGTTGATCACCCAGCGTCGTCTTGCGCAGATATAGCGCGGTGCCACTTGCCGCGGGTCGGTCGCACACCCTGTAGCTGCTTAGGGGCGCAGTCATTAATTCCTCCCCTGTGCTGCTACATTGTATGTGATCGCGACCCACTCATCCCATCGCCGCACCATCGTTACTGTCGTTATACACTTGAGCTTTTTGCATGATGTTTCCCTCTGATGACATTGTTAATTTTATTGTCCTTTTGTGTCATGTAGTTGTATGTGGTATTAAATCAATTGCGATAAGAAAATATATTAACGTATATTTATTGTCATTTCAGCACTAGAGATGTTTCGCTTAAAAATGATTTTACGATTGTTACAAATGTCATCATTCAATGGTAAAATGTCAGCGTTAAATGAAATTAATCAATTGATTAGCACTATTTCACAACAACCAAAACCTGAATGGCTTACACCTGCGGTTATTACTGTGAGTAAATATTGTTAGCAATTGAATATTTTTTCCATATACATTTTAGACTTTCATCTATTCCAAATATTATGTTTGTTTTTAGAACTGGATCCGTGAAAACAAGGTGGTTGACATAGTGCTAAGAGATTCCTTGCATCAGCCCCAATATGTAGAAAGATTAGAAAAAATGTTAAGGTTTATGATTAAAGAGAATTCATTGACAAGAGAAGACTTGGATGCTATATGGAAGGCACAACACGGGAAACACGAAGCTATCGTGAAGAATCTCCATGACTTATTGGCCAAACTTGCTTGGGATTTTACGCCGGATCAACTCGATCATTTGTTTGATTGTTTTAAGGTACTTTATACTAAGATTTTTTAACTTAAAAGTATTGGTCTTGATTCAATTATTTTCTCTAATATACTTTTACAGGCAAGCTGGGCCACTTCAAGTAAAAAACAAAGTGATAAATTATTGGAAGTTATAAGAAGGCTTGCAGAAGACGATAAAGATGGAGTGATGGCAAATAAGGTATCTTTACATCATTTTATAATACGCGTCTGACATCTGTTTTGGATAAACATGGGACTATGGGATACCTATGGGTTTTCTCGATACGGTTTTTTCAATTCGGTTTTAATTATTAGTTAACAGTATTTTAAAAGAAAGACTAAATATGCCTAGTAAATAGGAACATATGAAGTGAGTTGTCAAAGTAATTGCAGTTGGTCAAAAAACAATACGTAAGAAAGGTTTAATCCCCAACTAACAAAGCGACAAGAATACAGTAGTGGAAATACAGCTTCAAAAGCGTATTTAGATAGCAATAGCTAACAGAATAATAGCTAACAGAAGCAATAGCTAACTTCGATTTGAATACAATAGACATGGTGCTCAACTATGCCGTGCGTTAGTAGGGTACGGTACAAAAAGTCCATTCAAGTACATGACATTTTTATTTTATAGTAGAAGAGATGAAATGTATTGCATATAGGTAAAATATTTTGCAGGTGTTAGTTCTTTTTTGGAATTTGGCACATTCGGATGAAGTTTGTACAGAAATAATGGATGTTGCATTGGCTAATCTTATAAAAATATTGGACTACAGTTGCAGTCAAGATCGTGATGCCCAGAAAACATTATGGCTGGACAAGTAGGCTATGCACAAAAGCATGAATATTAATTAAAAATTCTTTTGGTTTTGTAATGACACACACTAAGTTATTATCTAATATGTTGCAGATGTGTAGAAGAACTAAAAACAAATGAGAAATGGGTTTTGCCTGCATTGAAGATGATGCGAGAGATTTGTTGTCTTTATGAGGCTGGTGGAGGCACGGGTGTCAGACCTCACGTCACGAGACAGGAGCTTATTGAACGTCTTCAAACGCAACATTCACTTGTCATACTAGTCACTGATTCGCTCACTCATTATATGGATGGAGTTAGAAGTAAATTAGCAGGTACAGACTTATTAATGTGAAACTTTTGTTTACGACTTATTTCATTTGTGTTTAATAAGTTAGTATCACTCATTATAAGAAGTTATATTCACTCAGCCCTGTAGTAAAATGTTTGTTCGGATATACAAAAGACACAATAGGACCTTTACACGCACGGTTAATCGCGCGGTAATAGAGCGGAGTACGTGATTACGCGCGCGAAAGTATTAGCAGTATTAATGTTTTTTAACTTTCACGACTTGTACACATCTTACAATATTTACTAACAAGTCGTCGCGTTTATACTTTAAGGCTAATTACCTATTTTATCCCGACGTTTCGACCGGATTGCACCGATCGTGGTCACGGACAGACTTATGAGGATGAATAACGTCTTCGTAGCGTGCGGTTTTTTGGAACTACCCACACTCATTCAATGCATTTCTTAATTTTTGTTATTGTCACTGTCGGTACTTCGACACACTACACTAACGACATCTATACACTGGCGACGTCTGGTTTTCCGGCTCTGGACACACTCACTGATGACAGGATTCCATGATGTTGATAAGCGGTATCCACCTTCCAGGTTGAAATTATGGTATTTCTTGATTTCAACCGCCTCTCGTGCTATTCTGGAATAATAGTGTCGATCGGTGGAAAGGACCTGTGGCTGATGCAATTCAATCCAGTGATTGGGTCCTGACTACAGCAAGTGCTCGGCAATGGTTGACCTATTTGTCTGTCGTTTTCTGACAGCTGTGATATGTTCTTTCTGCTATTGTTCTTTTCGTCTGTCCGAAGTAGGAACTATCGACGCTATTATTCCAGAATAGCACGAGAGGCGGCCGAAATCAAGAAATACCATAATTTCAACTGGGAAGATGGATACCGCTTATCAACATCATGGAATTCTGTCATCAGTGAGTGTGCCCGAAGCCGGAAAACCGGACGTCGCCAGAGTGTAGATGTCGTTAGTGTAGTGTATCGAAGTACCGACAGTGACAATAACAAAAATTAAGAAATGCATTGAATGAGTGTGGGTAGTTCCAAAAAACCACACGCTACAAAGACATCATTCATCCTCATCAGTCTGCCCGTGACCACGATCGGTACATTCCGGTCGTAACGTCGGGATAAAATAGGTAATTAGCCTTAAAGTATAAACGCGACATAGACCCGTTAGTAAACTGTATAGACTCAGGTGTTACTTTGCGGAAATCCATTTCATTTCATAAATTCCCAAAATCTTTAGCTATTTTCGGCTCAAACTCCAAAAACCACTAATCGACACGTGTTTCGCCTCTCAACGAAGCATCCTCAGGAGAGAGAGATAGGATTCGGTCAGCTAACCAGCACCGAATCAACAAATGAATCAGCTGCACGACTATTTAAACCAGTTGCCCCACTACCCACACCAAAAAGTGAGTGTGGTCACTCACTTTTTCACAGCTTACCAGTAATGGCCCCGCACCCTTAATTTGGACGAGTCAGTATTTGTGTTGAAATTAAACTTAATTTTAAAAAGTAAATATGTTTAACAGTGGCGAATGAATTGAATTCCTTTGTTCATTTAACAAAGCACTGTTGTTTTTTACGTTTACTAATTTCTAGTTCTTCCAAAATATTCAACCTAATATCTTTGTCACATGTGTGTAATATTTTGAATGTATGACTATCTGATACATAGTATCCCTTCGTCTGGGGGCCAGAATAACCTTCCTCACCGTTGCCGCTGTGGTGATCTCATCGATGTATTAGGTCACCACGGTTTATCCTGTTTACGTAGTGCGGGCCGCATGTCACGACATGCTGCCTTGAATGTCGTCATTCGGCGGGCTCTTGTCGCCGCTGGCGTTCCTGCAGTCTTAGAGCCTGTAGGTATTGCGCGCAGCGACGGCAGGAGACCGGATGGTTTGACGCTCATTCCTTGGAAACTTGGAAGATCATTGGTGTGGGATGCCACTTGTGTCGATACACTTGGTGTTTCCCATGTGCCGGCGACTTCTAAGTTAGCAGGTGCCGCGGCCAGCACTGCCGAGAACTTGAAGCGGCGTAAGTATGCGACTCTCTCTGAGAGTTTCGACTGCAAAACCTAAGAACTAAACCTAAGAAATGTTGAGGAAAGAATGTAAGATTTACTCCAATGAATATAATAAAAAATTGATTTTTTAATTAATAAGAATTAATTATTAGTCCAGTAAAAAGAGGATATCAGTGAATAAATCCTCCTAAAATTGCAAAAACAGCGCCTATAGAGAGGACATAATGGAAGTGTGCAACTACATAATATGTATCATGTAGTGACATATCAATAGAGGAATTAGCTAAAATTACTCTTGTTAATCCTCCTACAGTAAATAAAAAAACAAATCCTAATCTTCAAAGAATTGATGGATTAAAATTATTTTTAGTTCCATAAAAAGTAGCAAGTCAACTAAAGATTTTAATTCCTGTAGGTACTGCAATAATTATAGTTGCTGAAGTAAAATATGCTCGAGTGTCAATATCTATTCCTACAGTAAATATATGATGAGCTCAAACAACAAATCCTAATAGTAAGCCCTTTGCAGTCGAAACGTTGGGTCCCTGGGGCCCCGAAGCCCATCGACTGGTTTCTGATATTTGTAAGAGACTGGTCGAGGCTTCGGGAGACCGCCAAGCTGCCAGCTTTTTCCGCCAACGAATCAGTTTGGCTATTCAAAGAGGCAATGCTGCCAGTCTGCTGGGTACCTTAAGCAATGACAGCTTTCTAAGCGGCAACTTTGTAGAAGTTTATTATTTAAGATAATGCGTAGTTTTAAGTTTGTAAATACTAACATATGTATGTACTTTTTGTTAATGTAAATAAAGTTCATTATTTAACAAAAAAATTGTAGAAACAACGATTACAATTGTAATCGTAAATATGAATTACATTTAAAATAAATAATTGAAATTGCGGTTTTTGACAATTAACAATTAATTAATTGTAATTGTGAAATCTTACAATTACAATTTGTTGTTTCGTTAATTGCAGTTGCAATTATACTATATGTATAATATACAAAGCTAAAGGTGTACTTAATCGGTATGATGTACTCTAAGACATCTCAAAGACATAAAAAATTTTGAAGAAACGAAAACTCGCGGGATTAACCGAAACCGCCTTCACATAAATGACAATACGTGATTTGTTGTTACAATCTGTTGTAATTTGGCACAAAAAAATAATTACGAATAACTAGGAACCACCGTAATGAAGTTCGTGTGTTTTTGACATTAGTTTTACGAATGGAAATAAACTTTATACCTCGTAACAATACGTGAAAAAACATCGAATATAAAATCAAAATTGGCTGCCTACCGAAGTGGTGTAGTGCCAGCCATAACATTAGGAAGACAGTACAAGAAAGTGTAGCCATGATCCGCGGAAACTTTGCAGGGGTGACTGTTTTTATTAGTATAATTTTATTACATAACTTTTAGAGATTTTTACTAGCTGTGGGTAATCAAATGCTCGTTAAGGGTGCTAAGACTTTATTTTCGGTTGTGCACACAAGACACTCACTCACTGGGCGGATGTATCGCTTTATTTATAGCTCGATAAAGCGAGGGTGGAAATTTCTAGAGCATTCCATATTATTAATAATAATAGTGCATAATAATAGAAAAGGCGGAACCTTCTAGATAATTCCGATCGCTATTATTAATACAACATTGTTTTCGACGCCTCCAGTTTGCACGAGTACATGATACGTCATCGTTCCCGAATTTTCGAATTACAATTTGATATGTTTCTTTATATTGCATTTACTAATCGATAGACCTTAAAGTTAGCAATGCGATTTTATGTCATAGCTCACAGAGACTAGGTCTCGAGATATAAGTCCTAAAAGTATGTCACGTGCCATTCGATAATCGACCGTATTACTTTGGCAAAACGTCTAAATGTATTAATATGTTGTATCTCGTAAATATAAAAAAATAAACATAACAACAACCTGACACACAAGTAGCTTTGACAGTGCAAATTAGTTTCGCTGTTATGGTATGCTACTCTTTGATCATAAATAAAAAACTAGATACACAATCAACGCTCCAAAAATGTCCGAACCAAATCTACAGTCAAATGAGTATTTGAGTGCACTTCTGTTTTAATAGTATTCGAAAACGCTAACAGCGAACATATCAAAATGCTCCTTCAAAAATTGCAAAAACAACACATCTAGAACGGTACAAAAAGACGCGAGTTCTTATTTTCGGTTAATAAATAAATTATATTATGTACGTGTTCATTATTTCATTATAGTAATAACGTTGCATAGCTCTTTTTTATTGAATTTGTAATCATATTTTTAAATATTGCCTGACAATATAATATGTCTTATCGTTGTCACGTAACAAATCAAAATGACATAAATAGTAACGCAAATAGATTATTTGAATTATACTTTATGCACGAGACGTAAGATTGCATTTTAAATATTTTATTTAACAAACTTCGTTTCGATGTCATCCAAGAACCGTTTACGAGCGTTTATAACCTTATGCTTTGACAGTAAGGTCTACTTTAGATTAACACATTGCCGATGATGCTATACGGTACTAAAAATATATTCGTCAATTGGGACAATAATTCGTTTAAATTTTATAGGAGATTGTGAATCTAGTTCTTTATTTGTGATCGAAGATGCTACTACAAAAAAGGTTCCCTTTATTTTTCCATCAGGGAATTTTTCTTGAATAAATTATTTCCGAATTTGAAATAAACACGAATCCTTTGTTACAGTAGAAGGTGATATTGATTGGGAGAACTGGCTCCCAGATGGAAGATATCAGCATGCGGCGCAAGTACATGAGCGGCTCAGTTTCCTTAGGTTTCTTTTAAAAGACGGACAGTTATGGCTTTGTGCAGAACAAGTTAGACATAATATATATTTTTCGTATTTAATGTATTTTCAAATATTTATTTTTAATTCTGTTAAAAATTTTATTTCAAAACATTTTAGGCAAAGCAAATATGGGTGTGTCTTGCGGAGCAACCGGCGCATCTCGGTGACCGCGAAGCATGTTTTCGATGGTTCAGCAAATTAATGGGAGAGGAGCCAGATTTAGATCCAAATATCAACTTGCATTTTTTTCGTAGAAACATTATGACCTTACCACCAAATTTATTGACACATGCTGGTATCAAATGTTTCGAGAGGTAAGATTTCATAGCGGGTGAAAATTTTATTTACTTACTTCGATTTTATAATACGAAACAGTTAATTTAGTTTTTAACTATAGGTGTTCGGTTTATCAAATTTCGTTAAATTTTAGGTTTTTTAAAGCTGTAAATTCCAAAGAAGGTAAACTGAAAGTAAAACGACGAAGTTTTTTACTTAATGACGCTGATCTTATAGGTTTAGATTATTTATGGAGGGTAAGTACAGTTTCTTCTGTTCATACTTCATATTAACGATAGTACAGTCAAATGTTTTTCTGCTATGTATTTCTTGTAGGTGATAACAGAGTGTGACGACGATATATCTGCGCGCGGCATCGAACTGCTCCGCGAAGTGAGCACTTGCGTTGGGCCTCAACTGTCACCCGCTCATCACCACGAAGCTTTTTTGACACAGTGTTGTGCTCGCACGCAACGACTGCAGAAAGAAATGGAACAACAGGAAAGTAAGTATTGCATGATGTTATACGGGCGGGGTCGAAGCACCATTTTGTCGTTTCATTTTGTCTCTTTTATAATAGCAATAAGTGCTTGTTCACGTACCACTAGCGAACGCGGGCGCAATGAAAGGCGCAGCGATCTAGGCAACTTTATGGTCACATTAACCACCAGGCATTTGCGCGGGTGTGACGTATTTGCAGCGGTATTAGAATAGACGACGCGAAATTTTATTTTTAATGGAAAATTCTTACCTAAAAATTAGAATTATGGTGTGCATGAAATCAATAGAGAAAGAGAATAGCATGATGAATGTCATACCTGGTACTATAGATACATCTTAGGTTTTTTGAACTGTTCTGATTATATACTGGATTATTATTATTATTAGTAGCTGTACTGTACGAATAGCAGATTTCGTCTGTCCGGAAAATTTTTTCGTGACTCCCGGATTAGGTTAGATTGTATATAGGTACATGTGCATAGTATATTTAAAGATTGTTTTTGAAAAAGTCTACGTCTTGCTTACGTCTGTCTCCGGGAACATACTATCTCTGTACCAAACATTATAATTGCTTCGGCGGTTCAGCATTTCTTATTCAAAGAGTCATCCCCCTTTTCACCCCCTTAGGGGTAGTTTTTTGATAAAAAAAGTTCCCAGGTGTCCAACTATATCCATGCTACATCATAATCAGTTCAGCGGTTTAGCATTTTGCGTACAAAGATTCGTCCCACTCCCCCCGACCCCATTACCACAGATTTTTGATAAAAGAATTAGCCTATGTATTTTTGATAAAAAGTCTTATCACTGCACCAAACTGAAATTACCAAGTTTTAGCGTTTCCCATACAAAGTTTCATCCCCCTTTTCACGCTGTTAGGGGTAGATTTTTCATAAAAAGTACCCTATGCCCGTTCTTTGATGTCAAACTATGTTCTTGCCAAATGTCATCATAATCGGCTCAGCGATTTAGCTATTTCCCGTGCAAAGATTCGTCCCTCTCCCTCCCGTCCCCTTTTTCACAGATTTTTAATTAAAAAAGTAGCCTATGTATTTTTGATAAAAAGAGTCGTTATCACCACACCAAATTGTATCATTACCTTTAGTTTTAGCGTTTCTTATACAAACTTTCATCCCCATTTTACGCTCTTAGGGGTAGATTTTTAATAAAAAGTAGCCTATGTCCGTTCTTTGATGTCAAACTTTCTTCGTCCCAAATGTCATCATAATCGGTTCACCGGTTTACCATTTCCCTCTCGTCCCCCATTCACAGATTTTTGATTATAAAAGTTGTCTATGTATTTTTGATAAATAATATCTTATCATCGCACCAAACTTTATCATTACCTAGATGTAGCGTTCCCCATACAAAGTTTCATCCTCCTTTTCACCCCTTTTATGGGTAGATTTCAGATAAAAATAAAGCAGCTTATCAGTTGCGCAATCACATGTTCTTACTACATACCAATTTTCTTCATGATCAGTCAAGCCATTCTTGAGTTATAAAAGGACATAATAAATTTAAAAATGGTAGAATCGAAGTCAAGTCATAAAAGGACTATTTATCACAAAATTTGTAAATTTCATCAGAATCTGTTCAGCGATTTAGCATTTTCCACACAAATTTTCATGCCTATTTCACCCCTTCTTCAAAAAAAAAGCAGCTTATCAGTTGCACAATCACATGTTCTTACTATATACAAATTTTGATCATGATCGGTCAAGCCGTTCTTGAGTTATAAAAGGACATACACAGACAGACAGACAAAAAATTTAAAAATGGTAGTATCGAAATCAGTGAGATAAAACGACTATGTATCACAAAATTTGTCAAAAAAATTGTAATTACAGATAGACACTAGAGATTTATGTAGTAGTAATAGCTGTACCCGCGACTTCGTCTGCGGGGAAAATTTTTTCGTAACTTTGCCGGATTAGGTTAGATTATATGTACATGTGCATAGTACATTTAAAGATTGTTATTGCAAAAAACTCTACGTCTGGCCTACGTCTGTCTACGGGCACATACTATCTCTGTACTAAACATAATTGGTTCGGCGGTTCAGCATTTCCCATTTAAAGTTTTATCCCCCTTTTCGCCCCATTAGGGGTAGTTTTTTGATAAAAAAAAGTAGCCTGTATCCGTTCCCAGGTGTCCAACTTTATCCATGCTACATCATAATCAGTTCAGCAAATTAGCATTACCCGTACAGTTTCGTCCCCCTCCCTCCCGTCCCTCTTTTCACAGATTCTTTATGAAAAAAATAGCCTATGTTTTTTGATTAAAAAAGTCATCACTGCACCAAATTGTATCATTACCAAGTTCTAGCGTTTTCAATACAAATTTTCATCCCCTGTTTTACCCTCTTAGGGGTAGATTTTTTATAAAAAGTAGCCTATGTCCGTTCACTGATGCCAAGCTGTCTTCTTGCCAAATGTCATCACAATTGGTTCAGCGGTTTACCATTTCCCATACAAATTTTTATCCCTTTTCACTCCTTTAGAGGCAGATTTTCTAAAAAATAAGTAGCCTATCATGAGCGCAATCACATGTTTCTTCTACGTACTGATTATCATCAAGATCGGTTGAGCCGTTCTTCAGTTATAAAAGGACATACAGACAGACAGACAGACATAAATATTTTAAAAATGGTAGAATCGAAATCAGTGAGTCATAAAACGACTATCTTTCGCAAAATTTGTCAAAAAAACTGAAATCACAGACAGACGCAAGAGATTTATATAGTAGTATAGATTACGATGGATGATTATTATAAAACAAAATTATGTGTACTTCGCCACAAAAGTCCGATGACAATGCGATTTTGGTAAGAAGATATAATAAACATTGTAATAACAAGTCCGAACTTGTTACAATGTCGCCCGCGCATCACATTTTATTTTTTTTCAAAATATTGCACTATTTTTTGAAACAATTTTTATGAGCAATAGTGCACATAAAGGAGCATAACATATATTATTTCCGTGATTGTAACTCATAGAGAACACGAAAAAAATATTAATATTTCTTTATTTTCGTATATGAAAAATTAAAAATATATATATATATAATAAGGTTGTAAGGTTTTACTTCTCTAGCTTAATTAGTTTTTGAGATATATTTTTTGAATGATAGTTACGGTTACTTGGTCGGATGGTTATTTCTTCCCATATCTCAAGTTTACGGTAGTAACTAATTAATCTGTGTCTCAAGGTCAGAGCGGAAGCCGGCCGCGAAACGTTCCTAAATATTCATACATCAAGTCGATATTAAAACATAAGTTTCGATATAATAGGTTCCCATTTGGGGGTCGACTCGTCATACTTATATGGCTGAACTCTTTATTTTAAAATAATATGGCAATAATAACAGAACAAAAATTAAATTTGTTTTCTATATTAAATTTTTGCAGATGCCACAGGGTGCTGTACAAAAATGTGCAGGGTAATTCGTGCCATACAAGAATATGTAAATGAATGTGATAGGAGATTCTCGGCAGAAAGACAAATACTACCAATTTATCGATCAGGACGGGGCAGGCAGTGCACTATTATAGTCAGATTTAATTTTCAAACAGGCCAAAGACAAGTTGAAGATATAGAACTATTTTCACATTCAAATGAAACATTGCACTCATTACGTGCAGCAATCCAAAGAAGGTAAGTTTAAAATAGATACTAAAGATATTAATTTCTAGATAAATATGGTTATGTTTTTCGAGTGTATGTATGTACGTGTGTCTATTTCTTTGGCACGCTCTGTAGCCTAAACGTCTTGACGGATTTTAACCACTTATTTCTTTTCTCAATTTTGAGGAGATACATGTTAAGCACATATTTCCAAAAATATATCCAGTTATTAGGTACATTTAAGTTAAAGTGAATCAATATAATTATTTAGCAATAACTAGCCGAGTAGATTTGAGGTTACATATAACTAAATTAGAGTCTAATGTAGAAGATTTACAATCCAAGGATCAGGCTCATGATTCATCTCTCCCATTACGATTATTCTTATGTGAATTTATTTCCTAAAAATATTATGACATTCGTATGTTTTATCATTTTAATTAAAAAATGGATAAAACAATTTTTTTTATTTAATATTTTAACACATTTAAAATTTAACCCTATCAAATTGAACAGCTCTGTCAGCAGTGGCGTGCACAGGATTTTTCGACAGGGTAGGCAGTTAAATAACAAATGTATACAAAAAACAACAATTTTAATAATTATATTTACTAAAACAGCAATACTGACGAGCGAGAACGTTACTGTTACTTTAATTTTTCATAGTGGTTTTTATTTATTATATTATGTAGGTAATGCTAGGAAAACAAAATAAACTATTAGTATGTGATGCATGACCCGTCAGCCAGTTAAAGGTTTCGTAATATTTAGAATTAGCATTTCATGACACAGTGAACCATAAACAAAGCAAAAACGAGTAACACAAAACACAATTTTAGTTGGAAAAATGTTGAATTTATCAAATGTTTTTAACTATAATGTCGTTGATGTAGTCAATGTCTCCAAAACACGCACACAAACTTAGTTTTCGTGTAAAAAATAGCACACATTAAAGATTATTTCGTGTACTGATAAGTGAAATGTAAACATGTGTGTGTGTGTGTGTCCGTGAATTGTAGTCACTGGACCGACGTGGCGGATAAGTTATATGGCGTGTAGTTTTTTTATCGATAGATGACATGATTGCTAAAAATAAAATACACTAATATAAAAATACTAAATACGATTACAAACAGAAGAAAGACGGAAGAACGAGGACAGATGGCGCTATTTTTAGATTGTTGTTTAATTTCAAATTCTGTAAATGGTAGATATCGAAATAACTTTCATTTAAATTGTCAGGGTAGGCAGTGTCTCTGTGCCTATATGGAATGCACGCCATTGTCCATCAGCTGTCAAAAACACATTTAAAGTTGATGAATTTGTAAAAAATAAACAAAAAAAAAATAGGCAGGTGGTCTATAACACGAAAAAGTTTGGGACGTCTAGTTTTCATGCTTCCATTTTTTAAATTCCTTCGATAATTCCATGAAACATAAAGGTCAGTTCTCGTTTCGTGCACTATAGTTTTTTTTATGGTAAAGGATGTTCCTGATCCGTCTAAAGATACTCGTGAATTGTCCGTGACGAATGAGATAGCCATTTGTGTTATATTTGTGTAACTTACTATGTTACTGAACACTGTATGTACAAAAAAATATAATGTTATTTATGTAACTACTCTATTCAAACAATCTTTTTAGGCTTAAATGTGCTACAGACAACAATATTAAATTAGAATTGTATGTAAATAAGTTAGAGCTGTATATAAATGGCGAGCTATTAGATTCGAGTTATGATCGGAAGATCTTGTCTCAAATACCGCTTCGAGATAAAACAATGATTGTTGCAAAAGTATATGATGGTCAAGTGTGCGGAAGTGGTGGCTGCGGATCTTCAAATGAGTCCAGCAGTGACTCGAGCACATCTTCACCGCCACTGCCTCCTACTCCTGAACACGCATTGCCGGGTGTGGTGTGTATATAGACTATCTACATACATTAGTTATTCCTTACTTCACTCTGTTATTCACGTTTATTGATATTTTTTCAGTTGTTTGCGCAAGGAACGTGGTACCTGCCGTTTATTTTAGAACTAGAACACATTGGTGTAACAAAAGGACATGCACCATTGACAGAGGCTGCTCATTTGCTTTCACAAATATCTCCAGCACATAAGCAAACAGTAAGTTACCAAGTTACCAGACATAGCATCTTTCAAAAATAACAATTGCGTGTTGTGATCCCATTTTTCTTGTTATTTTAGGTCGAAAAACTTACAGAAGCACTTCTAAGCCGTGAAGACACAAAATTAAGGGATATGCTGTATGGACCTGCCCCACCTACTGTTGCTTATAATGTGGAGGTAATATTTTTAAATTGTTTTCGTGCAAAATATAATTGTTTTATGTTATCTTTTGTACCAAAATATTTATAAGTGATTTGTTTAGGTATTGTACAGCATGATAATGCCGTCATCAGACACAAGGCTTGAACGCAACCGTAGTTTCCAGTTGGCATGTGTAAAGAAAACACCATTATTAGTACAGTGTCTATCTGATAAAGAATTTCTAAAAGGTGCTGCACCACATACAAGGAGGTAAGCCGTGTCTTAAGACTTTTTGTCAAAAACGCATCGTCCGTGGCGGTCGATCGACCTGAAACCACCGCTGCTAGTATCACTTAGAATTTTCCTTATAATGTCTCTGTGCCGTGTGGCACATTACGGAACTTTGTGCATATGCGACGGTGGGTATCACGTTGTGTTACCGCGGCGTGTACTTTAAATATGAATACTTATTTTTATGATAACGATGATGAAATATAATATAACTGCTATGTACTCTGTTTAATCATTTATCTGTATATAATATAACAATTTTGTCTTTCAGAGTTGGCTATCTGGCGTTAGTGAGGTTGGCTAAGTTAACACTTTATACCTTAGGACATCTTTTTGAAATCCTCGCTCCAGATGTTTCTGACCCCAGTATTTGTAACAAAGAGACTAGGTAAAATACACATTTGTATTATTATTGTGGTTTTATTTCACTTTCTTGTATATTAATACAGAAATATTGTGTCCAGGATGGATGTTACAATTTTGAGAGAAGCATTACAGACAGTGCCGAATCATAGTTGTGAATTGATTGTCAAAGCAATTGCTGAGAAGCTCGCTGACAATTTAGGGGAACAGGTATGTTTCATATGGAGTAGTTAGTCATAGTGCAATTAAAAATTTCAGGATGGAATGTGGAAAAGTGATATTATTATATTTATTTAAAGTTTTATACCATTGAGAAATGACATGTGAGTCATTGAAATATATCCGACATATCTTCTTATTTTTCGAAATCTTTTACAGGTTGTAAACAGTACTGATGACAGTGAGTCAATATCATCTTTGGTATGGTGGCATGTACCTACAATGGCTACTGTTCACGCTCTTTACGCGCTCGCTTACTCTGTCGCTCAACCTGTGGACATCAGCGGTTTTGTCCACCCCGATGATGTCATACGTATGTTGTTTTCCGTTTGGTACCATAAAGTCGTAATTGCTACATTAATGATATTAATAAATTTATATTTATACTAATATTGTTTCAGTTGTCCGGGAATGTATGGAAGTAGTAACAATATGTATGGCGATCGGTGGTGGTCACTTAGAATCGTTATTAAATGAGTCTTGGTGGCAGATCACAGCTTTGTATTTGATGATCGATTGTCCTAATCCTCAGGTAAAAGCACCCTTTTTCGTCCGAGTTTAAAAAATAAATAATTTACAGATACGTAACGTACGTACATATTGTAGTAAAATTATCGAGATTTGGCTGATGTTGAAGTACGACGTGCAATTACAGGTTTTTACGTTCGGTATTTATGTCGATACAACAATTTCCTTTGAGTATGTTTAAGTTTTCCTGTGTTTAACCCGATATCGTACTTTTAAAGATTTTATGTTATCGATCACATACAATATAAAACTTCATCGGTAGAAGTGCGTGTTTATCACGCCCGTGTTAAATCAGATTAACCGATTAGACTTACATACTACTCTGTCAAGAAAGTACCGGGAAAAGATCAATAATACACGAAATGTTAGTTATTCATTCAAATTTATTTTATCACCTTCAAAGTATGCTCCTTCAAAAACGATACACTTACGCCAACGAATAATCCAATCATCAAAACAATTTTTAAACGCTTTTTCCGGAATTGAGTTCAGTGCTCGCCGCGAATTCTCCTTTATGTCTTCTACCGAATGAAAACGGGTGCCACGAAGTGGTAATTTGAGTTTAAGAAAAAGAAAGAAGTCGGCTGGAGCCATATCTGTTGAATAAGGCGGTTGCTCGATGGTATTTGTTGAAAATTCAAGGTCAAAAATTCGTTCACAATGATGGCCTTTTGCGAAGGCGCATTATCGTGGTGCAAAATCCAAGAATTTTCTTTCCACAAATCTGCCCTTTTTCGTCGAATTTGCTATCTTAAACGCCGCATAACGCCCAAATAATATTCTTTATTTACCGTTTGACCTGTGCACAATACCGCGATAGTTAAAGAAAACAGTCAACATGACTTTGACTTTTGATCGACTTTGGCGTGGTTTTTTCGGTTTTGGTTCAGTTGGAAGGCGTCACTCCGAAGCTTGTTGACTAGTTTGCATGTCAAACTCGTAAACCTACGTCTTGTCACCAGTAACAATGAGTTTCATGAATGTTGGGTCAGAATTGACTTGTTCTAGCATGTCCTCAGCGACTCTTATGCGATTGTGTTTTTGCAAAAAATTCAGGTCTTTTGGGACTAGCCGAGCGGCAACATGTTTCATACCTAAGTGATTATTTAAAATGGTACGGATCGACTCGTGAGACACAGTAAGTTCAGCGGCTATCTCTCTCAAACTTCAATGAGCATTTTCAGTCACTATTTCCTTCACTTTTGCGATGTTAACTTCAGTTGCAGACGTTGATGGCCTACCAGAGAGAGGCAAATCTTCCATCACATCTCGACCGCTTTTGAACGCTTTGTACCACTCATAAGCACGTGTTTTTGATAAAGTCGATTCACCGTAAGCCTTCTGTAACATTTTCAGTGACTCCGAACACGAAATTCCATTGGCGATGCAAAATTTAAGACAAACTCTTTGTTCGATGTTTTTGTCCATTATGAAATTCGCAATATACACTAGAATGATATAACTAAAAACAGCACTGTATTTAATCTAAATAACAGATGCAACTCAAACTCCACGTCAAAATGGAAAACAGTTGTGCCAATCTAACAACAACAAAAAAAAACATATAATTGAATTTGGAACCATAAACAAATCATCCATTCCCGATACTTTCTTGACTGAATCTACATACATTACATTACAAATGGAAACTATCTTTATTTAGTTAGGCATAATTTCTACGTTCAAGCGAACTAATTAGGTAGTTTTGGAAGTTTCCGACCATAGACATTGCAGTTTGCACAGATGCTACTCGAGTGTTAGAGACTTAGTAATATGAAGACAGACATTTTACGTTAGAGATACTCCTATTTTCTACGCGAGAAAGGCAGAAATGTTTCTAATAAATATGAAACGAGTTGGCAGTATATAAAAGCGAAGAAGAAGACACGTTGCAGTAATGTGTGTGTGTTTGTGTACGCGTCAGGTGCGCGTGTCGTGCGCCGAGCAGCTGCTGACGATGTGCGCGTGGGGCGGCGGCGGCGGCGCGCGCGTGGCGCTGGCGGCGCTGGGCGGCGCGGCGGGCGAGGGCGGCGCGGCGGGCGCGCTGCGCCTGCAGCGGCACGCGCGCCACGCGCAGCAGTTCCTGCAGCTGCTGTGCCGGCTCGTCGCGCTGGCCGGGCCCACCGCCCGGACGCTCGACGACCTCGCCGTCGAGGTGCCTCACTGTCACATTGTTTCTTGTTGTATTCGATATGTCGCGTCCTTTCACGGAATACGTCGTAAGTGACAACATTGGCAGAAGTTTCTTTCCCTTCCCGGTGTACCGCAAGCATAATCTAAAAACTTGTCGTTTCATCTGACACGATGTTTGTAAAAAAGAGACATTGCGAAAAAAAAAAAGATAGTGCCGCCTGCCCATTCGCACCGTCCGTCCCTGATTGACTCGTCCCCCGCGTACCTTACGCCACCCGTTGACTCAAGCAAGTTAACGCAAGGCGCCGCCAGTATTATTTTCAGGAAAGTGCATCTGCATCTACAGTATACACACTGTTCTATTAACTAATAAGTATATAATATGAATTGCATCCTTATAATTATACGTAGGCATATACCATAAACTTAGACATTCATGTTATGTCAATTAAGTTTGTGTCAAATTTAAATCGCGCGGCATTTGAATACGCATCATTGCTGGACGTCCCACCTGTCGCGCAATTGGAGTGAAAGAGGGACTGTTTTTATGCAAACAGTGAATTAATAAAAAAAATATTTCTCAATCTTTTTCTGTGTATTTTTTACTCATGACAAGGGGATGCAAGTGCACAAGTAGAAATAAGAACGCGATAATATTGAACGAAAAGTGGAGCCCGGAATCCTCATAAAACTTATTCTAGGAGATACGCGTTTCATAAAAAGCCTTATAAGTTGACAAATTTTAAACTTTAGTTTTGAAAGAAATCTAGATCTAGCGGACCAAATACATTCCTGTTCAAAACATTTAAATAAAAATTCGATAAAACATCATACGTAAGAACGGAACTTGTAAGGAAAGTATGACGGGTTGGCCGCTCTTAATACAATGGAACTCTGCTTTTTATCTAGTAATTTTACTTTTTATAGCTTTTATGAATTTTCTTATCACTTTAAATTTGTACCTTAAAATTATTTAAAAAATGATTGTCAAGATTTTTTTTCTTAAACCACAGAGATGGCAAACAAGCATACGACCCACCCGATGTTAAACGGTTACCGTAGCCTATCGACTTGTAAAAACCTCCATACCCTTTTTGAAGAACCCTATATTTCATATAATACTCAAAAGTATTCCTTTAGTTGTGTACTTAATTTTTTAATTTTATATAAATTAATATTTTCATTTATTTTAAAGAGTTGTATTATTTTTTGACTAATAATTAATAAACGTATTTTTTATTATTAGGTTGCATGGTTGCGCACTGTCAAAGCACATCCAGAAACCTTAGACGACACGCTGTTGGAAGGCCACCTCAACCTTACCAAAGAATTGTTCACGCACGTATCGGCTCAGATCAAATATCAGTATGGTGCACATCCTGATCATAAAGATTCTGGTTTAATAAAGGTATGTTATATACTTTTTATATACTTAACGTAATTTTTATATTTTTTTAAGAAGAATGCTCAAATACCTGACATAACCAAACATTTCTTATATGTATACTAAAATTATTATTAAATTAACCATTAATTTTCGGACTATAATCATTTCTTTTCGAGTAGGGGTAAAATACTTTATTTTTATTTTTATTAATCGTTCGCGCGAATTAAAATCCCATGTTCCATTCTATATGATTTTTATAGATCGTTCGTTATGTCAAGAACAAGGCGTAGTTGTTATTATTATTACTTTTAGTAAGTGTTATATCGTTTGTTTAACATTAGTTTGTTACTTTTATTTTATTTAGCATACCACAACTTCAGTGTATGAACTAAAGTCCCTTTGCCATTCCCAAAAAAACTATCAATTAATAATATTTGATAATTTCTTTTAAATATCATCATATTAAATGTTATTTAAAATATGGTAAGAAAATAGAAAAATTGAATAACTTATTTTAGTACAGAAAATGTAAACCTATTGAAAATTATACTTGATCTTCTAACGTAATTTTTCAAAATTTTTAAAATTTATTCTTCTCCCAGGTTTTTAGATAATAATAATGAATTTCATTCACTTGTTCTAGACATTTTCCATGTACCCACATCTTACATTTCGTCTGTACCGCTTCTCTTTCAAACACCAGAACCTTGATTTTGTTCACAATCATATTTAATCCTTTCACTTCACACATTCAAACCTTTTCTAACACTGTGTTTCGTATAATTACACGCGTGCATCTTTAGTGGTGGTGAATGTTTACTTAGCTCAAAACACGCATAGAAGTTAATAAAGAGACGGCGTCTCTAGCCAATAACAGCACCAGAAAAAGAAATTGTCATGATGAAGTTAAACGATTAATTTAACAATAAACAAAGTTAAATGACATGTTACCTTCATAAAAAATATTAACATGTTGGTTAAATATCATAACTTTTTTAATTAACAATACGAAAAATACTTTTTTCCTATTTTAGCGCCTTCTAAACGTTTTTATAGTGACGTTCTCTTACTCAATTATGGAATTTTTATTACAAAAAAACAACAGATGGCGTTCACCAGCATTCAGTTTCGAAAAAAATTATATTTAACATTATCGTAACTTTAGAGTAAATTATATTATAACAAGTATTATCCATGGTTAGAGAGACGTTAATATAGGTATGTGTTAACTTTAATTGACTTTTCTTTGTTGTTGTCGCTTTATATAGCAAGTAGCAGTTTTGAAGTATAGTTTAGTAGTTATATATATAAATAGTTTTTGAAGTAGTTCCAGTAAATAAATAATGTAAAATTAAATCACATTCATATTTATTTCATACGAACTATAAGTGGCGATTTTGCTGAGTTTTCTTTTTTCTTACCCTGCTAAAAATGTCTGTGCACGTCACTAACAAAAAAGCCAGGCAGACATCACGCAGCCCTGTCTGACGCCTGAACAGATTTCCAACCAGGGTGACATGTCGCCCTTTATTCTTACACAGGCTCGGTGGCCTCGATATAATGACCTCACAGCCTGCGGTAAGAGGCCGAATTCAGGCAGATGACTTCACAATTTCTTTCGCACTACTCTGTCGACTGCTTTTTCTAGATCCACGAAAGCGCAGAAAACTTTCTGAACTATGGTTGGAAACTTCCCCACGATATCGCGAAGCAAGAAAATCTGATCCATACAACCTCTACCGTTCCTAAAACCACCTTGCGTTTCTCACAAATATCTTTCAGAAACTTCTTTCATATTCAGTCAATACCTTGGTATAGACTTTACTTGCTAAGCTAACCAAGCTGATGGGCCTATAGCACGCAGTGTAAATGGAAACCTTTCTCTTTATGGAGAGGTACTATGACTGCGCTGTACCAGTCCTCTGGAACCTCTCTCTTCTGCCAATAAAGGTTGCACAGTGCACAGAAGATATCCCAGATCCTAGGACCACCATACTTGATCATCTCAGCAGTCACCTCATCCTTTGCCGCAGCTTTTCCACATTTCAGATTTCCTATCACTTTCTCAATCTCTTTCATACTTATGGCATCCTCCAGTCCCTGACCCGAGTGTGTAAATTCATTAGAATCGCTCTCAGTATCAAAAACAGAGTTGCCACTGATGGTTTTTTTTCATTCTGCAACAAGTTCTGCACTAGAACAAGTGAATGAAATTATGTATCTGGGGAGTGCGTTTTCGAGGGATGGAACATGTGAGTTGGATATGAAGTGACCGGTAGCAGTTGGCAATAAAATGAACGGTGCTCTGTCTGCATTAGTAGGCAGTGTGAATATATCTAACACAGCCAAAATGGCCATCCACAATGCGATGTTGGTGCCAATTTTATCGAGTGAAATTATGATAAATGCAGTAGAAATGCGATCTTTTAGAAATATGTGCAGTGTCACCCTTGCGGACAGGATAAGTAATGAAGAGATACGCAGTATGACACGGTTGCACAACAGTGTTAATGTAAAAATGAAGAAAGGAATGCTGAGATAGTTCGGGCACATAGAAAGAATTATTAATGAAAGACTAACGATGAAAATTTACAGCATAACTGCGACCAAAAATTATCTATTGTGATCGCCACTAAGTTACAAAACACTGCCAAGTCCCGCTGCAGTCAAGAACTGCAGGGTATTACTTGGAGTGACCTGCTGAACCTCCTCCGGGCTCAGAAAATACTAGCCGAGATATGATCGACAAGTGCATCAGTGGTGCGCAATCACACAAAATGTGCATGGGCGTTTCATCCGCCTCTTAGCACAGTACCTGCTTGTGTCAGTCAGTACATTCTTGTGTCGGAGAGTCCCATATTAGACATGTGCTTATTTAAGCAACAATGTCCAGTAAGTGCTCTAACCAAGATACACAAGTTGCTCCGGCTCATTTGCCGTGACACTAGAAGCCACCTTGCGATTATATAGCTTTATTATAGCTTTGGAATGGTGATCTGGAATATTCTTCCAATAATCGTAAGAGACTTCAAAACAGGAATTCCGCAAAATCAGTTGAACCTGGCTTTTTGGAATACCGAAAAAAGGTAATAATAATAACAATGAATGTGATTTTGGTACCGGCCCTTGCAAGTTCGGCATTTTGATTGCCTATTAGTATATTTATTTATGTTACCGATTTATATACCATAATCTTATGTAAATACTGGCGTATAGACGTACAGAGTGCGAGTGAGAATGTAATCTTTATGATAGTGGGACGAGTAGGAAAAGCACAGCAACGAGACGCTATTGTAACTCTTTTTGAATGACAGGTCGTCACAGGTCGTCACGCTGTGGAGAACATTGTTGACTTATTTTGTTATTTTGTGTTATTCCTGTTTTATTTCAAAGAAGTACTGTATTTTTCATTAGTGGTTACGTGTTCTGTATGTGATTGTGATATTACGTATCGCAATAATCAAGGGAATCATTATCGTCATAAGTCACATTGACAAATTAAACATCGTCACGCGTTAACGAGCTTTATGTTCGTCTATACGCTAGTATATACTTAGTTTATGATTTATACTGTGTTGTTTTATTGCTCTACCTAATGTTCATAAATATTGTGCGGTGGTGTAATAATAACGTAAATTTATATTGTACCAGGAAGTGACGACGGAGTTCCTGTGGCCGTACTCGTGGGCGTGGTGGCGCATGGGCGGGAGCGAGGCGGGCGCGGAGGGCGCGGCGGGCGCAGAGGGCGCGGCGGGCGCGGCGCGCGCGGAGGGCGGCGGCGAGCCGGCGGCGCCGCTGTGCCGCACGCCCGGCGCCGCCGCCGCCGCCGCGGACTTGCTGCTGGCGCTCGTGCACGGCTGTGTGCCCAACATGGCCGTGCTCGCGCGCCTGCTCGACAACATGTTCTACAGTGGTTAGCTGCATGCCGCTGTAATTTATACGTACAGGTAGTGGCACGAAAGTCTAGTAGCAAACGAAATGTTAAAGTCCTACTAGCAAACGAAATGTGGAGGGGATAACTGCGCATGGGTACTGTCGCGCACGTATCAGTGTATCGTATCGTATCAGTGCGTGGGACACAGTACGTCTGGAGAGCCTATCAGCGCTTACGAACGATACGCACGTCCGCCCCGCGTCTCTATAACTCGCCATAGATACCCTGTTTTTGACTTCTGCGCAATAACAGTCACCGCTAGACTTTCATACCACTATCTGTATACACATACACTTTATAACTCCAGACAGCCTGTCCCATACTACTGAGGTCAATGAAATCAAGTAAAATGTAGATGTGTGTGTGCTGTATTCTAGGGAATTGGCAGCCAAACAGCCTTTCTGATAACAAATATGTGTTGTGAATCAGCACAAGTGAGTCAGCTTATTTGATTTTTACCTCACTTTCAATTGGGACACGGCGTCTGGAGTTATTTGAAAAATCTATGTGTAACTAATGAGAAAATTTCCGTAGCAACAGTTTTTCTAATTATAATAGTTTTACCGTAAAAGAAATATTGCATTAT
The DNA here is from genome assembly GCA_907165235.1 of Zeuzera pyrina. Taxonomy (NCBI): domain Eukaryota; kingdom Metazoa; phylum Arthropoda; class Insecta; order Lepidoptera; family Cossidae; genus Zeuzera; species Zeuzera pyrina. Next base: position 16,249,990 of record OU015617.1, read on the forward strand.
TACTACACAGACTTGTCTAGGGTTTCAAAATAGGGCAAACGTGACATAATATGTTATTTATTGTTTTTAACGTAATATGTCTTATTCATTCTTTACTCAAATTATTATAAGAAATCACTGAGTACATGTATTTTCAGGAATTCATGTGTCCATTATGGCGCCAGTTTAGTTGTTTAAAATCGTCACAACAAGGAATGTATGGCACCAATAATGTAACTTAATAAACCAATAAAAAACTTATTGTTGCAGAATAATCAGCAATCCTATGAGTTTCGTACACTAATCTAAATTATCTTGTATGCAGTTCATTAGTCAGAGAAAGCATGATTAATGAGTTAATCAATGAGTTTTGGACATTGATTTAATAAACTATGTTTCATGCAATTCACTAATGTGGGAAATACACAGACTAGGTGTAGGTTTTGACAAGCAATAAGTTGTTTTTTCTGTGCAAAGATCAAATATTTTTTTTTACTACTAATTAATTCGCTTATGATGGAATTTAAAAAAATACTTTTCACTTGTTCATCCGCTTAAACAAATAAATGTGAACATAGGAAAAATGAAGTTTAATCACACAAGGTGCTACTCACATTTCACAATGAATCTGTACGAAGTTCAGTACGAAAGCCGGGCTTGTCGCTTTATACTAATTGCTATTTAAATCATTCTAAAAGTAAACCTGTAACAGATTTTTTTTCTTGGAGTTAGCACTAGGGATTGCAATCCGGCACTAATTTCCATCCGGTCGCATCCGTCCGGATTCCCTTCTATCGGGCAAGATCCAGTCAGATCCGACTGGATTGGTCACAACAAAAGTATTTTTCCTATTCATTCCAAAAAAAATTCAATAAATTTAAGAACAATAAAAGTGGACGAAAGTCATGTAACATAGAAAAATCAGTGATATTGATTGTTAATATCGTTACAACTTCTAAATATAATAATAAATCTACTTACATCATTCTCATAATCTCAACATAAACATTAATCTATCAATTGAAGATTAACAATGTCTATTTTTACTTACATTTATATGTATATTATGTCTATTTAATTACAAGCAACAATGCGAGATTTAAAAAAAAAACAGTTTCATGTATTTTTTTTTTTTCAATTTAACTGATCCGGGATCGGATCCGGTAATTTGGTGCCGGATCCAGTAGACATCTAATGATGCCGGATCTGCTGCATTACCGGATCCGGTTTTGCGGATTGCAATCCCTAGTTAGCGCGTGAAAACTGATAACTGATTATTCTGATTATGCCTTGAGATGTTATTGTCGATCGATTGTCGTGCTGATTGGTCGCAACTTGTGATCATGACCCTATGTTCGTTTGATAAATAATAAACATGATAGTTTAAAACTGTTTTATGAGGTTCGAAGTTGATAGGTATTTATTATTTATTTCACTGAGCATTTTAATAAGGCAAGCCGGGCTTTTAGACTTGAATAAAAATGCTGCCACTGATTACGCTTAATCGTCTACTAATATTATGATAAGTGCTTAATTGCAAACACAGGATTACAAAAGGATTTTCTATTTAGTTTCAGATTTATTAGTACAGTGATGGCAATAATGGTTGCTTTGCAAATACGAATAACAGTGTTATATTATTTAAAATAACTGTTAATTTAAACTGTGGTCTGTTATCGCGTTATATTGCTGTTTCGCGAAATGATAATCAATGAATTTATTACAATACTACGTTATTATCTATCTCTCTTGCCTGTTAAGGGCAATAATTTCCAAAACAAAACGGCAACATTCAGTTCTCGTTTGGTTTTTATATATCTATTTTCACGTCTCTTTCATAATCTTCCCTTATGGAATGGAACAGTAATGGAACAGTTTTATTCACAACCTTTTCCCAGTCTCTTCTCTTTTAAGGTTAGCGCACACTTATCTGAGTCGAGCAGATAGAGAACGAGTCGAACGAAACGAATTTTAAAATTCTTTATATGAAATCCTATGAATTCTTGCACACCTCCCACCATATTTCTGCAAGGCCTCCTTGACTTCAATTCGTTCGACGCGTTCGGCTCGGATAAGTGGGCGTTCACCTTTAGTCACAAGCTTCTAATATTTTTTAGCATTTTTGTTGTGATAAATGGAGTTCTGTATGTCGCTTGCAGCATATCTCTTAATTTGATCCCACACCAACTCAATTAAACCAGGTCAAAACTATATCACGATCGCATTGCACTCAAAGTTTTTTCTTTTTGATGCAATGTCAAGCCGAAACTGCTTTGTTTTCCATTGAGCATTGACACGCATTTGCCGGAGCTAGTAGTTGTGCTGGCCAGCGATCCAATATGTGACGATCGTAATAGATTTCATTTTTTTAAATTTCGAATTTCGAAAAACATAAATGCCGAGTTGTGTGGTAAATAAGTACATTAATAATTATAATCTTGTAACTATATATGTATAATATAATTGTAATGATAATAGTGATAATAGTATAATTACATACATACATATCTTCACGCCTTATTCCTGACGGGGTAGTCAGACAGGAGATGATTTATATAGTAGTCCATTAAGGATTCTGTCAAATGGTTTTTTTGTTAGTAAAAATGTGAAAAGATTGTCTGCGGGACCATATTATATAGGTAGACCACAGATTAATTAGTTATTAACGTAAATTAGACCATAATATAATGTATAGCTTAGAAATTAATGTAATAAATTAATTTTGTGTCCTAAAACTATACATTCGATAAATTTTATGACTAACTGCACGTCACTATTGGCAATAAAGAACAGCAATTTGCTCCTCCAAACTTAGTTATTAATTTATACGAAACTTCATGAGCGGACAAACGTCTAAACGGCCGTCATAGCGTCCGCTATTATAGTTCACCCATAAAACTAACAAACAAAAAAATAAACATTACTGCTCAACATGCTCAGTACAATGCAGTAATTAATATTGGATATTGCTTTGCTGTTGAATTCAGAGCAGACAAGTGCCTCTTCATGTTTTCTTTTATAGGGAAATAATAATGAAATTAAAACATGTATTCATATCAATATGTTTTTTCACAGATAAGAACATGCCCTTATCTGAATGGGAATACATGCCATGTGTGGGACCACGACCACCTGCAGGTTTGGTGGGATTAAAAAACGCGGGAGCAACTTGCTATATGAACTCAGTTTTACAGCAACTGTACTGTGTTCGTGCTGTACGCGATGCTTTACTCACTGTTCAAGGTAAGCTCGAAAGCAATATAAAAATGTCAACGGAATTTTCATTCAATAATTTATGGTGCCTTAAATTAACTTCAAGTTTATTTAATTAGGTAATCATAGTTATTTTGTTTACTTATGAATAAATAATGTTTTTATATCCTTTTATTATGAATAATCTAAATTTGTCAAGTAATATTTTTAAATTACTTTTTACGTTTTTATAAATTTATAGCATCGCGACTTCAAAAATAGGTGATTATTGATATTTTAATCGATAAAATCGATAGTTTATAACGTGAATATTATGGTTGGTACTATCGATATTGTCAGTCCTATCGGTTGCCTTAGCGGAACTACCCTAAAAGTTATTGATATTATTGACAGTAATGCATTATTTTGTGTATTGACAAGTTTCTAGCTAAAATGAGACGACAGGACTTTTTTACAAATATGCAGTATATGCAACATAGAACTGACGAAATTTTATAAACAGTTTTATTAGTCTGATCAATGCCTTAGATCGATGAGGAGAGTGGTGTGATGACTGATACTTAGGACCTATCTATTTTTTAGCTTTTAGTACATTATCTACATCATTATTGTTTTTCTTTTCAATAAAACCGTTTAACTTAAAAAAAATCTTTTTTAACATTTACAGGCGCTGCGACAGATCTCAATGAAGATTTTTCTGGTGAAATTCAGCATCATACTATACTGGAGAATAATATTGAGAACAGTACAGATTACAATATAACTATTTTGAAACAAGTACAAGCCATATTTGCTCACTTACACTATAGCAAATTGCAATATTATGTTCCTAGAGGTCTCTGGGCGCATTTTAGGTATTTGAAAGCATTTTATTAAATGACTTAATGTTAGAAGTGTTGCACACTGAAAATACTATAATTTCAGACTCCAAGGGGAACCTGTAAACTTACGTGAGCAGCAAGATGCAGTAGAATTTTTCATGTCTTTGGTTGAATCATTGGATGAAGCTCTTAAGTCATTAGGTCAAGAACAACTCATGGCTAAAACTATGGGAGGAACATATTCAGATCAAAAAAATTGTAAAGGTTGCCCACATAGGTAATTTCACATTGTTTATTGAAGTAAAGTTCAGGTCATAATATAATAATGTCTTCATTCCAATGATGTTTTGTTTGAATTGTTTAGGTATTGCAAAGAGGAACCATTTAGTGTAGTGTCGCTAGACATCAGAAATATGTCTCGACTACAGGAGTCATTAGAGGCTTATGTTCGAGGGGAGCTCTTAGAGGGTGCGGATGCTTACCATTGTGATAAATGTAATAAAAAGGTAATATATTTAAATTCATATATTTTTTTCTTCTCTAACAATAATCTGTTGGTTTAGATAATTATTAGTTATTTTCTTGTTATAGGTGGTGACAGTTAAACGACTTTGTTTAAATAAACTGCCTCCAGTGTTAGTGATACAACTTAAAAGGTTTGAATACGATTTTGAGAAAGTGTGCGCAATTAAGTTTAACGACTACTTCGAGTTTCCTCGAGAATTAGATGTGGAACCTTATACTGGTAGGTTGCGCTTAATTATGTAATGGGACGGGGATGTCTAATTTTTGGTACATATTTTGTTTAACTGTTATCTGGAAAGTAAGTCCTTTTTCTTAGTTAACTTTTTCGTAATGAACTATTTTTTAAAAGTAATCAAATGTGGCAATCCTCCTTAATTATTATCTTCATTAAATAACACACGTGAAGAATTAGACATCCCTATCTTATATGCAAGTATTATAGAAGAAAACTTAATATGTTATAATAATAAATGTTTATAATAAATGTTTATAATGTTATAATAAATGTTTGTTATTAGCTTGGGGATTAGCTCGAGCCGAAGGCGACGCGACTCTGTGGGACGGCGGTGAAGAGCGAACTCCAGAAACACAATATCAACTGAGCGGTATCGTCGTACACTCCGGACAGGCATCTGGTGGACACTACTACTCTTACGTGCTACTCAGGTTAAGTGTCATTTAAAAACTGTTACATTTCCATACATAATTTTTTATGTTGTAATTGAGTACTATAGACTTCTTTTAAATGTTTTCAAATGATTTGTGTAATACAAATACCCAATACCTAAAATATAAGTCGCTTCGAAGTACCTGCTCAATAAACAAATTTTAGTAGCGTGGGAAATCTTTAATATATCTATAACAGACTAGCATTTTTCATGCTAAAATCTTATATATATATCTCTTATTTTTCATGCTAAAAAGCGGCCGCCCGTGCGCGTACGCCATCTTGTTCAGTCATTAAAGTTATAAATGACCAATACTCTGCTAATTGCGCTTGCAAATAAAGTTCAATATAAATTCTTACACGTTCGGCAGATTCGGCTACAGTCTGGTATCGGTTACGCTTTTCTGTGCGAACGAAAACTGTCAAAAGTAGTTTTATTTTAGGTAATACTATGCTTAATTACCTTTAGCTAAAAAGTTGTGTCAATCGTAATGTTATGATTTGTAAAAACAAATAATGTATGTAGTAATTATTTACTTTTCTTTAGTAGACGAAGTCATATTGTGCGGGGGTTAACATTGAACCAAAATATTCCAAAGTTGTATTTTTTAAAAATAAAAAAGAAGTGATTGATTCACGCTGATATTTTAATATAACGAATTAATTATATACTACATTTAAATATTATGCATTTGCAAGAAGTCAGACACTTTTTCCGGGGTTTATTAATTGGTAAACTTCAAAACAAATGTTGCACGGCCTATAGAGAGATATGCTATGAGTAGTAGTACATACGAGTGAGAGCAAGGTCAAGGTCAGGCAAACAGTCCATTACCTACTCATCTATCCTATTGATACCACTACAAAAAACTTCTACCTGAATCAAACACTTCATGCAACATGGGTCACAGCTCTCCTACTATAAGATGGCAGTAATCAATTTTTTGATTTGAGTGGCTACACTCTAATTCACACTTGTTACTGAATTTCAATACTTTTGGCTTGGTATAGATGAAAAAAGAAATTGAAGTTTAATGTTCAATATTTGTCTAACAGGGATAATGGCAGCGAAACGGGCCGATGGGTGAAGTTAGACGACGGCGACGTGTCGGAGTGCGTAATGCACGACGACGAGGAAATGAAAGCGCAGTGCTTCGGCGGAGAGTACATGGGCGAGGTGCGAAAAGTGTTTCATAATCCAACTAGTTTTTACCCGCTGCTTCACACGCGTGGTACTGGTAAATAGTAGCCTGTTTTGGCCAGAAAGTTAAACACTGCATTTAATGCTAATTGGTTTCGTAGTTTTCACGTTAAAGAAAAACAAACAATGAACGTTTCGTTTTTTATTGTAATTGTCATGCATGCTTAATGACTCATTTTTGTTGCTGCTGTCATAACTATATATTAATATGCACAGAAACAATAAAAATCCTATAAAAACTAAATAACACAGTTGTTTGTTTCAAACACAGTTTTTGTCACAGGAATCCTAAACAGAGGACTCTGGGTTCTATTGTCAGTCTAGTAAATTTAGAAAAAAACGAATTTTTCACCAACCCAGTGTGATAGGAGTAATTTTATTATATTTTAGATGTTCGACCCAATGTTGAAGCGAGTGTCGTATAAACGTCAGAAGAGATGGTGGAATGCTTATATGCTGTTCTACACAAGGAAGGATACTATAGAAAACTCTAGTCTCGAGCAAACATTAAAAAACTTAACCCTTAAGTAAGTTCAATTCAAAGGTGGTTTGGTGTATGAAATTGATATGGATATACCAGAATTTTTTGTTTATTTTCAGAGAAAGTGCCATACCTAGGCCAATCTGGCTCTCAGTACGACGTAGTAATATTGCATTTTCACACAACCAGGACCAGTTTAGTTTAGAGCATTTTAATTTTATGAAAAAACTTTGCTGTATGAGGTTGCAGTCTCAGAACTCAGCTTGGGTAGGTGTACATATATTTATTGATTTGTCCTCTTGTTAAATTTGAATTTTCATATTCTAATGTATCTAATTTTAGGGTCCAGAACATGAAGAAATGTCAATGTTAGCAGTACAATTAGCCACAAAGTTTTTATTCCAAGTTGGTTTCCATACAAAGAAAACCTTGCGGGGTCCAGCCGCTGATTGGTAATAAGGTTTTATTTTAAATATTTTTTATTTATTATTATTTGAATATTTCATTAAATATTTTAATTTAATTCCAGGCATGATATTCTATGTCAGCATTTAAGATGCTCTCAAGCGGTTCGAGCTTGGTTTGCTATTGACCTTTTCAAGCATCCTCATAGGTAGTCTTGCGTTTTAAAATACTATTTTCTCGAATACCAAACTGTACATAAATCAGTAATACATATAAGTGATACATTTTTTCAGGTTATGCGACTATCTGTTGTCATGCCCTTCTGCTGAAGTGAGAGTTGTGTTTATGAAAATCATTGTTTTCTTAGCACATTTTTCTATCCAAGACCCACCAGGTTAGTTTAAATTGTTTAGTATACAGTAAAGGCACAGATTAATTAGTTTACTACCGTAAAGTGAAGGGTAAAAAATAAGAGTTATTTAAAGTCTGACCTAGTTGCTAATTAATCTATAGTCTGACTATTTAAGTAGTTCCATGCCTTTATGATATTTAAACGGAATTATCTGCATACTGATGTTATATTACTGTGAATATTTCCTATTCTTGGCCACATTAGTCACATTACTTTAACCACAGATTAATTAGTTACTAACGTAAGCGTAGCGTACTAGCGAAGGGGGGCGACCGCGAACTCATCCCACTCACCCTGATGAAGGCATCAGGGATCGCTGTGGGATGACCTCCGATAGGTCCGAAACTAGTCGGTACCAATACCGATTGGACGTGAGTTCAGCCGTTTTAATTATTTAGTTAATAATGTCTCACGAAACTAGTAATTAAATTAATAATTTTATTACTAGCGTAAACTTTAACATTGCTTTGTTGTTATCATAAACTTCCTGTATCACCTATAATATTTTCGTACTATAAGGTCAACAAGTACACATAAGGTTTTTTTGGTGGGAACGGGAGAAGTGAGATTGTAATTTTATTTAGATTTTCGATTTTTACATTTTTGGGAGTGAAGTACAAAGGCGATAATATATTGTGTTTTTAAAGTTCTGTATAAGTGAAAAGAATGGAGTAGGTCTAAATAAACATGTCTAGCTGAAGTTCTCGCGTTCTTCCAAGAAGTCCTTTATGACTTGAGTAAAGCCTACCTTTACTGGTGAGGCTAAGTTTCACTTTAGTGGATTTTTAAGATAAGAAAAAACGAGAACTTCGAACGTGCTTCATGTCGATTCTATTTATTAATACGTGTCATTGGCAAAAGCGCTAATCTGTGTGCAATTCCTTGAAGAAAGAAAAAAACTATCATAAAGTACACATAAAGTAAAATTAGGCATAGCACATCAAGAAAATAAATAGTAGAGTCGTCATTCAGTTCACTTTGGTGCAGTGTTTAATTAAGAGACTGGCCAACCCGTCATACTTTCCATATAAACGCTCTTACATAATTATGGCGTTCTATTAATTTTTTTAATAAAAGGTTTTAAACGAAGGTATCTCTTCCACTAGATCTAGGTTCCTATCGAAGCAAAAATTTTAAATTTTGAAACACAAAATCAGTAAAAGCCTCTAAAAATCCTCATTTTTGCACAAATTTTACCTGAACTTTGGTCATTTATAATGTACTCATAAATTGTAAAAGTAAAATAACATCCCGTTACAAACCTCGCACATGTGCATGGAAAATGTAAATTACCGTTTTTTTCATAAACTTGTAAGACTTTTTCAAGAACACGTATCTCCTCGAACAAGGTTTATAAAATATCCGCGGACTACATAATTTTCGTTCGATGTTCGGTGTTCTCACTTGCTTGAGTCAACAGGCGGCGTGAGGTACGGGAGGGATGAGTGAATCGGTAACGATGCGAGTGTGAGGAGGCGCTATCACTTTTTATTCGCAGTGCCTCTTTTTCAAACATCGCTTCGGACGAAACAACAAGCTTTTAGACCATGCTTGCATTGTACTTTGATGCACCGAGAAGGAGCTTCTTAATACTGTTCTGCTACTTCGTACATATGTATCTCTTACAATACGAGCTGCTAAATCCATCCTATCCTTACGTACAATATGATTGTGTTTACAGTGAACAGTGGATACGGTTCGTGGACGAATCGCGAGGAGTCTTTGTCGCTGTCTGACCAAGTGTTGTGCAGCGCGCGCGCGCTGGCGGTACCTCACCATTCAGACACGCATACACACAGGCACCTGCCATTACTGTTTAACCTGTTCCATGCTTACGCGGTGTTGGGCCTCAACGAAAAACATCAGCTACTCAGGGTACTTGCATTTAATTTCACGCCATTTCCCTTTCGGCATGGGCAGAATATCAATGAGCAACAAAATGTCACCTCAATTTCACTAATAATAAGATTAATAGATCCCAAAAATTTAATATTTCTTCACATTGAATGTCAACAAATCTGAGTGAACAAATATAGATATTTTTATTTTTCATTCATATATCAAATATGTTATAATGTTATGTACATGATAAATTTTATATTTTACAGTTAAAAATATTGGACATTGTGTTATCTGTTTGTATGGATGACACGTCTTCATCTCTTGGTAAATATCAATATCCTGAATCGGCAAAGATACACCAGGTAAATAATATTCAAAATTGTGATATTTTATTATTTGTTTTAAAACTGTTTTCGCACGAATTGAAGATTTGTACCTATAAAACTATACATGCTAAATGATAAATGCTATATGCACAGATTAATTAGTTACTAACGTTATATGTATAATAATAAAATTGTGTTTATTTTCGGAAAATAGGGCAACTTTTTTCTGAAATTATACATATATCTACGCTTTTATCATTGTGGAAGATACAATAGTCTTTTATTGCTTGCTTTTAACACAGTTAAAAGTTACTTTACGCTGTCTACATTCAGGGTGATGTTGTCCTAAGGTCGTGTCTGTGTTGGTGCGATGCTGCGACGTCAGCTCGCGGTGCCAGTCGGCTAACGCGGCTGAAGGAGTTTTGCCTCTACACAACCCGTACGGTGAACCGCCACCACAGGCCCCCGGCGCCGCCGCTGTCCTTCGACCTCATCTTTCTCCTGCCGCCGCTGAAGTACTTTATAACAGGACCGGGTAATTATTGATTTTGCTCTACTTCAGCCAGTTAAACTTGAACTAGAAAGGGAGAAAGTTGACTTAATAATATACTGCCCACATTATGCTTTTATTGCGGAGTGTGTATAAATACGTGTATATAGTGAAGTTCATATTGATTAATGGATCATATCATTGGATCAATATGCTATTAGTAATATAAGATATTTTCATCTTGATCAAATTCAAAGCTGTTCTAAATCTGTCCACATTATTATATACAAAGTGTTGATTGTTAGACAGTTTAAATATTACAAAATTTGGAAATAGTTTTAAATTCCATTAGTTTTTTAATATTTTGAACTATAAAAAAGGAAAATCCTTTTAAAGTTGATTGTAGTTTAAAATTTTAATGGTTTTACAAAAATATATGTACATCTCCTCACGCTGTATCCCTAACGGTGTAGCCAGAGAGGACGAAGCGCTAAGTTTCACGGTCCTTACATCCTTTTTTCGCCTCCTCATCATTTTCCATACACGATTTCGCCTATGTATACGAGTGCTTTTGATATTTCTGTCAGCTAACACTCTAACTATTTAGTCAGCCTTGGTCTTCCTTGGCTTTTGTTACCACTCACTTTCGCCCTGTAGAATAAAAAATGTAGAAAAAAATCTTCTTCCTCAATATTTCATCACTCATTCTATGTGCCCAAATCATCTAAGCATTCCTTTCTTCTTTTTACGATGATAAATAGTGTCGTCCAACCCTCTCATATTGCATATCGCTTAAAATATACATACATATCTTCACGCTGTGTCCCTAACGGGGTTGTCAGAGAAGACGGAGCGTCAAGCTTCGCGGTCTTCACATACTTCTTTCGCCTTCTCTAATCTCACACATTTTCGCCAGAAATATGCTTAAAATATGCCTCTCTTAAAAAATGCTCTTTAAGTATAAAATTTTAATGGTTTTACAAAAATATATGGTCATATTCTCACGCTGTATCCCTAACGGTGTAGCCAGAGAGAATGGAGCAAGTTTTGTCTAATTTATAGTGTGTACAAATGAACTAATATTTCAACTAACGTGTAGGACATATATGAAGAAGTTGACGGAGGAGTGTTGCGGATGTGAGGAGGGCATCAGGCTAGTGCAGTTCCTGTGCTGGGAGCACGCGGGATGGTCGCGCATGGCGCTGGCCGAGCTGCTGTGGCAGATGGCGTACGCATACTGCCACGAGCTGCGGCGGCACGCGGACGCGCTCACCGCGCTGCTGCTCATGGAGGACAGCTGGCAGCAGCACCGCATTCACAACGTCATCAAGGTGGGCGCGCACGCCGGCACGCACGCCCGCACGCACGCCCGCACGCATGCGCACTCGCACGCGACACGCACGCTATATCATATCATTACTGAATTTATAAATATACTAGCTATACCTCCAACTTCTTCGGCGTAGAAATTCCGTGGCTTTCCCGGGTTAGAGGTAGTTTTATGAAAAAAAAGTAGCCTAAGTCTGTCTTTAGACTACATCTACATCTCTGTACCAAATTTCATCATAATCAGTTCAGTGGTTTAGTATTTCTCATACGAAGTTCCTCCTTCTACTGAAATCTACCCCTAAGGGGTCACCTCCCTTGGTAAAAACGTAGCTATCTTTTTGATAAAAAAGTCTTGTCTCATACAAAATTCACCCTTCTACTAAAATCCACCCCTAAGTGGTCACCCCTTTGATAAACAAGTAATCTGTCTTTTTGATAAAAAAAAAGCCTTATCTCTGACGGTTCAGCGGCTTAGCATTTTTCATGCAAAGTTTCATTCCTCTTTTTACCCCTTAGAGATGTTTAATTAAAAAAAGAAATCTACGTCAGTCTCCTGGTGTCAGACTATTTCAATGCAAAATTTCATCAAAATCAATACGGCTGTTTAGCCGTGAAAACATAACAGACTGCAGACTTTCACATTTATGAAATTAAATAATATAGATGAAAGTATGTGATTTACTTTTAATTGAAATTATATAAAACATTTCTCATGACAATTCGTAACTCACGCCTTTGGATTAATTTTTTTTAAGTCTTTTACTTTATATTAAAAGAATAATGTAACTTGTAAGAAGCTTATCAGTTAAACCAGTATACCTTTTTAATATCTATATGAATATGCATCTTATTCCGTTCCAGTAATTCTGTTTTTTCTTGGATATAGCCTGTAGCACATTTGATTATCCATGTATGATCGACTACAACACAGACCAGTAAGCCTACGTAAAAATAGCACGTGCATCGCGAGATTTTCCAAATCGACTATAGAAGTCAAATGGAATACAGCGAATAATAAACATATAGACAAACAAAGCACCCAGAAACACAGCAGGGGTTGTTATTTACATACAATCTAATGAAATCGGCAGAAAAACAAGTTCACACGTTCTCCTACAAGCAAATACGAGTATGTATGTATATGGTGTGATGTAACTTAATAAAAATCCGGAATGTCAAAATCAATGACGTTAGGTGTGTCATAAATCATAAGTCAAACTCGAACAGCGTCATTGAATTGCTATTTTCCTGTCAGTTATTTCATTAAAAAAAAAAAATTTCATTTTTAGTTTTTCAGTAATAGTTTAGAAATTTCTAAATTATTACTATAATATTATAAATCTAGTTCTATTAAATTCTAGGATGGGGTCATTTTTTATCATAAATCGGCACAGAACGTAATATCACAGATTAATTGGTTACTGTAATATAAAGAACAGAAATGTCAATGTTTACAGCCTTGTTCAGCCATAATGAATGTGTAATTACTACAAATACTTTTTATTTTGATTATTGCTTGCGCTACCTTAAGGAAGTTATAAACCAAACAGAGAATTATAAGAAAATGAAATATATTTTTAAATAGAACAGTTACTCTGGAACCAGTGGTAGCTAATTTGGACATTGTCATTTGAATGGTTTGATGCACGCTAAAATACAATACTGACAATGGCAAAGCGTGCAGTGTTCAAAGTTTGAACATATACTTGGACTGGACTGTTGGCTCAGTGGCAAAGCATCTGCTTTTTAAGCGAGGGTACCGGGTTCGATCCTCGGTCGGGTCAATTTAGGTAACGAGCTTTTCTAAATTGTCTTGTACTGGGTGTTACTGAGAGCGCTCCCCCAGAGTTCGCTGTGTGATACAAGCCTAGTGCTTAGTTTGGGGTCACACAATTTGTGTATTTGTCTGGAGTATTTATTTTTCTTCATGGCATGGCATGGCGCACAGATTAGCGTATTTGCCAATGTCACGTATTAAATAAGTAGATAGAATCACTGATGAGTTAAACAGTTAGGCAATGCAATGTATACATCACAGTATTGTTATTATACATGACGATCACATGAAGCACGTTCGAAGTAAATTAGTTTTTTCATTTTATCGGGAAACTCCTCCAGTAAAGTCATAGTAGGCTTTACTAAAGTTATAAAGGACCTCTTGGAAGAGCGCGAGAACTTCAGCTACACATGTTTATTTAGACCTACTCCATTCTTTTCACTTTTACATAACTAAAATTATACTATCACTTTTGTTCTTTAAATTTCCAAAAGTGTAAAAAATAGAAAATCTAAATAAAATGACAACCTCAGGTGGGTTACTCACAAACGTCGGAAATTTTCCATAGCGAAAGGCCGATCGTTGGAAAGCATAAATTCAATCCGACGGCTAGGATTTGGGAATACGACTATATATAATATAAATATAATACGATTTCGGATTTGAGAATCGCGTATAGACAAAATCGGCGCAAAGTTTCCTGTCTGATAAGGAAAGTTGAGTTTCCGACGTTTGTGAATAACCCCGTAGTTCTCCCGTTCCCGCCAAAAAATCCCGTCTAGAGTGTTATTTACTTTATAGGTATTTCCGTATTGGAAGCTATGTCTGGCGCCGACTGTATGTGCATAGTGTGACATTGCTTCATTCATTGCATTTTGACTACCTCCTTGGCGCAACGGCTTAGTGCGTCTGAAAGTAAACGGGGGTTGCGGGTTCGATTCCCGCCCCGAGTCTGGATGTTTATGTATAATATGTATTTATTTACAAAAGAAAAGTATATAAGTAGTATATCAATTGTCTAGTACCCATAACACAAGCGCTATGCTGCTTACTTTGGTACTAGATGACGCTGTGTGAAATGTCTGATTGTGAGTTTATTATAATTATAATAATTGCGCAGGGCGTGTCGGAGGAGCGGCCCGGGCTGCTAGAGACGGCGTCGCGCGCGCGCGGCCACTACCAGAAGCGCGCGTACGCGTGCGTGAAGCTGGTGGTGGGCGTGATGTGCCGCGCGCCGGCCGCCGTGCGCGCCGTCAGCGCGCAGCCCGACGCGCGCCGCCGCTGGCGCCAGCTGCTCGCCTGGCTGCAGGACGAGCTCGATCGCGTGAGTCGACTCGCCTCACTCGCCTCACTCGCTTCACTCACTATCTGACTGGCTCTTTGTGTTAACGATAAACCTTTTTTGTTCGTATATATTTTTTCATGTCAGTTTATTGTTTTTTTACTGTCTTGTCACGAGAACAAAACACATATTGGATGTGCACAATTTTATATATATTACGCATTAGAACGCTACACTAGAATAGTAAATCAAAACAATAGTTGCTACGCGCTGACACGCTGACACAGCGGGGCACGTGAACTACCGTTTTGCTAGTAAGAGCGAGACAGCGCTATTGTGTCGTCGCTCCGAATGGGCAAGACCTACTCACGACGTTTTCATTTTATGTGTAATGAAATAAGTTTAATTCATTACAAATTGATTGTAAATGTGTATTTTGCAGTCTAATATTAAACTGAGCATAAGTTTTTAATTACTTGCTATAAAAATGTTACACAAGTGCTTTAAATATGAAAGGCAATAAAATGCGCTACACACTGCACGTTCACTTCCAATTCCGTTTCCAAAAGTGAGCCAGGTGTGATTCTCAAGCCTCAGTTAAGTGCAACATAGCGATTGTTTCGAACATTAAAACTACATATATACATATACTAAGTATGTACATACTACATAGATATCGTTAATATTACAATAATTAAAGATTTCTCACACACAATTCAAACACTGTGACTTCTCGTATGCTATATGGCTTAACCGATTAAGAAGTGGACGGTATATCTTTGGATTGGTTTTTATCAATGGAATATCATAAACTAATATAACCTTTGATCATCAAACTGTGATGCTGCAGGGGTACTGCCTACTTAAACTGCGTCATTTAAAGGTTTTGTCACTTGAATTTGGTATCGAAGATATCAAACAAAGATTTTTCTTCCAAAATTCAAATTGCAACTCCTCAGTCCTAATGCTGCAAGAGTATTGCCACCTAAATCGCAGGATTTAAGGGTTTGTTCATTTTAATTTGATGTTGAAAGTATCAATCATTATTTATTATCAATGTTCATACTTACTACTTATTTTTATACCTCAGCAGAGGGTACCTAGTAGAGAAAATTTATGTAAGCTTCAAAAATTCATGCTACTTTTCAGTATGCAGATAAAAGCTACACATATTTCTGGTTAGTTTATGAATTATCTACACCTATGTAACTGTTATGTTATGTTATGTTATGTTATGTAACTGTTATAGCGATTTGAATACTTGCATAATTAATAATAATATTGTATTCAAACTGATCTATTTGCATTTTTTCAGAAGTATGGACCTGGCGGATACGGTTCTTATGGCACATGGTCCCCTCCTGGCACTTCCAATGAGACTTCTAGTGGCTATTTCCTCGAAAGAAGCAATTCTGCGCGGAAAACTCTTGAAAAGTGAGTGGAACTTACAAATGTATAACTGATTAACTGAGATAATTGTGTACATTGTAGTTAATTTATTTTTTTTGAATTTGATTACAAAATAAAGAATGCAAATTTTGTTATAATTGTTGGAAAAAATAGAGAATACATGTCCATCTTTATTATAATTGTTATTGCGTATCTGTTAATTATCAGATAATTATATATTATATAATTTCTGAACAATTCGACCAATTGAGGTCATATCCCCACAATAAATTTAACATAACATAACTTCACGCTGTATCCCCAACGGGGTAGCCAGAGAGGACGGAGCGCCAGGAGTCGCGGTCCTTACACACCTCTTTCAAATCTCATCATTCTCCTCACACATTTTCGCCTAGGTATGCGAGTGCTTTTGACATTTCCGTCTGCTAACACTCTGGCTATTTGATCTTCATAAGTCAGCCTTGGTCTTCCTTGGCTTCTTTTACCACTCACTTTCGCTCTGTATATTTTCTTCGTCAGTCTTTCATCACTCATTCTTTCCATGTGCCCGAACCATCTAAGCATTCCTTTCTTCATTTTTACAATAACACTGTTGTGCAACCCTGTCATACTGCGTATCTCGTCATTGCTTATCCTGTCCGCAAGCGTGACACCGCACATATTTCTGAGAGACCGCATCTCCACAGCATTTATCATACTTTCACTCGATTTCGGGCATATCCAGGCCTCACTGCCGTACAACAAAGTTGGCACCAACACCGCATTGTGGATGGCCATTTTAGCAGTGTTAGATATATTCACACTACCCACTAATGCGGACAGAGCACCGTTCACTTTATTGCCAGCTGCTACCCGTCTCTCCACATCCAACTCACATCTTCCATCCCTCGAAAACGCACTCCCCAGGTACACAATTTCATTCACCTGTTCTAGACATTTTCCATTTACACTAATCACACATTTCGTTTGTACCGCTTCTCTTTCAAACACCAGAACCTTAGTTTTGTTCACATTCATTTTCAATTCTTTTACTTCACAATCTTCTTTCATACACGTGACTAGTGTCTGCAACTTTGCTTCTGATGGTGCTATTAGCACAGCATCGTCAGCGTACAATAGGCAGTTTACCATTGTGTCACCACATCCCATACCACTCATATTACCTTTCAATCTCTGGAGGCAACTGTCCAAATACAGCACGAATAGCCAGGCAGACATCACGCAGCCCTGTCTGACACCAGAACAGACTTCAAACCAGGGCGACATGTCACCATCTATCCTTACACAGGCTCTGTGGTCTCGATATAATGACCTCACAGCCTGCAGTAAGGAGCCCTCCACATATTCAGGCAGAAGACTCCACAATTTCTTCCGCACTACTCTATCGAATGCTTTCTCTAGATCCACGAAAGCGCAGAAAACTTTCTGACCTAAAGCCAGAAACCTTCCCACGATAACGCGAAGCGAGAAAATCTGATCCATACAACCCCTACCGTTCCTGAATCCACCTTGCGCCTCCCACAAATATCTTTCTGAAACGCCTTTCATACGTTCAGTCAATACTTTAGTATAGACTTTACTCGCTAAGCTGACCAAGCTGATGGCCCTATAGCACGCACAGTCTAGGTAGGAACCTTTCCCTTTATATAGAGGTACTATGACTGCCGTGCGCCAGTCCTCTGGAACCTCCCCCTTCTGCCAACAAAGGTTGCAGAGTGCACAGAAGGCATCCCAGACCCTAGGACCACCATACTTGCATCTCTCAGCATCTCAGCAGTCACCTCATCAATTCCCGCAGCCTTTCCACATTTCAAACTTCTTATCACTTTCTCAATCTCTTTCATACTAATGGCATCCTCCAGTCCCTGGCCTGAGTGTGGCAATTCATTAGAATCGCTCTCAGTATCAGAGACGGAGTCGCCACTCTCATACAGTTCTCCATAGTATTCACTCCATCGCTGCAGAACATCCTTTTTATTTGTAAGCAGGTTGTTTTCTTTCGAACGCACTTTATTCATTTTGCAAGGTGCCGGACCACTTCGGATTTTACGTACTTCTTTCCAAAATAATTTGGAATTTTCCTCGAAGTTGTCCGACATCTTGTTTTCATCTAACACCCTACACCTTTCACGCTTCTCTTTCACTAGTGCCTTCGTTTCTGCTTTCTGCAGCTTATACCTGTCTTTCATCAAATTTTTCATACCACAGTCATTAGTAGCAAGGTAGTCTCGCCATGCTTTCTTTTTCTTATACACAGCCACTTTCACCTCATCATCCCACCACACATCACGCTTTTTGCCGTTCCCAATCTTATTCATTCCACACACTTCTTTCGCAGCCTCAACCATACTATCTCTAAGGTTCTGCCAGCATTCTTCAACATCCTCGCTCAACACTTTCAATCTATCATCAAGCTTACTGGATAATACGCTTTCATATTCATTCCTGGTGGTCGCATCCTGCAGTTTCCAGCTTTTAATGCGGCTAACCGCTGCAGGTTTGGACACTACGCGATGTCGCCATGCTGCGAACAGACCCCTTATTCTGGTTATCACCAGAAAGTGGTCTGTCCCGAGATCGGCTCCTCTATACGCTCTTGTGTCCATTACCTGCTTCTTAAGTCTGCTATCCACCAGGAATAAATCAATCATACTTCTCGCACCCTTTCTTTCCCACGTGTACTGATGGATCCTTTTGTGCCCAAACATGGTATTAGCCACAAAAAGATCCTTTTCCATACACAGTTCTAGCACAATCTTACCAGCATCATTTACTCTCTTATCTCCATATTTGCCTAGGACAGACTCAAATCCTGTTCGAGCTGTCCCGACCCATCCATTCATGTCTCCACACACAACAATTCTTTCGTTCTCTTCAACCGTCGCTAGAACTTCTCTAACATTTTCCCAGAACTGCTCTAGTTCAGCCAAACCGACAGAGGACACTGGGGCATATACTGCCAAAACAAAAATTCTTGTCAACCCAATCTTGAGGCGTACCCAGAGCAGTCTGGGATTTATACATTCATACTCAGTCATACAATTAACCATACGAGAGGACAGTAAAACGCCTACCCCTTGACATCCCCTATCTCCTTGTGGTACCCCTGACCACAAAGCGATGCCTCCTCCGGGCAAGTCGGCAAGTTCACTGCCGCCTCGCTTGGTTTCACTCAAACATAGCACATCCAATCTTTTCTCTTCCATAATATCAATCACTTCATTCATCTTCTCCTCAATCCCACCTCTCACATTCCACGCAGCTACTCTGAACTCCTCCCTCCACTTCCCGCCGCTAGGTGCACAGCGTGTTGGGTGGCGGTCCCCAACGCCGAACTGCACTCTGCACACACCAGCGGGGACAGACCGGTGTACGTCGCTTCCGGGGGACGCCCTAACATTATAATTGCCGTTGTCCCGCATGGTATGCACAGAAGAGGAATTGCAGCCCTGAAAAGGGCTGGCAGGGGTCGCGACGAGCACGCTTCCTCAGTTGACCCCCAGTTGACAATAAATTTGTTTTGTAAAAACGATAATTCATAGCTATGCTAGGATTAAATAGGTGGTGCTGTAGTTAAATTATTTAATAACAAATTCTATGTTTAACGCGGGTAAAACCGCAGGGCATAACTAATATCTAATTTGAAACTGGAGTAAACGATAATGAAATTCTATAACGTTCCTTCTTTAAAAATTCATACATTCCTCACGCTGTATCTCATCATTCTTCTTACACACTTTCTAGGTATACGGGCATTTTTGATATTTCCTTCAGCCTATAACACTGTCTACTTGATCTTCATAAGCCTTGGTCTTCCTTGGTTTCTGCTACCATTCTCTTTCGCTTTGTACATTTTCTTCGTCAATCCTTAAAACATTTTATTCTGAAAATATTTATTATTTATTTAATACAGGCTTGACAACAGGTTTTACAACAGAAATAACAATTATTTTACATGTAGTTGCAACTAAATGATTCTGTATATTCGAAAGAAAACGATAACTAAACACGAACCGTTCCAATAGAGCGTATCAGCTGTGTCCCGAGGAGGAGGACGAGGAGGAGGAGACAAGGGAGACGACCGAGGGCTCCGGGTCGGGCGAGGCTGGCGACGAGAGCGCCGACGACGAGGACGCGGTCGACGACGAGGAGCCGCGCCGGCTGCAGCCGCCGCCCGCGCCCGCGCCCGCACCCTCCCTTGCGCCCGCGTCCGCGCATGCGTCCGCGCCCGCGCCCGCGCCCGCTCCCGCGGCCGCGCCGCGCGACGGCCCCGCCGGCCCGTGAGCGCCGCGCGCCCGCTCCCGCGCCGCCTACGGCTGCCCGTCGTTCGATACATGCTTAGGCCGTAGTTTTGTTCTGTGATGTTAAAATTATGTGTAAAATTTGTTACGAGGGCATTTAACATTAAGTATTACGTCAAAGGTTTTGTTCTCAGCCCCATGTATTAGTAATGCTTCAGTGGAGCTTCAGTCGCTCAGAACTATATACTTCGATACAATATAATATTGCTGTGTTGAAGCTTCACTGAACCTATAGTTGTTTTAGTTGTAACGTATCTTAAAGTTTCGCTTATAAAGTACCATAGTATTTATTATTTTAAATTAAGATTTGTTCTTATTGCTTTATTATGATACTAAGATTTTATTTACTACCTACGCATAGCATATTTATTGTTTTATTATGGTAACGAAATATTTAGCTGCATTTTTTTCAAATAATATTGTAAATTAACTGAGATCTCAAAAACTATATTTTAAATGCAATAAATTATAAACTGTTTAGAAAAAACTATAAATACTTTAGATTACCTAATGAGTTTACCTACTTTCTTGTTTCATCTTAAATGACATAACCATATTGAAATTAAATTCGAATGAACTGGACAGAATACTACCCTTACTTAATTTGTTCATTTTGCATCAGTGATTGAATGAATTTGCAACTTGTGGCCTGAGTAGACAACACGTAATAATATCACAGTACACAACACACCAACGTAATGGTACACTATAGATGATAATGCTAGGTGGGTGCTATAAAGTTTGATATGTGGTTGACGATTTGAAGACGTTGTAAAGCTTTGACTATCTTGTAGTTATTAATTTAGTTGCCGCACGTTTTGTTGCAATTGTAGTCTTCGCCTGTGTAAAATTTCGTTTTAAAATTTAAGTGCAAGTCATTTTGTAAATTATTTAATAAACTGCTTAATTAATGTATGCGTAAAAAGTATAGAATATCATGTTTGAATTATTACAAGCAGTCACGGTTTTAAAACAGCGCTTTTATAGATAGTTCATTTTTTTGTAGAGTGTAATTTATTTCATTATATTATATGATAATATTATATTGTCTACTTAATAGATTAAAATGTGTTATTCCCATATAATAAGGAGAAAGGTCAAGGCTACATTAATTTTTTTTACTTATAAACTGTATGAGATTTTTGGTTATCTGAAAGTGACCATCGCTGGTATAATTTATAAGGTTAATTGAAAGAACTCAAAATTTAAAAGACTTTAAAAGACTCGGCTTAACTGTTATGTCTACTTTTTCTCAGGAGCTATTTAGTACATACATTTAGCTTTAATTTTCATTTTTCGAGAACACTTACATTTTTTTTTATATTCGTGACTTTAGGTGTATAATTTCTATTGGAGAAAGTATTTAGGTTTGAAAACTAACATACGTCTTACATTATATTACATAGTTATATAAAATCGTGACTGAATTGGAGTTTTAGTACATCTGATTTATGAATTTGATGTAGGTGTCAGCTTCGGGTGTCAGTAGATAGTTATAGAATATTGAAGTTCCTTCAAAGGTGAGTTTAAACGAAATTATTTTTCACAATCCAATCAATCTATTATATTGACACGAGCAATGAAAAATTTATTATTAAACAAATTTCTTTGTATCATAAATGTATAAGTTTAAGAGGTAAATTGGTCATTCTCCTTTTTAGTTTAACATTCTAAGTTTTTGTCCGATTGTTCTGTTCACCGCACTACATTAATAATCGTAAGTCAGATGTATGGACACCCTAGCTAAAATTAGTTCAATTAAATACCTCAAAATTTTATTTTATAACTCTTTTGATGTTTTTGGTATGACGTTTTGCGGCATTGCTTTAAAAACAATTGTTAAAGAATATGTAGCGTATTTTAATATTATACAACAATACATTGATGACAATCATAGAACGTCATTACTCATAAAAAAGAGAGTGCTATTTAATTAACAGGTCCGAGATTATTTTCGGCCTAAATTATTGTCATTACTCTTTAATGTATAATTTCAATTCGCTAATTGTATTATTATGAGAAACTCAATCACAATGAATGTGTAGATATAGGTAATAATGACTAGTCTAACAGAAAAATGTTGCCACTACAAGAATATTCTGCTTTGTAAAATATGTTATACCTACCTATTTATTTTTGTATTTTCAGTATGATGGTTGTATAGTTTCCCTCGTTCTAGTGGTTAAAAGAGCGTCATCAATGGCTATCAGGTATAAATAAATAATATATATGAGGATCTTAGCAGAGTAGATTTGTTACTGTTTCACTGCACCTGGTAGATTAGTGCTATGACGTAAGTTAGAGTACGTTCTGAACTAAACCACCGCTGTTATGAGTGAGTATTTTGATTATTATTTATGTACGTTGTTATTTAGATATTCAGTCATATTCAAAGCCAGTGATAAGATTCAACAAACATTTAAAAATTTTGGTCACATAGACCTAGTGCCTTATTTTATTTTAATTTGCTCAATTATTTGCATGCACCTGATAGCCTGGACATTATTTTTGTTTAATTAAGGAAATTTAGTGGGTTCGCGTTTAATTCTCTTTCTTTCTTGGGCTTTAAATACTATTGAAAGGCTATTCATCACGTAAATTTATTATTGGTGTATGTATCAACTGCATGAAATAATTACTTTAGACAATCAAATTGGAATAATTAAAAAACATTGATTATTTTAAATTGATTGGTTAACCTTCATTGTTGTTAGCGTTATTACCAAAGATGGGGCTACAGTCTGAGATAAATTTGCTCGCCCTTTTTCTTATTAGCTTATTATTAAATAATTGAAATATTTTGTAACTTTTATAATACGCAAAAGTTAATGTTTTGTTAAATGAAAATAAAATGTGATTGAATTTAGGCTTAGATAGGTGAAATAGTACATTATGTTTTAAAAAATGAACAGTGGTATTAATTACTAAAATCTGCCAAATATGTATTATTGTCATCAAATTAATACATCTGTGGACAAATATTTGTAAATATCATTGTATAACTTCTGTCATCAAATTTAAAAGAGTATTATGTGAGTTATACAGTATGCAATAATGGAAGTAAGAACATAATAACACGAATCCATTAGTTCGCAGATATTATTTTAACATTGCAATAAAATTACGGCGGCGTTTAATTTGGTATAATTGAAAGTATTCGATGTTTTCATACACACATGCCAGTGTCGTCGAATGTGTAAAATGTCCTATTGATAGAATTATTATTGTAAGAACAGTTGAGTTTTGTATAACATTTCTATGGCAAATATTAACGAATGGCATTTGACATTAATGAATGCTCTTAAAATAGCATTCGCACAGATATTATAATATTAAAATCAAGAAATAAATCCATAAAATTTTTCTCTGTGTTTCATTTCACTTATATTTTGTTATAATATGCTAACGAAAAATCTAAGAATATTTGAATACCTGAACATTATAAAATTATTACAATTTTTACAATGTTAGTGTCGAACGAAAAAATTATTTGACTTCAGTATAACAACAATTGACCTATGGCCTGTTTATACTGATAGAGCAATTATATAAGAACATTATCTGTAATAAGTGTTATTTATGTTCAAATGTTATTTTCGCTCTGTTAACCGTTCATTATAGATTTGGAGTAAAATATGGAAAATTATATTAGTTTGAAAGACCTAGAAGATGCAGCCTTAGAGCTTCTACCTAAAACTGTAAGAGATTACTACAAAAGCGGTGCAACTGAAGAATTCACTCTGAAAGAAAACAGACAGTCTTTTCAGAGGTAAACATTTGTTCATAATAACAGCAGAACTTATTAATTTTTATGTAAACATTAAATAATTATTTCCTTAACTCTGTAGGTTACGAATTCTACCCAAATGTTTAGTGGGTGTTAGTGACTGCAGTCTCCGAACAAATGTTTTGAATAACGAAATTACTATGCCTGTTGGAATATCACCCACTGCAATGCAGCGTATGGCTCATCCTGATGGTGAAATTGCAAATGCTAAAGGTATGTAAATATGAAACTGATACCGTAGCACAATGAGAGTACTAGAGAGGAGTCCTCATCGTGACGTGCTTCGATACAGCGCTAGAGGGGCTTAAGTGCGTTCTATACACAGTAAACCGTTCTGTAGGAGGTCAGTGATCTCTCGTCACCATATCCTGTTGCGTCGAGGTTGACCACGACAAGTAGACATTCCTAACTCCATATTCAAAGATTCAAATGATTCAACATCGCACGGGAAATCAAAACCTTTAATAATTCCTTTCTAGTTTCAATTGTTATCAACTCCGAGGAGTTATTAACTCCTAACATTCGTGCAAGTCCGGCAGAATTTGGCAGGTCTGTCATGCGAAAGACGAAACCGATTTGATGTTTCTAGTCGAACATCATATCGATTCAAATCAAATCTAGAAATCAGTTGACAATAATTCTAAGCGTTACTAATTACAAGAGAATACATAATTAAATCAAATTTACTCCTACCCACAACTTATTATTACTAAATCATAATATATTTAACTAAACGAAATGTACCTTCAACTACATAGTATTTGATAAATAAAACGAAAGTATACTGCGACTGCGAACTATAAAAATCTAACGAATCCCTAATCCTTTACAGAGAAAATGAATACGTGATTCAAAAGAGTCATAATAAGTAACCATTAAGCGGAATTGGATCCGCGGGGGGAATCGGATTAAGTGATTCAAATCTCTTGCCGAGGTTAAGAGTAGCTAACCGCAAGGGATTTAAGTGCTAAAAGACCCACGGTCTGTCCTCAGGGAGCTGAGTATCAACGCTCATCATAAAAAGGGTTCAGCTATCTATACTAAGATATATAAGATCAGTCTTAGTAGTTAACCATGAATGTATCGTGTGAATGTCATACATGTCAAAACCGGATCATAATCGAAACAAAATAAATATTGATGTTGATTTATTACTTTCAACTCATCGCCAATTCACAAAAATAAGTAAAGTATTTCCCCGGATCGAAAGAGCAGCGAGTGCCTTACACCGATTTTTTCCTAATTTCGAACGACTGAAGGAGGGCGTTCGCCGCCTCAACGCAGAGGTGATGTGATCCACGACCCTCTACGGGGCATCCGTTTCGTCACAAGACTGACTGGCGGCGCCGGTCCTGGCGTGGTTTCAGCCCTTGGACATCTTAGCGGAGACGGACGTAAGTGTGTACGTCCGTCTCCGCAGTGAAGTTGGGAACCGCGCCCGCGATAACGGGAGAGGAGTGTTGCAGGAACGCCAGCGTGCAGTGGCAAAATGGTGCGAGCGGTTAGGGGAGCCGAGAAGCTCCCGCTAACGTGTTATTGCTGCGATCCTGTCGAACTTCAAAATCTGATTTTAGAGGTGATGGTACGTCACCTACCTACCGACCGAGCACGGTTGCTATGTGAATTAGATAGGACGAGAAGAAACGGAACGTTGCCACGATTGTAGCGCGGACCAGGACAGAGGCCACCATATAGAGCGCATAAAGTAATGCGTCGCGTGAGCCTTCGAGCCCCAAGTCTTGATCCACCGATCAGTCGAGATCTGTTCCTACTAGCAGCAGTAGCGATTATTAAGGTACCTGCGGGTATTAATTCCTTAGCTAAGGAAGATTTGAAATTAAATGAAAAATAACCAATATAATCAACAGACTTTAAGTTCAATTACTATAAAATATAAAGGGAAAATGGCATTTTTTACCACAAACAAAATCAAAATTAAACATTTTTGAAAACATTGCCAATAGGCCTTATTTTACTATGGTAGGGTAATAAAGCCTACAGCTCTAATATACTTCAATAATCAAGCTACGCGTTATACATTTAATACTTGAGATCAATAATTGCATAAACGTAGCAATTACATTAAAAAATATTAAACAATCTGTGATTTTCTCCCCATAACATCCATTTATTTGAGTAAATGCTCATCCTATAGGCATCGTGGTCGTAGACACTAAAACTAACGATTGCTCAATTAGCATTAAATTACACACACTTGTTTACATTCGTAAAACCTCGAAATTTATGATATGATTTGATTCATGATGTTGGAGGAAAATAAAATCTATGTTTAAATTAGGTAGGCCTTAATAGACGTCGACTATGTATGTAAGAGAAACTAAATTAAAGATATTTGAAGCACAGTACGTTATTCACGTATTTATTATAAAAAATCTTAAAATGATTAAGAACTTTACACTGCAAAATACAGATAAGTGAAACATGACGGTCAATACTTGCGACTGATTCGGACCGATTTTTATTATTCGTACCGCGCGGTCGTTTCTCGCATTGTATGATACAATCCTGGAGATGGGAAGAGGGGTATTTCGCGTTTGTAAACTCATAAAGATATCTTTGTGTGTTAGGCGTCTGGGAGTGTTGCCTTAAGCGGGAGCGCTCATTGTAAATACGATTTTACTCACATAGGCCTTATTGGACGTCAGGCCTTATTACTCGTAGGTACCTTATATGGTGGCACACGAAGTGTCTTGAAAGGTCATGTCTTGCGAGTCTTGCGATTTTACGAGGTGGTAAAGGTGCAGAAAGAGGACACCAAGCGGGAGCGGGAAAGGACCGCTGCCGCTCGGAGACAACGACGCTGGGGCGGTGGCAACATACGCCCCGGACTGTCAACCCTGTAGCCCGCAGAATACGTTCCTACGGTGTATTTTTATGGCAGAGGGGGCAAATGAGCGTTCCTCACTTGTCGGGGGCCTTCGCGACGATTTAATCACATTATTTTAATATCTACTTATTTTTTTAAATAATAATGAGCTGGAGGTAAAAAATTCAGAGATACAGGCATTAGTGTAAACATATTAAAAAATTTTTCATCATAAGTACAAATTACAATTTGCAATCTATTAACATTGTAATCAATTAGTTTTAACACTAATAGACATAATTGAATACAGCCGCTGAAGCCGAAGGTACAATCTATACACTTAGCACTATAGCCACGAGTTCAATTGAAGAGGTTGCCGAAGCTGCACCAAATTGCACAAAGTGGTTTCAACTCTACATTTACAAAGATAGGTACGTAAGTATCACTGCAAATATTAACAAATTTTTAATCGTTTCTAGAATTCCGTAACTAAATTGGCAAAGACGGAATTCTTAGGCTCAATTCTTATAAAAAGTAGCAGTGGCCGACAGCGCAGCGACAAACACTCATTCGAAATTGATACCGCGGTTGCCCGCAGCTGCCTCAGTAGTTCGAGTACAATCAAGCGATTCCTATATGTAGTAACGGAGATAAAAGTTTAAAAGTGCTGTATCAATTTTGATACTGAAAGTGCTTGCCGCGTTGCTGTCGGCCGCTGTCAACCGCTGCCAGGCCACTCTCGATATGAATTGAGCCTTAATGTTTCGTTACGTTTTTACGCTAATTAATCTGTGGGATCTGTGGTCATGTCTCTGTCCGTGTCGTAGTCAAGTCGTAG
The DNA here is from genome assembly GCA_907165235.1 of Zeuzera pyrina. NCBI lineage: Eukaryota > Metazoa > Arthropoda > Insecta > Lepidoptera > Cossidae > Zeuzera > Zeuzera pyrina. The sequence goes on from OU015617.1 coordinate 16,277,903, forward strand.
TACAATAAACAAAGCGCCTAGACAAGTGGCAAACGTTTCGTAAAATTGAAACGCTTGCTGGCTTTAATGCTCGTCAAAAGTGCCATTTGGCTACGTTTTTTACGCCGGTTAGAATAGAACGTTAATAACATTTGCCAACCAATTTAAAATTCGTTACGCTAAATCACACGCTATTTGTCATTCTATTGTACTAGCGTTTACGACAATTGAACCACTTGTCTAGGCCCCCAGTATACTACTAACTTTATGGTTACGCTTGCATTACGTCATCAGCTGAAATGTCGACAGTGAAAAAATTAAGATTGGGACTTATTTTTTTAAATTTTATCCGAAATTACTTCAAAATCCTAAGATACTGCGTGCCAAGCGTACACACTCTTGTCCGTTTTTCTCCAAACTACCGTCAACATTTTTTGCTCGTGTATTTAATCATTATAATTTTGTAAAACTTGTTTATATATTGACTTCGGACGACAAGTAATTCTGTATTATTTTAAAAAGTTAAAATTATACGTACCGAGGCGCACGTTTTATCTTTGCTTTGTCTAAAGATCTATCTTCTCTTGCGAGTTGTTAAAATTTCCGGCTAGCGCTTGTAGATTAAATATACTTATAATTAGATATCGAAACTACTCTCATTTACGTAATCAAATGAGATGATCGGACAAAGAAAAAAGCTTTACAGAGAGGCACATCTGACTACAAAAAAGGACGGGAGCTGTGTCGAATTCTGACCCATAGGTTCTGTGTAATTTTCTTTTCAAACCTGTGTAACTGTATAACCAGGAGATCAGGAGGCCGGGTCTATCGCTGCGATAGTAAGAAACGCTGCCAACCGTCATCTAATGTTATCTCTTCACTCTCGTTAAGATAACGAGGTACTGTTAGTACGAAAATGTTTTTGAGGCCTTCGCATCACCTCGTCGTGCTTCTCTTCATCTCGCCTGCTCTCGCGTTGGAGTCACTTTTTTGCAAGGTGTGGCGAGGTGAAGGGAAACGTAATGACCACATTCTCGCGTGCATTCATTATAGATACATACAACTATGTTTAAACGCCATCAGATTTTGAGCATAATTTGTCGAAAATTGTTGTAATTTATCAAAATTTTAACCGAAATATGTAATTACGAACGAGTGGACCCAAATTAGTACTCTATCGATTTGTTTCAAGTTGTATCAAAATTTATATTTAAGCCAATACGCATAAGGTCGCGGCAGCTGCACAAGCACTTTCAAGCACATCGACTATGTTCATGACACAGGGAGAAACCGAGAGCATATAGACGGACTCCACTTCCTCGCTCGTGTTATTTCATCTTTTATGGTTTTCGTCGCATTTTATCGAACCTCGCTTCCGCCTATGCCCAACGAGAGTGAAGAGCAGAGTGAAGAGAATTTGTTATATTAGTGCCAGTATCACGCTACGGGACACTGGCACTAATATAACTAATAGAGCTATGAAAAACTATTCATACGTACGGCCCATCCCTCAGAAAATATATTATTTAAGAGCATATAGATGTAATGACAGAGTCTAGCAACGTTTAGTTTGTAAGAACTCCAGTAGCGATTGAATGAGAATCCTAAAAGGTGTTTTTTTTAGAGAAGTTACTAAGAATTTGGTGCTGAGGGCGGAAAAGGCTGGTTTTAAAGCAATTGCCTTAACAATTGATACACCCTTATTCGGTTTACGACGAGCTGATGTCCGGAACAAATTTACGCTACCAAAACATTTGAGGTAAGATAAGCTTATCCTCAGAGCTTACTCGTAAATTATTGTCTCAACTTGAATTGGTTCTTTCTTTTCAGATTAGCTAATTTCGAGGGCTATTTATCGAATAAAATACACAATAAAACTGATAATGAAATCAGTAGTGGTTTAAATGATTATGTTAATAACTTGTTTGATAAATCCTTGACTTGGGACGATGTAAAATGGATTCGGAGGTAATTATTTATATTTCAGTAACTGTCAAATTTAATTATGTAGGTATTTGTATTGTATTTATAAAGTTATTTTTGTACTTGAGTTTTGAATAGTAAATGATTAGTTATTCGTACTTTTCAGTGATTTTTTTTAAGTCGGTTTAATTTTTTTTTAAGTATATCATGCTATTATCACAGATTAATTAGTTTACTACCGTAAACTATTATCTTTCTTTCATGGTCTATAACGTATCAAGAGGTAACTAAATGACATCTTGACACTACTTCTAATGATGCGGATGTGGGCGTACAGATTATATTATAAATAACAGATTACTAGCCCGTCGCATAAACGAGTTTCTCATAAAAAACTTTAATATAATATATGTATGTATATGTATATAATAATAATAATAATATTCTCAGACATTTCACACAGCGCCATCTTGTCCCAAAGTAAGCAGCAGAGCGCTTGTGTTATGGGTACTAGACAACTGATATACTACTTATATACTTTTTTTTTTCGTAAATAAATACATATAATACATAGACACCCAGACTCGAGACGGGAATCGAACCCGCAACCTCCGTTTACTTTCCGACGCGCTTAACCGTTGCACCACGGAAGTCGTCAAATATTCTATCCCTCTGTCTATTTTTACGACCTGTAAGATAAGCAGCTGGTATATTATATTTATAGTGTTGACAGGCGTGTACAAGAGGTGGCAGAGGGGCTTGGCTACTATCCCCGCCTTAAAATACCGTAACAGTGTTGTAGTATTCCTTCAAAATATAATTTAGTGCGAAAGCATAAGAGTGCTGCTGAACTATTAAATACGCCTATGTCCTCCATCCTCTTATCCAAAAAAACAAAATGCATCCATCTCCTCTTATTTAATAAGCTGAATACCTACACCCACCATGATGTTCAAAAGACATGGTTTCAACTGATCATCTTTATACGGATCATCTTCATCAAATAAGTTGTTCCTTCTAATGTAGTGTTACATTAACTTAGTGTATTTTTATATTTTTTATAAATTATAGCTTCACAAAGTTACCGATTGTGGCTAAGGGAGTCCTCCGTACCGACGATGCTGTAAAAGCTGCTCAGGCTGGATGTGCGGGTATATTAGTCTCCAACCATGGTGCAAGACAACTTGATGGAGTTCCATCTACGGTATTCTTCCTCTTTTTTATAAATATTAATAAAAAAAAAAAATAATTTGAATAATTATTCAGTACTAAATATTATTTTAGATTGAGGTACTATCAGAAATAGTTGACGCCGTGAAAAATTATAACGTTGATGTTTATTTGGACGGTGGTGTTACAACCGGCGCTGACGTATTTAAATCCTTGGCTTTAGGCGCTAAAATGGTAATTATAAAATCTTAACTATGTATTTTATAAATATAGTAACTGAAACCGCCTCTCTATATTCAAAATATTGGGTCCTTACATATGAAATTGGCGTTTTGTACGGGAGGAATATAAAGTCAACTTTTTTTTGGTAAAATATATTTAATTAATCAAAGTATGCATCGTTGTTATCTATGCACTTTTGCCATCTCATAGGTAGTTCATTGATCCCTTTACTAAAAAAACCATGGGGGCGAGAATCAATAAACTCTTTGAAGGCGGTTTGGACTGCCGCATCGGAGTTGAATTTTTTTCCTTGTAAGAAGTTGTCCAAATTCCGGAAAAAATGATAATCTGTTGGAGCAAGGTCCGGGGAGTACGGTGGATGTCGCAGACATTCCAATTGTAGCTCATCTAACTTGATAGTTGTTTGTTGTGCAGTGTGTGGTCTTGCGTTGTCGTGAAGCAGCAGTGGCCTAGAGCGATTGACCAATCTCGGTTGTTTAGCAGCTAGTTCTTCCTTCATGGTTTGCAGTTGCTGACAATAGATATCTGCCGTAATCGTTTGGCCAGATTTTAGAAAGCTGTAATGAACGACACCAAACACTCACAAGTAACTTTTTCTGAGTCAATTTTCGTTTAGGGCAGGATTTGGCTGGGTCTCCAGGGTTCAGCCATTGCGACGAGCGCTTACGATTATCGTACAGTATCCACTTTTCATCACAAGTAATGATTCGATTTAAAATCCCTTCATTATTGTGTCGGTTGAGCAAAGTAACACAGCAGTCGACGCGTGTTTGCAAGTTCGATTCACTCAATTCATGAGGTACCCATCGTTCAAGTTTTTTTACTTTCCCGATTTGCTTCAAGTGGATTAATACAGTTTTGTCACTTACCCCGAAGCCTGCAGCTATCTCTAAAGTGCTTTGTGATGGATCCGCTTCCACAATAGCCTTTAATTCTTCATTTTCCACTTTGGTCTCCGGCCGTCCACGGGGTTGGTTCTGAAGGTCGAAATTTCCAGAACGAAAACGTTGAAACCAAAAACGTACCGTGCTTTCTTTTGCGACACCAGCGCCGTACACATCATTAATCCTTCCAGCTGTTTCTGCAGCACTGGTGCCACGGTAGAACTCGTACTCGTAAATATACCGATATTTCATGTTTTCCATTGTGCGGTAATAAACGACGCCAAAGAAAAAAATAATGAAGAAAAAAACAACAGAATGACTGTTTTCAAAACTCAAATGTACCAGCTAAATGAATTTATAAATTTGAATTTGGAATTCTTAACCAAAGAGGAGATATTTCAGATCAAAGTGGTCATTACGACAAAACGCTAATTTCATATGTAAGGACCCAATAAATAGCAGAAACATACAATTCAAATAATATCTAAACGTTATTGGTGGCAGTACCCTGGGCAGTACCAAATGGCAGTACCGACCCTAATTGGTACTCAACACCCAATTGCAGAAACATTCGCTCTTTTACAGTATCGCTTTACGTTAGTAAACTAATTATTCTGTGGTATCGCAATAAATAAAGTCAAATGAACATTCTTCCATTATTTAGATCGGAGTTATTGGCAGACCAATTTGATGTAGACACGGATTGGTCAATCAAAAATGTTTTTACTAATCTAGCCGTATGTTTTGGGTCGTTGTCTTGTTGCAACGTTTAAATTATTGGGGAAAAACTCTTCAGCGTAAGGAAGCATTTGTAATGTAATGTATTGTAAGTCTGGACATAACGAAAGCTTTTGATAAGGTGTGGCAAGGGGCTCTAATTTCCAAGCTTCCATCTTACGGGCTTCTCCAGAAGTTATGCACGTGGGTTGCCAGTTTTCTCTCTGGGCGTAGCATAAAAGTCATAGTAGATTTATGCTCTCACTTGAAGCCCGTGGACGCTGGTGTCCCGCAGCGGTGCGTGCTATCTCCTAATCTTTTTCTACTGCATATCAATGACATATATTAGCATTCATTGTTACGCAGATGATAGTACTGGGGATGCACTTATTTATACCGGACGTACTAATATTTTTTTGGAAAACGTCATTGAGGGCCGGAACAAACTTATGACTGATATTGAGAACATGTTAAGTCATGTATCGAGTTGGGGCCGACTGAACTTAGTTCAATTCAACACCTGCAAAATGTCAAAGGACATTTTTTAAGTTTGCTCGTTTAACTCGTGTAAGTTTGCTCGTTTACCGCAAAAAAATGTCCCTTCGTCGTATCCCTCAGTTTATAAGGTGCCCCTCTTGGTGCCAAGCCGACTATTCCGAGTCCTTGGCATCGATATTTCGAGCGACGTTTAGTTTCACGATCATTTGGAAGGTAAAAGCTAAATTAGCTTCAATAAAGCTGGGCTGGGTGGGTGAAGTGGGACAGTATTTCATGCCGACCCATCACCTACAACTTTACAAGGCATAGGTTAAGTCTCACATGGAATACTGTTCCCATCTCTGTGTTGGAACGCCCCAGTATCAACTCCTTCCTTTTGACCGTATACAATGTAGAGTAGCTCGGGTTGTCAGAGATCCGGTGCTCTCTGATCGGCTCGACTCTCTGACCTTGCGGAGAGACATTTATCATGATTATAATGCTCTGAGGAATTGTTCGGCGTACTGCCCGCTGCTGAGTTCCATTACCGTACTTCACGCAAGCGACTGTTCTTCCATTCCTACCATCTTGATGGATGGCGGTCTATAACTGTGCGTTTTTTTACGACATTTCTTACCACGTTCGACAATGTTATGGAACCAGCTTACAGCGGCGGTATTCCCGGACCTTCAAGAAACAAGCCAACTCTTTCCTTAAAGGCCGGTAATGCACCCGCGATTCCCCGGACGTTACGTGTGTCCTTGGGCGGCAGTGATCGCTTTCCATCAGATTGCTCGCTTGCTCGTTTACCCCCTCCGCCACAAAAAAAAAAGCATATTTCTATGGTAATGATTGCATGTAAATGATATGCTGGTCTATATTTTGTATTATTCCGACATACAAGCACATTACATTTATACACATGTGTTCTTTAAGGTGTTTTGCAAAAACTAACTCACAGAACTCATATTACGCGCAAGCGCACAAGTTAAAAATGTAGATAAGCATAAAATAAAATATATACTTATATAAAATGGTATGCGTGTATGAAAAATATTTAATTATTTTATAATATGTATTTTATGTTTGCGTATATGACTGTGATGAGTATATGTAAGTATAATAATAATTTAAGTACCTATATAAAAATATAAATATTTATGTACTACGATGTGTGTAATAAGTATGCTCACAGTTCCAATATATTCTTACATTGATATTGATCTAGCGGTTCTAGCGTAGGTACCCTCAATTTTTCGTACAGGCCTACGAACTGCATCTACTTAAGGATACTTTAGGTTGGTCGGCAAAAACGTATTTTCTAATACATTCGGAACCTTTTCGCTACCCGAACTATTATGGAATCTTCAAGAGCAGTAATTTAGCGATTTTTTGAAATGGGATACACTTTTAAAACATTTTAGGTGCCCCGCAACTTTGCACTATAAGTACGACCAATAGCTATCATTTACCAACGATATAATAATTTTTCTTGTTGATGAATCACATTTTCTATACGAATAAGAATAAAATAATATGAACGAAAATTAAGAAGAGAAAGAGAAAACGATAAATTGGGCGATGTTAAATTAGGCTGAAGTATAACACCATCAAATAAATTATTCACAACTTTGGCTTTTTGTTTATTGGTTTTGCTATTTTAAATAAAAAAACATAATATATAACTAACCTTATTGATAAATGGTCAAATGTTTATCAATGATTACTTATAAGACAAAGTTATGGTGAAAACAAGTCATTTTCTATGTGTGCCATGTACCATGTAGCACTATTCGTTTTTTCTTTCATAATTATATGCACTCAACTGAATAATAAGAGTATTTTTGAAAGGAAAGGAGCCATATCGTATGTAAACATGAAAGTGGTGGCCTTGTTTGCAGCCGTATAGTTGGAAACGACGACAGTTAGCAACCAACCTCCCACTATTGTGACCTTGGTTGTAAGCATGTTGGTTTCTCACCGTGAGCTGAGACGCTGATGAAGCTGAGAGGCAAGGCGTTGCTGGTTGGGTAACTTTCGATAACTTCGCAGTGGGTCCTATTTCCGATGGCATAGGCATGCGTTCGTAAAATAACCATGTTTACAATTTTCAGTCAGCAAAGACGCAATGTCAACTTGTGTTTGTAATTATTCATTACAATAGCAAAGCATTAGCAAAACAACTCTAACAGGGTTGGAGAGTTGTTTTGCTAAGGTTATCAGGTAAGTACATTGAAATTTTAGTGAATCTTATTTATTACGTGTTTATTACTAGCAAGCAATTCTTGTATTGTATACAAAGTGAAAGGGGGTATAAATCCGCCGAGATTTCAATGTGTCACTTGACATGCAGATAATAATTACGGGATACGTTTATTTTGTCTTCCACACAAAAAAAAAGCATTCATTTAATAGAAAAAAATGAACTCGATATCATTATACCCTATATTCCAAATGTTTGCTAGCGACGTAAAAATGCTGATATTAGGTTTGCCTCATCTTAATTTTTTTTAAACTTTGAGATGTTACACTAGAACCACAGATTAATTAGTCACTATACGTAAACTAGAACTATTGACTCTCGACGAAGTTGTAGAACGCTAATTTTCTGTTGTCATGAGTACCTACTTTAAATACCCTTTCGCCCATCCCTTAATCATCCTTTCGAAATAACTTTGTATATGTATATTCCTTCTTCTCAGAAACTGCTCAAACGATTTAAGTTTATCTAAGATACCTATTTATCTAAAATACCTATATTATCTAAATAGAAGGAATATACAACACCTGTTGTCCTTGAAAATTATTAAATAAAAACTTTAAATGAAAACGAAAATTAAATAAAAAAAAAGAAAACGAAAAAGAATATTGATGATAGCACCATTTTATACGACAATCGAGGTACCCGTAGTCTGAAATAGTCATGGGTTTTGATATTAGCCACTCAAAAACAACAAAATAAATTACATTTTGAAATAGCTCGAAAGACCAAGCGAAGCTCGTTTTTTTTATATATTAATGGGAGCAAACGAGCAAGCATGTCACCTGATGGAAAGTGATCACCGCCGCCCAATGGACACCCGCAACGTCCAGGGAATCACGGGTGCGTTGCCGGCCTTTAAGGAAAGAGTAGGCTCTTTTCTTAAAGGTCCCTAAGTCGTAACGGTCCGGGAATATCGCCGCTATAAGTTGGTTCCACAAAATTGCCGTACGTGGTAGAAAATGTCGTAAAAAACGCACAGTTGCAGACCGCCATCCATCACGGTGGTGAGGATGAAAGGACAGTCGATTGCGTGGCATACAGTAATGAAATTCAGCTGCAGGCAGTACTCGGAACAATTCCTCAGAACATTCCCCATTGCAGATCCGGTAAAATATGCTCAGGGACGCAATGTCCCTCAGGGCCAGAGAGTCGAGCCGATCGGCTCGATCGCCTAGGTACCAATGTTAAATGATTCCAAACACATATTCATAGTTTTGGTTTGTAAACAAAAAAGCTTACAATGGAGGCTTATGCAGTGTCCATAACACCGTATAATATGTACACCGTACGCCCGCGGGTTGTACTATCGTGACATCCAAACAAGTCGATAGTCCCAGCCATACCGACACACACAATACACAAGATTGACAAGGCTCAGACTCAGTATAATGACAAACATAGGACCCGCACTAAACAAAAAGTCAGTGACTATCATCATACCATTTGACTATTTTCTTACACGATTTTTGTATACGAGGCTGAAACGTTCTGAGTTCGACAACACAAGAACATTGAACGTGTCACAAGTTCACATCCCAAAGGTCTTCGATATCTGTGCACATGCACGGCTCTTGAACATAATGTTACTTCTATATAGGTAATTATTTTGTTAGCTAGTTCAGCAATGAACTTCTTATGAGTAGGTACTTCCTTAAACATTTTTGTAGGCCACATAATATACGCACTACACTACATACATATATACTTACACCCCATTTATATTTTATGTAACTATTTATCCACTATTATATTAAATGAGCAATATTTGTAAATATATTTGTTATTTGAATCGCTTTCTCGAAAACAGCTGTAGCAATTTCAATGAAATTGAATCAATATAAGGATTGAGAGGGGCGAGAAGTCGATCTAGCTAGGTCTCAATTCTGGAAAAAAACGTTTTCTTCGTCTTTCGCACACTTAAAACTTCTAAACGTTTTTAATTTTGCAGCAGTTTACCTTCTCGATAGCACAATGGCTACAGCGTAGGTCTACCACGGCGGCGATATGCTTAGGAAAATTAGTATAAAGGTGTGTTCATTAATGTTTAGGAACAAGCAACTTTTGAATATTAATTCAGGGAAAACGAATTATCGTCTACACTCGTACTTCAACAGAGTAAGCAGAAATTTCAACAAATTGGCCTTAAAATTTAGAATTAGATTTATTTATTTCTAATCCATCGACGATTACCTAAGCGTTTAATTACCAATTCCTTCTTCGGTTCTTAATTTATAGGTTTTGCAGAGCCATTGTAAGTTTATTGCACCAATAATAATTATATATTAGTAAATATAAATGTTATATTGTTTTCATGTTGGTAAGGTTTTAGCACTTTTTTGTAAATTGTTAGTGAATACTTGTAATTAGCACTTTTACTTGTTATCTTTATTTGCTTTAGTTGTATGTTTGTATGCTGTTGGTGTTCCAAAATAATAAAAAAAATTATGACTTGGTAATCGCACGGCAACATAAAAGAATAATCTACTATTTAAACTACTCCTAATCGAACATAGCGCCAGCAGGCCTAATTTATGCAATAGATATGTAAACAAGCGCAAAGTGCTCAGATCGCTAATATTAGATAGATGTTATTATATTGCCGTGCAATTGCCAAGTGATTACATTTATTATATAAATAAAGATGTCTAATATTGAAACGGTCACAACAAATGCTAATAGGTAATTGATTAGATAACAATTTATAACCAAGTTGTTAAATAGGTGCTTCCATAGACACGAACTAAAATAACTTGAATGAGATCTCACAACTTTTTTTCGTAGAAGAATTGCGTCGCGAGATGGCATTTTTTTACATTTTTTTGTTTTTGATGGGATCTCATTTCTTTTTATACGTCATCCTCCTTTTTTTTGCTCGGGTAATATATCCTGTCCGTCAGCTGTACCTAAAAGCGTAGAGAAGTACCGAAAGGTATCTTCTATGCCCTAAAATTATCCAAAGAATATCAGTTAATAAATAAGTAAGCCTTTCAATCATCAAACCAATAATAGCAATCGAAATTATAAAACGAAAATCGTAAACGTATAAGTAGCGTTTCAGGGCACATATATCTGAACAGCATGTGGGCGTTCGCAGCATTTAATGAATAATGAATTCGGGATTTTTAATTTTTTCCTTCCTTTATAAGCTAAACGCTAACTAAAATTCAAAATTTGAAGTTTATAAGACTGCCAGAAGTAAGTACCTTAGAATTTTGATGATCGGTGAGCGTGTCATTGAAATTTTTAATTTAATTAAATCATTATTTTTCGTTTAACGAATAATAAAATTTCGGGATTTTTCATTTTTTTCCTTTCTTTATAGGCTAAACGCTAACTAAAATTCAAAATTTGAAGTTTGTGAGACTGCTAGAAGTACCTTAGAATTATGATGATCGGTGAGTGTGTCAGTGACTTGCAATGGGTTTTAGGCTACAGGTTCAAATTGAATGTAGTTAGGAAATATATCTAGTTGTATTATGAACTCAGTCACTGGAAATTCAGACTTAGTAGCATTATCCGCAACGAAGTTACAGGGGGGTCAAAAGTGCCGTGAGTCGCTTCGAAAAAAGGATGGTACCTACGTCTGTGCTCGACTTGGTGGGGCCACTGCTCTGCCCCCAGATATTCAATAAATAATAATGTCTACACCCCTCGAGTTAGCAGTAACTTTACTTATTAACGTAATATGACTTTAGTAATTATTTATTTCAGGTTTTTGTGGGACGTCCGGCATTGTGGGGTTTGGCGGTTGGAGGGCAAGCCGGTGTACAAAGAATGCTAAATATATTTAGAACTGAACTTGAATATACATTACAAATAGCAGGTGATTACTTTCTAAAAATATTTTATTTACTTTAATTTTAAACTTTGAAAATTACAATAATGTTTATTATTTTACTTAGATTATAAATAATACATAGATAGACCCTCCCATAAAAAATTAGTGAAGACGACACATCGAGAAGGGGTTGCAATTAAAATAACATATTTTACACAATAAGCTCATTTCACCTAGTAACACATTCTGTTGTAACATACTTATGTTACAAAAAATGCCGAAATATATAGTTTATAGAAGGCAATCTTTACAAATATTTAAGAAAAGCTTAATAATATTTTTCGAAATCATATTAAAATCATAAACTGTGTGCAAGACTGGTATCCCTAAAAGCAATGTGGGAGTATTGCAATACCAATTCGTTTACCCGAAATGAGGGGTAAACAATTTAGTATTGCAATACCAATTGACTAGATGACTTTGTTTTAAATTAGGGACCTAAGTTATATTATTTTACTCTATACTGTTTTATGTTTACTGTTTATATATAATATATTTACCTCTCTCACTATACTGATAGGGATACAGTGTGAAGATATGTATGTGTCAATATTACCTTTTTCTTACAGACTATTACTTATAAATATGAATTAGGTTATATCTACTACATAAATAGTTAAAGATAAAACAGTTCAGTATCTTTTTCTCCTCTGTGCGTCATTCGATTTTCTTTTTTTTTGTTTAGTAGCTACAATGTAGCTTTAGTAGCTTTAGTGTTATCGATGAAAAAATTTGAAAACAGTTATATTATACGTGAAGCGAAAACTTCGGATCACTTTTTAAGATTATTGCTTGCACGAAGATTTGGCATAGTTTTGAGTTCATACTGCCAATGTCAAAAAGACTGTCAATGTGAAACTCAATAGTTTATGATCATATTATATGTGTAACCTCCTTGGATCAAACCTCGGACCATTAGGGCCGAGGATCAATCAATCGCACAGAATAGAAACCGTCACCAAAGAATTTGTATTATTATATAATATGATTATATTTATTTGTTTGTTGTTTTAATATTTAGTTGTTGCAAAAGAAATACTGATTCATCCAACTGAAATATAGTATTCTTGCGTACTATATATTTCTGGAAAGTATATAGTATATGCAGACCTTAAATATATAAAATATTATATAGAGGAAGAGCCAGTGACCAATTTTCAGTTGTCATTTCAAAAGTCTTGAAAATTTACTGACTCAATGTTTAATATCTGCTCGATAATAGAAACTACTTCTGGCAGAGCCCAATGGCCGGGGTAAATTACTCTAAAATTTTAAAGAGGGTAGGAAATAAGAATTATTTTAGTTAAAGTATCAGTCATGAAATTTATGCAGATTATTTTTAAAAGTATGCTGAATGTATAAAAAATTCGCCAGAACATTTTCGTCCCTCCTAATTGTTGACAGAACGCTATAAATATTTATAGAAAATAGGTTGAGTTTTGTTATTTCGTTAGTCTTCAAATTTTAACACAATACAGAAAATATGTATAGAAAATATATTATTGCATGCCAGAAATTAATTTCATCACTTACTATCTGCCAGAGGGAAAAACGTTCCCGTGTGAGTGCGAGCGAGACAGCTAAATTCATATCTATGAGTTGAAAAGAGAAGACGAAAATGTTCTGGCGAATTTTTTATACATTCAGTATACTTTTAAAAATAATCTGCATAAATTTCATGACTGATACTTTAACTAAAATAATTCTTATTTCCTACCCTCTTTAAAATTTTAGGGTAATTAGCCCGGCCATTGGGGGCTGCCAGAAGTAGTTTCTATTATCGAGCAGATATTAAACATTGAGTCAGTAAATTTTCAAGACTTTTGAAATGACAACTGAAAATTGGTCACTGACTCTTGGTCTAATATTTTAGTATGGTTGGTAGTCCTAGTTCTGGTATTAAATTTTCGAGACTTGGCATAGTCTTGAAATTCCCGGGAAATCCAGATTTCAGGGGGCTTACCACCATCTCTTATAGCATTATCATTTTGATGATACTTGACTTAGAATGCTCGAAATTCTGACAGTAGGTTAGCGATTAGTTTTATCATTAGACATATTCAATCATCAGTAGCCCAAAGAACCGCCTAAGAACCGCGATGTTTAACCGTCTAGCTTATCTTAACTGCCCCATAAGTTAAGTCAAGTAATATTAAAATAATAATGCTAAGAGAAGATGGTAAGCCTCCAGAGTTAGTTTAAAAATTTATGCAATTATATTGTGTATAACTTACAAATCTTACAATAAATGTATGCTTGTTGTAGGAACTCCAACGATTGCCGACATTACAAAGGATATGGTGCGACATGAATCAGCTTATAGCAAACTGTAAAATTGACATTTGATATTTAGTTAAAAACATGAATAATTGTATGGCCCATACATATCGTACAATCCTAACTAACCAGATTTAGGACTAATAATATATTTTCTATCCCGACGTTTCGACCAGACTGCATCGATTGTGGTCACGAGCAGACTCGTATTCTAATCGAGCTGGATTGTAAGGTGTGTACAATTCGTGAAGTTCAAATAATTAATACTCAATATTATGCTTACACTGAAAGTCTTAGCTTTCCTCTCCTGCTCAGTGTTAAAATCTGACGTGACTAATAGATTTTTTAAAACTAAATATTAATAATACAAAAATTTACTTCGAATATATTATTTATTACTACTTTACTAACAGCTTCCTATAAAGATTATATAACACAGTAGGTGACATATATTTTTCTCTTGGCCATATTGATTTTGAAATTTTCTGAAATAGGTAAGTATACCAATTAATATAAAATGTAATGAAATAGTTGATTATGAAAAATTCTATGTGAAATACCCTAGTAAGTTTAGAAATGGTTTAGAGACTGAACAACTAGGCATTATTTACCGTTGCCCGTTTTTCTCGTTACGATTTTGCCGTGCGACGGCATATCGTGAACGTTCACGATATATCGTGCCGTAGAATGATTTTGCTTGACGATAAAATCGTGACGATAAAATCTTTCGACGTTAAATTATGAAAGCGCGCGATAACTTCATACAAACTATGCCGCCAGATCTAGGACCAGCCGCGCTTCAGTTTCGGAGGAGGCTAAAGCCTCTCCTGCCTCACCTCTCTATTTCCGCATTCGTAGAGTACCTTTGTAAATAATCATATTTTTTCTAAGTTCTCTCGTTCTTACCTTGAAATCACAGCCGTATACATTTATTCCTAATTTCAATTTTCTTAAAGTTTTCTTTAAATCATCATCTTTAGATAACTTATACTTTAAAATGAGTGTGTCATTACAAGTTTTGCATAAATTGAAATTATCAGTCTTAGTGCTACTAGTAAAGCCATAATAATTAGCGCGATCTTTTTCAGTAGTGTGCTCGTCATTCAAAACTGCATCTCTATTTTTCATATACTCAGTAAAACTGTAATTACATGTTACATTTTTGGGGCTTATATTAAGTGTATGTTGTGTCTGTTGATTGTCTTCGTCCTTGTATTTAAAAATATTTTTAATTGTTTTCACTAATGTTGTACAAGATTCATTGACGACACTAAGGAATCTGGCGCTCATTGACTTATGTGGCTCGATTTTCTTCTGCCCCTTGAATGATAGTCGTGTTTCATTATTTCGTAAATGCTGTACACCTCTAATATTTGTATTTCGTTTATGTATATTTTTAAAAGATCTAACGCCGGAGTTACTTAACAAATTGGTTTCGTTCTTACGAAAGTTTCGTTTTGGAGTTGAAGCAAAATTTGGTTTAAAATCTTGTATGTTTAATGTTTGTATACTGACATCATCTTTACTACCATTAGTTTTTGCACCTGTATTGTTGTCACTGCTTGTGTTTCTTGTTGTTGCGCTTTCTGTTTTATGAATATCGTAACATTTATAGACATTATTAATGTTTCGGGAAGATTTCTTTATTTCGCTTTTAAAGTCGTAACTGTTGTCTTTCATTAAAAAAGTAAAAGACATATTATGATTATGCGACTGTAGAGGTTTCTCATTTAAAGACATTTTATTGTGCTCCATATTAAGTTTTTCGCCGCAACGATATAGCTTTTCTTGACATGACGTGTTATAAAGTGATAAAAAATTTTCAATTTTGCTGTCAACTTTAGCTTGGAATACATCCTTTGGCTTCCATTGAACAATTTCTTTCATTATGTTTTTAAATAATATAGAAGTATCTTCCTTATTGTTTCTAGTGTTCGTAGTGGATTCATTGTATGATTCAACGATTTCATTAGAAATATTTATATTTTTATTAGTTGATAAATCTCCTTTGTTTACTGAAATTTTTATTATTTATTATTGTGGTACTTACAGATAAAATAGTATGTAATTATTACATTTTTGTATTGCTGTTATGCCAATAAAACTACTACGATTATATCTTTTTTTTATTTTACTTACATAGGTACTTACACATACGTATCTACTTAAATATTTTTATTCGAAAATATTTTAATATAGATATTAGTAGAAAATATTGAAACATGCATTGTCATTACAACAAAGTTTGTTGGGTTTCGGAATATCATTTTGACTATACTAGCTATTTTATTTAACCTATCTCGATCTAAACTTTATTTAAAATCGGTCCAGCGGTTTATCCTTAAAAGCGTAAACAACTTTCATACGAAGATTTCCTCTCCTCTTTCCCTCTTAAAATGTAAATTTCCAAAAATCCTTTATTAGCGGATCTCTACATTACACAAACTATGATCAGACGAAACATGTGTTTCTAGCTTTAGTAGAATTTGAGATTTGGTGAGTCAGTCAGTAACGGAGTGGCATTTCGCTTTTATGTAAATGTAAATACATATAGTTATATATTTAATTGAACGTATGAAAGGCTTTTGTGAAAAATATTTGTGAGAGATACAAGGTAGTTTTAGGAACGGTAGGGGTTGTATGGATGAGATTTTCTCGCTCCGCGGTGTCGTAGGAGAGTATCTGGCCATAGGTCGGAAAGTTTTCTGTACTTTTGTGGATTTTGAAAAAGCATTTGATAGAGTAGTGCGAAAGAAATTGTGGAGTCTTCTGCCTGAATGTGGCGTGGAGGGCCCTTTACTGCAGACTGTGAGGTCATTATATCGATGCCACAGAGGCTGCGTAAGGATAGATGGTGACTTGTCGCCCTGGTTCGAAGTCTGTTCAGGCGTCAGACAGGGCTGCGTGATGTTTGCCTGGCTATTCGTGCTTATATTTGACAGTTCCTTCCTGACATTGAAAGGTAGTATGAGTGGTATGATATGTGATGGTACAGTGGTAAACTGCCTTTTGTACGCTGACAATGCTGTGCTTATAGCACCATTAGAAGCGGAGTTACAGACATTAGTTACGTGCATGAACGAAGATTGTAAAGTGAAAGGAATGAATATGAACATGAACAACACTAAGGTTTTGGTATTTGAAAGGGAAAATGTACAGACAAAATGTGAAATATGAGTAAATGGAAAATGTCTAGAACAAGTGAATGAAATTGTATATCAGATCTGGGTAGTGCGTTTTCGAGGGATGAAAGATGTGATTTTGGTGTGGAGAGACAGTAGCAGCTGGCATTAAAGTCAAAATGGCTATACACAATGCGGCGTTGGTTCGAACTTTATTGTACGGTAGTGAGAGGTCTGGATATGCCCGAAATCGAGTGAAAGTAAGTTAAATAATAGTAATAATAAATTATTAAAACATTGTAAGTTGTTAAGTTACACACAGTAAATATATATATAACTTATAATTATGTCAAATCTTATATAATTCATGTAAAACGAGGGCGCTGACCTCCAAACTAGGTAAGTACCTGTGTTATGGAAGTCAGTATTCTTCCGTGACCACGTAGTGATTACTTACTCAGTGTCCTTGACTATACCATATGTGGTTGCTATATATTGGGTCCTTACATATGAAATTGGCGTTTTGTACGGGAGGAATATGAAGTAAATTTTTTTTTTGTAAAATATATTTAATTAATCAAAGTATGCACCGTTGTTATCTATGCACTTTTGCCATCTCATAGGTAGTTCATTGATCCCTTTACTAAAAAAACCACGGGGGCGAGAATCAATAAACTCTTTGAAGGCGGTTTGGACTGCCGCATCGGAGTTGAATTTTTTTCCTTGTAAGAAGTTGTCCAAATTCCGGAAAAAATGATAATCTGTTGGAGCAAGGTCCGGGGAGTACGGTGGATGTCGCAGACATTCCAATTGTAGCTCATCTAACTTAGTAGTTGTTTGTTGTGCAGTGTGTGGTCTTGCGTTGTCGTGAAGCAGCAGTGGCCTAGAGCGATTGACCAATCTCGGTTCTTTAGCAGCTAGTTCTTCCTTCATGGTTTGCAGTTGCTGACAATAGATATCTGCCGTAATCGTTTGGCCAGATTTTAGAAAGCTGTAATGAACGACACCAAACACTCACAAGTAACTTTTTCTGAGTCAATTTTCGTTTAGGGCAGGATTTGGCTGGGTCTCCAGGGTTCAGCCATTGCGACGAGCGCTTACGATTATCGTACAGTATCCACTTTTCATCACAAGTAATGATTCGATTTAAAATCCCTTCATTATTGTGTCGGTTGAGCAAAGTAACACAGCAGTCGACGCGTGTTTGCAAGTTCGATTCACTCAATTCATGAGGTACCCATCGTTCAAGTTTTTTTACTTTCCCGATTTGCTTCAAGTGGATTAATACAGTTTTGTCACTTACCCCGAAGCCTGCAGCTATCTCTAAAGTGCTTTGTGATGGATCCGCTTCCACAATAGCCTTTAATTCTTCATTTTCCACTTTGGTCTCCGGCCGTCCACGGGGTTGGTTCTGAAGGTCGAAATTTCCAGAACGAAAACGTTGAAACCAAAAACGTACCGTGCTTTCTTTTGCGACACCAGCGCCGTACACATCATTAATCCTTCCAGCTGTTTCTGCAGCACTGGTGCCACGGTAGAACTCGTACTCGTAAATATACCGATATTTCATGTATTCCATTGTGCGGTAATAAGCGACGCCAAAGAAAAAAATAATGAGGAAAAAAACAAATGAATTACTGTTTTCAAAACTCAAATGTACCAGCTAATAAATGAATTTATAAATTTGAATTTGGAATTCTTAACCAAAGAGGAGATATTTCAGATCAAAGTGGTCAGTACGACAAAACGCTAATTTCATATGTAAGGACCCAATATTATATAGGTGTAAGTAAATGTATAGCTAACAGTGTGGTTGTGCGTGTCGGTACGTGCATGCTTGCGTGTATGTCTATTTGTACGTTTATGCGTACATGTGTGAGTGCGTGCTTGGGTATGTGTGTGCGTGCGTGTGTGTGTGTGTGTGTGTGTGTGTATATGTTGATGCCTTTAAATGTAGAAATTCTTTGTTATTTAATAAAATCTTCAGTTTCATAGTTTAAAGATAGAGAAAATTTTTAATTTTATTTTTAAATTTATTGTAATTTCGACCGCTAAGACAAGAAAATTGCTGTGCGGCAAAAGTAGTTTTGTGTGGTATTAAAGGGAATATAGGTCTTGGTTTGCTTCTAACTGGAGTTTCAATAGGTAGTGTGTATGAGAAATGTCTACGCAAGGTAATACGCATTATAGAAAGCTGTCGCACAGTAAGGACTTTATTGAGTATAAAGTCCGACACAGAGTTGTCGGGTTGGGAAACGAAAATGTCTACGACTCACTTAACACGGCTGCCTTTAACACCTTTATCACGGCTCTCTGTGCCCTTTCCAGCTTCAAAAACGTAGTCTTTGCAGCCCTTACCCAAACCGTATCGCAGTATGTATGTATGTATATAAAGCATAATATATCATCTCTAAAATTTGTTTGATTGCAGATGTGCGCAATTTTTTGAAAATATAGATCAGTTTTCTAATTCTGGCTTCTATATAGTGAATAATAATAAAAATAGAAATGCGATCTCTTAGAAATATGTGCTGTGTCACCCTTGCGGACAAAATAAGCAATGGAGAGATACGATAACGATAGGATTGCACGACAGTGTTGTTGTAAAAATGAAGAAAGGAATGCTGAGATGGTTCGGGCACATAGAAAGAATGAGTGCTGAGATTAATGAAGAAAATCTACAGAGAGAAAGTGAGTGGTAAAAGAAGACAATTCAAATAGCCAATGTCAGCCGACGGAAATATCAAAAGCACTCGCATACCTAGGCGCAAATGTATAAGGAGAATGATGACATTTGATGAAGCGAAAGAATTATGTAAGGACTGCGACACTTGGCGCTCCGTACTTTCTGACTACCCAGTTAGGGATACTGCGTGAAGATATGTACATATAATTAGACTGATGCAAAGATAGTACGTGTAGTTGTTCTTTGGAAAGATATATATACTAATAAAAATCAAGTATAAAAGTAAGCGCAGTGTTATCAAGTGTCATACTTACCTTTACATCGCTGGTTGCACAAATTGTACAAAATTATAGTTGCCCATTTTCCAACCTGTGAATAAAATCTCAATTTGTCGTACGTATAATTATTATTTACTATATCTACATAATTTTAACTTATAAAAACGACTTATGTATTACCTCAGAATTCGATTCATATACATTCAAAATATCATGTAAATGTTGTGGTATGCTGGTTTCATTCACAAATGCCATTGTTTGTGTCGAATTCTGAACTACCGTGTTCAACAATTGCATACATGTACTGTACTGTAATGAAATCCTAGTAGGACACAAGTTATACAATAAAGTGTAACATCATGAAAGTACTTATAATAAACAAAAATACTTATTCTTAAACCGATATACAGACCTTGTGAATATGTTAATACCGTTACTATCGAGAAAGAGTTGAATATTGTCTTCATTCTTATTTAATAGACTTTCAAGTACCAGTAGCACATTTCTGTCGCCTTTTATAAACTTTTGTACGCTCTTAAAAATAAAAATTAACGATAATTATGATATATATGTATCACATTTAATATAATGTTACGGTTAGACCTTATGTCCAAGCAGTAAGGTCGGTTTTTACATGACACGAGATACGAGACTTTAGTGCTTATATTTCGAGACCTAGGCTTTGCAGAGCTATGACCTATAAACGCATTACTAGGTTTAAGATCTAATATCGAATGGTATAAGCAAAATTAATAAACAAGAACAAAATCGTGCTTCGAGAATCCAGAGCGATGACGTATCATATAGCTACTCATGCAAACAGGCGGCGTCGAGAACAATGTAGAATTATTATTAGCGAGCGTAATTAACTAGAAAGTTCCACCCTCTTTATTTCTAGGCGTTATTATTACCGCAGTACAAGTACTAGCATTCGGGATTGCTCTATAGTCTATATTAAAAGTATCCAGCCTCGTTTTATCGAACTATAAAATGTTTGTTTTTAACATTTGTTTCTACGAACGGAATCGGCTCGTAAGCTGCTCCTATAGAAGGTACTCACCAAAGGCACTAAATGTGAACAAAATTTTTTATTTATTTCCGAATCACGACAAGCTTCAGCGATGCCTTGGCAGAGAGCTTTCCATGTGTCTTGATACTGTTACATTTAAACATGAGTATTAAACACAATGTCTAATAAGTATAATATAATAAATAAATAAACAGGTGAATTGTGATTATTTTATGTGTCGTCGTAAGATCTTAGAATTGGATAGCTGCGGGCATTTCGTGAGACGCCTCCATTTCATGAAATGGCCAACTGTCCGTCTTATCAATCAACGCAAATTGTTTGATGATTCGCCCAGCTCGGAGATGTACAAAATTTTGCGCACTGAGTAAGTAATCGTAGATACAGATTGAAGATATACGGAATTTATAATGCCGTCATCTTGTCCATGCGTAAACCAATAGAGAAAGTGGAGACAGCGCCACTAGCGACATAAAGTGCCGCTAGTGGCATTTTATGTTATACCCAGCCAGTAATTTGATGTGGCGAAACATTTAATTTGGAACCTTCGAATATAATCAATACGTTGCTCTCATGAATCCGCCAGAATTTTCGTTGGGTGCATCAAGACAAGACACGACGCGACGACTAGACAGTAGGTCACTGAAATAGTGGCGTTTTGCAAAAAACCCAGGATATGATCTGCCTAATTCCACGATCGTGCGACGCGACATATATTTTATACACGTTGAAGAAATAAGGGATACAAAACCTATGCAAATATTATAAGTAGGTATTATTGTATGTATGGTATCACAGGGTATATGACGTATTACTTCATTATAAAAATATCATTTTAAATTCGGTTTCAGGCGGCTTCCATTTGTACCAATTGGACACATTTCTCCCCTAAAAAATATGTATGTATGACATACATAAGTACCTACTGACTTTTTAAATGAAATTGGTACATATGTGTTACGGTGAATACGTCCGTGAACTGGCAATCTCTAAATAAGACTCAGATTCGTACATACACGTTTATTCGGCCAGCGACATCGAAAGCGACAGCGAAAGATACATCGCTTAGGACTAACTGACAAAGACACATTTTAAATATGTCCCCACATATGTATAAATTAATGTAATTATGAAAATAATGCTTATTAAATCGTCGATCCCTGCTATTACTATGTTTCAAATTGCGATAGATGCCGGGCCGTCAAAAGGCTTTTGTAGTCTACCTCTGACTGTTATAGTCTAGTCTACCTCCGCCAATAGCGCAATACCTACTGGGCTTCACTGGGCGTGTTTGGGTCCCCATTCTTTTATTCCGCGCCCCCCTCACCTCGCACATTTTTACACCAATTTATAGGGGAAACTTCAGTACATACACCGGCTCCTCTTCGTTTTTTTTCCATGCCCGGTATACAGAAGTTACTAAAGAGCGCGTTTTCTCGTGTTCTTACCCCATTTTTGAGAAGTGTGCTAAGCGCGGTGCGTGTATGTGCTCAGCAATAAAGACGAGAGAAACCTATTTATTTAGTGCGCTATATAAGCATATTATTTCCGACATTATGATGTCGTTCTATATAAAGAATGATCACTCATTCTTTATATAGAACGACATCATATTTATTATTATTAATTAGAGTTAACTAGAATCTTATTCTTACCATCATACAATTAGCAAAAAGATTAGACATTGTTGTAAGACAACCGCTGATTCTGATCATGTTTTGCGCGTAAGTAGCCAAGCTAAATCTTCTGGACAACCTGTCATCAACGTCATCAACGTAAAATAACGCGGTTATAAAATTTAGCGTTATCATTGTCTTCTGCGATAAACCTCTAATAAGTACGTCATTAACTTTATTATATAAAAAATCACACGTTATTATAACGTCGACATACGTATACTGAAAAAACATAAAACAATCTGCATGTTACTTAAACTTATTGTACATAATTATATACATAGTTAGTGCCTATGTAGGTAATTTAGGTAATAATTATAGCTTCAGGGTGTAACAAAGGGTTGGATGACGGGGTGGATAGCCGAAAGTAGAGCGATAGAGAACATCAATCAATAACTATCGATTTAATCGACCCAGCTGATTAAGAGTTTCAGAAGCTCTAAGCAGAGAGGTTACGTAGGTCGTCAACTGTTTTTGGGCCCCGCGGGCACATGGGGTGCTGAGGTCCCGGCAATCGCATATGTCATCACACCTCGCCGTGACCTCATTAAATTGTATGAAACAAACGCTTTGCCCAGTCATTATAGTGTTTATGTATATATTGTATCTATGTATGTATTGTATATTATATGTATGACGACCTCCGTGGCGCAACGGCTAAGCGCGTCGGAAAGTAAACGGGGGTTGCGGGTTCGATTCCCGCCCCGAGTCTAGGTGTTTATGTATACTTAATATGTATTTATTTACAAAAGAAAAGTATATAAGTAGTATATAAGTTGTCTAGTACCCATAACACAAGCCCTGTGCTGCTTACTTTGGGACTAGATGGCGCTGTGTGAAATGTCTGAGTATATTATTATTATATATTATTATATTATATTATTATTGTATCGTGGTTGTATCTATATATGTTGTCCAATCATTATAATATCTATGTACTTATAACCCATGTATGTTTAGTGATAGTAAAGTCATTTAATGTATAAATTATCCTTAAAATATTAACTAAAGTATAATCCAACGAATTTTGGTATAATCTATTCTCACGTATGTTCATGATTTTTTTTTCTTTCTATAAATTATGTCCCTAAAACTAATTCCCAGTGTGCTAGATATTATATTTCGATGCGGGCGTCCGGTCAATTTGTACAGGTGGACCATTTTTTGGTGACACAGTACCGACCACAAGTGCTGCTGTTCTCCTTGGGATCGCATAGATGGACTACTGGAGCCTCTACTCCTATAAGCCGCTACCCCACAGACCACGACCTCGAAGGCTCGGCCTTTTAATCGCCTCTTATGACATCCAAGGACAGAGACACCATTTTTCGAATAACGAAATCTGAGTGACTGACTGACTGTCCCGGCAAAATCGGGATGAGTGGCAACTCTGGGCGTGAAACACTGCGTAGCAAACTGTAGCGTAGCCTTATTCTCGGATCCGGGTTACAGGACTACATAAAGGTGCACCTACGCAGACAGATCTTTTCGGTAGACTGTAAATGGACTGTAATGTGTTTATCGTAATTTAATGCGGACTCACATGTGATATCAAATATGCAGCTAATATGGAAAATATGTTTACTGACAGTTCCATGTCCTGTGTAATATGCAATATCTCCAGAAATCTCATCAAATCTGTTTTATCAACATGTTCTATTAAAGCAGGTATATTCTGAAATAAAATAAAATGAGAAATAGTTACTAGGTAACATATTATGTTATTACAATTTTTGTCATGTAATTATATTAATACTTTAAACGTTTGGTACTTGTTGTGCCACATGTTCTTTAATAAAACAGATTCTTTAGGCATTCTTTTTAAATTGTGAAAAATTGAATAAGGAAATACAAAACTGTTTTTACATAAAACACGACTAGATAAATGTTTTTGGCGCCAGTTTTTGTAAATTTTTAAATTTTCATCAAAGTTTGCAAGGCAAATGAAACTAAATCTATACATCCAAAGTCTTAAGAATAATAATCACTCAAATTCGAGTAGCAATTGTATGTTCTATTTTCTGCATAGAATACTTGTCTAACGTAAGATTTGTTATTTTTTCACTGTAGTTTGCACGTTGTTGCTAGATACAACGCGAAAACCGTTCTAAAAAACTTAACGCGAAAATGTTTATTCAGGCTTTACAATTAATTCTGTTCGTACTTCCACAAAACTTCAACGCACTTTCTTTCTTTCTTTTTCAATAATTCCTCAATTATTTTTAACATCAGTAAATCAAATACAGTAAAGGCTACAATCACTTTATCGCGGGAGTGTGGGTCAAACAACAAAAAAACTTACCTGAAAACCTGAAAAAGAGTTTGGCAGAATTTTATGGGGAGCGGTTGGGCGTGTGGGTTGGACGTTTATTTTAATTATTTGCAAATGGTTTCTAGTGGATATTGTGATATAAATTGGCTGTATGAGTGTAGATCTTCGCCCTGCCTTCAAAAAAAATCTTACAAACAATAACAAAACACTAACATGAAAACCTGAAAAAGAGTTTTAGGCGGAATTTTATGTGAAGCGGTTGGGCGTGTGGGTTGGGCGTTTATTTTAATTATTTACATGGTTGCAATAGTTGCATGGTTGCAGGGGCGTTTATTTTAATTATTTGTATGGTTTCTAGTGGATATTGTGATGTAAATTGGCGTAGTTATGCGTCCCAAGTATCAACGCTGTTGTACTGTTATGTGAAATTGTTGAAATGAGTGCTTATATAGTAATCATGTTAAGATTCTTTTAGTGGCTTAGTCTGTCTCAGCGGATCCTATTAGAAAGACTGCCTCAATATATTTGTCGCCAGAAACTCCAAGAAACATCTGAAATTTTGATGAAATAGTATAACGAACTTATCAATTTATTACTGAAGACGTCGGTTGTATGGGCTAAGATCCCTTTATTTTTCCTCCTATAAGAGAATTACAGACTTTTTAGTTCATAAAATGTCTGTGGGAGAATCGTACTACTACTACTACTACATAGATAGGTACATACCAGCCATGCAATTCTGTAAAAACTCGAATCACCCAAGCGGGACTCACTCGACAATTCATCCCACTTCGCATTCGAACACTTGACCTTCAAATGGAATTCTTTATACCAAACATTCTAGGAGCGAACTGAAGTGATCTTAGATGCGAGTTTATCGGGGATTGCTTTAAGAGTAAACATCTCAGTCGATATTACGTCTTAGTGTATTTTAACTTCTCTGAGATAATTACGTTAAATAAAACTTGTTTTTTTTTTTAGATTAGATTGTCATATTTAGTGAAACGTCAAAAAATTCAATAACAATGGTATGAATTTCTGCAGCACTCATCGAGGCGGCGCTAGTATCTCTGTCGACTTTAGAGAATACCAGCCGTGCGATTCTCTAACGCAAATTAGTCGAATTCATTTCTGAATCCGCGGTGAGATTGTCAACTGTGGACTGATATTCTCTAAAGTCGACTTTTATTGTTGGTTTATTATGGAAATACAAGGAAGAGGTTGTTTGGTTACGTCGTTGGCAAACATATGTGGTTAGATAATTTGTATTTATTTCTGTTGAGATTTCTCGATTTTAAATATTTTTTACCTTCATTTATTTCTTTTCTGTTTATTTGTTCATATATTTTAATATTTTTGAAGTAATTTTAGTAAATACATATATTATTTTTCATTACACTCTTACCTAGACAAGTAGGTAATGGAGGTTAGTCCTCCGGATCCCCCTGATCCACCTGACTTAGATAGTAATGAAGACTTTTCTACTCCGTTATTATCAAGAAAACGTATTCATGTTGAAAATAAACATGAAATTCCAAAAAAATCACACGTAGAACCATCAGCTTCGATTCAATATATTTATACCAACCCGAATTTTTCTAAAGAAAATAAATTAAAATATTTAGAGAATGACAAAGCTCCTTTTTTAGTACATGTCATTCGAAATGAACCAGATTCGTCTAATGGTAGTTCCATACGATTATTATTAAAATTTGCCCAATTAATTTTCAAAAATAAAATTGATGGCGTTGTTTGTGGTGCCATTACATCTATCGGACGTAACAAGAAATAAAATTTAACAATGCTATAAATGCTAATAAATTTATTGAAAACCCTATTCTATATCAAAACAAATTCATCGCTTTCGTACCTTTCTACCATGTTACTAGGATGGGATAATAAGATCTATCCCTGTAGATGAAAGTCTATGGAAGAATTTATATCTGCCATTAAAACTCCTCCAAATTGCGGACAAGTAATTAAAGCTAGAAGATTAAACAGAAAAGTTCTCAATGATGGCTCCCCAACATGGGTTCCTACACAAACAGTTGTTCTCACTTTTCAAGGCAAAATTTTACAAACTAGATTTTTCTGTTTTTACTCTTCCATTCCAGTTGATACATATCAATTACCAAAAATTCAATGTCGAAATTGTTGTCGCTTTGGTCACGTGAAAGCCCAATGTCGATCGAAACCGAGATGTTTTAAATGTACTCAACCTCACTCAGGTGACACATGTTCTGTTTCAGATGATAGATCTTCTTGTTTGTTCTTCTCAAACTCATATAAAGCCACCTTTAAAGACTGTCCTAAATATTCACGTCAGAAAAACATCAAATTAATTATGTCTCAAGATAATATTTCTTATATGGAGGCTTCTAAGCGAATTCCTTCAATTAAAAAACTATACTCTGATGTGTCTAAAACAACTTCCGTTTCTCCTCCCTCTTCCTCTCTTCCTACATCCTCATATAGAAAAAAGCATGCTTCAAACATTCTGCTAAACCAACTTCTCCAAAATGTTGTAATAAAACCAAACATTATATATTAACCATATCTCCATCATCTACTATGCCTAATGGCTATGCTTTTCTTAAGTCCGATCCTAAAATTAATTCCTCATCTGATATATCCACTATCACTAAAAACGATAACCTTTTAGAACTTCTGTCGTGTTCTCTAATTAACATATTATCAAAATTTAACGATGCACTACCGAACAATACCATTAATGCATTACAACAACTTTATTTTTTTATAAATAACAAACTTCAACCTCCAACAATCTCAGAACAAACGCTTTCTACAATGGAACTGTAAAAGTATACGCCATAAAAACATGATATTTTATATTTAATAAGGAAATTTAATCTCATTATCTTTGCTGTCTCAGAAACGTGGCTTAAGCCAGGTTCCCATTTTAGGGTCCCAGGTTTTGTATGCCTTCGGGAATACAGAAATGATGGATAGGGTGGTGTCGCAATATTAATACAAAGATCCCACACATATTTTCAGATTACTCTCTCAAATCATAGTACAAATTTTAATGTTGTCGCTGTTAAAGTTATTAATCTAATCTTCGTATCTAACTATATTCCACACCCTTCACCTTCTATAATTATTGAAATAAACACAATTCTTTCTTTCCTGCCTCACCCACTAATTATCTTGGGTGATTTTAACTGTCACCATACTTTGTGGGGATCTCATTACTGTGATTCTCATTCTGGACATTTACTTAGTATTCTTGATGACATCAATCTCTATATCCTAAATGATGGCTCCCCTACCCGTCGAGTTCCACCCTCTTAAAATCCAAGTGCGGTTGATCTATCGTTATGCTCTCCAAAAATCGCTTATCTTTTATCTTGGAAGGTTCTATCTTCAACTCATGGTAGTGATCATTTTTCAAGTATGATTGATTTTCTAAAATCATGTCCTTCTACTATTAATCCTCCGCTCTTGAAATACAGATTATCTCAAGCCGATTGGGAAGATTACTTCCTTCTGGTTGATATTAAAATTGTCCAATTTCCTCCGGTAGATCAATTAAGTTTTCTTCAGATATACTCCGATTTTGTTAATGCGCTAATTTCTGCTGCTAACACTTAATTAAAAAAATTTATCCGACATCGTAAGATCTCCCCTGCCTGGTGGGATAACGATTATACTATTGCTATTATCCAACGTAAAAATGCTGAAAAAATATTTTCATTGGATATAAATATGGAAAACTATTTGAATTTAAAAAAAATATCTGCACAAACTAATAAACTACTTATTAAAAAGAAAAAACTAGGGTGGCAAAAATTCTGGTAAAATATATCACCTCGTACACCATCTTCTTTTGTTTGGAAAAACATAAAAAAAATTCGGAATACATTTACAGAATACGCTAGTAGTATCAAGGGAAGGGCCTTGATTAGAAAAATTTAAAGATAAATTAGCTGCTCCGTATGTTCCATATTTTGACTATCAATACTTCCTTCCACAACACTTCGATTAAAATGGAAGATATCTTCTCATTTTCTGAATTACTCTGTTCCCTTCACAAGCTTCGTGACTCATCTCCAGGTGGTGATGGCATACCATATTCATTTATTACACATTTATCGAATTTTGCTAAACGAAGTTTTCTTTATATAATTAATCAAATTTTTATATCTGGAAATACTCCAGAATCTTGGAAAACTCAAATTTTTATCCCTATCTTGAAACCGGGTTAAAATTCCAACGACCCTCTTTCTTATAGACCAATAGCTCTTTCGTCGATTTTATTGAAAATTTTAGAATATCTCATTAAAACCGGACTGGAGTGGTATATGAAAATAAGGGTTTATTTCCTGTTAGCCAGTTTGGATTTAGAAAAGGCTTTGGTACAATGCATAAGTATTTTCAGTTCTGATGTTCGTCTGGCTTTCTCTTAAAAAGAACATGTTATTGGGGTATTCCTCGATATTTCTTTAGCTTATGATAATGTTTTACTTCCTGTGCTAAGACACAAAATGATTAATCTAAACATTCCAATGAGATTAGTAAATATCATATACAATACTCTTATTACCCGTTACATTTCCGTTCGTTTTAACAACACGTATTTCCCTCAGAGACAGATATGGAAAAGCTTACCCCAAGGATCAGTCTTAAGTCCTTTGTTATATAATCTTTATACCTATGACCTTAGCCTTACAGTTAATTCCTTTTGCAATATTCTCCAATATGCAGATGATATTGCCTTATATGTTCGCTCTAAATCAATTTCAACTGCCACTTCCCAACTTAATCGCACTTTGTCATATCTTAATAACTGGCCTAATGATCATGGTCTTAATATATCTACTAGTAAAAGTAATGTAGTATTATTTTCTAAAAATAGAAACATATCTGACATTAGAATTACCCTCGAAAATCAAATTATTCCTGTCCAAAATAAAGTAAAATTCTTAGGAGTTATTTTTGATTCAAAGTTTAGTAGTATTCCGTACATAAATTATATTATTAACAAGTGTGAAAAAAACATAAACATAATTCGATCTTTATCAGGGGTTTGGTGGGGTGCTCATCCCTATTGTTTAAAACTTATATAGAATGC
The DNA here is from genome assembly GCA_907165235.1 of Zeuzera pyrina. Taxonomy (NCBI): domain Eukaryota; kingdom Metazoa; phylum Arthropoda; class Insecta; order Lepidoptera; family Cossidae; genus Zeuzera; species Zeuzera pyrina. The sequence continues at coordinate 16,307,827 of OU015617.1, forward strand.
TATAATTCGTAGTTACTTAGATTATGGATCTTTTCTTTTAGAACCATGTAACAAAACTCACATTTATAAATTAGACCATATTCAAGCTAAACCTTTACGTCTTATTTCGAGTGCTATGAAATCCTCTCCAATAAATGCACTTCAAGTTGAATGTGTTGATCCTCCCTTATCTCTCCGTAGGCAATTTCTTTCAGATAGATTTATTTTTAATATTGTTCAATATTCTAACCACCCTTTGCTGAAAACAATAAAATCTTTATCTCAAATAATCTCTTCTTCTCAATTCTGGCTATATAAAGAAATTCCTCGTCTAATTAAAAGCTTCCGCAAATTCTTGGATATTCCTTATTCGACCATTAAACATCGTGCTCATTCTTTATTTAATAGTTCATTTATTGCTTTGATCTATTTTCCTAGAATTTTATTGAATTTTGACATAAAGAAGAATTTTCCAGGTGCCGATAAAAATTTTAATAGCATTATTTCTCAAAAATGGAACAATTGAACTACTTATTTACTGACGCTTCTAAAATATCAGAAAGTAGTAACGTACCTAGGGCTACAGTTTTGATACCAAAATACAAAATTAGTTGTGTTATAAATGCCCTCCAATTTCATCCATATATACCTACTGGAGAATCCTCTTCTAGAGGCCGTATCCTTTGTACTATCTCATAATTTAAACAATTCAATACTATTTTCAGACTCTCTCAGCTGTTTACAAGACATTCTTAAACCCTCCTTTCGTCCTAAATCCAACTTTACACTAATTTAAAAAATAAAAGAACTACTATACTGTGGCTATGTACAAAAAATTTAAGTAATAATAGCATGGATCCCTAGCCACACCAATATTAAAGGTAATGAAGTTGCGGATACATACCTACGCTAAACAAGCTATTGAGATTGGTTGCACTGACAACTTTAAATATGTTGCTCAAGATTTACATGCTTTAGCTAAATCATATTTAAACAAAAATTGGTCTGATATTTGAGAAAAATCCAGACACATCAAAGGAAAACATTATGGTTCGATTCAACCAACTATTCCCATAAAGCCTTGGTTTTTTAAATTTCAAAATTATGATAAATATGTCACCACAACAATAATCCGTTTACGATTAGGTCATACATGTTCTCCAGTTTTTTTAAGAAAGATTAGAATTCAAGACCATTCTCTTTGTGAATGTGGATAGGAAGAAGGTTCTCCGGACCATATATTTTTTAACTGTTCTAAATTACGATTTTCACTTTATAACATTTTACCGAATGACATATCCCGACCAATTAATCTTTCCTTTCTTTTATCAATTACTAACACGACATATATCGATACTTTATCTAAATTTATCAAAATTAATAATATCACATTATAATACTTACTAATAATTTTATTTTAGAGATATCTCAACCTTGAAATCATTAAAATTTCCTCAAAATCTTATTAACTAGTTGTACTATTCACCATATATTCTCTGCTGTTTGCTATGACTGTACCATTTCCACGTGCTTTGTTCAACTTCTGACTGTGAGCAAACCTGTAAAATCCATACCTACTTGACCTTGGCAAAATTATCCATAACGGATAGAATCACTACTTATTCTTATTCTGTTTGACACATGATTTGACACTTTGAATATTAGTATTCTGTGCCACTTCTGTGCCTTGACAGCTCATTCTTTTGAAACTATATTTTACTGTATTATCACGAAATCACGAATTATCTTCATAAAACAGCTTTGCATTCTGTGATTTCCTATGTATTTAGTTCATAAAGAAAAATAGTATTATTTCCAACAATGGATGTTGGTGAACTTCTTTCTTTTAAAGTATGTTTCTATTGTTTTTGAGCAATAAATTATTCGTGTATTTTGTGTAGTTTACTGTTTAGATTTAATTTTTGTAGTAATAACTGATTTTGGAAATTTAATTATAGCCAACTCCTACACCAAAAAGACCAAATGAGGATGATAGTGGTGATTCTGACGATGAAAGCGTTCGTGCGATAAAAATGCGTCGTCGCGCCAAGTCAAAGGCAGAACAAATTTTGCAGCCTACTAATAAGATTTCACTTAAAGAGCCCACCATAACAGACAAGGAAAGAGAAGATATACTTAGATATGTGGAGACTGAAGTCACAGAGGTAGGTCAATCCAGAGTTTTATTTCTGAAATGTAAAAGGTTATTGTATTTATCAACAATTTTTTAATGATGTAATTTCCACAAAATGACGGGAGTGATTAAAATATCAGCTATGGTTTTATGTGTTTTGACAATTATTGAGATGTCAATAACAGGATTTGTTTTTCACAACTTTCAAATAATAAAAGAAAATGGAGCTATTGCTTCAGACTTCTAATGTAACTGCCAAAAGCAATTTTCAGGTAGAAAGGTTTTTGTGAAGTGAAACTGCTTTTAGAATCTAAATAATACCAAATATAACATTTCATATGATCAAGTGTCAAGTGCATAAACTAGTTGAAGTAAACCTTTGCAATTACTTGTTTCGGCTAAGCATTACAAGTAATAAAAACAATTAATTATAATTTCACCATTTTAATCAACCAAAACAGTGTACAGTAGTATACATGTTATATGGCTTACTGATGTATCTGCACAGTAGATACAATTTTAATGGTGCAGGGAATGGATGGATCAATCAGCTACATCCTGAGGCAACATCAATGGGCGATCTATGCCGTTATTGTTTGATTGATTTGACGCCTTGTGCACTGATGATGCATCTTTCAGTCGGCCGTCAGATGACATTGTGACTGCACATGGTGTTTTTGAGGTTACACTTAGTTGTTAATTAAGCATAATATTTCATAACAATAATTATGTCCACATTAACAAAAGGATGTCCTTTAAAAAGACAATTTAGGGAAATTGAATGATATATTAGGGTGGTCCTTATTCTTATGAAAAAAAATTTTTTTCTTTTGTTTCACAGGGCACCACTTAATTTGATTATATACCATAAGACACTATTTCAGTATTTTTTTTTTAATTTTTAAATAACATTATTGCTACTAAGGCTTGTATTTTAAATAAAAACTCAAAATCTACATTTGTTGGATTCTTTTATTCATAGGTCAGAACATAAGAAATATAAAATTATTGTTATTATTACAGATTAAGACATATATAAATATTTTAATCATTTATTTTTAAAAAACAAGGGTTGATTTATTAGTATTAGGGTACTTTTTCCTATGCTCTTTCACCAATGAAAGCAGTATTGCTTTCATTGGTATTATATTCCTCCATTAAACCAACACCATGCTCAGCTATGTCTTTCACTACTTGCATAGAATGAACTATATTTTTGGCAGCTTCACAATCAACGTCTTTGTTCCACATTTCCACGTCTTTATTCAAAAAATTTGATGAGATACCCAGGACCTGGAAGAATCGTAAGGAGTTACTACTCACGAAGTTTTCTATATTTTTCTCGTGGATATGTTAGACATCAATGTTTAATCTTTGAACGATCTTCTGTGCCTTCAGTTTTTAGTGCGTCTACCATTATCTTCTTCTCTTGAACTGAAAATTCATTATCGAAAAATGCAAACGAAACCAGCTCTTCCAACAAATACTACAAATGGCCTAGTGTTTTTTTGGTAAAGTTTCAAAGGCTCTAAGGTCTTTAAATAATTAGTTTCTTGGTGCTGAACATCTGTTAGAGGCTTGAAACCAATATTTTATATATTTTATCACCATGAAAATGCATATTTCTCTCACAACTTTCTCGTCCTTCTTCATTAGGTTAAATTGATGTTCAAACAGGTAAATTTTCAAGTAGTACAAGGCTCTTGCCATCCATCTAGCTCGATGTAGACCAGCAGGTCTCGCAAATGAAACTCCTTTTTCATGAACTTCTAAGAAACTTATCGTGAGAGTCAGCAATTCCCTGTAGCCATTTCGAGGTTGATGTAGTTATAGTTGCTTTTCTGCGAAAGAAATCCTGACTCCAGTCACTTTTGCAAGGATGTTTGCCTCGGCATCACAATCTCAGTTCGGCAGTTCACAATATCATGCACCTAGCTCACATCTATATTATAATAAGATCCATAAGAAGCTTAACATCTATAACCTCAATAAACAGGAAGTTAAAGCAAAATTAATAAACTGGCTCACATATTCCCTCTTATACAATGATACAGAAGAACTACTCATTAAATAATACACTATATACACACGCACACGCGCATACACACACATACACATGCACACCCTTGTAAATATACAACTTACACTTTACACGTCCCAGTGGTTCCTACCGCTGGGGAGACCACTGAAAGCCAAGATACAAGTCTCTGACTTAGTTTGGACATCAGGTGTTTCACGGATAATCTGAAATGTACACACCCTAAATTAAGCTCACCTGAAATTGTAATAGGATGATTATTTTGTTTCTTTGAATAAATATTACTATTATTATATAAATATTGCATTTATCGTAAAGTTGTCGAAGTGACAATTTTATATTTGAGGTTTTGTTCGATTTAATTTTAATTTTTCTTCATAAAAGTATGTTGCTTAACACAGATTATAAATATGTACATTATTATCTATCTTTTTTAGTTATTAACACAATAAATACAATAAAAATAAAAACTAACTAACCAGTACAAAAAATAGTTGATCTTCCTATGTACTTTAACCATTATTTTTATTTTTTAATAGGGAGAAGTTCTGGATGAAACTACAGTCAAAAAATTAGTGCTTAACTTTGAAAAGAAGGCCTTGAAAAACAGAGAAATGAGAATAAAGTTTCCAGATCAGGCTGAGAAGTTTATGGAAAGTGAAATAGATTTACATGAAGTGCTACAGGTGAATTAAAATAGCAAATGAGCTTAATTTAATTTTACATTAATACAATGAATTTGAAAATACTATGAAAGTGTAATTCAGAATAATTATGGCCGAAAAACACGGTATCGCGAGTCTGATTCAAATACTCCGAAACACGAAAGGTCGCAAACTCAACAGTCAACTTTTAAAATGAACTCAATTTTAAACCCGCACGATCTTTATTCAACTGTAACATGGCGTTTAAAACGTTTCATATTACATACAAGTCAATAGCGACTGGATGCCCGGCACACGTGATCACTGATCACGTGATCGCACGGGAAAGTGCTAGCAAGCGAGAATGTTTTTATGCATTACTACGCATCGCAAATGCAACTTATTGGTAATATTTATTTACCTTATTTACGTGAAGTAAAATAGTTTTTTATTTTGATTCTCTCATATGAGAAAATATTTAAAAAATATTCGAAAAGGTAAAAAAAGCATATTTACGAGTTCATCTGCACTTTATTTACAAGTTTTTGGTGTTATGTTACCTTAGAGTGTAATTTAGGTATTTAGTCTGTCTCATAGAATTTAATAAAGAATCTTTTTATTATCAAACAATACAGAGGAACTCGTAATTATTACTCTTTTGAAATATTTTTTATTAAAATAGTGCCGCGATTTGGTTTTCCTGCTTGTTTGTTTTTAATAACTGTATGTAATTATGTTTATTCATTCTACAGTTTTTGAAAAATATCTATTTTAACCACAGCAAGATTTCAGTCTTCAATTAGATAACATGCGATACCTCTACAACAAGAATAGATTTCTTCATTTTCTAAATGTATAGAGCACACCCTATTTGTAGTAAAATTAAAAGAATAAGTTAAGATCCAATTCAGTAAAGAGAATTCCCATACTTAGCATAACAATACAACATGAATAACTTACGTACTAAAAACTGGCTGGCTACTAGTTGCATAGTACAGATCACAATATTTTTATTTAATTTGTTGTAAACGTAAAATTATTTTATATACATATGATAAGTTATCATATCAAGACTTCTTTCTGTCTTTTACACCACTTATAACTACACAGGAGGTCACTTTTAATTTACATTTCACCACTTTTCACGTCAACAAACGAGTTTTATTTGCGACGGCTGTCACTGAGCGCACGGTAAACTAAGTAGCGTGTTGATTGTGGTTTTTTAGTCCCACTCACTTGATCGGGGTTTGCGTTGTGTCATATTTTTAAATGAATGCGAGTTCCGTAGTATTTCCGAATTCGTAGCCCCAATAATATGCATATTTATATTGTATAGCAATCAGCTAATAATTGAATTTTTTAACAGGACCTAAGTGCAGTAGCTACAGTGCCAGACCAGTATCCATTACTTGTCGAGTTAAAATGCATAAATTCATTATTGGAACTACTGTCACATGATAACACAGACATATCATCTCAAGTTGTGCATCTTTTACAGGTTTGTTTTAAAATTATTTAAAATTGTCTTTATAACATGTAAGTTTCTGGGCGACCGAGCTTTACTCTGTGTCTTACAAAAAAAAATAACAAAAAAATCTTACCGCATTGCAGGATTCTATCCCGCGTATTTCAGCTTGGTAGATCTACGCTCTAGCCACTATATTACTGAGAAGGTAAACTGTTGTGAAATCAGAAAACTTTAGAATTTAACAAGTTTTAAGTATGTGAACACATAGAGAAAACGAATTTTCTCAGAATTGGACCTTAACTAGATCGATTTTTGACCACCGTAAAGCTTTATATTGTAAATTTCATTGAAATCGTTATAGCCGTTTTCGAGAACGCGATTATAAATATACAAATATTGCTTGTACGAGTATAATACTACTCTTTTAAAGGAAATAGTATCATAAAATAAAGTCCATGAAATTTAACATTAAATTCATTGTTCAGGAAAATAAATAATAAATTTTTCTCCATGACTTTTGCCATAGACTCTATAAATAATTCCACAGCCACACGCCGTGTCTGAGCAGCAACGGTGAGCTAAATCAGATAACCTGACTTACCTGTACATACGACACCAGAGATTAATTTGTTACTAAACACATTTATTATGAGATAAACTGATCGGTATCGATCGTTAGAAAACACACCCACACAGCTATGTTTTATCTGATGTTATTTGCCGTACTTCGTATTACGGGACCATATTGTGATTTTGTATCATCCGCCATATTGCATTTATGATTACGTCACATGTACAGAAACCTTGCCCGGCGTATTCCCTTTATTGTGCTTACTAATATCCTTTCATTTGTTACCAATATTACTCTATTAACTAAATAATCTTTGCCCCTATTGAGATTTTAGAGCATCCGCCATATTGGACTTATGATGACGTCACATGTACGGTACCTTCCCTTGCATATTCCATTTCATTTGATACCCATATTGTTGGAGATCTTGGACAAAAAAGCTACTTTTTACCACAGAGTATCCACCATATTGGAAATAGGAAATAACTTTTTCGTTCAACACCAACAAGGGGATGATTTCTGTACATGCGACGTCATCATAAATTCAATATGGCGGATGTTCCATAATAGGAAATAACTTTTTATTTCAACGCCAACAATATGGGTATCAAATGAAATGGAATATGCAGGGGAAGGTTTCTGTAAATGTGACGTCATCATAAATCCAATGTAGCGGATGTTCCATAACAGGAAATAAACTTTTTTATTCAACTCCAACAATATGAGTATCAAATGAAATGGAATACGCAGGGGATAGTTTCTGTATGTGACGTCACCATAAATCCAATACGAGCCGTTTTCGAGAAAGCTATATCAATATTTATATATATGTATATATGCAAATATTGCTCGTATAATAGTGGATTCTTGTGATAAAGAAATTGACACAATTACATACAATTATAAATAACGAAATTAAGAAAAAAGACAAATTTAAAAGAGTTACAGGAGAGAAAAGGCTAGAACAAGTGAATGAAATTGTTTATCTGGAGTGTATTTTCGAGGGATGGAAGATGTGAGTTGGATATGGAGACGGGTAGCAGCTGGCTATAAAGTGAACGGTGCTCTGTCCGCTAGTGTATATAGTAGTGTAGATTAGTAGATAGTGTGAATATGTCTAACACTGCCAAAATGGCCATCCACAATGTGGCGTTGGTGCCAACTTTATTGTATGGTAGTGAGGCCTGGATATGGAGATGATGAAGTAAGTGGTAAAAGAATCCAAGGAAGACCAAGGCTGACTTATGAAGATCAAATAGCCAGTGTGTTAGCAGATGGAAATGTCAAAAGCTCTCGCATACCTAGCCGAAAATGTGTGAGAATGATGAGATTTGAGGACGCGAAAGACTTATGTAAGAACCGCGACGCTTGGCGCTCCGTCCTCTCTGACTACCCCGTTAGGGATACAGTGTGAGGCCACTGAACATGTTAGGTAAATATGTCTTATTCAGAAAAAATGTGCAACGAACTTAACTGTACTCACCAATTGCTAAATTGCTAAAGGACTGACTAATTTTGCTTTTGAACTGTAAACATGTATACGCGCAGCGCGCAGCTATACATAGGTATAAAAAAAATTATTAGCTTGTAATAATTATGCTGAATGACAGGATAGAGCAAGTGACCTACATATCAAGGAGCGTTTGTCATATTATTTTTAAACGTCTTAAAAAAACGGAGGAGGTTCTCAATTCATCTGTATATATTTTTTTATGTATGTTCAGACATAACTTCTTTGTTTAGTAATCAATTTCAATGATTCATTTTCAGTTTAGTATAGCCCCTATTTAGTGACGTGCACAGACATTTTCAGTAGGGTAGAGAAAAAGAAAACTCACCAAAATCGCCACTTATAATTTGTATGTAATAAATAATATTAATGTTATTTAATTTTACATTATTTATTCACTGGAACTACTTTGAAAAAAATTTTTTACGGTAGCAAAATTGCTACTTGCTATCTTATAAAGGTACAACAAACAAGGAAAAGTAAATTAAAGTTAGCACATACATATATTAACGTTACTCATTAATTAAATATAGTTTTTTTTTTTCAAAATTGAATGCTATTCAAAAATTCCATAAGTAACGAAGAGAACATAATTAAAAAACGTTCAGAGAGCGCTAAAATAAGAAAAAAGTATAATTAAGTTAAAGTCAAAGTCAAATCAATTTATTCAAGTAAACCCAAATGCAAGGTATTTTTGAACGTCAAATCTACTTTAGTTCGGTTCAAAAAGGAAACCTGAATACTAAGAAGAACCGACAAGAAACTCAGTCAGGTATCATTTTTTCAACATCATTCTACAACAGTTATTTAAAAATACAATATTTATAAAGCCAGTAAATGCATATGCAGAGAGGATCACTTCCAGTCTATTGTTGTGTCTTCAATGAAATCGCTAATTTTGTAGTATGCTTTTCCAATCAGTGTGCGTTTAATGACAAGTTTAAATCTCTTTTCCGTTAGTTGAGTAATTTCTTGAGGAATTTTATTATAAAAACGAACACAGTTACCCAAAAATGAACCACTTGACTTTTGTAATTTAAATTTAGGAATAACTAGCTGATCACGACCACGAGTTTCCATACCATTAACAACGCCTTTCTTTTGAAATAGATCTAAATTTTTTCTAGTGTACATTATGTTTTCATAGATGTATAACGAGAGTAAGGTGAGTACATCAATGTCTTTAAAATGATCTCTCAGCACCTCTCGTGCGTTTATACTGTAGATGGTACGTATTGCCCTCTTTTGTAAAATAGATAGATTTCATATGCGCCGCTGATCCCCACAGTAGCAGACCATAAGACATAAGGCTATGGAAATATGCGAAATACACCAGCCTAGCCGTAGCTACATCTGTCAACTGTCTAATGCGCCTAATAGCATATATTGCCGAAATGAGCTTATTAGATAAAGTCCCGATGTGGTCCGCCCACTGTAACTTATTGTCTACTGTTAAACCAAGAAAAGTAGCTGACTTCATTAATTCTAATTGTTTCCAATCCAGTTCCAGTCCATTATGGATTTTGGGTACATTGGATAGGGAAAACTTAACACAATTGGTTTTTTGTGCATTCAGTAGTAAATTATTGGCAGCGAACCATCTCGAGACATCCGCCAAGGTTCTATTCTGTCCGCTAATATCTATGTCTTTTCTGTTAACTTTAAATAATAATGATGTGTCATCAGCAAATAATATTATTTCACAAAGGTCTTTAAACATAAATGGAAGATCATTAATGTAAACCAAAAATAGGAACGGTCCCAAAATTGATCCTTGGAGAACGCCCATCTTTAATTTAGAACCGTCCGTGAATTAGAAATAAGATCATTCGTATTATTAATTCAAAAAAGTTAAAACATTTAATGAACATGTTATTGTTTTGTATGAAGTAGACACTGTCCTTTATTAACTTGTGTGCGACTGTGCGTGTTTTGAGCTAAGTAAACATTCACAATCACTACAGCTGCACGCATGTAATTATTGTGTGTTGCAAAATCTTTGAATGTGTGTAAATCGAGCCTCGATTTGAATTTGTTTCCCGAGCGAACGTTTGGCATGACGCTTTCTTGTCGCGTTTGGATAAATATAAGGCGAGCGCGGGAAATTTGAAATCATATTTTTGATTGCGGTAATTTTTTTTAATACATTTGCTCAAAAAGTAGACTTTTCCATGTGTGTTTAGCGTGCGGAAAGTTATTCTTTTCCACACTAGTGCTTTTTGTTTTCCTCCTGCATATAACATCCAAATGCATGAAGGTTTTTAATCAAAAAGTTTTCTGTACAAAATTTTTGTATGAAATGACTATTTTACAGCGTAAATACTATTAATACATGAAATAAATTTAAAATAAATTAATTTTTTGAATATATACGTATAATGTAAATAAATAAATAACGGAATTATTTATTTATTTTGAATTTAGATAAATTATTGCCATTGAATTGGCTGAATGCATAGAAACCGTTGCCCTGCCATGTCCTCTAAGAAAAAAAAGGAAACTTATTCCCGCGAAATTACGTTTCTGCATTTTTTATTAACGTCGTTCGATGCACGTGCGGAATTGTCATTTCCACTCGTCCCTATTGTTGACCCGCGCCTTCGGCTTGGGTCAACAAACCGGGACTCGTGAATAAATGACATACTTTCCACACTTGTATCCAAATCTACTATTACATTACTTTATTTAATTAGCAAATTGTCAGGGTAGACAGTGTCTATTTGTCTCTATGGAATGCACGCCACTGCTCCCATTTAGAGTCAGTGTTATTGGAGCTCGGTCTTTGAAGATACACCAAATAACGGTTCGATCCTAACGGTTTATTTATTTGAATAATCCTTTTATACATCAATCCGTTCTAGAATTGAAAAAGAGCTTAGTTGTATACCTACCCTAGAAATTTATTAAGACCAAGGTCACTCAAAAGGACAAAATAAATGTCAGTTATTGAAGGCCACCGACTTACTTAATGTTTTTAATAAAGTCTTGCAAATACATTAAATGTAAAGATTGAAAAATAATTAGATATTTTTACGTATTATTAATAAGGCAGATTTTTCTGGATTTCGTAAAAGAAAATAATAAGTATATTATATTTTCTATATTTTGCGTTTCTATATTTGAGGACTTTAAGATAAAGAGATGAAATTGTATATTATATCTGAACATCTAACTCTCAGATCCCTTTGGTATTGAGATTCAAGTGACCAAACACGCCAAAATCTGCATATAATATACTGACTTTTAATAAAAACACTTAAAGTAAGGTTTAGCAGATATTGTACACATATACTTGTCAATTTCATTTGAAAACCTAATGATTAATGTACCATTAACTATTTATAGGAACTAACAGATGTAGATATTCTTCATGAAAGTGAGGAAGGCGCTGAGGAGTTAATAAATGCATTAGCTGAAGCTGAGGCCCCTGCATTGCTGTTACACAATTTATCACGTCTTGACGAACAAATGCCTGATGAGAAAGATGCTGTTCATAATACTCTTGGTTAATATCAATAATAATTTAATTGTAATTCACTTTTTGTGGAAACCAATGTTTTGTTTACATCTTATTTGCATTCATAGGTATAATAGAAAACATCACGGAATTTAGACCAGAAATGTGTTCGGAAGTTGCAAAGCAAGGTTTTTTGCAATGGATACTTAAAAGACTGAAGGTATTAAAAATAATATTATTGTCTACATGTTTTCCATTTAAACCCTAAATTACTATACTTTTCCAGTTGAAAGTCCCTTTTGATGGCAATAAGTTGTATGCAACAGAAATTTTATCGATTTTGTTACAAAATACACCAGAAAATAGGAAGCTGTTGGGAGAACTTGATGGCATCGATGTATTGCTCCAGCAGTTGGCGGTGACTATTGTTTTACAATATACTCTTAGTTTTCTCATACTGGAATCAAATTATTTCTTTTTACTTCAAAATTTTAGTTTTACAAACGACATGATCCAAGTGGTGCTGAGGAACAGGAAGCAATGGAAAATATGTTTGACGCTTTGTGTTGTGCGTTAATGGAACCATCCAATCGTGATCGCTTTTTGCGTGGTGAGGGACTCCAACTCATGAATCTTATGCTCAGGTAATATAATTATTATACTTGTGCATTAATATCGTTATAACCTCTGAAATACTTTTCAGAGGCACACCAAAATCATAGAAATTTTAAAAACTACTATTTTATGTGTGTATATAGAGTACATACTCATTCTATAATAGGAATACTAGTTTATGAGGTTAATTAAAAAAATAAAGTAAAAAAAATCTTCTGTATACATATATAAAAATTAAATGCTGCTCATTGGTGAGCTTATCACTTGAGAACGGCTGGACCGGTTTGCCTACATTTTTTAAAAATATTTTAAATATTCGTAATAGTTCGAAGAAGATTTAAGGGAAAGAAAATTTTGAAAAGTTGCCTGGAAAATTTGAAAATTGTGGAAAAACCGAGTTCTTTTTTCCATGAGATTTTTATTAATTTAGGACAGGACAACTTCTGTCGGGTTGGCTAAAATTAAAATTAATGTTTTTTTTATTTTATTGGCAACTGCCTGTAAGTTATTTTATGTGCATAGGAATGATTTGGTTTTAGGGAGAAGAAAATGTCGCGAAATGGATCATTGAAAGTGCTTGACCACGCGCTTGCGGGCCCGGACGGTCGCGATAACTGTAACAAGTTTGTAGACATATTGGGCTTGCGCACAGTGTTTCCATTATTTATGAAAACACCTAAGAAAAAACGATTATTGACTGTGGATCAACATGAAGGTTTGTATTATTTTTGTTATAATGTTATTTATAATGAACAGTAACAGTTTATGTATAATTTATTTTTGCAGAACATGTTGTATCTATAATATCGTCAATGTTGCGCAACTGCCAGGGCGGCCAAAGGCAAAGACTATTAGCGAAATTCACAGAAAATGATCTTGAAAAGGTTGATAGACTTCTAGAATTACACTTCAAGTATATGGACAAAGTGGATCGGACGGAGAAAGAAATGGAGGTAAAAAAACGGATATCAACATGTAAATCCTGTTTTTTTCATTTTTGTCCATAATGTAAACAAATGTGGCGACTATGACATTTATGATTCGACCCAGTCGTCATACTTTTTAGTAAAACAAACAATTTATAATTTTTGGCCGTTTGTGCTTCAATCAAAACCACCAAAAATTAAAAGAATAATAAACGATCTGATAAATGTAAGGTGTATTTTTAAAAAACCTTTATAAAGAACAGGCTTTATTATTGTTTGCACATTGCAATATACGTCAATTTGGACAATAATTTGTTTAGATTTTACAGGAGATTGTAAATCTATATTTGTGATCGAAGGTTATTTGTTAATATTTCATAGTTTCGTGTATATAACGGAAAAACAGTCTTATTAGTCTTATTAAAGTGCTAGATGTAATACGTCGCCGGGGTACGCGATAGAGTGCAAAATGCGTCCCCAGTGCCCCGGCATAAGGCGCCCCGGAGGAACACAGTCAGGTTTTAGTGGGTAGCCCGGCATTGCACCTTACAGCCGTGGAGTTCCACATACCCCCCTGCCACCCCCCTCGGCAGGACGGGATGCATAAAGCATTTCCTGACGCAAAAAAAAAAAAGTAATACGTCGGACTAGCGAACGGTGAAAATTTAGAGACATTGGTTACTTTCCTGTTTGTTTACATTAAAGTCAAAAATGAAAAAATATGATATAGTATATTTTCACGCAACAGTTCAAAAGTAAAAGCTACGGGTAAATGGTAATATGAAATCCATAACAAATTTATGATTGAATCAGTAGGTACCTAGTTTCATTTAAAAAAATTGTTTGATTTTTGGACTTTTCAGCATTACTTTGTTTGATGTATTTATTTGCATAAAATATATACATACTGTATATTTAGATAAAATATATGTAACAAATTAATAATGTGTTGGTTAATTGTAGCCAGAAGTAGAAGAATTGGATGACGAAGCTCAGTATCTAAAGCGGCTGTCAGGTGGACTTTTCACGTTACAATTGATTGACAGAATTATTTTAGAGGTAAATTATCATCTTTGCTATATCGCATATCAAAATTAGAATTTGATGAGATTGATTTAATATAACTTTATAAATCTAGGGCAAATTTGGATTTTTATTTAATTCTAACTCTAATTATGAAAAACTCCTCATATAACAAAAAAATTAATGTTTTTTTTTCTTTAAGAACAGTCAAGGAATTTCCATACAAAACTTATGTAAATTATTTGTAGGTAGTATACAAACTTTTAGGAAAAAGCCGTGGAACAATCTTAAACTCAAATAATAAATGCAAGCTAGTTGAGTCGATAACAGTAACTAATATATCAAAATTCTTACACATAGGTTTGCACCGCCGGCTCACCGACTATAAAACAACGCGTTCAACGCGTGCTGTCTTTGCGCGGTGGATCGTTGAAAATTATTCGACACGTTATGAGAGGTATACTACACATATTTCAACTCAAAATGATTTCAATACCTACTTTCTTCAACAATTTAATAAAAAATTTACTATTTTAGAATACGCGGGCAACCTTGGTGACGCAGGCAGCGAAGAATGGCGTCAACAAGAACAGCAACACATATTACAACTTGTGGATAAATTTTAATAGTAGATATATCAGTAAATAAACTTGATAATAATTGAACAATATATTTTATTGAATTGTAACTAAAAATGGTGAAGAATACATTTATAACATACACAATATTTTCAAATATAAACACAAATTGCACACATTTCGTTTAAAGAAAATAAAAAATATAAAAGCTATATATTAATAAATAAAATTTGTGCTTATTTTTAGTGACCAATCATCTATTCACTGGTGATCACTGATTCACTTTTAGGAACCTTGAATAACTAGAAATCACATGCAAAAAAAACATAACCTTCGATTTAAAAAAAAACTTGTCATTCTTAGCTGCTGATCTAATGTGGCAAGTTGCTAATGGCAATAGATTTAGTTTCTGTGAGACCTTTTGCAAAAATGAGAGACATTTTTTACAACTGATACCAACATTAACTCTGAGAAGGAATCAGTCTCAGGTATGGTCTCAATTAACATGCAGTAGATTAAATATAACCACAATTTAGGAGACATTGATAGGTCCAAGGTCCTCAAGGCTAGTATGACATACAAATGAATCAATCGTCTATCTTATAAATAACCAAAACAATACAATTAACAATACCCGGCTAAACACGTTTCTGTCACAAATCAACATTACAGTAACATTATTGGTATATATGTTATATTTTAGTCGCTTCTGTTTTGCCATTTTATGTTATAATCTGCGACATGACACATGTTATATAATTGCTTATTGTGACTTCACAACCACATTCAATTTACTGCTTACATTACTGCCAACACTTATGGAATGGACAAAACACGTATTTTAATATTAATACTGTCCTTTTTAAATGCTGATATCTGTCGTATTTAAATGCTGTATAATAAATATTCCAACTGAAACAATCTAAAATATTATCACTTGTTCTGATTAATTAATTTTTAAGTACTGTCATTAATATTAAACAAATTACTGAAAATATAAAATTGGGCTATGAGTATATTAATTATGATTATAAAATCTTTCTTTATGTGAATTAGTACATAAGGCAACCCTACTACAATAATTATTACATAAAATAGGTGCACCCGAGACGAAAGGCACTAGCAGCAGTCTAGAGTTGACGACTAGGGACAATCCTTGCTCATCATTTTCGTGAAAGCCTTTGGAATGTCTTCGTTTGTCTTAGATACGGTGCTACCGCCGAGAAGTGTAGCTGCGGCGATACTGCCTGTTTGTATGCTGTGTGCCGTTTTGAGCAAATCGTAATTTATTTTCTCAGTGACAATTGAATCTTTTCTGCAAAGGTATGAAGATTATATTAGTACATGTTTTAACAGAGTTTTGAGATATGTATGGTAAATTTTACTATTATTTATTTTACTTAAGCATACCTATGCATAAACAACAGTAAATAGAGATCACAACATACTTGTAATGAGGATGACTTGTTATAAAATCTCTCATCCAGGTAGCCATAGTGGATATTTCTCCGGCTGCACGACGTTGAATTAATTTCAAGTACTGCTGCACTGAGCAATGTGTGTCCGCATCCACGTCCATGCCAGACAAGTATGATTCAATGAGGGGAATTAATCCAGGAAATATGCCTGTCTAAAATATTAACAAATATAATAGAACCAAGTGTAAATTCATAAAGTTATCCATAATGAAGTATTATAGTTACCTTTCCATTGACAATATCGTTGATAGTCATTTCATCATATTGGTCGGGATTGTCAGTAGCTTGCGGAGCAACGTCTTGGGGCGCGCCCACGTCGCGGCGCCACCAAAACTTTTGGTTGAGACACGCCCCGCGTCTTTGTGCACGTTGCATATTTTCATCCACTTTACTAATCGGCATGACAAAGTTAAGGTGATACGACAGTATGACTCTAGTGAGCAAAACGACGAAGCACACGTAAGCTGCGTTTTCGAAGTCCGTGAGCTGCGCTTCGCAAGGACGGAATTCGACCCGCCACCCGATCGATGAGTTTGGCGGTGGTGGTTTGAATCGCATCGTCTGCCAGTTAGTAGACTGAATATTCTAAAAATATAAATAAATAAATACTCATAATTTTCACCATTCCCATATGTCATTTTGTTATCATAATCATATTGTCTCCAAAAAAATAATGTTCCTTTAGCCCAAAATCTAATTATTTATTATTCACATAGGTAAATCAATGGAAAAAACACATCATTATTCTATGTTTCTGATTTGCAGTTAAGTATAATAATCTATGAAGTTAATGCTCAAAGTTTCCAAAATAACATTAAAATATCTGTGGGCGTAGGTACGTCTCATGTTTAACATATAGGTACATTGCTTCACACAGTAATTTAATGTTCTACATGATTTTGAAACGGCCTGTATACCTAAAGTTGTAACCAGCCAAAAGAACAGTGGAGGCAAAATGAGGGAGTGTTTCCAATTAGGCTATTTTTAACACAATTTTCAAGTGGCAGGATTTTTTTCCTTTTCATTCTCCTATTTTACGTTAGTACCTAATTAATCTGTGCTCATATCCACATTTTTTCAAATCCCTAAGGGAAACCACATGACTATACCTAAACTTTGATTAATTATGAAAAAAATAATATATAAGGAAATATATAATATAGGATAGGATAATAGGAAATATATAATATAATGTATAATATATAAGGAATAATATATAAGGAAAAAAGGAAGTATTAAATGAGGTAGTAAGTACCTCAATTACATATTGTAAAATTGGTATAATTAAGGAAATTAACGGCAATAAAATGTACCTACACAGTATCAGAAATAAAGGCTATTTGAATGTGAAGTACCTCAAAGTGGTCGGTGTCGTTCTCGTCGTCCTGGTTCACCTTCTCCGAGAACAGCGAGACGGTGTCGCGGATGAAGAGGTGCGCCACGTGCAGCGCCAGCGGGTGGTCGATGCCGCCCTCGCGCAGCCGCCGGTAGATGGCCTCGTCGTGCACTATCGTTATGTCGTTGTATCTGCAGTGTACAATATATTTTTCATACCATCTATTCGAAAAACGATTATTGGTTCCCGGATAAATGCGACCAAAATAGCTCTTTTCTCTTAAAGGCTTTCATGGAGGGCGGAAATGAATTTGAATAAAGAACATTTGATCTTTAATATTGTGCGAGGAAAGAGGTCAAATAAAAATATTGTATGAAAAATATTATTGACCGACGATTACCTGGGCGACATTTTGGCGGGAAAGGGAGATGTGAAGTTGGCATTTTATTTAGATTTTCATTATTTGCGTTCTTGAGAGTTTTAAGGTACAAAAGTGATAGTTAGCGCGTTAAGTTTTGTGCAAGTGTTAAAAATTGGAAAGTTTGAATAAATATGTGCAATTGATGTTTTAGCGTTTTTCCAAGAAGTCCTTTTTACTCCAGTAAAGCTTTAGTGGAGTGTTAGGGACTTAGAAATAGGAAGACAGACATTTTACGTTAGAGTTACTCCTACTTTTTAAATGAGAATGGCAGGAAATGTTTCTAATAAATATGAAACCTGAGAAGATGAACTTGGTAACACTCATAAACATTGTTTTTTATACGATGTCGCGTATATCCGCATGTTGCGGTTCTGTTTTAGGGCGGGTTTATTTGACATGAATTTCTTCGCGCCGATACAGCGCGGTTGCCGCGCATGCACCGCGCTATGACCGCGTTCTAGAATCCGCGCCGTACAGAAAAATTTGCTCTATTTATTTAACAATTACATTTCAAACTAAATGAGCAATGAAACAACAACTCCACTTCGCCACTGCTAGCCTCTTTCGATTCATTCTAGTCAAATTTGTTAAAAAATTCGGAAAATTTTCAAAAATGGAAAAATAATTGAAAAATATGTGTAAACAAAGCCGCCTCTGTCTTTAAATGAGCTTTTGATCTACATTAATTTCAAAATTGAATGCGATAAAGCATAATATGACACTCATTGTACACAAAATATTGTTAAAATACAAGTGCAAAAAATAATTTTTATAAAAATAAATACGTAACAAATATAATAATAATATATAATAATATAATAATAAACTGAGACATTTCACACAGCGCCATCTAGTCCCAAAGTAAGCAGCACAGCGCTTGTGTTATGGGTACTAGACAACTGATATACTACATATATACTTTTCTTTTGTAAATAAATACATATTATACATAAACACCCAGACTCGGGGCGGGAATCGAACCCACAACCCCCGTTTATTTCCGACGCGTTAAACCGTTGCGCCACGGAGGTGGTCGAAATATGTCTTGTCTATTTTTTACTCTTTCCATAAAATACTAAATTTTTTTTAAATGTTCTATAAGTTTTTAAATACTATAATCAGCCAACGAAATTTTGGCAACCCTAATTAGAATACTCTGGGTAGGTTGACATTCTCGTGTATTTATTAAAAGCGCTAGGCAACGTTTGAATTTCTGGGAACTACCAACCGCGCGGTGGCGGCGACGACCCAGTAGTCAGTTGTGTAGTTCCCAGAAATTCGAACGTTTTTGCTTAGTCTTCGCTCATAAATAAAAAACTAGATTCACAATCTTCTATAGAATTTAAACAAATTATCGTCCGACGACAAATGAAAAGATGCGTTCTTACTATCGTATCTCTTGATGACGGATTTACACTTTCAATCTAGCATCAATCTGAAGGTGATACTGGATCACAATCGAGATTGGGTGTGTTTAGATGTTCAATCAGAGTCATGATAAACGTCTTCTGTCTATCTCAAACAAGCAAAATTACGAACACACCCAGAATAATTCTCAAATAAATGCCTGATGCCAATGAAATCCTTTGATGAGCTTAATAAAAGCATTATAAATCTCATCAAGGGATTTCAATGACAAAAACTAGCTACAGCAAAGAATGTAAAATTACTACGTAACCTACACGTACACTCGGAACAGCGCTGCGCTGCTGCGCTGACGCGATTCTGAATGGGTTTCCGTTCGTGTGCGGCGAGTTAACAAAAACGTATGCAAGCGCTGCGTTCGGGACACAGACAAACTACCCTAGAGACCTGAAATGTTTACTAATTTCTAAGCGAACTATTCTGCCAAGGTTAGAGGAATGAGACGTAAGCGGGCGGCAAGGTAACGTCACGTACTAAACGAAATAGTGATGTACTCGTAGATATTGTATATTATATCGATAAATAGAAGAATTATTTTCATAAGCTTATTTTAAAAATAGAAATAATAAAATATGTGTATATAATCAAAACAAGATTCTTTATTTCGAAACAAAAAAATCGAAAATTTGGAATAGAAATGCAAATCAAATTCGTTTGGGTAGTACGTGTTTCTCCTAATGTAAAACTTTTTAACAAAAAAGTAAATTGACAAAAAACGAAACTGAAAAGCTTTGGTGGTAGAACCACCCTACCTTTTTGTCTGTATATATATTTTTAACCAACTTTAAAAAGAGGGAGATTCTATGTGCGTCTGTATGACGTCATGTATACAGAAACCTTCCCCTACATATTTCATTTCATTTGATACCCATATTGTTGGTGTCGAACGAAAAACTTATTTCCTGTTATGGAACATCCGCCATATTGGATTTATGATGACGTCCCATGTCTGGGAACCTTCCCCTGCGTATTCCATTTCATTTGATTCCCATATTGTTGATGTTGAACGAAAAAGTTATTTCCTATTGTGGAACATCCGCCATATTGGATTTATGATCATGTCACATACATAAGGACCTTCCTCTGCGTATTTCATTTCATTTGATACCCATATTGTTAGGGTTTAGCATTATAAAGTTCCCCTATAAAGTTTCATCCCCTTTTTCACCCCTTTAGGTGTAGATTTTTGATGAAAAACAAAACTGTGTTTTTTTTAATAGAAAAGGTGTATCTCTGTACCAAATTATATCTTAATCCGTTCAGCGGTTAAAAATTTCCCATACAAAGTTTCATCCCTTTTTCACTCCTTTAGGGGTAGATTTTTGGAAAAAAGAAGTATGTTTTTTAATAGAAAAGGTTTTATCTATTTACCATACTAAATTTCGTCTTAATCGGTTCAGGGGTTAAAAATTTCCCATACAAAGTTTCATCCCTTTATTCACCCCTTTAGGGGTCGATTTTTAAAAAATAAAGTAGTATATGTTCACCCCCTGGTGTCAAACTATGTCCATGCTAAATTTTATTAAAATCGGTACGGCGGTTTAGCCGTGAAAACCAAGCAGACAGACAGACAGAGACTCGCATTTATAATATTAGTATGGATACCCAAGTAACACAAAACAGCTGCTCTAGAGCTTTGGAGCCTATTCTATTATTCCCTAAGGTGCTAGATGTAAGCGATAGAGCGTGCTCTACAGACTTAGTGCAGCAGCTTTAGCACCATTTTGGGCACAATTTTATGCAGCTCTCAGTTCGATTTCAACTGCATAACGGTGGCAAAAAAGTGCCACAACAGCTGCAACTAATGATTAACTCTCTACTACAGTTGTTGTGCCACTTCATCTGGAATGAGTTTGAACGAGTGAATGAACTAAACACGTTAAACTTTCTTTACATTTTATTAAATCTTTTTTTCGTTACAAAAATGACAGTGAAGTGCTATATGATCGCCATATTTTATAAATTAATATACACTGTTAATGTTTATGTACTTGATAATATTTTATATTCAAGCTGCTTAAAACGCAGTCAAGTTTACTGTGCAGATGAATTTATTTGTGTAACTTTAAAGCGCTTTCAAAATTACATCAAAATATTAAAATAATATGTAACAATTTTATGTGATATTCAAATTAAATATTTTCTTTTATTTTTTTACGTCTTAAGCTTTACTATCTACAAAACACCATTTGTGTATTCGTTAATTAAAAGAAATGTTAGTAAAAGTCGTCTAATTTTGCTTAAAAATCATCGAATAACCTTTAAATTTTGTAAGTAAATAAATACTTTACTAAAATAATCATGGCGTCTGTGGAAACAGCTTTAATCCGCAGTTTCAGCTCAAATACTTCTCCTATGCAGGTGGAAGCGTTAATTTTTACTCTTCTAAAGCTTTAAGTGAATTTTATTTCTCTAATGCAGTTTAGATGCTCACGGTTTGCAGGTTTATGCTTTTGACTGTGTTATTTTAGGGATCAGTGAACTAATAAACTTATAGCGAACTGACAAAAACGTCCAGAAAAAGTACAAGATTTAAATAACAACAATGTGTCTAGAGTGTTTACCCAATAAAGAATCCTTAAAGAATCCTTTTTAAAAGTTTTATTTGTATTTGTAAAAATCTGACTGTTTGATTTATTATGTTTAATTAAACTAAAAATTATTATATTTAAATAATATTGTTTTATTAAATATCTGCATCACTTATACACTTAAAGGGAGTATGCTAATTCTATTATACTACTTAAGGTAACTTCTACTTCTTTTTTAAAGGTTAATGTCTTTTGTAACATTGTGTTTGATTTTACAACTAAAGTCGGCATAAGAGTATATAATTACTTCTGATAAGAAACTTTTAGAGCATAAATAGTAACTATTCTAACTCTTATACAGCTGCATTAAACGCTCTGTAATTAACTCTTTTACATAGATGTGCAGCTTAGTGCAGCGGCAATAGAAGCCCGTATACTGCTCAAAGTTCCAATATAAGTTTTGTAACTCTCATTTAAATGTATAAGCGGCGGCGGGTTCTAGAATGAACCGATATGAAGGTTAGGGTGGTATTTGTTTCAGGTTATAGCACTTACAGTAATTTTTGCAGTTAGAGACAACTGCAGAAGCAGTTATACAACTACAAGCAGTTTTTTGAACTCTTACACGGCTATTATACAACCTAAAGTTACAAAACTAGCTGCTATTTCCACCAATGTGTTAGTTGGGTATGGATTATACAATTATATAATATTATATAATTATATATTATATATATTTTCATTTCATAACTTCACGCTGTATCCCCAATGGGGTAGTCAGAGAGGACGGATATATATATTAATATATTATATTATATAATTATATGTTATATATATTATATTATTATATAGTATGGATGGAACTAGTTATATAATTTCAAAGAATGGTAGTCATTATAAATTGTCAAAATTAATGGAAAATATATTGATATATCGATACGTTTTTTCGCGTCCCTACTTACACGTGCCATCTTGCAAGAGTGAGGACGCAACATGTAATTATAGCTTGCTAGACAAGGACAAACGCTGACTCAAAGCTACCAGCAACCAGTATAGTGCATAGCTCTGCATTTTTTTGATATAAATTTTTGTTATTAATTTTATACTTACCGATGAAACGTGATATTATCCTTTTTGAAACTATTTTTACGACTGTCACTACCACACCACTTTACAGTGCAATTTGGCATTGTTTACGTAATTTATACTATATTTTTTAAAACAATTAGACACAGGTCACGGATCTGCTTTCTGGTTAATACTAAAGGAGCGCGCGTTTGTGTTTGAAGTTATATGAGCGTTTGTGCGCATCGATGGCAGAAAACGGTGCCCTTTCATTTCCTGTCTTTAGGCTAATTTCTCTGTGGTTCGGGATGACGTCATTCTGTTTTTTCCGTTCTACCAAACCGAAAGCAATCAACGCGTGCGACTTACTGAACATTTTGTATATAAGGCGTGCATTCAGGTCTCAGAATACGAATTCCTGATCAGGAAACCATAAGTTTGCGGCCGGTCTAATAAATAAACCCTATGAACATGAAGTGAAAACAGAATGCAACTGAAAATGATAAAGTAGGAAAACTAATACCTTTTATATTACAACTTATCATAAACCTGAAAGGCCAATACAGGTACATATTGTTTTCTTTTTAGAGGATTTTTTGAGTCGAGGGCTTTTTAAATTTTTAATTTAAAATTTCAGTGTTGTGTTACTGATCCGATTGACGAAAAATATAGGTAATAATAATTTGTGTACTAAAACTTTACAGTTGTAACTAATTATTTTGTGCTAAAACCATTAATCTGGACAGTTCATCAATGCGCTACATATTATTCTATTTTGTGGCAGTTTGACCACGATGACGATGATACTAACAGCAGATTGAGCGTCAATTCCGTTTATATGCAATCTTTTGTTGTGAGGTATTGATTGCACAGAAGTGTGGTTCGTACCTATAAAGTACAAATATGTACTTATATATATCTATACTAAATCAACGACTTAAAAAAATTCAACGATCGATAAACCTGTATAGTAAGACGCAAGTTATATGGCTTGTCGTTAATTTTCGTTCGCGCAGACACGAAAAGACAATCGACGAAAATACCCGAAACGCTAAATCCATTTTATAATCAATCTTATGCAACAATCATAAATTGGAAAAATTATTACAGTGCATTCAATTTCTATTTCGCTCACGCGATATTATACACTATGTGCCATTGAAATGGGTCACTTTTATAATATCAAGGTTTACTTTAATGTATTACTGAAAAATTTGAACTGATAATTTTTATCGCAAAAGACAAATTTTTGAATCAAAATAATGACAAAGTGATATCTATCTAGTCGGTAACGGACTGTAAAAGCTTATAAAATCCAAAAGTTAAAATTATAACGAATGTTTATTTTAATATACGACGTTTACGTGAAGACAAAAACACGAATTTAAAACTACTTACTTAAATGTAAATCATTCAATTTCCCTCAATTGTCTTTTTAAAGAACGTCCTCTTTTAATGAGGGCATAATTATTGTTATGCTTATGAAATACCTAGTACGCTTAATTTGCAACTACGTCAATGATGTTTGACGGAAGACTGAAAGAGACGTCGTCAGCGCACAAGGCGATAAATCAAAATTACCAATGACGGCGTAGATTTTAACGCCCATTGATGTCAACTCAGGATGTAGCTAACCGATTTGTCCATCTCTTTCCCGCGCCTTTCAAATTGTGTCTATTGCTCAGGTACATCGGTAAGCCATGTAAGATGTGTACTACTGTAATATCGTTTATTGATCGTTATAATTTTTTTTAATATATAAAATATTATTCATTTTTTTCACTCTCATTTATGAAAGGACTCATGTGTCTAATAGTAAATGTGGTACATTATGTTAACCTACTTCTCATGTTCTGGAGACAAGTAGGAATCAATTGAATCGTAGCGCGACTTCTGTATGCAGAATTTATTAGTTTTAAGCGGTTCCAGGCCGCGTTCTTCTCTTGTGCGGCAGTCGACAGATGCAGAGATAACATTCCAACGACAATCAACATCTGTCAGGAAACCGCGATAAACAGGTGAGGCCGCAGACAGAGCCAACTAAAAAAGAATATCATAGATTACCATAATGAATTAAATATATCTACCAGATTAAACCCCTTGCATATATGCTGTTTTTTTGTTTGAAATGAGCGGATTTCGAGAATATTCATATCGATGTTAGGTGGAAATTGGTCTAGATACTCCAGATTATTTGTTACGTGGGGGATTTTAATTTTATAGTTATCACTTAACACTCTTCTTATTACCCTGCCCACTTCAAATCAACGTGACTGATAATCATCTGATCTTTTCTTTAATCACCTTTTGTTTTAATTAAAAATTGCCAACACATGTAATACCTAGAATAATAGTCATATTACTTTTGGTATTAGATTTCATTTAAGCTATTCGTTATCTTTATAAGCCGATCTAGGATCTAGGTAAAAGTAAAAAATATGCCATCTTATCCCGCAAAGGTCGTTAATGTTGACCAAGGGCTTACGTATAGACGATGACCCAACAATCTGTCATCATTATATAGATAGTTTCACTTTGTAAGTAACCCTTTATACTACGAAAGTTCTGAAGAACATCGGTATAGCTTACCATAATAGGACATAACGGTGCTAGTTGATCATAAAGAGTGCGCGCCTCGGTAATGCAGCACGCCTGGAATGTTAGCTGCAAGCAACAACAACCCATGCCGAATCCCATAGCGTCCATATACACGCAGTCGGGTTCTGCTACGCTGGGCTCCAGCTGAATCGCTTCATCCACAGGAATCTTTGTGTTTTTATCGCGGTAAACTAGGAAACAACGAGGACTATAATTAGTTATAATTATTCAAACACGTAACAAAAACTATTAATAATAATCATTATTACTGATTAGAGTAGGACTCTATACAGGGTTATTGGTAATTCGATGTATTCCTGTTAGGAGGTGATAGGGGTGACTATTTGCGATAATTTTAACCCCCATATGCATTATGCAAAAGTGAACCATTTCTGAGTTATCATGTTTTTTAGCTTTTTTCAAAATAAGTCAAAAATGCAACATCAAAAATTTATTAAAAAAAGAAGTATCAATTTAAATCTCATTATTTCTTCTGATTTATAAAAACGATTAAACACTGGTTATTTATCAATATTAAAACGACAATTATCGGTCCAAATTTAAAAATGCGAGACGAAAAACGACATTATTTCAATATTTTTTTGAGATTATTTTCCACTAAAATGCCTTAAAAACAAAAAAAACGTTTTGAAACTTAGCTTGCAGATTATTTTAAAAACATAACCGTTTTCTTAGCTCTCCAACATTGCATAACAACTAGGAACTTATTTCAAAGAAACTGAAAAAAAAAAGATCACAAAGGAAGCAGACGGAAATTCGTATTCGAACTAAACCTAAAATCGCTGTTTGAATATCTTGCAAATACGTTTAATGCGTACCTAAGCCAATGCAGGAAGCAAACTGGCAGGTTAAGAAAAAAAAACAAAGTTTTCAAAGAGATATTTTTTCAAAAACTTTTCACGCGTGCATTGGTTTTGTTTTGGCGCCGTGTTTTTTGAAGTCAATACAGTCACGATTGTAGTTTAATTTTTAATTTGAATCGAAATATGGAAGAGCTTGATCAAAATGAACAGCGTATGTTTCAAAATTACACAAATGAAGAATACGCCGATATTGTGTTTTGTTACGGCTTTTGCAACGGTAACAGTGAAGCTATTCGTCAAGATTAACACAAATTAACATTAAATATTAAACCACACAACTTCAAGCAATTTATTAAAACAAAAAACCAAGGAAAAACTACATGGGAAAAGAGATAGTGTTTCGTTAGCAATCTCTCTTTCCATTCAATTTAACAATTTAAAAAAAAAGTTTATTATCTAGTTTATTGCTTTTATTAGTTTATTAGTCTGCAAGAAGGCTACATTCATGTTAATATAAAACGATGCAGAAATTATCAGAAACTCTCATGAAATACAATTCATTGAAGGTTTTATCAATAAAATCTTTTGTAATTACCATAAATATTAAGTGATAGACTTTGCATGATTCGAATGTTCTCGGGGATTGTTTTAAAAAAACTCGCGCAGTTAAGCGTAACAAATATGAATAGTCAAACATACCAATACCTAACGAAACGAACACAATGTTAGTTAGGTCCTATACTTGTTTTGTAATTGTTCTAACATTTCTTACCTATTTTAAATTATTACGACCTCAAAAAGTTTAGTTGCTGTATTTGCCTCTTTAAATATAATTGATTATAGATACACATTAATAATATGTATCTATTACATAAATAACGATCTAGTATATAAATAACGATAGATAAATAAACAGATAACGACATGATACGATAGAAAATGATTGATAGATAGATAAATAAAATTAACGCGAATAAACATACTTGGTATGTTTATAGCAACTTTTTCTCCTCGCCTGTTTCGAATATTTGACGTCAGTGTTTTGAAGCGAGGATGACCAGGATAAATAGCCTCATCTGGGAAGTAATGTGACATTGTGACGCCACTGTCAGGTGTTGCCTGAACAGGAGGACTTGTGAAGTTTGGACACCCTAGTCTGTAAAAAGATATATGTAGGTATGTATAACAAAAAAATTATCACATTTAAAATTTTATACATTTAAACAACGATGCTCGAAAAATACCTAGAAATTCAATTTCGAATGATCAATTTCAAAGTTGTGCCAATTAATTAGTTATAATTAAACCAGTATAAGTAGCACTGGTTTAATCCATGGGGTATAGGAGATATAACTATAATTATGTTCAAATGTTATTTTCGCTATAAAACCATTTCATTTTTATTGTTTCATTTGTGCTGATTCATAATTATTAATTACTTATAATATAAAGTACAGTTAGTCATAAGAGTAAGTAGCCTATTCAGAGCACTTGAAAAAAAAGTAAACTGATTATATTTTTAATTTTATCTATTCTATAACTACGTACTCTATTTGCAAAAGAAACAAAATGCACTTAACTGCGGATTTGCACTTAACTGACATAGAGAATGAAGAATAGACGTTAAATAATAATAAAGTAAGACATGTGTTTTATTGTACTTCTCTATTAATTTATTACTAGTTTATTACAATAGACATAAATCATTCAATATAACCTTTTCCAAGATATTCTGAGTTGGTAATCTCTACTAGTCTCAAGTTCCTACAAAACAGTAGGTGCAATACAATAAACAAAGAACAAACATAAAAATTGTAAAATGGTTTAATTCAGATTATTAGCGAAAATAATATTATAACATACTGTTATTACCAGTGTAATTTTCACTGAATTAATTAGTAATTGTAACCCATTTATTGACATAAGTATTGTTGTGTTGTGATCAATGCTGACAATTTTGCATTTTTAATTCATACATTTTTAGCATTAAATTTTGAATTTTTATGTACTCTTAATAAACTTGTACTACATAATATGTACATTATTATAGGTACCTTGGAAAATTTGTAATACTCATAATAACTTCTCCGTCCTTTAAAAGGGTGCTAGCTTCAGCTCTTCGATATTGCATATTTGCCTCTACTATGTTGAAATGTGCTAAAAGTCCTCCATAAGGTTTCCCAGGAGTTCCTTCAACCATATAGGCCCCATATTCAGGTCGCCATAAGGATTTTACATCTAAAAATATATCCAGGTATTTATAATGTTAAGGCCATTACATTTCATATGTACCTATTTACGTTATGATACGTAAAACATGCAATATTTTACTTATCTGAGACTGAGACTTATAAAAAATCTTAAACTTAAAGAGGCAACACAAAACTGTCTTTGTAGACTGTTGTTTTTTCTATAAAAGAATGATATAGCAGCATACAGCTTATACACAGCGTATCTAGAGTGTAATATATTCCTTGATTACAGAACTATAAAATATAAAACGCCTAGATGTAATGTAGAATAGAGCACATTTTATATTTAGTGGTATAAAGTCTCATCATGGTACGAAGATACAACGAAGTTAGTTATTACATTCATTCATAATCTAAACAATGACAATATTGACACAAAAGACTAATAATGGATAACTTATTTAACAGATATATCCAGCAACTAGATATTTCCTTGATCAAATATTTTCAAAGCTCTTCTAATGCTCCTAGTACACACACATTGATTAAAGTACTGTTTGATTCAAAACTTTTTATACGAAAGTATTATGCCATCCACTAATAATAGAAACAATTAACTTAATTATAGAACTCAATAGATACCAGTATGATGTGATAAATTTAAAATAACCTCTGGCATCAGTCATCTTTTATGATAAAACTAAAGGAAGCCATTCTTTATCAGGTCTACACAGTAAATTAATTTTAAATATAATCTGTTTCTTGTATATATTCACATACCTATTTGATAGCTTTATATCTTTTAGTCAGTTTACAGCATGACTGGCAATAAAATACTTAACTGATACTGATTGTTATTGTTTATTCCTATTACATGATTTGGGGCAAGAAAGATGATTTTAAAGACTAAGATAATCAATATCAAAACATTTTACTAATTATTTATCTTCTATATACTAAGACTAAATAATAATGATAATAATATTTGGACTGAGTCTTACATATAAAAGCGAAATAAAAGTCACCCACTGATTTATTGATAAATTATGAAATCTAAAATACTACTAAAACTAGGATGATTTTGAATTATATGAATTAAGAAAGTAAAATTAAATATTTCATAAATAGCAATTTAACGAAATCATTATTAAATGTTCTATGAATGTTGTGAGTATATAAAAAGTATTATATAATGTATTACAAATAAATAAATAAAATACTTTCAATTTCTTTCAGGAAATTATATGAAAAACAAGAGCAGATATATTGTGTTAACAACTATCTGCTAAGAATAAGTTGAATTTGCTTTTGCTACAGTAAATTATTACACAATATTTATCTGGGTAACATGACTCATCAGTTCAATTCCTTCTAAATAGTCACACAAAAAATATTTTCAATTATGCTGTGTCATGGCAGTATTCCATCAAGGTCAACACACAAGGAACTTATTTTGCTTGTACATGTACTTATAATATTAAATTGTTTCAGTTATATAATACCTTTATATTTATAGTGGAATTTATGTACTGAGTTTAAACAAATAGACAGACAGCTTCCAGAAAAATATCGTTTTAGATATTTTTTCCTATTTTAAATAAATGTAAAAGTAAGTAAGTATGAAGGTATGTATGTAAAAGTATGTTGAGCATTTACTTTTTGGATCTGCTATTTCCTTTTCTTGAAGTTTAGGCAAGAGTTCTTGCGCCCTTAGGCTAACTACAGCCTGTTGATTTTCATCATCAAATTTTACTATTATGTATTCAACCTGTAAAAATGTCATGGTAATTAAATTAATGTACGAGAATTACATATTTTATTATATAATCTATGTTGTATGAAAGACCATAGTATAACACTTTCTAATTAAAACTGTCCTGCCCTGTATTAAAAATGTAATATATAAGTATAATTACTATTTAAATATTTCATAAAAACTATTTACAATTTGATTCCTTAATCTGTTCAGTTTTATAGATAAAATCTTGAGTTGTGGGTGTTCAAGCCAAAACGGTCCAGCAGGTTCTAGTTTTTGAGATATGTATGTTTTAATAAAGACAAATGAAACACTCAGTATTTTGCTATGTTAATTGAATGTTATTGTATGATTATTTATATACAGTTTCATACAAAATTATCTTACTAAGTGTGTACGTACTTGTTAAATTTGGAAATACATACATAATTAGTGTAAAAGTACTAGTTTTCAGTTGACTACAAATTGTTGCATTGTAACTAGTCATGTCAACAGTTTTATGACTTATGGAGTTGTGGTATATTTGTTTATCTTCATAGAGATGCACAAACATATGTAAATGCAATTTTTTATTCAAAGTGCAGGCCACAAAATCTATAAGGTGTAATTCTGACTACCTTGACTGACTTTGGAAATTAAGTAAAAGTACCTGCTGGTATCTTTTACTTAATCCATAATAAATAATTAGTTTTAATGGCCTCAAATCATTCCATTCTTATTCTATTGTCCTGTAGAAACAAAGTTTCATTAAATAAGTTCATTATAATTTATTGCTATACATTATTATTATAAGTTGAATTTAAATATTATAGGTATTTTTATAGGTAGAATTATACAAAATAGAAGATTATACTGTTGGAACATTTTACATAAATACACTACAGTAATAAACATAATATTCTCTCATGCACATATATATGCACATACATACATATACATTCACATCTACTCACCCACTCACTCAACACACATATATTCGAATACCTCCTTACACTCATGCTAGTTTTTTTTTATATGACATCCACTATTTTCTATTTTGTAATAAATTTTAGTTTGTGTTATCAATATGCGACAGAATAGAGATACCCATAACACAAGTTTAATCTTTTGTTGGGTATCTAAGTATGTACATTTAAAAGTAGCCTCCGTAAGTAATATTTATTTGTTTTTTTGTACATTTCAATTATAATCTTTGTGTATGTATGTGTTATGAAACAAATATTTTATTATTATTATAAGTATGTCAGTAATTTTCATTTTTCTCTGACCAGTAGAACCCTTGTTCAGACTTTAAATGTGTTTATTTCATGTGTATTGTTTTATTAGATGGTGTTACTATAATAAGTACATGTTCATTTTACTGAGAATAAGTTTCTCTAAAATAATACATAATAAAGTATGTAACTTCCAAGAATAATGATTATTTTAAACCAATTTCAAATGATATGCTCTCAATATTTGTTTTATGGAATTCTAAACTTAAGTATTTTTTACATAAAAGTGACTTCATTGACGTTTTTTCTATACATTCATACATATCCTCACACTGTTTCTCTAATGGGATAGTTGAATAACAGGGAGTGCAAAATACCACAACACTTAAATGATAATTTCTTTTTTATATTTCCCATTATCAACTGTTCTAGTTTTCGAATCTAGTCTTAATTCAACACTGCCAAACTGGATCACAATCGCTTTGTTGACCATATTTAAGTTCAAAGGCTGATTTAATGAAACACATAAGAAAAAATATTTAACACACCTCATCACCCCATTTTAAAACATCACCAGTGCGGTCTCGTAGTTTTCTATATAAGTTAATAAATTGTTCAACACCATGTTGCCGCACATGTTCTGCTAGCGCCTTCGTCTCTTCCCAAGATAAAGGATTCCCTTCAGAGAGTAAACCCATGTTCGCTGCTTGATTATTCCTCAGTAAGCAAGTCTTCCACAATGTTTTTATGGTTTTTATTTCAACAAAAGATATTCTAAACTTATATAAAAATATCATTCATTTATGGAATAACTGAAGTATCACTTATCACAGTTACAATGACAATTTGCAAGTTTAAGAATTATACAGACAGAATTAAAAGACGAGACGTTTGAAAAAACGACTAGTACCTACTGAACTAAGTTCTACTCAGGAAACAATGGCAAATAATACGTATCGCAATTTCAAATAGCAGCTACTTATTAAATTCACAAAGTAAATAATAAGAGACGATTCAAAAAGTGATCACTGTCAACTGTCATCAGCACAAATTTGAGAGACTGTCATCTGTCACAACTTTACATGCCATAGATGAGAGTGCACATTGCTCAACATTACTCAAATGGCTAAGAAGAACACTATGCTAGAAGGAGGCTACCATGGAGCACTACTTAATAGAAGCTGCACTCTAAAAAAGTACTTGGGAAAGGATGACACCCATCTCCAATACACTTATGGACTAGGAAAAAAAAATAGTAGGTACCAAGAATACCTTATTCGAGGTTTGATTGAAGTTGGGAAAATTGATTATCAGCCAAGTAAAAATTTGAGGTTAGACTTTTTGACGCGAACGAAAGAAGAGTGTTAAGCATTGTTGGGGTTACCTGCGCCGGTAGTTATTAAGTGAGAAACACTGTTGATCGGAAAATTATTTATTTCTTAAATTACATTCAAGCGTGTGTACACAATTTCGTGGTCACTTGACAACTAGCTCGTTTCTCTTACGCTAAATAAATATTATGATGACACTCGTATACATTCAAATGCATAATGCTGAGTAGACAGTATTATTTGTGTGCGTTCTACAGCATTTTGTTCAAGGTTCAGATTTCTTATTTTTTGCGCTTTTGAGAGCTTTTACAAAAATGAGCACTGAAACGATAGTATATTGTATATTAAAGTTGTGTGTAAGTGAGAACAATTTACAATGCAGTCCAGGAAAGCAATGAATCGGTGTATATTTTTTAGAGCCGAAGGCGCAATAAAACAGCCATGCAATTCTGTAAAAACTCGAATCATCCAAGCGAGACTCGCTCGACAATTCACCCCACTTCGCATTCGAACTCACTTGACATTCAAATGGAATTCTTTAAACCAAATATTCTAGGAGCGAAGTGAAGTGATCTTAGGTGCGAGTTTATTGGGGATTTCTACAAGAGTAAACATCTCAGTCGATATTTCGCCTTTGTGTATTTTAACTTCTCTGAAATAATTACGTTAAATAAAACTTGTTCTTTTTTAAAATTAAATTGTCATATTTAGCGAAACGTCAATCGCTGCCACACTCATCGAGGCGGCGCTAGTATCTCTGTCGACTTTAGAGAATACCAGTCCACAGTTGACAATCTCACCGCGGATTCAGAAGTGAACTCGACTAATTCGCTTCATAGAATCGCACGGCAGGTGTGAAATATTGTATTAGATGAGTAACCCTATGTTATACTCTATGTTATTGGTATGAAACAATTGTGTTGTAGTCTATGACGCTGTAACCTCGTGTGTAGTTATATTATATAACTGTTAATTCAGTATTTAAGTAACTGCGTTTTATTCATACCAGCTGGTCGCCATCACTTCCAGGTTAAATAATAACTCCCCTCGAGTGCTGGTTCATAGGTTATGGGCCCAGAAAACCCATAACTATGTTACGAATGTATTATATTGAAAACAAGATGGAGTCGACGAACATTGTCGGAAGCACTATACGTTTGGAGGGTGAAAATAACTGGAACGTGTAGAAATTCCAAGTAAGGATTATATTAAACAGCTTTGGTTTGTTCGAGGTAACAAGCGGGTCGTCACCACAACCTCCTGAAGGTTCGAGTCTTGCGAAATGGCTTGAAAACGACGCGAGAGCACAATCTGTCATCGTGACCAGATTATCAGAGAAAGTTATTGCGCATGTTGTGAATTGCAGTACAGCATCAGAAATATGGAACAAGCTCCATAGTGTCTACGAATTAAAATCGTCTGCAAGCATACATTAACTGCAACAGAAATTTTTTGGTTTTACCTACCAGGCAGGAAGCACTGTTGGTGAATATATATCACAGTTGCAAGATATATCTAAAAGACTACTGGATCTAGGTCAAAAAATTGATGATCGCATGTTAATGACGAAAATACTGATGTCTCTACCAGAGGAATATAAACATTTCATCAGTGCGTGGGAATCTGTGAAAGAATCAAAACAAACACTAAATGATCTCACTGCCAGACTATTGATGGAAGAACAGCGCCTTGGTGACAGGTTGGAAAGAACATCGGATACAACAGCATTTGCGGCAAGGACACCAACTGTCAAAAAAGGTTCTTGGAGTGAGAAGAAAGAAAAACCAGTGTGTCATTTCTGCAAGAAGCCTGGACATTTTATACGTGAGTGCCGGTACAGAAAAAGCAAAGAGCAGTTTAATAAGAAGAACAATGCATTTGTTGTAGGTGCAATGTTAAGACTGTGATTTGTTTTTTTTATTTCATGTAAGTGGCTATGCAGGTCTTACCAGATCTGTATCACTGCGACCAAGCTTGATCTATTATGATCGCCACTGTGTTATAAAACACTGCCAAGTCCCACTGTAGTCAAAAACTGCAAGGTATATCTTGGAGTGATATGCTGAACCTCCTCCTGACTCAGAAAATACTGGCCGAGGCAGGATCGACGAGTGCGCATCAGTGGTCCGCAGTCACACAAAATGTGCATAGGCGTTTCATCCGCTTTCCGGCAGTACCGGCACATTCTTGTGTTGGAGAGCCCCATATTAAATATGTGCTTATTTAAGCAACAATGCCCAGTAAGTGCTCTAACCAAGATACGCAAGTTGCTCCGGCTCATTGCCGTGACACTAGAAGCCACCTTGCGATTATATGGCTTTATTAGGGCTTTGGAATGCTCAATACTCGCAAGACGCTTTGAAGCAGGATTTCCACAAAATCAGTTGAGCCTGGCTTTTGGGGATACCACAAAAAGGTTCTGGACCAATAAATGTGATTTTGGTGCCGGCTCTTGCGAGTTCGTCGGCATCTTCATTGCCTACGATGCCCGCATGGCCAGGAGCCCATCTTCGAATCACTCTGTTTTTATTTCCCAGTGTTTAAAGTAGCCACGCAGTTATTAACTAGCCTCGATGTGATTACATTCGAGGCCAATGCCAAAAGAGCTGCCTGACTATCAGAGTGTATGTATATAGTTTGGTTTACGTAGTGCTTTCTAACGTTAATGTCCGCACATTCAATAATGGCGAACATTTAAATGGCGAAAATGGAGGCGTACCTCCCAAGATTCAGGCTCCTCTTGAAATTTGGGCGCACTCCAAAAATTCCACATCCTACGTCGTTATACGATTTTGAGCCATCGGTGTACCAAAGTAGACTGCCAGGTTTTCAGGTCATTCTTCCTTGAATCCAGTCATCCCTGGAAGGCATCTCTACTATAAAATGTTTTTCGAAGGTACACCGCGGGAGCATAACGTCAGTTGGCATACTCAAAATCGGAATATTCGTGACTGAGTCTTAAAAAGATCTCAGTTTCTGCGATAGCCATTTCGTTCCGTCCTGGACGGATAATTTGTGAATACTGCTCCTCGCCTCCTTTAACACATACAAGTGAAGGGGCGGTAGGTTCAGTAAAGCATTTAACGCCGCACCCGGCGTGGTCGACATGGCTCCAGTTGCTAATAGACAGGCGGTTCTCTGCAAGCCACCTAGCCTATCTATCACAGTCTTCTGGTGGGCTTTCTCGTACCATACCACAGAGGCATAACTAATTGTCGGCCTCACAATGGCTGTATACAGCCACAGAACAACTTTTGGGCTCAGACCCCAGTTGTTCCCTGCCATCTGACTGCAAGTACCTAAGGCAATTTTTGCCTTTTGTAAGGTACTTATGATATGACTGTTCCACGTCAGTTTTTGGTCAATTATAACACCCAAATACTTAACTTCAGTGGAAAAAGGTATCGATTTACCGTTTAGTCGTGGAGCTACCAACATATCCAGGCATCGCTTCCTCGTACACGGCACAATTACTGTTTTATCAGCATTGATCGATAACTCGTTCTCTCTACACCATTCAGTGATAGTGTCGAGGCCTCGTTGCATAACACAAGAAATAGTGTTTAGGCTGAAACCTCGGACTATAACTGTCAATCCTAAGGTCAGCCATTTTATGCAAGAGCTGGTCCATTGCGAGGGTCCATAGAAGGGGTGATAGAACGCCACCTTGAGGACATCCTCTCATTGTGGAAAATGTCAAGGCTGTTTGACAGAGGGCTAGTTTGGCTCCTCTGTTAGAGAGCATCGAGCGTACCCATCTAGTAGTTGTAGGGTCAACCATCTTGGATTCGAGACCCCTAACTAATGTACTGATGGGGGTATTGTCGAAAGCTCCCTCTATGTCTAAGAAGGCACAAAGTGCTACTTCTTTATCTTCAACTGCCTTTCTACTCTGTCAATGAGACTGAGCAGAGCAGTTACTGTAGACTTACCTCTACTATAGGCATGTTGAGTATGATGAATAGGTATTGTAGCCAATGGCCCATCCCTAATAAATCTCTCTAAAACCTTTTCCATGGTCTTTAACAGAAATGAGCTAAGGCTAATGGGCCTAAAGGACTTTGGTAGTCCGTAGTCCCTTTTCCCCGCTTTAGGTATAAATATTACCTTTACTGTAGACCATGAATCAGGTATGTACCCCCAGGCATAACTAGCTCTGAAGATATTAATAAGGTACGGCAGGAGGACATCAGTCCCTTTTTGTAGGTGTATGGTACGTATACCATCCTCTCCGCAAGTTTTATGTGGTTTGAAAGAGTTGATCGCCCACTTTATTCTGTTAGCTGTTATTAGTTTGACCGCTCTTTGCCAGTCCTCCTTCTGAGGCCTATGTAGGGCGGTCTGTGGTGCAGAGTCCGATCTTTTACGGATTGCCCCAGGAAAGTGAGTCGTTGCCAACAACTCTAACGTTTCACTTTCACATGTTGTGAATGAACCATCTGGCTTTTTAAGCAGCCCAATTTGAATAGGTTTGGATTTAGAGAGCACTCTATGGAGTCTTGCTCCTTGAGGCATATTATTAATTTCCTCACAGAGCCTCCTCCATGAAGCTCTCTTTGCCTTCCTAATTTCTATGTTGTAATCAGTTAAGGCTTTACTACAGGCCTGCCATTCACGAGTCCTTTTAGCCTTATTATATAATTTTCGTGTCTTTGCTCTAAGCTTCGCCAGCTTAGAGTTCCACCACGATACTTCTCTTTTGGAGGTCTTTATTTTTAGCGGACAACAGTCTTCATAAGCATTTTTGATGCCTTTCGTGATCATGTGCACTGCTAATCTAGACTCTCCCACGTTTTAAGACATTTAGGAATTATTTCCAGGTTAGCACCTAGTCTTTCATTATACAAGTCCCAGTCCGCTCTCCTAGAATCCCTATATGTAATAGTTTGATTAGCTAAGGAAGCCCTGATATCAAAGCGAGTATGTCTATGATCAGACATAGAGTTCTCGTCACTGACCCGCCATCCAACTATGTGTCTGGCTAAGTTGCCAGTGGTAAAGGAAATGTCTAGCACTTCCTGTCTGACACGCGTAACAAAGTTCGGTTCGCAGCCTATGTTTAACGTGTAAAAGCAGTTAACCGTTAGAAAATCATACAGTAACTCACCTCTAGCATTGATGTCCGAGCTCCCCCAGGTGGTATGGTGAGCATTGGCATCACAGCCCACCAGAAGCTCAGCGTTATGTTTCCGAGCGTAAACCGCTACACGCTGTAGGTCTTCAGTTGGGTCTTCTTTATCTCCAGGTAAATAGGCTGAGCACAAGATTACTCTAGCCCCATCCCACCCTTGGAGATTTACGAACGCTGCAACCAGATCGTCAGAACACAACTCTGGAACAGGTAATAGATCAATTTTCTTATTGAAAATGATACAAGCTCTAGGCTTTTTACTACCGATATTATAAAGTATATTACCGGCGGCATTTAGACCTAGGATTTTTGTATTTACTACCCAAGGTTCTTGAATCAAGGCGAGGCTTACTTTGTTCTCAACAAGACAGTGCTCCACAACCGCTGATGCAGCAACGGCATGGTGAAGGTTAGCTTGGAGGATCCTCACCGATTCTCCTTATATGTATATGCTGTACGCCATAGGCCAGAAGAGGGCTTTGGGTTTGCGGGCTTTGTTCCCCTTTTCTGCGGACGTGGTCGTCCACGAGAGGGAGGTAGCCCGGTCGCCGTAGCCCCTCTAGTACTTGCACCGGAGCCTATATTTGCACCCCCACCCCTTGCTGCCGGTCTAGAAGGCCTTTTACCCAGTTTGACCTGGGATTTAGGCGCTTTACTTATCGGCTGCGTGGAGTCACTAGAGGTGCAGGGTTGTGGGTTCTCCGATGTGTTAGCAGTTGACTCATTAGTATCATGGCCACCCCTGGCCTTAAAAAAAAATTTTTCTAAAGCCAAGGCTGACCCTGTATTCCGTGGCTTTGAGAGCTTCAGCAGAAGAGTCGTCAATAGAGAAGGTCGCAAAGAACCCACTCTCCTCGCCCCTAACTGCCAATGTCTTCCAAAGCCGGGTATTCAGCCCCTCATTTTGTATCCGAAGCAGATTGAGGGCGTCATTTACAGACTGCATGTCACCGCTCGGTACAAAAGTCGAGACAACAGGCTTAGGCAGCTCGCTTTCCGATATCATAGAAAGTTCCGCCTCAGGCCACGGTTTTATTTTTGGTATTTGATTTACCAGCCAATCTTGGCTGGATTGATTCTCGCAAGTAATCAATATCCAGCCTGGCCTGTGCATGAAGCCCACAAATTTGGGTCCCGCTCCACTGTTCGAAATCTTTGCGATCTCTTGGATCAGTGTGCTACGAACTGGTCCTACGATTTGGTCCTCGTTCATGGGAGTCGTGTTACGAACTCCCACTCGCGAGGACCCAGCGATCTCTTTAAAGCTTGGTTTTGCTTTATTAGCAAGTTCCACTTTCGGACCCTTGTTAGTGTTATCCACCTTCGGAGCCTTGCCACGTTGGTCCATCTTTGGAGCCTTGGTAACACTCCCCGGAGGGGATTCCTCCTCCGATCGAATTCGCTTGACCACCTTCGATGGAGGAGTTTTGAGCTGCGACAGATTGGCCATAGGCTGACGGCACAAAGTTAGGGCCTCTTCGGCACCTACGTTTGCAGCCCGTAGCTTCCTAAACCGTTCCCGCGCGGCTCCCGATAACTTCCTCTTTCGAGGTACGTCATCAGTATGTGCGTCCCCGCTTTGGTTCGTCACCATTTGTGAGCCGGAGTCACCGGCTACAGTTTGGGTCGTCCCAGCGCTAGACGAACTAGTACTGGGCGTTTGGGTAGCCATAGGCTCGCCCTCCGACCCAGCAACTTGCAGTTTTTCTCCGTCAGATTTCTCTGAAGGAGAAGAAAGGATTAATGAATTTATTTGGTTTATATCCATATAAGTCCCACGAGTAGCTAGGGAAGTAAAGATCACAACCGGCAGAGCCCCGCATGCCGGATGAAGGGCAAAAATATTCTCCGAGGCGCCCTGGTATCATTAGAGACACCGTTCACGACTGAGCTCCCCCTCAGCCAGCATCCATCGGCACGGTACGTTTGACACCTTGGATTGGGGATAATCTTTTCTCCCACTACTAGCAAGAGTTCAGTATTTACCAAAAAGTTACTAGTAGTGGCCCAGGGTGCACCGGCTAGAGGGTTTACGTTCCAACAAGGCGTACCGTATTGGACTGAAAATCCCCATCGCACACGTGGAGGTAGATCATCGTTCGCACCCCTAGGACTGTGTGATAGTGAGGACTGGATTATGGACAGTGGTGCTATGCAACACTTGTGTAAAAGTAAGGTTATGTTTACTAGTTATGTTGAATTTAAGAAACCTAAATAAATTGTATTAGGGGATGGTAGATTTATTTTTGCACAGGGTTCTGGGGATATAGAACTTGAGGCTTTTGATGGTAAAGAGTGGATAGAAACCACATTGTATAATGTGTTATATGTACCTAATATTAAAGTTAACTTATTTGCTGTAGTATGTGCACTGGATAGGAATTACTCACTAATGTCCAACAACAACAGATGTTATTTTTTGAATCAGGATGGTATCATTGCTGCGGAAGCGTCAAGAAAGGGTAAAATGTTTGTGATGAAATTCAGGACAGTTCAACAACCTACGGCTTTTGTGGGGATAGGTGCTACTACATTGCAGGAGTGGCATGAGGTACTTGCTCACCAGAATCTGGAGCATGTGCGACAAATACTGAATCAAAACAATATTAAATATACTGATATTAAAAATAATATTTGTGTCGATTGTTAGAAAGGGAAACAGCATAAATTACCTTTTAAAAGGAGTATTACGAGAAGTACTAGAACTTTGGAATTAATACACGCCGATTTGTGCGGACCTATGGAAGAAAAATCTTTAGGTGGATCTCGTTTTTATTTGTTAATAAAAGATGATTATTCTCATTACAGGGCAGTATATTTTTTGAAAGAAAAATCACAAGTTTATGAGAAATTAAAACATTTTATTACATTTGCTGAGAAAGATACAGGTAATACTGTGAATATTCTGCGGACTGATGGTGGTACAGAATTTATGAAACTAAAAAGTTTTTTAGATGAGAAGAAAATAAAACATGAAACCTCAGTGAGTTATACACCACAGCAGAATGGAAACATTGAGAGGGAGATGCGTACAGTCACAGAGGCAGCAAGAACCATGTTGCTCGCCAAATCGTTGAACAAAGTTTTTTGGGCAGAAACCATTGCATTGGCTATATATGTACTTAATCGCACAGGAACTAGTACAGTACCTGGTAAGACACCATACAATCTGTGGACTGGAAAAATGTTTAACACTTCTCAGCTGAAAGTATTTGGGAGTATATGCTATGTACATGTACCAGATCACTAAGGTAAAAAATGGGATGCAAAAGGAGAACAAGGATTTTTTATGGGATATGGAGAAGAGACTAAAGGATTTCGAGTATATCTTATTCGAAAAAAGATAGTTGTAATTAAAGAGGATGTAGTATTTGTGGGAAATGAAAAACAACCGAAGATAGATAACTATATGAATACTACCAGAACTGGTAAGAAAATACTGACAGGTATAGAACATCAAGAGGAAATCGGGAATACTATGAACTTGGGTATAAATAATGATACAAGCCAAGAACAGGAAAGATTCACAAAACAAGAACAGGATTCTGTAGAGAAAGATAATGCAAATGAAAGTATAGTATCTAGAGAAAGTGAAGAAGGAGAAGAGGTAAGTGAATTTGATGAAAGAGAAGAAGGAAGTAGAACAGAAAGTTATGAAACTTTAACTAGTGTAGAAAGCGAAACTCAAGAAGAAAAGGAAGAATTGGGAAAAGGAAAAAGAATACTGAGACATCCGAAAAAATTTAATGATTATGTTTTACTTACATATAATGAAGCTATGAAAACAACTGAAAAAGACAATTGGTTAGAAGCTATTAACAGAGAAATTATCTATATGAGAGTGCCGTCTGGAAGAAAAACAGAAGAGGGTAAGGTCTGCAAATTAAGAAAATATTTGTACAGTTTAAGATAATCACCAAGAAGGTGGAACGAAACGTTTCTGAAAAGGATATTTAAGTATCTTGCTGGTACTTTAGGAGAGGGCTTGTTTTACAAGCTTAGAGAAAATGTTCATTTGATGTCTTATAGTGATGCGGATTATGCTGGAGATTTAAAGACAAGAAGAAGCACAACAGGGTATATGATTACTTTTGGTGAAGGACCAATCTCCTGGGCTTCAAGAAGGCAGCCTATAGTAGCACTATCCTCTACTGAAGCTGAGTTCATTGCAGCAGCTGATTGTTGTAAGGAAACTATTTTCCTGAAGTCGTTGTTGATGGACATTGGTATAAATATATCAGTTGTTAGTAAAATTTATAATCAAAGTGCCATACAGTTAGTGAAAACAGGTATATTCAATAAAAGATCAAAACATATTGATGTTAGGTATTTTTACATACATGACTTATATTGTAAGGGAGAATTTAAAATTGAATATTGCAAAACAGAGTGGCAAACTGCTGATATATTCACCAAACCTTTGAATAAGATAAAATTTAGACAGCATAAAGGCAAACTGATGAAATGTAATGATTTAAGTAAGTGTAAAGTATAACTATGTATAACAATTATTGTTCATAAAGTCTGATAATGTAGTAGTATACTTATAAGTCTTGTGTAATTTTGGGAAATTAGGAGAGGGTGTGAAATATTGTATTAGATGAGTAACCCTATGTTATACTCTATGTTATTGGTATACTCTGTAGTGTGTTGTAGTCTATGACGCTGTAACCTCGTGTTTATTTATATTAAATAACTGTTAATTCAGTATTTAAGTAACTGCGTTTTATTCATACCAGCTGGTCGCCATCACTTCCAGGATAAATAATAACTCCCCTCGAGTACTGGTTCACAACAGGCACGATCAGTGTGGAGTCATATCCAAGATCACAATAAAGTAAAAAATTATTACAATCTGTTTATCAAAGCCGAAAGTCATGATATAAAGGAACATACATACATACATAGATACATACATACATTCATA
Organism: Zeuzera pyrina; assembly: GCA_907165235.1. Taxonomy (NCBI): domain Eukaryota; kingdom Metazoa; phylum Arthropoda; class Insecta; order Lepidoptera; family Cossidae; genus Zeuzera; species Zeuzera pyrina. The sequence continues at coordinate 16,350,999 of OU015617.1, forward strand.
CATATCTTTACGCTGTATCCCCAACGGGGTAGTCAGAATAAAGGAACAAATTACGCAAATATGAAATACAACAATAAAAATAAGACGACAACGTCAATCAAATGACAGCTTGACGCTTGATAGTATATCGAGCAGGATTACAAAAGTCCAAACTCCCCAGAAGTGATTCCTGAATAATACAAACAAAGTTTAACTCTTTATAATATTTGTATAGATTTTATGCATACATACATACATACATATCTTCACGCTGTATCCTCAACGATGTAGTCAGAGAGGACGAAGCACCAAGCGTCGCTGTTCTTACATACCTCTTTCGCTTCCTTAAATCTCATCATTCTCCTCACACATTATTACCTAGGTATGCGAGTGCCTTTGACATTTTCGTCGGGTAACACTTTGGCTATTTGATTTTCATAAGTCAGCTTTGGTCTTCCTTGGCTACTTTTACCTCTCACTTTCGCTCTGTAAATTTTCTTCTTCAGTCTTTCATAGCTCTTTCTTTCTAAGTGCCCGAACCATCAAGGCATTCTTTTCTTCATTTTTACAATAACACGGTCGTGCAACCCTGTCATACTGTGTATCTCTTCATTGTTTATTCTGTCTGCAAGAGTGACACCGCACATATTTCTGAGAGATCGTATTTCTACTGCATTTATCATACTTTCACTCGATTTCGGGCATATCCAGGCCTCACTACCCTGCAATAAAGTTGGCACCAACACCGCACTGTGGATGGCCATATTAACAGTGTTAGATATATTCACACTGCCTACTAATGCGGACAGAGCACCGTTCACGTTTATAAATGTTATATCATAGAGAAACTAACAAAACAAGTTACAGTAATTAATAAATAATATGAGTCACAATAGGGTATATGCATGTGATTCAAATAAGGGTCAAATATTTTTTTAATAAACTTTATTATTTCAGAATTATGCCTGTATTAATATTTTTGATTATATGTAATCACTTTTTGAGTAAGAAATAAATTTTTAAAAAGTGCAAGAAAACTGTGGGAAATTCAAATATTTAAAACGCGACGCCATCGGTCAGAGTGAATGTGACTTCAAAGTCTATGACAACTGTCACCGAGTGCGTAGTTATTAGGTGTTTGCTTTTGAGTATTTGCGATTTTGTCAGTTTTATTGTGATTTCATTTCACATTTAAAAGTAAAAATACATACATACATTTCTATAAGAAATAATGCGAAATCTCCATTTGTTTGTTCGTTGTTATAGCCTATGACGTCATACCAAGCGCGCCAAAATGGCGGGCGTTTAAAATGCCCGTTTCGATTGCCTATTTTCAACTTTTTTTTAAACTACTTTAAGTTACTTTTTTGACGTTAAAAATTTTTTTACTATTAAATGACGATGTTAACTATCGAATAAAGATATAAAAAAATACAAGCATATTTCCTATTGAATCACTTAACTGGCAAGATCTAAAAGTTAGTGGATAACATGTGAAATTAAGACAATATTGAATATATGTAGATATCAAAGTTCTATTGAATTAATAAAAACGGGTTCACTTATTAAAAGGTCAAAGCAATTTGACGTAAGATATCACTTCATACGTACTTCATACAGACCTACTGATTAGCAAGTAGCTGATGTACTAATAAAAGCATTAGCAAATATTAAAACATTTATACTGTTTTGAATAAAAAAAAAATTATAGTCATTTGTAATAATAAACATAACTTAAAAATAATACATAAAATCATATTTTAAAACTTAAAAAGAGACGAGTGATTTATGTTCATTAAATTTCTATTATGCTTAGATGAGTTACCTACATAAGAATCATTGTTGATTTCATCATCATCATCATTATAGGTATATCAGCCGAAAAACGTCCACTGCTGGACAAAGGCCTCCCCCAAAGATTTTCACAAAGAACGATCCTGCGCTGCCCACATCCAACCACTTTCGGCAAGTTTATTTTGTTTGCATTGTTGATTTATAAGTTTGTTAATAAAAAAGAAGCTTGACAAAAAGGTTAAACATTAAAAATTATTAATATCGTAATGGTGAAGTATTGATGTTTTATATTAATGAAAAGTTCACTTCAGTTTTGATTCATATAAAATAATGCATTTTGTTTAAGATAAACATAAGTATTTTAAAAATAAATGTTTGTACCGTTTTTAAAATAGTGGACGATGTTGGGTATTTAAAAATGTTAACGTTATTCCTAAATTGCATAAAGCAACACTTTTCTTTTTCAAGGTATTCTGAGTTTGTGCTCAAGATGGCTGACTGATACGTATTGTCAGTGTTCTGTGACGGCTTACATAAAATAAAATAATGAAGTACTAAAGGCCTTTAATATAATATAATAACCATAAGCACGCTCTGCTAACATGTAGTGTCGTGGAAGTTGGTGTCCGACCGCTTTAAAAATTATTTATGTAAATGACTTCTCGCTTGGGATTGCTCCTATTGGCCACATCCCTTTAATGTTTCCGCCAATGACTGCAAACTATAATCCTTTTTCCTGTTTTATATATCTATATTTCTTTTCGTTTAAAATGTCATTAGCAAAGAAAACGTAAATATACTACGCTGTAATCAGAGTAACTATATGGCGCCTCCACACTCGCGACGTGCCATTCCGCGAGGCGCTTGAGCGAGCGTCGACCGTCCACACGCTTGTTTTACTCAGTAGTTGTCTAGACTTGGCAGATCTCGGTCGATAAATTATGCTAACGGCTTTGTGCGGTCACACCTAATATAATTAAGTTCGTATATATTACTTTAAAAGAATACGTAAACCCTGGAAAAGAAAATATGGGGGAGGCTCCATATTCAAAGATCATGTTCTTTTTATTAGATATATTCGCCGATTTGTGCGCCATTTGATAATTATTTTCCTATTTTGATAATTATTTTCCTATTTAAAAGAAAGTATGCCCAGGGTCGCCCCATAGAAATTTAGTTAAGATCTAATTATGGAGTACTGCATAAACAAGACAAATCTTCAACGAGTTGTATATTTTAATGATCTTTTTATTTAATATTTCGTTGTAGAATTAGGTAGTTAGTTGTAGATCTACCTTAAATATGTTTTTAAGGACAAGGCCACTTAAAAGGGTAAAATAAATATCTATCTGTTTAAGAAAAAATATTAATCTGACTTCAAAATAAAAACTACAAAATTACACAATAATTACCCATTCAATACTAATTCAATCTCAAGTACGAAAAGAACTTCGTAAATATAATACATATGTAAAATCGATATCACAGATTAATATAATTAGTAACTAGCGTAAATCCATTAATTAAATTCGATAGCTATTGAAATCTGTACTAAATCAATAAGCAACAACAGAAAGTCTAGGTACTAGTTCAGTAGGCTTGGCATCAACTTCAGTACCTGTCAAAAATTATATGTACGTAGGCACTTGCATCGTATTTTTTGTGAAATCACTTTTATACTTGGGCTTTGATTAATATAGTAAAGAATAATTATTATTTTGTACTTAATAAAGATAAGAATTGTTTTGTAGACAGCTCCTCATGATAACGTTGCAATTTTTCGTTTTACTATTTATTTAAGGGCCTACGCATCGTATATACGCATTTGCAGAATTATCATCCATGTTTTATTAAATTCCTAACGTGCATGCAGCTTAAAGTAAAATTTCACACTGAAAGTCACGAGTGTAGTAGGCGCGCTCATGTTGACCACTCGCAAAAAGAATATAAAATCACTGCCTCTCGCGTTCTTCGACTCATGCACCAAATACCTACACGAAGTGGAGCGGGCGGTGAGACGACGCGAGCCGAGACGAGGGGACACGACTACTATGTAATGGTATGTAATATATGGAAACAGGACGGCAAATTGCGTGACTACGTGCGCAATGGAGCCTACATGATAATCTAATTTAATTATGATTGATTTTTTTGTGCAGTTGGTGTTGAAATGCGGTCCCAACCATATTATGATTAGCAGCTCCTATGACATGTATTACTAAAGCCGTTTTTATTTTGCGTTCGGGTTATAAAAATTTGTAATTTTAAAAATTTCAATTTTTCGAAGCAGTAGTGCGATTCTCTAACGCAAATTAGTCAAATTCACTTCTGAATCCGCGGTGAGATTGTCAACCGTGATTTGGTATTCTCTAAAGTCGACAGAGATACTAGCTCCGCCTCGATGAGTGGCGGCGGCGAGTTGTACTATCGTAAATGAATTTTATGAAGTTTCGCTAAATATGACAATCTAATCTAAATAAACGAGTTTTATTTAACGTAATTATCTCAGAAGAAGTTAAAATACTCGAAGACGAAATATCGACTGAGGTGTTTACTCTTAAAGCAATCCCCGACAAACTCGCATCTAAGATCACTTCACTTCGCTCCTAGAATGGTTCAGAGAATTCCATTTGAAGGTCAACTGAGTTCGAATACGAAGTGGGGTAAATTGTCGAGCGAGTCTCGCTTTAGGTGATTCGAGATTTTACAGAATTGCTTGGCAGTTTTTCCACTGCAAAGAGAATATAATCATTACGTTTTAAGAGACGGCACTTAGAACAACAATTTTTGCTAGTTATGTTAGACCGCAAATCAATACCACATCGGAACAAAAACAATTAAGTGTACCAACCCACCAAAAGTAAATTAGTGTTGTACATCTAATTATCGAAAGTAGTGCCGTGCAATTCGACATCGTTATCGATATTTAGTACCTACCCACCCCCATTGAATTTTAGATTATTGATAAAAATAAATAAACAACGTTTAATGTATTTTTATTTATTTAATACAATAGACAAACAGTAAGCAAAACAATCAATTATAACGCGAAAAAAGTAATTTAAAAGTAAGTATTGAAAACATAACAAAAAGTTTAGATGCAGTCTGCAATAAAATTAACGTTGTAGTAAAAACATGGTAAAAACAGTATTTATACATAAATCCCTATATTACGTTACATACATTGTAAAAATTTATGTTTTAATACTAACTGTTGACACAGATCACTCAAAATAAACACTAAAATAAACAAGTTCCAACGTACGTAATGTAAATACGTAAGGCGGTCGCAAAACACGATAACGCTGGGATTCTATGGATATATACACCATGCACTAAAATAGACTAAAAAATGCGTAAGAATCAAGCTAAAACAATTTTGTGAATCAAATTCAATTGTCGAAATGTACAAGTAGACAACATAATGGTTATGATCACAGAGTACTATGTAATATATGGAAACGGAACAGTAAATTGAGTTGAGTACCTACGTGCGCAACACAGCCAACATGAAAAAGTAATTTAATTATGCTTTTTGTGCTGTTGGTGTTGAAATGCAGTCCCAACCAAATTATGATGTCCAGCTATTAAGACCTGTATTGCTATACTCTAAAGTCGTTTTTGTTTTGCGTTCAATTTTTAATAATTTCAATTTTTCAAAATTTAGATTTATTAAGGCAGTGTCGGTCCTTTGATCTACTGATTAAATAGTCTGTGATAGTATGTTAGTATTCTTTGATTCAACCACTGAGTAAGTAATCACTACGTATTATTCGATTCGCTTTTTGGCTGGAACGGAAGATGTAGTAAGGTTTATATTTTATTTAGATTTTTTATTTTTTACACTTTTAGTAGTTTTAAAGTATAACAGTGATAGTGCATTGTATTCTAAAGTTCTGTGTTAGTGAAAAGGATGGAAATCTATATAAATATGTGTAGCTGAAGTTTTCGCGCTCTTCCAAGAAGTCCTTTTTACTTCACTAAAGCCTACTATTACTTTACTGTAGGAGCATTGGGGACTTAGTTGTGAGAAGAAAAAACGAATTTACTTTAAACATATGCTCTATTTGTTCGTCATTAATTATAACAAACAATACTGTTACTGTTACGTGATTATAATTCGTGTTTCTCCACAAGTTACGTCATTAGGTCCTGTTACCAATGCCTTAAGATGTATAAAAAAAAAACTGTATCCATAGATGTGTAGTTTTAAGTTTGATAAATATTTGGTTCTGTGAAGATCTTCGAATGTAAAATAGGGAAGGCGATTCTCGAAAAAAGATCGAGTTTCGAATCGATTCGAATCGAATTATAAAAAATCGATTCATAGAACAATCGAAGTCTAAAAAATTTATCTCTCGAAAATCGATGTGTCATCGACTTACTACATGTTTGTATTTATGACATATGAATGTAATTATAGAAAACTTGGAAGACTGAAATAATCAATCTAATCAGGTTTAATGAATTGAATGAATTGAAAAAAAAAAAAAAAACAATTACAATTGTATATAAATGTTACATGTTTAAGAACCTCTACTTAAGATAAAATTTTTTTTATAATATTTAAGTTAAAAAATTATAAAATTCAGTTCCTACATTCAACTCAATCTAAACAGTTTTATATTTCTTATCATAACAAAAATTATCGAAGCTCGATTTTTAAGGTTAAAGTATCGATTCATGGAATCGATTCACTACAAAATATCGATTAAAATCGATTTATATGGTCGAAATAATCTATTATACGATTGATCGATCTCAGATCGCATCCCTAATGTAAAATGTTATTTATTTGCGTACCTACATCACAGTTCACATCTCACTTAGACACTGTCTTTAGTAAATAAATAAACTTTACTGTAATAAAATTTAAATATTGTATTTTTCACTTTTTATATAAAGTACCCAAACAGTGTATACATTTTTGTTTGAGATTTTCGTGTTTTCGTATATATCTGTACGAGATAATTTCTCGCTGTACACTACAAACAAAGTTTTATGTTGTCCTTTTCTTGAAGGAAATGTGAGGTATCTGGTTAATTAATTTAAAACACGTTGAACGGACTCACCATGGTGCCCGTAGCTATTGAGGGATGTAATCAAGGTGCCGAAGGTGGCGGAGCCCGAGGTGGTTCAATATCTCTTGCTTTGCTGATCGATTTTATAGTACAAAGAACATACGATGAACTCACCGTCTTGGCAGAATTGTAAGTGTTTTCGCTATAATTTTTTATTATTGACCTATATAATATTTACCTTTTTTATAAACACTTATTGCAGGTTACCTCGCAAAACTGATATGGAAAGAAAAATCGAAATTTATAAATTTAGTGCTCGCACTCGCCAACTTTTCGTACGTCTGCTGGCTTTAGTGAAATGGGCAAGCAGCGCAACTAAAGTTGATCGGTCTGCTCATATAATGGCTTTTCTAGACAAACAAGCACTGCTGTTTGTGGAGACTGCTGATGTTCTGGCACGTGTGGCTCGTGAGACTCTTGTACATGCAAGGTTTGTTAATCGATTTGTGTTTCTGACTTTGTGGGATACAGAAAGTAGTTTTTATAAATCTACAACCCAATCATGTTGCTGTGTATCTAACAATAAATTACAGTGGTAACCCAAACTTCATTAACTACTCATGATTTTATAAATGTCATGTGCTGGGAATGGTTTGCTTATCGTCTGTCTGGCTATCCAACCATCAAAACAGGCCGGAAATCTTATGTAAAAGAAGCATACATATGTCCTTTATAATATGTCTGCATTTGTTGAAAAATTGTGAAATAATTTACATTCTATATTAATTACTACTCTGGAATGTGGTAATTTGGTAGAGCTATATTGAAATGTCAATATCAAAATTATATTTTTGATAGAAAACAGTTTGGAATAGTTGAACTGCCTAACTATGAACTTCTAACTTAATTGCCGGCCATCGCATTCGAATAGACAGGATTTTGTAAAGCGAAATATTAAATATTGAGTAGTTATAAATTCTAGATTTTAGATTTGTTAATCTTTGAGTAATAGAGCTGGATGTGGAGAGACAGGTAGCAGCCGGCAATAAAGTGAACCGTTGCGGATACGGTGTAAAGAAATGCATGTATGTGAAACTTAATATACTTGAAGTACAAGCAAATGGTAGCCATGTTATTAGTTATTACCATGAAGGAAGGAGGAGACGTTGTAATGGGCTGAGCCTGTGTGTAACAAAAGAAAGGCTCAGCTTTAAAGCGTAGGGGCGTATCGACTACACGTATGCCAGTTCGATCCTGACAGTCACGCGTATTATTTTACGAAAAAAAAAAGATTTTTAGTGATTGTATAATAGAAAAATGAAGTGCCGTGTGGTTGGTTGCAATTCACATTCAGATGGTTGCTGTGATACTCTAAAAAATATCACATTTCATGTATAAGTATCAATTTATACAATATTACATCAACAGTTCTAGAAAGTTTTCTTGTTCGTGTAGCTTTTACTAGTCGTCGACAGATGTCAACCTAATCGCCCTTTAAAATCACATTTTGCACTCAGATATCGGTAAGCATATTAAAAGCCTACCTGTTTACTCCTAACATTGCTCAATTGTTAATTTAATTCATGAAATTGTTTGTAAAAAAGCTACATCATTCATTTACACCGAGTGAAGTGACCTCTGTTGGGGAATAAAAATTCTTGCTAAAACTGACATTATCAGCAGGAGCGCACGCAGGAGGTAGACGTATTACAATAATATTAACGTATTTTTTTTTGTTACGGATAATTTCTGTTGGGGAATAGAATAGAAGTTACTTTACAAAACATAAGGACCGCACTCTAGACATATTAATACTAATGTACTCTTTTATAAAAGATAATTAAAGCCAAGGAAGATCGAGGCTGACTTACGAATATTTAATAGCCAGAGCTGTTAGCTGACGGAAATGTGAAAAACACTCACATACCCAGGCGAAAATATGTGAGGAGTGATAATGAGTGATGAGATTTGAGGAAGCGAAAAAAGTATGTAACTCTGACTACCTTATTAGGGTTACAACGTGAGGATAATATGTTGTTGTTGTATAAAGGATAATTTAATAGTATATATTATTATTATAATTTAATAGTATATAGTATAAATTTAAAGGATAGTTTAATAGTAATGGGAACTGCTTACATGCATAGACCATAGAATGAAATTGGTCTAATTCGAAATTTTGAGATTTTGTTTTGGCAAGTTCCGACATTGAATTCACATAGAATAATAAAATGGATTTTTCACAAATACATGTTTAAATATTCTCGCGATATGTTGCTAATGGGACTGGCAAGTTTGTACTGTTATCTATATTAAATTAAGTAGTAGGTATTTTTAAGTTTATTATTTGAATCCGTAATTCTGAAATTTTATTAAGTCCCTTTCATTCTAAAGATGCGATATATTGTCTTACTAATAATAAATATGTAGCGACCTGGCGATGCTAAAAGTGCTGAATTGCATTTTAGTAGAATATAAAGCAATTTGAGGAAATGAAAATAGTATATAAGGACCGCGACGCTTAGCGCTCCACTCTCTCTTTTGTATTTTATAACAAAGTTATAACATAACATAAACAAACGCATATACTGGTGTAGCAGTTTTATAGTAATGGGAACTGCTTGCATAGACCATAGAATGAAATTGGTCTAATTCGAAACTTTGAGATTTTGTTTTGGCAAGTTCCGACATTGAATAATAAAATGGATTTTTCACAAATACATGTTTAAATATTCTCGCGATATGTTGCTAATGGGACAGGCAAGTTTCATCTATTAAATTAAGTAGTAGATATTTTTAAGTTTATTATTTGAATCCGAAATTCTGAAATTTTAAATTAAATCGCTTTAATTCTAAAGATGCGATATATATTCTACTATGTATGTATGTATGTACTAATAATAAATATGTAGCGACCTGGCGATGCTAAAAGTGCTAAATTGCATTTTAGTAGAATATAAAGCAATTTGAGGAAATGAAAGAAGTATATAAGGACCGCGACGCTTAGCGCTCCACTCTCTCTGACCACTCCTTTAGGGATACAGCATGAAGATATGTATGTATGTATGTATAAACCAATTCGAACGCGTGACTCTGCCAGTCGCTTTCATACCATCGCCTTGCCATGCCACTTCGTGCTAATTAAATTGTGTAAGAAGAAAATGAAAGTTCGACACCAATATGTAATTAATTTATTTGGATTTATAATAAATGAAGAGAATGGACACTAAGAAATCCCTAAAAACACATTACAATTTCGTAAGAGCGTATCTAGACGGATTCCCCACTACAATCGCTTGTCAAGACTCATCTTTCGTGGCGCGATCTGTATTATCATTCTATTTAAATAAAGAGACAGTAACAGTTGCATGATGCCCATACAAACAAATGGACAAACCTTAATTTAAAAATTGCTATTCTAGACCGTTATTCGGTCCCCAACACGCACGATACATACTTTCATATCTTCACGCTGTATCAAACGAAACGTTGTATTACGATAAAAAAAATTGCAAATGTAAAACTACATCTCATCCGCTTTACTGCTCCATCATAATATACATTATGGATTTATATCAATTTACTCTTAAATACAAATGTAAGTGGTATTTCATCATAACTTAATGTGAAAATTTTTGAATCGTGCAATTCCAAGTTACCGATTAATCACTAAGTACGTCTCTGTATCAAGAATGTATTTTACTCATCTGGTGGTCAATAATAAAACTACTTGAAAAATGATAACACAAAGAGACTGCTACAACTCGCTCTAGATGGCGGCAGATTCGCAACATCCTCCTCCATTTTTTCCGCGTCCCCCTCAACCCACATGTTGTTACACTGGTTTGTATGAAGAAAATTCGTTACGGCGCCTCCTCTTCGTTTTTACTTCGTGGTTATTGCCCAAGAATCATATAGAGATACTCAAACCTTGTTATTTCCTTCCGGGTCACGTCAAATACAATACGGAACTATTAGCTACAAAAAGGTAAAATTCTTCTGGAAATGATATTTTCTGTAATATTGATAAATATTTAAAGAATAATGTACTAAAACACAATTACTATTACATAAATGAAACATGACCTCCCTTATAAATATCGCCAAAACATGGAATTAACATTAATAGAAATGCTCACCCATTACGAAGACAAACCGAAATGATCACAAAACAAACAAACACAGCAATTTTTAAATTTAAGTTTTAATTTCTTTTTTCGATCCACAAAAGTACCTACTTACATCTATAATTATTCTCTCGTTAATATTGACAAGCGAACTAAGGGCAATGTAGGAAGAGTACAACTGACATTTGGTATTGTTGGGTTGTATTATACCAAACACTGACGTTTATAACAGAAAATGACGACTTGCATTAATTTAATAAAAAAATAATCAATTTTCTGTAGGAGTCCAATAACTCAATACTACATTTCAGTGTAGTTAGTAATAGTAATTTAGCATACTTAACAATACCAACATATAATTTTTTTTTACATTAATTATTTCAGATATTTCATTTGTCTGGAAAACCACAAAACGTGGTGGAAATGATGTTTTTGCTACTTTTTAAATAATTATTGAAAATACATCAAGTGTTTGGGTTATACTTAAGGTTATAGGCACTAATAGAGAGAAGCTAAATATAATACCTGAAAACAGCAAAGAACCAATTCCTGTCTGTTTTAGTTTATTCACCTGCCCGCGTTGGGTGGTTTTTGCATTCCGTAGTGACAAATAGACACTGTCTATCCTAACAATTTGCTAATTAAATAAAGTAAAAAAATAAATCACAATCAAAATCATGTTTTCAAAAGTTCCGCGCTCGCCTTAACTTTATTAAAACGCGACAAGAAAGCATCATGTGACCACTCGCCTACGAGACAAATTCAATGGATGCCTCGATTTACGCACATTCAAAGCTTTTTTAACACTGTTTCATATAATTACACATGTGTATCTGTAACAGTTTGAATCTTATTGGTTATATGTACTGTTAGTGCGATGATTAAAATTTTACATGATTAACTTAACACAAAAAAAAAGTGACTTCATTGAAATATATTCTAATTTCTTTAAATTAATAAAACGAGCCAATGACCCCTTTTTTTATAAGCGCTCTCTAAACCATTCCTAACTTTTCCATCCTGACTTAAAGAATATTTAACAGATACGTATAAAATAATAACAGATGGGGTTTTCGGCATTCAGATTTAAAAGAAATGATATTTCATTATTGAGTAAAATTCATACAGGTACGACTTTAAATTTGTTACATTATTAAATATTATTAGATAGTCTTTTTACAAAAATTATAAGAAGCAATTTTGCTACCATTGAAAGATTGTTCTTAGCAGTTCCGATGAATAAAGAACATAACATAAAATCGTATTAACATTCGGCATTTAAAGTTTGTGTGATTTACACACAAACTTTAAATGCCGAATGTGGTGTTTTCTTTTTTGTCTACCCTGTTGAAATTGTCTGTGCATGTCACTGGTATCTATGCACCATTATTTTTTAAATTGTTCCAAAATTATAATTAATGAAGTGCAAAAAAGAACTTTATATGATACGTCAAGAAAAGATAGTAACTAATTAATCTGTACTGGAGTACAGATTAATTAGTTACTGTATCAGGACAAAGGTAGGTAGGTAGGGATGGACCCAATATTCTCTTTCGAAACATATTTTTTTCTTAAACTTAAGTATATTGTAATACAATGTAACCTCAGAATATTCCTTTCCATAGTGTGCGCTTCCCCAAATTTCTGCTAAACAAATAATTGTACAGCATGTGTGTTGAATCTGACCAAGTGCCGGCGGATATTTTTTAATGCTTCGCGTACTTTGTCCTCCATGGATAATAGTCCCTCATCTGCACTGGCCCTTACAAACTAAACTGATCAGCCTTCATTTAAATTGGATCATAATCATCTTTCAATGTCACCTTTCACAATGTCCTTTTTTTTAGTTTTTGATAAACTACTGTTAATGCTAACTGTACATATATTTTATAATTTGCAATATAATGTATTTACTAAACAAATATAGGCAAATGCGTGTTATTTATTTTTTAAATTTAATATTTTGGTATCTAAAGATGTTATTAAGCATCAAGTATTTTCCTAATAAGTTTAATTAGTAAACAATAAATAATTATTTGATGAAAAGTTTGCATTCGTGATTAATAATAATTATTCATTGTGACTCATATTCTTATTCCATTAATCTTAGGTTGCCAACTTTCCACATGGCTGCTGCTGTTGAAGTCTTGACACTTGGCACATATAGTCGTTTACCAGCTGTGATACGGGAGCGATTGGTACCGCCACCACCGCTTACTGTCACTGAGCGTCGCTCGACACTGCGTGCTCTTGCGCATGTTGTACGACAGCGACTAACTACTGCTCAGTTACCTAGTGATGTACGAAATTTAAAGGTAATATATCTTCATATTTACAATTTAAAAGTAACTAGATCTATACATATTATGATGTGTTCTATTTTCTATTAAATGTTTATTTTAATTATATTTTTAGGTTGAAAATGGTAGAGCTACCTTTACAGTGGGACAAGAATTTAGTGTGTCGCTGACAGTAATGGGCGACGCGCCTAATTTGCCATGGCGACTGTTAGACATTGCTATACTTATTCAAGATAACGAAACCGGAGGTACTAATAATCAATTAAAAATATTAATTTTCACATGAGTACTTTACTTTGTTATTAACAAAGAAAAAACGGGAAGATTAATAGATGAGATAGAGAAGGTAGGATCACCAGTCCAGTAGTTACTGAAGCTCCAATCCAGGGAATAGAGGTGAATGGCCTCTACTTTAATGGAAGTCAACAGGCTACCTGCCTGTTGGACGTCTAGAATCTACCTCTTTTTACATATACTGTTATATATATATATATATATGTACTTAGTTTACATGTCCTTCTGGAAAAATGGACCTTTCCAATGGTGAAATAATTTTTCAAATAGGTGCAGTGGTTCCGGAGATTACCCGCCACGTACACAGCACAAGCTCACAAAGTTCGCACTCTCTCTTTCTAATAAGTGTATTGTTACGAGCTGTGGGTAATTAAATGTTGGTTAATGGTCGTGTACACAGTCAAGAATACGCGAACTTAATTTCGGTGGTTCCTAATTTTCGTAGTCACCCCTAGAAGCACTCGCGTAGTAGTCACCGAAGGCATACGCTTCACTCACAAGCAACGTTCCTTAATCGTAGCAGTCTGCTATCTAGAGTCCTCACAGTAGTCTTCGTAACTCACTGCGATATTGAGGTCATATGTCGCCTCCATCGGTAGTCGAAAATTGACTCTGACTCATTTGGCAATGTGTACCACAGTATAAACATAACAGGAGGATGACTTCATAGAAAGGTAGCGTACGCGGTTTGTATGTGTGCGCACTAATATGCACGCGTCGTGGCACCCACACAATGCCAATATTTTGGGCGAATATGGGCAATTATTGCAGCGTCAGTCGAGGTCGCACGCAACGCTAACGTGCGACCGCTTCCGTTTGTCTTAATTCGTTCTTTACATTGTGGAAAATACGAAAATGTCTAAATTGCATAAACGAACGTATTATAATGTCGTGAGATGTTTATATAATTTTAGTCATTCGAATGCAGAGTTATCATTCTTAGAATTCTAGAAATTAATTTTAACAAACACGAAAAGCTTGTCCGTGTGCATTGTTTTTTTATTATTATGTACTAAATGTATAAGTTATACATTTAGTACAGTATAACTAAATGAGATACTCTCCGTATCTCACACCCAACGCAATCCGACGTATCCGACCGTGAGTAGGCAATTCTATTACGCATGAGGCGGCAGTCGGCCTTTTTTTCGACTTATTCTTTAGTGTCGCCCTATTTATAGTCCGATAAAGCGAGGGTGGAAACTTTTAGAACGTTCCTGATTACAAATAATAATAGTGCATAATAATAGAGAGGGCGAAACCTTCTAGATAATTCCGATTGTTAACAATAATAATGATACATCATTATTCTCGACGCCGCCAGTTTGTATCATAGTTTGTACATATGAGTTCATGACACATCATCGTTTCGAATCAACTTAGTACTAGTTTCTTAGTTTTGTGTATATCAATTGATGGCAAATAACAATGCTTTTTTATGTCATATCTCTGTAAAGCCTAGGTATCGAAATATAAGCAATAAAAGTTGCGCGTGACGTGCCATTTGATAATCAATACCGTCCAGCCGTAATAGCATTATGTAGATTACTAATAACCAAATTGTTACTTCAGCAGGAGCGTTGATAAAATACTAATAATATTCACATTCAATATTCTTAGATTTGTAATGTATTGTTAAATCTTCTTTGCAGAAGGTAAACCCCTGGTTCATAGTTCTCAACTTGCTTGGCTCCGTGGTGTGGCTCAGGCGCGTCTAGCAGTAGCTGGACTGAATGGTGCATTGGCAGCACTGCGATTTTTCTGTCGATCTTTGTCCTTGGAACTTCTTTATACACAAACGTTAAGATTATGTCGCGATCGACTATCACGACATTTACAAGTCGACAGATATACACCTGGACAAAAACTGCAAGTTTCATATTGGAGGTGAGTTCGTATATTGTGAATACCATGATTTAATTCTTAGAGGCTTTAAATTACTTTAAACAGAGAGCGGTAACAACTTGTCATTGCAAGAATCATATTATTTGAAAAAAGTACTTGCACATAAATTGACTTCGTATGTAATAAATTATTGCAATTTTCATATACATTGTGGAAATTAAGGGAAATAGTAAATAGTTGCGTATCACGGTTTTATTGCTTCAAGGATATGAGATCATTTTCTGGAGAAACTGTTAACATTGATAAAGTTTTCAGAGTACAAAAGAGATGCGTACGAGCGATGTATAACCTCAAAATAACTGACAGTCGAAAACAATATTTCAAGTTTCAAGCAACTAAAAATACTCACAATGAGGCCACGATACGAAGCCACGGACACGTCAAACTTATAACCCCTCTTGTTATAAGTTTGACGTGTCCGTGGCTTCGTAGCTCCTAAACGAATGGACCGATTATGAATGGTTTTTTTTTGTTTGAAAGCAGGTTTTCTAGCGATGGTTCTTAGACATGTTTGATCAAAATCGGTTCAGCCGTTTGAAGAATATCAGCTCCTTTTTAGTTTTTAAAGGGACGTGAGCATATTCTATTAGTCTAATCGATGCGAAATTTGGTATACTGTGACTTCAATACTGTCACTATAAAGTAGTAACCTTGACCAGATGATGCTGCAGCATCTGAAGTCAGCAGGATATCTAACTCCTCGCCACTTACAGTAGTACCATATTTAGGTTCATTGAAATGATCTCTATGAATAGATTATAGATAGACAGATAGATGGTGATCAGGGTCTGATGATGGATCAGACAACTATTGTCAGAATACTCAGATTTCGGCGAAGCACAATCTTGTGTCGCAACTTCGTGTATCGTCTCGGAAAGTATTTGCGTGAATGCGAGGATAGAGTGTAGATGGTAGTGTTTAAAAAGCATGAAATAAAACTTAAATTTAAAATTTAAAAAACCCCCGACTCAAAAAAAACCTCCAAAAAGTAAAAAAATAATATGTACCTCATAGCCCTTAAAATTTGTGACAAGGTTCAATATAAATAGTAGTAGTAATATATCCAAGCGTTGTCACGTCGGCGGACCGCTAAGTTTACTTGTATTTTTGTTACTTGTTTACTGTGTGAGTTGTGTTGTGTTGTGTACCGCAAGAAGTTACTACATATCGCTACATTACTATCAATACTTATACTTATACTTGATAGTAATGTAGCGATATGTAGTAACTTCTTGCGGTAGTTACTACATATCGCTTGCAAGAAGTTACTACATATCGCTATATTACTATCAATGAATGTAGCGATATGTAGTAACTTCTTGCGGTAGTTACTACATATCGCTTGCAAGAAGTTACTACATATTGCTATATTACTATCAATTAATGTAGCGATATGTAGTAACTTCTTGCGGTAGTATTCTGTTCATAAGTATAATCAAGTTGAGTGGTTTTAAGTATCTATATTTAAAACAAATTATTGCCTTTTTAAAACTTAGTATTGCTACGAGCTATCGTTAATAATATGGCCGTTAAGGGCGCAAAGACTTTATTTCCGCACACACACACACACAGGTATTTAGGACACGCATTATTACAACTTTCTTAATTTTGTCTATATTAATCCATAGTACACCTCAAAGTTAGCAATGCAACTTGAGTCACAGATTTGCAAAACCCTAGGTCTCAAGATAAGCCCTAAAGGTTGCGTGTCAATTGTTATTCGATAATCGACCTTGACATAAGGACCAAGCATAACAGCATTATTATACTTTTCTGTTTTGTACATAGTTCCTTTCGATAAATTCATGAAGGTTGTTTGAATTTGAATGCGTAGTTGAAGTTTCCTTTTTATGATTATATGCATTATTTTAAAACGATGCAGTACCTACCTACAACTTAAATTTTTAATATGTGCTAAATATACATTTAGTTTTGAGTACGACTCACGCACAGAGATTTATATATCCTATATTATTAGACGAACAATATTCGTATATATTATATATATATGTTTGTAATAGCGTTCTCGAAAACGTCTCTAACGATTTCAATGAAATTTACAGTATAGGGATTTACGGGGGCAAAAAATCCAACTGCTAGGTCTAAATTCTGGAAAAAATCGTTTTCTCCGCGTTTTCACACACTTAAAACTTAAAAACTCTTTTAATTTCGCAACAAAGTTTACCTTCCAAATTCCAATATCACAATGGCTAAAGCGTATGTTTACCACGTCGAAGTACGGGGGTTAAAATCCTGCAATGTGGTCAGACTTTTTTAAATATTTTGAAAACTAATTAATCTGTGATAATACGTCTAAGTTCAGTTAGTAACAAGTACTTACTTACTAAAAACATACCACTTTAACTATGCACTTAAAATAAGAAAATAATGAGGTCTTACTTTTGTATTGTCTTATTTTCTTAAAGAAGAACAATAATAATAAAATTCGGTGTCGACAAAATATAAACTAGTGGTAGTGACTTTTTGAAGAGTCGCACGCACCGTTATGCAATGTTGTATAGATACGCAGTTGGCGCTATGGCAAGTGGACTTTCGTGCCAGCGCCGTTGCTACAACTATTTATGACATTATTATCCCGTACGTAACTACGCAGGGAGCTGGGGTGCGAGCTGGGCTACCGGCTCATAGTGGGCGCGGAGGGCGAGTCGCTGTGCGTGTGGCACGTGCCGGCGCTGGCGGGCGGCGAGCGCGTAGCGGGCGCGCTGGCGCCGCACGCGCCCTCCATGGAGCGGCTCCTGGCGCACACCGTGCACGTGCGCTCGCGGCAGCGCCTCAACGACCTCCGGGTGGTGCTCAACGACTTGGGGGTGCGTGACCACTTATATACACATACATACATACACACATTACAACATACATTACATACTTTACATACGTTGCATGCATTGCATACGTTTAAATTATAGTTTAATTTAAAGGTGGTTGAGCCATACTGCATTGCAGCACGAATAGGGCCGGTTCGCCCGGTGAAATACCACCCTCTCACAGAATATCGGCATAAAATAACAGCATTTATTGCTGTTGTGTTTCGTTCGGTGAGTGAGAGTGCCGATGGCCCATCACCCCTCCCCCTCCTTTCCCTATTTCCGTATAGGGCGGCAACGCGCCCGTGATTCTCCGGATGTTGCGGGTGTCTATGGGCGGCGGATGGTTACTCTCTATCACGTGACCCGCTTGCTCGTTTGCCCCTCTTTTTTTAAAAAAAAACACATTTTACATAATACGTCACATATATATACCATGTAAACTGAGGTAGACGTGCTCTACGCATCAAATCTGAAGCAGTAAATAATAGTTATTAACACCAATGCCTTCTAATCGTTATTATATACGTCACGCAGTCTTACAAAAAGTATTAATTATAATTAGAAAAAGCTATGTCTGTACAATAGTGCGTAGATGTGTCTTGAATAGATAAATATGTAATCGTTAATTGTGAACTTGAATAGATAAATATGTAGTCGTGAATTGTGAACTTCAATATGTATACATTTGAGTACAGTTTGAGTAATTGAAACGAAAATATTATATTCTATCTCTTTTATTACAGAAGATGCTATAGATATCATTGTAATAAGTAATCCTGTAATTACTTTAAGTTCCATGAATTACGCTAATAATTAATTAAACCGTTCATGAGGGACAATGCCTTCCTTAAAATTGCATGTTGTTATAAATAGAATTTATATAGGATGTTAATGTGCACATTTACGACTTTGTTTCTTAAAATACATGTGGCCCTATAAGAATGGATAAATTCAGAGTCGAAGGATTAATTTTCAACATTTTAAAAGGCTTTTAAATGCCTTAATTGGTATCATGGCGATGACCGTATGTATAAAAATCTGTTAGTCTATGTGTCCACAAACTCGAATACCAATCGATCCATTAAAAAGAGGTGTGAAAGTAACCCCAAAAAGAATTAATTTTGAAGACGAAGTTGCAAACAATAGTTTCTCAACAGTCACTATCAGGTAGCTTCATTCTTCGGCAAGATTTTAGGCTACTGTTCTGAATTCAACCGTGCGAAACCATCTAGGTTATTACGTAAAGAACTACAGACAGCGATAGCTGCGCCGCAGTCGCGCGGCGGTTGTCTTAAATTGGTATCACTATCACTTAATTGCGCGATTACGGTGCCTTTTTAGTTTTTGTATTTGTTGCATAAATAGGGTCGCTAATTGTAGCTTTTAGTTCACTGGTTGATCAACAGAGGCAGCAATCGCTACATTACATCGTTCCCGATCCAACAACATAAAATCGCTATTAATGGCGTAAGATTTCACTGGCTACAATAAACTATTTGACTGGTTTTTGGAAATCGTCTGAAATTATGTACTGGTGTTTATTATGCTCACAAAAAGTGGTTATTTTAATCCTTATAAGTATTTCTTCAAAAAAAAAACAATTAAAAAAGTGCAATTTAAATTGTTTGTTAATTGTAGTATAAACAATAAATTTGTAGTATAAACAATCAAGTATGCCATCAACTATCATAGTGTTATTCGTGAGTGTTTATTTTTGTAATTAGTCGCTATTACCCAGCTAAGAAAATGTACAAATGGTGTTCAGTACCAGGGTGCACAAATACTACTATAAACACCACAAAAACTATTCGTAAGTGTGCCGAAAAAACCCTAAATACGCAAAATGTGGTTGAAACTCGCTCACATAAATCAGACAGACACGTTGTTTACTTCAATGTGATGTCTTCGTACATTCAGCTAATCCAGATAAAATTTTTAATCGTGTGGTAACAGATAAAAATAAATTAAAATTTTTGTTTTTTTATTTGCATATTTAATACATTTTTTTTTGTCAAATTAATGCATATCGCTTTTAGAATGCCAGCCTATGCGGATGTCGATAAATAAGACAATATTTTACACGCTGTCAAATAGCCTATTACGTAATAAGGTAGCGGGTCAGTTTGCTAGTACAGTAAAAGCACAGTATCAACACAGATTAATTAGTTACTAACGTAAAGTATAAATGTAACAGTAGGATGTTTTGATAGAAAGTACGCGTACGCAGTTTGTATGTGTGCGCGTTAATACGCACGCGCCGTGGCACGCACAGGACTGCAATATTTTGGGCAAATATGGGTAAATTGTAGCATCAGTCAGAGTCGCATGTAACGTAAACATGCGACCGCTTCCATTTGTCTTTAATTCGTTCTTCGCAACGTCGCAAATATCTAATAAATGTCTAAATCGCATAGACGAACGTATTTTACGTTCGTAACTAATTAATCTGTGGTATTATATCCTTATTCTTAGATGCCTAAATAATTTTAATCATTTGAATGCAGAGTTATCATTATTCGACATAACTACAAGAAATTAAATTTAACAAACACGAAACGCTTATCCATGTGCATTGTTTTTTATTCTTATGTACTAAGTGTATAATTAAACGACATGCTGTCCGTATGTCATACCCATCGCAACAACTCTACGCATTCATCCGAGAGTAGGCAATTCCTTACGCATGAGGTGGGAGTCGGTCTTCTTTTCTACATATTCTTTGGTAGAAGTCACCTGCGGGCGGGACTTTCTGCCAGGAACGGGAGAAGTGAGGTTATCATTTTATTTAGATTTTCTGTTTATTACATTTTTAGTAGTTTTAAAGTACAAAAGTGATAGTATATTGTGTTTTAACTTTCTGTGTATATGAAAAGAATGGAGTAGGTTTAAATAAACATGCGTAGCTGAAGTTCTCGCGCTCTTCTAATAAGTCTTTTATAACTTCAGTAAAGCCTACTATCACTTTAATGGAGGAGTTTTACGATGAGAATGAAAACGAATTTACTTCGAACGTGTTTCATGTCGATTCTGCTTATTAATACGTAACATTGGCAAATGCGCTAACCTGTGCGCCATACTATGAAGAAAGAAAAAAAAACGCCTGCAGTCGGGGGACTCCCGTCAGGGAAGTTCTTTAACTGCAGTTTCCATTTCTCAAATCTTAAAACAAAAACAACAAAATAAAATTTATGTATATTCGTACGCACACATATACTCTCATATACAATAGAAAGAGACAGAAATATGACTTTGATTCTATGTATAGAGCTTCGATCACAAATAAGAAACTAGATACACAATCAAAGCTCCAAAAATGTCCGAACCAAATGTGCGCTCAAATAAGTATTTGAGTCACAGATTATGTGATTTATACTTTACACTCGAGACTTAAGATTGCATTTTAAATATTTTTTTACAAATATCGTTTCAATGTCACGCAAGAATCGTTTACAAGCTTTTATGACCTTATGGTTTGGCAGTAAGGTCTACTTTAGATTAACACAATGTTACCGATAATACTATACGGTATTAAAAAGATATACGTCAATTCGGACAATAGTTTGTTTAGATTTTACAGGAGATTGTGCATCTACTTCTTTATTTGTGATCGAAGGTATAGAGTTAATGAAACTAGCGCCGCGCGGCACGCAGCTCCCGCCCCACGTACCGCTTTTTCCTTACGCGACGATTTCTACACACTTAAACCTCCCGCAAGCCGCATTTAAGGGCTTCGTTCCAAGAAGTGACGGGCAATGGCGTCGTGCACGGTGCAGGTGGAGTGCACGGTGGGCGGGTGGCCGTGCGTGCTGGCGTGCTCGGTGCTGTGGCCGTGCCTGCGCGCCGAGCAGCTGCTGGTGTCGGTGGGCGCGCACGGCGGCCGGCTGCGCGCCCGCGTGCCCGCCTACCCCGCCACGCCGCGCATGCCCGAGTTGGCCCACGCGCTCGCCCAGAACAACATCCCGCACATCAAGCAACTGCTCACGCACTTGAGGTTAGTGACCGAATCCACTCGTGCTTAGCTCGTACGACGTACGACGAACGTTCTCGCCTGTGGTGCAAAAAACACGGAAGATCTTAATAGATGTACACTATGACGTGCGTCTGGCATTGCTACTTCTCTTCATATACTAGCTGTGCCCGACCACGCTTTGCTGTGGCTCTGTAGTTATTACATTAATTTTCAGCTGTGCCCATTTGTGATATATTCCATGGGGTCATGTTGTATGTTTAAAATTTATACCTAATCGGTTAAGTATTTGTTTGCATCTCAAGCAATGTCTAAAATTTTTTGTAAAAAGTTCTATATCAGAAGTTTTGTGTCTTTGGCAATGGAAAAATGTACTAATTTATAAATATATGTCAATTGGTTATTCATTTCCTCGCACGTTATCAAATGTTTTCAGGTTTTGGTTAGTTGCTAGACGATGTGAAAAAACCCTACAACATCTCCCTGCAAGCGTTTGTGAACACCTCCCCTTTCTACATGGACCTGATCATCCACTAAATAAGTTGTCTCCGGACCGCCTTTACGTCACTCTACACCGACACACCGATCATGTACTGGTATGTCTTTCTTACTTAACCATATTCTGTAATCACAACGTCAATTATTTCAATTAAAATAATTATGTAATTAAACCTTTGTCTAAAACACCCATTCCCAAAGTGGGCGATAACGCCCCCTGTGGGCGCTGCAGGCCTAAAGGGGTGCGGTAAGAGACCCAGAAAAAAAATAGGGGCGTTGTGTAGAGGCCTGGGGGGTGATTTGTAATTTCATTTAGCTAGGAGGCATCTTAGACAACGACTGCATGAGCTCTCGACTCAGTAGACAAAATAAGTTTGGAAACCTAGAGTCTAAAACTATATTATAAAGAGGTAAAGTTTGTGAGTTTGTAAGTTTAGATGTAGAATATAATTTCTGAGACTAGGTACTCATCCAATTTAAAAAAATGTTCACCAATATTTGTAATAGATGTTCCGAGTGGACTTAGGCTGTATATTATTTGTTTTCCACGCGGACGAAGTCGTGGGCAACACTTAGTCTAAACTAATGTTATAAGTGGGTAGTTTGTGAATTTGTAAGTTTGAACTTAATATTTATTATTCTATCTTGAGCTTGACTGAGCATTTTAGTAAGGCAAGCCAGGATTTTGGGCTTGTATGAAGGTACCGCCTCTGGCACATACATGTGCACATTGTATCTTGTATCTTTAATTTTTAAGCAGAGAAGGTGAAGCGCCAAGCGGTCCTTACAAACATTCTCTTCACTAAATTCTCCATAGCCCTTTCAGCTATATGTTAATATGTTAAAAATAAATCAAGGTTATATATGTACATGTGATTTATACATGTGACATGTAGTGCGTGCACAATAACATGAGACCTGAACCCGGTGATGCGATATCATCGTCTCGTTCTTGCACAGCACACAATAAGAATACTTTCATTTTGTTTAACTAATATTATGTAAAAAAATTAAATTTTTTCAGTACAATTATGTTCTTTTTGTAAGGGCCGTTCAATCACGAGTTAATGATGTCGCGTTACGAGGTTCAGGTCTAATATTATCGTGTATGGGTAGTACTTTTTTTTCTTCTTGACATGGCGCAGTTTAGCACATTTGCCAATGTCATGTATTATAGTCGGCCCGGGGAACCTTGATCCCTATGACAGTTCATGTTAGTGATGGGTCGTGTCGATGTAAGTTAACTTTTTTATAGGCAAAGGCGTGACTTGCATTCAGCCACGTTGGTAAATATGTTTTTAAAAATATAATCTGCATTTCTAATGTTTGTTATATTTTGTTGTAATGATTTAAGTTTTTTGGTATAGATTAAGTAAGTAAAACGAAAGTTTTCCAAAAATAAAAATGCACCCATTTCATTTTCGTGTCATATTTTTTTACCCGGTAAACACGCGTTCGTTATGGGAGCCAGGTCATTTATATATTTTATCATAAAATAGGATATCCCCATTTAATGTGCCCGGAAAACTTCCATTATCGACATTTGTTTATCGATACTTTTCGGCACTAATCGATATCTTCCAAACGAAGTAAGTTTTGCAGGACGTAAACGTAGTCTGATTGAGATAATTTCTTGTAAATGTTAAGAATTGTTATAATTCCAACGGAATATCATTGTAATGGCATATATCTACCTAAAATTAATAAATGTCATTTTTAGACGCCTCCGATTCGATTCTAATGTAACGGTGACGCCACTACAAGGTTGTGTCGTCGGAATAACTGTCAGTGTCATAGGGATCAAGGTTCCCCGGGCCGACTATAATAAGTTTCTCATGAAGCATGTTCGAAGTAAATTTGTTTTTTCTTCTTATCGTAAAACCAAGTAAAACTCCTCCAGTAAAGTGATAGTAGGCTTTACTGAAGTTATAAAGAACTTCTTGGAAGACCGCAAACCTTCAGCTACACATGTTTAGTTACATCTACTCCGTCCTTTTCACTTATACACAACTTTAAAACACAATAAACTATCACTTTTTACACAACTTTAAAACACAATAAACTATCACTTTTGTACTTTAAAACTCCCAAAAATGAGGATAGTACTATGATTTACATATACATATACGTTTGTACAATAAAATCGCTGTCGCGCAGGTGGTGGAGATGAAGGAGGTGGCGGCGGGCAGCGGCGCCACGACCAGCAACAGCTCGAACACGGGCAGCGCGTGCTCAGTGGCGCTGGCATTCCACCTGGCGGGCGCGCGCCGCTGCTCGCCTGACGACTGCGAGGAGGAGGCCGCGGGCGCCGCGCCCGTCGCGCCCGCCGCGCACGCCGCGCACGCCGCGCACGCCGCGCCCGCCGCGCCGCCCGCGCCCGCGCCGCCCGCGCCCGCGCCCGCACCCGCGCCGCCCGCGCGCGCCTACTTGCGCGTGCACTCGCTCGTCGAGCTCGACACCTTCACGCTCACACACGGCCCCTTCACGCCGCTCGACACGCCGGGTACTTAACCATTTTAATATTATCGTTTTGTTTATTTTTTTTTAGAACCCATTCTTTAACGCGGCTTGTGAGAAGTTTGACTTGGTAGAAATTTTCACGTAAGGTAAGGAAAAACGTTTAATGGGGCGGGACCGCGAGTAGCGCGGCGCCGGGTTCGTTAACTCTATATTCACAGTGATATTTCTGTCTCTTTGTATTATACACGAGTATGTGTGCGTACGAGTATCGAAATTTTTATTTTTTGTTTTTATTTTAAATCATATGTGAGCTTTATTGATCTCATTATTGCAATTAACGGGGATCCCTCGGCCGCCCACGTTTTTATTTTATTTAGGGAGATTTGTTCATGTGCGTTTATTACCCATGTTCTTACAACATACCAATTTTTATTAAGATCGGTCAAGCCGTTCTCGAGTTATAAAATGACTATCAATCACAAAATTTGTCAGAAAAATTGTAATTACATTAAGACGCTAGAGATTTATTTAGTAGTATAGATATTATATTTGGAATAAATGTAAATATTGTCAATTATATGTATACTGAATTATATGTAAACTTTACCTTGGTTTCAATATTTACTTAATTCTACTTTGGCACCACCCAACAATTTTTTCGTATGCTTTTTCTTCCTTAAGGTTGTCTGATCTGAAAGCTAATTGCTTTAGCAATTAGGCCGCCTATATTTTACTTATTTCTTTGTATTTTTCTTTCATATTTTGTATATTTCTGTACTGGTGCAATAAAGTTTACACCAGCACAGTGCAAGAAAGTATTGTATGTAACTAGCTGTTCCTGGCCACGCGTTACTGTGGTGCGCGTTGCACAACCGATACATATATAATATATGCTCTCTCATTGTTTTAATCGACAGTTTTTTAAAGTTAGTGGAAAGAGGTTTAAAATCAGTTTTTGAAAAAATAATCATTGGAAAAAACCACTCAGTTGACAAAACGTAGATAAAAAGTAGATTAAATGATACCAAAAACTAAAATATAAACTCTCTTCTTGTAAATTTAAAAAACCTCAGTTAAAACAATTAGCTTTACAACTGACGATTTGTATGCACAGACATTATTTTAAGTGGAGATTCGCATTATGCAGGTATGCAGCCTGGTAAACGTAAGTTGTCGGCAACGAATATTCGCGCTGTGCGTGTTCGTCAGCCGGCTTACTTTCTGCCGGAGCTGGCACACGTGGTCGCCGCTGCCGACGAGCGCGTGCCATTCGTCAACTTAGCACAAGAGGTGACAGCAACTTAAATATGTTTTGACATAGACTTGTATTACTCTAGACAGCCCTCCTACTATGAAGTGGGACAAATAAAATCAAATCTAATGTGCGGCTGGTGTTTTGGTGACCTAAAACAAGATCAAAACAGCCAAGTCTGATATGTATGTAGGCAATAGTTATAGACTATAAATAGTAACTCCAGACGCCGTGTCCAAGCAACGGGGAGACAAATCAGATAATCTGACTTACCTGTACATATGACCTGTACATATGACACATTTGCTATGGGATAAGTTGATCGGCCGACATTTAGTTACAAAACAACACCCACACATTTACATTTTATTCAATTTTATTTACCTCACTTCGTAGTGCGGGACAGGTTGTCTGGAGTTCTAAGTCTATGGCAAATAGTATGTAAAAATACACTTGATATGAAATGAATGTATCTACACAAAGTGTCTAGTTGGACTTTTTGGCGGGAATGGGAGAAGTGAGGTTGTTATTTTATGTTGATTTTCTATATTTTACATTTTTAGAAGTTGTAAAATACAAAAGTGATAGTATGTTGTGTTTTAAAGTTCTGTATGGGTGAACAGAATAGAGTGGAAATAAATAAACATGTGTAGCTCAAGTTCTCGCGTTCTTCCAAGGAGTCCTTTATCACTTCGGTAAAGCCTACTATCACTTTACCGGAGGAGTTTTACGATGAGAAGAAAAAACGAATTTACTTTGAACATGCTTCATGATTTCATCATGAATTATAACAATACTGTGACATGTGCATTGCATTGCTTAACTATTTAATTCATCAGCGATTGTACCTATTAATACGTGACATTGGCAAATGCACTAACTAATCTGTGCGCCATGCCAAAAAGAAAAAAGTGTCTAATATAAAATGTTTAGCAAAAAAAAAACGGCATGACTTTGTCGGGCACGGTGTGTGTGTAGTTGGCGTCGCGTGGCGTGACACACGGCGGCGTGCAGACCGAGTGGAGCGGGTCGGCGCTGGCGATGCGCATCGTGGCCATGCCGCGGCCGGAGGGCGCCAGTGAGCGCGCGGCCGACGCGCTGCGCGCGCGCATGCTCGCTGCCACTATCCGTCTCACCACCAAGAACCAAGCGCGCGTCTGGACCGCCGAAATCGTATTCCACGGTTCACCAGTTCGCACGCCCAACTCCAAGGAACAAGGTTTCTCTGTCACTTATGTATTTTCTGTCTTTGTATCTGTGGCAACTTTTTGGAGACTTTTTGGCGGGAACGGAAGAAGCGATTGTCATTTTGTTTATTTTCTGTTTTTATTTTTTACATTTTTGGAAGTTTTAAAGTTAATAGTGATAATACCTATATTGTGTTTCTAAAGTTATGTGTAAGTGAAAAGAATGCAGGTCTAAATAAGCATGTGTAGCTGAAGTTTTCGCATTCTTCCAAGAAGTCCTTTTTTACTTCAGTAAAGCGGATCACTTTACTGGAGGAGTGTTAGAGAATTAACTATAAGAAAAAACGAATTTACATTAGTCATATGTTTATACCACTTATACGTTCGTCATGAATTGTAACAATACTGTGGCGTGTTATAACAATAGTGTTTCTCTAGTTACATGATTAGGTTAATGACCTACTCATTAGTAACTAGTTAATCTGTGGCCTAGTTGCCACAATGCCTTATGAAATATAAAAAAATATTGACTTTTTAGCAGGAACGGGAAAACCAAAGTTGGCATTTTAATTAGATTTTCTATTTTTTTGCGTTAATATAATGTGCGTTAAAGTTCTGTGAAAGTATTAAGAATTGAAAAGTTTAAATGTCCAACAATATGTGCAACTGAAGTTTTCGCGTTCTTCCAAATAGTTAATTAACTCCAGTAAAGTCCGCCATCACTTTACTGGGGAATGTTAGGGACTAAGTAATAAGAAGAGACATTTTGCATAATAGATAACGCACTTTTACTTGAGAATAGCCGAAATGTTTCTAATGAATGTGAAACAAGTTGCCAATACATAAAAGAGAAGAAGAATATAGTAAGATAACCATGCAGATACTACCAGTCGATTTTCAATCATCATTTACGTCGATGACGTCACGATAAATATTTAACGATAGGTTTAATCACAAATGGATATTCCTAATTTCCCTAAGTACAAATTATTAGGACCACTTCATAAAGACTATATAATATTTGACATGAGTTTTTCATTCTGGTGTTAGGTGAGAGACGATGCGTGTACCTACAGTACGAGCTGGGCACGGATGCGGGTCGTACGGCGGATGCGTTTCTCGCTGACTGGGCCGCCATCGTCCATCTACATACTCTGCTGCATGACTTTATGCTTAGGCCTGCACAAGGTACTTATTGTTGTATTCACCAAGAAAAATATTATGTAAGTAGACTATATTTACTTTTAAACATTACTCATCATCAGTGAGATATTTCAAATAGATAACCACTAAATCGCTGCTTGCACTCTTATTTTTTGTGATTGACTGCAGCATTGTAAATATAGTGGTTTGAATGCTATACAAAAATTTGTCTATACGGAGACTCAGGCCGCGCAACGTAGCACATGGTAAAGCAGCATAAGTTTTTGTGCACAATGCACTACAATGTATAAGCATAGAGAGCCACATAGGCACTTCTGACGCAGGCATGTTATTAAAATTATCTGCTATACTGAAATCTGTCATCTGTGTAACCTAATCTCCGTACACGCCTAGGCGGAGGCTCTACAGGTTTATTTCGATTTCACTAATTATGTATTTATCGTATTAATTGCCATATCAGATGTAATTTCGTATGGGTGTCTGAAACCCACAAATAAATATCGATATGTGATTCCATATACATATAACATGTTTACTTGATTAATTCCAAATTGTTAAGGATAGAAATTTAAAATTCAGATGGGTGGTGTCGTTCGATTATATACAATCATGTGACCACCAAGGATATTTTTATAAATACTATATCTGTTTCTACATTTATTTCTATTCACTGTATCTATAATATAACGGAAATGTCAAAAACACTCGCATACCTAGCCGAAAATGTGTAAGAAGAATGATGAGATTTGAGGAAACGAAAGAAGTATGTAAGGACGGTGACGCTTGACTCACCGTCCTCTCTGACTACCCTGTTAGGGATGCAGCGTGAGGATATATATCTAGTATGTTTGTATCTATAATTTAGTCATGGAAAGTATATGGTACTGTTATTCTTATCCTGATCAAAGATCTTACGTATTTCTTTTATTTTTTTTATATCCCGATAAAACTCGTAATGAGTTTCGTATGATGGAGCTGTCGAATCTGAAGGGACTCGTTTGGAATCAATGGCCGCTTTTATAATTTTCCATTAAACGTTTTTACCGTCAGAAATACAATAGGTAAGCAAAATGCTTCTTTATTATGTCGGTGATAAAGACGCTTTTTCAACGTCCACAGCATGACATTATCGTGCACGGAAATATAAAAGCGGTTTCATACAACTGTATACATTTCGTTTCCCTGTTGTACCGTGGACGACAAAAACGTTCAACGGAAAATTATAAAAGCGGTCAATAACACCTCGGAGGACTTTTTGGCGGCAACGGGAGAAGTGAGGCCGACATTTTGTTTAGATTTTCTGTTTTTAACATTTTTGGGAGTTTTATAGTGCAAAAGTGATACTATATTGCGTTTTAAAGTTGTGTATAAGTGAAAAGGACGGAGTAGATGTAACTAAACATGTGTAGCTGAAGGTTTGCGGTCTTCCAAGAAGTCCTTTATAATTTCAGTAAAGCCTACTATCACTTTACTGGAGGAGTTTTACGATAAGAAAAAGCTAATATACTTGTGATTTTACATATTATTACGTGACATTGGCAAATGCGCTAAACTGTGCGCCATGCCATAAAGAAAGAAAAAAAACAAAAAAGCAAGAACTCCTCGGAGATTGATAAGAATTAGAAGGAATCACTAAGAATGTCACTGAACCGTTGAAATGTGGAGTTGCACATGTGTGTGTATGTATGTGTAACACAGAACGCGAGGCGCTGTGGCAGGGCGTGTGCGTGCGCTCGTATACGTACCGCTCGCTGGTGGTGGGGTGGGGCCCGGCGCAGCGCGCCACGGCCGTGCTGCAGTGGAGCGCGCCCGCGCGCCGGTACACGCTGGCCACGCCCGCGCACCAGCCCGCCGCCAACGCGCACCACCTGCTGCACCACCACCTCGACCACTACCTCAACTGGTACACACTACACACACTACACACTATGGCACTACGCTCACACTTAATATACCCTAACACTGAATGAGATTTTGGCGGGAACGGGAGAAGTGAGGTTGACATTTTGTTTAGATTTTCTATTTTTTACATTTTTGGGAGTTCTAAAGTACAAAAGTGATAGTATATTGTGTTTTAAAATTCTGTATATGTGAAAAGAATGGAGTAGATTCTTGGTCAGACTATACAGAGTTATTGAAAAACACTAATAATCTCTTAAAACAAAATTCCTGTCATCATAACTAAGCACTGTATTCTACGACTTCTTTCAAAAGTTAATACCACTGTACACACATCACATTAGAATGTCTTCATAGAGAGCCAACGTACGCGGTTTGTATATAAACTCAAATCTGTGTATTCTTCGCCCATGTACTCCCATGTGTATATTATTGCACAATCATACTATCCATACTATATATCTACATCTACTATTACGTTAGTAACTACTAATCTGCGCTACTATTATAAATATCTATACTACTATTATAAATGCGAAAGTCTTTCTGTCTGGTACGTTGTCATGGCTAAACCGCCGTACCGATTTTTATGACATTTGACGTGCAGATAGCTTGACACCAGGGGACGGACATAGGCTACTTTTTTTTATCAAAAATCTGTCCCTGAAGGGCTGAAAATCGTCTATGTACAGTAAATCGTTGAATATATTTTCATTTTGGATTATCATTTTTACCTTTCTTATGCTCAGAGCTTCTTGAAAATATTATTTTAAATATGCAACTGCTTTTAACCAAGTGCCCCATCTAGTGATCACCGGCTGTGTGGGCAAGGGCAAGTTGGGTTACATCGTTTTAAAAATCTTTATTCTATTCGGGACCTTTAAAAAAATCTTTTTTACATTTGAAATTAATTCATCTACATTTTCATATTGAGATCGGACTTGTTCTGCTACTCGGTTAAGGGCATTAGCTAAACATATTACATGAATTATGTTTGGGTAATCGGTTTTCAGTAGTCGTTCAGCTCTTAACATGTATGCCACACTATCAGTACTATGCATTAAAATAAAAATTGTTTGTAAATAAAAATAACAATTTTTATTTACAACTTCTAGCATTTTACATGCTAATAAATATGTTTTAGTTGGCACAATTGAAATAAGTGACACTGACCAAAAAATTTATTACATATCTGCTCAAAAAATTATTCATTCAATTTCATCTAAAGAAATCCCAATATTGTTATTTGAAACAATTTCGTAAATAGAGTTTAAGACGCGGTACCAGCGTCCGAACTATACTTTTGAAGGGGTGAAGGCGGGGCGAAGTATTCCCCTCCGCGCGGGGGCATGCGTCTCACCGTGTACAGTGGGTTTGTCATGACAGTGCGGCGGCGTGTTGAAAATAGAATTTATTTAAACTCACAGAATATGCCACAGTGTAGTAATTATTATGTAGAATCATATGTGAATTTTCCATAAAGTTAATATACCTAGCGGGAATTTTTAATCCATACTATAGTATCCATACTATTATCTGTAGGTACTTATGCGAAAATCTGTCTGTCTGTCTGGTACGTTTTCACTGCTAAACCACCGGAATAATTTTTATGAAATTTGGAAAGGAGATAGTTTGACACCAATGGATGGACATAGGCTACTTTTTTTTTAAATCTATGAACCGATTAAGATGAAATTGGATACTGACATAAACCTTTTCCATTAAAAACATAGAAAAAAATCTACCCCAAAAGAAGTGAAAAGCTAAAACAGAAATTCAATCGCATAAATTTAAAAGAATAGTTTTAATGCGTTTAAAACCCGCTTCAACGATTTTTAAATATCAAAACTAAGAAATATAATATTTAAATATAAGGGCTACTTTTTGAATGAAATGTTTAAATAATTATTGCCAAAATATTTGTGTTTATAATTTTGTTCTTCATTCTAAGCACTCGAACTGTTTTCCGTCAAATGTCATCGAAATCTCAAATTAAATTAAATCGCAAAATGTATAAAAACAGTTTCTATTTGTATATTTAAGATAATTTTTTGACAACATCACATTTACAATATCTAGAAATTTAATTGTGCCCCTGTAAATTCGTTTTAGGGACCCATTTTAGCAACTCTATATCATTCCACAAATGAAGTTTAGGTATTTATGCTCCCTAATTTCCGATCTCTGATGATAATATACTAAATCTATAGTGTAACATAATGACCGGCAGGCACAAAGACTTGATGTCGCTGGGCGTGGTGCTACGCGAGACGTATGCGCCACTGCTGGCGCTGAGCCGGCTGCCCACGCTGCCGCAGCTGGGCCTGCACCACGTGCGCACGCAGATGCCCACGCCCACCTTCACGCTGCTCGCGCACTCCTGGAGGAAGGTAGTATACTCATTTATAGACTACGACGGCAGCTACGTTTGTGGGAATTTGTTATGATGTATTTTTTTAAGATCGTACTCAGCACTTGTACATACACATGAACTGGAGTCGGAAGCGAAGTAGAATTTTACACTGCTGTATTGGTGTAAACTTCACTAAAGTAGTTCCATATAAGTAACACTTATTTCTGGCTTCATTGTTTAATTTTTAAATAAAATTGTTACTTTAAAAATACCAAATACTATTTCTATTCGCAACTCATAAATATAACAAAAGCTCGAAACGCATCTAACACACAAATCACAAAACAAACAACTAAACGGGTAACGCTACCGTGAGCGGATTCCCCGGGCGAAGTCAAATCTTGTAGGTACGTGTTCTGGCCGCGGTCGTTCGCTGCGTTTTGATCTTCGTTATAACCTCCGATTCAAAATTATCCGAGCCGAAGCCGGAGGTGTAAAATCAATCGGAAGTTCCGACTTTATTGAGTCGGAATCAAAGCTCCGTAACATCCCTAATACATGCATAATATGTACATATTGCGGTGGAGGCATCCGCTCGGCCGTCGCGGGATCTGCCCTTTCGAGACACGTTTTCAATCCTAGTTTGGAAGTGTAAGGCATGAAGGAAGGAGGAGACGTTGTAATGGGCCGAGCCTGTGTGTAAAAAAATATAGGCTCAGCTTTAAAGCGTAGGGGTGTATTGACTACACGTATGCCAGTTCGATCCTGACAGTCACGCATATTATTTTACGAAAAAAAAAAGATTTTCTGTGATTGTATAATAGAAAAATGAAGTGCCATGTGGTTGGTTGCAAGTCACATTCAGATGGATGCTGTGATACTCTAAAAAATATCACATTTCATGTATAAGTATCAATTTATACAATATTACATCGACAGTTCTAGAAAGTTTTCTTGTTCGTGATGTCAACTTAATCGCCCTTTAAAATCTCATTCTGCACTCAGATATCGCTAAGCATATTAAAAACCTACCAGTTTACTCCTAACATTGCTCAATTGTTAATTTAATTCATGAAATTGTTTGTAAAAAAGCTACATCGATTCATTTACACCGGAGTGAAGTGACCTCTGTTGGGGAATAAAAATTCTTGCTAAAACTGACATTATCAGCAGGACCGCACGCAGGAGGTAGACGTATTACAATAATACTAACGTGTTTTTTTTTGTTACGAATAATTTCTGTTGGGGAATAGAATAGAAGTTACTTTACAAAACATTATAAGGACCGCACTCTAGACGTATTAATACTAATATACTCTTTTATAAAAAATAATTAAAACCAAGGATAATCAAGGCTGACTTACGAATATTTAATAGCCAGAGCTGTTAGCTGACGGAAATGTGAAATACACTCGCATACCCAGGCGAAAATGTGTGAGGAGTGATAATGAGTGATGAGATTTGAGGAAGCGAAAAAAGTATGTAACTCTGATTACCCTGTTAGGGATACAGCGTGAGGATAATATGTTGTTGTTGTATAAAGGATAATTTTTATATACTTTTCATAAACTAATTCATTTAATAATAACTATTATTTGATAATGCACTCATATTTTGTATTTTATAACAAAGTTATAACATAACATAAACAAACGCATATACTGGTGTAGCAGTTTTATAGTAATGGGAACTGCTTGCATAGACCATAGAATGAAATTGGTCTAATTCGAAACTTTGAGATTTTGTTTTGGCAAGTTCCGACATTGAATAATAAAATGGATTTTTCACAAATACATGTTTAAATATTCTCGCGATATGTTGCTAATGGGACAGGCAAGTTTCATCTATTAAATTAAGTAGTAGATATTTTTAAGTTTATTATTTGAATCCGAAATTCTGAAATTTTAAATTAAATCGCTTTAATTCTAAAGATGCGATATATATTCTACTATGTATGTATGTATGTACTAATAATAAATATGTAGCGACCTGGCGATGCTAAAAGTGCTAAATTGCATTTTAGTAGAATATAAAGCAATTTGAGGAAATGAAAGAAGTATATAAGGACCGCGACGCTTGGCGCTCCGCCCTCTCTGACCACCCCTTTAGGGATACAGCGTGAAGATATGTATGTATGTATAAACCAATTCGAACGCGTGGGTCCGCCAGTCGCTTTCATACTATCACCCTGCCATGCCACTTCGTGCTAATTAAATTGTGTAAGAAGGAAATAAAAGTTCGACACCAATATGTAATTAATTTATTTGGATTTATAATAAATGAAGAGAATGGACACTAAGAAAATCCCTAAAAACACATTACAATTTCGTAAGAGCGTATCTAGACGGATTCCCCACTACAATCGCTTGTCAAGACTCATCTTTCGTGGCGCGATCTGTATTATCATTCTATTTAAATAAAGAGACAGTAACAGTTGCATGATGCCCATACAAACAAATGGACAAACCTTAATTTAAAAATTGCTATTCTAGACCGTTATTCGGTCCCCAACACGCACGATACATACTTACATATCTTCACGCTGTATCAAACGATACGTTGTATTACGATAAAAAAAATTGCAAATGTAAAACTACATCTCATCCGCTTTACTGCTCCATCATAATATACATTATGGATTTATATCAATTTACTCCTAAATACAAATATGTGGTATTTCATAACTTAATGTGAAAATTTTTGAATCGTGCAATTTCAAGTTACCGATTAATCACTAAGTACGTCTCTGTATCAAGAATGTATTTTACTCATCTGGTGGTTAATAATAAAACTACTTGAAAAATGATAACACAAAGAGACTGCTACAACTCGCTAGATGGCGGCAGATTCGCAACATCCCCCTCCATTTATTCCGCGTCCCCCTCAACCTGCATGTTGTTACACTGGTTTGTATGAGGAAAATTCGTTACGGCGCCTCCTCTTCGTTTTTACTTCGTGGTGTAAGGTGTGTGGATGGGCTATGGTGTCTCTTTATTATATTTTATATAACATGTGTACAGTAATACACAACTGATATGGCTTACCGAAGTACCTGCGCAGAAGACGAACCGTGTGGCATGTTAATCAAATGCCATACTTCTGATCGAGTACACGCGCAGGAGACAAAAGTACACATAGTGGTAAACAGTGTTTTTTATTTTGTGTTATTTAAAATGAGCTCTTTAAAAAGAAGCGACCACTTAATAGACAAGCGAGAGAAATAGTTTTGAATGTGCACGAGTGAGTGAATGGGCATATAATACACACTCTGTGAAAATTTCAAGTGTCTACGTATTATACGGTTAAAAAGATACAACCTTGAAACAGACAGATAGACGAAGAGCGAAGTCTTAGTAATAGGGTCCCGTTGGCACTCTTTTGATACGGGACCCTAAAAACCAAAACTATTTCCTTAGGTTGTTACTTATCCTGTTTCATACTCATTTAGAGAAAACAGTTTCAACGGATTATATCACATATAATATATTCGATCTTTTTCCCGACGCCTTAGCAGCTCTCTTATTCATGGAACAGAGTCGGAGAAATTAAATATTTTGTAGGTAGTAAACTATAAAATAAATGGATATAGTAATTGTAATAAATTAATAATAATATTTCATTTTACTTTACCGTTAACAAGTGCCTGCAGTGTAATTATAGAAAGGGGCGTGCCTTGCGTGAGTGAGATGGATAACAACAGTAGCATTGTAATTTGCACCTTATAACTTTTAAATACAAGTCTGATTTATTGTTTTAATCCTATCTTCGGCTGTCATCGGAATCGGTTGCTCGTGCTGCGCGAATGAAAATTCACGACGCGCCATATAAATTGTGTACTACTGTACCCGGTGTTGACCTTTATAAAAGTTTTTTTAAATATACTAACTTTTACCAGCGGTTACCCTCGCATATTACTGGCAAGTGGTTCTCTATGTTATCGTCAGAGTATGTGTGTGCTGAACTCTGTGTGGAATTTAAGATTGATTAATTCGGTAGTTTTCGTGTTACTGAAAAACAGTATTTTATTTTTTAATATTAGCACAGATTAATTGTTGGGGTCACTTTATACAATGTTTGTTTTTACAGTTAATGGAACACTCTCTTATTATTTATTAATTTCCTGTATTTTTATTATGTACAGCGTTTTACATTTATGCTAATGGGTATTATCTATATTGTGTAATCGTTATTATTCATGGATATTTGTATATTCTTCCCAGATTCGTATCATATATGCTGGTGCATACTGTTTGGAAGTGGGCATTCGAGGAGGCGGCATTGTAACGATACGCGATGGTTCTTACTCAAAGTTTGACCGAACATCCGTTGTAGACGAGTTTGCATCCGCTCAAGGTCTCAAAACATTCTTATCGCGATATGTGGAAGATAATATCAGTGCACGCCTTCTGGCCGAAGAGGACAATCCACCTTCGCCTATGTCTCCAATGCCACCTGGTAAATATACTTTAATTTTCAACACATAAAAAGCCTAAAATGTAACTAATTTTTTCATTAAGTTCGCATATTTAAGCGGTAGTTATGTTTCATAAAACTTTGATTTAAAATAGGTGGTCTCCGTTTTCCTGCCCCGTTAACTCCGCCTCAGTCGCATACGCCGCATTCAGCGCCTGTGACACCACATCCAGCCTCACCAGCGCAACATCAAGTATGCTTCACATCTCTTCTCTTCTCTAAATAGTATAAAGCAAAGTCGCTGTTTTCGTCTGTTTCTCCGCTAACTTCTAAATCACGCAACGGATTTTGATACGGTTTTCACTACTATTTAGAGATTTTTTCCGGAAGGTTTAGATGTATAACTAACATATGCATATTATAGCAGAGAAAAGCCTAAAATTTCAATGATTTGTAATGATGTCGTAAAAAACATCTTTTTGAGAGCCTACATTGCTAATGCTGGCTAAACTTTACGAAATAGATCAAAATAATGTACTACGGAATTGTATGTCTTAAATATATCTACAGAATCAGAGTCCATGATAGTATATGTCTATCTCCTAAGGATAACCCACAGTAACCATTTTTATATTTTAGAAACTTCGATCACAAATAAAAAACTAGATACACAATCAATGCTCCAAAAACGTCCGAACCAAATGTGCGCTCAAATGAGTATTTGAGCGCACTTCTGTTTTAATGGTATTCGAAAACGCTAACAGCGAACATGTCAAAGTGCTCCTTCAAAAATTGCAAAAAGAACGCTAAAAAAGACGCGAGTTCTTATTTTCGGTTAATAAATAAATAATATTATTTACGTATTCATTATTTCATTATACTGATAACGTTACATAGCTATTTTTTATTAAATTCGTAATCATATTTTTAAATATTGCATGACAATATTTGTCTTCTCCTTGTCACTTTCACGTAACAAATCAACGTAGCAACATAGCAACGCAAATAGATTATTTGAATTATATTTTATGCACGAGATGTTGTAAGATTGCATTTTAAATATTTTATTTAGCCAGTTTCGTTTCAATGTCATGCAAGAATCGTTTACGAGCGTTTGTAACCTTATGGTTTGACAGTAAGGTCTACTTTAGATTAACACAATATTGCCGATAATACTTTACCATATTAAAAACATATACGTCAATTCGGGCAATAATTTGTTTAAATTTTATAGGAGATTGTGATTCTAGTTCTTTATTTGTGATCGAAGTTTAGAAATTACTAAAAAATGATGGGTTATTTACAAAGCTATTTTAAACAATAAGTATCAATCCTTATCATTAAATACGTATACGTTGTGAATTTAATGTAGATCAAAATAGCCCTTTACAGCATATCATTAAAATGAATATCTTAGAATATCACAGATTTAAAATTATTAATCGCTCGCAGCGAAACGGAATCTGTTTGTGTTGTGAAAAAATGATTGTGAAAAATAAAAAAACAGCTCTAAACATTTTATATAAAGATATTCTATAGTTATACGAGCTACTTCACACGCACTACAACCGTGTGAAGCCAGGGCGCGTCGTTAGTTATTTATATATTTCAATCTGTTATTCTTGTTATTATTACATGTTGACTTTGAAATCAGTAGCATTCTTTTAGTCCTAATAAAGATTACATAAGAAAAAAAACTACTTTAAAATGGATTTTTAATGAATTAAACTTATTTTGTTATACGTAATATTAAAACGTCGTGAGCAGATCTTGCCCATTCGAAGCCACGACACGATAGCACTGATTCACATATTTAAGGTGAAGCAGCAGTTTTTGCGCCCCGCTCTGCCAGCACATAGGGACACGATTATTGTTTTAATGTACTATTCTAGTGTAACTTATAATTAAAGGCATCTACGTGTGTTGTATTATTGTTGTTTTTTTATAAATACGCCAGACAATACATACCAATCATCTGGTCTCAAACTAGAGCATTCCCTGTACTATGAAAATCAGACGACGACAACTAGGGGCGTTCCCAGTACGCCCTGACCCGAGACAATTTAAAAAATCGTTTCCTAAATTGACTTGACCGGGGATCGAACGTGGAACCTTCCGCGCTTGGGTACAACACCTAAATCACTGCGCCATCGAGGTCGTCATATAAACACGTAATGCGCACGCGCAGATGGGCGGCAGCTCGTTCAACTTGACGTCTCCGCCGAGCGGCGCGGGCGGCGGCGCGGGCGGCGGCGGGCCGGGCGTGTCGGCCTCGCCGGCCTCGCCGCTGGCGCCGTCGCCACTGGCCGCGCCCGCCGCTTCGCCGCACCCGCCGCCCACCTCGCCCTTCACCGCGTGGCCCGCGTCGCCCTCGCTGCCGCGCCCCTCGCCCGGCCACCACCCCTCCCCACGCCATCATATCGACCACAAAGGTACGTTACGGACCATCCACTTGAAAAAGTCGATATCTTTCCGTATATTTTATTTTTTGTTTTGTGCAAAATATACTATAACAATCATAAACTTAGTATATACCGGCGTGTAGACAAACAAAGCTCGTTGACACGCGACGATTTTTACTTTGTCAATGTCACATATGAAATCAATGATTCCCTTGATTATCGCGAAATGTAAAATCACAATTTCGTACAGAACACGTAACCCTTATCGAAAAATACAGTACTTCTTTGAAAGAAAACAGGAATAACACAAAATAATAAAATAAGTCAACCACAGCGTGACGACTTGTGACGAGCTGTAATTCAAAAAGAGTTACCATCTACCAAGGAACATACCGGACAGTCTTTTCTCTAAGAGCTTTTCCGTTTTTTCGTCAACGTGAGTTCCGACTTTTATTAAAGTGCGTGACTAGGGACGGGTCAGTACTACAATTCAAAATTTTATCGACACAATTATATCGAGCTATCGACAAGATAACTGTAACTCGTCAATTCATTATTAAAAGAGGATAAACTGTCTTTGTTATGTACACTGACTTTGAATTTTAGATTTCATATAGTATTGTCTAAAAGTAATTCCTACATTTTTATCGCAATACTTCTGACCAACAGAATGAAAATAACAAACACAATAAACAATTTGTTAATAAACTTACAAAATGTGAAATGAAAAAAACAATAAAAATTTACTCCTAGCATTTCTGGCGCACAAATAAACGATAATTTTATCACTATCGTAAATATAATAAGGAGTATTAAACACGAGTGTGAGTTTATGGAACTTGCCTTCGCTTCGCATGGTTCGTCCGAAATGTGTCTTAATACCTAATGTGTTCATTCAAAAATTGAAAAATATTTCCTCAATTTGATCTGTAGATAATTTACAATGTCACATCTCAGATCATTTTATGTACATCTTTGTTACTGATTTTGCTATTATCGGTACATAACAAACATTTGCGTAGAACTTTTTCACTTAATTTACAAATAAAATATATCTTGCATTCTTTTAACGCTTTAATAGTTCTCAGACGTCTCAACGCGACCGCCCGTGATATTGCTAACGCTGTTGGAGGTTTCACTCATTGCCTGGGAGAAAAATGACTTCTATTTCACACCATGCTTTTGCATCTTTTTCTTTGTCCTATGGCTAATTACTATGTTTTTTTTACCGTGCGCAGACGATTTTCTCTTTTTCGCCACCAACGGATATAACAGACAAAAGTACTACCTACATATCTACTACTTGTCCCCATGAATCTGCGGGCGTGGTGACGTGACCTTTTCTAACTGTCAGCCAGCATTAGTTATCTGTTTTAGTTTTTAATTTAGAAAAGTTGTTTTCCTAAATTGATCCGACCGGGAATCGAACCCGGGACCCCAGCTTGGAAAACAGATACTCCGCCACCGCACCAACGGGCCAGTTACTGGTTTATATAACTGGTAATTGCGATTACGAGTATATAAATAATATATGCGCACTTACCGATTGATAGTATTTTGGGTATGCTTCAAAAATAGTCGATATTGCATCAATTTTTAGTCTTCTTACTGATAATCCAGTAACAAGTCTAGATTTTTCAAAATGTTTAGAGCAAAGCCTAGAATATTTTATTGGTTCCCAATTTTTCCGCTTTACAGCTTTGATACATTGATTTCCAGTTTTAGGTCATTTAGGAAACCTAAAAAGAAAATACACGATTAAATATCATGAATATCGATTGAACTAATTTCGATATACAGAAACGTCACTAGAAATGATGCCAAAATATTGAATAAAATAACATGAATTATTGCTTTATTACCATCAATTTATTCTTATGACTTTTAATTCTATGGCACAAAATAATATTAATCTCTTATCTTGTTACAAAATTGAGTATTTTACGATTAGAGAAAATTACGACAATTACTTACGTATGAAATGATAATTCTGAGTTTTTCATTCATCTTATCGTTGTTCATGATGAACAATATACAGCTGAACATGACATATTTTCATTTTTGTGAATATTAGTAGCCAAAACCTTAAGATTTACGATTATTTCGGAAATAGTTATTTCAGCATAGCAATATTTTAACCGACCCGCCCGTCACGAGCTGACAGAAATTACACTGACAGTGCGAGGTTGCCATACTTACTATAGCTAACTGTTTTACTCGTGGTTGCGTTTAACGAGATAGAAAGAGAGACACGAAAATTCGTGTCCATCCATCCAT
Source organism: Zeuzera pyrina (assembly GCA_907165235.1). Classification (NCBI taxonomy): domain Eukaryota; kingdom Metazoa; phylum Arthropoda; class Insecta; order Lepidoptera; family Cossidae; genus Zeuzera; species Zeuzera pyrina. The sequence goes on from OU015617.1 coordinate 16,393,119, forward strand.
TATGTTCTTTGACCCTAGGTTACAATAGTGTTGTCTCGTTTGATGTCCCTTGCCTACTCGTGTCACTATCATAAAAGATGACATTCTCACTCGCACTCTTTGTACGTCTATACGCTAGTATATACTAAGTTTATGATAACAACCCTTTTTTTTATTTTTTATTTGGGAAATACAACAGGTTACAATCATAATAATTAGTGCAGTAATTGACAAATCATAGGTATGTACAAGATCGAAACACTAAATACATTTCCACGACATGACAATAACAAAATTGAGAAATAGCTTACATTAACAAACAATTAAAAGGTAAGAAAACAATTCAGAAGAAATACATAGTTACATATTAAATATCTAAATATATACGAGACAAAATTAAAATTATTTAATCCACCCTCCCGAGGACATCTATAACCTTTTTCTTAAATGAAAAGAAATTTGAGTGAAATAAATCAAGTTGGGGATGACTTCTACTGAGGTCTTCATATTGTCTACACATTCTAGCTAAGGGTTGGTGGAAAGAGATGTTGTTGCGATAGAGCGGAACTGTAAAGGTCTTTGGGCTACGAGGATTGTAGTCAATATTAAAATTAAGCGCGTTTAGAAGTTTTGGGCTATCCGTAATTGAATGTAGTATTTTATACAGTTGAACCCCAGGTCCTGTAATTTACGACGAGCATGGAGCGGCATTATTTTAAACTTTGCCAATCTTTCTTCATATGACTTATCACATCTTCTATGTTTACATCTAATGTTCAGGATATGCAAAAATTTTGATTGAATGTTCTCTATGCGATTAGAATGTACAGTATAATGTGGAGACCATATAACAGAGCCGTATTCAGCAATGCTACGTACTAAGGTGTTATAGAGTAAGATGGAGGTTTGGGATTTTTGGAAAGGTTTAGTACGTCTGACTATGAAACCCAACATTTTATTGGCTTTTCTTACTATATGATCATAGTGCTGACGAAAACTGAGCTTCTCATCAAACAATACGCCAAGATCTTTAACGATTGAAGTACGTACAAGATTTTGTCCATTTATAGTAGTTAATAATTTTGTGTCTTTTCAGAGAAAATGTTATTATAAAGCATTTCTGAACATTAAGGAACATGTTGTTTTCAGCACACCAATCAGAAATGGTATTTATCTCATTTTGAATTATTCGAAAGTCATCAGGTTTAACAATTCTATTAAAAATTTTCAAATCATCGCCATATAGTAAACACGGAGATACTAGTTTTTCAACCAGGTCATTAATAAATATTAGAAAGAATAAGGGTCTGAGGTGGGAACCTTGTGGTACGCCTGATTTAATTATCACTGGTTCTGAAGTATGCCCCTTAACAGCTATCAACTGACTTCTTTTCTCAAGATAACTTACCAACCAACGAAGCAAATTACCGTTAATTCCGTGAGCTTCCAATTTCTTACTTAGAATGTTGTGGTCCACCGTATCAAAAGCCTTTTTAAAATCCGTATAGACAGCGTCAACTTGACCACCACTGTCCAAAACGTTGCAAAGAAAAGTTTTATATTCCATTAAATTGCTAATGGTCTGCTGCATCGGTTTTCAATCAACTACTATTTAGTAAATCCACCAATTCTAATTATGTAATCTATCAGTACCACACCAATGCAATTGTATAAATTGCAACCATGTACAATATTATCCAAAATATAATTCCTTTCAACAGTTTTCGTTTGCATCGAAAAGCGGAATCGATTCCCAGAACCTGCCGAACGCGTTACTTGCTACGTATAACGTCATAACTCTTACTGAATAAGATGGTGCTACGTTGCACGGGCGGCTGATCAACCAATAACAGCGCAAGATTTGCGAGCAGGAAATGTTCAGATCTGCCATTAGTACTGTACTTGCGCAGAATATTGTACGTCAGTGGTGGCCGCGAAAATGTTTTAGTCAATCGTACACCGTAGCTTGGGTATGGCGTATAGTGTGTGCGTTTGGTGTACAGCGTGTGTACGGTGTGCGGTGTATGTACGGTGTATGGTGCGTGTGTGCGGCAGGTGCGCAGGCGAGCGCGGCTACGCGCGTGGGCGGGCGCGCGTGGGCCGGCGCCACGGCCACGCCGCTGCCCGTGGCGCGGCTGGAGGCGCTGTGCACGCCCAGCGAGCCGCCGCCCGGCGCGCCGCCCGGGCCCGCGCTGGCGCCCCTCCAGCGCTTCCTCGCCTGCCTGCACATGAAGCGCACGCTGCAGCGATTCGTTCAGCAGGAGGAATATGTGAGTCCGTGATTAATGGGCAATTGATTATAACTTAATTATACTACCGATCCGCCTTCGCTTCGGTTCGGTAGAAAATTTTTTTCGTCAAAATAAATGTAGCCTATATATATTAGATAGGGGTAATGTAGCTTTCTATTTGTGAAATAATGTTTGAAATCTGTTCAGTATTTCCAGAGATTACCATTTCAGATTCCAAAGATTGATTTACGAGGGTACCTCCAACGCCGCAAAATTGGCTAGAGACGCCGTCTCTTTATTAACTTTCACAAACACACAATTTTACCTTTTTATAATATTGGTACAAAATAGTATAGATATGCACGAACATACATATCTCCACGCCTTTTTCGCTTCGCAGTGTACAGTGCATTACGGAGGACCAAAATTACACCTTGTGGCTACTTCCACCAATAGGTATTTATTTAAACTTTGAGATGTTGAAGCGGAACTAGATAGTGACGACTTATGATAAGTCCTATTTCCTGGTCGATTTTTAGGATCGGCGGATATAAATAAACACCCGGTACTTTCTATGTTTTGTTCTTTTTCCCAGATAAACGTGAAAGAATTAGTTTACATAATTAAAATCATAATTTTTTAATGTTCTACGATTCGGTCGGATTCGGAGTCGGATTTCTGGGTTCCCTAGTCTCCTGTGTTGTACCTATTACATATATTGTAAAAGTTTCTGATTATTTTAGGTTATAGCAGATCTCTAATGTCATTCGTATATACATATTTAAACAGTTTTCTTATAAAACAGTCAATTTCAAACAATAATGAACTCAATGATCTATAAAATAAAAACCAGTTCAAAAATCACAAATACTGTCTTACCATATCTGTATTAGTGAACAAAACATTATAATATCTAATATAAATAAAAGTGTACACTGTACATAATGTATTAACACAGATTAATTAGTTACTAATGTAAAGTATTAATAATGATTGTATGTTCCGAGTGTATTAAGTTATTCACTTTTTCTTAAATTTTATACATGCAGTAACTGAAAGATAGCTATGATAGCCATGAATATGTACCACTGTGAGAAAATATTAGAAACACATTGAAAAATATAAGTGATTTTAAATTTTAGATTCAAGAGTGGGGATTAGTTTTGTTTCTGTTACTCCTAGCGCTAGCGCTATTAGTAATAATGTTATGTATTTGTGATGTCACAGTCTGAAAGCGGCAGCTCCTTTTATCTTATCTCTACTCCATCACCATTACTGGACTTTAATCTATTTTCAATGAATTTCAAATGTTTTTTTCTCATTAGCAGAGATCCGAAATTAGGGAGCATAAATACCTAAACTTCATTTGCGGAATGATATAGAGTTGCTAAAACGGGTCCCTAAAACGAATTTACTGGGGCCCTAATTTAATTTCTAGATATTGTAAATGTGATGTTGCCAATAAATTCTCATAAATATGCCCTTATATTTAAATATTATATTTCTTAGTTTTGATATTTCAAAGTTGTTGAAGCGGTTTTTAAACGCATTAAAGTTATTCTTTTAAATTTATGCTATTGAATTTCTGTTTTCGCAGATATTTAAAAAATTCAATAATGTACCTATTTCAATCTACGGATAACAAAAACGTAAAAATAATTTGATTCACAAATATTTCAAGCTTTTGTTTTATAAGTACTTTTAACAGTTATCCATAAAATACTTAGGTCCAAGGCCTTTTGTTTTAAATTTCATATTTCTTTGAAAATGAAAAGTAGGTAATGTATTCTCTTAAATGATGGAGTTATTCAAGAGTTAAAGAGTTCAAGAGTTTGATTAAATTTAAGTTTCGCATGGCATCAAAAACAACTAAACGTATTCAGTTTGAATAAGGACTACAAGAAATAAGTATTTCATGTACTAATGTATTTTTACAATGATATTAATAAAACTAGTAACTAGTAGAGTTCATACACATAAAAGCGTTGCGGTGACTAGACGCAAAAATCGGCCACGCCTCCATACCAATAACAACGCTTCGACAAAAGTGGCGTTGCTTTTTTCTTTATATAAAAACACAACGCTTTGCGTTGCGGTGCCACACCGCGCCGTTTTTATGTGTATAAAAATAAAACTACATACTGGATTATGGTAACTTGTGAGAGACTTTTGTGATTTTTATTAATTTGACCAATTGTATGTACCACACTTTAAGAGAAATAAACACACTGAGAGAAATAAATGATATTCTATTCCACTGCATTCTATTCTCCGATCAAACTGGGGCCCTCGTAAATCAGTTTTAGGGACCCATTTTAGCAACTCTATATCATTCCGCAGATGAAGTTTAGGTATTTATACTTTCTAATTCCCGATCTTTGCTCATTAGTGTTCAGTTGTAAGAAGAGTCAAATAATTTATTATGTAAATACTACACATTTGTGTTATAGCTAACCATGGTGTCAGTGGAGGCAACGAGCTTCACGTTTCGATGTGACGGCGCTAGCTTAGCGGCACGTGTGGCGTTGCATCCCCAGCATATGCAGTCATTGCATTTGCAGTTGACACCGCTTCCAGACCACAAAGAGAACTGGTCAGCTGATGATCTACAGGTGAGGGTTTTCGTAGATTGTAATCTGTTTTATTTTTATTTTGTGTACATTAAATAGCTCATAATATTGCAACAGTAATTTTAATTCTTTCACTAGGATACCTGGGGTAGTAGTTAAATAGTTTGTACACTGATTTATCGTCTTTTATGCAATTTACTAATGAGTAATACACAACTCAGACGTAGGTTATAACAAAACAATTATTTGTTTTTTACTGTGCAAAGTTAAAAAAAAATTACATTTTCTATGCCGATTAAAACTTGTATACACTTTAAGTCCTCACAATGAACAACTCATTGGATTTTTATTACAATTTAACTCAGTTATGATGAAAATTAAAAAAATATTTATCACTCGTCCACAGGCTTAAACAAACAAATACTATTAGATGTACACCTAATAGTGTAAACAATTAAATTGTATCGTATTCGTATCTTATCAGATACGATACGAACAGATACGAAGTATCTCTCAATCTGCACGAAGTTCAGTATAAAAGCCAGGCTTTTCGCTTCATACTAATTGCTATATAAACCTTAGTAAAAAAGCTATAGCTATAACGAATTTTGCCATTAGAGAGAAAGAGAGGTTGCAAGCCCATCGATTGCAAGTCAACGCGTGAGAGTGAGACGATTGATAATTCTGATTTTTGCTCTGATTGGCATAATCATGGCATTGAGAGGTCGTTAGTGTCGATTGACCGACTCACTGATTGGTCGCGACTCGAGGTCAAAAACCTGCTTCGTTTCTCTAAAAATCCTACACTGTTTTTGTTTGACAAGTAATTTGCGGGAATTTTTAAAACTGTTGGATATGATTTGAAGTTGATATTGACTCATTTTTGACACGTTAGTATTTTACGTTCTTGACCGAGCATTTTAGTAAAGCAACCTGGGTTTTTGGGCTTGTATGAAGGTACCGCCACTGCTAGAAACCACTAGATACGTAGTCATGATTAGATATAATTGTCTTTTACTGATCAAAACTCAAGTTCACATCTTTTATTAATTAAAAATAACTTCGCACCGTTTGTGATGAACGTGATGTTATGCACTTTATTAAACAAGTGAGACCCCAGTTCTTCAAACAGAGAGATTCGTATAGAAATTAAATGGCAGTTTCTTAATTTTGAAGAAATAAACATACAAACACACATACAACAATTCTTATAAGTATTTTGGAATCAGAAAAACCTAAAATGCTTAGTTAAATCCTTTTTAAGAAGATTCTCAATGTATAGATATGGCTGTGTTGCTTATATTGATTATATTTATTACATGTACATGTATATACATATAAAGAATGTTTTTGAAAAAATTTCATTACAATTAGTGCAGCGGTTTAGTAACTTTCTAAAAAATAAGTGCTCTATCACATGCTCTTTCTACATACCAATTTTCATCAAGATCGGTCAAGCCGTTCTTTAGTTTGTGGGAACACAGGCAGTCAGTTCAACGAATCAATGTCAGCAAATTCCTCCCGCCCGCGTGAGGGGCGCGGGGACCTCAGGGCGACCGCCACGTAGTGCAGTCGCTCTCGGTCCTCCATAATTAAAACACCTATTTTAAATATTGTAACATTATTGTGTGTGTCCTTTCTTTAATAATATACGAGTCAGTAAAAGAGTCAGCGTATTAATTGACAACCCTGAAGACTGATATCCTACGCGTATCTTCACACCGTACAAAGATCCCACATTGGTGACCCCGACTAAAGAAACGCCACATTGAGGAAACCCGAATTAGACCGAATTTTGAGGAACAATGTCAGACCCTCAAGGACACCAGAAACTACAATCACAGCAAGGGCCTGGACCATACACATCGAATACAGAGGACCCGAATACAGAGGAGCCACAACAGAGAGCGGACTCAGCCCCAGACGTTATGGCCTTATCACTGTCATCTAGGCTACCGGAGTTCTGGACCGACCAACCACGTGTTTGGTTCATACGCGTAGAAGCCATCCTAGCACCACAGAAATTGAGTGATGACTCACGTTTCGACCTTGTAGTCGCCAAGCTGCCGAAGGAAGTAATAATGCAACTTACAGATTTTCTTTCGCGACCGCCACCTACTGGAAAGTTTAACGCGCTGAAGGCCAAGTTACTGTCTATGTTTGAGGACACGCGAAATAGACAGATAGAAAAACTTATAGGCGAAATGGAATTGGGCGATCTTAAACCGGGCCAACTACTGAACAAAATGAGGGACTTGGCTCGTGATAATTTCCCAGACGAAACTTTGAGGATACTATGGCAAGCCCGACTACCAACCACCATACGAGCAGTTCTCGCAGTAACGGAGACCAACGACCTTGACAGATTGGCCATTATAGCCGACAACGTCTACGAAGCCACGCGGCAAACCTATGTCGCCGAGGTCACACAACCGGCGGATACACACAGAACAATCGCCGAAGCCGCATCGTCTACTTCTAGAGACACCGCAAGGATCATGCTCGAGATAGCCAAGCTCAGCGCAAGGATGACTGACATGGAAGTGTCGCGTACGTATCGAGATAACCGCCAAAGCAGAGGACGCAGCAGGTGGAGAACGTTTCAACGAGGCAGGAGCTCATCACGACCCCGAAGTCAACCGCGTCGCGAGAGGGGCAGCCCCGAATGGCTGTGCCCCTATCACTATCGTTTCGGGCCACAGGCAAAAAAGTGCAGCCAGCCGTGCGGATGGAAATCACCGCCGTCGGAAAACTAAGTGCGATGGTGCAAACTACGACGGAGATTTGCACTACATCGTCTAGCCGTCGTTTATGTGTTACGGACCGAAACAGTGGACTTAGATTTTTAGTAGATACCGGTGCGGACATCTCCGTTGTGCCAGTGCAAAACAAATTTTACTCGCGCGATTGTGCAAAATATAAACTGTATGCCGCGAACGGAAGTGAAATCAAGACTTACGGAACTAAGACTTTGGTACTAGACTTTAATCTGCGTAGGGCGTACAGATGGGAGTTCGTGATAGCGGATGTAAAGCAGCCTATTTTAGGAGCCGATTTCTTGGCCCAACATAAGCTGCTAGTGGATTTGAACGCTCGTAAGTTAGTAGACCAGACTACGGACCTCAAGGTCATAGCAGAAATCGTGAGTATGGATCAACCATCTATTTACACTGTGAATGATAAACACCCTTTTCGCAAATTATTGTCCGATTTCCCAGAAATTACTAAGCCAGTTTCGTTCAGAGAAACGCCGCCGCATAATATTTTGCATTATATTGATACTTCTGGCCCGCCAGTTTTTGCGCGAGCTAGACCGCTTCCCCCGGATAGGTACTTAAAAGTAAAAAAAGAGTTTCAACTAATGCAGGAACTAGGTATATGTAGACCCTCAAAGAGTGCTTGGGCCAGCCCACTTCATGTCGTAAACAAAAAAAATGGCGAGTTACGCCAAATGTAAATGGCCTTGCGGAGACTATCGGATGCTTAACGCAATGACTAAGCCCGATAGATATCCCATTCCCAGGCTACACGATTTTACATTCATTTTAACAGGAAAAACAACGTTTACAAAATTAGATATAAATCGCGCTTACCACTGCATTAGTGTCGCTCCAGAGGACGTGGAAAAAACTGCGATTATTACACCTTTTGGACTTTTTGAGTTCCCCCGGATGTCTTTCTTACTTCGGAACGCAGCACAGACCTTCCAGCGTTTCATGAACAATACGGTTCTTCAAGGTTTAGATTTCCTTTTTAATTACTGGGATGACGTCATCATCGCTAGTGAAAGTTTAGAGCAGCATGAGCGACACCTTAGACTAGTATTTGAAAGATTCACAAAGTATGGAATCACTATAAATCTAAACAAATGTTGTTTTGGACAATCTTCGTTAGAATTTTTAGGCCATCATGTCTCGACGTCAGGCGTAAGGCCGCTCGAGGACAAAGTACAAGCCATAATAAATTATCCAAAACCAGAAACGATCGAAGGTCTGCGCAGGTTCCTGGGGATGCTAAATTTTTATAGAGGCCACATAGCGGGCGCAGCGGTCAAGCAAGCAGAATTAGACAAGTATTTAGTCAACACCAAAAAAAGAGACAAGTCGAAGGTCGAGTGGACGGCGATTGCCGAGGAAGCGTTTGCGCAGTGTAAAGCAGGCCTACAACAGGCCGCCACACTCGCGCACCCATCCCCTGTTGCAAAGTTAGCCCTAATGTGTGATGCAAGCGACACCGCGGTAGGTGCGGTGCTTCAACAAAGAGTAAATAACACATGGCAACCCTTAGGGTTCTTTTCAAAAAAACTGTCGGCAACCCAATCTAGGTACAGTACGTACGATCGCGAACTTTTGGCACTGTTTTTAGCGATAAGGCATTTCCGAAAGTCATTCGAAGGCCGCCAGTTAACTCTGTACACAGATCATAAACCATTATGTTCGGCATTTCTTAAAGTACGCGATGATAACAAAGAAAGCCCTACTCGCTCAAGGCAACTCACATTTATTAGTGAATTTACCACGGACATACAACATATTAGTGGTAAAGATAACGTAGTCGCAGATGCACTTTCGCGCATCGAAACTATCAATTGCCCTACTTTATTCGATTTCATGGAATTAGCCGAAGCGCAGGCGAAAGATGAGTATGCACGGCACGCGTTAGAATCGTGTCGCAACAATGTTACAAGCAAAGTGCAACTCAAGCTTATCACGTTACCTACATGCGGCAAGCCGATATTATGCGAAATATCTACACGCGAAACGCGACCTTATTTACCGAAAGAATTTCGTCGTAAAGCGTTCGATAGTATTCACTCACTAAGTCATCCAGGAATAAGAGCTACTAGGAAATTAGTTAGTAAAAAGTATTTCTGGCCTGACATGAACAAAGAAATCGGCGAATGGGCACGCACGTGCATTCAATGTCAGAGGGCCAAGGTCAATAGACATACCGTTTCAGACTTAGGTACTTTCCCAGACGCAGATCGTTTTCAACATATACATGTCGACATTGTCGGACCGTTACCCATAACTCAACAAGGATTTAGATATCTTTTAACCATCATAGACAGATATACGAGGTGGCCGGAAGCGTTTCCGATTACTGAAATAACCGCCGAGATCGTTGCAAAGACTGTTTACGAAGGCTGGATTGCTCGCTATGGTTGTCCGCTAAGGCTAACTAGCGACCAAGGCCGCCAGTTTGAAAGTAGGTTATTCGCAGAGTTGGTTAAATTATTAGGAATCGAGAAATTCAGGACCACTCCGTTCCATCCTCAATCTAATGGTATCTTGGAACGTTTTCACAGAAATTTAAAATCCGCCCTTATGGCAAGGCTCAGCGTAGATAGTTCATGGATAGACGAATTACCTACAGTTCTACTACGGCTGCGCGCCGCAGGTAGAGGCGATAGTGGCATAAGCGCAGCGGAAATGACATTCGGTCGTACACTTCGCTTGCCAGGAGCGTTTTATGAACCGTTTAGAGATAGTAGAGATGTTAGTGACCCGTATAGTTTTGTAGAGAAGATTAAAGACAATATCGCGCGTCTCAAGCCCGTGTCAACAAGAGAGATTACAAACAGATCAATTTTCGTACACAGCGAATTATCTACTTGTAGTAATTGAGAGAGGCCCTAAGATATTTTATATTCAATATCTAAATAGGAAGGCTCACATCTCTATCGATAGGCTGAAACCAGCATTTTTATTAAATCAACCGGCTGAAGGTGAGACCTCAGCCACCAATAATTACGCTAACGCGGACGCTGACACCGACGTCCAGATCTCGCCATCCACAACACCATCGCCTGTACCTATTCTTCGCAAAACTCGCAGCGGCAGAGTTATCAATAGACCGGTACGATTTTTAGTTGACGAATAGTTCCACAGTAAATTTAAACGCATAGTATGTAAACACAGTATAGTAAGGTTGATCCAACGATTCCTCGGAGCAAACTTAGACCGGCGTTACTGTATGGGAATGCTGTTTGGTGTTACTTTTAATTAATTATGGCAGAGCAGGTCCCGTGCAGTGACTACCTTTAACGAATATTTGTTTTATGTATTCTTAATTTACTTAGATTTAAAAACTTCAAGACGGTTCCTGAAACACGGACATCGCAAATTATGTAAGTAAACATAGTTCGTAATTAAGTTAACATACCATATTATTCTTATAATTATAAGATTGCAATGAAACTTATTAGTAACGCAATGACTACATTGAAATAACAAAGGCATGTTTGTACCGCCGCTATTTAGAAATACCAATGGTTTTCTTAGAAGCTACAGTGTTAAATTTTATTACCGAGTAGGATATTTACAAGTAATTTAACTTATGTAAACATGTTGGATTGTTGTAGTCGTATTACGGTGTGGCCAAACCGGAATGCGATGTCAGTAATTCCGACAACACAATAGGCTAGGTAGAATAAGCACAAGTATAGCGCTATACTCACTCACTCTATACCTTCTATACTCTCTTTCTCTCTCACTCTCTTTCTATACTTACTTACGATGCAACTTGGTTAAGAATATTTTGTAACGACATAATTTTAATTAGGCTGCATTTTAAAATGTATCATTAGCTATTATTTATATTATAAGTGTCAATGGGCATCTAAAGTAAAAATGTATAAATGCCAGCATGTTTCGACAGTACGTAACCAGTCGTTATTTAGAAACCATTCAGACGAGTTCGTGTCAATCTGCAGTAATCAGTAATCATTAGTATCACAACATGGGCTGGGGCCAGAGTAAAGAAGAAAACTCTCACAATAGCAACATCGCTGTAGCCCAGGTGCAAACGTGGTCAGGGCAAGTTGAGTCAAAGCTCAACTACGTCGGAATCGGACTTATGATTTTCGGAGCAGCCCTTCTGATTTTCTTATTATGTATACTTCGCACCAAATGCTCGAGTCTCATACAAGGCTGGTTACGGAAATCTGTCGAGGCAATGCAGCCGCCCACGTCGATTAGAGTCAGCAATGTGTCGCCGCAGCAAGCAACAGACGCACATACTTACTAATGTAGCTAGCTAGAGTAAGTCACAAGATAACAATGTTTTGTTTTGTTAAGGTGTGGTCCCACTGTAAAAGACTAAAAAAATTTTTTTTGATTGTAAAATTTATTTATTAACATTTTTTTTTTCAAAAAGGGGAGGATTACTGTGGGAACACAGGCAGTCAGTTCAACGAATCAATGTCAGCAAATTCCTCCCGCCCGCGTGAGGGGCGCGGGGACCTCAAGGCGACCGCCACGTAGTGCAGTCGCTCTCGGTCCTCCATAATTAAAACACCTATTTTAAATATTGTAACATTATTGTGTGTGTCCTTTCTTTAATAATATACGAGTCAGTAAAAGAGTCAGCGTATTAATTGACAACCCTGAAGACTGATATCCTACGCGTATCTTCACACCGTAAAAGGACATACAAACCGACACACAAACAGTTTAAAAATGGTAGAATCGAAGTCAGTGAGTCATAAAACAACTATCACAAAATTTGACAAAAAGATTGAAATTACAGACTAGAGATTTATATAGTCGAGTAGATGTAGATGTCTTTGCTGTGCTTATGTATATATGTTTACAGTAAAAAATATAGGATCAAGGAAAAAGCCACTATAAGATAAACCCATATTACAGATGCAACTTAACTAAAAAGAGCATTTTAGATCTCAACTTTTAGACGGCGGATCACGATAAAAATATCTAATGTGCAACCTGTCTTTAAATTCTTGCAGTACTTATTGTGAGATGCTAAAGTACATATATGTTGTATATCCTGACAGACATATAGATATGAGGGCTGCTATTTATGTATCCGGAATAACAAAGTGAAACAAACATATAGCATTTATTATAGTTTTATTGCTTTTCAAAATATTCACTATGATGATCGATGCACTTTTCATGCGTTGGAACCAATTTTCGTAGCACTTTTTCCATTCGGATTGAGGTGTCTCCAAAACGTGCATTTTGAACGCATCAACAGCCTCTTCACGGCTCGAAAAACGTTGACCACGTAATTTATTCTTCACGGTTGGGAATAAATAGAAGTCGTTGGGGGCCAAGTCGGGGCTGTACGGCGGATGACCCGTTAATTCGATCTTTTGATCTTCCTAATACCGAGTTGTTTCGGCCGATGTGTGGCAGCTAGCATTGTCATGATGAAGAAGGATTCTGCGTTGTCGGTTGCTCTTTCTTATTTCTTCAAAGACTTCTGGCAAACAAATGGTCGTGTACCATTCAGAATTAACCGTTTTACGATCCTCTAGTGGCACTGTAGCTACATGTACATTTATACCAAAAAAAAACAAGCGACCATTTGCTTCAAAGTGCTTTTTGAACGAATGACTTTTGTTGGGTTCGGCTCATCTTGGAACACCCAAACCGTTGATTGTTGTTTAGTTTCAGGATTATACGCATATATCCAAGATTCATCACCTGTGTAGATATTATAGACAGCTTTTGACGCACTCTGATTGTACTTTTGTAAAAATTTCTCAAGTTGTGCGGAATCCAACCTGAACAAATTTTTTTTAAAGCTAAATGTTCGTGTAATATTTTATATATACTCGTCATACTTATGCCCAGAGACATCTCTATCTCGCGATATGTACAACATGACGATCTTGCATTATTAGTTCCCGCACAGCATCAATATTTTGAGGTACAACAACCGATTTAGGGCGACCTTCTTTAACTTCGTCCGTGAGCACAGACCGCCCACGATTAAACTCACTAAACCAGTGATACACAGTAGTTTTCGATAGTGCTTCGTCCCCAAAAGTCGAAGTGAGTTGATCGATGCACTGTTTTTGAGTCTCCCTCCTCCCTCCCTCGCCGAAAATCGTAATAAATCATAGTACGAAAATTTTCGCGACAAATCCATGGTGATAAAGACTCGCAATTTTCAAAATGACGCCACAAAGGAAAAACAAATGACATCTACATGAAACAAATTGTATTCTTCAGCCAAAGAGTTCCATTTTTAAACTTTATAATTACTTTTTTAATATTGTTCTGTAACTGGCCAGTTCCGGATACGTAAATAGCAGCCCTCGTAAAAATTCTGAAAAAACTGTTTTGGTTCCCATTAGTGTTATGCGTACCTGTCGGGTTATTTTTTTTTTATATATGTTTAATTAACAGGTGCAGATCAACTTACAGTTTAATTATTTGTAAAGTTTTTCAATTTTTACATAGGAAGCTCAGATTATTATTGAAAAATTCTCTATCTTTTTGTAAATGTCACGTTAAAATCTGTATAGATTGTTATAAATGTAATAGATTTCATCTTGATACTCGGCTTGCAATATTTATTGTAAGCTAGCATTACTTTAGAACTATTTTATTTAACTTTACTACTAATGATTATATTTAAAACACAATATTTACATGCCTAAGAAAAAACGCAGGAAATCCAGTCATAATAGACTCATGGAACACACTAGTAGTACGTGATCTAGTGTGTACGTGAAGTAAACACTAGATCGAAACAAGTCAGTCGACATATTATACGGCTCGCTATATAATGTTTATATTAAATATTAAGTCATTGCTTTTTTTGGAACTAAATCGACGTTTAATCACGACACCATTCTGGGAATTAGCCTTTTTAACCGACTAAAAAAAAAGAAGGAGGTTCTCAATTCGTAGGTAATACTTCAGAGGTGGTCCCATTTAAATTTCACGGATATTGGAGCTTGGACTTCGAAGATACACTAGATAACTGGTTATAACTTTTATTTATATTGACGATTCTCTTGTATATCGTTGCGCTCCGGAATTAGAATGAAGTTAATTGCAGGCCTGTCCTAGATATTTATTTAGGTCAAGACCACTCAAAAGGGAGAAATAAAAAATTTTTATTAAAAAAAATTAAACCGCCTTCAAAAAAAACACTGAAAAGTATAAAATAACTATCTTTTACTAATCAAAACTCAATTACAATTAAAATAACTTTAGAAATACGATACACATACCTATATAGTTAAATTTGACAGTCATTGAAGTCGGTGCCAAATCAATGTGCAACAACATAGTCTATTAGTTTGGTGGGCTTGGCACCTACTTCAGTAACTGTCAAATTTAACTATATAGGTATGTGTATCGTATTTATAAAGTTATTTTAATTTTACTTGAGTTTTGATTAGTAAAGGATAGTTATTTTTATTTTATTTTTTTGTAAATAGGAAGACATTTATGACATTTCCACAATACTAATATTCAATAAGTATATGTATTTGATCTCAACATAATTTTAGAAATTGTTAGAATTCGTCGAAACAATGTTAATTAGGACGTAAAAGTAGCGCGTCTAAGGATTTTCCTTGTAAACTGACCTCGTAGAATGGTTATTGTAAGACATAAAATAAATATGAAAATATGCAACACCAATATTCAAGAAGAGAAATAAATTATTATAAACTGCCAGCAGAATATTAAAAAATCTTAAAGTTTCTGAGAATTAGAGCGTTAAAATATCAGTATTTCGCACAAAAATTTCCCATAAATTGATTGATTTCGACTTTGACTTTGAACGAATGTTGCATCGATCAGATTAAAGAATATGTAGAAAAGAAGGCCGACTCCCGCCTCATGCGTAACGGAGTTGAATACTCTAGTTCGAATACGTAGGGTCGTTGCGTGGGGTGTGAGACACGGAGAGCATTTCGTTTAGTTATATATTTAGTATATAATAATAAAAATAATTCTTCGTGTTTGTTAAATTTAATTTCTTGTAGTCATAAGTTGAATAATGATAACTCTGAATTCGAATGACTAAAATTGTTCAAGCATCTAAGGACATTAGAATACGTTCGTTTATGCGATTTAGACATGTTCTCGTATTTCCGACGATGTGAAGAACGAATTAAAGACAAACGGAAGCGTACTCATATTCGCCCAAAATATTACCATTATGTCCGTACTATGGCGCGTGCGTATTATCGCGCACATGATACGCTATGCACGCTAACTTTCTATGAAGACATCCTACTGTTTTTTCTTTCTTCATGACATGGCAAACAGATTAGCGCATTTGCCAATGTCACGTATTACTAATTATTCATATCGTAAAACTCCTTCAGTAAAGTGATAGTAGGCTTCACTGAATTTATATAGGAATTCTTGGAAGAGCGCAAGAACTTCAGCTACACATGTTTATTTAGACCTACTCCATTCTTTTCACTTATACATAACTTTAAACACACAATCTACTACCACTTTTGTACTTTATTTTTATTTTTAAATGGCACCGTACGTGAGTACATTGCCAACATCAAGTAAAGCGAGGAAACAATTCAGTAGATAATTAGCGCATTTGCCAATGTCACGCATTAACACAAACTAGTATACAGATACAGAATAAGTAGAATCCATGTAGAATCACAAGTAAATTAGTTCTTTCTTATCGTAAAAACTCCTCCAGTAAAGTGATAGTAGGCTTTACTGAAATTATAAAGGACTTCTAGGAAGAGCGCGAAAACTTCAGCTACACATGTTTATTTAGATCTCCATTCTTGTCACTTACACAGAACTTTAAAACACAATATACTATCACTGTTGTACTTTAAAACTGCCAAAAATGTAAAAAATAGAAAATTTAAATAAAATAACAACCTCACTTGTCCCGTTCCCGCCAAAAAGTCCCTAGTGTTATATAGGTCGTTTAATACTGTGACCAGGTGATGGAGAAGTTCTTCGAGCAGCGCGTGGCGGTGGCGCCGTACCGCGCGACGGCGCTGCAGGGCTGGGGCCGCGCGTGGGGCGCGCCCGCGGCCGCGCTGCCGTCGCTGGTGGCGCTCATGCGCGCCGACCTGGCGCCCGTGGCGCCCGCGCTGTGGCAGCTGCAGTGGGCGCTGCGCATCCCGCCCGCCGCGCCGCAGATCGTGCCCGCCGGACAGCCCGCCGTGCTGCTCGCCAAACACAAGATACTCTTCTTTGTAAGTGCACTACACTTGTGCAGTGATCTCGATACAGCCAAACCGAGATACACACCGATCGTTCCCTCTGTGAGCGAATCAACATCTTTTTCTATCTCTTTCCACCAGTCGGACAGCTCGCCATATTGCTCGCCAAGCACAAGATACTCTTACACTTGTACAGTGATCTCGATAGAGGCAAATAGAGGTACACGCCGATCATTCCCTCTTCGAGGGAATCAAGATCTGTTTTTCTCTCTCTGCCCGTCGAACAGGCCGTCGTGCTGCTCGCCAAGTTTGAAATACTATTCTTTATAAGCACAGTTGTTCAGTGATCTCGATAGAGGAAAAGACAGGTCCACATCGATCATTCCTTTTGTCTCTTTCTAGTAGGGTGTTCCTGTTGACTTGGGCTTGCTATTTACATCAGTCACAGGGCTTAGCTAGGAAGAGACAGAGGGAATCAACATGTATTTATCTCTGCCCATCTATATTTAATTATATGTATAATCTATTATTCTGTTATTGATTTTTCAGATCTGTTTGACACGTGGTGATACTCAATTGGTGTTACCTCTGGTATATGACATGCAGTCAAATGTGACGCAGCTGGCTGATAAACGCGACTCGCAGCCACATCTCATCGCCGTCAACTTGCATCTCAAACGGTAAGTTGTATTTTAAACATGTATGTGTAAATTGTATGCTATTAATATGTGTGTGTATATTATGTTCAATTAATGTAGGGACTTGCTAATAAAATTCTTAATTTTTAATTTATTTTTCATGTAAGCTTACTTATGTAGCTTATATACTTATGGTGCCAGAGGACTAGTTGATGGAAATGTCAAAATCACTCGCATACCCAGTGGAAAGTGTGTGAGGAGAATGATGAAACCTGAGGAGGCGAAAGAAATATGACAGAAATCGACCTAGCTAGGTCTCAATTCTGGGAAAAATCGTTCTAAATTTTGCAGCAGCGCTCTCAATAGAGATTCTCAATAGCACAATAGCTAGAGCGTAGACTACCACGCCGAAGTGCACGGGTTCGAATTGGTCAGACCTTTTTTGTTTTTTTTTTTCAATAAGTTGAAGTAATATGTCTAAGTTCAATTGGCAACAAGTACCTATTAAGAACACATATCACTTTAATAATGTACTTATTATAAGGAAATAAAATGAAAAATAATGATAAAAGCATAGACTTCATAACTTCAGCCAGCCTGTCCCGTACTACGAATTGAGGTAATTAACATCAGATAAAATATTGATGCGTGGGTGCTGTTTTCTAAAGAAATGGCAACCGATGAGCTTATCTGATAATAAATGTGTGTCGTATGTACAGTTGTGTCAGGTTATCTGATTAAGCTCACCGTTTCTGCTCGGACACGGCGTCTGGTTTTGGAGTTATTTATAAAGTCTATGGCTACAAGTCATGGAGAAAAATCTATTATTTATTTTCCTGAACAATGAATTTAATGTTAAATTTCATGGACTTCCTGTATTTTA
Organism: Zeuzera pyrina; assembly: GCA_907165235.1. Classification (NCBI taxonomy): domain Eukaryota; kingdom Metazoa; phylum Arthropoda; class Insecta; order Lepidoptera; family Cossidae; genus Zeuzera; species Zeuzera pyrina. The sequence goes on from OU015617.1 coordinate 16,411,340, forward strand.
AGACACTATGTTATTTAAAAGAGTAGTATTGTATTATACAAGCAATATTTGTATATTTATAATTGCGTTCTCAAAAACGTCTAACGATTTCGATGAAATTTACAATATAGCTTTACGGTGCCAAAAATCGATCGAGCTAGGGTCCAATTCTGAGAAAATTCGATTTCTCTACTATGTTTTCACACATTTAAAACTGCTAAACTCTTCCGATTTCACAACAGAGTTTACCTTCTTAGTAGTAAAGTGGTTAGAGCGTAGATCTACCAAGTTGAAATACGCAGGTTCGAATCCTGCAATGTGGTTAGACATTTTTTTTGTTATTTTTTGTAAGACACGAGTAAAGCTCTCGGTTGCTCAAGTGCTAAGACGAGTGCACCACACATTAATACCAATATAACATCTTTATCTCGTGAGTTTTCTGAATTTAAATCCTTTGTTTTGCACTCTTTCTAACAAAATTCAAAATCGAACTTTTGGCCCTTGGCTTAGATCGTTATGAGATTTTATTAAGACGTAAAATCCTACTCTTGCACTCTTTCTAACAAAATTCAAAATCGAACTTTTGGCTCTTGGCTTAGATCATTATGAGATTTTATTAAGACGTAAAATCCTACTCTTCCATGGAACACCTGAACAGAAAGATGAAAAAACTATGGATGTCATCTTAAGCATATTATCTGACCATTTTAAATTGTCCAGTACAAATATAATAATGACTTTTACAAGTTTGTCATCAATTAGGTTCTATTAAAACAAAGAATAGGCCTATGTTGGTCAGATTTGCTGATGTACAGTTGCGCAATATTGTGTGGTATGCTAAAACTGCACGAAAAGGCACCGGCATTACGATCTCCAAGTTCCTGACCAGGCAAATACATCAGCTGTTCTATGTCAGCTCGTAAACACTTTGGTATTCAGCGTTGTTGGTCAGCGGATGGCAAAATTATATTAAAACTGCCTGATGATGGATCTCGTCGGAAAATTGAGTTAATATCGGAGTTATAATCTCTTATCACACTTTACCCAACCTCATCTTCTGAAAACTTTAGAAGCACAACTCATCAACAAGCTGCAGTTAACACTAAGGACACCAGTAAGGCATTGACGTTGTCCTGAGGTCCGAGAAGGCTAAGGAAGAAATAGATTATTCGTCATCAGCTTTTGCATTTGTTTTGGTTTGTCTCGTAAATATTCAATATTTGAGGACGGCAATGTGTCGACGTCCTCAAATATTGGATATTTACGAGATGAACTTAAATCTGCTTTATCTTTGCATCAACAAAATTTTAATGCTTTTCATATTAATGCTCAAAGTATTTCCGCTCATTATAACGACCTCCTGGACTCCTTTAGTGAGTCTTACGTTAATGCTGTCTATCTTTATTTCAGAATCTTTCCTTAAACCTTTACTTTCTTCAACACTACTCTTTATCAGGGTTCAAGGTCATTCGTAATGACAGAACTGATAAAGATGGCGGCGGTGTAGCAATATACTTACGTGCTGATGTACCTTTTAAGGTCATCCGTTCCTCTCCTAATTGCTATTCCAAATCAGCAGTTTCCTTTTGTGAAAATCGTCCTTCACCAATCCAAAATGCTTCTGGGTGTATTTTATAGTCTCTCTTTGCATATTAATTACTTCTCTGCTTTAGAAAATCTTCTTTCTGATTTTTGTCCCATGACTTTCTACTTCTTGGTGATTTCAATAGATGTCTTATTAAAAATGACTCTTGTTCAAAATTATATCTCTCCTCTCGTCATTTATTCTGCATATCCTGCCGTCATCGGCGACGCCCCATTCACTCAACTCTTCACCTTCCCTTCTTGATCTTATAGTTACAGGTTCATTAGATAAAATTTCTTCTCACGGTCAACTTACTTCTTCCTTCTCCTACCATGATCTTATATTTGTTTCGTGTAAAATCAGATTACCTAAACGCGCACATAAATATCTTTCGTTACGGAGCTTCAACAATAGTATTCATTTGGGGCGTTGAGGAGAGATGCCATGGCGGTAGATTGGTCGCAGGTTACACGATCTAACAGTGTGGACGACCGACCGTGTATGTGTGACCGAAAATAAGTACTTTTAACACTTTTTAAATAATTTGTATGATCGTCATGCACCAATTAAAAAAGTCAAATTGAAATATCCACCTGCGCCTTAGCTCTGTTCTGAAATAAAAAAGATGATAACATTGCGTGATAAAGCCAAGAGTAAATTTAAAAGACAAGCTTTAGATAACCATTTAACTCGATACAAAATGCTTCGCAATATCTGTAGCCGTATGTGTAGAGATGCCAAATGGCGCTTTTCCTATGATTCCATGCAGAATCTTGATTCTGTAAAACTGGAAATGTCTTCGTTCTCAAGGTTTCGGTAAGTCTTCTACTTTATCTTCGTATACTTTCAATCTTAATGCTCTTAATTCTCACTTTTCTAAACAACTTGTATTTCTTGACAAATTCGTTAAAAATAGAACTCTTAAAGAGCTATCCCTCAACCTTGTTTCATCTTCTTCCCCATTTACATTTAATACTGTGACTGAAGATGGTGTTAGCAAGCACATCCTATCCATTACTTTCTCAATTATAGGATTTGATCAAATATACTCACGAATGATTAAAACTTAAACATTTTTAATAATTCTTTACTTTCACACACTTTCCCATTTATCTGGAAGAACTCCTACGTTTTACCTCTTCCCAACATTTCAAATCCTACGTCCCTATCACAGTTCCGTCCGATTTTTATCTTATTTTTTCTGTCTAAAGTTTTGGAGCACATTGCTCATCAACAATTCGCGTCTTATCTCACTTCCAACAATTTACTCAATCCCTTTCAGTCTAGCTTTCGACCTGACCATAGTACAGTCACCGCACTGCTCAAAGTTACTGATGATATTCGATTTTCTCTAGACAATAAATGTCTCACTATTCTCATTCTTCTTGATTTTAGTAACGCTTTTAATTCCGTCGATTTTGATATTCTTCTTGGTATCCATTATTCTCTAAATGTCTCTCCTTCAACCTCTTCCTGGTTTGAATTCTTTCTTCGTGGTCGTTTGCAGTGTGTTCGTTCGGATGAACGGGATGAATCAGGGTGGTGTGCTTTCTTCTCTTTTAATTTTTGTTTTTATTAATACTATAACTAACGTTTTATCTTGTCCATCTCTATGCAGACGACTTGTAGTTATATCTACATTTCTCTGTAGCAGATGTGGATATGACTGTTGCTGAGATTAATAGGGATCTCGAACGTGTGAAAACGTGGGCTGCGTCTCATGGGCTTTTGGTTAAACCCAATAAGTCGTAAGCCATTATAATTGGCAGTAGGTATATGCACAATTTATTACTCCTATTAATTGATTACTCTTCTTTACCCCAAACTACTTATGATGGTACCACAGATTAATTAGTTACTAACGTAAAGTACTACTATTCCTTTTGTAAATTCAGTTAAAAATTTAGGTATCACTCTTAACAAAAATCTATCTTGGGCTCCACATATTAATGACCTTAGTAAAAAAGTACATTACATATTTCATTCCCTTAAACGTCACCTTTACTTTTTGCCTTTGCGTAGCAAAATATATTCAGTTCAAAGTTTAATCATGTCTATCGTCGACTATGCTGACGTTTGTTTCCTCGATGCTACCGAAGAGTTGGTGAACAAATTAGAGACTTCAAAATCCATGTATTCGTTATATTTTTGGCTTACGTAAGTTCGACCATATCTCCGAATTTAGGTCGCGTTTAAAGTGGCTTCCCATCCGTTTACGTAGGAATATGCATATTCTCTCCTTACTTTATAATATTTTGCATTCTTCATCGTCGCCATCTTATCTTAAGGAGCGTTTTCATTTTTTACGTTTACCTGGAACTTCAAGTCGTAGTCACTTATCTACTTCTCTTCAAACACCTTCCTATTCCACAAAATTTTATTCTCATTCCTTATTATTCCTTCCATACATATTAAACAGTTAGTTCAAAACAAACATTTTCAGTTGATTATAATTATCATATAAATATATATTGTTATTGAATGTATGTACATATATATTTTTGTATTTATATATCTGTATTGATATATTGATTGTATGTGTTTCTGTTATTGTATTTTATATTCATTATTATTTATATTTAGTATAATAATATTGTATTACACACAGTGTCTACCCTTCTTTCTTTTTTATAAAATGTATGTGTTTCTGTTATTGTATTTTATATTCATTATTATTTATATTTAGTATAATAATATTGTATTACACACAGTGTCTACCCTTCTTTCTTTTTTATAAAATGTCGCTCTCGCGGGTCCGCTGGGAGAAATTTCTTATAGAAATAAGTAGTATCTTTTGCCCTTTTTTCTGTATGCATCTCTGTTTTTTTTTTATATGTTGTTGTGTGCAATAAATTGTTAAATAAATAAAAATGAAATAAAAATGTGCCTGACGTGTGTTGCGACCACGAAGAGATCATGGCTTAGCATCATGTTGCAGATTGGCTACATCGCTAGTATTTTGCCAGCACCCAAAAATTTACACGTGCGTTTTCTAATTTTACTTTGAAGTGATTATTCTCTCAGTACCCATGTGAAGAAAAATTTAACAAATATCATGATCTATTAAGTGAAGAGAATGTTTAAGTAAAAGTTGCTTACATATATTATAATGTAAGGAAGAAAACAGCGGGTATAAGTAGTGTAATATTATAAAAGAATACGTAAATGGAGTACAGAACAGTCGATAAATAAATCAAATCAAATCAAAATCTGTTTACTTACTGGTTTACAATAATAACATTAGGACAGAATCTCCTAGTAAGCTTAATTGCCTGTGACAGGAGACACTGCGTCTCCATAGGACCAAGTACATTAATTAACAATAAATGAAACAGGACTAAACAGTAAAAAGAACATAATCTGGTAAAGTGATAATAGGGTTTACTGAAGTTATATAGGACTTCGTGGAAGAGCGCGAGAACTTCAGCTACACATGTTTATTTAGACCTACTCTATTTGTACTTATACAGAACTTTGAAACACAATCACTTTTGTACTTAAAAACTCGAAAATGTAAAAAATAAATCTAAATAAAATGACAACCTCACTTCTCCCATTCTCGCCAAAAAGTCCCTTTTTATTATATTAGTTAAGTTATAAGTGCTAACCCTTAGAGACGACTTCTACTACTCACGCAGAAAAAATAAAATACAGCTCAGTACAATACAGCAAAATACAGTCCATATTTTTTTGTTAATTATTTTATCTATATATGTACATACATAAAAATCAATTGCCGTGCGTTAGTCTCGCAAAAACTTGAAAATGGCTCGACCTATTTTGGTGAAATTTATAGTGTGATTTAGTGGGTCCCTGGATGGTTTAGATTCGCAATTTGGACTTGGTAGGTGGCGCTGCAATCAGGTTCTAGGATTTTTTTTCTAATTTCTGGCAAAACAACATCTGTCGGGTCCGCTAGTAAACAATAAAATTGTAAGCTCTAACCATTGTTACAGTTTTAGCGAGTTCAACCAGTCGCACGGTGAATGCACTCTGTGGCCGGCGGTGCGCGACCTGCTCACCAACTTCACGCTGCCGCAGGAGCCGCCGCAGGCGCCCGCGCCGCCGCCGCCCTAGCGCTCGCTCGCGCACGCGCACGCGCACCACCACCACCACCACCACCACACCGTCACTTGTACATAGATACATATTAACGTGATCGTTGGTCGAAGAGCTAGAGCAACGGCCATACTTACGACGTAGTATAAAGTATTAACATTTTTTATTGTTATTTTATTGTTAGTAGGTAAGAACATTTACATACACGTAACCCATGCGTGGGGTTGATTAATGGTGATTTTGGCAGATATCAGGCGGTAAAGGTGCTAAAAAATGAGAAACTAACACCACATAGCATAAAGGCTAGTTTTTTTTATATAATATGTTCAAATGGATAGTGGTAAAAGCACGCATCAACTATTACCAGATACTTTCGCGGTGGGTTCCTCCCATCAGACACCATCGAAACTCCAAAAAATAGCTCGCACTTACGTCATAGTAAAAAAGTTGTATTATGTTATATGCTATACCATAATATCCAAACAGCCAGAGACATTTTCAATGGATCTAGCATCCCGCCGTATTTATTGGCCTATGTGAATTGAATATGTTATGCCATCATTGTTTATAATGGAAATGTAAAAAATATATATCATGAGTAATGTAATAAAAAGACTAAGTTATACATGTACCTAATTTCAGTAATCGCACCAGTAAATTTGTCTTCGGATCTTTACCCTGTCTGGCGTCTGTCTGTTTGGATAACAAGGTAGAGTCACCATGTGAATAACATAATACATAAATCAGCTTTTAAACTGTGATGTAAATGCGACCATAATTTTCTGAGGTATCGATGGTGTCTAGCCAATAACATTTAAACCTCTTGTTGGGCAATCTACTCGATACAAAGTATAAAACACATTAGACCATATTTCCCAGAGGAAGGACTATATAAAACGCTAATTTTTACGTAATTATATCCATTGTAAAGTTCAATGTCCTTGATTTCGCAGACACAAAAAATTACGTTTATGCCATTATTGCTGCACTACTTTCACATGAAGCGTCGTCCCTATCTTATAACTACATAAAAAATTGTGACCTTTACACTCACTTTGCAGTAGTGCGCGATGCAGTGAATAAGTAATTATTGAGAATGAATGAGTGAATGACGAATTTCATAAATTTATTTACTTATTATTTATATATTTCTTACAGCTAATTGAAGCAGTTGTGTTATAGAATCGTTTTTATAAGGATTATATAAAAATGTGACTAATGAATTACTATTACAGTAATTACTGTTATTAGTATGAGAAGTACCTTTATTTTGTAATCTTATTCTTAAACATGACACTTAATTTTAAGTTTTTAAAGTTTTTTTGTTCTATGTAAATGATATTAAAAGAAGTATATAAATTGAAGTCACGTTTTTTATTTCCCACCAAAACCATGTCCTGCAATTTCATCTGTGTTCAATTTTGTATTTTTCTGAGATGAAATAGGCCAGATTACTCTCTGAAAATTCCTCTACCTACCAATAAAAGTTCCGTCAAAATCAGGTCAGCCGTTTCGGAAATTAGTCCTGACACATTCTAAAGGCGCGTGTTTGGGGTTTTTGTAACGCGCAAAATAAAGCCTTTATTTCGAAATCGCGCGCAGATAAGAATTCAGTTCTAATTTTTTCCCTTCCCCTCGGACCTCGATAGCGAGTAGACATGCACAGAAACATATAAATTTAAATTAGGAGTATATCTTTAATTAAAAGTATCACAAAATAAGAAAAGAAAAATAGGATTGCATAAATAATTAGGAGTATTATCACTAAAATATGAAACTAACTGATGATATATCGTATGCTAGTGCTGGAAAAATAATATATATTGTGTTATAGCCCAAGTATGTAAGGACCGCTAAGCATGGCGCTCCGTCCTCGAGGGAGTACCCCTCTATAGGTATGCAGCGTGAGGATATATATGTATTTATCACCAAATAGTTTCACTTTTAACACATATATCGCTTTAAACAAACACAACCACCGCTAAATCGCTTTTATGTCTTTTAAAGCACTTTTGAGTATAAAATTCGTAGTTACGATAGTAAAAAGTTACCTCTTGAACTATCGTTAGTTTGAGGTTAAAATCACAAAAGAAATGCTGTCAAATGTACGTAACTTCGTTCGTTCGGATCACTTCATGGTAGGGTTTAGGACGAACGAAATGTCACATGCCGATGTCGGGGTCGTTTTCGGACCGAATGTACTTCACGATACGAATTGCAACGAAATATCGGTCCGAAACTTCGTAATTGCGCTTCATGGTAGACCCACAGATTAATACAACGTTTTCATATCTACAGTTTTGCAATTATTATAATTGCTAAAATATTGTTACTATTATATATTTAGTTAATTTACCTTGTTTATCAAAACAAGTTCAAAAATAATATATAATTTTGTGACATAAGTGCATAAAAATTAAAAAATGTTAACAGGGAAGGGCATTTGACAACTGCGACACAGTCAATAAATGACTAGTGCATAGAGAAAATTATATATACTAGTGCAATTGTCACTGTACCCGCACATGATGTACAAAAGTGTATCAAAAATAAATAAATATTATTATTATTATTATTCTACCAATTAAATTTTTTAAATGCAAGTTAGGTTATATAATTATTATTACAGAGATAAAAAAACAAATAAAAACGTCTACATCTATGTAGAAAAGGGGGCAAACTCATAAATGGGCAAAATGATAAATGGAGCGAATTCAGCAATAAAGTTATGTGGAAGAAAGAATTTAGGATAGCTAATGGCACCAAAGTCATAAAGAAGTCGAGAGAAGAATAGCGACCATATAAACTTTTAAACTTTCACGTTACATTATACTAGAATATCTAAAATGGAAAATTAATTTAACAACAGTTAAAAGTTTGCTTGAGACCACCGCTGATGCAACGCGGTCGAAACGTCAAGCCAAAATAAAAGGTAATCGCGTTAATTTCCCATTTTAGATATTTTGAAATAGCGACCAGCTGGAAGAGATACTGGGGGCCTGAAATAGGTAATGAAAAACAAAAATCATCATATAACAACATAAACTATTTAATACATGCGTTCTACCAGTTTGTTTTTTAATTATGGCGGAGGGGGCAAACGAGCAAGCGAGTCACCTGGCGGCAAGTGCTCATCGCCTCCTATGAACGTCCGCAACGTCCGGGGAATCACGGGTGCGTTGCCGGTCTTTAACGAAAGAGTATAGGCTCGTTTCTTGAAGGTCGTTAAGTCGTAACGGTCCGAGAATACCGCCGCTATAAGCTGGTTCCATAAAATTGCCGTACGTGGCAAAAAATATCGTATTTTGTGTATGGAAGTTAACAAAAGACTTAACAAAATAAATTTGCACATGCTAACGCGCGATGGAAAGTAGGATTATAGGAGCCAACAAAGTCGACAAAACAAAAAGCAATAGCATCAGGCAAAAGACCAAGGTCTAGAACAACTGTTGAATCAGAAGACCAAAATGGAAATGGTCGGGTCACATGATAAGAGGAAGAGACAAATGAAGTAAAATAGTTACTCAATGGTACCCAAAGAGAAGGTCAAACACAAAAAGGCAGAGCACAAAAACGATGATGATAATAGACAGGTCGCAGGAACAACATGGAGTAGAGGGGCCAGACATAGATTGGGATGAAGGTTGGAGGAGGCCTCTGCTGATTGACATACAAATAATGAGCAATCGCCAAATATGCAATCGCAGTTTAGGTCTGAATAAAGTTTGCCTTTATTAATTATTTTCAGTTTTTTATTTGTGATCGAAGCAGTTATCTAAGAAATATATAAATCAAACTATTTTACGAAACTAATCGATGGGATAAAAAATAGTGGAGCAACAATTAAATTTGTGTACCTTTACCTTTTAGTGTACTATGTTTATGGGATGAACCATGTAATTCAAGTTTGTACTTTGTATATCATGGTAAACTTTAAAATTAACCCTGAAAAAAGTTTATTTCTGCGGTCGCTTAGTGTGTAACAGAAAATATCTTGATAACTCCACAACATAATATCTTATTCACTGTTTTTTAAGTTCTGCTAACTGCTACCTTATAATTTTTCAGAACTATTCAGTCAGAGGGTGGACACACTTTTCACAACTTTAAAAGCACATATAAGAAATATGTGCTTTTAAAGTTGTGAACCAACTTGAAAACTTCTGTTATTTCTGAAGACCTTTCTAAAGATTTAGGTAAACATACACATGTTTATGTATACTGGAAATTATTTTTTTGTCTCAGTTACAGGTATGGACAGCCTTCGCTAACAGTATTTTTTCTGTAATTTCGCTACACTATTAAATAGCGGTTCATAGAATACATAGCAACCTTCAAAACGTTTATTATTACATAATATATCAGTATCAATAATGTCCGAGTAAATTTACTGTGAATATGAATAGACAGACGGACAGGACGAAATAATGGTTCCATTTTTTGTTATTTGACTACGGAACCCTAAAAAACATGATTTCTCTTGTTGCGTTTTGATTTGCTAATTTAGCATTTTTAAGAAAAAAGTACTAATCAAAAGCTAAGACGTATATCACAGTAAAACTGTGTTTATGACTAAAGCAAGACTAAAGAGAATGTAACTACATTTTGTGACAATATATACTAATCTTCTAAAACTTGAGTCATAATTGCGTACTGAAGATGTCATACATTTCTACACGTATTGTGACAAGATCAGTTTAACAGTTTTAATTTTAATAATTTTATTCAAAAATAAATATTATAATGCCAACAAATAGTCACAATCCAAATTCTTTAGAGACAATATTGACTTTTGAAAATAGAGATGCGGTAAGTGCTATCATATTTAATTTTTTTATTTTATGTATTTGAGGAAGATTTACAGACAAATTATCTTATGACTACACTGATAACATTAAAACTATGCTATTTAATCTCCACCTTTAGAAAGAAAATAACACAACTGTAAACATTTTTATCAATATTTTGCCTACTTTAAATTTATATAATTCAAAACGATACACGGTGCACCTACGTACGTATTTATGACTCATCATTGAAATATATGTCCACTAACATGCGTTTTACAATTATTGTGCTTGAGCAGAAGATGTCTATATCATCATGATTGATGCTTAAGTGGTTAAACAATTTCATACTACGTAATATGTAAGAATTATGCCTATACTTTGTTTTGGTAAATGGTCACTCAGGAGTGGCCGGTGTCGAAAACCTAGTAAGTTTGTGTGCAGATTTATTTTTGACAGTAAATCTGGACTATCTACGCGACTATTGACTATGTTCATCAAGTAGCATATGTCGCCAATGTCCGGTCGCTTCTCTAATGGTAGAAAATGGTATCGTTTACACCAATGATCATAGTCAAGACCATTGACGAGCCCTGTAGTCCAGAAGTCTTAAGAATCTTTTCTAAATTCTCTCTATACGCGATTTATATATTCGATACATTGGGTTCCATACCTGTGATGCATATTCGAGGTGGCTGCGTACAAAGGCGCAATACAAGATGTTGATGGGTTTTAGACTTTGAAATTCAGCCGAAGTCCTAATAATGAAGCCCAAGGCCCGAGACGATTTCTTAACTATATGGTCAATGTGCTTATCAAATATTAATTAGCTGTAGTGTATAACTCCTAGATCGGTGATGTCCTTCACTCGTGCGATATTTTGAGATCTCAATGTGTAACTAGACTCAATAACCGATATGCCTTTTACTGTATTTGTGTATGTGTACTCATGGGTAAATAAGTAGTTTAATTGCGACAGCAGAGCAACTGGTCCGTGGTGGTGTCCACTGCGCACATCCCCGGCATGGACACGGCGGCCGGCGGCGGCCCGCGGCGCGTGCTCGGTCGCCGCCGCCTGCGTCTTGGCGCCCTGACTCTTGGCTTTTTTCTTACAATGCACTGTCGAGTCACAGCTTCTGCTCTTACTGGTGGATTTAGTGCGTTACTTACTCTTTTTTTAAGCGAGATTTGTAATGCAAATATGTGTATATGTATTATCACAAATTAATTAGTTACTACGTATTATGTAGAATTCGCTAATGATATTACAGGTTGAATGATAATAATAATAATAATAACTCAGACATTTCACACAGCGCCATCTAGTCCCAAAGTCAGCAGCACAGTGCTTGTGTTATGGGTACTAGACAACTGATATACTACTTATATACATTTCTTTTGTAAATAAATACATATTATACATAAACACCCAGACTCGGGGCGGGAATCGAACCCGCAACCCCCGTTTACTTTCCGACGCGCTTAGCCGTTGCGCCACGGAGGTCGTTTAAATAAGGATAAGGATAACACAAGTTGATAGTGTTCTGTAAATCTTTTTTTTGTTATTTTGTTAATGTATGTAATATTACTTTTTAATAATTATATGTTAGTTGTTTTCATGATGTTCCTGCTTATGGCTGTCCTGGTACTGGCAAATCCGCTGCGTCATTTTGAGATATATCTCGGACAGTGGAGTATAAGTGGACCTGGACGTGCTTTTCGTATTATACCAATACTAGATGGTACTGATTTTTGGTGTGAGGCCAATTTTTTCAATATTCGTTAATATATCCTTGGTAATAATATGACCTGTTTAGGAATCGGAATAGCAATATGTATAAATGCCATAATTCGCGCCATACATTGTTGCGCGGTAGGTGCTATTGCGGCGCTTTACGTGCTACACGCTATTTCTGACGCCAAGCTCCCTTATTCATATTGCAGGTAAAAATATTACTTACATTATATTCAAACAGGAAATTAATGTATAATTTACTTTTTAATTACAGCTTTTCTTTCGACAATTTATAAAATCAGTGAAAGCTAAATAACCACTATAGATAATTATGTATACAAAAATATAATCCGAGAAATAAATGTTTAGTATAACAAAATTAATACAGATAATTTTTTGCAGAGATTTCGAATTAAAAACTTATGATCCTATTTTAAAGGATTTAAATACTGTAATGTTGCGAGAGGTAAGCATATATGGAAAGTCATTTGTTTGGATAAATCATTTGAATTTTTAAAGGAGATTAGCTACTTTGTAAGGATATTATATGTGCCTATTAATTTGAAATAATTTATGCATTTTTACACTCTTAGAGTGTGGCTTTTTCCTCGTGAATCAAGCCATGTAATTACACACATCCAAAAGAGTTTAGGGATCAAGTACATTTTTAACTATAAAAAATTATCCAATTAATATTTATCAAATCTAGTCTTCCAGACTGGCTTCTTACTTTAATTCCTGTTTAAGTTAACAACTTATCCCTATACTTTGTAAAAATTAAGAAAAATTGCAATTTCTGCAAATTGTGGGAAATTAACCTCAGTTAATGTCGTCAATTAAATGGCAAAAAAAAGACAAAAATGAGGATTTTATTTAATTTTTATTGTAAAGATAAAAAAAATAATAATCTGTGTTTCCACCATTGACACGAATCACACAATCATAGCGATTTGGCATGCTTAAAATCAGCTCATCAAATTCACTTTGAGGAAAGGCCGCCCACGTTCTTTCTAACAAGTCAAAAAGTTGTGGGGTATGCACGGCATCCGTACCTACTTGGCAGAGCTCTTCTTTGGAGCATATCCCATGCGTGCTGTATAATAAAACAATAACAATTCAATTTAAAAATAAGTATAATATTATGCAACCAGTACATACAACAATAAGAAAAAATATGGAATAAAAGTACATTAGGTATAGTGTATCAAGGAGTTCGGACAAGGTCGCGAATTTTAGAAAATATGTACCTACCTACATGACCAGGACCTATATTTTGTGAAGCAAACAAGTATAAATTATACCTTGTTGGATAGTTTGATAGAATCAGAATGTCTATGGATGGAAAAAGAGAATCAGTGATATGTTAGGGTTACTTAATACTGTAATAGTTCTAGCCTTTTGTAGTCCAGATTTTCTTTGGAAACCGGTGTTATAGAAGATGAAATAAAGGAGACGACAACTGAAGTTGTTACGATAGGAACACGTTACCGAGCTTGGAGAAATGCGACATTAAGGTATTATTTCGCCCAATTGTTAGTAGCTTGTTGAACTAGCTTGACGGGCATTAAACGACGATAATGATGGATTACATTTTCAATCCTTACAGAAACAAACCAAAAGTATTAGCCGGTAAACTACAAGTACAAATGTGCAATGAAAAGTACTCTGGAAAATATCCTCCGTTATTTAGTACACCTGCTTACAATTTTTTCTAGTAAGATTTTTACCTTTTAAAACTATTATACAGAGTGTATATGAAAACGGGACAGTTACTTTAATGGATGAAAGGGCATAACTTTAGTATGTAGTTACAAAAAGAATTATCGAAAAAAACGTATCCGTTTAAGAGTTATGACCGTTTTAATTTTCAAGTGTTATCCCCACCATTTCTCGTGAAATTGGGTTGATCGTGTACAGTTACAGATTTTAAATCTTACGTATTTTTTTATTTTGTAATAATTTCATCCGTTACTGAAATACAACCTGAAAACCCCCATTGGGGTATACGCATTATTTTCGAAAATGGTAAAAATTGTACGTTTTATATTTGGTTAAAATTTCACCTTTTGGATGAAATATATTCTATAATAGGAAATGTTATTTATTTTATTACAGTGTAGAAGTGGTACAACTGAGAAGTGGTTACAGCTTTTTACAATTCAATACACTACTATTACTGAGCATTATTTTTGCTTGGTTCGTAATATGGCTGTTTTTGATTGTCGAGCGCATATCACATGGTAGGGTTAGTAAAATTACCATAATGAATACTTGTAAATATAACTTTATGTAAATATTTACTGGTTATTATGTACTTATTGGAAATCATCTTAGCCACTGGGTCACGGAATAAATTATTTTTTAGCTGATTAAGATTATAAGTATTTTCTTATATCTATATCGATTTCGTAATAGTTATGATTCTTATATTCAGTTGATATGGAATAATATTCATACGTGGTTTATCGTGGTACCTTGGGTTTGGACCATCTGTCTTTTACTTACGGCCACTGTGCACATCATCAGTCGGCGTAAAGTACTCCGTAAAGTCTTTAAAATCGGTACTAAGGAAGTACTGGCAGTAAGTACCTAAACAATATTATTTCCTTATAATAAGCGTTTTATTGTCTCAAAAGAGTACATACCTAACAACTTTTAAGCATTGATTGGAAATGTATCTTTTTATATATATATATATATATATATATATAGGAGGGGACAAACGAGCAAGCGTATCATCCGATGGAAAATGATCATCGCCGCCCATGGACACCCGCAACTTATATCTGTAACTTCAACTGTCTAGTCTCGTCAAATGATGCAGTTTTTTATTTGGACACTATTAAGTTGTAACGACGAGTACGCACGTAGCTGTTCCAGTCTTACTTTAAGCGGCCCTTTTACTCAAAGAATTTTGTATCACACGTGGTATCTAAGATTCGTCTCAATTTGTTTTAGTTTTAACATCATTACACACGCTGATTTTAATCTCGATTGAAAATCTAGTCTTTCGTGAATCTTGGATTACAATAATATTCCGAAATATCTCCAGCAATGATAGTAGAACAGTGTATTCTTTTTCAGTTTGTTTTAAAATAAAGAAAAAAGATATTGGTATAAAAAACGATTTCTAAATAGAAAAAGATGACGGTTTCAAGATACCGCGTCGTCGTCTCAAGCCAATGATATGGTACCTACTGATACTGCTGTATGATATATACCTACTTTGCAACTGAAACGTCCAATTGAAACCACCGCTTACACGTTGATACGTCTCATGAATCACGTCGCATATGTTGCCATACAAATGTTTGCGTGAAAAGAAAAATTTGGTCATTTGCGCAATGTAGAGTCAAACCGCTATTTGCGATTTGACGAACTCGCATCCCCTTGACTTTTAATACAATTATTTCTAACATTACGAAATAAATATTATTTTTTAATACAAGATGTCTCAAAAGAAAGTTTATATTTAGTGGATCCATAAAAAAAAGTAAGCTATCTATAAAAAGTATGTTTATTAACTATTAAAGTGCATATTTTGGGAATTCATTTCTTAAAAATAACATCATCCAAATGTAACCCCTCGCGTTCGTGATACTCATTTAGACGGAACAGTAAACATTTTTATGACGGCACGGCAGGTAGACTCTGTGATGGCTGCCCTTTCGTGACGTATATTTTCTTTCAAATGCACCAGGGAAGTCGGTTTATTGGCGTAAACTTTAGATTTGAGATAACCCCACAGGAAAAAGTCCATAGGGATTAAATCTGGACTGCGTGGAAGCCAATTTATGTCACCTCTCCTGGAGATTAATTTGCAGTGGAAAATTTCTCTAACTCCTGGCAGAGACGTATTGGAAGTGTGTAACGTTGCTCCGTTCTGCTGGAACCATGTTATTTGGTTATATCCAGGAAAGTTTTGCAATTCGGGCACCAAAAAGTCGTGTAACATCACATAACGCTCTGAATTTACTGTAACTGCGTGTCCTTTTTCATCTTCAAAAAAGTAAGGGCCGATAATTCCGCGCGCCGACATTGCAGCCCTACAGTCACTTTAGGCGAATGGAGGGGTTTCTGATGCTTGCGTTTCGGGTTCGTTGCACTCCAGTAGCGGCAGTTTTGTTTATTCACATGTGCATTAGGATGAAAATGAGCTTTATCCGAAAACAAGATGTTGATAAACGTTGAAAAGTGCTCAATTGGCTGGTTTACGAAGTGAAGTTTCTGACCGGCGTCCTGGGGCTTTAATTCTTGCACCAATTGAATTTTATAGGGGTGCAGCTTTAGATGTTTGTGCAAAATACGGTGTAATTATGATCTATGCACATTTAAAGCACTTGCGCGCTTACGAATTGATAGGTTCGGGTCCACTCTCCACGTTTTCTTCCGTTCTTGATGATCTTGGTCGCCCGGATTTTGGTTTTTCTAGTGTTGAACCGGTCTCCTCAAACTTTTAACCCATTTTTTAATCACAGGTATGCTTGGCGCATCGTTTAAGTGGCGAAAACCTCGGCAGAACCTTTTACGCGCTACAGTCGCCGAATCGCCGTTCTTGTAAAACTTTCGCGCACAAAACGCGTGGTCTACTCCCGAGAAACGCTCCATTGCGACTGCATTCCCATGAGCCGCGCTACCGATTGACATACCCCCCACGCCTCTCAGATTCGTTGCGTGCACGCAATAAGCTAAACAAATATAAACTTTCTTTTGAGACACCTTGTATTATCAAAATAGTTGTAAATATTTTGAGGGATGCTTTGTTAAGAGGCGAAACACGTCAATTTTTGGAACTTTGGACGGAGGGTAGCTAAAATTTTCAGAACTCATCACATGAAATGGATTTCCGCAAAGTAACACCTGATAATTATTACATTATTGTAGGGAATAACTGATGCATTAGAAGTAGCACTTTATATAAACTCTGCAAGTACTGGTAGCGAAATTATACATGGTAAAGGCTTAAATCATTATGGTACGTTTTTTGTTAATGATTTGTGTGATAAATGGAGTAGTACATCTTATAATTATTATTAAATGATAAATAACGTTTACAGCATCGGGTCATATAGATCCATATTTACATGGTGAAAATGTTTGGCACTCTGCGTTGTTATTACTATTGACTGCACTGCATTCAGGCGCTGCCGCCATCTGCGCTATTGTTGATCAGATACAACCAAATGACAAGAATACTTCTTTCGACTTTCATGAAAGTAATTATTTTGTTACAATATATGGCTACGTACCTGAAAAGGAAACACGGAACCCTTATATTTAATACCAGTCACATGTCCGTCCGTCTTGTCACAGCTGAGATGTTCCATGGTTTCCGAAAAGATTCTCAGAAAGCATGCGATGAGGGTTCCCTCGATTGATGTTGATGTCCTTTGATGTTCATCAAAGTAATAATAATCCCTTTTATTCCAGATTACACATAAATATTTAAATTTTAATATATATGTACGTATTGTATTCAATCTGGTACCCATTTACGTATAAAGGCCTCCTCCATTTTCTTCGCCCAAATCAAAATAATACTCGAGCACTCGAAAATATTTTAAA
Source organism: Zeuzera pyrina (assembly GCA_907165235.1). Lineage (NCBI taxonomy): Eukaryota > Metazoa > Arthropoda > Insecta > Lepidoptera > Cossidae > Zeuzera > Zeuzera pyrina. The sequence continues at coordinate 16,429,050 of OU015617.1, forward strand.
ATATAAATATGTGGAAAGAAGGTGGAATGCGAAATATAAAAATATTTTTTCATCGAATTTAAATCACTTTTTTAAAATATACTTTGAAAACATTATGCTAATGTGACCATCACCCTTTTTATCCCGCAAACCTTTGATTATATGTACTCGAAGTTACAAAAAAGTTATAGGTATCCAAATATACAGTCAATTACAGAAAGAGATTGACAACGGGGGCGTGTGAAAGTTGTAATGTCAGCCTCGTGTTTTTGTACATGTTTTTGGGTATAATTATTTCTGTACATGCTTTTCAATATATATTGTTTTTTCAATTAATTATTATAAACTATTTTTGCAGGTACTTTATGGATAATACCAATGTATTCAAAATGTGCGTTGGTCAATAATTACTCCCATTTGACGTAAGCTTTAGAACTTTTTCTATGTTCTTATATTAAATTACTTTCTATCGTATAGGTTTTTGTATGCAAATAAAAATTATTTTTTTAGGTCAGTGCTTATATTTGGTGGGATGATGTTTTCATACATAGCCGTTGCATATATATTTTTTAAAACTGCTTTACATACAATATTTGAATACCGAGTAAAATTAGTGTAAGTTCTATTCATCTATATAAATAACTTGTCCTGATTGATTCATCGCTAAGGCCAGATATTAAAGCTAACCATGTATGAACAAGTACGCTCCTTTTGAGGTAACTGAGAAACGATGTATTATGTAAATGGTGAAAAACCGATGCATTGAAATTCAAAACTTCTGAGTTTATAACAGACGTAAAAATTGCATTTTGATTCGCTGTTATATACTCGTATAAATATTATAACCATACGATGCCAAGTACTGTAACGAGAAACGTTGCAAAACTGCGATGTTTTTCCGCGTTGATATATTTGTTTGCGTTCTATAAAACGATAAAAAAATTTTCAATACGTCTGTCTTTTCACATGTAACTGCCAATTTATCTGCTTTTGCCATCTTAACATCTATGGACCCAACATTTTTTAACATCTAATTTGGTCAAAATTCCTACGCAATCCCAAGCTAATGAATGTCGTACATGGTGTTGGCCTGTTTCAGTTAATAAGTTCTAAAACTTTGTATTTGCAGTTTCATCGAGCAAGTAGTCGTTGGCGCACTTGTTTTATCGTGCATGGGTTTGAGTCTGATGTTTGCGACTAGTGTAAGTGTTTCTTTAATAAAAAAGAAAACGAGTATTCTGAGACGGAAACAGCATAGGCGACACAGTAAAGCATTCTGCGCCGCACGTGTCTTTGTTATTTCTAGTTATTTATTTTTCCCTTTTGAGTGGTCTTGTCCTAAATAATATCTAGGTTAGTAGGTAAGGTAAGGTAGTAGTAATCTACAACAAACTTTTTTCCAATTTCCTGAAACGGAACATTAGGTAAAGGATCATCGAAATATAAGGCTGTTGAGAAGTGCTTTTGTTTAAGCAGTACTCCATTATCAGAACCTGACTAAATTTCTATGGGATCACCCTGGCCGTACTCTTTTAAAAAAAAAAGAACCATCATAATCAGTACGTAAATGGCGGAAAAAACAGTGAACATACGTAAAAAACCCATAGGTATCAAATATAGTACTCCCTCCTTTTTTGAAGTCGATTAAAAAGTATGAGATACCATCAAAAACATGTAAAAAAATAAAGTCCTTAAATTGTTAGCTAATTCTATTTTAGTTTTTGTAAACTTTTCAATTTTCGGTATAATAATGAAGTAAATAATAAGCATAAAATCCATCAATGTTGTTGTCGTGTAGACATGTATGAAACATTGCTTTTTGTCCATACTAGCATATTAGTATAGCTGTGCCTCGCTGTTTTACCCGCGTATATAGTCTAGATTACTATCTGAAAAATCCTCTGGCAATGAAGTCTCGTCAAAATGGGTTCAATCGTTTCTGAAATTATACAGACAAACAAACAGACAAAAATTGTAAATGTTTAGTTTTGTTTACGTGCAAATAACTATATAAGCGTAGAAAAAGCCTTTATTTCGAAATCGCAGATACTTCAATTTTATTTATATGTATCTTAGACAGAAATATTGCGTTAGTGAGGAGCAAATAGAGCTGACGCCATGTAATAGAAGATCATATAAATAGGAACCTCATCTTTTTTTAGGAATGGCTTGTTTCATTTTGGGTATAATGACTTGAGAGAGACCCAGCTAAACGATTCTGAGTATAACTAACCGTTTGCCTTCAATTATTTTGTGAGGCCGCCCTCGGGATGGTTGACGGTCTCCGATGCCTGATGCCACCTCTGCGTCTATACTATAAACTGTAAAATCAAAGCATTACTTGAATCTCTAAACATGTATGGAAAAAAGAATTGGCAGACGAGCGTATTGGATAAACAATAATTTATTTTGTTCTATTGTTTGTGGAATTCAAAATTTGTTTAGTTTGAGAAAGCCAAAGAAATAAAGGGCTGAAAAACACTTATACTTTTCTCATTAATATGACAGAAAGATATGTTTCAATACTTTTTTATTTTAACAGGGGGGTATACCTTTATTGGAAAGCATAGATATGCTAATGTCGGGTGTAGCTATGCCATTTGTATGTCTATTGGAATTAGTTGGATTATTGTACGTGTATCGAAGTCACGACTTCATATCCGACGTGCAAGTATCTACTGAAGAAAATGCTTGTTCCACACGCATCAGTACTCAGTGGCGAATTATACCATTTGTTACAGCAGTAAGTCATTGGTTTCGTGTAATATTTTACATCATACTAACTGATACTTGCGACTTCGTCCGCGTTTTTTATTTTTATAATAGCCTATGCCCTTTATGCTTCAAGCTATCTCCATACCAAATTTCATCACAATCGGATGAACAGTATGGCAGCAGCCCATAAAATACGAACAATCATTGATTTTTATTTATTAGATTGAGTCAATTAATTTATTTTAATTAGCACATAACTCAGTGTTTTCTATTTACATGTACTTGCAGGCTACATTAGTGATGAAATTCGTGGTGCTTTCACAAGCTGAAATGCCCGCACAATCCATGTATATGGCAATTGTACCTTTACTGAGTGTGCTCTTGGCGGTCCCGCTTCGTGCTTGTCACAACGTTTACACATTTTTGAAACCAGCCCCTAGACATGGCATTTAGAGAAATGGTGAATGAAATTATCACGTCTAAAACATAAGATATTTATTTTTTTAAATATTGGGTTTCCAAATGTTGCTACAGTAACGGTAAATTAGAGTTGTAATTATATGAAATTAAAAGACTACTCTGACTGAAAATAAATGTTTATTTTATCAATCAAATAAAATATCTATAAATATAGATCTTTGTACAATGCATCAACATGCATACGCAATGGAGGTTGGTGATAAACAATAACCTTTGTGAGACTCGAGCAGAACTTATAACTTAACAATGAAGTTAATAGGCGCCCAGTACGCACAACCGGACTATGGACGCACACGCACTCTATGTACACTAACACCGACTGCATCGGCACAAAACTAATTGCAGTAAACCAATAATATCTGATAAATAGGCATTCAGATAACGTTCATATATATACGACAGTTTAGGGAACGCTAAACGCATGTTAAAAACAAATTCTTTAACAGCAAAGTAATGGAGGTACGAAATAATACTATTTAAACATACAACTAAATGCCTATTACATGATTAAATTAAAATATCACAATATTTACATATTATTTTCAAGACTCGATAATATCATTAACAATATTTTTGTGTAAGATGAGTTCGACTAAACCTATGTTTCATAAAACTGGCCCACGTTCACAAAGCCGTCCGATAGTGGAGATAACAGATACAAAATCTTATAATAATATCAATTAAATAAATCTACTATTCGATGTCGATACAGACAGACTGATCATTGTGACATTACAACATGATAATACTATTGATTTTTTATACCTGAGTCATTCCTTTCGCACAATATAAAGGCACTTATAGCACTCTTACATATAGACAATATATTAAAATTTAATTGCCGCGTCCCTGTTCACTTATCGTATTTGTTAATTAGCACTAATCAGCACTGGATTATTAAAAATATTAGCAAATATCAACAATTAAACATAAAAACAACCAGAATGATTTAAATCGCAATTTTTACGTAGTTAAAACTTCAAACTTCAAATCACAACTACCGAGCTTTTGATATGTCACCGATGATCGTTTTTTCTTATAACACTCAAAAGGAGAAAACACTAGAAAGTTAATACTTTGGCTATTCCGAGTCAAGGAAATTCAGGATCGAAGTTATGGCATTTCGAGTCCACGCAGACGCCCGACCACGACCACGCCCACTACCACCACCGCCGCCGACGTGTCGTAGCGGTCGTTGGGCGAGCGGCGGCGAGGGCGAGTGCGAGTGCGAGGGCGAGTGCGAGCGCGCGCGGCCCGTCTCAGGGCGCGGGCGGCGGCGAGGCGCGTCAGGCGCGGCGCGCGCGGCGCCGTCAGAAGCGGCGCAGCGCGGCGGCGGCGCCGGCCGCGGCCTTGCGCGTCGGCTGCACCGACAGCGGCGCCACCAGCACCTCGCCCGCGCCCTCCGCGCCGCCGCCGCTTGCGCCCATCTCCTGCGAACACCACGGCCACTCATTCACGTGTTATAAGAGCCCGCCTATCGCACCTTCAATGAAACTTGACCTAACTCAAAATTGTGAAATTTTGCTTTGGCAAGTTACGACAATGAATTCTACTAAAATAATAAAACGATTTTTCACGAATGCATGTGTAAATATTATGTGTAGCTAATTTGGCTGACAGATAAGTAAGTTCATATTATATCTAAATAGTAGTGTATAGTGTGCAGGTAGGTTAAGTTTAATATTAAAACCTAAAATTCTTAAATTTTGAATTAGGTCAGTTTCATTCTAAAGGTGGAACGCACACTTATCCGTGTCGAACAAATAGAACGAGTCGAACGAAACGAATTTTAAAATTCTTTATATGAAATCCTATGAAACCTCGCACACCTGCCCGCACCGAATCGTCTGAATCGATGCGGATATTTGTGCGAGGCCTCCTTGACTTCGATTCGTTCGACGCGTTCGGCTCGGATAAGTGTGCGTTCACCTTAAAGGTGCGCTGCAGCCCAGAGCAACCAAACGCGTTCATTACCCCCGCGACCTACGGCGATAACAATAAAGTTGATATTCGCAATTGCGGTTTCATCATATTTTAGCGCGGAGAAATCTCAAAAATTATTTTTGCACATAATTATAATTTGCAAGAAAACTACATTTCAATTAAAAAACTGGTTTTAGGGATTTGAGATATTATAATTACCTATCCATCTTAATAAAAGTAATTATAAAATTCTGTAGAATTTCGGAGATGCAACTGAATCTTTGTGAAAAAAAAATGGTTTTTTCTGGAATCTTTCTATCGAGATTTTTTTATTCAATCATGTTTCCACGTTTAAGAATTTCAAGATAAAGAGTTGAAGTTGTAAGTGTAATCTGACTCTCAGGCTTTTTAAATATCGAGATCCAGATCACGAAACACACTAAAGCAGGGGTTCCCAAACTTATTTTGTCTACTGCCCACTTTGAGAATAAATTATTTTTTAGCGCCCCCATTTTTTCACCTACTGAAAAACCACTATAACGTCAAATTAAATTAATTATTGTGAGCTATATTAGCGGAGATTAAACATTAATTCCAAACGAGACTTTTACTATAACCCGCAAGAGTTAACTTGAAACCTGAGCGCAGTAGGTAATACACAACGGCGCTCAGGTCTCAAGTTAACTCTTACGGGCTACACCTGCCAATGAGAATGATTATTGATACGCAACTTTATAGTATTCAAACAGAGTATCTTTTATTCAAAATAAAACAAATATAATCGATCCTTATATAAAAACTAATGTGAAGGATGAATCTGATGCTGTTTAATAAGTTTGTTGATATCAGGTTCCAATTTACTCAAGAACAGTCGCAAGTCGCCACGTTTGGTAACACGCATACGATTTCTCTTTTTAGTAAGCAGTGTTGCCACAGCACTAAATCCACGTTCACACAAATATGACGATGGGAATGCTATCAAGAATCGCTGAACGATTGACCACAATCCAGGGTACAATTTGCGGGATCGGTTTTTGTAGCCAAAATTCTTGGTAACCATTTTTGAACTTGATTTTTATTTCCTCGTTTGTTGTCAATTCTATAAGTTCTTCTTCCAGCTGAGGTCACATTGCTGTGTTGACATTTGAAAACGGATACAACACCCAGTCTGGTATTTCCAAGTTCAAAATGTCCTGGTATCGTTCGGTGAAGTCAATGTGGAGGTTTTCCAAATGTTGGCAGTAGGCAAACAATTCGTCGTTACTGCATGATACTGATAAATTCGGAAAATTGTGAAACTCATGTCTGCCCATATTCTTTTTGTGTAGAAGCAGTTTGGCTGCGAAAGCAGCAACGACGTTTTTTGTTTTAATTAAATTTAGTTCATCGCCTTGCAGTTGGAGATTCATGTCGTTGAACAATTTATACAGGTCTGTCATGTAAGCTATATCATTCTTTGATGTAATGAGCTTGTTGTGCAATTCTGTATCTTTAGTTTCCAAGAACTCTATAACAGAGTCAAACAGGTTGTAAAATCGAGTCAGACAATTGCCTCTTGATAGCCAACGAACTTCAGTATGAAACAACAAACGGTTGAAATCCTCGTCATTAGTAACACAAAGCTGATGAAATAATCTATCATTCAAAGAGCTGTTGCGGATTTTATTGACTGCTTTGATGACATATTGCAGTGATTGAAATAGTCGTTCACTTAAGTTTCTAGCAACCAAATGTTGTCTATGAATAACGCAATGTACAGCAAGGACATCTGGAATTTTATTTTTTAAGTACGCTATGAAGCCTTTATGGCACCCTGTCATAGCCGGAGCGCCATCCGTAGCAACTGATATAATATTTTTCAAAGGAATCTCTTTCTCATCACAAAACTTTTCCAATGTATTGAATATGGTTTCGCCTTTTGTATCGGTCTCTAAATTTCTAGCAAAGAATAGTTCTTCACATATTTTCTCATCTTTAACAAACCTCACGTAAGACAGCAACAATGCTTCATTAGTTCGTAAAGTGGACTCATCGAGCTGAATTGAGAATTGACTTGTCCTCAGGTGATCACACAATGATCCTTCAATGTTTTCAGCCATTTCATCAATTCGTCTTTGCACAGAATTATTACTCAAAGGAATTTTTCGGATAATATCTGCGGCTAGTTTATGAAGCACAGCAGTTATTACTTCTTTTATTGCTGGCAAAATTAACTCTTCTCCGATGTTATGTGGTTTGCCTTTTTGAGCAATTAACAAAGAGATATTGTACGAAGCTCGAAGTCCGTCGTCATCTTACTTAGCAGCCGCCGAAAATAGTTTTGCTACACTTGGCTGAGTATTAATGCTTCTTCTCTAGGTCTTGAAAATATGCTACATTCTTGTCTTTCTTATCTGGATGCATTTTATTCAAACTGCAAGACTGCAAGATCACAGTCTTGAAGGCTTCATTGCTTCATTCGAAAATGTTTTTAGACATAGAAGACACAAAGGCGACGATGGGTTTGTCGGATTTTCAATGAATCCGAATTTAATATATTCCGCACAGTATTGCCGTCTCTTCTTTTTTACTTCCGACATTGTTTTGTTTTGAGAAATACGTAAGAAAGTGTTGATATTAAGTACTGCTCATCTATTGCGCGCGAAACCGCAAATGAAAATAAAATAAATATTACGTTGTTTATATAGGATTGCATAAGCAGCACGCACCGACAGGAATAAAACAAACATGCATAAACTCGTTTATCTCATTCGACGCTCAATCGTACTCAACAAGTCAGAACAAGTATTCTATGAACCAGCCGATTGATACAGGAATGCACAATTCGGGTTATTTAACAAAAACTTGTTAAAACATGATTGCCCGCGGTCTATTACCTACGAAAATTACCTATCTGGTAGTACTAATAACTATTAAAATGCGAAAGTGTGTCTGTTGCCTTTTTATTTGTTTGTTTGTGTCTACTTTCATTTCGAAACGGAACGACCGATTGACATGATTTTTATTTTGTATATTGAATAAAACAGGACAGATATATGAACTACGCGGAGAGAAATATCGAACCGAGTTTGAGCAATCTTTTAATTAATATTAGTTGATGTTCACAAGTTGTAGTTGAGAGTCGAGAGCTCATGCAGTCGTTGTCTAAGATGCCTCCTAGCTAAATGAAATTACAAATCACCCCGCAGGTCTCTACACAACGCCCCCATTTTTTTTCTGGGTCTCTTACCGCCCCCCTTTAGGCCTGCAGCGCCCACAAGGGGGCGTTATCGCCCACTTTGGGAAAGGCTGCACTAAAGTCTGCATAGGCGGACTCTTAAGATTTGGCGCCCTGGACCTGTATGGTTTGCCGCTCTATAAAGTAACAAAAAAGCAACAATCTTTTAATAATGAAAAGACCATACAGAAGAATAAACAACATTTATTAAATACTAGGCTGTTACACGTGATTTCGTCCACGCGGAATTTAAAAAAATTTGCCTGTCCTTCCCCGGGACTTAATCTGTCTCCATTCTAAATTTCGTCAAAATCGATCAAGATGTTTACGAGGAGAAGAATTACGAACAGAAATACATCGGAATTTTATACATAACTTGCTGTAACCGCGACTTCGTCTGCCCACAAAATTTTTTCGTGGCTTTCTCGAATTAGGTTAGATTACATGAACATGTATAATGTATATATCTATGAACAAAGACTGTTTTTTAAAAGCCTAGCGTACGTCTGTTTCCGAGCACATACTACCGTACCAAATTTCATCATAATTTCTTCAGTGGTTTAGCATTTCCCATACAAAGTTTCATCCCCCTTTTCACCTATTTAGAGGTAAATTTAGAAAATAAGTAAGCTATCATTTGCGCAATCACATGTTCTTACTACATACTAATTTTCACGAAGATCAGTCAGGCTGTTCTTGAGTTATAAAAGGACATACAGACAGACAGACAAAATTTTAAAAAATGGTAGAATCGAAGTCAGTGAGTCTTGTCTATAAAACGACTATTTATCACAAAATTTGACAAAAAAATTGTAATTACAGACGCTAGGGACTTATATAGTAGTATTTAAGCTAATTAATCTGTGGTAGTATAAGACCAACGACCCGTACCCGCTTCGCATGGGTAAAAATTTTTTTGTAAATAAAACACAGCCCATGTTACTCGTTGATAATATAGATTTCTATAGTCCAAATATTTTTGAAATTGGTTGAGTAGTTTTTGAGTATCCATTACACACAAACAAACTTTACCTCTTTATCATATTAATAATAAGATTATAGATGTACTAGCTGTAACCGCTACTTCGTCTGCGCGGAAATATTTTTCGTGGCTCTCCTGGATTAGGTTAGATTACATGTACATGAACAAAAGTCTACGTCTAGTCTATGTCTGTCTCCGGGCACATACCATCTGTGTGTCAAACTGTGTGTGTGTGTGTGTTAACTGACAATAATTTCATCCCCCTTTTCACCCCTTTAGGGGTAGATTTTCTAAAAAAATAAGTAGCCTATCATGAGCGCAATAACATGTTCTTACTACATACTGATTTTCTTCAAGATTGGTCAAATCGTTCTTCAGACAATCAATTTTAAAAATGGTAGAATCGAAGTCAATGAGTCTTAAAATGACTATAAATTACAAAGTTTTACAGGAAAATTGTAATTATAAACAGACGCTATAGTTTTATAGTAGCATAGAAGATAATATTAGTAAGTATAGAGCATAGATTTACATATTTTGCGATGGACAAATTGATTGACAAATTCAACAATGACACTGTCATAATTAATGCATTTTGTTTATTCGGCATGCGCCGCCCCTCGCAGTGTACCGCTCCGGGTCATAGCCCCCAGGCCCTAAGATAAATACGCCACGACACTCACTTCGCAGTTCATTGGCTGGTCAACTGTTACTTTGAAATCGTTGGCATCAAAATATGCCGTGCAGCTTATGCAGCCTGGGGTACTGAAGTTTGACAACTATCCAAGCGTATTGCAATACATTTTCCCTTTGGCGTATTTATCATTCTACACTTGTTTAACGCCAGTTTGCTACTTACAGACAAAATTACGAAACTCTGTCGACGGAACAGCAACGTTGCGCCTGTCGTCATAGCATACACATTCATGACACCTGCCTTCTTGCGTGTTATACGCCGGAATACATATTTAAACAGCAAACAGGCGTATACCAAGCGTATAATGACGAATAAGCGTCTATGAAGCTAGGCCTTCGTAGATAGTAGGCCTAAAACTATCTATGATATTCATTACATTAAGACTAAAAATAGATCAGAGGGATGTCCACCTTCCCAGACTCTCGCTCGGTACCAAACCGATTTATTAAGTTCGTTAACGTATGTCAAAGCTCAGGAACTTGTCGCATACGCTCCGTCAATTTCAGTTCTTCTTAATTCAACTTCTCAATTGCTACCAAAATTTAGATTGCAGTGAAAACATAATATATTACTGAGGTTTTATTAATGCCAATAATTTCAAATTCAATTTAAATGTTTCCAAACATTTTTGACTAGACATTTACTGGATATTTAATTATAAATAAAAATTTGGTTACAACCTAAGTGCAGTATTTTAATCCATATACATATACATTTTAGAGCAAATCATCTTGAAAAAAGTAGGAACAAGGTTATGCTATTGACATTTTGAATTGCACCAAATGAAGGAAAAATAGTATACTAACGTTAATATTATTGCAGCTGGCGAGTTTCATCTGTGCGAGCTGCGAGGCAGGTGTTAGGTTGGAAGCGGAGCCGAAAGGCGATATCATCGACGACATCGCTCGCTTCAATTTTGACGGCGTCTTGTTAAAGGATAACGCACGACCCACCTGTTCATACCCATGTATGTATTACACATTGTAAATAAACACAAAAGCGCAAAAATCTAAGCTTGGGATTATTGTGAGCATGAACATGTCCTGAATTAATTGCTGTCATTAAGTTCACAGACTCTAAATATAATTTCACATGCTGTGTTGCCTTACAAAGATAATACAATGTATTTCATACTTTGAACTATACATAGATAGTAGTTATTAGTAAACTTAATTTCAATTTAAGAAAACGTGAAGTTATAATGTTATTAGTAATGGTTATGTAATAATACAACCAAAAATTATTAGACAGAAAATATATAATTGAAATAAAAAAATACACATTGAGTAACAATATCGAAAGGTTGATTCCATAGTCCTTATATGAAACATGATATTTTCCAAGTTATTCACAAATGACTTAAAGCGAAGCATTAATTAACCACACATTCACTCCTTTTCTGCCTCTCCCCTCGCTCTAATGGCTGCTTCGAAAAGTGATCGAATAAAGTACCCTCGACACGAGGCCCCCAACATCCATCGCCAGACAAATTATAACGCAACAATGAAGTTAAACGATGGTGTCTGTTAAATATTACTAATAAAAGCAATAATGTTACGTATGACCGATCATTATGTACGCACACTGATTCCTGTGTTTATGAAGAATTACAGACATCAATATGAAAAAGAGTAATAAAGTGACGATTCCAGAAACCACAACCAGAAGTTCGGAAGGACACACGTTACGGTGATGATGAACAGATAAAAGTTGGTAGCCATCAACACAGGAAGCAGTATAGATACGGTGACAATCAATATTAGTGTATGCTGGGGCGGAGGTTGCGAGAGGAGTGGCGTTGCCGCGTCAGACCTGTGCGAGTAAGTGAGCGCGCAATACCCATGTGTCTAGCAGCGCGGCGCCTGGCTCAGCGCGCAGCCACCCGCCCAGCCCGGCCAGCGCCTCCAGCTACAACACAACCAACCCTCCACTAACCGCTCATACAGCACAGCCATGTTACGTACCTACATTACGTGTGTCATGCCCGCTAGTACACACTACGGCTACGACTACTATTCGTCCGTACACCGCACTAGACAACGGTGGATAGTCTAGTCTATTCGACTAGCCACCATTACAATCAACTGTAATAAAATTTATTGTCCGCCGTAATAGTTGTCGTTACATATACAAAATATTTATGAACGTAATGAATGCATGACCATCAATGACTGGCGATTGTTTTGGTTACATATCGAAAATACTTTTTCATGCCTTAGTTACGTAGATACGGGTGTTCAAGGAAGAACGTATTAGCAGTTTCGTACTTCAGTAACAATTTGTCGGTAAATCGTGGTTATTCATTTTGTTATTAAATATAAATGCAAGCTATTTAAGAAGCTTATATTTTAATATATACACTTATCATGCTTTTATGAATTAGAAAAATTGTAGTTTGTAGTGTTCCGTAGCCAATTAAGAACCATTGAATTTTAGTATTTCGCGGCCTCCATCAGGGACCCTAGGGTCGTGTCCCTCGTGCCCTTAGGGTAAAGATAGAACAACATTTATATAAGACATGTGCGGATGTCTGGACATACCGCGCTACGGAACAACGATACCACCCACACTATGTACATTTGTATAGTACTCTATTGGAACAAAAATGCGGTTTATTATATTCCCTAAGGTTTGTTTTCATTTGTACTGAAGAGGGCCACCAAAATAGAAATTATTAAGAAATATAATACAACATTAAAAACAGTTGAAAAGGATTCAGGAACAAAGCAGTTTCTGTTTTTTGCTTACATAATCTATTTGTTACGAATTACGTCATGGATAAACACTACTCATGTTCTTTATCATACCACCACTTCTTTATTTTTTTCTCAACTATCAATACGAAATCATATGAAAAAAATTGTCGCACGCAATGTTTTCGTTAGCACAGCACTATTATAATCAAAGATCAGAAATTCGGGAGCATAAATACCTAAACTTCATTTACGGAATGATATAGTTGCTAAAAAGGGTTCCTAAAAGCTAAAACGGATTTACGGGGGCTCCAATTTAATTTCTAGATATTGTAAATGTAATGTTGCCAATAAATTCTCTTAAATATACAAATAGAAACTATATTTATACATTTTGTGATTAAATTTAAGATTACGATGACATTTGACAGAAAACGTTTCGAGTGCTGAATGAAGAACAAAATTATAAAATACAAATATTTTGGCAATAATTATCAAATATTTTGGTCTCTAAATGTACACTCGGCCAAGAAAGTGGTTGAGCACTTGAAAGTATGTTCTAACTAATGAAAATATTGCTTAGACTGATATTGGAAATTTTTCAAGTATTAACGTGATTGGTCGATTAGCATCTAATCAAAAGGCATAGGTAAAGGTGCGTAATATTTTAACCTCAATTAACAAGCTTAAATATTATTTTCTACAAGCAATTTAATATGTCAAAGGAAACCATCAAATGTTATAAAAAAGTTTTGCTAGATTCACTACCTTCATGCTTGTTACATTTAAATTTAAAAAAGACAAGCTTTCTTTTGACAGCGGTTCATTGAAAATATATAACTGTTGTAATTTACCTAAGATTAATTAAACATAATGCCTCGTAATTTATCTTTAGCTAAAAGAGTAGAAATCATAGCATTAAATAGGAATAGTCAAAATAACAGTGAAATTTCAAGAAATTTAAATATATCCGTAAGTATGATTGTCTGAATGTTATCTTTTTTTAATCGGTTTAATATACGAAATGAAATAATATTAATACATCGGTTTTATAATTTAATTTAATTAATAAAAGAAGTGGTCATCGGCCTAGCATTACTAATATGCAACGATGAAACGATGAGACATGCCTATGAAGAAAATGAAATAACACCTGTCTCATTTTGCGGAAGAATTTGATGTCAGTACTTTGAATTACAGTACACTGAATTTTGCTAGAGATTTTTTAAATTTTGATTAGTCAACTACAATATTTACTGATGAGAAGACATTCAAATCCAGCCAACATGGCTGGTTATGTCTGTGGCGTTACAATAACACAAGATACGATGAAACTAATTTAGTTTCAAACATGGAATCTGGTAAAATTTGTCTTAACATATGGGGCTGGATGTCGGCTGACGGAGTCGGTGAACTCTCGACATTACTTGAATGTTACCATCTGTGCGGATTGTCTACCCAGAAAATAAGCTGCCTGAACTTAATTTTTTACATGACAACTTTAGGTTACATACTGCTAGGGTGACCCGCAATCGGTTTCAATTACATCAATGTATTCAACTGATTCCAAGATCCTCAAGATCTGATTTGAACCCCATAAAAAAACTCTGGGGACTTTTGGTGCAACGATGGACACGTGAAGCAATTGAAAGTCATTGCATTGAGATATGGGATGCCATGCGGGGTACGGATATTTCTTCACGACTTGTTGGATGCATGAGGTGCCGACTGTCAGAGGTTCTTCAAGCTAATGGTGGATACTCGATATTAATTTAATATATTTTACAGTAATGTAATATAAAAACTCGAATTGACATAAATTTTTATATCGTATAGTACTATCGGTAATATTGTATTAATCTAAAGTAGACCTTACCATCAAAGCATAAGGTTGTAAAAGCTCGTAAAAGGTACTTGCATTACATAGAAACGAAATTTGCTATAAATAAAATATTTATAATTCAGTCTTACGCTTCGTGTTTAAAGTATAATTCACGTAATTAATTCGAATCGCTATTTACGTCATTTTGATTTGTTGCGTGAACGTGAAAAGGATAAGACATATACAGATTATAATGCTAGACAAAGAACAAAATGTTGCACGTCAGGCAATGACGTATTCAGACGCAATTTAGAAACAGAAAACTTGGGAGTTTCATTTTATGCAATTTTTAATATTTTTTTAATTTCAAATGGGAAATTATAAGCGAGTTATTATTGAATGTATCATGATTGTTTTAGTTTATTAATTATCTATTATAATAGAAAGACACAAATGAACGAGGTACAACCGTTTCGTGTACGTTTGGTATTTATAAAAATCCTTGACTGAAGAGTTAAACTAATAAATATATAAGTTAGTGTTAAACTAATAATAAATATAATAAGACACACAAACAAATAAACATAATGAAGAATAAAGTTTAATTGTATTGTACGCTATTTACATTTCGTTCTTACATACTGTGTGCATTTTACTATGAATCTCCTGTCAAGAGTAAGAGTACTTACTGTATGAACTCTCAAGACATAATCATAGTAATCAGTTGTCTCGTTAGTGTCTGTTGGCTGACTATTGCCCATGATTATTCACGACTTGGGGCTAAGAACTTGTTTTGTCTGCTATTTTAGTTTAACAAGTAATTCATGGAAATTTTTAAAACTGATTTGCTTTAAAGTTGATATCTATTCATCATTTATTCTTCACTGAGCATTCAGTAAAGCGATCCGGGCTTTTGGGCTTGTTTGGCCGGGCTTTTGAAATACAGCCAATGGAGGAAAGCTACTTTTTTAATTGTGAGAAAAATGTTGCTATGGTAAATTTACAGTGTGCATAAGTTCATAATTAGGTACAGCAAATCCTTTTTATAATATTTAAATTTTAATACCGAAAATATATTTAAGAAATGAGTACCATCAAGATTAAAAATTCGACTCTATTATTTAGAACTTATCTATTATTTAGATTAGACTGCGATAGAATTAGTTCGAATGCGGCAGTAAGGTTTTAAACTTCTTATTCATGATTTTATACTAATGGTGTTAAGATCCTGTCATTTGGCAAATTTTTAAGGAGCAATTTGACATGTTTGCCGTTAGCTTTCTCAGATATTATTAAACAAATGTGCACTCAAATACTCATTTGAGTGCACATTGGGATCAGCCATTTTTGGAGCATTGATTGTGCATCGTTTTCGTTTGTGCAAACGAAGCGCACACCACAAGCATTGTGAGGCATATCGCAATGCACTGCAAAATTGTAACAGCCCATATCAGAGGCGTACCGCGCCACAGTGCAACACAATTTTGATTTCACTAATAAATAAAATGCGTGCGCTGTGCTGCAGTTATCACGGTTTGTCTATAGTGTACAATCTATACAATATGTATCAAAGAGATCTAGAAGGATTTTTGCAATGTAATGCGTAGCGATGTGGCACGCCTACATGAATTATAAACTATCAAACGCCTAAATTTTTAGTCGCTTTTTGTTGACAATGGCAAGCATCACTACTTCCATCTCTTGCTTCCTTCTTTGCTTCTATCTCATTCACCGTTACAAATGGATGACAAAATAAAATTCTATTGGTAACTCAGTCGATAAAATTCTGACAATTCTGTCAAAATGAAAATCTGATTTTGTTTGTAGACTGTAATTTACCATTCTGCACTTAAATTGAATCCATCCTTGTGGTTTTATAACGCGTAAACGATAGTCACTCTTAAGGTGCTCAACCGATTTCTTGACCAACTATACATATCATGATTTTATGTTATTTTTTAACATTTCGTACAATAAATAGCTAGGGCCCAAGGGGCCCCTTATATTTAAATATTTATTTCTTAGTGTTGATATTAAAAAGTTGTTCTTTGAAAATAAAAGTAGACAATGTATTAGCTTAAATGATGGAGTTATTCAAGAGTTAGAGTTCAAGACATCGATTAAATTTAAGTTTCATAAGGCATCAAAAACAAACGTATTAAATTTGGATAAGGACTACAAGAAATGAGTATTTCATGTACTAATGTATTTTTACAATCTTGTTTTATTCATAAAATAAATAGCACGCAATATCAGCAATATTTTATGTCTACAAAGTACAAGGCAGTCCTTGTGCAAAAGAGAGAACGCTATTTAGCTAATAGTAAGATTCATCTTGAGTGGTGCTAATACAACCAATTACAGGAAAAAACACACCCTTTCAATACAAGTTCTTTTGTTTTATTCACACACATAAAAGCGTTGCGGCGACGAGACGCAAAAATCGGCGGCGCGCCTCCATACAAATAACAACGCACCGCCAAAACTGGCGTTGTTTTTTTCTTTATATAAAAACACAACGCGTTGCGTTGCGGTGTTACGCCGCGCCGTTTTTATGTGTATAAGAATAAAACTTTATATGCTAGATTAAGGTAACTTGTGAGAGCCTTTTTTGATTTTTATGAATTTGACCAAATGTATGTATCACATTTGAGAGAAATAAATGATATTTTATTCCACTCCATTCTATTCTCCAATCAAAGTGGGGCCCTCGTAAATTAGTTTTAGATATCCGTTTTAGCAATCTATATTATTCCGCAAATGAAGTTTAGGTATTTATGCTCCCTAATTACCGATCTCTGATTATAATGAATGTTACATTAAGTCTTTCTGAAAAAATGTCAGATTATAGATTTTTGATGTGATTTCAAAAACGAAATAAAAACTGTTATTTATTTTAATAAAAAGTTGAGGACGATGTTAATATGGCTACGGAACTCTAACATGTGTCCAACAAGCTTTTGGTTGATTTCTACGGTTTTATTTATCTTTAGCTACAAATAATTTATTGAAGAAGTTCTTTATGAATTGTTACCTTGATCCTAGTACGTGCAGCGAACTTGGATACTTTGGACAGCGTGCTGAGTGCCAGGTCACTCGTGTCTATATCGAGTTGATGCGACTCCAAACACGCTAAGAACTTATCCTATTAAAAAGAATAATATTTCTTAAGTAAATTACGAAATTTAAATGCAAAAATTTAGTGTGTGATGTACATACAGCATCAGCTTTGCAGACGGTGTTAGCCATCTGTCGGCATAGTTGTCGGAGAAAATGTGACTTGTCGACGGTCTCATCTGTTATCATGAACGAATACAGCTTCTCTTTGAGTTCTTGATTGCTTCGGCACATCAATGCAAACACATTATGACAATCTGAAATAATTTTTATTGATATACAAAATAATATATTGGAAAAGTATAATAATAATACCTAAAATAATAAGGTAAGATGAGGAAGATTGTTATCATATATTTTTAAAATTTCGCAATTTTTATTAGATGGTTAAAACAATACCTTAAAATTCAAATAAATAAAAATATTATAAAAACTATTATTTATGAAATCTATCAAAACCCAAATAATTTATGACACAATTTCATACAATGGCAGTTTAATATAATATCTCTGATTTACTTATAGTGAGTCCTGTTTTTTACATGTTTTCTTTCGTTTGAAGAACCTTTGATGGGATTTTCATTTTAATTAGTACAATTGTTTAAAGTGTGTATCTTACACAACGCATACGGAAATACTATGGAACTCGCATTCATTTAAAAATATGACACAAAGCAAACCCCGATCAAGTGGGCGGGGCTAAAAAAACACAATCAACGCGCTACTTAGTCTACCGTGCGTCACTGAGCAGTGACAGTCAGCCGTCGCAAATAAAATGAATATGTTGACGTGAAAACTATCGTGAATATAACAATATTTTAAAATTAAAAATGACCTAATGTGTAGTTAAGTGGTGTAGAAGACAAAAAGAAGTCATGATATAACTTATATATATATATATATGAGATTTGAGGAAGCGAAAGAAGTATGTAAGGACTGCGACGCTTGGCGCTACGTCCTCTCTGACTACTCCGTTAGGGATGCAGCGAGAAGATTGTATGTATATGTGTAGAAAATATTTTTACGTCTACAAAAAATTAAATAAAAATATTGTGATCTGTATTATGCCACTAGTAGCCAGCCAGTTTCTAGTACTTATGTAAGTTATTTTTATTATATTTTTATGTTGAGTATGGGAATTTTGAATTGGATCTTATAAATTTATTCTTTTAGTTTTACCAAAAATGAGCTTCGGTGATTACAGTGGATTAAAGCAGTTCGCTTAGAAAGAAGAGAAAATGACCAGTTAGTTACCAACTAATGCTAATAGGGTGTACTCTGTATTACATTTTGAAAATTAAGAAATCTATTCTTGTCGTAGAGGCATCGCATGTTATCTAATTTTAATGATTCTTGAAGTAATTCTAAATCGATATTTCTCAAAAACTGTGGAATGAATAAACACACTTACAGCTGTTAAAAACAAACAAGCAGGAACAATTTGTCACGACATTATTTTAATAAAAAGTATTATAAACTCTTCTGTACTGTTTGCAAAAAAAAAGATTCTCTATTTATTAAATTCCACAAGACATAAACTAAATAAATTAATTACATTCTAAGGTAACATACCAGACACTTGTAAATAAAATGCAGAGAAACTGCTAAATATGCTTTTTAAGTTTTTAAATATTTTCTCATATGAGAAAATCGAAATAAAAAACTATTTAACTTCACGTAAATAAGGTAAATAAATATTACCAATAAGTTGCGTTGCGATGCATAGTAGTGCATAAAAACATTCTCGCTTGCTAGCAGTTTCCCGTGCGATCACGTGATCAGTGATCACGGGTGCCGTTGACTTTGGAATGTAATACGAAACGTTTAAACGCCCGGCTACAATTGAATAAAGATCGTGCGGGTTTAAAATAGAGTTCATTTTAAAAGTTGACTGCTCAGTTTACGACCTTTCACGATTCGGAGTATTTGAATCAGACGCGTGGTACCGTGTTTTTCGGTCATAATTTTTCTGAATTACATTTCCATTGTATTTCTGAATTCGTTTATCTTGCATAACTTTTTCTTTAAATTATCTTAATTATACCTTCTGCTTCTCTAATGTCAACGACTCGCTTGACAGTGCTGAGAGGCATTAATGATATGTGCCTGTAGGGTTTGCTGGAACCTAATCGCATTGTACCAGTGCCATTCGTGGGACTCTTGCTATTAAATGCCTAAAAAAAGACATGAATGTGTGTAATATAATGTCAAAGTCAAATCAATTTATTAAAGTAAACCCAATTGTAAGGTATTTTTAAATGTCAAATCTACTTTAGTTCAGTTCGAAAAAAAAACCTGGTCACTGAGAAGAACCGACAAGAAACTTAGTCAGGTATCATTTTTGCAACATCATTCTATAATAGTTATTTAAAATACAATATTCATAAAGCCAGTTAATGCATGTGCAGAGAGGATAATTTCCAAACTATTGTTCTTTCTCCAATGAAATCGCTAATTTTGTAGTATGCTTTTTCAATCACTGTGCGTTTAATAACAAGTTTAAATTTCTTTTCCGTTAATTGAGTAATTTCTTAAGGAATTTTATTATAAAAATAAACACAGTTGCCCAAAAATGAAGCACTGGTTTTTGTAATTTAAATTTAGGAATAACTGGCTGATCAACACCACGGCTTTCCATGCCATTTACAACTCCTTTTTTTTCAAATATTTTTAAATATTCTAGATTATTAAGAGTGACTTACTTTAGATCGTTTTTTGCACACTTCCATCGTGTCGGTGAACAGAAACAGTACTAGATGGTCGCCTCTACCAGAAAGTTCTTTTGATAATTCTACAACTTCACACCGAGAGACAAATGATCGATGTGAAGAAACAAGATGAGCCTGTAAAATAAAGGGTATGTGAGAAAATATTCGCTATCTAGTACGAAGAATGAAGTTTCAACTTCATTCTTCGTACTACTATTTTCATACATAGTACATTCGTAGAAATGTACGCACGGTATGGGATCCCATACCGTGCATACATTTCTACGAACCTATACGAACATCAGTACGAAAGCCCGACTTTTCCCTTCATACTAATTTCTATATAAACAAGCTATAACTATACCTCATTATTATAATTTACTTCATAGGAGAGAAAGTGAGGTAAAACTCAACCACAAAGCACGGCTGTAAACCAGCGCGAGCGAGCGAGATGGCTGCTTACCAGTTAACCTTACATGGAGCACAACCCATAGAGCCGAAATATCGGACCATCCTATTCACTTCTGCTTTGTGATATGACACTAATAAATATCAACTCTCGCTCGCATTATAACAATACATAATCAATACTGGTCCTTTGTGTACATCTCCGTATATTCCTAAATGTACCTAATGTAATGGCTCCGTTCTATTCAGTGGTGTGGCAAAAACAGCAAATAATCAAACTATAAAACAGATACAGTCTCATTTCATCGGTAAGTAACAGTAAATATACAATTTTCAAATTGACATTAATTTTAGCATGGGTTAAGTTAAACTGGATAATCAATTGACATGGTCGATAACATGTATCTATGCATCTTGCTTTCACCGGTGCGACCTCTATTACGTTATCCCAGCCTATTCTTACGCCCGTTTAGGTCTTGTAATAGTATGTGTGTATTCAAACAATCGGAGCGCAGTAACCGCAGCAGTGTTCAGACGTAAATTGATTTCAAACAAAATAAATAACATTTCCTCTCTATAGGTTGAGTGCTCCATGTAACCTTATTATGACTTGAGAGGTTGTGAGTGTTGATCGGCTGTCGCTCTGATTGGTCGCGAGTTGGGCTCATGATCCTGTTTTCGTTTGAGAAGTAATTAACGCAAAATTTTAAGTATTTGATAACAGTAGAACAGAGCAAGTTGATATTTATTACTATATTCTTGACTGAACATTTTGGGAAGCCAAATGTAACTTTTGGGCTTGATATGAGCAAATAGTCACACAGGCATGGGAGACGGAAGGACGTAATAATAACAATCTATACTGTGCTGAACTACGTAGCCTGTGCAGCTTGCGTCTTCGTATACGCCTGGACTGTCGTCAAAATTCTATCACGTGACTTGTCGTCAAAATTACATTAACATATAAGGCTTTACTGTTCTTAATAACGTAACAACAATAGCTAGTGGCTTGGCGTAAGGACCTTGATCAAATTAGAATTTTTCTGAACTGATTTGACAGTCTGGGTGTTACCAGGAACTCCTCCAAATCTATAGATTATGATTGCTATAAAAATATAGATAGTAATCCTTGTTTTCAAGTTAATCTAAGTGTAACGAAATTGCACATACATAGAATGAGTTCAAGTATGTATCAGTATGGGATCGAATTATGTACCGGGCACTGATCGATCTCGTTGTAGATGTCGAACATCTGCAGCTGGCCCTCAGTCTTGCGTTTGTCCTCGTTGATGTGTGACATCACCTCCCGCAAGCCCGCCAGCGCCGACACTAGCGCCGCGTGATCCGGATTGTTCTTGTGCGTATGCTTTGATATATCTATAAAAAAATCAAATAAACTTTTTTGAATAGTGCTTTATAGGAATATGCATAACTGCATATTTATTTCATTTATACATTTTTACTTACCGTCCAGTAATAAACTAATACTAGGCAGCCTCTGCACTGGTCTTATTAATAACTCTTGTAAACTTTGTCGGCCACATTCTGGTTTGGTCTGACAAATTTTCAGAAATGCATGAAACCTAAGAATAAGATAGACACGAAGTCAATAAATTTTACAAATGAATATTGTATTAAAGGTTTAAAAATTGTCGTTACTTACCTTGGATTCTCACGATCGCATTGTTGCAACATGTCCTTCGTGTTTTCGAAGAAGTTAACGAATGGTGGATAAGCCTTCATCATGTCAGGAGTGTATTTGAGCATAAGCCGCCCGATGCTCACTTCTTCGCTCCAATGCGCCTGCGCATGTCGTAAATCCTCCAGCATCTGTCTATAAAATAAAATCATTGCAGAAATTAAAAGAACAACATAATATTTATCTCTGGAACTATTAAACCTATTTCAAAAATTCTTTCACAAATAGAAAGATATATAATCCGTGTCTTATATAGGCTATATATTTTAGTCTGATAAAAATATTCACTGACAATTTCTTCGAAATCCATGCGGACGAAATCGCGGGCAAAAGCTTTTATATTTTTACGTTGTAAGGAAATTATTTTTTTATTATTTAGTCAGTCGCAAGTGTAGATTTGAATACTAGATTACTTATAATAGAAGTAATAAAACTATTTGCTTACATTTCAAAATACTAGCAACACCAAATAAATTACATTTAAGAAATCTATCGCATTTTATCTAAAAAGTGAATTATTCAAAATAACAACTGGTTTAAAATTCTGTTTGAACCTATCTATGGTTTGAACGGTGTCGAATAATAATTATTCTATTTCGACAATGTATAGGTAGCGATATGAAAATCTAGCGGTAAACGAAATGTAGAGGGGATAGCAGCGCATGAGTACTGTCGCGCACATATCAGTGTATCGTATCGGTGCGGGAGACAGTATGACTGGAGAGCCAATCAGCGCTTACGAACGCCGAACGATACGCACGCCTGCCCCGCGTCTCGCTAACTCCCCCACAATACCTTAACTTCTGCGCAATAACGGTCACTGCTACTTTCGTACCGCTAGCTGTATCTACATTGATACTCAGTCACCCGCGTAAGTGGTTACGGCTTCATACGGAAATATGCTATGGTCGTCACAAAATCGGAAATAAACGAATTGTGATTATTAATATGCTTTATTAATAAGAAATACCTATCTTGATACACGGCAGTGTGTCAGTCAAGTTCGGAAAAGAAAAATGGCGACGCGCCGGCCGTGTACATATTTACGTGAACCATTTCGACCTCCTTTCAACTCCTTCATTAATAAAAAACTTATACTTATACACATGCAATTTTACATAATTATTTAATGAGGCCCCTTTGAATGTGTAGAATTCCAAACTTCATGTATGAACTTATTACAGTTCTTGAGTTACTAAGATCTGAAAAGAGCCATTTTTATTACTCACTGACTTCAAAAATCTATACCTAGAGCTTGCAGACCCAGTCCGGTTTCTAAAATGTTTAATTTCGGAGCCGGGCTTAGCTCGCTACCAGTACTCCCGATACTCTTCACAAAGACTAAGACCAGTATACATTTTCCGGGTTTTCTGTATCTATTAAATAATTTACGTAACAACAATACCGTATAATAAAGAAACACTTCATTTTCTAAACAGAATAAAGGTTTATTATTCAAAATGTGTATTTGAGATATGCTGATAACAAACAATTACTATTAAATCTACTAATTAGCTTTTCATCACTTAAGATTATAGATTTTAAGCATACAATATAATTAACATTTTTTGGACAGATGATTACTACTTACTTTAAAACAACAAACAATTTCGGTAGGTACTTATTTGTTTTTTTTACTTATAATAAATATCACAATTTCGCAAAATCAGCGTAGTTAAGTAGTAATTGCACTTTTTAATAAAGAAAACACAAAATTATATCAATAAAATATTGATATACTAATATGTGTTATTAAATATATTATTATTAAAACAAAATATTAAAATTATAACGCGTCTGCCTTTCGCGCTCAAAACTGAATCTCGGCGGTCGGTCCTCGTCGCTCGATTCCCCGCCATTGCTCTGCGCAATTCCATTAGTTGCCCAACTGTGTATGGTTTGTTAAACTGTGATAACGGTGATAATTTTGACGTTCAAAAATACCTGGTAATGTGGTTTAATGTAATAAAAATGATTTGAGTTTAACTTGATCATGAAATTTTTCCTTGTTAAATTTAAATATGTATTATTTATATTACCTACTTATGAAAAAATATGATCTGTTTTATAAGTATATATTAACAAGAAAACATTTCATGAGCAGTCGATATTGTTCACATAGAATTTCTAGACCCTAGAACTTGTTTTAGGCTGCTAGAGTCAGGCTATTCTTTAAAATATTTTTTTTTCATTATAAATTATTTTATTTTACTATAAAAAAAATCAGTTCAAGTATTGTAAGGTATACGCGAGCAAAGCCACGCGACCTCTCATTTGATACCACATTTTGGTGAAAAAAATTACATGTTACAAAATTAACAGCTTATGGCGGCCATATTCTCTTTAAAAGTTATATTACATTCTATAAAACTCCCAGGGTTAAGACGAAGCCAACAACATCTCAAGAAATCAATACAACACTTTAGAGCACAGGATGCGTCAAAGAAACTGAACCTCAACAATATACACTCGCAAACATTACCCTCTTTTTGGGGCAAAAATTAGTATTGGTAAAAATACACCCAATATCTTTTCAACGACAGATGGATGGAAGATAGCAGAGGGTGGATAACAGCGGCAGGCCCTTTGTGTAACACGTAAATGTTTCGTTTAAAAAAATGAATATATTATTTATAGATAATAGCTGCTCCGACAGGCGTTATTCTCTCCAAATTTAAAGATATAAAAATCCCATAGAAAAAAAAGGTGTTTCCCGAATTTTCCAATTTTGCGGGCAACTTTTCCAATTTTTCTTTCCTCATTCTTATAAACCTTACCCGGACTATTACGAACACTTTAAAAAATTAGGCAAATTGGTTCAAGTATTCTCAAGTGATGGGCTGGCTTACCAACAAGCAGCGTTTAATTTTTATTTACATAGATTACTAACGACCCGCCTCGGCTTCGAACAGGTAAAATTTTTTTTTAAAATATAGTATAATCCATGTTACTCGCTGATAATGTAGCTTTCTATAGGTGAAAGAATTTTTGAAATTGGTTGAGTATTTTATCTATTACATACAAACAAACATAATTTACCTCCTTATAATATTAGCATAGAAGAGTCTACTTTTCATTGTTCTGAGTTCATAATCAAATATACAATCACGTCTCTGAGAATTTGTATAGTTCCTATCTACTTACTTCTGTGTAATGTACTTACTGGTGAAGTTCGTAAATAGGCGGTAAATTTCCAAATATAATTTTAAGTTCAGTGTTATTGAGCAATGCTTGATTTTTGCCATTATTACTCTCCTCCTCGACCATTTCTTCTAAAGGCTGTTTGAACATCTGTAAAATAAAGATATTAAGTGGCTATTAATACAAATAAAGGATATCTATGTATTTTCACGAACGACCCGCCCCGTGTCCCCACTGGTAGACATTTTTTGGAAATAAAATACATCCCATGTTACTTGCTGATAATTAAGCTTTCTATAGGTGAAAGAATTTTATAAATCAGTTGAGTAGTTTTTGAATTTATCCATTAACATACAAACAAAGCTTACTTCTTTATAACATTAGTATAGATATATAACATATGGCGCTCCGTCCTCTCTACCTCGTTAGGGATACAGTGTGAGGATTTGTATGTATATAAGTCTACTAGGGATGCGCTGTATGTACTTACGGTGACAATTGTTTGCAATATTCCGACATAATTTGACTCTGTCTGTAATAATTCCATGAACACTTGTTGGCGTGGAGACATCAACTTTCGCACCACATTGTCGGGCACTTCGGATTCTGCGAAAATAATAATTTAATTACTGAAACTGTGGCATAAGGTTTGATTAAACATATGACGCGAAAGACTAGATATGATTGTGCGGGTTGAAGACAATTATATTTTAATAATAGATGAAAACAAAGAAACAATAGTGCATTCAAATTATTGGTAATACTTTGTAATGAAAATATGTTTACCTTCAAGTAGTTGTTTGCCGTCGGGCGAAGGAGTGCAGTCGAGGAGATTGCCAGAGAGACTGAGGAGGACCGCATCTCCAACAGACGAGCGACGTTTGTGCAGTGCCGACTCGCCACCTCTTAGTTTACGTTTGCGCAGCCTCTGCAACTGCGAAGGTGTGCAGGTCGATGCCACTGCTGGTGTCGATGTCTCTTCAGTGGAACTGGCCGGGGCACAGCTGCCGCCTATCGAAGACCGCCGCGAGATCTCGTCTAGGTACTGAAAATTACAAACCAATTCATTGTTTCTCAATACAATTTATTCCGCACTAAAACAAGTTGCAAACGTCTTACATCTTTGTACAGATAGTCCCTTTCATCTTGTGCCTCTTCGTTTTGTACTGACGCCCAAAACCATTCTGCTTTAACGACGTGTACCCGTGGCGAACAATCTGGAACGACTGTTGTGTTGTGTTCATCAACCACCTGGAGTAAAAAATATTTAGTTACAAGTTAAACATTTAATACGACACATTGTGAGAGATGTTAAACGTCATTTGTCTGTTATATATTATTTTGTAGACGTATTATTACACATTTCTATTTTTTAATAAGAAGTGAACAATGCATTTTCATTATCTTTGTCCATTACATTTGTAAAGCCATGCGCACATGAATATTCGAAATACACCTAAACTTATACCATAGATAAGAGAGGCATAGATGTGAAAATTATTTCTATTTGAGCTTGCACCGATGCCGACAATGTGATTGACTATTTTCCCTCACATGCCGTTGTAACTCCCGCTTGCATGCAACACCCGATAGAGTTGTCATTTTATTAAATGCAGTCGCGAATAGTAAATACCTATATACTTTGTCTATATCTGCATAATTTAGTTTTAATCTTATTAAAATATTATTTCTAATCTTAAATTAATCGATTTATAGTGTCGTTGTATTACTGTAATAGTTTTATCAGTTATGTATGCTTTATTTTACGTGTAAAATGAGATTTTGGGCTAAAATAAATCCTAAAATACGTGGAATAAGGTCACAGGGGTTGCCAAAAGTCTCACTTCAAATTTAAAATCATTTTATCTTGACCTTATATTTTGCAATTTTGGCGTATTCTGTTTATTCATTTGCACCATATTCCTCTAAGTTTCTCCAATACTGCGATTGCGCCTGAATATTATTACAATTAAATTAGACCTGATTTAGTTGCGCGTTGTCATCTTGCGCGAATTCATACGCGCGCAGGCAGGCGAGGTACTGGGCACCAATACATCGCGTCCACAAGCATCGCGCGCGATTTAAATCTAGCGAGAACTCTCGACTCGCGCGTATTACATGCGTGTCTTACGCGAGTCGAAATACGAGAAACTCCTTAGTTAGGGCCAGTTTGCGTGCTAACTTTAGAGCGAGGGCACGTATCCAGGGAAATAGAACGTCGAAATATTGATACTTTTTGTGGCGTTGAAACAATATCCTGGCGCGGGGCATAATTTTCACAGGTAAGTAAATCATCATAACACAGCACATAAGGCGTCTCGGTGCGGCCATAATTTACTACTTTAAAACAAGCCGTAACTGTATGTTATTATCGTGATTTTTGCATCTATACCTCTCTAACCTAAGCCTATACGTAAGATAAGAAATAAAATTCCTGGTATGATAAAGCTGAGTGAACCTAATATTTAGTAAGTACTGAATTAAATGTTGTTAGTACCGGCAGCGATAGTCCATGGCATTGCGGTATGGCGCGGACGTCGCGGGTGGGAAGCGTCGTGGCGGGCGGCGGCCGGTCGCGGGCCGGGAGGGGGGCGGGCGGGACCGGAGGGGGGAGTGGTAAAGAGCTCGCTCTCACTTCCGCACCACCGCATATAGAATGACGCTGATTTCGCAACCATATACTCTTGGGCGTTTTAAATGTGGTAGAATTATCTAATTCGTCCGTGCTTGGTTCAACTCTAAACGGCGTAGTCAGGTAAGTACAGTCGACAGAGTCAATTTGTACCGGTGATATGTCCAAGTTCATTTCGTCTAATTCTCTTTTTGGTGTCGAAACGTTTTGGAACTCTGGAGGAAGATGACTTGCGCTGACCTCAATCGTGTTACGTTCGGCTCTTTTTTCGTATTTCTTTTTTCTTTCACTCCTGAATGAAGCCGTAAACGATTTTACGCTTCTTCTTAATTTTGAAGCTGATTTGACAGTTTTTGAGCTACGTATAGAGGCAAAAGAAATGTCGAAAAAGCCTGATTGCTTACTAGTGTTCATTGAGCTAATGGACGTATTATCGTCTTCTCTAATGGGAGAAGATGTGGACGCAAGAAACTCTCCAGCTGGATCAGTGGGTTTCACACTATCAGGACTGACAGGTTCTACAGTAATATCACCAGTAGGCTTTGAAACTGAGTCTTTTTTTGTTCTTTTGAATATAGCGGGTCTATTTTTAAATTTGAAAGAATCTTTTATTTTCAATCTTTTTATAGTTTTCCAATTACTGTCCTCACATTTGTCAGGTGACAGATTATCATCAATTAGGCCCACTTGAAAGTTAGAATCGGTGGAATTGTGGCTTCTCTTCTTTCCTGAAGAAATAGTTGTAGTCGATTGCTGTAATTCCTTACTTCCTATTGAAGTAGGCAATAAAAATCCTGACTCATCTTTAGTGTCCAGGTCACACAAACTCTTTGTTAATGACGAACGTATAGACTCTGTCTCGTTAAAGCAATCGACTAAATGAAAAACATTTATAGATTTGTTCCTAAATACTTCTCTCTTATCATTGACATTTGTATTAACTGTGCTATGTACAAATTGAGACATATTCGAATTTTCTTTATCACAGGTTTTATATTTGAGGAACTCCATACATTCACCTTGTGAAGAATTTTTAGTATCAATATCTGCATATAAATCCTTCAATGATTTTTCTACATTGCTAATGTTGAGATCGTCTGAGAGATTATAGGGAGAAGCCTTTTGTTTCCTAACGCTACTTTTAGCGAATTGTATGCGATGCTCTCTATTGTTGATTGTATAATCATTGTTAGTTTCAACACTTTGATTACTAGAACTAGAACGACGACCTGAAAGTCGTGCTGAAAGCCTACGATAAAGCGAGCTCTTGGGAGTAGATTGGGATCCGCTGGAAGTATGTTGTTTTGATTTGACATTAGAATTAGGAGTACTTGGATGAGGCGATAGGATAAGCGAACGACCGAAAGTCTCCCCATTGGCCATAACCTGAAACATGTGTGAAACACACCACGCAATGATGTAGTGAAGCCATTCCAATACAAACATGCATGACGATAATTATTACATTATTATCGCATAAATAGGCAGTTAGACACAGAAAAGCACCTATGGTAATACTATGTTTCTTTTTTTAATTTATATGATATTTTATTTTATGAATACAATATGCTTACACTGTAGTAAATTACTGAATATATAGAACAGAATAAGAAGTATGTGAAACAAGTAAAATAAAACAAGAAACAACTGTTACTGGTAAAATTAAGAATATAAAAAGAAGTGCATAAGTACTAATAAATTATAAACACATAAGCCGACAGAAATATGCACATAGTATGTATATACAAAATATGTGCAATATTTTTTATGAGTTGAAAAACCAAACAAAATATGTGATGTGATTGAGATGGATATGTGGAAGCTATTATGACAAATGTGTAACTATAACACAGAACAGTTTACTCAGTGAATGTGGATGATATTTTAAACATGAAGTTATGTGTACAGTGAGACAAAACTAATGGTGAAACAAACAATGGGTCGACTTTGCGCCGTGTGGGATGGGACGTGATGGGATGCGGATTCAGCGCTTGGATGACCCTTCATTTGCAGTTCTTTAAGGATGACTGTATTCACATTACCATGGAGATGTAAAAGAAGATTACCCCATTTTGTATAGAAAGAACAAAAGGCAACGATATAATGGGAAATTAAATATTTGATACTTGAACATGCGGAAGTATATGGATTTTATCCATCTCCTATTTGGTTATGTAAAAGTAAATAGTATTGGCATTGAATTGTCGCAAGTACCTGTCATATTTTGTTTACATGTAAATGACTAAACCCACTACAGTCAACGTAACATTGAAGATAATAATGTAAACATTACATTGCAATGGTGGAAACAAGCATAACTTAATCAACAAAGTAACTATCAGCGAATTTATTTCTACTTTGTAATGTAGCTAAACTAAGAGTGATTTGTGCTCCCAGGTACTATGTGCATGCTGACTTCATAACGCTAAAATTAGTAACTAATGTGGCATCAAATATATAAATAAACAAATAAGGAATTCGGAGGTAAACGCTCTGTACTAAAGATCCATAGCCAATATTTATTGTTCTATGACTAAATTAAGATTATTATTTATATATGTTTCACTAAGTAACAAAATCAAGTAGACAGAATAAACACATCATTAACCATAGAGTCAAAGAAAATTTATAACGTAAAATATGTGACAGAAAATTGTTTTTTAGATATGAAATAGACCACAAGTTACATTTGATTATTATTTTTTGTATATCGGAAATATAAATAAATGGAATGTTCAAATACTCACGACATGAGTGCATTCGGGGTCGTCGAGGGTACAGGTGGTACCGCCGTTGCTGGCGAGCACGTCCGCCATATGTTGTGTCTCATCCTCGGGAAAGCCGATGAAGCAGACTCGAGCGCCCGCAAAAACTTTTAATTTGTGTTCTTTCTGCAATCAATTTTCACAGTCATTAATAACGATTGTGTTTGCCCAAAGCATATTTATATGCATTGCACACTTGATAGAGTCTGAGCTAATATATAAAAGTTTGTTTTTAGAGTTATAGAGGTAAAGATTGTTTTTAGGTAAATATTTTACTATCGACTAGGGTTGCGAGGCGTCTGGATAAAGCCAGATGTAGTTACAGACGTGGTAGAAAAAGTTTTTCAATTATCAATTATTAATTTATTATAATTATTAATTAGCTTATCCCGCTGAACTAGACGGTGCCGGTATGGGGGTTGTCCGGTTTTTGTCAGAGTTTTAAGTATATTATTCTTTATAAATATGTAGATATTATTGTAAATCTTGACTGACTTGTTCCATAGTAAAATTTTGCAAACACTGCAAAACATTTTGCATTTTTTTTGTACAATTAGCCCTTGAGAGGGAAAGCAAAGGGATCTATGCCCATAACAGCCGATGTCTCCAGTAATGAAATGATGTATTCTTCTTGTCGTTTCATTGAAATGTCGACGTAATACAATTTTTTCTTTGAGTTTCTGGCGACAAATATATCGAGGCAGTCTTTCTTGTAGAATCCACTAAGGCGGACTAAGCCACTAAAAAAATCACATCATACTACAGAAACAATTTGCGAATGATTAAAATAATCACCCAACCGCTCTCCATAAAATCCCCCCAAAAACTCAGTTTTTTTTTTCTATTTTCGCCAACGCTACGACAAACAGCAATCAATTAGCAATTTTTTTTTTCTAGTATCTAACAGATAATCCAGTTTTGCCTCCTAGTATTCACTTTTTTAACTTCTTTAAGAGATTGTATTGCGTTTTCAATGTTTACTGAACACGCCTCTCGTATAACGCGTGTGATTGGTCAAACAATATAACAAATGAAGACCGAAGAAGGAAAGAGAATAATAGCTAGCCAAAGTAGCCATCATAAGTATCATTACGGAACTTATCCGTTTGTCCGTTTGACCAGATCTAGGTTACTGTTTTAGATTATGACAAAAAACTCATAGGTAATTTTGCACAAACTGAAATGCTACTTTGATTCATAAGATCAGACAAATAATATAAAAATTTAAAATTAATATAAACTAGCTGTGTAGCTGTATTTTATTATATTCGTGAGCTACGGGTCTCGAGTTCATACAAAAATCCCATAGAAAAAAGCATACTGTTTTTCCCGAATTTCCCAATATTTCGGAAAACTTTACCAATTTTTCTTTGCTTAAGCTTACTCGGACTATTATGAAAGTGTATAAAGAATTGCCAAATCGATCCAGCCGTTCTCACGTTTTACGCTTAGCAACGAACATTTCATTTTTATTTACATATAGTATATAGATTACGCAATTGATAGTAAAACTTATACTAATGCAATTTTATGTATTTACAATTGTAGACTACAACTTCAATTTTTATTTGTAACGGCTGTGCGGGCGTTCACCCAGCTATGTCTCACACTGCGTGCCCGCCCGCCCGCGGCGCCGTCACCGCTGAGCGGTTCTCAGTTGGGCAGTAAGTCAAGGTTAGTAGTATTTTTTAAATAACGATAACAATTGATCACACAGGGAAACTCATAGAATTACTATAAATTCCATCCCTTTTTACCTGCAAGTGCCAAAAAATATTGTTTACTGGAACTGAATGTATATTAAGAGAATGAAAAAATACTCTGAATATAGTATATTCTTGTTTGAGCAGAATGATGAGATTTGAGGAAGCAAAAAAAATATGTAAGGACCGCAACGCTTAGCGCTACGTCCTCTCTGATTACCCCGTTGGAGATACAGCGTGAAGATATGTATGTCTGTATGAATGTACATTAGTGCACAGACTAATCAATCCAAGAAAACTGACTGAATCAGGTATTTATGTGTAAAATAGACAAAAAATGTGTACTCACAATAATAACTTCGTCCGTGGCGAGACAGGTGGGGTCATCCCGTCGCTCCCAGCAGGTGTCGACCCACGAGCGCGAGAGCACCGGCAAGCCAAAACCGCTCGCGTAGCGGTACTTATCGCCGCTGGCTGCCGTAGCGATGAGGTGTGTCACTTTACTCGACATGTCCTTGCGTATTGAGCCTCCCATGTAGTGTATTAGATTTATCAGGTACGTCTGCGGGCAGAATAGATATCATAATAAAATCTATATTATACACGTACTGTATAGTATATAATACGAAGGTAGTGCCCTAGCACCGCCACTTTCGAATTAAGTTAATTAATATAAGTTTTCGAATTATGTGATTACAACTGAAATTATTGAACATTTCAATCAAATTTCTTGGAAGTTATTAAAATAATAACAAGTAATCAATGACTTTTTTATGAATATCAGTTAGTGTTAGTTATTGTGGTATAATATAAAATTCAAAATATACTGGTTCATAGTCTATTTTTAAGTTGGTCCAACTTTTATATAGTTCATATACATATAACGCACTAATTACATGCATATAGTATGTATTATGTACCTACCTAATGCATAATATATATTTACTTTTATACTTGTCTGGGATAAAAAAAAGACTATTAATCAATCAGCTGCTTTTCTTCCCGTGTAGGTCTTAAACGTCAGCCTAATAATGAAACTTCTTACAATAAGACTTACAGGTGATATTTAATACCCGATGTGGTGATGTAACTCTGTTGTCCTGATGGTCTATAATCTATCCCGAGGGGAAAATGCTGTGATTTTGATGTATAATACTGTATACACTAAATAAATAAAAAATACTAACAAGCTCATCCTTCTTTCGGAACCCCGAGAAGCATATGACGGCGCCGCGCATTGCAAGTGAATATAGCGGACGTGCGTTGGTAGGCGGCGGTTCCTCTCGCTCGGACAACTGAAGCACAGCTGTTGGGCCGAGCACCCTGTTTTGAAAATAATGTGATAAATGAATCTTACCCATAAAATATATTATGTATGTTTATATACCTTATCTATTCAGTTTGCAATAAAAATGATAACATCTATTTAAAAAACGTTAAATAAACTATGATTATGAAATATGTTTTGTATACTGTACAAAATTAATATATTCGAGCAAACGTGCAAATCTTGTGCGATTCATAACATGTAGTCCGCGTTTATACGAAAAGTCGCAATAAAGTCAGAAATCATTAATAAATAATGGTATGTTTTTTAACAAAATAAAAAATATTTATATACACAATTTCTCCTTCTGCGTCAAAATCATAACTAGACATATTTAGCAAATTTTTAAATTTCACAATAATATTTATTTTTACCTACCAATGCATATTCAAAATATCGGAGGTATGTGAATTGTTTTGCTTTTATATGAATATGCACCCAATTTATTTAATATTTCATGTATGGGGTCACTCATGAGATAATATAGTTTTGATGTGGTCTCTTCTTTTTAGTAATTTATTGTTTGAGGTTTTAACGATGAAAACAATTAATTATTATAGTGAGCTCAGATAGAATATTGTTAGTAATAATAGAAAGCTTCATTAGGCTTATTGCAAAAAGGTAAGTAGGTATAAAATTATTCGTAAGTACTTATTTCTTGTCATATATTATACAAATATCCAATAATTTTAATTCTTTACAATTTGGCGACACTTATAATGAGCAGCTAGCAGCATTATTAAATAGGGCACGCAATTTGTCCTGGGAAATGAATAAAAATGTCTGTGCTGTAGTGTGGTGGGCGTATGACGTGCGAATAAGCTCGCGTACATAATGCACGGGGACGACGCAAGAGTATTTGTTGCGATGTATTGACAAAAACTAATTGGGATATTTTTTCTTTAACAACGAAATCAGTATTTATTTTATAATTCTGCATCTAGTTAAAATCTTTGTGTCTGGAGTATTATTATTATTTTTGTTTTAACATGTTACCGAGACAGATTTCTTCTGTCACTTCCAGAAAGGCGGTTTCACGATGAAAAAAACCAGCCAAGAACGTGTCAGACGTGGATTAGCTTAGGAGTTCTGTAGCATTTTCGGACCAGTGAAAGAGAAATTAAAAAAATATATTAGACCCAAAATATTTATTATTTAATTATTTTTTCTTATTTCCAGTTTTGGGTTACCAATTTACGTCTTCACCAATTTTCAGGTTTACATGTGTAAAGATGT
The DNA here is from genome assembly GCA_907165235.1 of Zeuzera pyrina. Lineage (NCBI taxonomy): Eukaryota > Metazoa > Arthropoda > Insecta > Lepidoptera > Cossidae > Zeuzera > Zeuzera pyrina. The sequence continues at coordinate 16,464,294 of OU015617.1, forward strand.
GATGTGAAATCGCCAGTGCCATATGAACAGACAGACAGTACAGACGGACGGACGAACAAACACACGAACGAAAGTACGAATGAACTGACAGCTATGACGAAACTGCAAGCGTTCCGTCTTTGCCATTTTGGTTATAGAACCCTAAAACTTGTCTCGCTTTAGAAAAACTTATTTATAATCTAAAGCGTTTTTGAAATGGTGGTCCCTGCACAAGAAAGCAATCCCAAAAACACAGTATTTAACAAATACAAGTTATAATCTAAAACACATTATCTAAGAGTAGCAATATAATTTATTAGGATTCTGATAAATAATAATAGGGTTTATATTTACTTAAAGTTGAGGTGAATAGACTGAGAGCGAAATGCAATAACTCCAACCTATCGCGTAACAGGTTAGAATGGATTTAAAGTGATAGTACTTACAAAATGAATGATAGAAATCATTGTGTACCAGCGCGCAACCGATAATATATATTTTCATACCCTCACTTCCGGTGAATTTCTAGCACCGTTAACGTACCTTACCGTGAACAGCTTAAAATTACTGCCACAAATTAACATTCTTAAAATTATAAAAAAAAAGGTTGGTGTGCCTCTTTCAGTTTTACTGCAATGTTTCGGCACACCAACTTTTATTGTTTATTCTTTGGTACATTCATGTACCTATCGAGTAACAGATCCAAATTAAGACTAAATGGAAATTTATAGTTTTTTATATAAATAAATATATGTGTGCCACGTCAATCAATGCCTGTTACTAAGTGCCTGGCACATTCGCTTCGCAACGTTGTATGGTGGTAAGGAACCCTCGGAGTGCAGAGTCCGACTCGCATTTGCCTGTTTTTAATCCTATCGATACCAATCAATAGTACTTACAACTTAATGTTAACAATGCGAAACTTGAAGTTGCGTGTCACGTGTCATTCCATAATTGACTTTAATCTCTTGACATAAGGTCCAACTGTAATAGTATGATATCAGTTATTGAACTCTAGTTTCACGAAAACAAATCGGTGTACTAGGCACTTGGTGACAGGCATTGACGTATATTTTCTTACAGAAAAAAGTATAAATTTTCATTTAGTCTTAATTTGAAGCTGTTACTCGATAGGTACCTACATAAACGTGCCATAAAATAGACAATAAAATTTGGTGTGCCAAAACATTGCAGCAAAATTGAATGAGTGCACACCAACGTTTTTTTATATAACTTTATGAATGTTAATTTGTGGCAGTAATTTTAAGCTGTTACTTTACAGGTACGTAACGTTGCAAGAAATTCACTGGAAATGAGGGTATAAAAAATATATGCTATCGCTTACGCGCTGGCACACAATGATTTCTATCATTAAATCTGTAAGTACTAACACTTTAAATCCAATCTAACCTGTTACATGATAGGCTGGAGTTATTATGTTGCGCTCTCGTACCATAAGTACGCTTTCATATCGGATAAATCTCACAATTCGGGATCGGCAAATTTTGTGTTCCAATTATAAAATACGACGCATATACCCAACATTCTAAAGTTAATTACCTAAGTTTCTTATAGATTTCAAATTAAATGTTTGTCGCTAAAAAGCGGGAAATTACTTAATCAATATAAATAAAATCGATTTTTAATTAGCGACCAAAAATGTAGTTTCTTCTGGATTTCGGTTTTAAAATAAATTATTTTAAGAAGCCGCTCCCATATTTTATACCTTGTAGTTATATATACACCCGAATATTTAGAGATTAAGTTGACCAAAGCGCCGAATGAAACACGACGTCGTTTTGGGAATGTTACGGTCACTTTCCTAAAGCGACAGTCAGATACGGTCGCTTTCTTCGTCATTAACCCAACATTTACAGAATCCCATTCATTCAATTATAATATGATTTCTTTATAATTGTAACAAATATTATGTACTTTAAATAGGTATTTCATTGATATAAATAGTAATGCGATACCTTAGAATATATAGAACAAACAAAAACCGAGAATTAAAAGAAATGTATTTGCCAAAATTATTTTTCCTGCATACCCCACGTACAAAATTAGTTACCAATTTACCATGTGATTATAATTACCCTTTAATCAGGGTAAATTAAGCATTGTTCAAACTAAAACCACATATTTGTTACTCACAATATAACCGCAATTCCGATTACTTACACTACACAAAAGTTTTTTTCTCATGTAAATAAAGATGAGCTTTTGTAGTAACAAGCGAAAAAAAAATTATAATCCTAAAACATCACTTGAAATTCCTGAACACTGCGTTGTATTACTATTCATTCGCTTATATGGATTAACGTGTATACAAAAAATATATATTTCAAATTAAACTTGGTGTGGCATAAATTAAGAATAGACAATTCGAATACGTGTACTAACACGTATTCGAATTGTCTATTCTTAACATTTCTGTAACCGAGCAATTTTTTTAATTTTTAAACGGCAACATTATATGAATGGCATCCTACTGATGTTTCAAGTTTTAGTTATTCATTACTAATTATTACAATGTACCTACCTACTTCAAAAATGTATAACGTACGAAAGGTAATGTTTATTTCTTTTTTTATTTATAGACGCATTTTTAGTTTTTACAGGCAGAAACTATAATCATAGTGTAATTATTAAAAGAATGAGTTTTTTCTACGTGCTTCAATCATAAAATTTTTTTCTTCATTTTTAGATAATACTTTCACTACTATTGCCGTACTGCGTATTTCTTCATTGCATTTGCTATACATGAGGATGCACCGCACATACATATGCACGTATTTCTGTGAAATCACGTTTTCGTAGATGGTCATTTTAACATCATTATAGACACATTACACATTATCCTGCAAATTAACGCGAGCAGAGTACGGCTGAATTCATTACCAACGTTCGACTAACTTCTCTAATCCAAATCACATCATCTATCTTTCGACAGTTAACAAATTCCTTAGTTAATTAATTTGTTTTAGACACTCCATTTATTCATATCAAGTACTTGCGGCGTACTGTGTCTGAATCTTACCAAGAATCGGAACTTTAGTTTTGTTTGCATTCAAATTCTACTCTTTCGCTTTACACTCATCTTTCATAATATTGTTAGGATCCGTCCTGCTACTGACGATACTATAAGCGCAACATAACCAGCATAATATGAAACGCCTTTCAATGTTTAAAAGTTAGTAATGTCTAAAAACCGCACATACAGACGTATATCACGTCGGCCTGTCGAATTGCCTGAAGGTACACAAGACCAGATGAACTCATGTAGCCATGTCTTTTACAATGATATAATGTTTATCCATGACATATTAAAGCTAAGATTGTATCGTTTCAAATATAATTCACCATGTCTTGTTAAAGGGCACTTTTATTGTTTATCCTTAGGATTCTTTCTCATCAGATATTTTAATATCTTTGAATTTGAAACACTGATCCTCTGATCCGTATCCATAACTATTGTAACGATTTACTAAGATCATTATTTCAAACACTATCTACCAGATCAATGGACAGGTGTGGGTGCAGTATAAGATCCCATATTAAAAAAAACACCAGCAGAAGATTACCTAGGTAATATCAACACAAGATCCATTAGGAGTTAGAAGAAATAGAGTGGGATAATTTTTACTCCACACATACGTATACATTTATACAAAGTACAAGGGTGTGTTCTTTTTAACTGAGACAATATCCATAAAAAATTATTTTAACTATCCATAAGAGACATAGGGAAACTGTTTTAGGATCCATTCGGTTTTCTGTTGTGTAAACAATTTTGACGTGAGATGTCCATAAAAATTAGTAAAATTGGCAATTTTTTTTTAATGTGAATAGACTCAGTTTCACGTAAGCATCATTTCATTATATTGGACAGTTCTGGACAGCAGAAGTTGGTCAAATATAATAAAAGTTTTTTTTATACTATAGAAGAATCCAGCATACTAAATCATAGTCGACTTACTGGGGAACAATTCATTCAAATGGTTTAATATCCGAATTTCATGTCGATACCTCCTACGCGAAATTGAAATAGGAACAGTTCTTTAAAACGTAAAAGTTTTTGTCACTTTGAATTCTGTCGCTGAATTCTCCACTGCGTTGGATTCTTCTATTGCATTAACAAATATTTTATGAATTTGACAAACTTCTACTATCCAGATTGCTTTCTTCCAATATAATTAAATGATGTTTACATGAAACTAAGTCGATCCGAATTTAAAAAAAAATATTAATTTTTATGGACAACTCACGCTTGACCAAAAAATTTATAATGGCGAAATTGATTTCGCAAAAAAAGATCTAATGTTTCTAAGACGATACCCCTCAATGGATTCGAATTTCCCCATACTGTTTCGGTTAAAAAAAACACTGCGTACATTATATTTTTAAAATCAACTTTTCTCGAAGTCCTTAGAGTCAGTTTTACGGCAAAATGTTCAAGATGGACTTTTTATCTAAATTATTAGATTTACCGATTGGCATTAAAAAATTATAACAAATGGGTTAACAAACGTGACAACGAAAGAGACCGTTTGCGACCAAAGCGTCGATCACATCGGTCGTCACATATAAATGTGACGGTCGTTTATCGAATGCGACCGTCAACTTACATCTCTACGAATATTCGATCCCTAATTACATATATGAATAAAATGAGTGTCTATTTGCGATTTTAGTATCTGCTCAATTGTAGGTCTAATGACTGTCTCATGTATGCACTAGATGTGTAGTGTGTACCTACAAAAATTGAATTGTTTTTATTTTAAGTCTGTTCTGTTTCAGAAACAGCCGAATCAATTTGGATAGCTTTCATTGGAACCTGGAAGTATTATGTAAGGGCGGACTTAGTTTATTTTTAGGATTCTCATGAAAATAATTTTCTTCTCAAAGAAAGAAACAAATCTATTTGTATCAAACCAAGTTATTATACTTTCTGCTTTTAATTTACAAATAATAAATTTCATATTTTCTACAATTTTTAACCCACTTCAAAAAGGAGAGGGCCCTCAATTCGTCTAAATGTGTTTTAATATTTTTATTTCACTACTATCATATATGTGAAATTGCTTAAATGTAAAAAATAGTAACAATATTAAACTAGCTTATAAAGAAGGCATGAAGTATTTTAAATCTATAACTGTCTATAATAAATAATAATGTATGATATTACGATAATAAAATTATGATATAGTCATGGATACATCAAATTCACTAAGTGATACTCGTACCCATACTCGTAGTACAAGCTTAGATTCTAGTTTGGAATTGTCAGAAAATCCCCAGCAGAGACACTTTTGAAAGTCTATTTTCTTTCAAGTCTTAACATACCGAAGTAATCTTTGCTTTGTGTATTGTAGTCTCTTTTTTGGTATTTTTCGTCCGAAGGGGTTACAATTAAAATAAAATATTTTGCACAGTAACTTCATTTCACCTAACACATTCTGTTCTAACGTAATTTAATTACAAAAAAATGCGGAAATACGAGTATATATTTTATTAAAGATAACTTTTGCAAATATTTAAGAAAACGAAAGAGAAAGCCTGACGAAGAAAATCTATAGAGCGAAAGTGAGCGGTAAAAGAAGCCAAGGAAGACTAAGGAAGACTTAAGAAGATCAAATAGCCAGAATGTTAGCAAACAGAAATGTCAAAAGCACTTGAATACCTAGGTGAAGATGTGTGAGGAGAATGAGATTTGAGGAATAGAAAGAAGTATGTGAGGACTGCGACGCTTGGCGCTCCACCATCATTTTCTCTAAATTAAGTAACAAAAACGTCGTCCAAATGTAAAAGGCTCACATTTTGCTTTACGAATATCTACCCTATTTCCTTACTTGTGCCTCACACTCTCAATTTGTTCATTATCTGGGAATTCCTTGTATATAATAAATAATATATAGTGTTAGCTTAACATTAATTTTAATCACATCAATTAGGCTCGTGTAATTTTTTATAACATTTCAATTATAAGAGCGTGGATAGAGTGGGTTTTCCTCGTGTAGTGGTGGTGTATATAAGTATGATTTGAAGTCAGTTGTCGAGCGGCCGTCGAGTATAAAATACATAGTAGTTGTGAAAGAGATTTGAAAGTGTGTTCATAATCATCTGTGATTCTGTTACATTTCATCTTTAACAATAGGTACTATATCAAGCAAATGTAAAACTGGTAAAAAAATTCAAATGTAGCATCACTGAACAGTCTTGTCTATAGTTTAATTTTAGGTTTATTTTCAAATATAAAATATATATAATAATAATAATTAAAAAAGATGTATAAGGTGTGATTTATTACTCCATTGGTTTTGTTTGCTTGCTAAGTCAGAATGGAACATTTTGGGCGTAAACTGACAACTGACAAGTAAGAGAATTCACTGACTTAGTAATGCTTCACTTTTCGGTTATGTTGCTCCACCTTTTTTTTGATCTCAGATTATATACTACGGAAAAATAAAAATATAGAATGTGCCTCTTCTCGTGCAGGCTATAATGTCAGACAAAGGATAGGGCTTATAATGAATCGGCATAGGCGATGGACTAGCATCGTTTTCCGGTTCTGCTTTGCAATCTGTAAGCCTAAGTACTAAGACGTGCCGTCGAAGTGCGATTTTGTAGATTCTTGATGCTCTGTCTACTCCGAATAGGAAACGACTTGAACTTATATACGTATTTACGACAGAAGCAAAGCAAGTGACACTGACGTCATCGTCTCGACGTCGCGAACAAATTATTACAGGCGGAACTTCGTAATTCCTATTCATTTTATTTGGTCATTTTTAAATAGGTTTTAATTTGTTAACGTTATATAATTCATCGCATGATTTATTTTTACAAAAACAAAATAGCCCTTTTCAATGTCATTGATAAATTTCTCAGTTTTATTTATATACCTATAGCAAGCACATCTATAAATTCATGAACTGAATTAATCTGTAATATTTTACATTATTAACGAATATAAATATAGCTATTATAATAATAATCTAAAATACTGTGAAATTACTGTATTTCATGAAAATATAGAAGCCATTCTTACACATCAAATTTTATCGTAGGAGAGTCTAGAGTTTTTGTGTCCGACCGAAGTACGTCTTGAGAAAATTCCTCTTCTTCGAGCATTGGTGATAATCGAGTGGGGCCCATGATGGCCACGTCTAATTCAAACACTGGCACTTAACCACTAGTCCGGTACACATTTAAATTAATATTTTTACTTCTATTGCACCATTCACTACTCCTTTGTAACATTGTAGCAAGTACCACAGCTTCAATAGTAATTAGAATTTGTATTTAATACACATGTTGCAATTTTACGCGAATTTGTATAACGTAGGTACTTTAGAAACATTTAAAAATGAAAATCAATTTGAGAAGTGATGAAAACTATTATTGTGGGCACCGTTAAAAGTGAAAACAAAGGCGTGAACGGCGTGCTCGTTGTGCGTTCCATGTTAAATTGAAAAACAGTTGGGAGGAATGGGAGGCCGAAAATAGCGAGGAGCGTCGCGTGGCACAAGGGCGACCCTCGTATTATGTCAAATGCGGCTCCGCGCTCGCACCTACACACACCATAAACGCACCTTTATTTACATCGTTCCATGAATTGTAGTCACCCAACGCTCGACCTTTTTATGAGTGATGGGTCCCATAGTTAATCTCAACGCTTAAATATAGGAATGCTAACGAAATTGTAACAAAGCAGCCAGATGTTTTTTATCTATTCAATCTTTATATTTGAAACAAGAGAGAAAATATCATATTTTTGTAATTTATTTTAAAAAAGGTCATTACTCGTATAAATTAGTCTTCCATTGCCAATGGACGTTTCATATTTAAAATGGTCGAATTGACCTTTGTAGATAATATTGTAAAAGGTGTTCTTACAAACGAATAACTATTGTTTTTCTATATATGATTCTTATTGACTAGATGAATATGCAGTCAATAAGAAATACCAGGTTGTGTTTCAATTTCGTTAAGAAAGGAAGGATATTACAATAAAAAATAATGCTTGCTACATACTTTTCTAATTGCCAGTAATTAACAATAATTTAACAAGGAAATAAAGATAAACAACAGAAAGTAAACAATTCACTAAAGTAGGTGTAAAATCAACACAATGCTGCGCTGCATCGCACAGCATGTCTTGTAGCTGTATTAGGACTTCAAACGGAATAGCGACTACAACTTCGTAAATTACGTATACACAACATTTTCCAAGAACTGTGAATTCAAAGGATCACGGTATACAGAGAGAAGAAAACGAATGACTAAATTGTCTGTAAGCGGAATTGTATTTGCAAAGGAAATCGTTTGTTTTTCACGGAATTCCTAGTAATAGGCTAAAAAATAAGCTGTTTGATCAAAATCGATTGTTTTTGAAGATTTTTTTGAATCGACACTTGAAGAATAGATTGGACAGAAGATGTAGATAAAAATTTCCTTATTTAAATCTTTAATAAATACATACATATCTTCACGCTGTATCCCTAACGGGGTAGTCAGAGAGGATGGAGCACCAGGAGTCGCGGTCCTTACATACTTCTTTCGCTTCCTCTAATCTCATCATTCTCCTCACACATTTTCACCTACGTATGCGAGTGCTTTTCACATTACCGTCAGCTAAAACACTCTGGCTATCTGATCTTCGTAAGTCAGCCTTGGTTTTCCTTGGCTTCTTTTACAAATAATCATGTTCAAAAAATCGAGTGGACTTATTGACGTAGGGCGAGGGCAATTTGAGTAACAAACGAGCAGTCAGTAAAACATGTAGTACTTAGCTATGGCGTTAAGTTAGTGTAAGGTTGAGGAGGCGTCGTTGATAGAGTTCGTAAATGTTCAGTAAGACAAGTATCACTTAACGCACACCACTGCTATTGGCATTCCACGACATGTTCAACGCAAATTCGTATAATGCTTGCCATCGTTCGTTGAAACTATTCTGAATCATCGAGACGCAGGCGTAATGTACACAACGAGTCAAATTTTATCTGTTTCTCCAATACTAAATTCAGTGAATCTTATTTTTAAATCGACAAGGTACAAATCGCATTTCTAATTTACCAGTTAGGACAACAGCCAGTCTCAAGCTGATAATCTAAGATCTGAGATCTATTTTTTTATCACTGTGGTTCATCTTAATGGAAACTATTTTAGAATGACTAGACGTCATAGTGGCGTACGTTCTTGTATATATAGTAGAGCCATACATGTGACGTAGATAAAACAAGAAGGCGTCAATGTAAACGCGTAACAAAGCGTCCATCGAGCTCGTTAACGATCTCACGATGAGATTCGTAAGTATTGTTCATCTAATCACTAACACTAATATTTTACACGCGATTCTAAGTTTCGATATGTAAATGCTTATCAAATATTTAATATTCGTCTCTTAGAATTACAAATATAAAATATGATTGTATCGTTGTACACCCTCGTTTGTTTAACCGACAGGAGTTAGGACAGTTTCATGATTTCAATCACGACTTTCAACGCTTTTTAGAACCTTAGATTAAAGAAAATACATATATAGACCCTCCCATACAAAACGAATGAAGACAACAAATCGAGAAGGGGTTGCAATTAAAATAAAATATTTTGCACAATAAGTTCATTTCACCTAGTAACACAATCTGTTCTAACATAATTTACTCACAAAAAATGCGGAAATATGTATTTTATTGGAGGTAACCTTTACTAACATTTAAGGAAAGCTTAATAATATTTTTCGCAACCATTCCTAAAACCAATGTGGGAGTGTTGCAATATCAATTCGTTTACCCGAAATGAGGGGTAACTTGACAAGATGATTTGTTGTAAATGTTTTTTTCAAATTAGGTATTTAGTTATATTTACTTTTTATTTACTGTTTATATATAATGTTTCACCTTCTATCTATCTATATCTATAGTCTATTATCAATAAATATGAATTAGTTTGTCACACCAAATATCTGTATACTGTATACAAATAGGTAAAGACAAAACAGTGTCTTTTTCTCCTCTGTTTATCAACTGATTTTCTTTTTTTTTGTTTAGTAGCTATTAACGAGCTTTAGTGTTAGCAATAAAAAATAATTTGGAGACAGTTACATTAATACGTGAACCGAAAACTTCGGAACCCTTTTTAAGAACATTGCGCGCACGGAGGAGTGAGATTTGACAACATTTTTAATAAGTATGTTATTTCATACATTAGAATAAAATAAAGCTAACGATAATGATAACTGAGTCTTTCGAAAGATAGATAAAAATTTTCTGGAAAAGTTTGGAACGTTAAAAAGTGAAACGTGTAAACGTTTTTTTTTTTATTTAAATACAATTCACTTTCCGATCTGTATCATATTAGACATATCATAATATTATGAGAGACCAATTTGATGACGAAGAGTTGACAGCCCTATTACAGCTATAAACTCTGAAAAAAATATTTAGAAAAATCATACAGAAAGGAAAATTACTCAATTAAATACTTTATGGAACAGAATTTACGAAAACACTATATTTAATTAGAAATAAATTATACAGTTTAATAGCCAAAAAAAAGCTTCGTTCCGAAGTTCTCGTTTATGTGAGCGATACCTATAAGGTTTTTTTTTATATGAACTGAATATGAATTCAATTATTTATCAATTACATTTTTTATAAAGTTTATCATTTTTAAAAATACATTGTGAGCCTTCATTCTGCTTTATGAACTCTATCCTATTTCTTCACCTCTGTGTCACTTCTCAACTCGTTCATTATCTGGAAATACTTGTTTGATTGCATAACAATATTTTAGTATTAAATCAAATAAAATGTAAAACGGGACAGAAAAATTTGAATATGGCATCACTGAACAAATTCTTGTCTACAGTTTTGATTTTAGTTTTATTTTGAAAAATAATAATTTAGAATTATGTTTAAGGTGTGATTTGTTACTGCATCGGTTTTATTTGCGTTCTTTAATCTAATTTTGTGTTTTTGAGCTAGAATCTGGCATATTGGGCGTAAATACGAATTGCACGAAGATAACATAAATTATGTAAAATGCGTTGTATGAATGAGTTGATAAGTGAATTCACAGACTTACTGCTTCATTTTTCGGTTCTGTTGCTATATGTATTTTTTTTAATGTTTAGAAATTCTCAGTTAATGTCTCAGACCAATTAAAAATTTATCCACACTACACGATTCCACATTAAGTATTTTATTTATTTAGATCCGGTGCGTAGTACTGTTGATGTAAGTTCGTAATAAGGACACGTCTGCTGCTTTAGAAAAACTAATTTTGTAATTTTTTGGAAATTCCTAAATCTATTAAGGTCCACGAACCTGTATTTGGCTTTGTGTGCTGCATCAAAAAGTTCTCCTTCAAACGGTGACGTGACGAGGTAGGATGAAGGCGCTGGGGGCTGTAGAGGCGGAGGCAGCGTCTCGGGGCTGGGCGCCGGCGCCACTGCACCCAGCCGCTCGCACGCTGCTCGCACTCGCTCGCATTCGAGACAAGATTCGCTGACATATACTACCGGTGTTGTGGAATCTAACAAAAATAATACGAACAATGTAAATCGCATCCAGTTATATTTATTTGAAGTTTTAATTACATTTACGAAAATAAAAAATCACAAGAATATTTTTATAATATTGGGTATGTCTATCTACTGCACCATTTAACAGGAAATTATAGAACATCTGGTTATTCAACGAATTTTTTTTTAATATTTTTCAAAAGTTTCTCATTCATTACATACAAAAGGAAATAAATTCCACTAAACATTTTTCTATTACAGATTACCACAATTACAGAGCAAATTCAGAGCGAATTAAAAAGAAATTCTCAACGAATTGAAATATTTTAAAAACTAAGTTATTGGAGAAAAATAAACGACGCAGTTTATAAAAATTGCAAAGAAAGTACTGGCTGTCGATTTTGATCTACCAATGCGTACAAAGGTCAATTATGGGTCATTTTTATGACCCTTTATCGATGGGGGTGGTACAGTACGCGACGGTGAGTTTACAGCTCGCGGTCAATAAGTAGAAGCCACGAATTGTCGACAATTTATTATCAAGCCTCACATGAACCTTGCGGGCGACGCGCGGTCTACTCACAGGCGCGTGTTGCAAGCAAGTGGACGGCGCGTTTTCACCGAGTGGTTCACTCGCCGTCTGTATATGGACAGGATTGGAGTTGATACCTGGACTATATGTGTATAGAATGTCCATATCATGTATAACAAATCCCAACCACTCGAAGAGGCGGTGCTGGTCGGTTGTCGGGTTGGTAAATACGCGATAAAATGACTAATTTGTTAATTTCATCATTTCTTTTCATTGGTATTAACCGTGAGTTTCATAGACTTGTGAAGAGATACAAATCTATTATTACTTATGAATTCGCTTTCTAACTTGCAAATAATTAATTTATTGCTTTTATTATGCCTTTAAACTTTATAGCGCTATGAAAACATTTCCAATGTGTATATCGTACATAAGTATAATAACAAATCAACATTACAATACAATGAAAAATAAAAAATTATTAAGATTATAACGATTTAATTTTACTGTAAGTAGACACATATAATATGTTAAAACACAGACTACGGCTTTGTGGTAAAAGTTTTTAAAATAATTTTAACAGGTATGTTTAAATCTCAAGATAAGATAAACAAACGACACCTAAAAACTTGAATAATACGCCTTATCTATCACAATGGTTTCATAAGCACTATCATTGCAAGTATATGTTCTAACCTGTTTTTAGGAGAGTAGGACATCCACTCGAATGATAAGTTGATTAAGCCCGTGGGTGAAATAAAACACATGAAAACTAAATAATTTACTCCAATTTCTTGGGACTCGTTCCCAGTTTATGGTTCAGGGTCGCTGAGTCACGAGCAGTATTGTGACACAGGGAACACCCGTTATTTTGGCGTTCAATGTACAAACGAATATTTAAACACAACACAAGATTATACACAAACTCCTATCTAGCTGTTAGTTTCTCACTTCAACATAGGCACCACAAATTGAAAACAATAATATTATAACAATTGGACCTGACTACTAGGACTTTAAAGCAAATATTATAAATCTTTTAAACATCATGCAGAAACCACTCGAAATGTGCATTACGACGCTAAAACTATTTTAAGTATACGCGCAAATAACTGCGATCCAGTGCTCTTGATAATAAGTGAATAGAAATTATTGATGGTTTAGGTTTAGGTCAATAATAACAGATTTTAATTTCTAATTTAATTGTGACTATTCAAAGCTCATATTTTACAAGTCCAAGGAAAAAAAACAACACATAAACAATATGAAATAGGAATTTTTATATTAAAGTAACATTAAACCTTTGGACTCCAAACAAGCTTTACGGCTTAATCATATTGGGTATATTAAGTCTTAAATTGTGGTTACTGTGTAACTTGAAAAATAGATGACAGATGATGTAGTAACCTCTGATCAAGCATTAATTAGCTTTTACGGCATGCTGCCTGACTGCAGCAATTAAATCTCACCCTAGTCTACATATGTACTACTCTGTCAAGAAAGTACCGGGAAAAGATCAATAATATACGAAATGTTAGTTATTCATCCAAATTTATTTTATCACCTTCAAAGTATGCTCCTTCAGAAACGATACACTTACGCCAACGAATAATCCAATCATCAAAACATTTTTTAAACGCTTTTTCCGGAATTGAGTTCAGTGCTCGCCGCGAATTCTCCTTTATGTCTTCTACCGAATGAAAACGGGTGCCACGAAGTGGTAATTTGAGTTTAGGAAAAAGAAAGAAGTCGGTTGGAGCCATATCTGGTGAATAAGGTGGTTGCTCGATGGTATTTGTTGAGTTTTTGGTCAAAAATTCGTTCACAATGATGGCCTTGTGCGAAGGCGCATTATCGTGGTGCAAAATCCAAGAATTTTCGTTCCACAAATCTGGCCTTTTCGTCGAATTTGATCTCTTAAACGCCGCATAACGCCCAAGTAATATTCTTTATTTACCGTTTGACCTTCCGTCAAGAATTCCGAGTGCACAACACCGCGATAGTTAAAGAAAACAGTCAACATGACTTTGACTTTTGATCGACTTTGGCGTGGTTTTGACTCTTATTGTCTCTTATGCGATTGAGTTTTTGGAGAAAATTCAGGTCTTTTGGGACTAGCCGAGCGGCAACATGTTTCATACCCAAGTGATTATTTAAAATGGTACGGATAGACTCATGAGACACAGAAAGTTCGGCGGCTATCTCTCTCAAACTTGAATGAGGATTTTCAGTCGCTATTTCCTTCACTTTTGCGATGTTAACTTCAGTTGCAGACGTTGATGGCCTACCAGAGCGAGGCAAATCTTCCATCACGTCTCGACCGCTTTTCAACGCTTTGTACCACTCATAAGCACGTGTTTTTGATAAAGTCGATTCACCGTAAGCCTTCTGTAACATTTTTAGTGACTCCCGAACACGAATTTCCATTGGCCATGCAAAATTTAAGACAAACTCTTTGTTCGATATTTTTGTCCATTATGAAATTCGCAATATACACTAGAATGATATAACTAAAAACAGCACTGTATTTAATCCAAATAACAGATGCAACTCAAACTCCGCGCCAAAATGGAAAACAGTTGTGCCAATCTAACATCAACAAAAAAAAAACAAAAAATTGAATTTGGAACCGTAAACAAATCATCCATTCCCGATACTTTCTTGACTGAATGTATTATGTAGGAATAAAATGACATCACAAAACGAGTTAACAAAATGGATTGTGGGGCACACAACACAATGGATTGTGGGGCACATAACATAATGGATCGTGGGGCACACAATATACGAGATGCATGCGCACTCACATCCTCCACCGAGGTATAATCGCAGTTGTTCTACCAACGCTAACATGGTTGGCGTGCGTGCCGCAAATCACGCTTTACGCCATCTGCAAAAGCAGTGACTTTCAACAACTATCCCAGTATATAACGCATCAGTATTTTGCTGAATGTGTTTATGAGCAATGAAATGAATTGTATACTTAAAGCAAATTTTCTGTATAACTTAAAACACAAGTATATTATAAAGGAGATTGAACATTAGAAAACACTGGACTTCTCTAATGTTTAGGCAGTTTGTCACTAAAGAGGTAGTAAACTCAGATATGATTTGTGTAAATATTTTGTATAAAAATTACTATTCTTAAACGTATTGACGTTTTATTATTATTTGAGTATTACTGTTAAAACAATAAGCACAGAAATCATTGTGCATTTGATCGATACATAGTGTAACAAACATATTATGATCGCTATTGCTCGTACTATTCAACTACTACTACTACGATCACTATTCATCGTTCAATAAAAATTAAGAATGCGGTACAGTCTTTGGAAGTTAAAAAAATAAATACTAGTTGGCAAAGCTGGATTATCTGTTAAATACCGCAAAAAATAACAAGGTTAACTTTTTTTTTAAATTAATAGTAAAAAAAACACTAAAAGCTTTTATTTAAATGCTCTAAAAAAAGAAAATAAAGTTTAAATTAAATCGAACCCATCAATTTATTACATTATACAATTTATATTATATAAAAGCCTGACGCTTACCTGTGTATTATAAAATTATTTTATGAAGTACATACATTTTTTCTTAGAATTACTTGTGTCCAAGATCAGCATACATATTGTATTATTGTTCATTTACACAGGTAAATCTCGCGACAAGCTTTTATATCATATACATACATACATACATATCCTCACGCTGTATCCCTAACGGGGTGTCAAAGAGGACGGAGCGCCAAGCGTCGCGCGTTATTTTATATCATATAATTGTACATAATGTAATAAATTGAAGGATTTGATTTAATTTAAAGTTTATTTTCTTCTTTTTATAGTATTTAAATAAAAGCTCTTTTTAAAAATGATTTTTTTACTATTAATTTATTTTTTAGTTTTCGCTGAAAAATGTATGTCTGTTCATTTCATTTAATGCGTCATTGTGGCATGGTCGTTTGCCTGTTAATTTAGTATAGTCTAGTTTTTCAACATTTCCTGTCTGTGCTGTTAACCGTTGAGGAATTCCCTCGTTAGGAGCCAACCTTGAGTGCAGTAGCCATGACATGGAGACACTTAGAATGGATTACTATAGTTGAATGCATATACAACATTTCATGTCTGTGCTGCTGTGAACCATTGAGGAGCTCCTAATCAGACCCCAACCCTGAGCGCAGCAACCATGTCTAGATAAAACATAACACCAGCTATAATATCAAAATGCGTACTCAAAATTTCATGTCTGTGCTGTTGACCGTTGAAGAGTTCTGTGGCGGACGGCGAGAATTGATTTTGTAGATATCAATAAATAAATAGATCAGTGTGTAAATATATTTTTGTATTATTAATTTCCCATTATTCGTTTTTGTTATTATATTTCATCATTTATTATGTTGTTGTATGTAGATTAATAAGGGAAATGTAAACCGCTTTTCGGTAATTGTTCGGTAATAATTTACAAGGTTATATTTTATTTGTATTATTTCCTAGTTTTAAGAGTAATCAATTGTAATAACTATGAGAAAAGTATGTTTAGGAATATCGTGAATAATGTTAAATATAAGAAAATGTGTCCCAGATGCGGAGGTCGGCGGCTCTCGTTATAATATTACCGGCCCGAGAGGTATAACGCGATACGAGATTCTAATTGGTTCAACGCCCCATCCTGGCGGGTGTTCCACAGGGAAGTTGTTTGTCTCCGTGTTTGTATGCAGCAAATACGGATGACATTCCAACTCTACGAGGACATACCAAAGAATGGGAGGATGATGTTCTGATTGCCCTGTTTGCGGACGACAGTGCTTTCTTCGCATCGTCCCGTTCCTTTGATATCGCAACAGAAAGGACGCAAAAATTGCCGAACTTGCTCCCCAACTGGCTAGATACTTGGCGCACGGTAGTCAACGTAGACAAGACCATCGCCCTTGCCGTCGGCGAACGGTAAGTACCAATCTCAGGATTACAACTAAGGGAACAGCAGATAGGCTGGATCCCCACCGCCAAATACCTCGGATGCTGGATAGATCGGTCGCTGAATATGGTCCCGCAAGTTAACAATGTTCTTAACTCCGCGAAAACGGCGCGGGCCATACTACGGCCAATACTAACTACGAGACTACCGCTCAGAACGAAGTTGGGGATCTACATTTGCTCAAAACTGACATATGTTGCCCCGGTGTGGTACGCGTTATGTTCTAGTAACCAGCGCAACCGCATGCAGGTAGTCCAGAATGTCGCACTACGACAGGCAGTGAGAGCCACGCGGTACGTTAGAAATGACGTCATCGCAAAGAATATAGGAATACACTGTTGAGGAGTTTGTCCAAGGACTGGCGCGTCGCCTATCGGGCTGACCACAGCAGTCATCCCCATCTGCAGGGTATCGCCCCACTACATGCCAGGCCGCCCGACGCAAAACATAAGCCAACACCTCGCGAGTTCATATAACCTTTCAGCTCCTTGCAGCTTTCTAGCTCCAGTGAGACAGAGGGGGCGACGGACTGGAGCCGCGAAGAGGAAACCTTAACGAAGGATCAGCCTACGTAGGTGCAACAGCACCTGAAAGTGACCAGGACCGTCGTAACGGCCTGAGAAGATGCACTCGAAATGGGGAAGCACCCCGATGAGTACCTGCATGCCCCGGAAAGGGCTGCGGATGACCCGAATAGTTCTAATTGGAGATGTGCAGCCTACGTTCACCGCTCGGACCTCTCGCTCACTCTCAGTCATTCAGTGACTATCATTCGCATAGTTCACTGAATACACCACCGCGCTCCTGTCGTCGTTAGTTCGTCGTGGGGTAGCGGGGAGGACCTTTTCACTGTGCGTCCTAGGTGCTTGGTTCGGCCCACGCTGTCCCTTCCGACCCCGGCCTCTCACCAGCGGGAATCACCGGGGGAGGGGGTTCGGTGTCTGGCCGTGTGAACCAACACCTAGAGGTCGCGGTGCCAGTGTACCTCTTTGAGACCCCTTACGATGAGTGGCGGCGCACAGGACTCCCAAAAGCCCTTTTCAGGGCTACGAAAACAGCCCTTCTCAGGGCTATGAAAACCGCCCGTTTCAGGGCGCAACACGCCGAGACCCGCGGACACGCGATTCTACTATACATCGACAGCCGCATTAGTTCCGTCGACATCCGCAACGGCGCCATCACTGCTCATTTAGTTCCGGCTACATCCGTAGCGCGGCGCTACAGTCTACGCAGCCTCCGCCTTCGTCCGCAATGGCGCCACCGAGCACGGTTACCTTCGATATCCGTCGCGCGGCGCCACCGCCTACGGGCGAACAACTTCAAGCAGCCCCTTTTGGCATTTCTGACAAAACACCCCCGTTGACGGGGTGTTTCGCCCTTTTCGGTCAAAAAATGACCACGGGAGTTTGTTGTGCGCCTCCCGCGAATTAGTTGTAGCATTGCGAAATTTTTTGCAATGCAGAATCGCGAAAATCTCTGTAAAGATCATTTCTTTGATATTTCTGGCCCTGTTGATGCGAGTGGTTCACCATTTTCGGTCGTTATTGTGCACAACTAATTAGCAACAAATTCACTGAATTAATTAGGCATCGTCCCGATGCTGTAAAATCATTTTTCATAAAAGTGTTCTGCTAACTCCACCTGAACTTACTAACACCTTATGTTTATTTAAAATTAAGAGCAACAAATTTTTTGTTTCTACAATTAATTATTAGCAACTATTTAGCAACAAATTATGAGCGGGTTAGCTTTTTGATTTGAGAAGTGTTTGGCTAAGTTGAGGCACATCCATATCGGGGCATTGGCTAGTAAGCTCGGTTCCGCGATATATGTGGTGATGTGGATATGGCTAGGCTGGTGTACTTTGCATATTTTCATAGCCTAATGTCCTATGCCCTTTTGCTGTGGGGTTCAGCGACACATATTAACTCCATCTTTATTTAAAAAAAAAGAGTGATACGTGCCATCTACAGTTGAATGCACGAGAATCACTAAGAGATCGTTTTAAAGACATTGATGTACTCACGTTGCCGTCCTTATACATATTTGAAATTATTAAATATACGAGGAAAAATATAGATCTATTTACAAAGAAAGGCAATATTGGTGGTATGAAAACCCGAGGTCGTGATAAATTGGTTATTCCAAAATCTAAACTACATAAGTCAAATGTTTCATTTTTAGGTAACTGCATTCGTTTTTATAATAAAATTCTTCAAGAAGTCACTCAATTAACGAAAATAGATTTAGATTACTTATAAAACGTTCATTGATTAGACAATCGTATTATAAAATAAAAGATTTCGTTGAAGATAAAACAATAGTCTGGAAATGATCTTCTCTGCACATGCATTTATGCATTTACTGGCTTTCTGAATATTGTATTTTAATAAACCTTTTGTAAAATGATATTGAAAAAATGATACCTGGCTGAGTTTCTTGTCGGTTCTTCTCAGTGTCCAGGATTTCTTTTCTCTTATCTTTGAACTGAACTAAAGTAGATTCGACGTTTAAAAATACCTTGTAATTGGGTTTACTTGAATAAATTGATTTGACTTTGACTTTAATTTTAAAATTTGCAGTAAAAATTCTTTTCAATTTTAGTATTGAATTCTAAGTCCTTGATGAGTAAAAGTCGAATGTGTGTCGAACGATTTGTAAGTGTATGGTTGGTTCAGTGTATTGGGATTTTAAGTATTATTGAGTGAAAAACTTTGAATAACTTATTTTTAACTTCAGTTTATTATTAAGTAGCGACCTCCCGCGACTTCGTCCGCATGAACTTGAGTTTCCCGTGGGAATCACTTACTTTTTCACAGTGAAAGCATGTGAAAGAAGGACAAACAAAGGTTCGAATTTATAATATATAGTTAGAATTAGTTATGTATAAATATGGGTATCGAATGTAATGGAACATAAAGTAGAATGTTTCTGTATATTGCGTGACGTGCGGCATTGCAACACATTATGGGTACTCGGCGAAAATTAATCACAGACGTCTATTTTCAAATCCATTACTTTTTAAATGAAATGAAATGGGTATCACTTTCAAGGTTTCTCAGGGTGCTAATTACGAAAATGACGTCTATTTTCAAAACTAAGATGCCGAACATTACTTTTTTAATAAATTTATATGGGCGTTATTTTTGAGATTTCTCGTGGTGCAGATTACGAAAATGACATTGATTTTGAAACCCAAGATGGAGGGCATTATTTATTTTAATTGAATGACGTGGATGTCATTTCCAAGTTTGTTTGGGGTGCAGAAATAAAAAATTACGTTGTGGACGTTGTATTTTTAAATGAAATGATGTAGGTGTCATATACGAAGTTAATTATGGAAATGACGTCCATTTTCAAATACAAGATGGCAGACATTATTTTTTAGTAAAATGATATGATGTGGGTGTCATTTTTGAAATTGCTCCCCGTGCATATGATAAAAATAACATCTATTTTTAAATCTAAAATGTACATTAAAATATACATTGTACGCTATTATAGGTAGATCCATATTATTCATATCCACAGTTTCATACTAACACGCATTATTCATGCGAAAGTATGTCTTTCTGTCTGTTACGTTTTCACGGCTAAACCGCCATTCCGATTTTGATGAAATTTGGTACAGAGATAGTTTGAAACCAGGAGACGAACATAGGCTACTTTTTTATGCAAAATCTAAAAGAATGAAAAGGGGGATAAAACTGTGTATGAGAAATGCTAAATTGGTGAACCGATTACGATGTTTAGGACAGTGAGTCTTTTCAAAAATAAACACAAAGGCTACTTTTTATGACAAATGTATTCATAAGCCGTTCTGTGTCTTTGTTCTGTTCTGTGAAGTATGTTGAGGACAAAGTTGAGTTGATACAATCTTTAGAAAACTGAAACGAAAGCATTAGTGAAATAGAAGCGTGAAAAGTGTAATGTTAGACGATAAGAAGATATCAAACAAATTTGAGGTAACCTTAAATTACTTTCTAAATACGTAATTAAGTATGTATCAAATGGTCCAACACCTTGTATAATGAATAAAATGCGTTCGAAATAAACAATCTGCAATGGACGAAAGCAATGAACATTATAGACAATTGTATGAAAGTGGCGACTCTGTCTCTGATACCGAAAGTGAATTCCTACACCCAGGTCAGGGACTGGAGGAAGTCATTGTATAAGACTAAGAAAACGATAAAAGTCTGAAATGACGAAAGGTTGCTAGGAATTATGGGAATAATGAGATAACTACTCAGATGATCAAGGATGGTGGTTCTCGAGTCAGAGACATCTTTTGTGAACTGTCTAACTTTTGCTGGCATAAAAAAGAGGTTCTGAAAGACTGGCGCAAGGCAGTTATAGCACCACTTGCCATACAAGTGCCATGTAACCATCAGCTTAGTCAGCATAGCAAGTAAAACTTAAATTAATTTGTTCAAGTAAATCCAATACGTTTTTTAACGTTAAATCTACCTTCGGTTCGAAAAGAAAAAATTAATTATACAATATTAAGAAGGTCGGTAAATGCATTTGCAGAATTCCAGACTTATACAAATTATTTCCAGGCTATTGTTTTGTGAGCAAAGTCTATAACGGAGGTGTTGACCACATGAATACATGAAGACATTCACGAAAGATATTTTTGGGAGGGAAAAGGCGGTTTTAATGATGATTAATGTCATGTATCAGAATTTCTCGCTACACATGGTCGTGGGAAGGTTTTTGGCCATAGGTCGGAAAGTTTTCCGCGCTTTTATCGGTCTAGAAAAAGCATATGAGATTTGATAGTGCGAAATAAATTGTAGTCTTCTGCCTGAACATGGCATGAGGGGTCTCTTAGTTTGGGATGTACGGTCATTATATCGTGGCCACAGTGCTTATGTAAGAATGTATGGTGAGGTCTTGCACTGGTTTGACGTACATTCAGGTATTAGACAAGGCTGCGTGAAGTCTGCTTAGTTATTATTCATGTTGTATTTGGACAGTTACCTGCATACATTGATAGGTGGTAGGCGTGGTATGATGTGCGATGGCACAGTGGTAAACTGTTTTTTAAATGCTGACGATTCTATGCTTATAGCACCATTAGAAGCCAAGTTGCAGGCTAGGCTTGAGTAAGAATTGAATATGAATGTGATCAAAACGAAGGTTCTAGGAAATGAAAGAGAGAGGATGTTCAGACGAAATATGGGTAAATGAAAAATGTCTAGAACAAGTGAACGAAAGTGTGTACCTGCAGGGAGTGTTTTTGAGGAATGGATTATGGAAGATATGAATTGGATGTGGAGACAGCCAGCAGCTGACTATAAAGTGAATGGAATTCTGGCCGTTGCAGTAGGCAGTAATCTAATTCCGTCATAATGGCCATCTCCAATGAGGTTTCGACGCGACTTTATCGTACGGTAGTGAGGCCGCAAATACTCGAAATCGAGTGAAAGTAACATAAATGCCGTAGCGCATTTCTACGTCTACGTACGTTCTTCTATATCTCTTAGAAATATGAGCGGTGTCACCCTTATGGACCAAACAAGCAATGAAGAGATATGCAATATGACAAGATTGTACGAAAGAATTATTATAAAACGAAGAGAGGAATGCTTGGATGGTTCGTGCACTTAGAAAGGAGTAATGAAAGATTGACATAGAAAATCTACAGAGTGAAAATGAATGGTAGCAGAAGCCAATGGAAACTAAGCTGATCGGACCAGAATGACAGCTGATCGAAATGTCAAGTGTGTGAGGAGAATGATGAGATTTGAGGGGGCCAAAAAAGTATGGAAAAACCAGAATACTTGGCGCTCCAGTCTCTGTAACTTCTATTAGAGTTACCCCGTGAAGATATATATGTATTATAAAAACACCTAATAAAATATATTTACTTTATTCAAATAAATAGAAAACAATTCAGATTATAACATAGATTTTGGGTAGATCTTAAACTTAAATATGTTTCTTTCGTAAGCGACGCATGTTACTTACGATATAGTCTGTTGCAATAATTCAATTTTCCATTTTTTTTAAACGTACTTTTGTGGCTTGCGACAAATATTTAAGCTATACATTACAATGAAAAAGCGAAATACCTACATTTTGTTGCTTACGATGTTGCTTCGATGTTCGATGTCGACTTCGATGTCGATCTACCTACGATGTTGATGTTGCTTCCATAACAGGCTGGATATTGTACGGTAGTAAGGCCTGGATATGCCCGAAATCGAGTGAAAGTAAGATAAATGCAGTAGAAATGCGTTCTCTTAGAGATAATATGTGCGGTGACACCCATGCGGACAAAATAAGCAAGGAAGAGATATGCAGTATGACAGGGTTGCACAACAGTGTTATTGTAAAAATGAAGAAAGGAATGTCTTTTTCATTTTTACAATAACACTGTTGTGCAACCCTGTTATACTGTTGTTATTGTAAAAATGAAGAAAAGAATTCTTTCCCTTTCTTCATTTTCACATTCATTTTTCTCTTTTTTTTCATTCTCATTTTTCTCTTCATGTCAAAGTTCCAGGAAAAAAGAAAACTTAAAAGAAAAAAGATCGTTTAAGAAGAAATAACTTCTGAAAACTCAGATAATATGGAGGTTTAAAACGCTGAAAATGATGTTTGTTCTGATTTAAAAGATGATGAAAGAGAAAGACCCAGTATGAGAAAATGCAACAAAAAAACAATTTTTATACAAAATTTTTTTTTATTTTTCTGCAGAATTCAAAAATTTCATTAGGAGGTAATGTCCAAAGTGAATAAGTAATGAGCAACAAATAAATACTAACTGATTAACTACTAACTACATAGTATAGACGCTTCTCACTTGTAACTATATTCATTACTGTAAGATCCCTATAAGATATAGGTATCCAAGTTAACGATTGCATCAGTTCATTCACACAGCCTGAGACTGTGATCACTACTGCTTACATCTGGTGATTGCCGATAACTAGGTGACGATTAGTGGTTATTGGTAATAATGAAGTGTTCACTCAGTACTTAACACTTCGTTATGCATACTCAAGATTTTGATAATGTCTTATTATTCATACAAAATCTCCAATAATCAACATGAGAATTTCAGTAAATTCTCATGTTGATTCTTGGAGATTTTAAATAATTTGGATAGTTTAAGTTTTATTTTTAACCTATATTTTTTACGAAAAATAAAACAACATTTTCAAACTTGAGTATGCATTTTACTGTATTCACTTATTTTTATTGTAACCGCAATAAAAATATTTTAAATTTTTTAAATGAAGAAATTCCTAAAAGTTCTGATTATGCTGCCATTACCGTAATCATATATGTAATTATTTCATTGCACAAGTAATCAATCTGTAGATATAGTCAAATCAAACTATGTTTATCTTGTGAAACAGACAAGGTGGTGGTCGGTCACCTAGGTTATCGCAACATGTCTCATGTCACTAAACAACTATATTCAGGGTCAAAATGGATATTAATGAATGAGATTTTTGCAACAACTTACTAACAGTTATATTCATAATAATCTACATAACTGTTACATCTAAGAACGTAATAGATAAAACTGGAACCTACACTACCAGGTACTACAAGGTACAAGTAATACAAAAAAATGACCTTGAACTCTTCTCCCTTACTCACTCTCAAAGGAGAGGTTGTCCTTTTCTATTTACCTTAGATTGTAAGGGCCAATAACTTCTTTGAGAAACAAGATGTCAAGGTCATTTTGTCTTCAAATACCACCTTGTTGTGTGGGCGTGTTTTTACCATGAAGGAAGGAGGAGACGCTGTAATGAGACTGAGTCTATGTGTAAAAATAGAGGCTCAGCTTTAAAGCGTAGGAGTGTATCGACTACACGTATGCCAGTTCGATCCTGACAGTCACGCGTATTATTTTACGAAAAAAATAAGATTTTCAGTGATTGTACAATAGAAAAATGAAGTGGCGTGTGGTTGGTTGCAAGTCGCGTTCAGAGGGATGCTGCGATACTCTAAAAAATATTACATTTCATGTATAAGTATCAATTTTTTCAAACAAAAGTTTTTTTGTTCGTGTAGCTTTTACTATTCGTAGACAGATGTCAACTTAATCGCCCCTTAAACTCACATTTTGCACTCAGATATCGCTAAGCATATTCAAAAACCTACCTGTTTACTCCTAACAATGCTTAATTGTTAATTTAATTCATGAAATTGTTTGTAAAAAAGCGACACAGTTTCATTTACACCGACTGAAGTGACCTCTGTTGGAGAATAAAAAATACTTGGTAAAACTGACATTATCAGCAGGACCGCACGCAGGAGGTAGACGTATTACAATAATACTTGCGTATTTTTTTTGTTACGGAAAATTTCTGTTGGGGAATAGAAGTTACTGTGCAAAACTAACATTATAAGGACCGCACTCAGATGTATTAATACTAATATACTCTTTTATAAAGAATAATTAAAGCCAAAGAAGACCAAGGCTGACTATTAATATTATTAATTAGCCAGAGCTGTTAGCTGACGGAAATGTGAAAAGCACTCGCACACCTAGGCGAAATCGTGCGAGGAGTGATAATGAGTGATGAGCTGATGAGATTTGAGGAAACGAAAAAAATATGTAACTGACTACACTGTTAGACACAGTGTGAAGATAATAAATGTTGTTGTTGTATAAAGGATAATTTTTATATGTATTTCATAAACTAGTTCATTTAATAATAACTATTATTTGATACTGCACTAATATTTTTTATTTTATAACGAAGTTGTAACGTAATAAATAACTGTCCGAAACTAAATTACGCATATACTGGTATAGCAGTTTTATAGTAATGGCAATTGCTTACATAGACCATAGAATAGAATTGGTGTAATTCGAAATTTTGAGATTTTGTTTTGGCAAGTTCCGACATTGAATTCACATAGAATAATAAAATGGATTTTTCACAAATACATGTTTAAATATTCTCGGGGAGAGTCAAGCTGGCACGGCCATCTTCACAAAAAATAAAAAAAGGGGTATGGCAAAATAATGTAAATCCAAATAAATTAATTACATGTTAGTGTCGAACTTTTATTTTCTTCTTACACAATTTAACTAGCACAAAGTGACATGGCAGGGCGATGGCATGAAAGTGACTGGCGGAGCCACGCGAATTGGTTTATACATACATACATACATATCTTCACGCTGTATCCCTAAAGGGGTGGTCAGAGAGGGCGGAACGCCAAGCGTCGTGGTCCTTAAATACTTCTTTCATTTCCTCAAATTGCTTTAAATTCTACTAAAATGCAATTCACACAGCATCGCCAGGTCGCTACATATTTATTATTAGTAAGACAATATATCGCATCTTTAGAATGAAAGCGACTTAATTTAAAATTTCAGATTTTCGGATTAAAATAATAAACTTAAAAATACCTATTACTTAATTTAATAGATAACAGTACAAACTTGCCTGTCCCATTAGCAACATATAGCGAGAATATGGGTGAGTCAAGCTGGCACGGCCATCTTCAAAAAATTAAAAAAGGGATATGGCAAAGTAATGTGCTCGTTATGTGCCCAAGTCAATATTTTTGTGCTCTCTAATTAACGCGGCAAATCACTCTTGCTAATTCGCCGTGCCAGCTATCGGAAAGCTAGCACGCCCCATCTCCTAGCGGGGCTAAATTTGACTTTGAAAAAAAACAACCACCGTAAAATTACGTGCTTTTTATGTGCTTTAAAATGGCCGAGACCAATTTCTGAAAAAACCATCCCTTGTACGGAAAACAACCCTTACAAGGAATTAACCATTTTGCACGGGCTGTCAAATAGGTATACAACTATTATAGAGAGCACATTCAACAATGCAAAAAACATCTTTTGATGAGGGACATCAATAACTTTCTTTTGAAGTCATTCGGGAATTTCATGCTCTCGTAATGAGCATTCTAGACTTGAATGCTTCGGTTTGAAATCACTCAGGATTTTGTGCTCGCGACAAAGGCACCCAGGAATTTTGTGCTTTGGTTTTAAAGCATCCAGGAATTTTGTGCTTTGGTTTTAAAGCATCCAGACATTTTGTGCTTGCGAAATAAGCACCCTGGACTTTTGTGCTTTGATTTGAAAGTATCCAGGAATTTTGTGCTCGCGAAATAAGCACCCCGGACTTTTGTGCTCGCCATATAAGCATCCAGGAATTTTGTGCTCGCGAAATAAGCATTCGCGAATTTTGTGCTCGCGAAAAAAGCAACCTGGACTCTTGTGCTATTGTTTGAAAGTATCCAGGAATTTTGTGCTCTCGAAATAAGCACCCTGGACTTTTGTGCTTTAGTGTAAAATCCATCACGAATTTTGTGCTTGCTATAAAACTGTTTTGAAATTATCTGCTTCGGTTTTAAAATGACAGAAATTGGTCCGTCTTGGGGAAGTGATGGAAATTAATGAGTCAATTACAGAGTTTTTTTGATTCCTTAAGTCAGTTTTCTTGTTTAAATTTTGTTATGTGAGGTTGCACTCAGGTTTTCTCAGCAATTTTTCTTGGTTTCTTGGCTATTTAATTGAATACACATAAACCATATAAATTCAAATTGCATAAGATTATCCAATAAAGAATTACATAAATGAAAAATGTATATAAATAAGTTAAATACTTATTTATAATTTGAACTTAATGACTCCTCCTTCATTTATTTTTCCGACTTGAATGACTTTGTAAAAAAGTCACTTATGTTTTTTGAATTGTTGAATGTGACCTATATAGCTGTTTTTTTCACCAAAACACAAAAGTCCAGGGTGCTCATTTCGCGAGCACAAAATTCCTGGATACTTTCAAACAATAGCACAAGAGTCCAGGTTGCTTTTTTCGCGAGCACAAAAGTCCAGGGTGCTCATTTCGCGAGCACAAAATTCCTGGATACTTTCAAACAATAGCACAAGAGTCCAGGTTGCTTTTTTCGCGAGCACAAAATTCGTGAATGCTTATTTCGCGAGCACAAAATTCCTGGATGCTTATATGGCGAGCACAAAAGTCCGGGGTGCTTATTTCGCGAGCACAAAATTCCTGGATACTTTCAAATCAAAGCACAAAAGTCCAGGGTGCTTATTTCGCAAGCACAAAATTTCTGGATGCTTTAAAACCAAAGTACAAAATTCCTGGATGCTTTAAAACCAAAGCACAAAATTCCTGAGTGCCTTTGTCGCGAGCACAAAATCCTGAGTGATTTCAAACCGAAGCATTCAAGTCTAGAATGCTCATTACGAGAGCATGAAATTCCCGAATGACTTCAAAAGAAAGTTATTGATGTCCCTCATCAAAAGATGTTTTTTGCATTGTTGAATGTGCTCTCTGTAATAGTTGTATACCTATTTGACAGCCCGTGCAAAATGGTTAATTCCTTGTAAGGGTTGTTTTCCGTACAAGGGATGGTTTTTTCAGAAATTGGTCTAGGCCATTTTAAAGCACATAAAAAGCACGTAATTATACGGTGGTTATTTTTTTTTCAAAGTCAAATTTAGCCCCGCTAGGAGATGGGCCGTGCTAGGTTTCCGATAGCTGGCACGGCAAATTAGCAAGAGTGATTTGCCGCGTCAATTAGAGAGCACAAAAATATTGACTTGGGCACATAATTAGCACATAACGAGCACATTACTTTGCCATATCCCTTTTTTAATTTTTTGAAGATGGCGGTGCCAGCTTGACTCACCCATATTCTCGCGATATGTTGCTAATGGGACAGGTAAGTTTGTACTGTTATCTATTAAATTAAGTAATAGGTATTTTTAAGTTTATTATTTTTATCCGAAATTCTGAAATTTTAAATTAAATCGCTTTCATTCTAAAGATGCGATATATTGTCTTACTAATAATAAATATGTAGCGACCTGGCGATGCTAACTGTGTGAATTGCATTTTAGTAGAATTTAAAGCAATTTGAGGAAATGAAAGAAGTATTTAACGACCACGACGCTTGGCGTTCCGCCCTCTCTGACCCCCCCTTTAGGGATACAGCGTGAAGATATGTATGTATGTATAAACCAATTCGCGTGGCTCCGCCAGTCACTTTCATACCATCGCCCTGCCATGTCACTTCGTGCTAGTTAAATTGTGTAAGAAGAAAATAAAAGTTTGACACTAAAATGTAATTAATTTATTTGGATTTATAATAAATGAAGAGAATTTTTTAACACATTACAATTTCGTAAGAGCGTATCTAGACGGATTCCCCACTACAATCGCTTGTCAACACTCATCTTTCGTGGCGCGATCTATATTATCATTCTATTTAAATAAAGTGACAGTAACAGTTGCATGATGCACATAGAAACAAATGGACAAACGTGAATTTAAAAATTGCTATTCTAGACCGTTATTCGGTCCCCAATACGCACGATACATACATACATATCTTCACGCTGTATCAAACGATATGATAAAAAAAATTGTATTACGATAAAAAAAATTACAAATCTAAAACTACATCTCATCCGCTTTACTGCTCCATCATAAAATACATTATGGATTTACATCGATTTACTCTTAAATACAAATATAAGTGGTATTTCATAACTTAATGCGAAAATTTTTGAATCGTGCAATTTCGAGTTACCGATTAATTAAGTACGTCTCTGTATCAAGAATGTATCTTACTCATCTGGTGGTCAATAATAAAACTATTTGAAAAATGATAACACAAAGAGACTGCTACAACTCGCTAGATAGCGGCAAATTCGCAACATCCCCCTCAATTGTTTGTTCTTTTTTATGTATAGCTAATTTATTTACAAAATATTGAGTTGGAATATCATGTAACACCCGTTACGTAACGGGTGTTACCTCTTTTTGATATTATTAAGTCCCGAATCAATTAAAACACACTTGTAGTAGAAATCGTGTAATGAACTAGGTAGCCATTGCAAAAGAAGAAGTGTCTGTCATCAGAACATTAACCTATCTACTTTATCTAACATTATTATAAAACAAAGTGGAAAAGTACCCTACTCAAACTAATGTGACAATCTTTCAATATTGACATATGACATACCTCCCCCCTAAAATATGATACAGAAATTATATATATAAAAGTAAATCAAAACTTACATATTGTGAAAATATATTAGGCCTATCTGAATGACAACTATTTCCCATACATAATTATTACAAAATTCTTAAGAAATATACAGATTTTCCTTGTGTCTATGATATGGAGTCCTAGAATGCAGATCTAGTCTGTTTCTCATTTTGCCTGGAGCACAGGAGGTGGAGGATACATCCGATGGTGGTATTCCTAACATATCTTCCCATTTGTCAGCATCTGAAACCTCTATGATGTCTTCTTCTTGACTATCTAGGTCATCATTTCTGTTTCTATGATCTGGCGATGCTGAGTTATCTGTTACTGGATCACTGACCAATCTCTCCGCTTCCTCTGGATCAGACTACAGGCACCTTTTTAATTAGTTGGTCCATGTGTCGGTTAACTATATCTCCATCAACCGTTCTAATTTTGTAGCTTGATGGGCCAGTTTTATCACAAACTTCTGGTGACCATCTTGGTCCAATTGTGCTATAGTTCCGATACATTACATTCTGGCCTACATTTGTCTCTCTAGACCTTAATGTCACTGTTGTCCTTAATCTGCTTTTCAGTTTGTTTATGTTGCAGATTGTCTGGATGAATAGTGTCCAGCAATGTCTGTAGACGTCTATTCATTAATAGTTCTACAGGTGTCTTGTTTGTAGCGGTGCATGGGGTGACTCGTAGTCCTAGCAGAAGATTTGGAATTCTATTGTCCCATGCCAAGTCATCCATCTTCCGTAATTTGTATTTGATGGTCTGCACCATATGTTCAGCTAATCCGTTGGTTGCTGGATGGTATGATGCTATAGTTACCTGACGGATGTTGTTAGCCTTGTAGGACTGTTTTATCTCGTGGGACACAAAACATGTGCCATTGTCGGATACTACCACATCACATAGTCCATGAGTAGCGAAGACTGTTCTCAAAAGTTTTATGACAGTAGCCGAAGTGGTGTTATTCGTCATGAATAATTCTGGCCAACGCGAATATGCATCCACAATGATCAGAAAATATTTATTATGGATGGCCCAGCAAAATCTATGTGGCTTCTGGACCAGGGTCTTGTCGATGTAACCCATTCATAGAAAGCCTTAGGAAGCATATGTCGATGCTCTAGACATTTAGCATACATGCTCACCATCGATTCAAGGTCGCCATTGAGATGTGGCTACTACACGTAGCTTCTTGCTAGAGCCTTCGTTTGTACGATGCCCGCATGTGTCTTGTGTAGCATCTTCAGAACTGCTTGTCGGAGTGTCCTTGGTACGACCACGCGGCAACACAAAAGAAAGAAGTTGTTTTGAAGCGATAGTTCCAATTGATTCAACCAAAACGGACGTAAATCATCGTCAGCTACTCTAACGGGCCAACCGCGCTGAATGTAGTAAATAACCCGTGACGATGTCTTGTCCCGTTTTGTTTCAGATGCTATTTGTTCAACATCGTATGGAAAGTCTTCCGGTATTTCCGCCATCAATAGAATTTCGCTCAGCTGCTGTTCGGGCTCCTCTGGAACAGGTCGTGGCCATCGACTCAAATTGTCTGCAACACCTATTTGCGGTCCCGGTTTGTATTCTATTTCGTAGCTGTAAGCTGTCAGGGCGATAGCGATTCTAGTCAACCGCGGCGATAACATATTGGGCATAGCTTTTTTTGGTTGAAAATGCCTAGCAGCGGTTTGTGATGGGTCACTATCCGGAATTGTCTGCCCATCAGGTAGTTATGGAATTTTGTGATTCCAAACATTATAGAAGTGCCCTCTTTGTCAAGCTGAGAGTAGCGTCTTTCGTGTAAATGTAACGTCCTGGATGCCATGGCTATCGATCGGTCTTGTCCTTCTTCCGATCGATGCGATAAAACCGCCGCAACGCCATATTCTGAACTGTCGTAGGTAAGTACGAGCGGCTTCTGTAAGTTGTAGTGTACAAGCGTCCAAGCAATACGTTATGTTGTCACGTTTCAATAGTTCGTATTGCAGTTTGTCATCCCTCATCCCACAGACCAGACTGTCGCGTAACATTCGCTCTAAGTCCGTAAAGTTGCAGGCGGAACTTAGTTTTCAGAGCTGCGCTATATAGTCCGCCGCAGACTCGACGTGGTTTTGATCGCGTTTGTAAAACTGAAACGACACTGAAATTTCGTTTGGTTTCGGACTAAAATGTTTCGTAAGGATTCTTTGTATTTCGTCGAATGTCACATCACTAGCTTTCAGCGGCGTAATTAACGCCAACAAAGTCTCAAAAACTCGCGAGCCACACACTGTGAAGAAATTAGCGCTTTGCGCGGCGTCGGACTCGATTCCATTGGTTTCGTAACAAAATTTCAAACGTTCGAGATATATGTCCCAATTATACGTTTGAGAGTTGAAGTCATCAAACTTCACTGCCTTTTTGTCCATTTTTCACAAATTTTCACCAAACGTCGCCACTATTAAGTACCGAATTAATTAAAACACACTTGTAGTAGAAATCGTGTAATGAGCTAGGTAGCCATTGCAAAAGAAGAAGTGAATGTCAGCAGATCATTAACCTACCTACTTTATCTAACATTATTATGAAACAAAGTGGGAAAAGTACCCTACTCAAATTAATGTGACAATCTTTCAATATTGACATATGACAAATATGATATTATTGGGACCAATAAAATAATGACAATGGGTTTGGTGAATTGTTTAACACTTTTTGACACTGAAGTGTCATCCACAAATTACGGGACAATTTTTTGAACACTTTAACCTACTTTTAACAATAGTTACTATTTTTTCTCAATATTAAAGAATACTGCGTTCCAATGACGTGTATACAGATTCAAGACGAGTCTAACTTATGCAACAGTGTATGAGTCCAGCATATCTTAACATACGAAGGGACCGTACTTACTACAATTTTTTGTCCACAGTTGATGTTTTTGAATAATAAATTCGTAAACAATAATTAAATCTTGTATTTTAATTGTTCTCACTATAAACAACAACCAAATATATGATTTAATATAAACTTATTACTGCAAATATTGTTTAGGATTTGTATGTGTAACACCCGTTACACCAAGTTGTAACACCCGTTACAATTACGAATTTCTAGTAAAAAAAATTATTTTTTTTACTACAATTAATCTATAGTATAAAGTTACTTCATTTTTAATTAACATATGACTTTTAAATATAAACTGACAAAGTTCACAGTTTCAAATTTATTAATTTAATATAGCCTTCACTAATATGTGTTTAGGATATTTCAGTAAACACTTGGAATACATACTTATTATTTATAGCAAAAGTTTACTCAATTTACCTTATGATTCTTACAATATTTGACTCTTACAACAATTAACCATTATAATTGCAGTATAATACTTGAACATATTTTTATATTAAAAATGAAATGCAGTGATATACAATACATAATAACTACAGACAGTAAATTATTGTCTATCACAATTTGCAACTAACATTTTTGCAAATCCAAAAAATGCAAAAGATAATATCAAGGTTGATAGTTGGTAACTAGAAAAATGGTAGTGTTGACAATGCTTAAATGTTATGAGTTATGACTTATGACTGATGTCATAACAACTAAACACAGCAGCTAAATCAACCACTTTACTCCAAGTACTCCAAACCAGACTGGTGTAGGTAGATAGTGTAAAATATGTTAATATACCTATATGAGTCCGCATGAATTCCGCCAATATATTATTATGTAACTATATTTTTAATTCTGCATCTTAGAATGCACAAAAAAATGTAAACATTGAGATTGTCTACCATTGTTCATGACAGGTTAAAACAAAAATTAATAGATACTTTAGAAAAGATGCTACAAATAAATATAGTTTTCAAAATAACGAAATTACTTGTTGATCAACGAAGTGTCAAATATTTAAGTAATTGTATGGTACCTACCTATGATTGTGCGCATGAGTGTTCTCGTTTTTTGGACGTTATTGTTTACATGTCAAATCGTAACATTCATATCGTTGATACACAAATTATACACCAGAAACTGATTAAGAGCAACATTTAATTTTTAGTTTAGTAAATACTTACCATTATGTTTTAGAATTTTGTCAGTTACAGCGGTGCTTCCTGTTTGTGTCATGCCCTTAGACAATTCGTCCATCTTGCCTTACACTAATACGTTACATTAATCATCAAAAATCACAACACTAGTTACAAATGCATAACTACACATAATCACTATACACTGTAGATAATGGTCAGTCTTTTCCGAACCTAATTAGCTTTATCCTTTTCGAAAACATTTTTCAATGTAATACTAACACGTACAGACAGCGACAAACTGGCAAAAGTAGTATAGAGAATATAGAAGAGAGCACAGAATCAATATACAATAAATAGCGGAAAAAGAGAGAAGGAGAGATAGACAGAGAAATGTATAGACTACGCCATAAATTCCATCTCATTCACACAAGAAAGATTATTCGAATGCAACGTAAAAAAAAAAGTGACAAAGCTACAGTATTTAGCACAGCCGTGCGATTCTCTAAAGCGAATTAGTCGAATTCACTTCTGAATCGGCGGTGATATTGTCAACTGTGGACTGATATTCTCTAAAGTCGATAGAGATACTAGCGCCGCCTCGATGAGTGCGGCGCTAGTATCTCTGCGAGTGCGAGTCATACCATAGTTAATGAATTTTTTGACGTTTCGCTAAATATGACAATCTAATTAAAAAAAAAAACAAGTTTTATTTAACGTAATTATCTCAGATAAGTTAAAATACACGAAGACGAAATATCGACTGAGATGTACTCTTATAGCAATCCCCGATAAACTCGCATCTAAAATCACTTCACTTCGCTCCTAGAATGTTTGGTTTAGAGAATTCCATTTGAAGGTCAAGCGAGTTCGAATGCGAAGTGGGATGAATTGTCGAGCGAGTCTCGCTTGGGTGATTCGAGTTTTTACAGAATTACATGGCAGGTATTTACTACTTACTGTCCTTTAACGCCTGCCGGTTTTTTCAATGTCAAACATAATGATTAATTAATTTTCTTTTAAATTTATATACGAGTCCTTTGGGCAATGATTTATTGATTGCGCTAAACAACAGCAATCAGAGTGTGGGCTACGAGCCTTTTAGTACCATTTTTCCTCATACGATATAAAATTAGTGAAGAGAAAATACCATGGAAAATTATTTCTTCAGATTGTTAAACTTAATTTTCCGCAGCATTCTATTACATTAAAATATTCCATCTCAAATGATTTTTCGGAATTCTGTACTGAAATATTGATCTATTGGAAAAATTCGTTAATTTTATAAAATTCTGATTTCTTAAAAAGTCCATTTGCCAAAGAAACAAAATGGTAAAATTTACACAAATTTCTATTCAAAAAATTGCTCTCAATTTGCTATATGAACGCCATCTTTTGCTTATCTCTGTAACATTTGTAAAATAAACGCAAAAAGTAAAATTCCACAAAAATGAGTACGCAGTAACATAATACTCAGAAATAAATGTCAAAAAACAAAAATAAATGTTATTTGACATTTATTTATTTCATGCTTGGACTAAAAAATATAATGGACAGTTATAATAAGTTGCCGCTATTACCACCATGTGACAAACGAATTTTCTTGTCTCTTTCGAACTCCTCAAACATACCCATGAGTAAAGTTAAGTTAGTTATAGTAAGTATGGAAACCTCGAACTACTAGTGTAATTCATGCCAGCTAATGAGTCATTTATGGAATAATATTCACTAAAAGGACTTCAAAATTGTTAAAAATATAGACAAAATTGCTATAAAAAATATAATGTTGTACAATAAAATGTTAATCCTTCATTGAAAAATATTGGCATAAAAAAAATAAGCGATTCTAAAAATATTTAAAGCCTATAAAATAAATCAAAATTATTAAAATTAATAACTCTTGTTATTTAAACTGACAGAATCTATTTACAATTAGAGAACAAATATAATTTTATCTATGGAACAAATTTTTCAAACTGTCAAGCTGTCATTCTTACAATGACATTTGCCATAAACTTTCGTTTTACCACAGACTTTTAAATGAAAACAGACTATACCTACCGGTTCAAAATGCGTGGCAAATTTAACACTAACAAATATTACTCACACACATACAGAACTCAGGGCCGCATTAAGGAGTGGATATCTATATTATGTATTATCTTAGAGCGCGACTATTTGGGACACTCCAAATTATATTTTTCATGTGATAAAATAAAGATAAAATAAAGATAATATGTAGTTTTAGGTTTGCAAATATTAATGTATGTATGTACTTTTTGTTAATGTAAATAAGCATAAAATTAATTGATATACTAGTATTAGAGATTATTACTTTATTATATTCCTTCTTTTTGTAGATTGTTTTTGTTACATGAAGGATGTAATTTGGAGTGTTCCCAATGGCTCCACGATACAATATTATGATTGTTCGTTCGACACATGAGGCCTGACGGCTATGCGCTGCTGGTCTTGGGCTGCATTTACATTCTGATGACTTTGCTTGCGGTTCGATTTATGTGGGTACATGAAGTTTAATGACATAAACGATATATTTTTAAAAGTCGGGAAAGTTGATAATCAGGCAAGTGAAAGTTTTCAATTTAGACT
This sequence comes from Zeuzera pyrina, assembly GCA_907165235.1. NCBI lineage: Eukaryota > Metazoa > Arthropoda > Insecta > Lepidoptera > Cossidae > Zeuzera > Zeuzera pyrina. The sequence continues at coordinate 16,500,949 of OU015617.1, forward strand.
TTTTGGCGCAAACAAAAGAAGCGTGGTTGGCATTTTATTCAAAATTCAGATTTGCTATTTTTTGTGCTTTTGGGAGTTTTAAGTGCAAAAATTATAGTACATTATACGTTAAAGTTGTGGGCGAGTGAGAGGACTTGGAGGAATTTCATTTAACAGTCCTTTGTAACTCCAGTAAAGCCTACTTACATTGCTTTACTGTAAGTGTTAGAGACTTGATTATGAGAAAATAGAACAAGTTTTATATCAGATGAGTGTTATAGTTAACTATTTTTCTAAGGAGATAAGCGTCAGTGAATGTTTTATAAAATTATTAAATAACTCTTCATCGCTATGCTTTGTCCTTTGATTATTATTTTCTCTAAACTACGCATAAAACTCAAAAATTAAAATCGGGAGGGTGATCGATCACATTGAGAATAAAAACTAAAATAGCTTACACAATAAAACAAAGAATGTTTTCAGTCTTTTATTTATTAATCGGATTGTTTTCTTATTACATTATATAAGAACTCATTATTGATGTGCATCAAACACATAATTTCACTGTTTTTCAATGTGTGCCAGAAGTAACTAGCGCAGAATGTCAGATATGCTAAGGATTACCATTGCAAGTAATCGTAGGTATTATTTGTCATTATTCGCCTCGAGATATCCATATTTGTTTTCACCATTTTTACATGTGAACACACAATTTATGCATAATAAAGTCCATCTTCGATTACCTGAAGCAAGAAAGTTGTATTATTTCAAAATAAATTAAAAATAATTTTGTAATTATGAAGTATGGATTAATTTGGCGATAGCATATTCATTTTTAATAGGTATGTTAAATTTCATGGTCAAACAACAACAGGGTTTTACGGGTATCTCTTTTACATAATAAATGGGGTTCAAAATGTGTTGAGCACAAAACACTATCAGAATTGGGCTGCCAGTTTGTTCTATGTAGCCTTTCTTATATATTTTTTTTATGTAGTTCTTTAACCAAAAAATTTGAAGATTTTCATCCTTTAGAAACCCGAATTTAACAAGGTATACATCAAAATCAAAAGATAGTTGCAAAAAATAGATAGTTGCTTAACCTTAGGTACCTGTCCGTTAATATTTAATTTTATTACGAGACTCAGTTTTCTCTGAATTCGGCCCTCTTTAAGGTACAAGTACTAATAATGTCAAAATTGGTTAGGTCATTGGTACGAAAATATAAAAAACCTATAAGAAAAACCTTATACAATATAAGGAAACTTTAATTTTAATAGTTTGCAACATATTTAAGTGTCGGAGCCACGAAATACAAAAATATCAGCTAACTGAATGCAGTAATCAAACAATTTGCAACATCAGATTTACTTGCTGATGGAGCGTGATTTTCTGGGCTTTTCTGTATGAGGCGTTGCAACTATTGGGGGTACAACACTTTTGTACCATATTTTGCACTTTAAATAACCAAAATAATGTTTATACACCAAGAAATATTTAATCATCGAACATGTGACGTACTACACAAGTAAACAGACGCCATACTCCGCTTATTTTGACTTAAGCGGAAGATGGCAGCTGCCACGGTTTCGGAATTATCTATGTGTGCTATTGTGTTGCAACAAATGAAAGAAAAGGACAAAGATATACAATTTTAAGCTACAATGAAAGTGACAGTGTCATTACTTACACGGTATCTATGTGTGAGTGAATTATGTTTGATCTGCCTCCATTTATAAATCTGTGCGTTTTACGCACAGATTGATTGATGTGCGTTTTACGCACAGATTTATTTATTAAGGTCTAAATTCAAAACTCACTTGCCTGATTATCAACTTTCCCGACTTTTGAAAATATATCTTTTATGTCATTAAACTTAATGTACCCACATAAATCGAACCGCAAGCATGGTCATCACAATTTACATGCGGCCCAAGACCAGCGCACAGCTGTCAGGCCTTATGTAACGAACGAACAATCATAATATTGTATTGTGGAGCTATTGGAAACACTCCAAATTACATCCTTCATGTAACAAAAACAATCTACAAAAAGAAGGAATATAATAAAGTAATAATCTCTAATACTAGTACATTACTTAGTTAATTTAATTCTTATTTTATCACATGAAAAATATAATTTGGGATGTCTCAAATAGTCCCGCTCGAAGATAATACGCAGTATAAGCACCCACTTCTTAATCGGGCCCTGAGTTCTGCATGTATATGAGTAATATTTGTTAGTGTAAATTTGCTACGCATTTTGTATCGATGGGTATAGTCTGCTTCCATTTAAAAGTGTGTGGTTTTACACATAAATTATCATTAACTTATTCCTTTTTATTGGTCCAATAGCGTATGTGAATTAAGAACAAATAAAATAAAAAAGAAAAAGTAAAAAACTAACCAATAGAAATGGATCGTATCCGATCTTTAAATCTAGCTAGATATCGTATTCCGAAGAGGTAATTGAAGACAAATTATATAACCTCGAGCAATCTTTGATCACCAACGTTTCATTTTTGTCTCTTTCTAATTCTTGGAAATAATTCGGAAATATTCCTACTAGTTCCTACTAGGTATATACGATTACTATATATAGATAAATCAACTGCCAAAAATGGATTCAAATTTCAGGATTAAATTTCTCGACTTCAACTACCTCCTCAGAGAGCGGCCGGCATGTATGTACCGGATTCTGATCTGGCGCTTAGCCGGTCGCTACCGCGGTACGCTCTCTTCGCTCGCACGGCTCGCGCGTTGTGTTAAAAGTAACTTTTTTTTTCTTTTTTTTTCTTTCGTCGGAATACTTTATGCATCCCTGTCCGGGTACCGGGTATGTGAGACTGTTCGGATATGAGGTGCAATGCCGGGCTACCCACTAAAACCTGACGGTGTTCCTTCGGGCCGCCTTGTGCCGAGGCAACAGGGACGCGTTTTGCACTCTACCGTGACCCCGGTGGCGATGCCCAAATGCCCAGCGCGTTGAATGCGCCAGGCGCATCCCGTATGGGGCAGGAGGGTGGAGCTGCCCCTACCCTATCTGCGTATAGCGTGGGAGACGCGTGGGAATACCGCGCGCGCTGTCTCGAGGTTATTTGAATGGGGGTGACGTTCCGCCCAGACGTCACCCTGAGCCTCTAGATCAGGGGTTCCCAAACTTATTTTGTCTACTGCCCACTTTGAGAATAAATAATTTTTTAGTGCCCCATTTTTTCACCTACTGAAAAACCACTATAACTTCAAATTAAATTAATTAACCCTGCAGATTTAATTTCAAGAGGAATTGAACCACAAAAATTACAATCATGCTTACTATGGTGGCATGGGCCTCAACATGTATTAGATCCTAAATTTCATCATAATATTAATTATGAAACTACTTTGATAGAAACAGAACAAGAAATAACTTGCAATAAAATACAGATATCATTTACGTTGATTTACAGAGGCGTCTCTAGCCCTTGTGGCGCCCGTGTGCAACCAGTACCCTGGCGCCCTCTAGTAGAAGCGGGGTCAAAATGGAATACTAACAGTTATAATTTTCAAACGGAAACCAAATGTATTTACAAAAAAGTTACTTTTCGTGCTTTTGCATTAGCGAAATCTTTAACAATGTCACTAACTTCAATTTTGATTTCATGTTCAATACTTATTAACGATAAATTTGTCAGTCTACTTTGCAACAATGTTGATCTAAGATAGTTTTTAATAATTTTTAGTTTAGAAAATGACCTTTCGTTATGTGCGACCGTGACTGGAAGTGTCAGGTATATCCTCAGTGCTGTGGACAGATTTGGGAACACTGAAATTAATTTATTCGTAAACAAGTAATTTAAAATATCCAACGGCGTAGTGGAATCATCAATAAACATCGGTAATAATTCGATTTCGTTATAGAGCTCGAACTTTTCCACATCTGAAGAACCAGCATGGCTTAGTTTATTTTCTAAATTAGAACAATGTGTTTTTTTTGTATCTGAGTCCAAATCTTTCCAGTGTTTCAATTTTTGAAGAAATGAAAAAATTACATTATTTTCATTCAAAAGTTCGAACCGTTCGTCGAACTTAGTAATTGCGGTGTCTAACAAATAGTAGTAAAAATTTACTTTGAAATGTGTTTTCGGGTCTGTTATCGGTTCATCCTCCGCCTCATAATTAAAAAACCTTTTACGAGCGCGAGGGCGTGCAGGTGTGGGAAATTCTGCTATTGCCTCGACTTCTTCCGCTACAGTTTTCGCGCTGTTAAGGAGCTCCTCAAAAGCAGACTCATTGCAGAATTCAGACAAACTTATTTTTGCATTATCAATCATTTTCACCGCTTCTGACAATACAACGTCTGACTTTTGAAGTGCCTTGCTAACTATATTTATCTTGCTTAAAATTTCAAACCAAATAAGCAGAGAGCAGATGAAGTTAAACGACTTAATTTTTGTCAGTAATGAATTTGCCATATTTCTTGACTCGGCATCTTTGCTCCTATCGGAATATATGGTAAACAAGACATCATACACTTTTCCCAGTTCAAAACGTAGAGCTTTTACTGCTTCAACCCTGCTCTCCCATCGAGTATTTGAGAGTGGTTTTAGACTTAAAGTTGGCACTTCTTTAGCAAGCATTTGCCAACGTGCTGTTGACGCAGAAAAAAAACCATAAATTTCCTGCACAACTGAAAAGAAATTGACAATTTCTAATGAACTTTTAGCAGCGTCATTCACCACCAAATTTAGGCTGTGTGCCGCAAAAGGTACGTAAAATGCAGGTTTAAATCTAAAATTCGTTTTTGTAGACCTATATTTTTCCCTTTCATGTTTGCACCATTATCGTAACCTTGACCACGCATATCTTGTATGTCAATTTCGTTTGATATTAAACAATCTAACAAAAATTGAGTTAAGCCCAGGCCAGTAGTGTCTGTAATAGGAAAAAAACCCAGAAAGTGTTCTTTTACTTCAGCCTTGTTGTTGCTTGCATTTAAAAGAACGTACCGTACGACAACCGATATTTGTTTTTCGTGTGCAATATCTGGAGTGCAATCTAAAATAATGGAATCTTATTTGGATTGTGTCAATTCCAAAACTTTTTTTTATTCGTTCTCCTAATAATTGTATTATTTCATTCTGAATGTTATGGCCCAGATAATGAGTTCCGCAAGCACATTATCAAAATTAGAGGTATATTCAACCAGCTTTAAAAAATTACCATTATCGGAATCGTAAATTTTTTGAGATCTTCCCTCCGAAAAGCCAGACATTGCCTCGCTAAAAAATAAATTATGTTGATTATTCGTTCGAGTACTGCAACCCAACGTTTTTTTTCCCGATCAATTTCATTTTGGTGCAAGAAATCTACCGACTTTTCTTTTAAAATAACAGTTTTCAACGTAATTTGTTTCTTAAGACATGATAGGTGCCCTAAGCTCTTTTCATGACGTTCTATAGCAGTAGACAAATGCTGCCAATCTTTGTAACCTATTTCACCATTAAAAGGAGTCGCATCAGCATGAAAAAGTTTACAGTAAAAACAATAAACAGAATCAGTTGACTTAGAGTAAACCAGCCAGTTTCTTAAAACGGTTTCATTATTTAACATCTTTTTAGTATAATAAGCATTTGAAAAAGATCTTTTTGAACTATTCGAAGGATATGAACCCACTTTTACCTGTACTGGCCCACGCTCCATCAAAAATATTCTCTGTTTGTCGGATAACACCTGTGGCCATAACGCGAGATCATTCATTACATCTTCTCGAAGTATATTCTCCGGGGACGCTTCGGCACTAGGAGGTTCTTCGTCTTCTTCGACTACCGACGACAAAGACAGCAGCGGCGGCGGCGGCGGCGACGTTGAAGGGACGAGTTCTGCTGTAGAATTATCTTGGTTTTCATATGTCTCTGTCTCCAGGTGTTCGTCCGAGGATGGACCGGGTCGAACAAAAAACTTTTTAATAGAACATGTATTCTTTTTCAGAGACACTTCCTTCTCCAGCTTTCTTTTTCGACTTTGTGCACCAGAAAGTTTCTTTTTTCCATCGCCATCAGACATCTAAAATAAATAATAAACTAAGTATAGGCACCTAAAAGTACTAACAATGTAAATTAATATAGGCCCAGAGAAATAGTTGCAATTTGGACTAAGTATTATATATTATAATTATGACACATATCAATCAACGTCGCGGTACCTTCATTAGGCAATCAAACAGAATAAATAAATTAAATAAAAAAGTAGTTTGTTGTTCAAAGGTTAGGTAAAAGTAAGACCTAAATAAATACCTAAGTAAGTATACTAGTAGGTACAACATATTAAGGCACTTTAACTTACCGTTGTTTGTTCCGCACTGCAATAGGATAAACAAATGAAAAATCCTAGGTCGTGAGTATTTAACTTTGATATCACTATCTATCACTCGATAGCACCTCGATAGTTGTTTTTTTTCATGGATTTCGCTGGCTATTTTTGATGACCTCTGACCTCGATGCTTGTCGCAATAATTGTGCAAGCAAATAACCAAATCTTACCTTTTATATAATTTTTATGAAAAGAAAAGCCGATTTACTTCACATTTACATGTTTACTCAAAGATGATAGTTAATCCAATTGCATCAAGGCTTATTTCGCAAAACTACGCTGTAGCGGTAAAACAAAAAATGCGGCACGCGTACACAAGCCTTTGAAAATGACCGCCGCACGTCCCTGGGAATTTTAATTTGAACTTTATAGCATTCCAATACAGCCGAGTTAGCAATGATAGTCGGCGTATTGTCAAACAAATCAAAACAATCAGGTGCAACGCCGGCACGCGCCTTTGGTAGCGATGCGACATTACGCCAATATAATCTTTAACTATCTGTTTTAAGGCTGATTTCACGTTGAAACAAAAATTATTGCGTAGAGTAGGAAAAGGAGTAGCTTGTGGTGGCGCGCCTTGCTTTGCTACCGCGCGCCCGGCGTCGGCCATAAACACAGGCGCAGGGTCTTTGAGAGCGCCGGCGCCGCGAGCGACGCATCTTTGGAGGTGTCGCACTAGAGGGCGGTCGGCGCCCCCTTAGACCCGGCGCCCGTGTGCGCCGCACACCCTGCACCATAGGTAAAGACGCCTCTGATGATTTATTTGAGAAATATTCTAACATTAATAAATTACAAACTGTTATTGCCTATATTTACAGGCTTTATAATAATTCATTGAAAAGTAGAAATCAGTATAATACTGGTCCTCTAACTCCAAGAGAGCTTCATGATTCTCTTTTAGTTATTGTCCGTTATATACAAAAGCAGTGTTTCTATAAAGAGATAACTTTGTTATCAGAGGGTAAAAATATAAAATCAAGTATAGGAAATGTTGTGGGTAACTCTGGATGATTATTGTATTTGGTATTGTAGGTAGAAATATATAAGTCAGTTGTTACAGAACATTCAAGCGTTTCATTACACAACATGGTGACAGCGGTAAAAAATATATATTATACTCATGAAATTCCTTAAAATATTAGATATTAACTTGTAAAAATTATCGTCTGTGTATATGTAATAAAGTTTACAAGTGCAGTGTGAGAAATAAAGTGTAAAAATGGAGCATGCGCGACCTCCGTCCGAGTTAAATATTGAAGGCGGTCCCGTTATTCGTGCTGACGCTTGGAAACGGTGGCGTCAACAATTTGAGCTGTTTTTAAAGGCGTCGGAAGTGAAATCGGAAGCATCAAGTGTTCAAGCAAGTTTACTGGTCAATCTGATAGGTCCTGATGGATTCGACATATATCAAACTTTCACATTCGAGAATGACACCGAACGTGACGACGTACGGGTACTCTTAAAAAAGTTCGATGCTTACTTCGGTGCAAAAACCAACATTACTTTAGCCAGATACAGATTTTTTACAAGAATCCAAGATGATGGCGAATCTATTTTACAATACGTAACGGCGTTACGTTTACTAAGCAGAAACTGTGAATTTTCGATATTAGAACAAGAGTTAATTAAAGATCGCATCGTGTGTGGTGTAAAAAGTGCTAAAATCAAAGATAGACTTCTGAGATGTGAAGACCTTACACTCGATAAAGTTATTAAATTATGTCAAGGGGAGGAAATGTCACAAGAAAGCGGCCGAGAGATAAATAGTAATGGGAATCAGAATATAGTTCATCTGGATAGTATAGCTCGTAGTGGCGCGAGTGGCAGCGGGCGCGGCTGGCAGCGGGCGCGGCTGGCGCGGCTGGCGCGGGCGCGGTGGCGCCGCGCGGGCCGGCGCGGGCATGCAGCTGCGGCGGCAGGCGGGCCCGCCCCTCCCGCGCGCGCGCGCGCCTCGTGCCGTCGCCGGTGCTATGTCGCCGTGTGCATATTGCGGAGGTACAGACAGGTGTGTGGCAGGGGACTGCCCCGCTAGTTACGTTACGTGCTATGTATGTGGCAAACGCGGACACTTTGCAAAGGTATGTAAGTCGAATGTATACAATAATAGGGACAGAGTGAAAAAAGTGTACGACATAGAACAAATTAATGAAACCAGTGTATCGAATGAGAGTGAATCTTTTTATGTGTGTGTAATTGCAAATCCAAATAATAATACTGAAGAGTGGTTCGAAAGTCTTTTATGCGAAGGTGGAATTGAAAAGTTTAAATTAGATACGGGTGCAGACATAAATGTGATGTCGTTTGAGAGATTTTTACAATTAGGATTTAAAGAGAATCTAATAAAACCAACCAAAATTAAATTAGAATCATATAGTGGTAACTTAAACAGCGCGCGCGGTATTCCCACGCGTCTCCCACGCTATACGCAGATAGGGTAGGGGCAGCTCCACCCTCCTGCCCCATACGGGATGCGCCTGGCGCATTCAACGCGCTGGGCATTTGGGCATCGCCACCGGGGTCACGGTAGAGTGCAAAACGCGTCCCTGTTGCCTCGGCACAAGGCGGCCCGAAGGAACACCGTCAGGTTTTAGTGGGTAGCCCGGCATTGCACCTCATATCCGAACAGTCTCACATACCCGGTACCCGGACAGGGATGCATAAAGTATTCCGACGAAAGAAAAAAAAAGAAAAAAAAAGTTACTTTTAACACAACGCGCGAGCCGTGCGAGCGAAGAGAGCGTACCGCGGTAGCGACCGGCTAAGCGCCAGATCAGAATCCGGTACATACATGGAGTCAAACCTTATCCTTTTCGAAAACATTTTTCAATGTAATACTAACACGTACAGACAGCGACAAACTGGCAAAAGTAGTATAGAGAATATAGAAGAGAGCACAGAATCAATATACAATAAATAGCGGAAAAAGAGAGAAGGAGAGATAGACAGAGAAATGTATAGACTACGCCATAAATTCCATCTCATTCACACAAGAAAGATTATTCGAATGCAACGTAAAAAAAAAAGTGACAAAGCTACAGTATTTAGCACAGCCGTGCGATTCTCTAAAGCGAATTAGTCGAATTCACTTCTGAATCGGCGGTGATATTGTCAACTGTGGACTGATATTCTCTAAAGTCGATAGAGATACTAGCGCCGCCTCGATGAGTGCGGCGCTAGTATCTCTGCGAGTGCGAGTCATACCATAGTTAATGAATTTTTTGACGTTTCGCTAAATATGACAATCTAATTAAAAAAAAAAACAAGTTTTATTTAACGTAATTATCTCAGATAAGTTAAAATACACGAAGACGAAATATCGACTGAGATGTACTCTTATAGCAATCCCCGATAAACTCGCATCTAAAATCACTTCACTTCGCTCCTAGAATGTTTGGTTTAGAGAATTCCATTTGAAGGTCAAGCGAGTTCGAATGCGAAGTGGGATGAATTGTCGAGCGAGTCTCGCTTGGGTGATTCGAGTTTTTACAGAATTACATGGCAGGTATTTACTACTTACTGTCCTTTAACGCCTGCCGGTTTTTTCAATGTCAAACATAATGATTAATTAATTTTCTTTTAAATTTATATACGAGTCCTTTGGGCAATGATTTATTGATTGCGCTAAACAACAGCAATCAGAGTGTGGGCTACGAGCCTTTTAGTACCATTTTTCCTCATACGATATAAAATTAGTGAAGAGAAAATACCATGGAAAATTATTTCTTCAGATTGTTAAACTTAATTTTCCGCAGCATTCTATTACATTAAAATATTCCATCTCAAATGATTTTTCGGAATTCTGTACTGAAATATTGATCTATTGGAAAAATTCGTTAATTTTATAAAATTCTGATTTCTTAAAAAGTCCATTTGCCAAAGAAACAAAATGGTAAAATTTACACAAATTTCTATTCAAAAAATTGCTCTCAATTTGCTATATGAACGCCATCTTTTGCTTATCTCTGTAACATTTGTAAAATAAACGCAAAAAGTAAAATTCCACAAAAATGAGTACGCAGTAACATAATACTCAGAAATAAATGTCAAAAAACAAAAATAAATGTTATTTGACATTTATTTATTTCATGCTTGGACTAAAAAATATAATGGACAGTTATAATAAGTTGCCGCTATTACCACCATGTGACAAACGAATTTTCTTGTCTCTTTCGAACTCCTCAAACATACCCATGAGTAAAGTTAAGTTAGTTATAGTAAGTATGGAAACCTCGAACTACTAGTGTAATTCATGCCAGCTAATGAGTCATTTATGGAATAATATTCACTAAAAGGACTTCAAAATTGTTAAAAATATAGACAAAATTGCTATAAAAAATATAATGTTGTACAATAAAATGTTAATCCTTCATTGAAAAATATTGGCATAAAAAAAATAAGCGATTCTAAAAATATTTAAAGCCTATAAAATAAATCAAAATTATTAAAATTAATAACTCTTGTTATTTAAACTGACAGAATCTATTTACAATTAGAGAACAAATATAATTTTATCTATGGAACAAATTTTTCAAACTGTCAAGCTGTCATTCTTACAATGACATTTGCCATAAACTTTCGTTTTACCACAGACTTTTAAATGAAAACAGACTATACCTACCGGTTCAAAATGCGTGGCAAATTTAACACTAACAAATATTACTCACACACATACAGAACTCAGGGCCGCATTAAGGAGTGGATATCTATATTATGTATTATCTTAGAGCGCGACTATTTGGGACACTCCAAATTATATTTTTCATGTGATAAAATAAAGATAAAATAAAGATAATATGTAGTTTTAGGTTTGCAAATATTAATGTATGTATGTACTTTTTGTTAATGTAAATAAGCATAAAATTAATTGATATACTAGTATTAGAGATTATTACTTTATTATATTCCTTCTTTTTGTAGATTGTTTTTGTTACATGAAGGATGTAATTTGGAGTGTTCCCAATGGCTCCACGATACAATATTATGATTGTTCGTTCGACACATGAGGCCTGACGGCTATGCGCTGCTGGTCTTGGGCTGCATTTACATTCTGATGACTTTGCTTGCGGTTCGATTTATGTGGGTACATGAAGTTTAATGACATAAACGATATATTTTTAAAAGTCGGGAAAGTTGATAATCAGGCAAGTGAAAGTTTTCAATTTAGACTTTTTGGCGCAAACAAAAGAAGCGTGGTTGGCATTTTATTCAAAATTCAGATTTGCTATTTTTTGTGCTTTTGGGAGTTTTAAGTGCAAAAATTATAGTACATTATACGTTAAAGTTGTGGGCGAGTGAGAGGACTTGGAGGAATTTCATTTAACAGTCCTTTGTAACTCCAGTAAAGCCTACTTACATTGCTTTACTGTAAGTGTTAGAGACTTGATTATGAGAAAATAGAACAAGTTTTATATCAGATGAGTGTTATAGTTAACTATTTTTCTAAGGAGATAAGCGTCAGTGAATGTTTTATAAAATTATTAAATAACTCTTCATCGCTATGCTTTGTCCTTTGATTATTATTTTCTCTAAACTACGCATAAAACTCAAAAATTAAAATCGGGAGGGTGATCGATCACATTGAGAATAAAAACTAAAATAGCTTACACAATAAAACAAAGAATGTTTTCAGTCTTTTATTTATTAATCGGATTGTTTTCTTATTACATTATATAAGAACTCATTATTGATGTGCATCAAACACATAATTTCACTGTTTTTCAATGTGTGCCAGAAGTAACTAGCGCAGAATGTCAGATATGCTAAGGATTACCATTGCAAGTAATCGTAGGTATTATTTGTCATTATTCGCCTCGAGATATCCATATTTGTTTTCACCATTTTTACATGTGAACACACAATTTATGCATAATAAAGTCCATCTTCGATTACCTGAAGCAAGAAAGTTGTATTATTTCAAAATAAATTAAAAATAATTTTGTAATTATGAAGTATGGATTAATTTGGCGATAGCATATTCATTTTTAATAGGTATGTTAAATTTCATGGTCAAACAACAACAGGGTTTTACGGGTATCTCTTTTACATAATAAATGGGGTTCAAAATGTGTTGAGCACAAAACACTATCAGAATTGGGCTGCCAGTTTGTTCTATGTAGCCTTTCTTATATATTTTTTTTATGTAGTTCTTTAACCAAAAAATTTGAAGATTTTCATCCTTTAGAAACCCGAATTTAACAAGGTATACATCAAAATCAAAAGATAGTTGCAAAAAATAGATAGTTGCTTAACCTTAGGTACCTGTCCGTTAATATTTAATTTTATTACGAGACTCAGTTTTCTCTGAATTCGGCCCTCTTTAAGGTACAAGTACTAATAATGTCAAAATTGGTTAGGTCATTGGTACGAAAATATAAAAAACCTATAAGAAAAACCTTATACAATATAAGGAAACTTTAATTTTAATAGTTTGCAACATATTTAAGTGTCGGAGCCACGAAATACAAAAATATCAGCTAACTGAATGCAGTAATCAAACAATTTGCAACATCAGATTTACTTGCTGATGGAGCGTGATTTTCTGGGCTTTTCTGTATGAGGCGTTGCAACTATTGGGGGTACAACACTTTTGTACCATATTTTGCACTTTAAATAACCAAAATAATGTTTATACACCAAGAAATATTTAATCATCGAACATGTGACGTACTACACAAGTAAACAGACGCCATACTCCGCTTATTTTGACTTAAGCGGAAGATGGCAGCTGCCACGGTTTCGGAATTATCTATGTGTGCTATTGTGTTGCAACAAATGAAAGAAAAGGACAAAGATATACAATTTTAAGCTACAATGAAAGTGACAGTGTCATTACTTACACGGTATCTATGTGTGAGTGAATTATGTTTGATCTGCCTCCATTTATAAATCTGTGCGTTTTACGCACAGATTGATTGATGTGCGTTTTACGCACAGATTTATTTATTAAGGTCTAAATTCAAAACTCACTTGCCTGATTATCAACTTTCCCGACTTTTGAAAATATATCTTTTATGTCATTAAACTTAATGTACCCACATAAATCGAACCGCAAGCATGGTCATCACAATTTACATGCGGCCCAAGACCAGCGCACAGCTGTCAGGCCTTATGTAACGAACGAACAATCATAATATTGTATTGTGGAGCTATTGGAAACACTCCAAATTACATCCTTCATGTAACAAAAACAATCTACAAAAAGAAGGAATATAATAAAGTAATAATCTCTAATACTAGTACATTACTTAGTTAATTTAATTCTTATTTTATCACATGAAAAATATAATTTGGGATGTCTCAAATAGTCCCGCTCGAAGATAATACGCAGTATAAGCACCCACTTCTTAATCGGGCCCTGAGTTCTGCATGTATATGAGTAATATTTGTTAGTGTAAATTTGCTACGCATTTTGTATCGATGGGTATAGTCTGCTTCCATTTAAAAGTGTGTGGTTTTACACATAAATTATCATTAACTTATTCCTTTTTATTGGTCCAATAGCGTATGTGAATTAAGAACAAATAAAATAAAAAAGAAAAAGTAAAAAACTAACCAATAGAAATGGATCGTATCCGATCTTTAAATCTAGCTAGATATCGTATTCCGAAGAGGTAATTGAAGACAAATTATATAACCTCGAGCAATCTTTGATCACCAACGTTTCATTTTTGTCTCTTTCTAATTCTTGGAAATAATTCGGAAATATTCCTACTAGTTCCTACTAGGTATATACGATTACTATATATAGATAAATCAACTGCCAAAAATGGATTCAAATTTCAGGATTAAATTTCTCGACTTCAACTACCTCCTCAGAGAGCGGCCGGCATGTATGTACCGGATTCTGATCTGGCGCTTAGCCGGTCGCTACCGCGGTACGCTCTCTTCGCTCGCACGGCTCGCGCGTTGTGTTAAAAGTAACTTTTTTTTTCTTTTTTTTTCTTTCGTCGGAATACTTTATGCATCCCTGTCCGGGTACCGGGTATGTGAGACTGTTCGGATATGAGGTGCAATGCCGGGCTACCCACTAAAACCTGACGGTGTTCCTTCGGGCCGCCTTGTGCCGAGGCAACAGGGACGCGTTTTGCACTCTACCGTGACCCCGGTGGCGATGCCCAAATGCCCAGCGCGTTGAATGCGCCAGGCGCATCCCGTATGGGGCAGGAGGGTGGAGCTGCCCCTACCCTATCTGCGTATAGCGTGGGAGACGCGTGGGAATACCGCGCGCGCTGTCTCGAGGTTATTTGAATGGGGGTGACGTTCCGCCCAGACGTCACCCTGAGCCTCTAGATCAGGGGTTCCCAAACTTATTTTGTCTACTGCCCACTTTGAGAATAAATAATTTTTTAGTGCCCCATTTTTTCACCTACTGAAAAACCACTATAACTTCAAATTAAATTAATTAACCCTGCAGATTTAATTTCAAGAGGAATTGAACCACAAAAATTACAATCATGCTTACTATGGTGGCATGGGCCTCAACATGTATTAGATCCTAAATTTCATCATAATATTAATTATGAAACTACTTTGATAGAAACAGAACAAGAAATAACTTGCAATAAAATACAGATATCATTTACGTTGATTTACAGAGGCGTCTCTAGCCCTTGTGGCGCCCGTGTGCAACCAGTACCCTGGCGCCCTCTAGTAGAAGCGGGGTCAAAATGGAATACTAACAGTTATAATTTTCAAACGGAAACCAAATGTATTTACAAAAAAGTTACTTTTCGTGCTTTTGCATTAGCGAAATCTTTAACAATGTCACTAACTTCAATTTTGATTTCATGTTCAATACTTATTAACGATAAATTTGTCAGTCTACTTTGCAACAATGTTGATCTAAGATAGTTTTTAATAATTTTTAGTTTAGAAAATGACCTTTCGTTATGTGCGACCGTGACTGGAAGTGTCAGGTATATCCTCAGTGCTGTGGACAGATTTGGGAACACTGAAATTAATTTATTCGTAAACAAGTAATTTAAAATATCCAACGGCGTAGTGGAATCATCAATAAACATCGGTAATAATTCGATTTCGTTATAGAGCTCGAACTTTTCCACATCTGAAGAACCAGCATGGCTTAGTTTATTTTCTAAATTAGAACAATGTGTTTTTTTTGTATCTGAGTCCAAATCTTTCCAGTGTTTCAATTTTTGAAGAAATGAAAAAATTACATTATTTTCATTCAAAAGTTCGAACCGTTCGTCGAACTTAGTAATTGCGGTGTCTAACAAATAGTAGTAAAAATTTACTTTGAAATGTGTTTTCGGGTCTGTTATCGGTTCATCCTCCGCCTCATAATTAAAAAACCTTTTACGAGCGCGAGGGCGTGCAGGTGTGGGAAATTCTGCTATTGCCTCGACTTCTTCCGCTACAGTTTTCGCGCTGTTAAGGAGCTCCTCAAAAGCAGACTCATTGCAGAATTCAGACAAACTTATTTTTGCATTATCAATCATTTTCACCGCTTCTGACAATACAACGTCTGACTTTTGAAGTGCCTTGCTAACTATATTTATCTTGCTTAAAATTTCAAACCAAATAAGCAGAGAGCAGATGAAGTTAAACGACTTAATTTTTGTCAGTAATGAATTTGCCATATTTCTTGACTCGGCATCTTTGCTCCTATCGGAATATATGGTAAACAAGACATCATACACTTTTCCCAGTTCAAAACGTAGAGCTTTTACTGCTTCAACCCTGCTCTCCCATCGAGTATTTGAGAGTGGTTTTAGACTTAAAGTTGGCACTTCTTTAGCAAGCATTTGCCAACGTGCTGTTGACGCAGAAAAAAAACCATAAATTTCCTGCACAACTGAAAAGAAATTGACAATTTCTAATGAACTTTTAGCAGCGTCATTCACCACCAAATTTAGGCTGTGTGCCGCAAAAGGTACGTAAAATGCAGGTTTAAATCTAAAATTCGTTTTTGTAGACCTATATTTTTCCCTTTCATGTTTGCACCATTATCGTAACCTTGACCACGCATATCTTGTATGTCAATTTCGTTTGATATTAAACAATCTAACAAAAATTGAGTTAAGCCCAGGCCAGTAGTGTCTGTAATAGGAAAAAAACCCAGAAAGTGTTCTTTTACTTCAGCCTTGTTGTTGCTTGCATTTAAAAGAACGTACCGTACGACAACCGATATTTGTTTTTCGTGTGCAATATCTGGAGTGCAATCTAAAATAATGGAATCTTATTTGGATTGTGTCAATTCCAAAACTTTTTTTTATTCGTTCTCCTAATAATTGTATTATTTCATTCTGAATGTTATGGCCCAGATAATGAGTTCCGCAAGCACATTATCAAAATTAGAGGTATATTCAACCAGCTTTAAAAAATTACCATTATCGGAATCGTAAATTTTTTGAGATCTTCCCTCCGAAAAGCCAGACATTGCCTCGCTAAAAAATAAATTATGTTGATTATTCGTTCGAGTACTGCAACCCAACGTTTTTTTTCCCGATCAATTTCATTTTGGTGCAAGAAATCTACCGACTTTTCTTTTAAAATAACAGTTTTCAACGTAATTTGTTTCTTAAGACATGATAGGTGCCCTAAGCTCTTTTCATGACGTTCTATAGCAGTAGACAAATGCTGCCAATCTTTGTAACCTATTTCACCATTAAAAGGAGTCGCATCAGCATGAAAAAGTTTACAGTAAAAACAATAAACAGAATCAGTTGACTTAGAGTAAACCAGCCAGTTTCTTAAAACGGTTTCATTATTTAACATCTTTTTAGTATAATAAGCATTTGAAAAAGATCTTTTTGAACTATTCGAAGGATATGAACCCACTTTTACCTGTACTGGCCCACGCTCCATCAAAAATATTCTCTGTTTGTCGGATAACACCTGTGGCCATAACGCGAGATCATTCATTACATCTTCTCGAAGTATATTCTCCGGGGACGCTTCGGCACTAGGAGGTTCTTCGTCTTCTTCGACTACCGACGACAAAGACAGCAGCGGCGGCGGCGGCGGCGACGTTGAAGGGACGAGTTCTGCTGTAGAATTATCTTGGTTTTCATATGTCTCTGTCTCCAGGTGTTCGTCCGAGGATGGACCGGGTCGAACAAAAAACTTTTTAATAGAACATGTATTCTTTTTCAGAGACACTTCCTTCTCCAGCTTTCTTTTTCGACTTTGTGCACCAGAAAGTTTCTTTTTTCCATCGCCATCAGACATCTAAAATAAATAATAAACTAAGTATAGGCACCTAAAAGTACTAACAATGTAAATTAATATAGGCCCAGAGAAATAGTTGCAATTTGGACTAAGTATTATATATTATAATTATGACACATATCAATCAACGTCGCGGTACCTTCATTAGGCAATCAAACAGAATAAATAAATTAAATAAAAAAGTAGTTTGTTGTTCAAAGGTTAGGTAAAAGTAAGACCTAAATAAATACCTAAGTAAGTATACTAGTAGGTACAACATATTAAGGCACTTTAACTTACCGTTGTTTGTTCCGCACTGCAATAGGATAAACAAATGAAAAATCCTAGGTCGTGAGTATTTAACTTTGATATCACTATCTATCACTCGATAGCACCTCGATAGTTGTTTTTTTTCATGGATTTCGCTGGCTATTTTTGATGACCTCTGACCTCGATGCTTGTCGCAATAATTGTGCAAGCAAATAACCAAATCTTACCTTTTATATAATTTTTATGAAAAGAAAAGCCGATTTACTTCACATTTACATGTTTACTCAAAGATGATAGTTAATCCAATTGCATCAAGGCTTATTTCGCAAAACTACGCTGTAGCGGTAAAACAAAAAATGCGGCACGCGTACACAAGCCTTTGAAAATGACCGCCGCACGTCCCTGGGAATTTTAATTTGAACTTTATAGCATTCCAATACAGCCGAGTTAGCAATGATAGTCGGCGTATTGTCAAACAAATCAAAACAATCAGGTGCAACGCCGGCACGCGCCTTTGGTAGCGATGCGACATTACGCCAATATAATCTTTAACTATCTGTTTTAAGGCTGATTTCACGTTGAAACAAAAATTATTGCGTAGAGTAGGAAAAGGAGTAGCTTGTGGTGGCGCGCCTTGCTTTGCTACCGCGCGCCCGGCGTCGGCCATAAACACAGGCGCAGGGTCTTTGAGAGCGCCGGCGCCGCGAGCGACGCATCTTTGGAGGTGTCGCACTAGAGGGCGGTCGGCGCCCCCTTAGACCCGGCGCCCGTGTGCGCCGCACACCCTGCACCATAGGTAAAGACGCCTCTGATGATTTATTTGAGAAATATTCTAACATTAATAAATTACAAACTGTTATTGCCTATATTTACAGGCTTTATAATAATTCATTGAAAAGTAGAAATCAGTATAATACTGGTCCTCTAACTCCAAGAGAGCTTCATGATTCTCTTTTAGTTATTGTCCGTTATATACAAAAGCAGTGTTTCTATAAAGAGATAACTTTGTTATCAGAGGGTAAAAATATAAAATCAAGTATAGGAAATGTTGTGGGTAACTCTGGATGATTATTGTATTTGGTATTGTAGGTAGAAATATATAAGTCAGTTGTTACAGAACATTCAAGCGTTTCATTACACAACATGGTGACAGCGGTAAAAAATATATATTATACTCATGAAATTCCTTAAAATATTAGATATTAACTTGTAAAAATTATCGTCTGTGTATATGTAATAAAGTTTACAAGTGCAGTGTGAGAAATAAAGTGTAAAAATGGAGCATGCGCGACCTCCGTCCGAGTTAAATATTGAAGGCGGTCCCGTTATTCGTGCTGACGCTTGGAAACGGTGGCGTCAACAATTTGAGCTGTTTTTAAAGGCGTCGGAAGTGAAATCGGAAGCATCAAGTGTTCAAGCAAGTTTACTGGTCAATCTGATAGGTCCTGATGGATTCGACATATATCAAACTTTCACATTCGAGAATGACACCGAACGTGACGACGTACGGGTACTCTTAAAAAAGTTCGATGCTTACTTCGGTGCAAAAACCAACATTACTTTAGCCAGATACAGATTTTTTACAAGAATCCAAGATGATGGCGAATCTATTTTACAATACGTAACGGCGTTACGTTTACTAAGCAGAAACTGTGAATTTTCGATATTAGAACAAGAGTTAATTAAAGATCGCATCGTGTGTGGTGTAAAAAGTGCTAAAATCAAAGATAGACTTCTGAGATGTGAAGACCTTACACTCGATAAAGTTATTAAATTATGTCAAGGGGAGGAAATGTCACAAGAAAGCGGCCGAGAGATAAATAGTAATGGGAATCAGAATATAGTTCATCTGGATAGTATAGCTCGTAGTGGCGCGAGTGGCAGCGGGCGCGGCTGGCAGCGGGCGCGGCTGGCGCGGCTGGCGCGGGCGCGGTGGCGCCGCGCGGGCCGGCGCGGGCATGCAGCTGCGGCGGCAGGCGGGCCCGCCCCTCCCGCGCGCGCGCGCGCCTCGTGCCGTCGCCGGTGCTATGTCGCCGTGTGCATATTGCGGAGGTACAGACAGGTGTGTGGCAGGGGACTGCCCCGCTAGTTACGTTACGTGCTATGTATGTGGCAAACGCGGACACTTTGCAAAGGTATGTAAGTCGAATGTATACAATAATAGGGACAGAGTGAAAAAAGTGTACGACATAGAACAAATTAATGAAACCAGTGTATCGAATGAGAGTGAATCTTTTTATGTGTGTGTAATTGCAAATCCAAATAATAATACTGAAGAGTGGTTCGAAAGTCTTTTATGCGAAGGTGGAATTGAAAAGTTTAAATTAGATACGGGTGCAGACATAAATGTGATGTCGTTTGAGAGATTTTTACAATTAGGATTTAAAGAGAATCTAATAAAACCAACCAAAATTAAATTAGAATCATATAGTGGTAACTTAATTCCCGTCAAAGGTGTTTGTAAATTAAATTTTCAGTGATTAATGTTGTAAACAAAAATTTTTTGCGAAATCGTTAATTTTGGATAAAATTATTAAATTTATTGCTGAGACCATTAATTTTAAAGTATATGTCATTAATATTAAAATTAGCAAATTTACAAAGAATGTTATTAATTTTAAAGATTATGAGTTGTATATAAAATTACTAATTACTAATTACTACTACTATGGGTCTAATATTCATATTACAAAATATTCGAGAATCTTAAGTGCTTTGACAAACTAGTATTTATGAAAATAAAAATATGTCATCTTCAGCTGTGTATCGTTGTACTGTAACCTTTTTAGTCACGCACATTAGCAAAAATCTAAAGGACCCGCTTTTAAAGCAAATGCACCGTCCGTTGTTACTTAGTCAGAATTTTTATGATTAGAAAAACATACTTTGCATGTAAATTTACCTACACATATGTGACACGTTTCATTGTTACAAAATCGACATAATAACTATTATTATTATGCACATTATTAATTTTCAACTGCGTCATTTTAAAAAACCCACTCGCTACACGGTAATAAATATGAGCTAGCAACATTAATAACATAGCTACATAGACATATATAGTATATTTTTTATCTCATGTGGCCACGGTCCTTTGTGTTTGTACTGTAGTAATACTCCTTCTACGTTAAATATTACTTGTTCGCATAAAGTTCGTATACCTAGCGGATATTTATGTTTAAGCTTATTGGCAAAAAAAATGGAAGAGGGACTATGTCAAAAGGTCATTAATAGGAA
The DNA here is from genome assembly GCA_907165235.1 of Zeuzera pyrina. Lineage (NCBI taxonomy): Eukaryota > Metazoa > Arthropoda > Insecta > Lepidoptera > Cossidae > Zeuzera > Zeuzera pyrina. The sequence continues at coordinate 16,521,957 of OU015617.1, forward strand.
TTCATATGAGACTTGTCACTTGTCGCTAGACCAAGGAACATGCTTGACGTCTGTGAAACTTTACATTCTTGTCTATGGTAAATGTCAATGAGTTATAGATTATCGTCAGACTTTTTGGCGGGAGCGAGAGAAGTGAGGTTACCATTTTATTTAGATTTTCTATTTTTTACATTTTTAGGGGTTTTAAAGTACAACATTGATAGTATATTGTGTTTTAAAGTTCTGTGTAAGTGAAAAGAATGGAGGAGATCTAAATAAACATGTGTGGCTGAAGTTTTCGCGCTCTTACAAGAAGTTCTTTTTAACTTCAGTAAAGCCTACTATCACTTTACTGGAGGAGTGTTAGGGACAGTTAATATTTCTCCAGAAGTTACGTCATGAGGCTGATGGTCTTGTTACCAATGCCTTAAGAAATATAAATAAATAATAGTGAGGTTGTCATTTTATTTAGAGTTTCTGTTTTTTATATTTTTGGGAGTTTTAAAGTACAAAAGTGATAGTATATTGTGTTTTAAAGTTCTGTGTAAGTGAAAAGAATGGAGTAGGTCTAAATAAACATGTGTAGCTGAAGTTCTCGCGCTCTTCTAAGATGTTCTATAAAACTTCATTAAAGCCTATTATCACTTTACTGGAGGAGTTTTACGATAAGAAAAAACTGATTTACTTGTGGTTCTACTTATTAATACGTGACATTGGGAAATGCGCTAAACTGTGCGCCATGCCATAAAGAAAGAAAGATTATAGTCAGTCAATCAACCAACGAAGCCGATAAATTGTAATGTCTGTATTGTAGTCGTCCAACTTTATTATTACATTACGGTAGTAAACTAATTAATCTGTGTTATTACTAACATTTTCTTTTCGTTGGCAAAACCATTACAACCAGAGACGACAACCAACACATTTTTAAGATTATAAGTCAATATCGTCGCTTTACATACACACCAGTGTCACGACATAGCCTGCGACACAATACATCACGCTTCTGCGATGGCACAACGCTTTGACGTATCCAATACTAGGTGACAATTGGTATTCACTACCAAGGAATATATTTACTCACGGTTCACTACACATTGTGTGTAAAGATGATAACTTTATGAAATTATGCAAATTATATAGGTACTATAATATTGCAAAATGTAACTCTTTAAGTAAACCATGCACTCCTTTTTTTAGATTATGATGTTTTTGCAGCGAAAATTAAAATGATATTTCCTTCATAAAGACTTCGTTTCCAACACGCACTTCTAGAATGTATTTGTAGATATTAATCTACTCTAATAAATCTCTAATAAATTCTCGCTGTTCTATTAATAATGATTTATTAACGTTAAAAGCTAATAATGACTCTAGTCGAACCTATTACAAAGATATGATAATGGTTGTCAACAAGGCATTATTTCACGAAAAACAAGCTTATTATAACTTTTATATAAATAGGGAGTGATCCTAAAGTGCTATGGAATCATATAAAAAAGAATGTACGTTTAAAAAATATATCCGAACTTCCAGTCCGTGTATGTGATGACCCTGACAAAATCAACGATCACTTCCTAAATGTTGCGGGGGCCACTCAGGTCGACCCATCGCATTTGTCAACTTTTGAACGGCAATGTATTGTTCAATCAACCTTCGCATTGAAGCCTGTAGAGGAACACGTGGTGCAAAAAATTATACTATCACTTAAAACAAATGATATGCTGCGGCTGGCTTTGCCTGTTATTCTGCCTGTGATAACAAACATAGTAAACAAGTCTATAGAGACAAGTACTTTTCCAAGCGAATAAGCAGAGAGCACTGATCAGACCCATACCCAAAATCACAAAGCCTACTACACTTAAGGACTTACGCCTCATCAGCATTTTGCCCTGTGCGTCGAAAATACTGGAAAGAATTGTAGCTAAACAGGTTATAAAATATTTAGAAATGAATTCCATTCTACCCGCGGAACAGTTTGGTTTTAGAACATACCACACCACTACGACTGCATTGCTTAATGTGGTAGATGACCTCTTAACTGCACAGGATAATGGAAATGGTTCACTAGTTGCACTATTAGATTTTTCGAGAACTTTTGACAGCATAAATGTTGGTTTACTTTTGGCAAAATGAAATTATTACGGATTTGCTCCATCTACTGTTAAATGGTTTAAAAGTTATTTTGCAAGCAGAGCTCAACAGGTGGAACTAGGTGAAAATAAACTTTTATCGAACTTATGGGACGTAAAAGGGGTCGATATTGGGTCCAATTTTATTTATCATTTATAGTGCCGATGTAATAAATAGTATGAAATACTGTAAATATCACATTTATGCTGACGATATACAGCTTTACGCATCTTTTAAGCCAGATGAAACCCTAACGGCTGTTGATCGAATAAATCAGGACTTGGAGAGCGTTTGCTACATGATCGGAAGCGAATACCTCGGTCTTGAATGGTAGTAAGACAAAGTACTCGATTGTAGGCACTACCAAACAAATCGCTCATGTTGAACGTCATGGGATAAACCTTGCAATCAGGGGTGAGAGTATTGAACGCGTAAGGGAGATACGTAACTTGGGTCTTCTCATGGATGAGCAGCTTCGGTTTAAAAACCATGTACTTAACACCGCCAAAAACTGTTTTTATAGAATAAGAGTGTTGTACCAAATTAGAAACTACCGAAGTACAACTTCTCGCATTCGGCTCTGCGACTCGCTGGTCTTATCAAAATTCACCTATATGGAAGTAGGTTATGGACCGCGCCTTCTGGCGCGCACACAGCAACTGATCCAGCGAGTGCAAAACGCCTGTGTGAGATTCTGTTTCACTATCCTACCACGCACTCACGTAACTTCATATAATAATGACGCAAATATTTTAAAAATGAAATATCAAAGAGATTCTCATCTGGAAAATCTGTTTGGAATCGTAAAATATAATATATATAAATAATAATATATATGTTCCGATCTATCTTGTTGATAAGCTGATATGGTCTCGGAACGCGAAGGCATACACTACGCGATCCACTTTCAGTGACTGTCTCACTGTACCGCGACACCGTACAGCTGCTTTTCACGGCAGTTTCAAATTCGCCGCGTCCAAGTGTTGGAACGACCTACCGCCACCAATGCGTAGCGTGAAATCAGTATACGCCTTTAAATCACAAGTAAAAAAACTTTTGTTAGATAAGGAAAAAAGTTCAATTTAGTTTAATTTCCAATATTTATTATTATTCTTATTTTTATCTTTTTTTAATTTTTGGATATGTTTAGCGGCTTCCGATCTCGGAAAACCTGAGAGATAGACGGAGGGGTGACAGAGTTTATTTGCTAAATGCTGCTTCTTATCTACATTCACCATACATTTGAATTAAAAATTTCATATTGTAACCACTATCTAAGTCGAGCTTACAATTTATGCTCCTAGTCAAAACACGTACCTGTACGTGTGCATGGTGACTAGTTTAGTTGCTCGTCCGCTCGTGGCACCTCGCGGGGACCACAATGGGTGTATTGATCACTTCCAATCGCTTCCATGCTTCTATTCGCAAAGCAGCCTAGTATTGCTTTGTAGTGGGTAGTCATGTGCTTATGCCTCTCGCTTTGTGTGCTGACCGATGCTGGCTGGTCCGGTGATGCACCGGCCCCAGGACGCGTAATCATGTGTAGTTGCCAGTCACCAATTAATGTGGTAGTAGTGGGCAATTATTCTGTGATGCACGATGATTATTTTATTCTATGTACCTACTTCGTTTGTCATGTAATTGTAGGTGTATAATTGAATATAATGGTGTGATTAATGAATTATCAAATGAATCGACTAATTTTATTTTATTTTATCCCTTTTGTTTTATTTCCATAGGCTTAGGATTACGTCTGCTTACCTGGGAATACTTACATACTTGCATTGTTAGTGGATGGGTTTAACAGAATCAATTTTTTCTTTTTTTTTGTTTGCTATCATGTGATGATGAGTTTTGGGTTCACAAATATATACATATTTGATAACTATGTACAAGTAAAATATCTATTAAATAACATCTTACACTTCCACATTTTATTTATAAGTATATATTTATTACATTAAATAATGTACGCTGCACCATGGGTACGTTATATAATGTGAATTTCTTTGCTTCAAAGATTGGTGTCCGTGATTTTATCGTGGTGGCACTGAAAATCAGTGCCGCGACTGGTGCCTAGCGTTGGTCGCGACATCATGGTGAGTGTTCACCATTTTTAGGGGACGTGGCACGGTGCGCGACAGGGTTGTTTCATTCATTCATTCATTCATTGTACTTACTTAAACATCTTCTATTTATGTCTGTATAGTTTGTAAGCTCGTTTTTATGTAAGTATTTGTCAAATTATATGTGCTATAACTATATATAATTGTGTCATGTACTGTGTTATGCCATCGAAATAAACGTATCTTATTCATATAACGCGAAGCGAGAAAATCTGATCCAGGGGTTGTATGACAACCCCTACCGTTCCTAAGACTACCTTGCGCTTCCTACAAATATCTTTCAGAAACATCTTTCATGCGTTCAGTCAATACCTTGGTATATACTTTATTTGCTAAGCTGACTAAGCTGATGGTCCTATAACACGCAGGGTCCAAATGAGAACCTTTCCCTTTATAAAGAGACTATGACTGAGGTGCATCAGTCCTCTGGCACCTCTCCTTTCTGCCTTTTCGCCTTTCATAGGACAAGGGACGCGTACATGGGACAAGGGAAAAAACAAAAGAAAATAACAAAACAAGTAAATAAATAACGATAACAGATAACATCTATTTTATGCTTTCAAAAGACGACCACAGACTATTAATGTACTAGCGTACAGACAGGAATCTTGCAGGCGAAGAAAATAATGTTACAACAGAGTTACGGGGGTTCGCGATACACTTCACTCCGCCATTTTGTAGAATGGCATGTATAAAAAAGCAGTCAGGCATAGTTTAGGCATCGCAATATTAACTCGCGTCTTAACAGGCGCTCAAAAACAAGGTGATTGATAATTTCGATGATTTTCAAATCGTTTCATGGAACATGACAATATGAGAAAAAAACTATACTACTTTTACTTTATTACGCTCCGCAAATTATGTCGTTTTATACCGGTAGGAGATGCAACGAAAAATCCGCCACATTCAATCTAGCAAAGGACGGATTGTACCGATTTCATAAGTAAATATAATTTTTTAGAATCGTATCTTAAAAACGATTTACCGGACTCGTCATAACGTAGTTCGATTCATTTGAATATATTGCAATGACTTGTTCATCATTCTATAAAGTCATATCGTAATGTTTGTCACACAATAATGAACTTTGAATTGGTTTAAATTCGTGCCTTACAGTTTTTAAATACCGAATTGTACAAATTGTGACGTAAACGCACTCTCTAGTGAGACTATATTTTTAGCTAACATTTCATAAGTTATAGACGCGTTACAAACAAAATTACAATTCTAGTGTATCGGACTCGCAGCTAAGAATATTTTCATAGCGTTATGTAGTTGTTCTGTGAATATACCATGGAAGTAATAAGTACTACGTACAACAGGAATGAGCTCTATCTGTGCATCTTTGTTTCAATTTCAGATTTCCTAAAGATCCTAATGTTAGGGAAATATGGATTAATATTATACCCATGAGCTCTACCCGAAAACTGACCGATGCATCAGTTGTATGTAGGAAACATTTTAAAGCTCAAGATTTTGTTGCTTGTTTATCACGACCAGTATTAAAATGTGATGCAGTGCCCTCCGTTTTTTTGCTGGTAAGTAATTTTATATCTGATTGTAGATAAAAAGGTGCCCTAATGTGAGAATTCGGTGTTCGTTCGTCCGTGTGCCTGTATGTTATTATAATAACATGTCGTTTGGGCCTTTAAAAGTGGGTTAGGGGGCTACTGGGCCCTATTCAAACTGGGACCAAGGCCCAGTAGTTTCATACTTGGTTCCCTAATCATTTCGTCATTCTGTCAATTTGAGACTTAATTTCGTCGAACATTTTTAAATCGTTTTACTCGATCTTTACATCAGTCAGTCGCCCTTTGCAAATTATTTGGGGAGTCTTTTGAATTCGGCCTGAAGATTTTTATGTTACTAACGAATTTAATCGATAGATATTGATGAATTATAACCTATTTTAAAGGAAATTTTGGGCGCAATTTTTTTTTTTAAATTTAAATTCCAAATGTTAAGGTTATTTTGGTACTAAAACACTATATTCGGGGTATATTTAGTACTCCTGAGGCCAACTCTTTCTAGGATGTGACCCTCGCTCCGCTCGGGAAAAAAAAATTTAACAACCTAAACAACTTAAACAGTAAGGATTTCTGTGTTTTAAATTGCTGAGGCCCCCCAGGTGGGGGGCTTCGCCCCCCGTCCCCCCTTTCCGTTGGTGTGCGAAACCAGAATAGAAAATGTTTGATTTTTTTATTTTGTATGGAAAATTAAAATGTAAATTTCTCAAAAACTAATAATTTGCTTACACAATACCTTTTGAAAATTGGTTACTATTCGTCAATATCTATTGATTAAAATCGTTAGTAGCTTAAAAATCTTAAGGCCGCATTCAAAAGATGAGCCAATTATTTTTTGTACTAAGATACCTACCTCAGTATTCATCGTGATCATAGAGGTGAGCATATTTATCTGACCTGATGATCTCTGTTACAGCCAGCAACAAAGAAGATAGGAGTATTATGTGATATTCAGATACCCTGTAGTAGCAAATCTGACGAGTATGTGCTATCACTAGAACCTCCGTCCAAGAAACCTTGTATTCAGCAGGAATTTATAAACGTAACGGTAGAGCCTCTGGCTGAGAAATCTTATCAAGTGCAACCTAAGAGCAACTTGAAATTAAAAGATGCCAGTGTACAAACTGAAAAAAAGATCTGCAGAGTGAACTGCTAAAGCAAAAAATTAGAATTCTGATGCAAAAATTACGTAGACGTGATTTTACAATCCAAAATCTACTAGATATCATAAAAAGAAAATGTAGTAATTTCGATGAAGTACAAACTGTGTTAAAAAATAATTTTATAGACATAAATAAACATATTAACACGGACAAGAGTAATAAAGGCATCAGATATAGTGCTGAAATGAAACAGTTCGCTCTCTCTTTGTATTACTACTCTGCAAAAGCTTATGTATTTTTAAGGAATCATATTACCTTACCTCATCCAGCCAGTCTCCGAAAAATGTTAGCCACCAACGAATGCAATGTTGGTTTCATGAGTGAAGTATTAGAATTCATTAAATGTGCCGTTGAAAATGATGATTCGCCTCGGAATATAGCGCTAATATTTGATGCGATTGCAATTCACTCACAAATTACGTATGAGAAGAACAGTGACAAGCACTGGGGTTACGCATTGCATCAGCTGACGCAGAAGTACTAGCTATAGAAGTCTTAGTTTTCCAAATAGTTTCTTTGTCAGGACGATTTAAATGCCCTATAGGGTATTTCTTTATTAATAAAATCAGTGCGGATGTGCAAGCGCAATTTATTTTGACGGCCGTGCGCTTATTAAGTGATATAAATGTTATAGTCAAATCACTCACATGTGATGGGACAGCAACAAATATCTCAACATACGAATGTTTGGGCTGTAACTTTAAATTGCCAGAAATGTGCACCTTTTTCAAACACCCCTCACGGGATATCAAGATTTATTGCCTTTTCGATCCTACACACATGTTAAAATTATCAAGGAATGTATTTGCTGAAACAGAACTGATTTCTGATAATGGCCCAATACAATTCAAATACGTAAAAGAATTACATAAAATACAAGAAGAAGAGGGATTACGTCTGGCGAATAAACCGTGTGGCGCACACGTAAATTTTTTTAATAAAAAAATGAGCGTTAAGTTAGCCGCTCAGGTGCTCAGCAATTCAGTGGCGGATGCCATAGATTTTATGAGACAAAGTGGCAATTCCGTATTTGCTGGTAGTGAAGCCACAGTTGAGTATATAACGATATTGGATAGAATATTCGACATCATGAGCTGTAAAAATCCATTTGGAAGAGGGTTTAAATCGCCTCTACGACTTCGAAACAAGGATGTTTGGATGAATGTTTTAAAAGAAACAAAAGCGACAAAAAGATTTATTACAGTCTGACGAGTTCAAATATTTCTTAACCTATAAATGTTCCCAGGACCATCTAGAGATGTACTTTTCTTGCGTGAGAGCTCGCGGCGGAGCAAATGATAACCCCAGTGCAATGCAATTTAGATATATTTTGCGAAAGTTATTGTACAAAAATAGTCTTAAGCCCAGCAGAAATGCCAATTGCACCACTGATGATTATGAATTGACTCCTGTACTCGAATTTAGGAACAAAAAGAGGGCTATTGTGGAAGAATGTAATAAAGATCAGTCGACATCAATAGATGATTTGTTGGATCTCGTAGATAACGCTTGTGTTTCAGATTTTAAACTGAACATTTACTGTGTCGACATATCACAATTTTCTGCATTTACTGCTTTTATTGATCGAGGAAAACTTAAGCATGTTTCCAAATTTGTATTTGTAATTCTGAAGTACACTGAAAAACTATTTATTACATTATCAAATCAATCATTAAAAAACGTACACAAAAATAAAATTATCATGTATGTTGTCCAATAATTTTATAGCAAACTACATACATTGTTAGATCCACCACATCCTCCTCAATCTATATTTGAAGATCCACATGATATTCAATTGGTGAAGGCGTTAGCGAATTCATATCTCAATTTACGTTTAACTCATAATGCAAAATTAGAATCAATGAAACATATAAGGAATAAGCTGGGTTTGCGGCAGAAACTTCACAAGACTGTTTTATTTAGCAATGTCTGATTTAGAATTAAACTTAAATGTAAACTTAACTGTTTTTTTCTTACCTAATTAATTAAATATACCACAATAGGTAGCTTATCGTAATTTTATCTCAGTCCAGTTGCATTTCGTGTCCCACAAGGACCAGTAGGTAAGTACCTACCTATATGACGCGAGTGTGAAAAGCAAGCAAAAACAGGAAATGTATAGTGCCGCAAAGGGCAAGTTTATCATCAGCATTCGATTAAAATCCATCTGAAGCAATGATCTGCTGACGTCAGATCATAAATCATTTTTTATAATTATTGTCCGTAAATCATATTTCAATATAGTCACCATCGCCAGAGAGGGATAAGAGGTACAGTTACTGAGCTCTCGTTCGGCTTCAATTTTGCGACAACAGCTCATCCCTGTTGTACGTAGTACTTATTACTTCCATGGAATATACCAGCCCGTGATCACGACGAATTTTCAGTGCTGCCAAGAAAAGTAAAAAATATACAGAAAAAAACCTCAATTTATTTATTATCTTATTGCTGAACTCTTATTGCTGTATGTTTCATAATAATAATTATAATTACTTTTGATTGCAATGAAAAAATATTTTTTATTTGTAACCTACGCTGCTACCTATGAATGAAAGTTGAAAGTGAAACATTTTAATTTTAATTCGACTAAATCAAAAATCAAACGAGATCGTAGATTTAAAACACATTCAGTGTTCTTCCTAATTTAGTATGGTTGTTATTCTGTTTTTACCTCGTTCGTAGTACTGAGATTAATCGCACTGTCACGCACCTTTGTCTAAGTCGTACCTCACGTCAACGAAAAAACAGAAACGCTTTTAGAGAAAAGACACTGCCCAGTATGTTCCTTGGTCCTAGCCTAGGTCAAGGTCCAGTTGGTTCTGATAATTTATTTTATTGGAAGTGACTTCAAACATATTACATAGGCAATTTTTTTTATGGCGTGGGGCAAGATGAGCGCATTGTTTTTTGGTCCGAGATTATTACCTCCAAGATCCAACATCACAGAGTACATTACACATAGAGAAAGAGTAGACATTCTCAATCTAGTGCCATCTAGTAAAACTGAACTGAAACTGTAAAGTATTCTTCACGCATACAACAAAACTATGTAAAATGTTATTACTTCATTAATGTAATAACAAAGAATGACAATATTAAATTGAATAATAACGAAATAATAATAATTGTGCGGTACAGCTCCGACCACCGTCCACGATTCGCCGTCCACGGAAAAAATGCGCGATAAAAACGTAAATTATAAAAGCGCCCAATGGACGCTTTTATAATTTGCCGTTGAACGTTTTTATCGCCACGTTCTTTCCGTCCACGGTACAATAGGGGAGCAAAATGTATGCAGTTCTATGGAAACGCTTTTGTATTTCCGACGTTATCGTGCACGGAAATATAAAAGCATCTCCATACAACTGCATACATTTTGCTCCCCTATTGTACCGTGGACGGAAAAAACGTGGCGATAAAAACGTTCAACGGCAAATTATAAAAGCGTCCATTCTCCGCAGCACAACGCTTTTATAATTTACCGTTGAACGTCTTTATCGTCACGTTTTTACCGTGCAAAATACAATAGGTAAGCAAAATGCTTCCCTATTTTGTCGACTATAAAGACGCTTTTTCAACGTCTACGGAATGACGTTATCGTACACGGAAATATAAGTGTCTCCATACACCTGCATACATTTTGCTCCCCTATTGTACCGTGGACGGAAAAACGTGGCGATAAAAACGTTCAACGGCAAATCCTAAAAGCGTGCAATATATGTTGTAGATCGGCCATAATAATATCGAGCATGAACACAAAATACTATAAAGTAGGATCACGAGCAATCTACTACCAATATGACTAGGCCACCAGTGTGATTAGTAAATAAATATCTTCTTGATTTCATGGTCAAACTTATTAATCGGAATGTGGTTCGAAGCCGTTTGGTATCTGCCTTTAATTATAGTTAGTAGTCTTTGATCGGAAATAGAATTATCAGTTAATCAACATCTGTGATCAAAATAGAATTACTTTATAACCATAGTCTTTTATTTTTAGCTAATTGTTTCTATTCATAAAAAAATATACATTTTTTCAGTCAAGAACCGTATACTATATACTCGAATTGTATTTTATATTGCCAATAATATGTTGTTTATCTCGAAATATCTACAACAAAATTCAAAAGAATAGTTAACTCCTAACTCGTGATAAGATAAAATTGTGTTAGTAGACAAAAGTATATTTGCGTATTGATAAAACATTACAATGGGATAAGACATTAAAATACATATTAGTAGTGTCTAGTCACAATAAAATAATTGAGACACGGCATCCACGATGGAGCACTTCGGCCTTTCTCACATACTACACCAACCAGATAAATATGATCCTGATACTTTAGATTTACTAGCCGATGAAGAAGCCAGAGAATATTGGCTTAATACTTTTGAAAAATTAGTAGAAAAGTATGTGAATTTCGCTCTCACCAACCCTGACGACCCTACAGTTGAAATAAGAGTTTTGAAATTCAAGACTTGTTATGTAGAAGCCATCAAAGAACTTAGAATAAACCCTCTGTAAGCATTTAATTTTCGTTTAATATTGTGTATTAAAGGTAACACTATGTGAATGTCTTGGTTAAAATCAACTAAGGATGTGTGTAAAATTGTGATACATGGAGCACTTAACCTATGGAGTGGCAATGTCATTTATTTTGTATGAAAACAATTTACGTCTAAACACTTGCGGTTACTGCATTCTGTTTTATAGTTTGATTTTGTTCCTGTTTTTGCCACACCATCGAACAGAACAATAAGTCGTTACAGAAATATGTATCTGTAGATACAGAGAATATACAGAGATGTACACACAGGTCCAGTATTGGTTATGTACTGCTTAATGCGAGCGAGAGTCGAAATTTGTTATAAGATATTTGTGAATAAGTTGGTTAGATATTTCATCTCTATAGGTTGAGTGCTCCATGAAGTAATATGACCCAAAATTAATTTAATCCCTACAGTACCTGCATGAAACCAATAATTTAGAAGATATACATTCATATACATAAATCTAATGCCAAAAGTTACAAATTTTTCAATCCATGTAAAATTGTTTCTTGTCACCTACTGTGGGCAATATTTGCCATTGCTATTGCACTATTCTTGATAGTATAATTTTAAATTACCAATAATAGTTGATTTAGTGCTTAACTTCTTTAAGAACACTACAATTTAACTTTTCTTGATGAATTCTGTTATTTATATTTATACTTTTAGTGCTCAAGGGCGGTTGACGATTCGATTACTACTAGACATCAACGAAACATGCCTTCGTTCTCAGGGATTCTTTGATTTATGGAAACAGCAGAAGAAATATGAAAATGAAACAGCACTTTCTACACTAGGCTCACGATTGGCTGAAATAGATGCTTTAACAGATGATCGACAGAGGTGGATAGAACTATGTCGAGGTGTTTTAGCAGGTAGAATTATTTAGACAGTAAGTATTTCAAGATTATTTCTCTGTATCTTTACAGTTTCTTTTTCTTTTATATTAGGTAATATGTTTGATTGGGGTGCCCAAGCTGTCACGGCTATACTAGACTGTGGACTTTATGTAGCATTGCAAAAAATACAAAAAAGACCATGGCTTTATGATGGTTTAGATAAATGGATTGAAAAACTGGAGGTAAATCTTTAATATGCAGTGCCACCACCAAGTCGAGCATTACATTTCGCTTAACTGCAGTATTTATATTTTCTTACAGAAAACAGTGCACCATTGTGCTGCTGTATTTGTAGATAACAGTGGTGTTGATATAGTATTAGGTATTTTACCTTTTGTAAGAGCATTGTTGTTGAGAGGTACATCAGTGATACTTTGTGCTAATGAATGGCCAGCCCTTAATGATGTTACCAATATTGAATTGGAGGAGATACTACAGCATGCTGCTCTTATTTGTCCCATTCTATCAACAGCTATGACCACTGGAGAGTTGATAGTAAGATCAAGTGGACAAAGAGGTCCTTGTCTTGATCTCAGGACTATTAGTATAGGTAATTATACATTTAATAGTATTTTACAAGTTTTTAAATACATTAAAATCTATTTTGGGACTATTTTTTGCTTTGCTTATTTGAGAGAAATTTTAAACTCCATTTTACAAAGTTGAAAAAGTGTAGTGTTAGAAAGGTTTATGCCCGATCCAGACTATAGCGCCGATCACATTCTGTTCTCGGTCTGGTAAAACATCGAATAAGAAACAATGTGCTCATTCATACTATTCGTAACAGTCAAGTTTTGGTTGAATCCTATTCCAGTCAAGATGAGTCTTGAAGAAAATTCGTTTGAGCGAGATTGCACTTGTTATGACATGTACTGATAGTGTGCTGTTCTTTAAATATTATAAGCCATTAAATACTTGTATAATGTTAATTTTATTATTAACTAGTGAGACATTTTTTTTTAAATAAAATACAGACCATGTTACTCACTGATAATGTAGCTTTCTAAAAGAATTTTTGTAATCGATTGAGTAGTTGAGTTTATCCATTATATACCTCTTTATAATAATATTAATATAGCACAGATTAATTATTAGTATAGAAATATAGAATAAGAGCCCAATATATCGGACAATTAATGACGTTTCTAGACTGAACTGAATCAGACTGTATAATGTGATCATGATCAGATTTTACAAAACCAAGATCGGACCGAAAATGGCATATGAAGATTTTACCACTACAGTCTGGATCAGGCCTTAATGTTTCAACAAATAATTAACATCATAGCTCTCTTTAAAGATTGTATATTGTTAATAGTAAATAATAATTAGCATAGCAGTTAACTCCGTGTTATGCTTTCCAAGCTAAAGACCCTGGGTTCAATTCCTTACGAAATCAATTTAGGAGATTATTCTAATTTGTCTTAGTTTGGGTGTACCCTGTTCACCCAGTTCATTGTCTGGTACCCATAGTTTAAGCCTAGTAATTAGCTTGTGCTCATGCAATTGGTGTAATAAAATTGTATGGAGCTTTTTTATCTAATTTCATTTTCGAAGAAATTATAAAAGAAAGTATTTCAGGTTTCATTGCTGCAAATGTAATGCCTAATAACTGATGATCTGATGATATTTCATCACAAACATTTTAGCAGAAAATTCAAAATCGTACATTGAAAGTGGTAATTCTGCCTCTGTATAACATCACAAAAAAAAAACAATTTAGATTAATTTTAGTGTCAATTCTCAAATTTATATACTGTATTTATAACAATATTACAGTGTAGCATGTTTCAGTTTTACATAATTATAAAATTTTCCGATTCTTTTGTTTGGTATAATTATCATTAACTTGATTTGATTTTTTATTTATTATTAAAGGTGGTATTCCACTGGTCCAATGCCTTTGTTAGTCAAAAGTTAATAAAATTTCTTTGATGAGTGCCACAATCTTTGATAAATGGATATTTATCCAATTTCATTGTTCAAGATTTGCTTAAATAATTTGCTCCAAGTGTCCCAATACGATATTTAAGATTTTGTTAAAAATTGTGTAAAGGAAGGAACAATAATCAGTGTCCAACCGAAACAGGATTTTCAACTGAAACCGTATTTTCGGGCCTCGATCTCAATTTCGGCCGAAATCGAAACTTATTTAGACGTGTTAAAATTTATATACTACTAAAATCTAGTATGTTTTTTACACATATGCAGACATTTAACTCGTGTTAAATAAACAAAAAAACAATAATTGAAATATTTAACAAAAAGTATAACAGAATAAGTCAACCGTAAACAAGTAAAAACGTGTGTTTTACTTGTTTACTTACTTATATAACACGCCGGCCGGCGAACTCAGCAGGCGACCACATTTGAGACGAGCTACGAACGCACCAGACGATCACATGCGAGCCATCAACTCCCCCGAAGTCAGCTAAACGACGAATTCACGAACATTGAGTTTTGGCTGATTTTTGGCCGAAACCGAAACTGGTCGAAACCAGATTTTTTAACTACAACTGACCGAAACTGAAACCAAATCTTTGGTCAGTCTAACAAGTTAACAACAATACATCTGTACCAGTGGCATGCACTCCATAGAGACAAATAGACTCTTGTCTACCCTAGCAATTTAATTAATTAATGTAAGAAAAAGAAATAAATCGCAACCGAAAACATTTTCAAAATTAAGCGCCTCTAAACACTTCTACTGTGTCTAAACCATTTCCAGTGATTTTTCCTTTCTTACTTAAAGAATATTTAACAAATTGGTAATAAAAATAACAGATGGCGCTCGTCCGCATTCAGATTTAAACGAAATTATTGAGTAACATTTATATAGGTTATGACTTTTCAAATTTGTTATTAAATATTATAAGATAATTTTTTTACAAAAATTGTAATAAGCAGTTTTGCTACTATTGAAAGATTTTTCATAGTTAGTGCAGTAGAATTAGATTATCAATTTACATTAATTGTGGTACTAATGATTTTTGGCACATCGATAGAGTTATGTCTGTGTATGATTACCTTAAATTCGCAACCGATTTGGAAGTGCGGAAAATGGTGAAAATTGAGAAAATCTTGGATTTTTGAATAATTCCAAAACAAAAATTGTGGTACTAGTTGCGAGAATACCACGTGTTTTCAGTACGAATACCTACCTACTCAAGCAATTTGGAGCGGTTGCGACATACGGAACATACCTAAATTTAAAAAAAGTGATTTTTCGTCTTTATCTCCTAGGCAAAATTTGTGGTATTAGTTGCGAACTCATCGGACATTTGTTTTAGCTTAATATACTTAGTTTTAAATTTGCAACCGGTTGCGACCTACGGAACCCTAAAAAAATACTTTTTTCAAAATTCTACTTCCAGCAAAATTAGTGTAGTCAATATTATTGCTTATATCACATTTAAAGGTCGTATTCCAACTGCATTGTGATCGCAACCTCTGAGACCACTACGGAACATAGTCTATTTTGTAAATTAAATATACGCTTATTAGGTATTACGCATATTTCGAGGGGAATGCGAGCGGCGCGGGAGACAGGGTACGGCTCGAGCGACTACGACTCGCCGTGCAGTTCAATCATACATTGTTAAATATTGGGTCCTTACATATGAAATTGGCGTTTTGTACGGGAGGAATATAAAGTCAATTTTTTTTTTGTAAAATATATTTAATTAATCAAAGTATGCACCGTTGTTATCTATGCACTTTTGCCATCTCATAGGTAGTTCATTGATTCCTTTACTAAAAAAACCATGGGGGCGAGAATCAATAAACTCTTTGAAGGCGGTTTGGACTGCCGCATCGGAGTTGAACTTTTTTCCTTGTAAGAAGTTGTCCAAATTCCGGAAAAAATGGTAATTTGTTGGAGCAAGGTCCGGGGAGTACAGTGGATGTCGCAGACATTCCAATTGTAGCTCATCTAACTTAGTGGTTGTTTGTTGTGCAGTGTGTGGTCTTGCGTTGTCGTGAAGCAGCAGTGGCCTAGAGCGATTGACTAATCTCGGTTGTTTAGCAGCTAGTTCTTCCTTCATGGTTTGCAGTTGCTGACAATAGATATCTGCCGTAATCGTTTGGCCAGATTTTAGAAAGCTGCAGTGAACGACACCGGCGCTAGTCCACCAAACACTCACAAGTAATTTTTCTAAGTCAATTTTCGTTTAGGGCAGGATTTGGCTGGGTCTCCAGGGTTCAGCCATTGCGGCGAGTGCTTCCGATTATCGTACAGTATCCACATTTCATCACAAGTAATAATTCGATTTAAAATCCCTTCATTATTGTGTCGGTTGAACAAAGTAACACAGCAGTCGACACGTGTTTGCAAGTTCGATTCACTCAATTTATGAGGTACCCATCGTTCAAGTTTTTTTACTTTCCCGATTTGCTTCAAGTGGATTAATACAGTTTTGTCACTTACCCCGAAGCTTATAGCTATCTCTGAAGTGCTTTGTGATGGATCCGCTTCCACAATAGCCTTTAATTCTTCATTTTCCACTTTGGTCTCCGGCCGTCCATAGAGTTGGTTCTGAAGGTCGAAATTTCCAGAACGAAAACGTTGAAACCAAAAACGTACCGTGCTTTCTTTTGCGACACCAGCGCCATACACATCATTAATCCTTCGAGCTGTTTCTGCAGCACTGGTACCACGGTAGAACTCGTACGTAATATTAACGCATTAGCAAGCTATTATTCCAAATTGAAAATAGATGGACGTAGACCGAAATGTCGGAATGGTGGAGTATTTTCGTTTTATAATTATGAGAAAAAGGTAATAATTTTATCTTAACAACTTTTGACAGTAGAAAAAAAATTACACAGATTAGTTTTCGTTAAAAAAAATAGGCAGTCACTAAGGACTGCCGACAGAAGTGAAAACCCAAAATAATGAAATAATGTAAAAAATTATGTCCAGTCAAGACTATTACTATACATTAGACTATACATTACATACTATACACTAGACTATACATTTTCAACTCAAATTACATTTATTTTCAAATATTCCTACGTATATTTTTCTACCTGAAATTTCGTTAGTATTTGCTAATAAACCCTAAATTTGAAATGAAAGTCAGTTTACATAACTAGGTTTGAATTGAACATCTAACGCTATTTTGCAAATTTTTCAGTCTAAAATTTGTATACTATATGGTAATAAACAATAACTTTGCATTAGTAACCATATTTCTGAAAATTTAACATATAAATTTAAAATTGTTATAAAATTTAATAGATTTTTTAATTTTAATATCCACGAGGAAAATATTATCGAACACATAGAAATTTGTTTTACCACGCTAGTGAAATAACTCATAAGCATAATGCAATGAGTATTACATAGGTAATACTCATTGCATTATGTATAGCAGATGTCAAATATAAAAAGAAAGAATAAATATCATGTCGTGACGCGAACTCATAAAATTATACTCATTCAAAATTTAATTTAAATTTGGAATTCTAAGTACAATGAAAGACATCGATATTCACACTGAAATCATAGGTATTAAAAATCGATTTTATAGGTAAAGATCTAATAAAAAAATCGATTAAAGTTAATGACTTTGGGTTCTACTTCTTCTTTGTTTTTGTATTATTGATGTTCTAGCTGTACCCGCGACTTCTTCCGCGTGGAAAAATTTTCCGTGACTTTTCCGAGTTAGTGTTTCTTTTTCACCCCTTTATGGGTAGATTTTTCATAAAAAGTAGCCTTTGTGTTTTCCTTTAAAAAAGTCTATCACTGTCTTAAACATCGTAATCGATTCACCGGTTTAGCATTTCCCACACAAAGTTGTATCCCTGTTTCCATCCTGTTATGAAAAGATTTTTGATAAACGAAGCAGCCTATGTTCGACTCCCAGTTTCAAACTGGATAGTTTGAAGTTCGATTCGATTTCGATTTCCGTTGAAAATATTCCGTTGAAAATATTCATTTGAAAATCGAACTGGTGGTTTAGCCGTGAAAACGTAACAGACAGACAGACATACTTTTGCAAGAATAATACTTATTATTATGAGATAGTATGGATCGATAGCATACTATGTACGTTTTAATGTACATTTTATGTTTAAGAAAAAATATTATTTTCGTAATCTACACCGGGAGCAACTTCAAAAATGACACCCATAACATTTTACTAAAAGAATAATGTCCTCCATCTTGGATTTTAAGATCAACGTCATTTTCGTAATCTACACCCCGAAAAACCTTAAAAATGACGCCTATATCAATTTATTGAATAAGCTTATAGTATAGTATAGATTAGAGTATAGATATAGTATAGATTTGAAAATAGACTTTTGTAAGCAGTACTCCAAGAAACCTCGAAAATGATACCCATGTCATATCATTTAAAAAAATTAACATGCATTATTAATTTTTTTTAATTATGACAAAGACGTCGATTTGAAAATAGACGTCTTTGTTATAATTAGTTCCCCGAAGAACCTAGAAATTTCACCCATTATCACTTTATACAAAAAAATAATTTCGGCCGAGTACCAGCATGTGTTGCAATGCCGCACGTGCGCAGATCACATAATATACAGAAACCTTCTCCTGTGTTGCCCATTACATTGGATACCGAAACTATAGAAGATCTTAAACAAAAAGTCACTTCCTTTCGCGTAGCATCCGCTATATTGAATTTATGATGACGTCACATGTTCAGTAACCTTCCTTAGCGTCTTCCATTTCATTTGATACCTATATTGTTGGTGTTGAACAAAAAAGTTAGCCATATTGGATTTATGATGACGTCACATATACAAAAACCTTCTGTGTATGTCTTATCATTTGATACCCATATTGATGGAGGTCTTGAAAAAAGTTATTTCCTATTGTGGATCATCCACCTTATTGGCATATCATATTGTATATGATGACGTCACATATACAAAAACCATATCATTTTTTCAATCACAAAATTTTTTGAACAAATAGCCTACATTTGCTTTCGGGCAATTACTATCTCTGTACCAAATATCATCATAATCGGTTCAGCGGTTTAGCATTTCCCATACAAAGTCCGGTGGTTTAACAGTGAAAATGCAGACTTCCGTATTTATAATATTAGTATGGATGTAGATAATTTTTTATTTATTTAGATTCAGACAAAACATAACGCCGTCTCAGTTTTATTTCCAAATATATTTTCATTGTACGTACTACATTTTCATTGTACATACATATACGAAAAAAGCACTTCCTCCCGGTGACGTGTTGCACGGTGGTCTGTGAGGTTTCGATTTCTTTTAATCTTTTGATTGAGTGGGTCGATTTCGATAAAATAGACACTGTATGTTACTCAGATAGAAGGTTCATTTTTTCAGAAATTAGATTTTTAATTCAATGTGGTATATGCGTGATGTGATTACAAATGAAGACAGCCTACGATTTTATTACGTGTATAGATTATTCAAAAAAATTTGATGCAAGTGGACTCTGTTTCAATTAATTTTATTTCAAGCTGACTTGTTGGACGTAAATTAATTATAACACTAAATTTTGCAAACTAAAATTAATAAACACGTATACATACATACATACATATCTTCACGCTGTATCCCTAACGGGGTAGTAAGAGTGGACGGAGCGCCACACTTCGCGATCGATACATACTTCTTTAGCTTCCTCAAATACGCGTATAAAAAGAGTTAATTGCTATTTTAAAGGATGCTTCTTTAAGCTCTGTAAAAACGTTAACTATAGTTAGAACAATAAATCGCTTTTTTTTAAATCACTGTCCTGTATGGTCAGCAAAATACAGATACGCTGAATTTTGTTAAAATAAAAAAAATCTAAATTATTTTTCGACATAAAAAGTCTTTTGTTTAAGCAGTACTCATCACTCACCGACATCCCGTCTTAACGAAATTTTTATTGGAATATATTTCCAATAAAAATTTAGTTAAGACGGGTTTCAAATACATACTAAAAACAGTTATCATACGCAACGCTAGTCCCGTACCTGTGTCGCCCGCCGCGCGCCGCCTGCATTCCCCTTGCAAGACTCGTAATTATACGTACTTTTTATTTACAAAATAGACTAGGTTCCGTAGTGTTTTCAGAGGTTGCGATCACAAAGCAGTTGGAATACGACCTTTAAATGTGATATAAGCAATAATATTGACTACACTAATTTTGCTGGAAGTAGAATTTTGAAAAAAGTATTTTTTTAGGGTTCCGTAGGTCGCAACCGGTTGCAAATTTAAAACTAAGTATATTAAGCTAAAACAAATGTCCGATGAGTTCGCAACTAATACCACAAATTTTGCCTAGGAGATAAAGACGAAAAATCACTTTTTTTAAATTTAAGTATGTTCCGTATGTCGCAACCGCTCCAAATTGCTTGAGTAGGTAGTTATTCGTACTCCAAACACGTGGTATTCTCGCAACTAGTACCACAATTTTTGTTTTGGAATCATTCAAAAATCCAAGATTTTCTCAATTTTCACCATTTTCCGCACTTCCAAATCGGTTGCGAATTTAAGGTAATCATACACAGACATAACTCTATCGATGTGCCAAAAATCATTAGTACCACAATTAATGCAAAATCATGCCTTATTTTGAGCTAATTCTACTGGACTAAGTAGTTCAGATGAATAATTACCATGATATAAAAAATATTTTCATTTACACACAAACTTTGAATGTCGAATTCGATGTTTTCTTTTTAGGCTACCCTATTTAAATTGTCTGTGCACGTTACTGATCTGTACTTAAATTTTGGTATTATAATTAAATTGTTATTAGGAATAAAACTACAAAAAAATGTACGAGATAAGTTATGAATCCACAGGTGGAAAGAAAAAAGTGTTCAAGATAACTTAATTAGGTACTCATAACATGACAAGTAAAACAAGAAATAAAAAATTTAAACAAAACGTAAATTTCGCTTCTCTTGTTTTCGCCATAATGTTTGAACAAATTTAATAGGTACCGAATAGAGTGAAAACCTTTGAACAAACAAATAGGATTGTTCTTATATTTGATAAAATCGCAATTTGTTTGATCAATTTATACTGGCCAAAGATAGGTATTCGATGAAGTGTAATACCACTCTGATGAAAACAATGTCTGGATCATTATTTATAATTGACTAAGCATATAACTATGTTATAAATATTTTTACTAATTCAGTATGATTTAGGTAATGTAACACTATAATCCACTTATGTATTAGCAAAAATAATGTTAATGGCTAACTGAAACACTTTTTTTACAGATCTAAGTACTGAAATGAAAGTACGTGGAGTAGACTTAATTGTACTAGAAGGCATGGGTAGAGCAATACATACCAACTTAAATGCTCGTTTTGCAGTAGATTCATTGAAATTGGCAGTAGTAAAGAATGCATGGTTAGCACAGCGACTTGGTGGACCTCTTTTCTCTGTCATCTTTGTATATGAAGATAAGCCAAACCAACAGCAAATTAAGGAATAATATGGTTGTCAAAATACTTTTCTCAAACTCAGTATTTAATTTTAGACAGTATGTAAAAAGATTTCAATTTTTAAATACACATATTTTCTGCATTCATATTTTGGAATGCTAATATGAACTGATAATAATTTTATGGATTATATTGCATGTTACACTCATAATGAGTCTATAACGGCTGGTGTTTGATAATGACATTTGACCATGTATATTTTTGTACAGGCAAAGCATCCTTGTCAAAAATGAAGTTGGGACAAAATGAACTTCAATTGTTTGGTGTGATCTATTGTTTATTTAAATAAAAAATTACTCATATTACATTTTTAACTAGTTGAACATAGGTCACGTCACCTGAATTCATTAAAGGGAACGAAAATACAGAAGTTTTATATATTCACTGTACAAGACAACAAAAATGCATTTATGTATATTTTATAAGTTATAACATATACAGTATAAAAACATTGCCTAATAACTAAGAAATCAAAATGTTTTAAAAGATAAAGAACACTTCCACCTTTTCATTTAATTGTCAGGGCGTGACATTTTCTACACAGTAGGTTATTCCATCCATAAATGGAGATAATATTCAACAATGCATTTAAAACTTCATCTTGTATAGGTTATATTCAATTAGGATCGATTGAGCCAAGCGATGACTTTGAACAACAAGTAAGCTATACCAATAGCATAAGCTATTTTCTCTTTCTGTTGCCTTTGTAGTTGCTCAGCTTCTATAGCCATTACTCGTCGATTCAATTTAACGATTTGTCGTCGTAAATGCACCAATTCTTCACCTGTTGAAAGACCTTCGCCATTAACCATTGGAGGAGTCGGATCTCTGAAAAATAATGTAGAAGAAGTAACATCATAAGTACACACTGAATGATTATAGTGTTAGATCCATACCATATAATATGTAGGTGAAATATTTTGTAAGAATCGTCCTAGTGGCCGACATTTATACTTCAGTCTCTCAGCTAATTCTTATACTACTCATGTCAATAAACTATGTTAACTTATTGATTTGGACAATTAACTATTTTAATCATATAGGATTATTTATATATATATGTAATAATCATACTTTTGTCTCAGTAAGTTGTCACAGTAAACTAGTTTGAAGGTGTGACAAAAATATCAAACTGGAATGTCATATTATTATTTCCAGTATCAACTAAATATTTCATTGCCATTTTACATTCAGAATAGACAGTGCAATAAGGCGCAATAAAATCACAGTTTGACGTCAAAAGCAATAAGTGATTGGATTTACAAATGGCAATGCAAAACCAGACAGACAACTTCATCATCTATATGAGTTCATCATAATAATAATGCCTATCAGCTGATGTTTAGAATCTGCATGTGAAAAGAAGCAGATATACTACTCTGTCAAGAAAGTACCCGGAAATAGATCAATAATACACGAAATGTTAGTTATTCATCCAAATTTGTTTTATCACCTTCAAAGTATGCTCCTTCAGAAACGATACACTGACGCCAACGAATAATCCAATCATCAAAACAATTTTTAAACGCTTTTTCGGGAATTGAGTTCAGTGTTCGCCGCGAATTCTCCTTTATGTCTTCTATGAAATGAAAACGGCTGCCACGAAGTGGTAATTTGAGTTTAGGAAAAATAAAGAAGTCGGCTGGAGCCATATCTGGTGAATAAGGTGGTTGCTCGATGGTATTTGTTGAGTTTTTGATAAGGATTCGTTCACAATGTTGGCCTTGTGCGAAGGCGCATTATCGTAGTGCAAAATCCAAGAATTTTCTTTCCACAAATCTGGCCTTTTTCGTCGAATTTACTCTCTTAAACGCCGCATAATGCCCAAATAATATTCTTTATTTACCGTTTGACCTTCCGGAAAGAATTCCGAGTGCACAACACCGCGATAGTTAAAGAAAACAGTCAACATGACTTTGACTTTTGATCGACTTTGGCGTGGTTTTTTCGGTTTCGGTTCAGTTGGAAGGCGCCACTCCGAAGCTTGTTGACTAGTTCGCATGTCAAACTCGTAAACCCACGTCTCGTCACCAGTAACAATGCCTTTCATTAATATTGGGTCGGAATTGACTTTCTATTCTAGTTCTAGCATATCCTCAGCGACTTATGCGATTGTGTTTTTGAAGAACATTCAGGTCTTTTGGGACTAGCCGAGCGGCAACATGTTTCATACCCAAGTGATTATTTAAAATGGTACGGATCGACTCGTGAGACACAGAAAGTTCGGCGGCTATCTCTCAAACTTGAATGAGCGTTTTCAGTCACTATTTCCTTTACTTTTGCGATGTTAACTTCAGTGCAGACGTTGATGGCCTATCAGAGCGAGGCAAATCTTCCATCACATCTCGACCGCTTTTGAACGCTTTGTAACGTGTTTTTGATAAAGTCGATTCACCGTAAGCCTTCTGTAACATTTTCAGTGACTCCGAACACGAAATTCCATTGGCAATGCAACATTTAAGGCAAACTCTTTGTTCGATGTTTTTGTCCATTATGAAATTCGCAATATACACTAAAAACTAAAAACAGCACTGTATTTAATCTAAATAACAGATGCAACTCAAACTCCGCGCCAAAATGGAAAACAGTTGTGTCAATCTAACAACAAAAAAAAAAAATTAATTTGGAACCATAACAAATCATCCATTCCCGATACTTTCTTGACTGAATGTATATTTAGTATGTAAATCATAAGTTTTTATTTCTCCCAAAATAGCATAGAAGTTTATATTAAAACAACGTTTTTATGTACCTCAAAACAAGGCGTGATTCAGTCACAGTCGATTCATTAAAACGATCAGGGTGTGGTGTTGTAGAACGGCCTCTTTCAGCCTGTGATTGGTAAGTTCTCACATTCTTTGGTGGAGAGTTTGGAACTCTGAGAGGAAAATCATCAGCTGAAGGAAAATAGTGTTGGTCAAGTGTTATTACACGAGGAGGTGTGCTCACACGGATCATCCCAGGGTCAGTTGGTAGCACAGCATTATCCAACTGAATTTCTCTTGGAGGTGCTTTGGTACCTGTGTAATAATGATAATTATTGTGTTATGAATACCTACTTAAGTAAATTTAAAGTAAACACTCAGTATTACAACCAGAATCAAGAGGTTGATTAAAATAGCATTTATACTAGCGGCACGATAGTGACGTGAAATGTCAATTTATTATCGAAAAAAATATAATCAAATGTGAGTCGCATCTATAAATTTTTGGATTTATAACTAGTATTGCTAGTATCTGATTAAAAAGTTTTAATAAAACGAAAATATAAATATTTACTTAAAATATTTGACTGAACTGAATATTGGAATGAAAATGAATATACATACTTTATTTGCACACAAAAAACAAATTAATACCGAAAGAGAGAAAAAAAGGTGCAACAAAAGGCCATATTTCATCAGATTCGTCTATACTGCTGTATTCACTATCGTCGCTGCTGTCATATTGTAATAATAATAATAGTACAATTGATTTACATAATCTGGGGGCACGGAAGTGCCCCACCCAGTTGAGCACAGCCGTACCATCCTTTTCTCGAAGCGACTCGGTACTTTAACTCCCCTGTAACTTCGTTGCGGACAACGCTTAGAAGTCCGAATTTTCAATGACTAAGAGGTCATAATACAACTAGGTATATTTCTAAATTACATTCAATTTGAACCTGTAGTTTAAAAACCATTGCAAGTCACATTTCCTTAATTTTGTCACTGACACACTCACCTATCATCATAATTCTAGGTACTTCTAGCAGTCTCACAAACTTCAAATGTTGAATTTTAGTTAGCATTTAACCTATAAAGGAAATTTCATTTTTCATTAAATGAAAAATAATAATTATTAAAAATTTACTGACACACTCGCCGATCATCAAAATTCTAAAGTACTTCTAGCAGTCTCACAAACTTCGAAGAGTATAGCAGGGTAAGCATGGGTCAAATGCCCCTCGGGAAAGCTATCCTGATATTTTTACCATGAAATCACCGTCTTATGAGAAACATTTCCTTAAGTTGTCACCACGAAGTAAAAACGAAGAGGAGGCGCCGTAATGAATTTTCCTCATACAAACCAATGTTACGGTGTAACATGCGGGTTGAGGGGGACGCGGAATAAATGGAGGGGGATGTTGCGAATCTGCTGCCATCTAGCGAGCTGTAGCAGTCTCTTTGTTTTTATCATTTTTCAAGTAGTTTTGTTATTGACCACCAGATGAGTAAAATACATTCTTGATACAGAGACGTACTTAGTGATCAATCGGTAACTTCAAATTGCACGATTCAAAAATTTTCACATTGTTATGAAATACCACTTATATTTTTATTTAAGAGTAAATTGATATAAATCCATAATGTATATTATGATGGAGCAGTAAAGCGGATGAGATGTAGTTTTACATTTGTAATTTTTTTTATCGTAATACAACGTATCGTTTGATACAGCGTGAAGATATGTAAGTATGTATCGTGCGTGTTGGGGACCGAATAACGGTGTAGAATAGCAATTTTTAAATTAATGTTTGTCCATTTGTTTGTATGCGCATCATGCAACTGTTACTGTCTCTTTATTTAAATAGAATGATAATACAGATCGCGCCACGAAAGATGAGTCTTGACAAGCGATTGTAGTGGGGAATCCGTCTAGATACGCTCTTACGAAATTGTAATGTGTTTTTAGGGATTTTCTTAGTGTCCATTCTCTTCATTTATTATAAATCCAAATAAATTAATTACATATTGGTGTCGAACTTTTATTTCCTTCTTACACAATTTAATTAGCACGAAGTGGCATGGCAGGGTGATAGTATGAAAGCGACCGGCTGACCCACGCGTTCGAATTGGTTTATACATACATACATACATATCTTCACGCTGTATCCCTAAAGGGGTGTTCAGAGAGGGCGGAGCGCCAAGCGTCGCGGTCCTTATATACTTCTTTCATTTCCTCAAATTGCTTTATATTCTACTAAAATGCAATTCAGCACTTTTAGCATCGCCAGGTCGCTACATATTTATTATTAGTGAGACAATATATCGCATCTTTAGAATGAAAGCGACTTTAAAATTTCAGAATTTCGGTTTAAAATAATAAACTTAAAAATACCTACTATTTAATTTAATAGATAACAGTACAAACTTGCCTGTCCCATTAGCAACATGTCGCCAGAATATTTAAACATGTATTTGTGAAAAATCCATTTTATTATTCTATGCGAATTCAATGTCGGAACTTGCCAAAAAAAATCTCAAAATTTCGAATTAGACCAATTTCATTCTATGGTCTATGTAAGCAGTTCCCATTACTATAAAACTGCTACACCAGTATATGCGTAATTTAGTTTCGGGTTAGTTATTTATTACGTTATAACTTTGTTATAAAATACAAAATATGAGTGCATTATCAAATAATAGTTATTATTAAATGAATAAGTTTATGAAAAGCATGTAAAAATTATCCTTTATACAACAACTACATATTATCCTCACGCTGTATCCCTAACAGGGTAGTCAGAGTTGCATACTTTTTTCGCTTCCTCAAATCTCATCACTCATTATCCACTCCTCACACATTTTCGCCTGGGTATGCGAGTGTTTTTCACATTTCCGTCAGTTAACAGCTCTGGCTATTAAATATTCGTAAGTCAGCCTTGATCTTCCTTGGCTTTAATTATCTTTTATAAAAGAGTATATTAGTATTAATACGTCTAGAGTGCGGTCCTTATAATGTTTTGTAAAGTAACTTCTATTCTATTCCCCAACAGAAATTATCCGTAACAAAAAAAAATATGTTAGTATTATTGTAATACGTCTACCTCCTGCGTGCGGTCCTGCTGATAATGTCAGTTTTAGCAAGAATTTTTATTACCCAACAGAGGTCACTTCACTCTGTGTAAATGAATCGATGTAGCTTTTTTACAAACAATTTCATAAATTAAATTAACAATTGAGCAATGTTAGGAGTAAACAGGTAGGTTTTTAATATGCTTATCGATATCTGAGTGCAAAATGTGATTTTTAAGGGCGATTAAGTTGACATCTGTCGACGAATAGTAAAAGCTACACGAACAAGAAAACTTTCTAGAACTGTCGATGTAATATTGTATAAATTGATACTTATACATGAAATGTGATATTTTTTCGAGTATCACAGCATCCATCTGAATGCGACTTGCAAGCAACCACACGGCACTTCATTTTTCTATTGTACAATCACTGAAAAATTTTTTTTTTGTTAAATGATACGCGTGACTGTCAGGATCGAACTGGCATACGTGTAGTCGATACACCCCTACGCTTTAAAGCTCACCCTATATTTTTTTACACACAGGCTCAGCCCATTACAACGTCTCCTCCTTCCTTCATGGTTGTCACGCCTCTGCACGCGCTAGTTTTTTAAATAAAAAAATTAATCGAATTTTGTAAAAAAAATTTTTTCTCTCTTACGACATTTTTTTGTGATCTTTTTGCACTCGCTAGATATACCAAAGAAGTGTTAAACGAAACATTTTTATGTTCACAGTGATTAATATGTCGAAATACACTCATCAAAAGTGTTAGGGATCAAGTACATTTTAGAGTATCGCCGCAATTGAGGATTATTATTTTAACTTTTTTGGATCGTTATTGATTCTTTTTAGTGATTTTCTCTATTTGAATAAAGAATTTTCTTTAAATTTTGATTAAAAATATAAAATCAACTGTCAATCATGATTCCTATAAAAGTGTGTAATAGCGTTTTTACAAAATTATTACAATTTCTGCATTGGAACTGAAAAAAATTGCATCGATATGGAGCGACGACATCATTTGACACGAGAAGAGATCATGAGACCCGTCGGAATGTTGCAAGCTGGTTCCAGGCAACGTACTGTGGCTGTCGCTCTTGGCACTACACAGAGCGTCATAAGCCGTATCTGGACACGCTATCGGATCACGGGCAGCGTGGTCGAGCGACATAGAGGACGATCTCGCGTCACCACTCGCAGATAGAACCGGTATATCCAAAATATTGCTCGACGGAATCGTACTATGACCTCAACCTAATTGAGTACGCATGGGATATGCTTCAAAGAAGAGGTCTGCCGAGTATGGATGGCGTGCATACCCCACAACAACTTTTTGACTTGTTAGAAAGAATGTGAAAAAATTTAAAAAATCCTCATTTTTGCCTTTTTTTGCCATTTAATTGACGACATTAACGTAGGTTAATTTCCCACAATTTGCAAAAAATGTAATTTTTCTTAATTTTTACAAAATATAGGGATAAGTTGTAAACTTAAACATAGGAATTAAAGTAAGAAGCCAGTCTGGAAGACTAGATTTGATAAATATTGGATAATTTTTTATAGTTAAAAATGTACTTGATCCCTAGACACTTTTGATGTGTGTATTTCAAATAAAAAATTTTGAAAAATAAAAATATCACGTATTTTGAGAGACACTATCACGATTTTTATTTTATAAATGACCCTTACTATGCTCTATAACATATTTATACTTTTCCAAAATTTTCACTAGGGTAGAACAGTGTTAAAAAAAATTATTGCTATCCATATATGAATATTAGAGTCGCTAAGCAAGTAATAATGTTCTAACTTTTTTAATGTAATTTTAATAATAATAATCAATTATCGTCACTGTTTTCTTCAATCGTTACTGTAAAATTGTCTGTTTTGAATAATAGACCGAGTTTCTCAGCTGGACAAGAAATTCGGGATTGATATTCAAATGATTAGTAATCAATTGTGGCAGCCAAAAGCCAAAGCCAAATGTCGTAGCAGCATCCTACTGTACGACGTCCATTAGGACATACACAAAAATATCTAGTAATTCCATCACAATAGTTCCTTTGAGGAATATATTTAATAAACATTTATATGACTTTCGTGTTATATGTCGTGATCTCGCATGCAGTTTTAAAATATTGGATTGATCTTTAACAAAATCCACAAAATTTTTATGTACCTCAAAACAAGGCGTGATTCAGTCACAGTCGATTCATTAAAACGATCAGGGTGTGGTGTTGTAGAACGGCCTCTTTCAGCCTGTGATTGGTAAGTTCTCACATTCTTTGGTGGAGAGTTTGGAACTCTGAGAGGAAAATCATCAGCTGAAGGAAAATAGTGTTGGTCAAGTGTTATTACACGAGGAGGTGTGCTCACACGGATCATCCCAGGGTCAGTTGGTAGCACAGCATTATCCAACTGAATTTCTCTTGGAGGTGCTTTGGTACCTGTGTAATAATGATAATTATTGTGTTATGAATACCTACTTAAGTAAATTTAAAGTAAACACTCAGTATTACAACCAGAATCAAGAGGTTGATTAAAATAGCATTTATACTAGCGGCACGATAGTGACGTGAAATGTCAATTTATTATCGAAAAAAATATAATCAAATGTGAGTCGCATCTATAAATTTTTGGATTTATAACTAGTATTGCTAGTATCTGATTAAAAAGTTTTAATAAAACGAAAATATAAATATTTACTTAAAATATTTGACTGAACTGAATATTGGAATGAAAATGAATATACATACTTTATTTGCACACAAAAAACAAATTAATACCGAAAGAGAGAAAAAAAGGTGCAACAAAAGGCCATATTTCATCAGATTCGTCTATACTGCTGTATTCACTATCGTCGCTGCTGTCATATTGTAATAATAATAATAGTACAATTGATTTACATAATCTGGGGGCACGGAAGTGCCCCACCCAGTTGAGCACAGCCGTACCATCCTTTTCTCGAAGCGACTCGGTACTTTAACTCCCCTGTAACTTCGTTGCGGACAACGCTTAGAAGTCCGAATTTTCAATGACTAAGAGGTCATAATACAACTAGGTATATTTCTAAATTACATTCAATTTGAACCTGTAGTTTAAAAACCATTGCAAGTCACATTTCCTTAATTTTGTCACTGACACACTCACCTATCATCATAATTCTAGGTACTTCTAGCAGTCTCACAAACTTCAAATGTTGAATTTTAGTTAGCATTTAACCTATAAAGGAAATTTCATTTTTCATTAAATGAAAAATAATAATTATTAAAAATTTACTGACACACTCGCCGATCATCAAAATTCTAAAGTACTTCTAGCAGTCTCACAAACTTCGAAGAGTATAGCAGGGTAAGCATGGGTCAAATGCCCCTCGGGAAAGCTATCCTGATATTTTTACCATGAAATCACCGTCTTATGAGAAACATTTCCTTAAGTTGTCACCACGAAGTAAAAACGAAGAGGAGGCGCCGTAATGAATTTTCCTCATACAAACCAATGTTACGGTGTAACATGCGGGTTGAGGGGGACGCGGAATAAATGGAGGGGGATGTTGCGAATCTGCTGCCATCTAGCGAGCTGTAGCAGTCTCTTTGTTTTTATCATTTTTCAAGTAGTTTTGTTATTGACCACCAGATGAGTAAAATACATTCTTGATACAGAGACGTACTTAGTGATCAATCGGTAACTTCAAATTGCACGATTCAAAAATTTTCACATTGTTATGAAATACCACTTATATTTT
Organism: Zeuzera pyrina; assembly: GCA_907165235.1. Classification (NCBI taxonomy): domain Eukaryota; kingdom Metazoa; phylum Arthropoda; class Insecta; order Lepidoptera; family Cossidae; genus Zeuzera; species Zeuzera pyrina. The sequence continues at coordinate 16,553,331 of OU015617.1, forward strand.
TATTTAAGAGTAAATTGATATAAATCCATAATGTATATTATGATGGAGCAGTAAAGCGGATGAGATGTAGTTTTACATTTGTAATTTTTTTTATCGTAATACAACGTATCGTTTGATACAGCGTGAAGATATGTAAGTATGTATCGTGCGTGTTGGGGACCGAATAACGGTGTAGAATAGCAATTTTTAAATTAATGTTTGTCCATTTGTTTGTATGCGCATCATGCAACTGTTACTGTCTCTTTATTTAAATAGAATGATAATACAGATCGCGCCACGAAAGATGAGTCTTGACAAGCGATTGTAGTGGGGAATCCGTCTAGATACGCTCTTACGAAATTGTAATGTGTTTTTAGGGATTTTCTTAGTGTCCATTCTCTTCATTTATTATAAATCCAAATAAATTAATTACATATTGGTGTCGAACTTTTATTTCCTTCTTACACAATTTAATTAGCACGAAGTGGCATGGCAGGGTGATAGTATGAAAGCGACCGGCTGACCCACGCGTTCGAATTGGTTTATACATACATACATACATATCTTCACGCTGTATCCCTAAAGGGGTGTTCAGAGAGGGCGGAGCGCCAAGCGTCGCGGTCCTTATATACTTCTTTCATTTCCTCAAATTGCTTTATATTCTACTAAAATGCAATTCAGCACTTTTAGCATCGCCAGGTCGCTACATATTTATTATTAGTGAGACAATATATCGCATCTTTAGAATGAAAGCGACTTTAAAATTTCAGAATTTCGGTTTAAAATAATAAACTTAAAAATACCTACTATTTAATTTAATAGATAACAGTACAAACTTGCCTGTCCCATTAGCAACATGTCGCCAGAATATTTAAACATGTATTTGTGAAAAATCCATTTTATTATTCTATGCGAATTCAATGTCGGAACTTGCCAAAAAAAATCTCAAAATTTCGAATTAGACCAATTTCATTCTATGGTCTATGTAAGCAGTTCCCATTACTATAAAACTGCTACACCAGTATATGCGTAATTTAGTTTCGGGTTAGTTATTTATTACGTTATAACTTTGTTATAAAATACAAAATATGAGTGCATTATCAAATAATAGTTATTATTAAATGAATAAGTTTATGAAAAGCATGTAAAAATTATCCTTTATACAACAACTACATATTATCCTCACGCTGTATCCCTAACAGGGTAGTCAGAGTTGCATACTTTTTTCGCTTCCTCAAATCTCATCACTCATTATCCACTCCTCACACATTTTCGCCTGGGTATGCGAGTGTTTTTCACATTTCCGTCAGTTAACAGCTCTGGCTATTAAATATTCGTAAGTCAGCCTTGATCTTCCTTGGCTTTAATTATCTTTTATAAAAGAGTATATTAGTATTAATACGTCTAGAGTGCGGTCCTTATAATGTTTTGTAAAGTAACTTCTATTCTATTCCCCAACAGAAATTATCCGTAACAAAAAAAAATATGTTAGTATTATTGTAATACGTCTACCTCCTGCGTGCGGTCCTGCTGATAATGTCAGTTTTAGCAAGAATTTTTATTACCCAACAGAGGTCACTTCACTCTGTGTAAATGAATCGATGTAGCTTTTTTACAAACAATTTCATAAATTAAATTAACAATTGAGCAATGTTAGGAGTAAACAGGTAGGTTTTTAATATGCTTATCGATATCTGAGTGCAAAATGTGATTTTTAAGGGCGATTAAGTTGACATCTGTCGACGAATAGTAAAAGCTACACGAACAAGAAAACTTTCTAGAACTGTCGATGTAATATTGTATAAATTGATACTTATACATGAAATGTGATATTTTTTCGAGTATCACAGCATCCATCTGAATGCGACTTGCAAGCAACCACACGGCACTTCATTTTTCTATTGTACAATCACTGAAAAATTTTTTTTTTGTTAAATGATACGCGTGACTGTCAGGATCGAACTGGCATACGTGTAGTCGATACACCCCTACGCTTTAAAGCTCACCCTATATTTTTTTACACACAGGCTCAGCCCATTACAACGTCTCCTCCTTCCTTCATGGTTGTCACGCCTCTGCACGCGCTAGTTTTTTAAATAAAAAAATTAATCGAATTTTGTAAAAAAAATTTTTTCTCTCTTACGACATTTTTTTGTGATCTTTTTGCACTCGCTAGATATACCAAAGAAGTGTTAAACGAAACATTTTTATGTTCACAGTGATTAATATGTCGAAATACACTCATCAAAAGTGTTAGGGATCAAGTACATTTTAGAGTATCGCCGCAATTGAGGATTATTATTTTAACTTTTTTGGATCGTTATTGATTCTTTTTAGTGATTTTCTCTATTTGAATAAAGAATTTTCTTTAAATTTTGATTAAAAATATAAAATCAACTGTCAATCATGATTCCTATAAAAGTGTGTAATAGCGTTTTTACAAAATTATTACAATTTCTGCATTGGAACTGAAAAAAATTGCATCGATATGGAGCGACGACATCATTTGACACGAGAAGAGATCATGAGACCCGTCGGAATGTTGCAAGCTGGTTCCAGGCAACGTACTGTGGCTGTCGCTCTTGGCACTACACAGAGCGTCATAAGCCGTATCTGGACACGCTATCGGATCACGGGCAGCGTGGTCGAGCGACATAGAGGACGATCTCGCGTCACCACTCGCAGATAGAACCGGTATATCCAAAATATTGCTCGACGGAATCGTACTATGACCTCAACCTAATTGAGTACGCATGGGATATGCTTCAAAGAAGAGGTCTGCCGAGTATGGATGGCGTGCATACCCCACAACAACTTTTTGACTTGTTAGAAAGAATGTGAAAAAATTTAAAAAATCCTCATTTTTGCCTTTTTTTGCCATTTAATTGACGACATTAACGTAGGTTAATTTCCCACAATTTGCAAAAAATGTAATTTTTCTTAATTTTTACAAAATATAGGGATAAGTTGTAAACTTAAACATAGGAATTAAAGTAAGAAGCCAGTCTGGAAGACTAGATTTGATAAATATTGGATAATTTTTTATAGTTAAAAATGTACTTGATCCCTAGACACTTTTGATGTGTGTATTTCAAATAAAAAATTTTGAAAAATAAAAATATCACGTATTTTGAGAGACACTATCACGATTTTTATTTTATAAATGACCCTTACTATGCTCTATAACATATTTATACTTTTCCAAAATTTTCACTAGGGTAGAACAGTGTTAAAAAAAATTATTGCTATCCATATATGAATATTAGAGTCGCTAAGCAAGTAATAATGTTCTAACTTTTTTAATGTAATTTTAATAATAATAATCAATTATCGTCACTGTTTTCTTCAATCGTTACTGTAAAATTGTCTGTTTTGAATAATAGACCGAGTTTCTCAGCTGGACAAGAAATTCGGGATTGATATTCAAATGATTAGTAATCAATTGTGGCAGCCAAAAGCCAAAGCCAAATGTCGTAGCAGCATCCTACTGTACGACGTCCATTAGGACATACACAAAAATATCTAGTAATTCCATCACAATAGTTCCTTTGAGGAATATATTTAATAAACATTTATATGACTTTCGTGTTATATGTCGTGATCTCGCATGCAGTTTTAAAATATTGGATTGATCTTTAACAAAATCTATGTTCAGTGTATCATCGGCGTCTAATATTTCAGCAAGATAAATAATTGCTTAGCTGTATTGATACGATCCAGTAAATAATCATTTTAATTTTAAGCTAGCAACAGAGGTCAAAGAAATAGGAAGAAAAAAATCGTGTTTCAACGCCTAAACAGCCATGATTTATCTGACTTTCCACAACTCGATGAGACTCAATTAAAATGATTATTGATGACGTCGTACAGTAGGATGCTGCTGCGACATTTGGCTTTGGCTTTTGACGATTGAAGAAAATAGTGACGATGATTGATTATTATTATTAAAATTACATTGAAAAAATTAGAACATTATTACTTGCTTAGCAACTAACATTCATATATGGATAGCAATAATTTTTTTTAACTGTTCTACCCTAGTGAAAATTTTGAAAAAAAAATATGTTATAGAGCATAGTAAGGGTCATTTAAAAAAAAGATCGTGATAGTGTCTCTTAAAATACGTGACAGTATTTTTATTTTTTAAAATTTTTAACTTGAGATATTTCGACATATTAATCACTGTGCAGACTTAAAAATGTTTCGTTTATCACTTCTTTGGTATATCTAGCGTGTGCAAAAATATCACAAAAAAATGTTGTCGTAGGAGAGAAAAATTTTTTTTTTCAAAATGCGATTAATTTTTTTATTAAAAAAACTTGCGCGTGCAGAATCGTGACAACTTAAGGAAACGTTTCTCATAAGAAGGTGATTTCATGGTAAAAATTAGCTTTCCCGAGGGGCATCTGACCCATGCTTACCCTGCTATACACTTTTGAAGTTTAGTTAGCGTTTAGACTATAAAGGAAGGAAAAAAGGAAAAAAGAAAAAAATCCCGAAATTTCATTATTCATTAAATAAAAAATAATGATTTAATTAAATTAAAAAATTCACTGACACACTCATCGATCATCAAAATTCTAAGGTACTTTTAGTCTCACAAATTTTAATTTTTGAATTTAAGTTAGCGTTTAGCCTATAAATATAAAGGAAGGAAAAAATGAAAAATCCTGAATTCATAATTCATTAAATGCTGCGAGCGCTCACATGCTGTTCGGATGTGCCCCGAAACGCTACTTATACGTTTGTGATTTTCGTTTTATAATTTTGATGGCTATTATTGGTTTGATGATTGAAAGGCTTACTTATTTATTTACTGATATTATCTGGATAATATAAAAATTATATTACTTGAATATTGTTTGGATAATAATTTTAGGGCATAGATACCTTTCGGTACTTATCTACGCTTTTAGGTACAGCTGACAGACAAGATATATTACCCGAGAAAAAAAAGGAGGATAACCAACAAAAAGAAATAAAATATAATATGATCCCGCGAACAAATCTTTTCACGTTTTTACTTACAAAAAAACAGCGCCATTTGACAGAATCGTTAATGGACTAAGTCAACCCATCAAAAACAAAAAATGTAAAAAAATGCCAAGTCTCGCAACGCAGTTCTTCCACTACAAAAAGTTGTGAGATCTCCTTCGATCACAAATATATAACTAGATACACAATCCTTTATAAAATTGGAACAAATTATTGTCTGAATTGACATTCTAACTTCATTCATTTCAGTAATTTCTAATATCGTATAGTATTATCTCAATATTGTGTTAATTTAAAGTAAACTTTACTGTCAATGCATATAAAGGTTGTAAAAGCTCGTAAAAGATTTTCCCATGGCATTGAAACGACGTTTGTTAACAAAAATATATTTAAAATTCAATCTTATGCTTCATGCTTAAAGTGTAATTCACGTAATTTATTTGTTTCACTATTTACGTCAATATAATTTGTTAGATGAAAGTGACAAGGATAAGACACATAGAAATTATAATGTTAGACAAGGAATAAGATGTTGCATGTCAGGCAATGACATATTCAGACGCAATGTAAGATTAGAAAAAGGGAGGGAGCAGCATTGTTACACAGTTATTAATATTTTTTTATTTTTGGTTCTTCGATCACAAATAATAATTCACAATTTTCTTTAAAATCTAAATACATAATTACTGTCCGAATTGACATATACATTTTGAACATCTTACAGTATTATTGGTAATATTCTTTTAATTTAAAGTAGATCTTAAAGGTATAAAAAAGCTCGTTTAGATCCTTGTAAGGCACTGAAACAAAGTTTGTCAAAAAAAAACTTACGTTTCGTGCTTAAAGTATAATTCACGTAATATATTTCCATCACTGTTTACATCATTTTGGTTTGGTACGTGGATGTGACAAGAATAAGACATAATATTTAGATTAGCGAGACAAGGAAAAATGTTGGATATCAGGCAATGACGTAATCTAGGAATACAGAGTGAAGTCACAATAAAGTGCTGATATTTTTTTAATTTTTCAATGGGAAATCGTCTGCTAGTCATTATTTAATGTATATATACATATTAACACGCCGTATCCCTAACGGGGTGATCAGAGAAATATGTCATGACTAGAAATCTTAACTTTGATAAAAAACAATTAAAGGATCTAAAATTTTAGTTTTAAACGATTTAGTGGCAACGTTAATCTTCTAATAATGCCACAATACAAATAATAACACTGTCAAATAGAAATGCAGTGCAGGTTTAAGTAAATACGTAATATTGTGTAGCCTTTTTAAGCCTTTCGCTGTGACTATTTGTCACTTTCTAAAAAGTGATCAGAGCAAACTACGCTTCGTTCATTTGGTATGAAGTATTCATCGCTTTTTTGGCGTGCTACTATAGAAGTCTATTTTTCACATCGAATAGGATCTCGAGGAAAGCTATATATTTTTTTATATGTTCAAGAAAAATATTGCAATAACTTGCAGTGTTTATAAAAGAATACATAATTACATAAATTACATTAAAACTTATAATTAGCAGCAAATCTTATACTACAGTCATAATTGAAATTTCAACACTAAAAATATATTGAAAAAAATAAAGATGTAAGATTAAAAACTCCATTCTATAGTTTTAGAACAGATATAAAAGTATAATCCGAATAAATGAAATCTGAATGTGGTAGTATGGTTCTCAATGTCTTATTCACGATCGTATAATTAATTGTATTATGTAGCTGTCATTTGAAAAATATTATTATGAATTTAATAAAAAAGAGCCATATAACGTTATTATTATAACGAAATAATGAACACGTAAATAAAATAATCCTACTTACTTACCGAAAGTAAGAAACTCGCACCTTTTTTTAACGTTCTAGACGTGTCATTTTTACAATTTTTGAAGGAGCACTTTGTCATGTTTCCTTTAGTGTTCGCAAATTACTACTAAGACCGAGTGCGCTAAAATTTTCATTTCAGCGCACATTTGGTTCGGACATTTTTGGAACGCTGATTGTGTATCTTGTTATATATTTGTGATCGAAGGAGATCTTATGTAAAACCAAGTCAGTTATTTTAGTGAATATCTATGCAAGCACCTATTCAAAAATGTTGTTATAAATTGTTATCTAACCTATCAACATTTATAGTGACCGTCACGCTTATTACGTAACTCGCAGTCAGCATGCGACAGCCAATATAGCGCGATATTTACTGTCAAAAAGAGAATTTATGTAATGTAATATGTATATAAATCTACCGCGAAAAGTGCATTTTACGGTAATAGAATAATAGACACGCAATCATCATACATGATACCAATTGTTTATTAAAATTAGTCACTAAAGCGGCACACGTACAGCGGGGCGTGGGGAGATTGCGCGGCGCTGAGGCCCGATGCGCTTGCACTATACCATTAGATTACGTACACAGAGTAATTACATTTCAGACAGTATAACAAAACTTAACAAATATTTTTTGACGAACGTATTAAGTTTTGAAAAAAGTCGTAAAACAAAAGTTGTTAGGTATGATGAGGACTTTTGCACTAAGAGGTTATTAGTATTTTTCAATTAACCCTGTGTAGTTAGATCACAATATACCAAGTGTTTTTTTTTAACTGGGACAGTATGGAGAAATCCGAATCCATAAGAGACAAAACTATCTTAGGAACCATTTGGTATTTTCTTGTGACAACAATTTTGGCATTATCAATTTTTTTGGCCAAGCGTGAGATGTCCATAAACATGAGTAAAATTGACTATTTTTTTTTCTTAATGCAGATCGACTCAGTTTCACGTCATTCCATTATACATCAGAAGAAAAAAATACAGACAGCAGAATTTAGTTAAATTTAATGAAAAATTTTTCATGCACTGAATGTTCAATGTACTGTCTAAATTACAGTCGATTTACTCGGAAACAATTCATTCAGTGACAAAAACTTTTGTGTTAAAAAAGTGTTCCATATTTGAATTTCGTGTCAGACGTATCAACACGAAATTCAGTTATGAAACACTGAATGAATTGTTAATTTCTAAAGTACCTACATTAAAACATTTCTAAAGTTTAAAGTATCATTTTTGAGGCATGAAATATGAATAGATAATGTAAGATCCAGGCATCAAAAAATATAGGCAGTAGTGAATTTTCCTGCACCTACAAATGTCCATGAACTACGTCAACTTCTGGGGTTGTGTAGTTATTTTAGAAAATATATAGGACGATTTCCAGTTTTAGCAGCCTTTAACTGACTTAACTAAAAACAGCTCCATATGGACATGGGGCGAAAATCAGATGAGCTTTGAGACATTGAAACAAAAATTATGTTCTAGACCCGTTTTTGCCCTGTACGATCCAACGTTATCCTGTGAGATTCACACAGATGCCAGTAAACCGGGCATAGGCAGTACAAACTACATTAGTTTGCATTTGTAGTAATACATGCAGTATTACTACAAACGCAAACTAACGGTAACATAAAACAAGTCTATTATTTCAGTATGGTGACGTCACGTGAGGAAGCCATGTATCATAGCTACGAACTGGAGACATTGGCCGTTGTTGAATCCCTAAAAGATTTTCGCGTTTATACTTACGAAAAACCTATTAAAGTAGTGACCGATTGTTCCGCCGCACGATATACTTTATTAAAAAAAGATTTAGTACCCAGAATTGTCCGATGGTGGCTTACAATTCAAGAATATGATATTCAAATTGAGTACAGACCGGGAAGTCGAATGCGACATGTTGACGCATTGTCGGAATCCCGAATGCCACAATAACGTTGCTGCTCAAAACGTTACGGTAAATGTCAACAAAATCTCCAGTGAAGATTGGTTTTTATCTGTGCAATTACAAGATGATAAATTAAAATTTTATTTTACAATTAACTGAGGGTAATGCAAATAGTGATATTGTAAATAATTACAAAATAAAGGACAATCGACTTTATCTTAAAACTTTGAATGGAGACAGACTTGTAGTGCCTCCTATCGCTAGGTGGAAATTCATGCAAAGATTCCATGATCAAATAGGCCATGTAGGATTCAAACGGTGAGAGGAAATAATTAAGACGGATTATTGGTTCCCTAAGATGACACGGTTTTTATTAAGAAATATGTTCGTTCATGTCTAGAATGTGCAGCTACGGAAAGCCTTCTGGTGAGTTGCACCTTGTTCCTAAACCATCGTTGCCAATGGACATCGTGCAAAGGGGTATCAGTATATTTTAATGACAGTGGATCCCTTTTCAAAATACCTATTAGCTCGCCCTACCAGGATTATCAACTCTGTAGAAACAGTTAGTAAACGTTTACTAAAAGATATATTCAGCTTATTTGGCTACCCCAAGAGAATTATATACGACAGGAACTTAGCATTTACCAGTAGAGTCTTTAAGGAGTTCACCACATTAGACCAGATCCACCACACATTGAATGCAATAGTTTGCCCACGCCCAAAATGGCCAGATTGAACGTTACAACCGCACTTTTCTTGATATGATGCGTACTATTTTTATCTGCTAACACAGGCTATTTGATCTTCATAAGTCAGCCTTGGTCTTCCTTGGCTTCTTTTACCACTCACTCACTTTCGCTCTGTGTATTTTCTTCGTCAGTCTTTCATCACTCCTTCTTTCTATGTGGCCGAACAATCTAAGCATTCTTTTCTTCATTTATACAATAACACTGTCGCGCAACCCTGTCATACTGCGTATCTCTTCATTGCTTCATTATATTCATTTTACATTTTTTTTTAAATCGTGAATTTGTATGTGCCACTTGTCGCACACAAATTGTAAAATGAGAAAATAGCTACTCATCAACTACAAAAATGTGCGTTTAGATACTGTTTATCCCGCATGAGTAATAAAAAACAATTTGTCTCACTTTATGATTATTACTTACTGATTAATAACTACTGCCATAATCATGTGATTCGCAACCACTAGGGCTTCCAATACCGGGATCCCAGTATTGGCTAATATCGGGATCCCGGACATTTTCCGCCTCTTTTCAATACCAGTATTGAAAATTTTAATACCGGGATACCGGTATTGCCGATTTTATTGTGTTGAACGAGTTTAGACACATTTGCGCGCACGAAGCATATGTGTAGGTGAAATGTGAAAGGATTTCCAGGATTATCATCAGCTATGTTTAGCTCACGGCGTACAACTGGCAGTAATAGACGTATTGTACAAATCAGAAGCATTCGAATCTGCACCTACAGCTGCACCTACGTCTGAATATTCTAGTTCCACACTGACACAAGATACTACAATGAAGAGGATGTTAATTCAAACGGGGCTTTTGTAGTTGCACTTTATATGCAAAGATGCACAGAAAAGGTGCGAAAACTTACAAAATACTTCAGAACATCACCTACCAGAAACCATTTACTTCAAAATTACGTTATCAAGAAACATGGCAAAGAAATCCATTTGATGTTGGACGTGAAAATCCGTTGTAGTATGGCAGATATGTTAGGTAGGTTCTGAAGCTAAAACACAGCATCTCCAAAGGTCCTATTGATTTGAAATCTAATATGACAATTGATTATGAAGATTTTACTTTATTAAACGACATCCACTAAAGCCTTAATGTCATCGAGAGTACCGTCACTGTATTTTGCCGCCGTGATGCCTTATTTTTGATGGCTGACGCTTGTCTTAAATTTATGCTGCGAAAACTAGATTAAGCAGATAGTGTCCTTAGCTGAAAATTTGCCTCAGCCCTCAGAATGCGTATAAAACAGAGACAGCAAATTATTTTAGGTATTCTCCTATTCTTGCGTAATGCCGAGCCTTTTTTTGCCGAAGAAGATGATACGTTTCCAAAGCCTACCCAATATCAGATCCACCATGTCATTGTGAGAATAATACAGCTAGTCAAATGCTCAAATACAGAAGCAGAACGTGAACAATACTCTACTGTATCCAGTGACAGCGACAGTAGTAGTGAGGATATTCCTTTATCACAGCTGCTATCACTCCACATCAATGCTAAGTTTGAGTCCAAATCAATGTTGAGTTGAGGATTGAAAAGCAACTGGAGACAGAAATAGAGGCTAAAATTCGAAGGTAGCTAAACATAAACTTCCTCCGATGCTGACTCTATTATAAGACTTGAAATGAGTGTTAGTCTAAGGCTTGGATGCTCTTTAATTTCTAACAGCACAATTTCAGGAAGGAAGGACCACCATGCAGCAGAGGCAATAATACTGTGAATTTGTGATTAATTTATAACAAAGTGTCCATCATGCTAAAGAATTCTGTTAACGTTGATTATAAAGAGATGTTATCAATATTTTAAGTTTAAAGACGTCATTTCCGTTGTATGTTGTACACATTAAATAGCTAATAAGGCAATGGGTATGACCCAATTATGATTAAACTGAATAACTGATTATTTATTATTGTCGAGATGTTCCTTATGAAAGCGGTGTCTTATTTTGTCGATTTTTGTAATACGATTATCTAATTCTTCGATGTCTAATCATAGAAAGAGAATGATTGCAGACTTATTACTTGTAAAAGAGATGTTTTTTAATATGTAGTGTTATTTTTAGTATATTTATTAATACTAAATATTAATTTAATAATATTTATTCATATTATTATAGAATAAATAAAAGACGATGTTCAATTTAAAATTCTGTGTTATTAAACTGTTTTCTGCAGAAAATATTCTATTAACTGTTTGTTCAGTAAAAAACAATAAACATAATTGCAATACCAGGATACCGGGATACCGGTATTGGAAAAAAAGTTTTCGGTATTAATACCGGTATTGAAAAAATCCGGTATTCGAAAGCCCTATAACCGACTACATGTTTTTAAACAGATGACAATAATATTAGGATCTTGAATAAATTCTCACTGATCGCTAAAAGTAACACATCTGGAGGAAAGTACTACCTGTAACCTTGAACTTCAGTGGACATTACTTCGCCATTGAACTTTTTTTTTTCACTTGGGTCACCTGATCAAGAGTAACCAATCGCCGCCAATGGACAGCCGCAACATTCGGAGAATCACGGGAGCATTGCCGGCCTTTAGAGAAATAGGAAAAAGAGGTGGAGGGGGTGATGGGCCACCGGCACTCTCACTCACCGAACGAAACACAACAGCAATAGATGCTGTTATTTCACGGCGATATTCTGTGACAAGGTGGTATTTCACTGGGCGAGCCGGCCCTATTCGTGCTGCAATGCAGAATGGCTCTACCACCTTGAGCATAAAAAATATTCTGGCACATTACAAAGTTTGAAGACAAAGAACTGGAGGAAATGCTTGATCAAGACCCATGTCAGACGTTAGGCAAACTTGGAAAATCAATAAAAGTAGATGAATCAACAGTTTCGAAACGTTTGAAAGTGTTAGGAATGATCCGAAAGCAATGACATTGGGTGCCATATGAGTTGAAGCTGAGAGACATCGAACAGTGTTTTTCATGTGTGAGCTACTGCTTCAACGACAGAAAAGGAAAGGTTTTTTGCACCATATTGTAACTGGCGATGAAAAGTGGATACAGTACTATAATCCAAAACATACAAGACGATGGAGTAAGCCCCGCCATGCATCAACATCATACACAAAACCAAATATATAACCATGGTTCACAGCTTCTCCTCTGCATTTGGTAAGATCAGCAGAGTGTAATTTATTATGAACTGCTCAAACTGATTCACAGGAGATTGCTATCAACTTCAATTGAGGCGTTTGAGTCAAGCCCTAAAGGATAAACATATGACGATGTGATTTTGTTAAATGAGAATACTCTGCTATATATTGCAGAACCAGTGAAAACCTACTTGGAAACCCTTAAATGGGAAGTCCTCCCCCAAATAGCCCCTTCCAATTATCACTTGTTCCGTTCTAAAGCACAAGGACTGCCAGAAAGATGGAGAAAGTGGTCTCTAGTGATGGGCAATACTTTGGGTGAAATGTTTTTTACCTTATATTTTAATAAAGTATTTATTTTGTCAACAAAACAACGAAGGTCCTGATAAGTTTAGAATGAGTTACAAATTGTTCTGACTACAATTCAAACATTCTAAAAAACCTGGCATTTTGTGTTTGTAATAGCTTAGAAAATTTATAACTGACATTCATTTTTTGACATTAATAATGTTATTTTTTTTTTATAATTACTTTTGATGCTGACTGTACATAATCTACATGTACTCTTACCTACATGTTGGTCTTGTCCAACAACAAGTATCCTTTCGGGAACTTTCATGTCGAACTTTTCGTTGGCATAATCCCATCCTGTCAGTAAACCATTCGGTGTAGTTTCGTCGTCAACTATGTCTCCTGTTGCCTATCAATATACAATATTTTAGAGCATATTTATAATAAAATAATTATACATACAGGCAGGCATTTAATTGGAACAAAATTAATTTACCTTAATTCTTTGTGGCACCGTCATATTGTGACTGATAAGTCGAGCGTAAGCTTCTTCGGATGTGAACTGCATCGTGTCTGATTATAAACCTAATTAATATTACGAAAACTTTAAGATATTTAAATGTATAAAGAATGAAACGTATCGTAAATTGTATTTGTAAATCACTGATTTTTATAAAACGGATGCAGGTAAAAGACGCCAAAAGACCATTAATGAATGATCCCAGACTATCTCACAAAATGAATTGTATGAAGTGAAGAATTACAGTTTAAATAATTCATACCTTAATAACAATAACTTACCAGCAATATAATGTGGTTTTTGAATGCAATTATTTCATTTATAATGTTTTAATATAACTAAACTAAGATAAAACTATACTCGTAACATTTGACATCAGCCCACAGAATTCTAATCAGGCAAAGAGAATGTAAAATTCGTAGAGGGCTAGAGGAAGAACATACTAGAGTACGGAGGACCGTGGCCACATGAGATAAAAAATATACTAGTGATGCCACTTCTATATAATTTTTTTAATCTATTTATCAAAAAAAAAATGAGATGGAGTATCGAGGTCGTAATTGAACCTCTCACGCTCTAATTTGTCATCTTAAATGTAATAGACGAAAAACCCATGGACTTTTTAGTTTAATGAAAAATAACAAGCCGTACCGACCGCTTGTTAGACAATTTTAAGTCCCTACTGTAGCCCTAAATTCGTCGGTACACACTGTTCCCCACGTTAGATTCAGCCGATATTTTTTTTATAGGTGTCTTGTGACAAGAGCATGACATTAGAATAAAATTCGGCTTGTTAGAAAATATCAAGTTTCAGGTGGCATGCTAAATTCAACCTACGGCCTCAGCCACATTTTCAAACCGGCCGAAACTTGCACCTTCAGAACAAAACTTTTTGATATCTTTACGAATATCGCATTTTCGGCTTGTTAGCAAAAATTACGTTTTGTGTTATCATATAACACACTTATCAACTCTCCCCCCTTATACGGCGTACAAGCGGTTTTGAAAAATCACGCGATCCGGGTTGCCGTCGTAACCGTGTAAGTGTCGGCTTGTTATTTTTCATTCAACCAAAAAGTCCATGGGCTCTTCGTCTATAATGTGTGATAGTTCGTAATACTGATTTCGATAAAAAAGACTCATATTAAATATTTTTGATAAGACGAAATCACTAAACATAATGATTTGAAAATTTTAATTGATTAATTTTAAATTGATCTTAATATACACGTAGGTATATATTTCAATATTATTTATTTCAGATTTCCCCGTAATTCTATTGCAAGAAAAAAATGAATCGATACCATCAAACGACTTCGTTAGCAGCCGTCAAAGATTGCCAGGAGCTTCTCCATTTATTATCGGATTATTTTATTGTTACATAAAAAACTACTCGATACCATCTGCAATACCTTTTAAATATATCAACGACGTAAGTAACGTTATTAAAAACATCTACCACTTTTATTTCTATAACATTTTTTAATAATGATAATGAAATATCTGTGTTAATATTTCAGAATAAAGACAACGTACGGCAGCAACTACGTATTAGGAGAAATGCAGAACTTATCTCTAACTGTTAAGATTTTATCGAATATTTTTTGTTAGTTTTTATTTTTAAATGTTAAGCCTAGCCTAGTCTATATAAAGTCAATACATTATTTGTTGTAATTTCAATAGACACAGAAATTCATATAAGTACTTATGCACCAAATGTAGTAAATAGGTAGAGCAGATTAATCCGATTCGAGCATATATTATTTATTATTAATATAGTTCTCAGTTGACTATTCCAAAAGGTGGCTCCCAAAATTATATTAAATTAAGCCTTGGCAAGTTCGTAGGCTACTTTTTTAATACCGCGAGGACGAAGTCGCGGGCAACAATTTGCATATAATATCATAATTGTTGATATATTTTATGATTTTATATAATTCAATGAAGTATATCATATTCATAGCTCTGCTAGTCAGAGCCCTACATCAACAAGTCGCAGCTCCGCATCACCAGTTCTGCAACTACAAAACATTAAGTCAAATGAGAACAATTACACTATAAAACACGATTTCATCGATGTCAAAACGCTAGCCTGCAAATAAACTTCTCTGCACATGCATTTACCGGCTTACTGAATATTATACATACATACATATCTTCACGCTGTAACCCTAACAGAGTAGTCTATGGATTCGTAGTTGTCCGATCGGAAAGTCAGAGTTAGGTATGCGGAAGAAGAATGTGGAAGGATAACTACGAAAGGGTGTGTGCAAAGTTCGATAGGGGGACCGACATTTTGGAATCTACTGTTGGACCCTCTATTGAAAGAATTGAATGCGCGGGAGACCGCTGCCAGGTGTTTGCGGACGACATGGTCCTTATTTTCTCCGGGGATGACACTCAGAGTCTTCAGGGGAGGGCCAATGCAACGCTCCGTTGTGTCCGGGACTGGAATAAGCTTAACTTCGCAGACTATAAGACCAAGGCCATGATTATTACAAAGAAACGAAAACGTGATCCTCCGATGCTGGACATGGGTGGGGTGGGCATTGGACTTTCTCAGGAGATCAAGATTCTGGGGCTCACGATTGATAGGAATTATGTTCGGCGCTCATGTCAGCAATGTCTGTCATAAGACGCTGAACATATACAAGCAGGTCTCGCGGGCCGCCAGAGTTAACTGGGGGCTGGAACCGGAGATAGTCTGGACCATCTACACAGCGGTGATTGAGCTGATAATTTTTTATGCGGCGAATGTATGGGCGCTAGCATCTAACAGACACGGGGTCAGGAAGCGGCTGGATGTGGTGCAGCGGGGAATAGTTCAGAAAATAATAAAGGCATATCGCACGGTCTCCCTAAACTCGGTGCTGTTACTCGCCGGGATTTTGCCCCGGATATAAGAGTAAGAGGTTGCATTCTTATACCAGATTAAGAAGGGGTACTCCCGGGGTGTGATAGGTGATCGGGATGTGGAGAGGCCGGCGCAGTTTACACAGTTGCCACATCCGGCATACTGGGCGGAGCTAGGGTTCAAATGCGTGGAGGACAGTGCAGAGCTGGAACGGAACATGGAAGATGGCACTAACGTCTTCACAGATGGTAGCAAGTTGGAGAGCAAAGTTGGGGCGGCGCTATTTGGGATGGTGGCGCCGAGGTTAGATGCCAAAAATTAAAACTAGAACGCTTCTGCACTGTTTTTCAGGCGGAACTTCTGGCTATATCCAGGGCCGGCTCTCCGCTGCTACACACCCAGCTGTAGCATATTTACGGACTCATGGTCGGCGTTGGAAGCTGTTACTGGAAGGATCTCTCTTCATCCCTTAGGGTTTATGATAAGACAGACGATCGATAAGATGCGTGAGAGAGAACAATCTATCAGATTGTTCTGGATTAAGGCACACGCGGGGATGGAGGGAAATGAGAGGGCCGATGAGCTGGCGAAGGATCCGGCACTCAATAAAAAGACGAGGCCGGATTACGACAGATGCTCTGTCTCATACATCAAGCGACAGATACGACAGGAGTCGATTGATGAATGGGACAGAAGATACAGAAGTGAGCAAACGGCCTCAGTTACAAAAGTCCCGGACGCCGTCAAAGCAAAGCTCATTCAGTAGTAAAAAAGGTAAGAATTAATCAGGTGTTAGCACAAGTGTTCACAGGACACGGGGGGTTTTCTGAATACCTGAATCACTTCAGGTGTAAGGAGAGCCCGGCGTGTACCTGTGATTTGAATGTGAGTGAAAGTGTGATGCATGTGTTAATGGAATGTCCCATCTACAGTAGAGAAAGGCTTGATGTAGAAAATGGAATAGAGTGTGAAATAAGAATAAATACAATACATGAAATAATGAGCAATAAAACAATGAGAAGTAAATTCTTAAAATATTCTGAAAAAATAACACAAAAGGTTATTAATTAAAACAAAACAAAAGCTAAAGTAATATCAATGACAAACAAGAAATAGCTAGGGATAATTAGTCAATAAGAATAATTAGATAAATAAATGTGGTGACAAATATAGCAGATACATGTAGAAAAACATATACGCGATAATTGTGAAATAGGAAATAAGCAAGTAATACTGTGATGGAATCTCTAATGTACTGATAGGCTTATTATGTAAGTTATTTTATATATAGTATTGGGAATTTTAATAATGGAATAATATGATTAAAAATGTAAATTGAATACAGCTATAAGTAAGTGAAACAAATGCATTAAACAAAGATAAGTATATAAGAATAAGATTCTCTCAAAGATGTTTGAGAAAATTATAATAGACTAGCTGAACCCGCGACTTCGTCTGCGCGGAACATTTTTTAGTGGCTGTCCCGGATTAGGTTGGATTATATGTACATGTACATAGTATGTTTAAAGATTGTGTTTGAAAAAAAGTCTACGTCTAGCCTTCGTCTGTCTCCGGTCATATACTATCTCTTTACCAAACATCATAATTGGTTCGGCGGTTCAGAATTTCCCATTCAAAGTTTCATCCACCTATTCAACCCCTTAGAGGTAGTTTTTTGATAAAAATGTAGCCTATGTCCGTTCTCAGGTTTCAAACTATATCCATGCTACATCATAGTCAGTTCAGCGGTTTAGCATTTTCCGTACAAAGTTTCATCCCCCTCCCTCCCGTCCACCTTTTCACAGATTTTTGATAAAAAAGTAGCCTATTTTTGATATAATAAGTCTTATCATCTCACCAAATTTTATCATTACCAAGATATAGCGTTTCCCATACAAAGTTTCATCCACCTTTTCACCCTCTTAGAGGCAAATTAAAAAAAAAAGTAAGCCATGTCCTTTTTCTGATGTCAAACTATCTGCCTGCCAAATTCCATCATAATCGGTTCAGCGGTTTACCATTTCCCATACAAAGTTTCATCCCCCTTTTCACCCTCTTAGGGGTAGATTTTCTAACAATTAAGTATTCTATCATGAGTGCAATCACATGCTCTTACTACGTACCGACTTTTGTCAAGATCAGTCTAGCCGTTCTTCAGTTATAAAAGGACATACAGACAGACAGACAGACATACACACAAAAATTTTATTCATGGTAGAATCGAAGTCAGTAAGTCATAAAATGACTATCTATCACAAAATTTGACGGCAAAGTTAAAATTACAGACAGACGCTAGAGATTTATATAGTAGTATAGATATAAGTTAAGCAAACAAATGTGTAATAGACAGATAGCAGTGTAACTAGATAAAAAAGCAAATGTAACAAATTAGATATAAAAGTAAACGTAACAAGTAATAAGATTAGCTAAAGAAAAGGATAGGAACGTGTGATGATGTATCAATCTAGATGATGGCAAGAGACAGAAATGAGAGAATAAACTGACGGACACAGACGGACCTATATAGAATATTGGAATGGAAAGGAAGGTATGGAAGAATTGTAAATCTGGATAATAAATAAGAAGGCAGGAAGTGGAAATATTGGAATGGCAAGGAATGTATGGAAGGATTGTAAATGAGTAAGAAAGCAAAAAGTAAAAAAATGATAAATTGATCAATAAAGGCCCTGACATTGTCCACGCCAGGGGAATTAAGAATTTAAAAAAAAAAACCGGGTAGTCTACTAAATCCTAAAGGACGTTGAAATAATGATACCCAATTGTGTTTCTTGTCGGAGTGTCTCTGGGTGCGTGCATGTTTTGCTTTCAAACCTAAGGTAGATTTGATATTCAAAAATATCTTAAAATCAAGTTTACTTTTAGTGATACTTAATAATAATTAATGTACATTTAATCGATTAAAAAAATAGGCTAAAGTTGTACATAATATGTGTTCATGTTGTGTTCCTCAATACTTAACACCAAATTACGCAAAAGAAAAAATTTTTTAAATGATTTTTTTTATGACTGTTTTGGTTGTTACCCTATTTCTGTTAATTCTATGAATGCTCACGTAAATAAGTAATGACTATGTCATGTTTTATTGAAAACCTGTCGATATGATCGCAAACTTTCTGTAATCTTTCAGAAACCTCATAAAACTATCGACGAACTTCATAGAAACTTAAATATCCAATACATCTTAAAATGTTTCAATTAAATAATCGTAGTGTGGTAAAGATTTGACTAATACGGTAATTTAGCTATTACAAAATTAGTTTACGATCACTGCATTACCTAAAAATATTTCCTTAAAAGTTGAATTATAATGATTGTCATGACAACACAGGTTGTCAAAGCGAGAGAGACTATAGTGGTATATCAAGGGAACATCTACTAGTGGTAGGTCTGTGATAGCCACAGATCTACCAAGTCTGTGGATCTACCACTAGTAAATGTTCCTGTGATGTGACCTTAGTCATTGGATGTGACCCACAGATCCATCACTAGTAGATGTTCCCTTGATGTGACCACTATAGTCTCTGGCTTTGACAACCTGTGTTGTCATACAATCATTATAATTCAACTTTTAAATAAGCACTTATTTCAACAATTTCACATAACAGCGCAACAGCGTAGATACTTGGGACGCAAAACTACGACTTGAGACGCAAAACTATTATATTACAATATCCACTAGAAACCATTTGTTAATAATTAAAATAAATGCCTATCAGCATCCCCATAAAATCCCCCCAAGAACTCTTTCTATTATCGATATTTAAATATCGATATTTCTTCAATGTCGTTTTATATCGTTTATCCCTAACACGTCATTTATGACATTTAGTGATGACTATTGAATATTTTAGTCTTATTCCCTTAGGTCGTACTAATCTAACGGAAATAAAGTAATATCGAAAAGTATGAAAATATTATATATCATATATGTGATAAACGTGTCATAAAATGTGGCATTCCTAGTTAGATAAATAAATTAAAATATTCAATTAGTGTTTTGATATAGTTTTTTCGTAAACAATGAAGGCTCCCGGTATTAGGTTTTTTTTGATCGTTGTATCTCTGTGTATTGCGGTCTTGGGCACTAACAATTCTCAGAAATGGAATTTAAAAAAATCCAAGTCTGTAACTACATTTGTTAGTGCTAAATGGGAAGCTACACCTATTGTTTTAGAGTTGGCTGAATATTTCTCTGGCGAAAACTCTGATTTATTTTGGTCATTTGTTGATGAGGTTAATTCTATGAAAACTAGTTTAGATAAATTAGGTGAGCCCCCCACAAATCGATATAATATATTTCATATTATTTTCAATTTTTATGGTATCAAATAATTCTTTTATCTTTTCAGAAACTGATAAACAAGTATACGATGCATGTATTGGAATTGCGACTACTTTATTAGCGCCAGCTCAACTTCGCATGGCTAAACTAGCACTTTCCATGCATATAACATCACCCACAGTACGCATGTTTGATCAGATTGCTGCACAAAATGGAGCAAAACATGTTTTGTGTGATACATTTGTTTCTATTGCTTCGAGAAAAGTTTGTGATAACGATGTCTTGAGGGATATTCTCAATTCTTATGATCAATATGATGCTGTAAGTGTTTTCTTTATCAACAGTAAATCCGACTAGAGATAGATTATTTAAACTGAAATTGTGTTCCTCCATTGCATTTACACACCTAAGTAGACAATGCACTCAAATTGGTATCGTCATTGGTCACTCAATAAGTCATAAGTTCACAGTGTAGGTGATATATACACACACAAGTGGTGCAATAAGTACTAGTTCTTACACATTGAAAAAATTTAATTTAGAGGAGGGGCATGCAATTTTAGTTTAGATGATCTCTACTGTATTATAAAGTAAAATACTGTTGGTCCATATTTATTTTTTGAAACCAGATTATTTTTAGATTATTATATACCATACATATACTCAACTATGTTAAGTATATGTTTGTTTTGTTGTAATACTGTTCAATTGAATCAAATCCTCAGATTAAACAATTCACAAAAATTAAATGAATTGCTTTATTGGTGTCCTTGTTGAATCTAGATTTCCTTAAGACACCTAATGTAAAATTTTAGTAGGTGTGGAAAGTTCTAAGTTTTTGTAACTTAGGTACAATAAAGCAGATCATAATGAAATGTACATACATACATATCTTCACACTGTATCCCTGACGGGGTAGTCAGAGTAGACGGAACGCCAATGGTCGCCGTCGTTCCATACTTCTTACACTTCTTCAAATCTCATCGTTCTACTCACACCTTAATGCCTATGTATTTGCTTTTAACATTTCCGGTTAACGGCTAACACTCTGGCTAGATCTTCATAAGTTAGCCTTGATCTTTCTTGGCTTTTTTTACCACTCACTTTCGCTCTGTAGATTTTATTCGTCAGTCTTTCATCACTCATTGTTTCCTTGCTGGAACATCTAAGCATTTTTGCAATAACACTATCATGCAACCCTGTCGTGCAACCCTGTCATACTGCTGTTATACTGCGTATCTTCATTTTTTATTTTGCTCGCAATGGTGACACTCCACATATATTTTTAAGAGATCACATTTCTACTATATTTACCTTACTTTCACTCAACTTTGAGCATATCCAGCCCACACAACCTTACAATAAAGTTGGAACCAACACTGCGTTGTGTATAGCCATTTTTGCTGAGTTATATTCACACCGTTTACTAATGACAGAGCATCATTCACTTTGTTGGGAGCTGCTACCTGTCTCTCTCTATCCACCTCGCATCTTCCATACCTCAAAAATGCTCAGATATACAATTTCGTTCACTTGCTCTAGACATTTTCCCATTTACCCATATTTCACACTTTGTACATCTTCCCTTTCAAATACCAGAATCTTAGTTTTGTTCACATTCATATTCAATCCTTTCACTTCACATTCTTCTTTCATGCACATAACCAGTGTCTGCAACTCCGCTTGCTATAAGCACAGCATCATCAGCCTGTGAAAGGTAGTTTTTTTTTTTTTTATTTTTATTATTCTCGTTCCCCTGACATGTAGTTGTTCAAGGACTTTTTTTGTCCGGTTTTTTGATACTTCCATTCCATTTCCATCTTTTGTCTGAGCCTTCCATACTCATACGTCGCACCTTTCCTTCTTTTCTTTCATTCTTTGCCAAAAACTGTGTAATCAGGATTTGAATTTTTCATCTTTATTTTCTTTATTAAAAATAAAAAACCATCAATCTTAAACATTACATTATCAAATTAACATTACTATCTTAATTATCATCTTACTTTGCTAACAATTTACTTTGTCTTACCATCTAATTTTTTCTTACGTCTATTAACTCTATTAACATCTGTTCCGATCGTTGCTACTTAACCACACTACTAACAGTTATAACAGAATTCTTTTTCTACATTTTATACATCCACACTTATTTCTACTACTATCTTAAACAGGGATTCCTCCCTTTACAGTTTTACTTATTTACAATCCTTATTTATATTCTTTATTCATATTACTTAACCACTACTTATTTTTACTTATATTACTTACAATTGTTCACATACTCAAGTATATATATTCACTATATATCACATATGTTCTTATTACTATTCTTATTTAATTAAATTTCCCCCTCCTAAACTTGTCTTCAACTATATTTTTAATATTTGCTATTTCTATTTTCGCGTCGATCAGGAACTCGATCTCCATCCTTCTTTTCTCAAGTATCGGGCACTCTGCTATTAAATGCAGAATGCCTTCGCTCGTCTGTCCATCTCATGGGCACGCCGGGCTCTCTTTGCGCCCAAATCGGTGTAGGTACTCCGAGAACCCGCCGTGCCCAGTCAGCACCTGAGTCAGGATATAATCAGGTCGCACCTTCCTTACTATCGAGTAGGCTGCTACCGCACTGGGAAAGAAAACTTTGGTCACTTTCGCTACATCCTCATTCACGTATCTCTCATTCCACCTTTCAATGTTGCTTAACCTTATTTCCCTCTTGACAAACGATACCGGGCATCTTTCATATATCGGCCTTGTTTTGGGTCTCACGCTCCTGTGCGCCCAATCCGCCGCCTCGGCCAGCGCCAGTAGTTCCGCCTGAAAGACGATGCAGCAACTCCCCAGTTTAAGCTTCTTGGTTCCGGTCTCCACGTCGCTGTCCCATACGGACAGCGCCGCGCCTACCTTCCCCTCGATTTTGCTGCCATCCGTGTAGATGGCAAGCCTTTGCTTCTCTCGGAGAGCGGCCGCCCCATCCTCCAGGCACTCAAACTCCAACGCCAGCCTCAGCGCCGGATGTGGCGCCTCAAGTATGTCTATCGGTCTCTCCATCTCCCGGTCTTCTATCACCGCCCGAGTATACCCCTTCCTGACCCCATACAACAGAGCCGCTTCGCGGATCCTAAGGTCAAGAGGGATAATCCCGGACAGCAACAGGGCCGAGTTCAAGGAGACCGTTCTATAAGCTTTGATCATCTTTTGTAGAAAATTCCTCTGCACCGCGTCCAGCTGTCTCTTCACATACTTCTTATCTATCGCATCCACCATCCACGCATCCACACTCGCCGCATACATAATGGTCGGTTCGACTACCGCCACATACATGGTCCTTATAATCTCCGGCTCCAGCCTCCACCGGGCCCTGGCGGCCTTCACTAACTGTTTGTATAACCCTGTGGCCTTTCGGCACACATTTCCGACATGGGTGTTGTATGTCAGTTTGTTATCAATTGTGAGGCCCAAGATCTTAATTTCCTGAGAGAGCTCAATGCCCTCCCCGACCATGTCCAAGACTGGTTTGTCAAATTTAAGCCTATTTGTCATCACCATCGCTTTGGTTTTGTGTGGTGCGAATTTCAGCTTATTTTTGACTCCCCAGCTCCACACATGCCCGAGGGTGGCATTGGCCCTTCTCTGGACCTCAGTGGTGCTGTCGCCGGCGAAAAGAAAGACCACATCATCAGCAAAAGCTTGGCAGTAATCTCCCCTCGCCTCAAGTTCTTTCAATAGGGGGTCCAACAACACATTCCACAACGTTGGGCCCCCTATAGATCCTTGCACACATCCCTTAGTTGTCACTCTCTCACATTCAACTCCGGCATACCTTACTCGCACTTTCCTATCAGCAAGGTAGCTGTCCACCAGGCGTCTCAGATTCACCGGGCATCCGCTATCCGCCAGCCTACACTTAATGGCTGGCCACCACACACCATCGAAGGCCCCCTCTATGTCCAACGATACCATCACTACTATTTTTTTACTCGCAATACTTTCTTTAACGTACCTCATCATGACATAGAGGGAGTCCTCGGTGCCGCGCTGCGGCGTAAACCCGAACTGGTTCCGGCTGAGCCCTGGTTGAATATGCCACCTTATCCTTGCAATCAGCATTTTCTCAAAGATCTTCCCCAGTATCGGCAGAAGCCCAATCGGCCTATACGACTTTGGTTCATGATAATTGTCCCTGCCTGCCTTCCTTAGAACAATCACGATTGCTTCCTTCCACACTATCGGGAAGTGGGCCAACTCCAGACACTTGTTAAACAGGGCAAGGAATAAACGGGGATCCAGGTCCATGGCAGCCCTGCAGGTATCGAGTGTAAGGCCATCACCCCCTGGCGCCTTTTTGTGATTAAAACTCGATGCGGAGCACTTAAGCTCAACCATCGTAAACGGTGGGTCACATGGTTCACCATGCTCCCCTTCATTTATTTTTTGTGCAATGTCTCTTATCTTTTTGTGCTCCGCATCATCCTCCTCACTCCTGTCGTTGGGGTAAAATGTCTCAGCTAATAATTCGGCAGATTCCCCAGCTGTCAGGGCCTTATTGTTCTTAATTAGGGGGAGGTCCTCCCCTCTATCCGCAGTCCTGCCAATGACCCTGTAAATGCCATCCCACATCGATTCCCTGTCCTGCCTTTCGCAAAAGTTTTTCCAGTTGGCGATTTTCGCCTTCCTAGCTTCACTCATGTATTCGTTCTTCACTTTCTATATTGTTCGACCACCCATGCTCTGCGAATCGGTGCCGTATTCTTTATTCTTCTTTTCATCCTCATTACATTCTTCTTCATTCTTTCCAAACGCTCGTCCCACCAGGGCAATCCCTTCTGTTTCCTGTCTCCTATTTTCTTTATGTTATTATTACACACCAATTTTATTGTCTTTATAAGGCTCCTCGTCACTTCCTCCAACTTCTCGCTATTATGAATTTCATCTATTCTTTCCTTATCTATTCCTTTATCTGTCCATTCCTGATTAAGCTTTTCTTTAAATTGATCCCACCTAGCATTTTTGGTGTTATAGACCCTAGTGGTCCTCTTTATATCCGTTCCCTTACTTTCCTTAATATTAATCTCAAAAAGGATTGCCCTGTGGTCCGAATATGTTAACGTCTCATCCACTCTCCAGTTGTCGACTCGACAGAGCATGTCGGCCGAACACACTGTCACATCTACGCAGCTGGAAAACCTCCTGCCACCCCTGATGACATCAAAAGTCGGCTCCTCCCCGATTCAGTACATACATCCCTAATTCATCCAACACTCCCTCTAAATATCTTCCTCTTTCATTCGTTCTTCTACTTCCCCACCATATACTCCATGCGTTTACATCTCCTCCCATAATCACCTTTTTCACACCGATCTCTTTCACTACTTTCTCCATCCATTCTGTCTGTAGGTCAATGGGCCCATCCCCTTCCAAGTAAATGGATACCACTCCGATCTCCCACGCCCCCGTCCTCAGTTTCGCCACTGCGAAGTTAGGGGTCGTGAGCGCGGGATACCAGGTGACATCCAACGTCTGATCTATTACCAGTATTGCAGCCTTAACTGCCCCATCGCCACTTTGATCCGCTTGGATGATCCTTACCCCGGGATAAGCCCTAACTCTACCGACACTTCCAATATACGGCTCCTGCACCATGGCGAACGCTATCTTTTTCTTCTGGGCCTCTATAATCAATTCGGCCGTAGCCAGCTCGCCACGTTGCAGGTTTGCCTGAATCACTCGGTAGCCTCTCATACCTTTATTCCTTTCAATTTCATTTCTATCATGAAAGGTAGTTTACCGCTGTACCATCACATGTCATACTACTCATACTACTTTTCAATGTCTGGAGGCAACTGTCCAAATATAGCATGAATAGCCAGGCAGACATCACGCAGCCCTATCTGATGCCTGAACAGACTTCGAACTAGGGCGACAAGTCACCATCTATCCTTACACAGGTTCTGTGGCTTCGAAAACAATGACCTCACAGCAGTAAGGGGCCCTCGCCATATTCAGGCAGAAGACTACAATTTCTTTCGCAATACTCTATCTAATGCTTTTTCAAGATCTAGAAAAGCGAGAAGACTTTCCGAGCTATGGCCAGAAAATTTTGCCATGGTATGGCAGAGCGAGTAGATCTAATCCATACAAAGAAAATCTGATCCATACAATCCCAACCGTTCCGAAAACCATCTTATGCCTTCCACAAACGTCTTTCAGAAACGACTTTCATACGTTCAGTCAATACCTTGGTATTGCCTTTACTTGGTAAGGTGATCAAGCTGATGGCCCTATAGCATGCGCAGTCTAAATGGGAACCTTTCCCTTTATAGAGAGGTAATATGACTGCGGCGCGCCAGTCCTCCAGAACCTCTCTCTTCTGCCAGCAAAGGTTGCATAGTTTATAAAATGTATCCCAGACCCTAGGACCATACTTACACCATACTTGATCATCTCAGTAGTAAACTCATCATTTCCTGCAGCCTTTTCACATTTCAGACTTATAATCGCTTTTCAATCTCTTTTATACTAATGGCATCCTCCAGTCCCTGATCTGAGTATGGCAATTCATTAGAATCGCTATCAATATCAGAGACGGAGTCACTCTCATACGGTTCTGCATAATATTCACTTAATTGTTGCAGAACATCTTTTTTATTTGTTAGCAGGTGGTTTTCTTTCGAACACCCTTTATTCGTTCTCAAAGGTTCCTGACCACGGTACTTAGGTACTTGCGTACTTCTTTCCAAAATAATTTGGAATTTTCCTCGACATCGTCGGACATCTTGTTTTCGTCTAACACCTACACCTTTCACGCTTCTCTTTCAATAGTGCCTTCGTTTCTGCTATCTGCAGCTTATATCGGTCTTTCTTTAAATTCCTCATACCACAGTCATTTTTAGTAGCAAAGTAGGCTCTTTCATACTAGTGACTTCCTCTGACTCGAGTGTGGCGATTTGTTAAAATCACTCAGTGTAAGATATGTAATAATATTGAAGAGATCAAAGAGATGTACCTATGTAATTATTATATAATATAACTATTATGTAATAATAATAATATGATGACCTTGATGGCGCAATAGTTTAGGTCTTGTATCTAAGCGCAGAAGGTTGTGGGTTTGATTCCCAGTCGAGTCAATTTAAGAAACAATTTTTTCTAGATTGTCTAGGGTCTGGCTGTACTTGGAAACGCTCCTAGCAGTCTTCATCTGGTTTTCATAGCGTAGATAATGCCCTAATTTAAAGCCAAATGATTGGTGTGTATTCTCTGGTGCATTTGTAAAAAAAATAATTATACAACCATGTCTTCACACTGTCCATAACGGAGTAGTCAGAAGTAACTATAATGACTAAATAAAATAATGAACTCTTTTGTCGACTGACGACATCTTTAGCTAAATAAATTATTAAATACCGTTTCATTTATAACAGCTTAACTTCATTTCAGGAAGAACATAAATTGGAAACTTATCTCTTAGATCATTCATACCCAAGTGGAAGTAACAAAAGTCTTACAGCTATTTTGTATGGAGAACTAGGCACTGTGGAATTCACTACTAAACATAAAATACTCTCTGCATATGCTGACAAAGGTGCCATTAATTATGTTGTGCGGTGGAATGTGAAGGTAGGTTTTGATTAACTCTGTTTCTGTGGCCTTCATATTACCATTAATATGAAGGCCACATGGCCATCCATGTTTGATCAAGTTATTAATTGTATATTGACAATTCCATAAAGAATATATCTTTATGACTAACATTATATGTAAAGTTAGATCTGACGGTAATTAAAATTATTTAAAAAACCTGTGTTATTTATCACATAACATTACTTAAAATCGTATGTTACAATTTGGAAAATTAAGAGTCAAAGGTATTTGTTTTGTCACTTTAAAATTCTCGTTTTCTGATGAGGTGTTGTTATTTTTCTCTATGACTGTATAAATATGCTACATCTCTAGAGTTTACGAGACTCAATGATTTAAACCAGAGCAGTCCAAAGCAAACATGCGGCCCGTGGCTTATATTTGTGCGGCCCCGCGACGTGTTTTGATCTACCACAAATATGAAAATTGTCCTTCTATAAAACTATTTTCGTAGAACATTATTTTAGTTTTATGGCATCCCAAATAAATGAATGAAATATTTGTTTGCATGGCTACAAGTTTTCTATCACTATTATTCGGGAAATTCCCGAACTGATGTGACGTGATTCGTGCTAGCGCTTCACGTGATTGGTCCGACAATTGATGCTCGTATTGTGCACGTAAAGTAGTTATTTCTGCGTCCCTCCAATCTATTTAATGATTTGTATTGGCTCGAGATCGTATCTGGTTTGGACAGCTCTGATTTAAACAATACGTTATAGCCAACTGCAGTGTATTGTTCTCAGTGTTTTGTATGTACACAAGTACAATTTTATCTTCGCAGCAGTATTTATTAAAGCCATAGTTTATGCTAGTAACTAATTAATGGTCGGCATATCTAAATCGCGCCCAACGAGGTTTGGCATTCCGAGTTAAGGGTGTCGAACTCCAGGTATATCGGGGTGCTGATTACGAAAATAACGTTGATATTGAAATCCAAGACGGCGAATATAATTTTTTTTGATAAATCGACATTGGATCATATTTTATGTTTCTCGGAGTGGTGATTACGAAAATGACGTTAGTATTCAAATCTAAGATGGCGATTATTACTTCTTTGGATGAATAGATATAGGTGTCTAATTATAGGTATTTCGGGGTGCTGATTACGAGAATTACATTCATTATCATATCTAACATGGCGAATATTAATTTTTTGAATAAATCGACGTTGGTGTCATATTCTAGGTTTCTCGGGGTGCTGATTACGAAAATGACATTCATTTTCAAATCCGAGATGGCGAATATTACTTTTTTGGACAAATCGATATGGGTGTCAAATTCTAGGTATTACCCCTAAAATCGAAACTAGTATGAAAATTTCATCGTTAGCGTATCTCTAGCGGACTTCGGTGAAATTGGGCATTAGTGTCATGGTAATTAAAAAGTAGTGAATATACGTGACGCCATGAAAGACTATTTTTCCTGTCTTCAAATAAATATTTGTATTGCAAAATCCAATATGGTTGAAAGTTTCTCGTTTTTTACATAGTACAGTTTTACGTCACTGAAAGTTATATCTGTAAGCTCGTAACAGATTTTTTTCTTTATTTGTTCATATACCTCAGAGTAAAATAGCTGTGGCAGACGAACAGGACGAAATTATCTATGCGGTTTTTGCTCTTTGGTTACAGAACTCTTACAACAAAATAAAATTATAATTATTTTTTATTTCTATTTCATTTTAATTAGTGCAGATGTACGTAATTCCTAGTACGTTTAATTTTGTCTAAAATTAATTATGATTATAATGTGTTATATCTAAATACATAATCCTGAGACACGAGTACGGGACAAATGTGGTTCCACTGTGTGGAACTATCTATATGTGCGTGTGTAGTCTTTGACTGTGTGCGTAGGTAGCGTCTTGTGCGAAATTGTGCCTACTTTTGACTACGGGCCGTGGGGACTCCGACCCTTAATCTGAGGCCATAGTAAGATTTTTTTAAAGTTTTTAATTATGATAAGTATTTTCAAATAACTATATTTGAAAATACTTATCATTAGTGCTATTTGTATTTAATTTTCACATAATATACTTGCGATATCTTTGTCACAGTCAAGAGGCAAACCAAAACTACGTCTGTCAGGATATGGAGTGGAATTGCAACTAAAAAGTACAGAATATAAAAGTCAAGATGACTCCACACCTAGGGAATCTGAAACTGAAGATGCAACTAACCTGTCAGAAGAAGAGGATGAAAATGATCCACAAAACCAGATTGATGGTTTTAATTTTGGAAGACTGAAGTGAGTATTCCTTAAGAGCCTGACTGTGAACCACAACGCAAGCCAATTCTTTCTTTAGAAGCATAGAGCACTCAATCTATAGAGCTAAAATATCGGACCATCCTACTCACCACTGCTCAGTTTTTTGACACTAACAAATATCAACTCTCACTAATATTAAAACAGTACATAACCAATACTGGACCTGAGTGTAGATCTCCTTCCTTTTTATTCGGTGGTGTGACAAAAACAAAAAAATCAAACTACAAAACATACACAATCTCATTTCCTCAGTAAGTAACAGTAAATATACAATTTTATACAAACAAAGTCGCAAACCCCGATTACGTTTGTAATCGCTTATAACTTTTTTGTTTGAACAAGCGACATCCGTATTATCTCGAATTGAACACAGTGCACAGATGTACATTCAAATTCAGTCCTGGTTTTCTAGATCCGTATTTTGGTCTGCATTAAAGCACTCATAAGTGTGACAAAAATATCTAGATGATTCCCGAAAACAGCACAAGGTAAAATTAAATAAAGATGTGACTTGTCCGACACCCAATTGGCGATATTTTTCGTAAAAAAGAAAATATTTGCAGTGTTTTTGTTTTTATTTTGGTTTTATTCATTCCGTGAAATACGGAAAAAGCCAGCTGGTCGAGTCGGGTCACTATTTTCCGAGATTTAAATAGAAATACTTCTTTTATAATTGGACCGTTTTTAGTGTTATACATTTTATTTATACTTTTATTCTAACTGAAACTATAAATAATGCTAAGTATGTATATACCATAGAGTGTAGTAAGTAATGTTTTTTGTTTGTTTAAAACACGTAAGATGTTTGAAACATCTTACGAAATATTTTTTATTTAGAATACGTTTTATGAAGTATATAAAACATGTAATTTAAATCACTTTGTTTTAAACATGCCAACCCTGCCCTAAAACCTATAATCAACGCCCAAAACTCAAGTTAACTTTTGACGTTAGTCAATGTCAAAGTCAAATCAATTTATTCAAGTAAACCCAATTACAAGGTATTTTTGAACGTCAAATCTACTTTAGTTCGATTCAAATAGAAACACCTGGACACTGAGAAGAACCGACAAGAAACTCGGTCAGGTATCATTTTTTCAACTTCATTTTACAAAAGGTTTATTACAATACAATTTTTTCATTAAGCCAGTAAATGTATGTGCAAAGGAAATCATTTCCAGACTATTGTTTTATCTTGAATGAAATTGTTTATTTTATAGTATGATTGTCTAATCAATGTACGTTTTATAACCAATCTAAATTTATTCTCTGTTAATTGAGTAATTTCCTGAGTAACTTTGTTATAAAAACCAATGCAGTTACCCAAAAATTAAACATTTGACTTATGTAATTTAAATTTTGGAATAACCAATTTATCACGACCTCGGGTTTCCATACCATTAATATTACCTTTCTTTTTAAACAGATCTATATTTTTCCTCGTTTACATAATAATTTCAAAGATGTATGAAGACGGCAAGATGAGGACATCAATGTCTTTAAAACGATCTTTAATCACTTAAACACACACTTCTCGTGCATTCATGTTGTAGATGGCACGTATTGCTCCTTTTAAAATAAAAATGGAGTTAATATGCGCCGCTGATCCCTACAGCAGAAGACCGTAACTACTATCTTAAGCTCACCATTTACTATAACTGTTCCAAATTTCACGTGTTTACGTCAAAATCTTTAAGAAACAGAAAGACAGATGTACACCGTGATGATTCCGATTCTGGAACATGCCACTAAAAAGTCAAGGTGATATAGTAATAGTAAATTGCACACAGAAACTTGTTTCCGGCACTTCGCACACCTCTTGAGAGATTTCGTCGTCACCTTTCTGAGTCCAGTGAAGAGTTGGCACCTCTGAAAGTGTGGCAAATGCAAGCCTTGAGTATGCAGGCCGCGGCTGCCGTCATGGACGCACACGACGCCGGCGGCGATGAAGCGCTTCGGGTGCTCACATCTATAGCTCACAATTTCCCCATGCAAGTGAGAATATTTCCTTAAAATATTATTGTAAGCTATAAACGTAACGAAAATCAACTTGTTTTCCACATAATGAATTGTATTTAAATCAATTTCAGATGTTTATGTTAACATATTAAGATGTTACTTCCGTTTATATTTTATACTAGCTTTTTCCTACAAACTTTGTCCACGTGGAATTAATGGGATTATATATTTTTTGTGAGAAATAAAAAAAATTAAAAAAAAAGAAATTAAAAAATATATTCTGGATCTCGACAATAGCGGCACCTACCGGGTCCAACTATAGCTAAGAACCATCCAGGTGACCCTATAAGTAAAAAAAAATTCACCAAAATTAGTCAACTGTTTAGGAGGAGAAGAATTACGAACACGCACACCGGAATTTTATTATATATTTTATATAATAGCTCAAGCTTTTATGTTTGTAGTTTTCTGTTATATCAATAAAAGACATTATTGTTTATAAACAAGAGGTTACTAATGAAGAATAATAAATAATAATAATAATACTCCAGACAATTACACAGATTGTGTGACCCAAACTAATCAGTAAGCTTGTACTATGGGTACCACAACGAACTCTGGGGGAGTTCCCAGTAACACCCAGACTCCAAGCCAAATTAGAAAAGTTCTTTTCCTAAATTGACCTAATCGGGGATGGAACCCGGGACCCTAGCTTGGAAAGCAGATGCATATGCCACTGCGCCAACGGGCCAGTCGTAAATAAAGTTATTATATGATTACGTCGTAATCTATGTAAATAAAAATCAATTGTCGCATGAATGAAAGATCATTATTTGAGAACAGCTTGACCAATTTCTCTACTTTTTTTGTCGTATTCGTAATTGTTAGAACAAGGTTTGTATGAAAGAAAATTTTGGGAAAATCCTATGGAAAAGTCGGAAATTTAGATGGTATTTTTGTATGAAAATCTCAATAAAAAATATTTGGTGTATTGCGAACATTCAACATCCCACCCGGGCGAAGCCGGTGCAGTTCGCTAGTATGTCATAAATTTGATTACCTGCAAATTATGTAACATTAAAAAATATAAATGTAATTTCATATGTATATTATAATTGCATTACTAAAAAGAAAATATTTTTGTCATAAATTAATTAGTTAACCGTCTTTGTAGCTTGCGTATCATATTGATATAATTTTGTTACTGTCATATTTCAGACAAAATCTTTAATCCATGTGAACGTACCGCGCGCTTTCCGTGACGAGATACTTTACAACCAGGATATATGGGCATCTTCGCTAGGTTTGCGCCCTGCAGAACCACTGTTACTGGTATCGGGCGCGCAATATACTCAAGACACAGAAGAAGTGGATGTGATGGCTTTACTTGCTGCATTGAGAGAGGATATTGGACCTATGAACACCTTACATGCACTTGGTATATTTTCCTGATTTAAACTTCTCGAACGTTAATTTAATGTTGAATTGCTAGAGGTTACGTAGTATGGCTTTAAAAATAACTATAATCGAATAAAAGAAAAATAAAAGAAAATATAAGTAGGATATAAAGGAATGAGAAGCCTAACTGATCATTTATTATTAAAATTGGTCCACCTTTACTGCAATTGCACAAAATGTTAGGGAGATTTGTTATTTGTTAGGGTTCTGAAGCCAAAATGTAATCCTTTTAGTTCCGTTGTACATTTAAGTATATTCATTAGGGTGTGTCAAGAAAATCGATATATCCAAACAAAAATTCTGTCCAAAGGACAGCTCATAATTTCAATTTTAAGAGGTCCTCCATCGAACCTATTGATGACAGATGAAAAATTTCAATAACAATTTTAAAGTACATTCAAATCTACAAAATTAGCCTCGGTTAACTTTTATCTCATCACTAGTTTGATAAGTCAACAATATTATTGTTATTTTTTTTTATTTACAATTACAATTAACAAAGATCAATTTTTCACTTCATGCTATTAAACTCCATGATTTTGTAGCAATCGAGATCATTTACTTTGTTAACGAATCTATTTGTACTTGTTTAATGAACATTCAACGAAAAAATAAAAAATATTTTGGGGGGAAAGGGAAAAAAAAATAGATTTTTTTTGACACACACTAATGTACATACATCAATATACATTACGTCTATCAATTTGTCATCTTTACGCCTACAGAGTTGAAATTTGGTACAGACATGTAAATTGATAATTTTGGAGCCAATTTTTTTTAATATTTTTTCTGTAACTGTCCGAAATGAACACTAAGCTAATGGGTGTTCTCTAAGCTGGTTTTTATAGAATTATTGTGCTAAGGATGTATAATATTGTATAGAGTATAATAATTCTAGAAATTCTAAATAAAATGTTTGAATTTTAGCGAGTTAATATTATGTAAATTTTTTCGGCAGGTCTATCTAAAAAAATGATTAACATGTTGATGTCGCTTGAGTTAGGCGAATCTTATACATGGGAAGAGTATGGGTTGGATATACGGGATACCGCCATCACATGGTTAAATGATCTTGAGACCGACGAACGCTACCGCCGCTGGCCGTCATCCTATATGGAGCTTTTGAGGCCTACATATCCCGGCATGCTGAGGAACTTGAGACGAAATATTTATAATTACGTATGTATGAGCTCAGAGGCTCAGAGTGTCATGTTGAATTGTTGAACTTCAAAATGTATTGCTTTATGACTATTACCAACTAATTAATCTGTGCTATTACTTTCAAATTGCTGTTAGAAATGAAAAGTATTGAGACAGTCTAAAGTCATGATTCTGAGAGCCTATAATATTAAAAAGTGTGTCCATCACTGCACAGTTATAATAGATTATTTGGACAAATTCCTAAATATATGTATTGTTTCTTATTATTCCAATTTCGAAATTTACGGTACCTTCTCATACGTGAAATAACACTTTTAACAATTTTCTTGAAATATTTACGATTGTTTATAATATAATTTAATTTTTGTGATAATATTTTTGTAGGTGATAATAGTAGATCCCATTTCACTGGCTTCTCTACCCCCTCTTAAACTAGGCGAAACTTTGCTTAAACATTCTACGCCAGTTCGTGTGGGACTAATACTTGCTCCGAACAAAAATTCTCCTCTAAACGCTGCCGTAAGATCTGCTTTCAACTACATCGCACAAGAAAAGAATTCTAATAAGGAGGCATTTTATTTCCTTACACAGGTATGTATTGTAGTGTGCAATAGTATTTATTATATCGTGTAAATTAAGTTATTTAGCTACATTTTATTTATTAATCAACTGATAAATGCACTGACAATGCTTTGCTTATAGCGTCATTAGAAGTAGAATTGCAAACTGTAGTCATGTGCATGAAAGACGAATGTGAGGTGGAAGGCATAAATACACCACAATTATACTGGTACATATGTATCAGTATATGGTGTATCGTTACACCGGTTAGAGGCCTTATTGTTGGGTTGAACATTGATGAAGGCTAGTCACTGTCTACCTTAACTAATCGGCACTGGGCCTTTTGTGTTAGAATATGACCCGACTATTTGTTTTTAAGAAAAGCTCTGTACTCGGCAGTGAGACTTATAATATAGGCTGTTATAGTCCAATGACGAGTAGCGATTTCAAAAGCTATACGAAAATATAATATTTTGTCTCTATTGTTTACACTGGTATATGTGTATTCAGTCTGTCCCAAAAACCATCCCCCAAGCTGTCTATTGAGAGCTTTACTTATGGTTTATCAATAAATAATCTAAGTAAAAGTTTCACGGATTTCTAACTATATGCAAGGCCTGATCTAAGGGGGCAAGCTGGGCGAATGCCCAGAGTGACAAAAGTGAGGGGCGGCAAATTGGAGGGCGGTCGCGCAGGGAGAAAAATATTATGAAAATTAAAATTTTATGAAAATACAAGGATATTCTTCCGAATTTTTTACCGCTTTATACTTCTGAAATAGCAACTCGTTTCGTTTATGTTTCACGGAGGATTCCTCACCTGCGTTGAGAGAAGTAGTTATTTCCGATAGTTTGTATTTATAGTCTGTGGTTTGTATGTAATGTAGATAAAATAATGTATTTTGAGGAATACCCTTTGATCGAATATAGAGTTGTTTTTTTAAATTGGATAGTATGGGCAAATTTCGAATTATGAGACTTAGAGCACTGCCGCTTTTAAAGGCATTTCTTATTTTTCAATTCTACGTAAAACAGAAGTATTTTTTTATCAAGCGTGAACTTTTTCCCGATATAACAACTATTTTATATAGGTAGTTAGTTTAGAAGATATATGGGAACAGATGAACACATACATAGCATGTTGAAATCATTACCCAACGATGCTGGGTTATAAATAAAATATATACCTACAGTATATTTTTACATTTTTGGCGCATCATAATAAAAAGCAGAAAATCGATGCCTTATAAATTGTTATTTGTTAATAATAATGTTTATTTGTCAGAAATATAGTGCGGAAGATGTATAATTAAATTATGTATTGCTCTTAACGTTGTTGTTTTAAAACTACTTTACAGTTATTAGACACTGTTAAGGACGAAAAGCTTACACTAGATCACGTTAAAAAGCAGTTGAAGAAATATTCAAGCTCAAGCACAAATATAGATGAAGTTATCTCTGATGATTCAGAATATAATTTCGGAAATCAATTAGCTGAAGAATTTGTATTAAAATTGGGATCTAACACATATCCTCAGGTAATGAATCTTTTTTCTCCGGAATAGATTTTTTACGCTATGGCAAAAGTTTCATTTGTGAACAATAAATTAAAAATTTTGGTACAATATTAGTTGCCTTGTGATTTAAGTATATAAAGCTTAAAACTTTATAGACCTTTGAGTATGCGAGTAGTAACATAAATTTTTGCTGCAGCCGAGATAGGTGATTTAGGAAATGTTGAAATCGAAACATGACAATCATATAGTCCTCAACTTTTGAACCAACGATGAAAGAATATGTTGAAACAACAAAAGAACCTTTGAATGTCATTGTAGTCACATTTTCGCATCAAGTCGTACGGCATTGTGCACGCGTAATATGTAAATTAATAGCCTTATTTACTTTACACAAGCGATTTGCAAGCGTGCTTTCAGCGGTGCAGCTCCCGCATGCTTATTACCTAACTTGCAGTCAGCATACGGCAGCTAAATATCGTGCGAGATTTGTTGTCGAAACGAGAATTTATGTAATATAACTAATTATTGTGAAAAATTTTTCTCTTGTATTTTCATTACACTAGTTTCATCGCAGTCTATATACTCAAATATCTGTTAAACTTTATAAGCTTATTTACGTTTCTCGCTTTGTTATTGGCGGAAACAACAGGATCGCTAGAAAAGAAGATTTAGAATTTGTATAGTGACGCTAAAAGTACCGCGAAAAGCGCATTTTACGGTTATGGCGCAATAAACAGGCAATTATCGTACATGATACAAATGTTTCATTACAATTAGTCACCAGTCGCGCGGTGGTCACGTGGCTGTCGCTGTTTGCAAATTTTTAGGTAATAACCTGCCTAACGTGTACGTTCGCTGCGTATACGCGAGCTCGTTGCCCTGCACACGGTGTGCGAGCTCGAATCACTCGCAAATCGCTAGTGTGATGAGCTACACTACTCTAATCGGAGGAGAGCAAGTAGGTGCTGGTAAACGGCGTGCCGATGCCGGAGGCGGCGGGCGGGGCCGACGCGGGCGGTGCGGGGGCGGGTGCGGGGGCCGCGGGGAGCGCGGCGACGCCATCGGCCGAGATGCTAGAGGAGGCGCTAGTGGCGGCGCTGGCGCGGCACACGGGCCGACTGCAGCGCGCCGTGTTCCGCGGAGAGCTGGCCGACAGCGACGACGCACTCCACTACCTCATGCAGCAGCCGCACGTCATGCCCAGGTAGCTCACGGTGGCTGGACGCAAACACTTGTTTTTTTTTTTGTTTCGTGGCATGACGCACAGTGAGCGTATTCGTCAATATCACGTATTGTTAAGTAGAATCGCGGATGAGTTAAAGTTCATTTCTTCTTCTTATCGTAAATCTCCTCTAGTACAATGATAGTAGGCTTTACTGAAGTTATAAAGGACTTCTTGGAAGAGTGCGAGAACTTCAGCTACACATGTTTATTTAGACCTACTCTTTATCAGACCTACCAGTCAACCTACTGACGTAATTTGACGATAACATACTATACCACAAATTATTTAGTTAGGTAGTAGCGTAAACTTATAAATTTTCGATGGCTTTCAGTTAAATCTAATTAATAAATAACAGTAAACAATCTTGTCTTTGTGTTTGAAGGACAAAACCAACAAATCCTTACAATTCATATAACTTAGGGGTCAGCTTCTAAGGTTTTTATTTAGGCATTTAACTTCGACCATAATATTGAGACGTTTGTGAAAACTAGTAAACTGAAACAAAATAAGATGTTTTTTAGACGATCTTACGTCTTCATAGACATAAGACGGGAGTTGTTGCTAATATTACCTGTTTAAATTAAAAAAGGTAAAACCATCCCCTGTTTTCTACTGCATGTCGTAAAACTACGGATATCTTATGTTTGATATTTCCCGCTATCAGGGCCGTAGCTATTGTCAAGGCGGTTGGGGAAATGCCCCAGAGCCCCTTAGCATATGGGGCCTCCAAATAAAGTGATAGAGGGTAGTAATAAGAATCTCTTTTAGAGTACTTATTCTAGAGGCCTCGAGGTTTTAGACTCCTAGAACATCTAGCTATGGCCTTGAGGCATCTATAAAATATATGAAGAAGATTGCACTAAGTTACGTTACTAATTACTATTACCAATGGAATACTAAAATGTTACTTTAATTTTTGTTTTAAAGGTTGAACCGTCGCGTTCTTAGCTCTGATCCAACCCAGTATCTAGACTTATCTGGCACTGCGTCTTCAAGCGAATTGTTCACCGAAGACAATCTTCATCGTTTATTACATTTGACGGGTCGTGACGCCCTCGCGACTGCTTTACCTCTACTGAAGTATTTCACGAAATCTGGCAAACCTGACAAGATTACGCAAACCATATGGATCGTGGGCGATCTGAACGATAAGGAATCTAGACAATTGCTCAGGGATGCTTTGACATTTATGGTTAGCATGAAGTATATTCTATTATTTAAATAGGCTATGAAACTATGTATTTTTGAAACTTAATCGTATACGTCAGAATTAAAATAAGTAATAACAATTATGAAAAATATTTGAATTACATTGAAAAACATAAGTTATTGACTCTTAAACTTATATGGTATAATTAGAGTGGGGATAAGTTAGAGTGAGACGACGCAACCTGAATGTGACGTCATAACCTCGGAGTGTCATTATACAGCCCTGGGTATGACGGAGAGCTCATCTCCACTTTGTTTTCACTATTTATATTTAAGTTTAAAAGCCAATACCTATTATTTTGTATTTGTCTTTCGCGGTGTTTCTATCTTTCATATTAAAAATGTGGTTTATGCAACAATCAGAGTATTTTTAACCACTTTTTAACTGTTCCAATACTAAATTAAAATAGTAGTTGTTTTGTAGTCATCGTTTTGCCGTGTCGTAATATTGATAACATAAATATCGACTAGCATACAAATACGTCATTAAGTAACGTGTCTTCTTGCAGAGGGAGTCGGGTGGAGTGCGAGTAGCGTTTATACCGAATGTTGACGGCACATCAAATAGTGATCAGTCTTTGAATAAGGTGGTTTTAGCTGCACTGACTACATTAGAGCCAGCCGAGGCGTCCAAATACGTTGTGAGATTACTGGAAGATGAAGGGTGCCACGAAAGACAAGATTGTGACATATTGGTAAGTACATAATTGTTGAAATAAAAATTATTTACGTCAGCTACCCTAAAAAGAGCCATGTTGGGACATATGGCCCTTTTGGCCAGTTGGGATATATGGTCTTACAGAAATAATGTTCTTCTAGAAATGAAGTTCAGAAAGTTACCATTTTGAAAGTTCCGTAGCCAAATGGCAAAAAAAGGAACCCTTATAATTTCGTCCTGTCAGTATGTCTGTCCGTCCGTTCGTCCGTCCGTATGTCACGGCCATTTTACTCGCGAGACTGTTAGTGCTATGTAGATTTTGGAAGATAGGTGTATTCTATAAGCCGCTGTGCAATGGTTCAGTGAAATTAAAAAAAATTAATTAAGGGGGCACTTCATACATGTAACACTTCCACACATAAACGTGTGGGATATCTTTAGATAGGTCTTCAAAAATGGTATAAAGGTTTCAACATGACTCTTTTATTTAAGTCAAGATGTGCGCTTCGAAGTCGTGAAAGTGTGGTCCCTCTAACTTTACAAGTATGGGGTGGAAAATTCTGAGAAAAATTAAGGTAGTAGCACTTAAAAAACGCTTTCAAAGAAAATATGGTTTGAATAAGATATGTTGTGTAGTTTTTGAGGATTATGAGATTCGAGGAGGCGAAAGATGTACGTATAAGTACCGCGTTGGCATTCTTTCTAACTACCCTGTTAGAGAAACAGCATGAAGATATCTAGTTTTTGTATAGTGGGATATTTTCGTTTACGTGCTAAGCGAATGACTTAGTATATTCCTATTTTTCGGAAACAGAAAAATTTGGGTGAAAATTTGTACTTATTGTTGTTAATATTTTACTTCCTAGTTTATTTATCACATATTATTTATACTGTTATAGTGTTATCACTGAAAAAACTCATTTCCACACAGGCTTTTTTTTAATGTATTGGTTCTAACACCATCTCAGAATATTGAGTTATTAGTAAGCTAATATTGAGGTACCAGTAGGTTGGCTGAAATATTCATGGATTGATATTATTTATTCAAGAACAATAGATAGCACTATTACATAATTCTAAATATATAGAGCCAAGCCAAAGAAGTCAAGGAAGACCAAGGTAAGGCAGGCAATGAAGATCAAATAGCCAGAGTGTTAGCTGATGAAATTGTCAAAAGCTCTCGCATACCTAGGCGAAAATGTGTGAGGAGAATGATGAGATTTGAGGAAGGGAAAGAAGTATGTAAGAACCGCGACGCTTGGCGCTCCGTCCTCTCCGACTACCTCGTTAGGGATACAGCGTGAAGATATGTACGTATATATATAAAGCCAAGCTCTGACGCCCAGGTACTTAAATTGTAACTAACTACGGAACCCTTTACTATGCGTGGTCTGACATGCACTTGGCTAGTTTTTCACCGCTACTAACGGCTACTAACGGCTACTAACTATTGAGAATGCGAGTAGTGATTTGTTAGCACAGTAGTATAGTCGCCATTACTTATCGGTAGTAATTTATCTGCCGTGAATGCCAAATTTACGTTTTCCTACGTCCTGAAATTGTTACTGATTGCTACATAAAGTGCAATGTATTATCATGTAAGTGACGGCGTTTTTGTATTAGTGGTGATTGACGAGTATTATTTTACCATACTGAAAACACTTTTTTAACAAATATTAATCATTTAATATACAGCCAGAACTAGTGCCAGCACTAAATAAATACGAATGGGTTTTGAAAGCCACTCGCGTGTTGGCCGCTCGAAGCATGAAACTGCGTGCAAGTGTAAGGGCCGTTGTCCACAATGCGAGACTTATTGGACCGTTTACCGACGGGGAAAAATTCACTCTTGACGATTTTACCTTACTCGAAAGGTAAGTTTTATTAAAAAAAAATTATAATAATAGATTTTGGGATTTGCTTGAGTTGTACGCATTTTTCTAGATTCAGCAGTCAAGTCTATGGCGATAAAATAGCTGAGGTATTGGACAAAAAGAAAGTATCGAAAAACGAAGTTGACAAAGATGGTAATTATATTTTAAAACGTAATGACAAAGCGAAATTAAAATGATTTATTGAAATTGAAATTAAAAAAAAGATGTATTTTTAAAAGATTTTTAACCAGAAACCGTACATATTATATTTATTTTATTTATTAAAAATCATAAATCCATATCAATTCATTTTGGTAAAAAGATAAATAAAGTTGTGTTTAATTTAATAAAATAGAACACATAAACACTAAATAATATTTGACATTAATTACAGTTTATGATAAAGTCTATTTTTTCGACACATTTTATTTTATATCGTTATTGCCTTATTTTGTAATAAGTACCCGTTAATATTAAAAATTCAAAAACATTCATGGCCTTATTGGAAAATCGGTTTGAAACAGACTATGGATAGTCTCTTTACCTTATATTCTTAATAGCGTATACTTCTCCATACATTATGTATGTTTGAATGGAACGTAGGTCACGGTATGTCGCGGCTCCTCTTTCAAACTTTTTGGCTACTCCATCAGGGATACAGCATTGAGATATACAGGGAATATCTCGAGGGTGTATCATTGGAAGCAGAACGATAGGAGATTTCAATACCTAATGATTAGGTCGACCCCCATGTATGTTCTACAATATTCCGAAATGGTTCCGAAATTTAGTAAAATTTTGGTAAAAATCGAATTTTAAACAAAACGTCGCAAGTTCAGTTAAAGAATTAATTAGATTTACACTGTGCTTGAGTCACCGATCAGTTCAGGGCCGGATTAAGGGGAGGGCAATCGGGGCGACAGCCCCGGGGTCTCCACAAAAGAGGGGCCCCCACAATAGACTTCGGAAAAAAAAATCTTTCAAATTCCCACTAGTAAACACTAGTAAACATCTTTTCCTTTGATATTTTTTTTTGCGATTTTACCTTTACCTACAGTACTTTGTACAAACATGATTATATTGTTCTTAAATATTAACAGAAATCATTGATCTTTCAAAAATGAATCTTTTCAAAAATGAAGATTATAAAAAATAGGTTTCGAACCACGATGGGACAAAACCGTCTATCAAAACTTTTTCTCCTGAGCATTGAAAGCGACTTACTTCGGGAACTGGATTTCAACGAACTCATCAACGATTTTTCGCCGAAAAAAGCTCGGAAGGTTCCGTTCGTTAACACTAAAATTTAATTTCAGATAATTCTTGTTTCTGATAATATTTATATATGCTTGTTAAATACTAAAAGAATCTACTTGATTTCACAATAAATTATTTATTGAAAAACTCGACTGAAAAAAATTGGTCATTTTATTTGGTAAATAATTTGGGGCCAGGGGGCCTCCACTCCTTTGTTGCTCCGAGGCCTCCAGACCTCTAAATCCGGCCCTGGATCAGTTTATTATCGACAAGATACCGTCTGCACATGGGCATTACTATGCAAAATATGATTTATTATTCTACCTGCAGCGAGAATTGCTCAGACTTCAGTCGACCAGCACTCACATGTCGCTCGGCGCCCGCCGGTTGAAAACGCGTGGTGCTCGTCGGGTGCTGGGTTTAAATGCAAAGATTCTATATACTGAAGTAGACATGCCCTACGTACCAAATTCGGAAGCTTTAAATAGAAGTTAATTAACACCAGTGTTTGCGAAATGTACGTCACACCTACAAAAAGTCCTACAAAAAGTGTTGTCTAAAATTAGAAAAAGCTTAAATTACTCTCTCCTTTACTTTAGCTGTCTTCATATATATTTCTTTTTAATTATACATAAATATTGTTAGTGTGTCCACACACACTACTATTATATTTCCACTAGTATTGTCAATAATTACTACTGTTATAGTTCGTATAATAGTTCGAGGACCGCGAAAA
Source organism: Zeuzera pyrina (assembly GCA_907165235.1). NCBI lineage: Eukaryota > Metazoa > Arthropoda > Insecta > Lepidoptera > Cossidae > Zeuzera > Zeuzera pyrina. Next base: position 16,597,427 of record OU015617.1, read on the forward strand.
AATTTTTGTTTCTTAGAGTAGGGCATGTGTATTTCAGTTTATATAGAAGTCTTTGGTTAAATGAGCGTAGTGTTAAGAGTGTGTGGTGTGCGCACGGTGCGGTGGCGCGTCGCTGTGTTGCGCGTGCGCAGAGCCTGGGGCGGACGCGCGGGCAGCGCGCGCGCCGGCGGCGGACGCGCGCCTGCGCGCCACGGCGGCGCTGGCGGCGCGCAGCCCGCGCGCGCGCACGCCGCTGCCGGCCGGCCTACGCACCGACCACTCGCTGCTGCACCTGCCGCCGCTGTACGACAACGAGGCCGCCGTCGAGGTGCGCAGATGCCTTCTTGTTCTTTTTTTTTCTATATGGCATGGCGCACAGATTAGCGCATTTGCCAATGTCACGCATTGTATTTATTAATCGTTATCGTAAAACTCCTCCAGTAAAGTGATAGTAGACTACTGAAGTTTTATAGGACTTCTGGAAGAGCGCGAGAACTTCAGCTACACATGTTTATTTAACCTGCTCCATTCTTTTCACTTGCACAGAATATTATAACTATCACTATACTATCACTTTAGTACTTGTAGGATATTTAATAATAAATGAAAGAAATAAAAAATAGATTTAAACTTAAATTCACGTGTCTTTTATTTTACTTTTTGTTACTGACTCGGAAGCAATTAATTTGTACTTACACGTTGGTTCACTAAACGATAATGAGAGGTAGTGGCTGTTAAAACAAAATGGCGTATAACGTTGCAAGTCAGGAATATTACTTATAATTCTTTATGATTAATTTTTGCACAGTAAAATATAAATTAAATACAATCAAATAAAATATTAATTTCAACAATTAATTTCAACAGTACTTTAATCTAAATAAAATGACAACGTCACTTCTCCCATTCCCGCCAAAAAGTCCCTTCTTTGTTCTTATAATATGCTACACTCGGACCAAGTATCACATAGTACGAAGCATTTGTTCTAAAAGCATCTCCTTAAAGTGTTTTGTTGACCAACTTTCTGGATTTTTGCTAATGTGCGTGACCAGAGAAGGTCACACTACGACGATAGACAACTGCACATGACATAATTTTATTTTTGTGAATACTAATATCCAAAACAATTAAGATTTACGAGTATTTTGCAAATAATTATTTCTCATGACTCATAAGCTGACACGAAAGTCACTGACGGTACGAGGTTGTTATACTTACTTTAGCTGTTTTGCTCGTGAAAATTCGTTTGACACATGGTGGTAATAGCGGCAACCTATTATGATTACATCCTTTTTAGTCCGAGATGCTACGTGTAATATAGTTTATCAGAAAGCTGAAATTACTATGTTTAGAATCATGAATTGAATCCTTTTCAACTATTTCTAATATGTGTTGTTTTTGAAGTTATATTTCTTTTGGCGTTAGGTGGAAAAGATCAGAACATAATTTCAGGAGGCAATGGAAGTTATGTCATCGTTGTAACACGTCATGAAGTTAGCAAAAGTTGCTCGCATCGATCTAACACAACATTAACAACGAAGAGTTTATTTTCTTTATATACATATAACCAATTTTTATTTTTATTTAATTGACAAGCGACTAGTTAAATTTCTTTATATGTTACCAGTTTTAATTTTCATTTATTAATTCAATTGGCTGAAATCACTGAAAAAAATATTTTAAAATGACATAATTATAATAAAAAGAAGAAATTAGGTTTGACTACAAAGATTTTTTAGAAGCCAAATAAACTTTAGCAGCCTGCGTTCATTTATTATTTAATTGTTCTTCCAATACCACTTACTATAGATAAGATAGACTTATTAATCGTGAGCATAAATCCGTAAAAATAATTAAATTCATTGTTAAATGTAGTAGTTATTGGCTTTTAAATTGAAGTACTAGGTATAAAATGTCTTTGTCACACCTAAAATTGGCAGACACACAAGTTTGTGATCCTACGAGTTTTTATTTTCGTTTTAGCTAATAAAACATGTTTATATTGTGATGAAATTTTTTTTTAAAGTTGCAATTAACTATTAATAACCCTAAAGCACTTTTTTAAAAAGTAATTGAATACCTAATCATTTAAAGCTTAGCAAAATTCCTCACTTTAGAGATACCTAGAATAAAAAAATGACAAATTCAAATCACACTTGCTCAGAAGGCACAAACTTGTTTATTTGAAAAAGTATGAATATGATAATGTCGTTGAAATGTACACTAATGTTTAGCAGTGTATATTGTTAACAAAGAATTATCAATTTTGTAATCATTAATTTTTCAACAGGGTATTACTAGGGTAACATCTCTTTATGTTCCTCATAACAATATAGGTGAAAGGAGGTTACGGCATCTCAGGTGGATTTTAAAACCAGTTGGGATCGATTATTAAGTCCCACGACGAGACGATTTCATCAAATGCATTCCCTCGCGTTTGTTATTATTGTTTATATATTTATATGAGTATGTAGGTCGTGGCGGTGCTAGACCCGGCCTCGTCGGCCGCGCAACGTCTCGCCCCGCTCCTGCTCGTGCTGCGGCGCGTTGTCAACTGCAACATCAAGTTGTTCCTTAATCCGCAAGATAAGAACTCTGATATGCCACTAAAAAGGTACATATTTTATTGATTATACTTATATTTTTCCAAAAGTAGGCTTTGATTTATATTAGTTACACAGTGTTTCAAATCTTTGCACTATTTGTGTACATATAAGTACAATTAATCAAAGCAGTACGAGTATATTCACTAGTACCACAGCTTAAATATAAAAAATTGTATCTACTTTTAAAGAGTTAAAAAAATTATAGTTATTTATTTTTAGTTAATGTTAACGCGAATTGTGACCAGATTCGTCCTACCTATCTCTTTATCTGCTTATGGACGCGTTTATATGGTTGGTACGCTTACACACTGTGTACACACTGCAACCGTATGGATTACACACCGCTAACGCGCATCAACCGAACAGCATCCATTACCTAACTATCTAGTAGTGTTGCTCCACTGACTGCAGTTTACCTGATTTCATTATGGCATTGACGTGTTTGTCATGTTCTCCGCGAATAAGAAAAAAGGCTTTTACTTGTGTATTACTTTTACAAAGCAGGATAGACGAGATATATGGGTTGCACGCGGAACCGCGACGTAAAGTCAAGCAGGTGTTGCGCGTACGTGGTGTTCGCGTTGAGATTTCAAAATAATTTTTATTTGAGTAATTAGTATAGAACTGAAAATTTCAATAACCTCGTTGACGAGACGTGGACGCGCGCTAAATATGAGGCGTTACTGGACCGAAAGAAAACGCTTACTGTATTGTACTGTCTGTACGAGGCTTATAATTAGTTGACAAATTTTAGTTCCTCATACAAATTTTCCCCTCCTATTTCGTTCCGTTCCCCAAGGACTTGATTTAAAAAAAAATTTAAAACATATGTTCTTCTATTACTAGTTAGAGATTTAGTACTATTTTTTACGTTTCGTAATTTGGGAAGTATTGAATTTCTGTATTATAGTTTTTAGCTTTTATGCCTTTTCACTGTTAGGCCACAAATTAATTAGTTATTAACGTAAATTAATATTACTATCAGTCAGGTGATTATGTTAGCATTTGTAAAGAACTTGATAAAGTTAACTGGTGCAAGCATCTGTCATCGGACACACTTGACAATGCACTTGCTTTCTTTTACGAGACACTATACAGACTTAGAGACACTTTTATTCAGCATAAACTTATATCAACAAACAGAAAATATCCTCCATGGTTCAACAGTGTTCTTAAAAAAATGTTGAAAGAGAAATCAAAATTTTTACGCAAATTTAAAATATATGGAAACAAAGCCGATCAAAAAACATTCGAACTGCTGCGTAACCGTGTTAAACTATACGAAAGCGAGTGCTTTAACTCCTATATTAATAACGTTGAAAATTCTATAATCAATAACCCAAACACTTTTTGGTCGTATGTAAAAAACAAAAACAATAATTTTTCTCTCCCCTCAGCAATGACTTATAAAAATCAAAAAGCAGATAACTGTGAAGGACTTTGTGAATTGTTTTCCTTTTTTTTCCAAACTTCTTTTCTGCATTCACCTGAAGATTCATTCTCTATATCTACTTACCCGGATTGTTACTCGAGTAGTATAGGATCAATAGAAATTAGTAATGAAGAATTGGAAAGACTCTTAAAAGGTCTTGACATTAAAAAATCCGCGGGTCCTGATCAAATACCAGCACATTTTATAGTCAATTGTGCGCATAGTCTAGTTCTTCCCTTATCTATTATATTTCGGCGTTCTATAAACGAAGGTATTGTCCCGTGTATCTGGAAATCTGCATATGTTACACCTATCCATAAAAAAGGCTCCAAAACGAATATTGAGAACTACCGACCAATATCGAAACTTTGCACAATATCTAAAGTTTTAGAAAAAATAGTGCATTCGCAAACGTATAACGCTCTTAAATCATCTTTTATCCCTGAACAGCATGGGTTCATTCAAGGTAGGTCCACCACTTCTAATCTCCTTCTAACTCATGATTATATTATTGAAGAAGTAGCGAAGGGTAAACAGGTTGATGGTGTCTTTACTGATTACAGCAAAGCTTTCGATACAATAGATCACATGATACTCCTGAAGAAACTCCAGTTAGCGGGAATACATGGGAATCTGTTCAGATGGTTTTCTTCTTATATTGATCGTAGATCACAAGCCGTGGTACTGAACGGCTTCATCTCTTCTTGGATTGTCGTACCCTCAGGAATTCCTCAGGGGTCGTTATTGGGGCCTCTTCTGTTTTTGTTATTCATAAACGACGTAAACAGGTGTTTCCAATATTCTAAATTTTACTTATTCGCCGACGATATGAAAATATTGAAATCTATTGACTGTAATGAAGACGCTGTTTATCTTCAAGAGGACCTCAATCGCTTTGATACATATTGTGCCGATAACAAATTAAATTTGAACATATCTAAATGTTATTTTATATCTATCTCGCGTAAAATGTCTTCATTATACACAAATTACACTCTAAAAGGACGGCAGTTAGGCAGAGTTGATTATGTTAGAGATCTAGGATTAATACAGGACACTAAGGCAACGCACAGAATTCACTTAAATTCTATCGTTACAAGAGCTCTTAAGAGTTTGGGCTTCGTTATGAGGACTTCAACTTGTTTTAATAATGTCAAGACTTTAAAAATATTGTACTGCAGTTATGTTAGAAGTCACCTTGAATATTGCTCGCAAGTGTGGAGTCCTCATTACGATTGCTATGTAAATCGTATTGAAGGTATACAGGGAAAATTTATTAAATATCTAGAACTGAAAACGAACTGTTCAATGGAATATGCTGGCGATAGCTACGGGAAGCGATGCAGAAATTTTCACTTTCTGCCTTTGAGTGTAAGGCGAGATATTGCTGACTTTATCTACCTATTAAAAATTATCAGAGCAGACATTGATAGTCCAGAACTTTTGGCTAGAGTAGGCTTTAAAGTACCAACTTATTCTTCTCGAAAAAAAAATTATTTGTTTGCAACACCATTAGTAAAGAGAAACTACCATCAAAACTCCTTTCTCTGGCGTTCTCCACATAAGGCAAATGAACTTCTTTCACAGGTCGACATAGATGTATTTATAGAGAGCTACAAATCGATAAGGCGAAAATTGGTGGGTCACTATTCTCAAATGCTGTTATAACTTAACTATATCATAATTATAGACTTATTTTATTTTTTCTGTTTATTTTCTCATTGTTATCATTTTATTTTTAAATTACCAGTTTGGTGTTATTGTTTTCAATCTACACTTCTGATTTCCCACGTGCTGTCCAATTTACTATGTTGTATAACATTTATAGGTGAAATCTTGTAATTGGCCTTGATTTAAACTTATATGTAAATTAGATTTAGTCGTTTTAGGCTGTAAGGTTTCCTGAATAAATAAAATAAAATAAAATAAAATAAGTAAAATTAGCCTATGATTTATCAAAAATATGTCTTAGTCGGTATTTACATTACACATGCAACCTATTATACATACATACATAGTTCTATCTTTAATGATTTTGGTTCAGCGATAATGAATCACTCAGGACACGTTATATGTTTAGAGATATTCTTCGTGTTCATTTTCTTCGTTTATTATAAATCGAAATAAATAAATTACATGTCGGTGTCAAACTTTATATTTCTTCTTACACAATTATAACAAGTGGCATGGCAGGCCGATGGTATGTAAGCGACTGGCGAGCCGCGCGTTCAAATATGCTTTATATTCTACAAAAATGCGATTCAGCACTACATGTACAATATGTAACTGAGTTAACCAAAAAGCTCATACCGCTCATACATAAAATGCAATTTTTATAAAATCAGCCTTAGTTATTTCTTAAACTATTAGTCCAATTTGACAATATTTGTGGACACTACATGTACAGCTAACACACAACTTGGCACGCGGCGTCATACCAATCGTGGTATAATTTACATCTACATGCGTATCGCTATTGTACACAAGAACAAAAATTTGTTCTATTACTTACTGCGTAAATTTTATTTTCAGTTATAATACCAATTTGTGTAACTACAATTTTATTTTAATGGAGTTATTCAGCTATATAACATACAAATATAAAAAATAGTTCAAATGGATTCGATAATAATTTCGAAGAACTAGTTCCTGCTTTTAGATTAACTCTGTTATACGTTGTATAACATACTTGATTAGATAAATTAATATATTAATAAATAACTCCAAACGCCATGTCCCAGTAGCAATGGCAAGGAAATCAGATAAACCGACTCACTTGCATACACGTCACACTTTTATTATCAGATAAGCTGATCGGTCGCTATTTCATTAGAAAAAGCACACAACATCTAAGTTTTATTTGATTTTATTCGCTTCATTTCGTAGTACGTGTTAGGCTATCTGGAGTTACAACAGAGAATATGTAGAAAAGAAGGTCGACTCCCGCCTCATGCGTAACGAAATTGCCTATATATTGGATACGTAGGTTCGTTTCGTTGGGTGTGAGACTCGGAGAGCATCTCGTTTAGTTATACATTTAGTATATAATTATGAAAAAAAAAGTATACAGATAAGTTGTTCATGTTTGTTAAATATAACTTCTTGTGGTTTTGTTGAAGAATAACTGAATGCGAATAACTAAAATTATTTAGGCATCTAATGACATTATAATACGTTCGTTTATGCGATTTACACATTTTTGTATTTGTGTCGATATGAAGAACGAATTAAAGACAAAGACAAACGGAAGCGGTCACATGTTTGCGTTGCATGCGACCGCGACTGGTACTACAATAATTGCCCATATTCACCCAAAATATTGCCGTTGTGTACGTGTCACAACGCGTGCGTATAAGCGCGCACACATACAACTGCCCACGCTAGATTTTTATGAATACATCTTAAGCTGTACTCAAACTGAGGCGAATCCCGCACGGGACGCGAGATGACAGTTGGCGCGAATCGCTCGCTCGCTTAGCCGTTCACATTGAAACCCTTCTTTGTACGTGGTTCAACATACCCTAGGCCGGTTAAATCATCATTCAGTTTTTAAAAAAATTCCATATCGAATAACATTGCAAGATTAAACGCCGACGTCCCGCTCAATTTTCGCTGCAAATCATGCGACTATTCGCGCCAGTGTGAACACGTACGTCTATACAAGTTAGTTGAACCAATCGGTGCGAGCCTAAGTTTGAGCAGAGCTCAACTGTTATGTTTATACTTTGGTTATAAAGTCTTATGAGTAATATTAATAAAATAAGCGCAATGAACACCTCGGCACGCAGCTTCTTCCGCTACGTGCTGGAGCCGGAGCTGCAGTTCTCGGCGGAGGGGGCGGCGTTAGCGGGCGGCGCGCTGGCGCGCTTTTCGCGGCTGCCGCACGCGCCGCTGTTGTCTATGGAGCTGCGCACGCCGCCCAACTGGCTCGTCGAGTGCGTCAAGTCCGTCTACGACCTCGACAACATACGATTGGCCGATGTCGAAACTGTTGTGCACAGGTTAGACGATTTTGCACTCACATATCGATTTCTATCTATGTATAAATGAGCTAACCTCAGACCAAAGTCAAAATGGACGGAACATTTGCTCAAAGAGGATGTCCTGTTTTGTTGACCAAGTTTCTAGACTTACTAATGTGCGTGACTAGGGAAGGGTCACAGTACAACTATACACAGCCCAACATGACATATTTTTATTTCTGTTAATGCTAGTACCTGAAATACTTAAGATTTACGAATATTTTGCTAATAATTTCAGTAACGTGCATGAAGTCTGTCATGAGTCATGACCGGACACAACTTACACTGACAGTGCGAGGTTGCCATGCTTACTATAGCTAATTGCGTTAGCTTGTTACGCTCAATGATAGAAAGAGACAGGAAAATGTGTTTTACACAAGGCGATAAGAGCGGCATCTTATTGTGGCTCGGTGCATTATGTTTCTTGGCCCAAGGAGCTAGCAATGGCCAAGCTTACGTGTTAAGCTTAAGACTTTTTGTGCTAATCCACATTACAGTGGGTAAGAATTAAGAACACGAAAATCAATCATAAAAAGAATCACAAAAGTTCAGAACTTGAAACTCTTTCACTCAATCTGTCAGTAACTATTTGTTAGCAATATTGTAAAATTATTTGTCGACAATCTCTATTCCGTGCAATTTGTTTGACCAAAAACTACGAGTATATTGTGTGCGTGTTTTTTTTTATACTCCAGACAATTACACAGATTGTGTGACCCTAAACTAAGCATTAAGATTGTACTATGGATACCACACAACAAACTCTGGGGGAGTTCCCAGTAACACCCAGACTCCAAGCCAATGTAGAAAAGTTCGTTTCCTAAATTGTTTCCTAAAAATTCCTAAAACCTGACCGGGGATCGAACCCGGGACCCTAGCTTGGAATGCAGATTCATATGCCACTGCGCCAACGGGCCAGTCAGTGTTTGACATTGACAGTATAACTATTGCGTTAGATGTTAGGAGTATGAATGTAAAGAGTGAATGTTTTATTTTATTTAATTTAATGTATTTATGACACATATGTACAATACATAACTTTTAGCTTTCTGCTCTTCTTCTCCATATAAACTTTAACTATGCCACATACTCCTCCGTGCTCGCAGTATGCTTTAAAGAGGGTTTAAAGTTTTCTCTTCACATATTAATATATAGGGTAGATAAAAGAGTAATATCGTTGATACAGTAATGTGCTGAGAAAAATTTTCGAGCTTGCGACAATTAAGTCTAATAAACTTTTTCCAAAAATTGTATTATTGATATTACTCACTTAACCTCCTTTCTGTCAACAGTGAATTCGAGTTAGAATATTTGCTGTTAGAAGGTCACGCTTGGGACACTACATTAAGCACGCCGCCGCGCGGCTTACAACTGATACTAGGCACCAGGGAAAATCCCGAGATCATGGATACTATAGTAATGGCAAATCTCGGATACTTCCAGTTAAAAGCCAATCCTGGCGCGTGGATATTGCGTCTAAGACCAGGACGGTCTTCTGAAATTTATGAAATTGTTGGGTAAGCATGTTGTTTAATAATATAGATACATATATTATGTATGTACATGTAAACGGTAGTAAGGCCAATTCGGCAACTAATACTAGAGCTATTTGATCTTTATATGATCATAAGTCAACCTTTTCTTCTTTCTCGATTTTTATCATACCATTATTATGTTGTATATTTTTCTACATATCCGAACCGTCTTCAGCATTCATTTTTTATTATATTGTTACGGTTGGACCTTAAATCCAAGCAATAAGGTCGATTATGAAATGGCACGAGACGCAATTTTTAGTGCTATCGATTGGTATAAGCAAAATTAAGAAACAAGAACAAAGTTGTACTTCAAAAATTCCGGAGCGATGACGTATCAACCTACTAGTGCAAACTGGCGGGTGGCGGCTGCGATGTCGAGAACAATGTCGTATTATGATTAGTGTACGGAATTATCTAGAAGATTCCACTTTCTTTATATCTGTTATTGTTATTGATCGGGAGATCTCTAGAGGTTTTTACCCACGTGTATTGGATTATAAATAGAGCGGCATGTCCGCGAGTGAGTCAGTTTCGACTATCAATCGAAGCGATATATCAAAGCGATATCAAGACGAATTACGAAGGCTACTACGACGACTACTGCGATGATTCTGGATAGAATTCTTCGATACAGGAACGTTTTTGTGAGTGAAGCGTATACGTTCGGTAACCACTACGCGAGTGCTTACTTCATGGGGCGACTACGAACACTAAGAACCGCCGTAATTAAGTTCACGTGTTCTTGACATCTGTTTGTACGAACGAAAATAAACTCTGCACCCTTAACCGGGATTTGTTTACCCACAGCTCGTAACAATATTAATACAATGATAGTCTAATATATAAAAAGTGTGCCAGATATTACTCTGACACAGCAAATCGTAACTTTGTGCGCGATCTACAAATGAAATATCCGCATCGCTGCAAAGGAAATTGTCACGTACAGATCCGATATAAATAGTTGTAAGAATTAGTATTAGACATGAGATGTAAACGACAGCTCTATGGCGTAACCACGCTGCACAGTACCAATATAATATCTACCACATAGTCCACAGTATTATTTTACCATCATGAAGCCCAAGAAGAAATATTGTAACAAAAAGTAATGTTTATTTGTTCGAGTTTTATTCGCTGCCATACCGTCCTTCCGACTGCGATGAAATTTAGTATGGAGATAGCTTGAATCCTGAGGAAGGATGTAGACTATTTTGAAAATAAAAAAAACAGACGAAATCGCGGGCATCAGCTAGTTACTAATAAAATGTACAATAATCAAGTTACTAAAGCAGTGTGATATACTCGTATAATCTATGCGTATGTTACGAAAGTAAACAATGTAGACATATCTACAAGGTTATTCTGAAAGGGGGTATAAATATAAATAATACGCCTATTTTGATTTCCAAACAAAAAAAACAATTCGTTTAAAAGAAAAAAATCTACAATTTTATCATTATGTCCTATATTCTAAGGTTTGCTAGTTCGAGTTGTTACACTCGAACTATTGACTTTTAGCGAGGTTGTACAACACAAGTCTTCTATTGTCATGGGTACTTTTACACCCTTTCATAATTACCCATCCTTTAGAAATGACATTGTAAATCATTGTGTATATCTAGTTATTATATACTATATCTTCAAATATTTTGTAACAAACGAATATTTTCCCAGCCACGACAACACGGACACGCCTGCTGGAAGTGATGATATCCAGGTTTTGATAGGTTCGTTCCGCATCCAAGTTATAAGGTTGCGTGTGAGTAAAAAAACGGACAAACAACATCTCGATTTATTAGTCGAGAATGATGAAAATTCTGGTGGAATTTGGAACTCTATTGCTAGGTTCGTAAAGTTTTTATATAATGTTCCTTTTAATTAATTTTTTATACATGGATGTTGTGAATTATGATAGAGTCGCTCAAAAGAGCTTTGATGCTAATAGCAAATTTAATACATAAAATCAATGATTGTTTGTTCGCATTTTATGGCCTATCATACCGGTCATCGGATTTCGATGAAATTTGATATGGAGATAGCTTGAATCCTGAAGAAAACACGCGGACGAAGTCGCGGGCATCAGATAGTAGAAAATAAATATGAAATTCTGTTTTTTATTATTCATTATTAGAAAGGAAAAATAAAAACTAACTGGTTTCTATTTCAAACCAAACACTGAAGCCTAAAGTTGTGCTTATATCTATGGTAATATCATTATGGCTTTACACTATTCATTTCTGAATTACAATGTTATATATAGATAACCTACTTGTAAATGAAATGAAACTATGCACTGTATTGGTCGTTGTTTTGCGATTCATAGTTCTTTTGGCGGAGGCGATGAACAAGAGGCAGAAGACGAGACAATAAACGTATTTTCTGTTGCGTCGGGACACCTTTATGAGCGCTTTTTACGTATTATGATGTTATCTGTCCTCAAACAAACTAAATCACCTGTCAAATTCTGGTTCTTAAAGAATTATTTGAGTCCATCGCTTAAGGTCAGTATAAAAATGATGTCATTTTCAATTAGAAAAATGCTGAGGATATCTAGAAAATAATACATTGAATAATCGGGTCTGCGGGGAGAAATTTTGTTTACATATAAACTCTTTTGCTCATCTTTTCTGTATGCATCTTTCTCTTATAAATGTGTGCAATAAATATCAATAAATAAATAAATAAAAATAATTGCTTTAGGATATTTTACCGTATATGGCACAAGAATACGGGTTCCAATACGAACTCGTTCAGTACCAATGGCCGCGGTGGCTCCAGAGGCAGCGCGATCGGCAACGTACCATTTGGGGATACAAGATTTTATTCCTTGACGTACTGTTTCCTTTGCACGTTAAGAAAATCATATTCGTTGATGCCGATCAGGTAACATTTATATATTTTCCTTGCCTATATTATACTGTGTGACTGAGATTATTGGCATCCTTTTAAATTGATCTCTACTATGATGTAGATTACATCATAATAGAGATCAGTTTAAAAGGATAAAAAAAACAAAAATAAAATCATATTAATATTTAACTATCAAAATTGTGAAGTCGTCTTGTAATCGTATAAAGACAATTCAAACTAGTTTTCGTTTGCAAAGAAACGCGTTCCACCAGCCCATCTGTAATACCCGTCCTCTACGCCGTTCAGTATTGAAACGATCGTCCCCAGGTGCGTGTCTTACATTATTACAGAAACGCTCATATACGCTCTGTTTTCATACACTACCGGAATGAAAGTCGTAATATTATAGATATGCGGAATAATGGATCCAATAAATGCCAATGAATTCAAAATCATCTTGTATACGCATTATAATAGGGACATTTTCTTTTTTAGATCGTTCGCGCCGATTTGAAAGAATTGGTTGACTTAGACTTGGGAGGTGCGCCATATGGTTATACTCCATTCTGTGATAGTAGAAAAGAGATGGAAGGATTCAGGTATATTTTGAAATGGTCTAAATAATAAGTAATTCACTGTAAAACTTTTTGACTGACTAGCTAATCGTTATAGGTTCTGGAAACAGGGCTATTGGCGCAACCATCTTCAAGGTCGCAGTTATCATATTAGCGCTTTGTACGTGGTGGATTTGAAGCGGTTCCGGCGGATAGCCGCAGGGGATCGCTTGCGTGGACAATACCAAGCGTTGAGTCAAGATCCCAATAGTTTATCCAACTTAGGTAATTCACGGCAAGTTTCTAAATATAATCCTAGTAAATCCAACATTTTTTATGTCCTCGTTGGTGTGAGAAAGAAAGGATATAGAATGTAGTAGGTGGTAGGAGTCAACCAAGTTTTAGCCTATTATAAGGGACTTGTATTACGATGGTTTAGCAACCCGTAACTATGTGTATGTGCTACTTGCCATGTGTAAGCCCAAATATTAATTTTAACGTCAAGACGTAGTGGTAGTGTTTTTTTGTACTTTGATGCTCATCGACCCCTAAGGGAAATGGAAGTTATTTATATATATACTAGCAAACCCGGCCCGTTTTACTGGGCGTTAGTTTCACTGGGCGTAAAAAACAAAAAAAAATTCTACTGATCCGATCGCTACCAAACTTTACAGGATCATCCGCTAGGCCAATCTGAAGATTCCCTGAAAATTTCATCGAAGTCGGTCCAGCCGTTTCGGAGTCCATAAGGAACATACATACATACATCGCCTTTTATATATATAGATATTGCATTCACAATATATTTCAAAGGAATCTTCTTTTTCATAGTTATTTACAAACCGCAAGATGAATCAACAGCAAATTGTGAATCTTCTTGACGGTAAAGTAACCACTGCATTACTTATTTTATAGATCAAGATTTGCCAAACAACATGATACATCAAGTGGCTATAAAGTCATTGCCACAAGAATGGTTGTGGTGTGAGACTTGGTGTGATAACCAATCGAAGAACTACGCCAAAACAATTGACTTGGTGAGTTTAACTCCATGCTACATTATTAAATGAACACTACTTGTATGTAAAGACAGGCATCTGTTACTCGTAGATACCTAACGCGATAAGCAACTACAGCGTGTGAAAAATTAAAATTGTAAATCAGACAAAGCCGCTGCGAGCACACGATTGTTCGTTCGTCGTTCGAAAGTGCGATTTGCGTTGGCTTCAAACAAATGTGCAATTTCTCATGGCTGCATTCCCAGTATCTGATATAACTACGGGTAACTAACTAACGGGTTTCGCGAACAAACGCTTACTTGCCCACGTATATGCCGTAGTCAAAAAACATGTATGTATAAAAGAAGGGCGACTTCCGCTTCTCGCGTAACCGAATTGACTACTCTCGGCCGGGTACATAGAGTTGTTGTGTTATATGTGAGATGCGGAGACCATCTCATTTAGTTATACATATAGTATATTATAATAAAAAATAATGCACATAGATACATTTTCATGTTTGTTAAATTTAATTTTATGTAGCTTTTTTTATTTTTTTTTATTCAAGTTCACCAACAATTGTTACACCAAGTAAAACACAGATTTAACATTAATAGTGTTATGCTAAGTGCACAATCACTTATAGGTAAACACAGCATGCATTTTTCATTTTAATGAAACAAGACTTACATATTCAGTGAAAATAATACTTGCATAACAACTTAAAAAAAATAAAACTTTAAAGATCTTAACTTATATGAGCTTAACTTAATTGAGCTTAGTTATGTCGAAGTACGACAACTATGGATATACGAATACGAATAACTAAAATTATTTAGACATCCAAGAACATTAAAATTGTTCGTTTATGCGATTTAGATATATTCCTGACGATATGTAGAACGAATTTAAGACAGAAGGAAGTGGTCGCGCGTTTGAGTTTGTAATCACCCATAACATCCCTAAATATTTTGTTGTGTGTTGCGTGCATGCCACAGCGCGTGCGTATTAGCGCGCACATATACAAACCGTGTTCGCTAGCTTTCTATAAAGACGTCATACTGTTACGTGTGTACTGTGCCGTAGTGCAACAATCCGATGACGAAGGAAGCGAAGTTGTCAGCGGCAATGCGCATCGTGCCGGAGTGGCGCGAGTACGACGCGGAAGTGAAGGCGCTGCAGGCGCGCGTGCGCCGCGGCCTCTACCAAGCCGCCGACCACGAACAGGTGCCTTTTCTTCTTTTAACCGCATAACCAGTCTTTCGGTCGCCAAATATTTACTTGTAAAGCACTTATCAACACATCATTTTAGGGTTCGATTCTTAAAAAAAAAAATCCAAAGCCTTATGAGATCATCAATGCGTTTATTTGACTTTCCATCGGTTTTCTCTTAAAGTATACGACGTGCTGTTTGTCATAGTAATTCCTCTTGTCAACACTTCAAAACGTTCACAGGAGAATTACAAAAGGGGCAAATTTCTTACTTGAAGTTACTATTACTTTCCTTGTCTCCGAAACTACTACAGTGCTATTGCTTTAAAAATTTCATGCATTGTAAACTTCATTGAAAACAATAAATATATAATGAGAGTAACGAGAGTAACGAGAAATTAAACAGTGTCCGACTAAAACACGATTTTCAGCCGAAATCGAAACCGAAGATCTTTAGCCTCGGTCTTAGTTTTGGCCGAAACCGAAATTTATTTAGACATGTTAAAGTTTATATTGTATATTGAAATCTACTATATTTTCTACACATATACAGAGACAGTTAAGTCGTGTTAAATGAAATAAAAAACAATTGAAGTATGTAACAAAAAATATAACGGAATAACTCAACAGAAAGATAGAAAAAAACACATAAACTCAACTCAACACAGTCGCGCAGGTCGGCGAACTCAGCTGACGTCGACACACGAAGCCATGAAGACGAAACACGAGCCCCAAACTCACTCGAAGTTAGACCGAATGACGCGCGACAATTAACGAACACTGAACTATAACCGGCCGAAGTTTTGGCCAGTATTTTGCATATTGGCAAAAATATGGCCGAAACTAGATTTTTTGGCCGAAACCAAATCTTCGGTCGGTCTATAAAATTAATTTTACGAACTCGTCATTTTGTAAATATCTTAAGAAACCCTTTAGGCGCGAGTCACGCTCACATTTGACTAAATACTTCTTAAATTATCGCTCGAACACGAGCACCTGTACACGAAACAGTAGATCTAACCTAAGTAATTTCTTAAGTGGTCTCTTGTTTTATTATTTTTGTTTCTGTCCTACATTTACTTTTAGGTTTATGTAAAATATAGACTAACTAAAAAAAATGGTTTTTAGTTATGATTTTACCAAATATATTTGTCTAATTTATTTACAAGAACTATAAATACAAAATTTTGCAATTTTGTAATTACATTTAAAATTACTACAGTAGTTAAGAACTTTAATACAGTTGAGAATAATGTCTAGAATGTATGCACATCACTATAATCGAATGAAAAATTGTAATTGTAATGGTTCTGTCTTGAACTTTCTGTTATATTTTAATTATAGCTTTATCATTCAAACAATTTTTAACTCAATTTATTACAGGAACTAGATAACTCTCCTCATCAAGAAACTTCATCAACTGAAAAGCAAACTAGTGAGTACTAACTATTCATCAATTTTATAGGAAGTTTTAAATTATTCAGTTGAAAAGTTAATATATTATACTTTTCTTTCATTGCAGGCAGTGATCACGAACATATAGAGTTATGATGAGGTAGTTAATGATATTAATAGTTAAGTTGTAACAAATAATTCCAATTATTTCTCTAATTAAATAATAATTGAATGTGGCAAACTATCTACACAATCAACACGTATATAATATCTGTTAAAATTAACTTTTACATGACTTTTGTCCAATTTGCTACAAATGTAATTTTTTTTTTTTCATTTTGTGTAATTTCAGCACAGATTAATTAGTTAGATTTCCGTTTAAATTTTTAGCAACGCCAATATGATGATTAGTATTTGAAGATTAGTATATATTATATGAAGTGATTTATTGTTTTTCTATTCTTGAAATTCAACTTACTGTATACAGACAGGTATACGATCTTTCACATACCTATACAATTACCGTCTGTGCATTTGTAGCATTATACTTAAACTGTGTATGAGTAGATCTTAAGTTCTGTGTTGTGAGAATAAAATTATTTGTTACTTTTATATCAATTACAATATTAGCATTCAAAAAGCCGTTACTCTTGCAAATATTTTGTATTCCACATTTAAGTTATACAAAATAGCAAATATCAGCATATCTTTCTCTTATAGTACAGTGTGAAAAGTTAATTATGTTGTAAATAAATGATTTCTCAATCAGTTTTGTAGTTTAATTTTAATTTGTGAATAAAATAAAAGTCAATATTCTAAGTACCAATTTTATGTACAAAAGACATTTTTAAGAGTCGGAAATTAATGTAACCAAGTACATTCACGTACTATAACATTCATGAAGTTTAAATGTTTTGTAATAAATTAATTATCTTAAAGCTAATTACAACAAAAGGATTCATCTAATCTATTAAAGATATGTACAACAAACTTATGTCTAAATATCATTTGGAAAATTCTACCTTGTACAAAGCAATATTTATAGCATCCTGTGCTTATTATTTATTCGTACAATATTATTATGTTATTGTCAATACAGTAATAATCACTACGAACATGAATTTAAATTATTTGTTAGTATTTGATTAATAAATCCCTTAAAAGTAGAATACAGAGCTTGATTTCTGACGTATTCTAAGTACTTGACGACTTGTTACTAAAGTTTTGGTAACAGTATATCGATATCTTATGATCTACTAAAATCTACTTTCTATAAATCTACCTGTTATTTAATCGACAGATTTCTACACCAAAATTCTTATCGGTATAATGACTAGTATGTTACTTTTGAAAAATTCTTTGGTACTATGTTCTATTAAACTTTAGACTATGTATAATAGGCAAAATAAATGGTATGTATGAGCGCAGCTTGATGTAGCCCTCCATAATGATTTTGGTGTTGTTCCCGACACAATTGTCATAATTCGTTGCTCTTGGAACCGTGAATCGATTATAAATAGAGATGAAACTTGACGGTCGCATTCAATAAAACAATAAGTAATTGTGAACAATAGGTAATTAAAAACATATCATAACATGTCATTGTAGATGAAATGTATCACATATATTTATGTGTAATAACAATAATCTCGCCAAAAATAAATATGCAACAAAAAAGTGCTAGTAACTTTAGGCAAAAGATTGGCTGTGAAAAGGAGTGAAATCAAATACAGAATCAACAATTTTAAATCTAAACGTTCTCGCAAAGCTGCTTCATTTTGTTATCATAATTTCTGAGCAGATAAATTTTGAATTCGAATTGTGGAATTACAATTAGTATCTTCAATTACTTAATATTAATATGTGTGTATAAATTACGTCGTGTTATAATATGTTGTTTTTGTAGGAAATTCAATTTTGCCCACAGGCTTCAACGTTCTATCTTAGGACTTACACGTTGACTATTCTTAAATAGATTTCTGGTTAACATACTATAAGATCTTTCAGCGTAGTAGGGTTATTTGTTGGGTAAATTCTATAGAAGTGGTCTAGTCTTTAGTAAATGTTTAATTTACGCTTTTATATTACGTACATGCTTGTAACTGGTGAATGATAAATAGGCATATATTAACGTCCAAAACTAGACAGTTTTATAAATAACAGATTTTTAGATGATATGATGAAGTTTAAGCGTCACTAATGCTAATAAGTTATACATACATACATAATTTCACGCCGTATCGCAAAGTTATAGAGAGAGTAAATACCGGGATTTGCTTCCTGTGAAGCAGTCGCGAAGTTTGGTGGTGCATTAACATTATTTATAAAAATGTTAGTATTCATTAATTTCGTTGACATAAATAGCATTTAAAGTACTAAAAGTTATGAGTATCGTACACGAAGGGTTAAGTCTATACAGAAATTCTTTGCGCTATAGCCCATTGGAATGCAGTAAGTAAGTGCTCTAATCACTACCAGTAATGAATCAAGCGTGAAAACTGAAATTAAAAATACACAAAATATGCCATTATTATTACTAGAATTAATAAGAATAATATATTATTTTATTATATTATTATTTTGATGGTGACAAATCACAGGTCGACTACTTCGTCGGTAACATCAGAATAGTACATAACTCAACTGCCTTTCCGACTTGGCTTAGTATCTATAATTGAAAGTAAATAATATAATTAAGACAAAATATATAGATAATCTTATTTAAGTCTTTATTAGTCAATAAGTAAAATTTATTCGCCGGTTAATATTACATCTTTAATATTGACCCTTAATAAAATCAGTAATGAACTTTTATTAATCATTATTCATTAGTAAAACTTTTCTCAGCATTAATAAACTTTCATTGCAATTAATAAATAAGAATTCAGTAATGATACTCCAGACAATTACCCACAGATTGTGTGACCCCAAACTAAGCAGTAAGCTTGTACTATGGGTACCACACAACGAACTCTGGGAGAGTTCCCAGTAACACCCAGACTCCAAGCCAATTTAGGAAAGTTCGTTTCCTAAATTGACCTGACCGGGGATCGAACCCGGAACCCTTAGCTTGGAAAACAGATGCATATGCCAGTGCGCCAACGGGCCAATCTATTACAGTATTACAGTAATGTAAAAGGAATGCTTAGATGGTTTGGGCACATAGAATGAGTGATGAAAGATTGACAAAGAAACTTTACAGAGCGAGTCAAGGAAGACCAAGGCTGACTTATGAAAATCAAATTGGCAGTGTTAGCTGACGGATATGTCGAAAGCACTCATATACCTAGGTGAAAGTGTGTGAGAAGAATGGCGAGATTTGAGGAGACGAAAGAAGTAACGGATGTCCCAAAATTCACGCAAGATTTGAAATTTGTATGGTAAAATGTTACCAAGAAAAAAAAACTTAGTGTGACAGCTGACTGTTCAGTGGCCTAATTGTCTAACTTTACTAAAAATGGAGCGCTACACGAAAGAACAGCGCGTTTTCATTATTGAACAATGTTTTAAAAATAATGAAGATTCGGCATCACCCGTACGCGATTTTCGTACAAAATATGGTCGAAATATTGATTTCATCAACTGTGAAGAGATTATTTGAAAAATTCAGGAAGAGCCTTTAGACTTTTTTCTGGATTTTTTTAAGTCTAATGTTTATGCCAACAAACCTATTTCCACCCCACTCTTAAAGGAGGAAATTAGGCCGCATTTATGCAAAAGAGTAATAAAAATTTCGAGAAAAAAATGCGTATGTGCCGGCAAAGCTATGGAGGCCCGATACGCTATTCTGTACCATAACCCATAACAGTTGAATATTTTATGAAAAAAAAAAATACAATTTTTATTAAAATCTTGTATTTTTCATCAAAATTACTGCTTGTGTGAATTTTGGGACATCTATGTAAGGTATATATGTAAGGGCCGCGATGCGTGGCACTCTATACCCTCGCGGACTACCAATATACTATGAATTAATAATTCTTTAATACGCCAGACAATTACACAAATTGTGTGACCCTGAACTAGGCTAGTACTAGGGTTGGCTTATACTAGGCTTGTAGGTACCATGTGTACCACGCAAAGAACTGGGGAGTTCCTTGTAACACCCAAGTCGATTTAGAAAATGCTGTTTCCTAAATTGACCTGGCCAGGGATTGAAATCGGGACCCTAGCTTAGAAGACAGATGTTCTGCTACCGTGCCAACGGGTCAGTCATGAATTTATGAAGCAACAATCAATCATGTATCATGCAAGCATGATCATCGTGTAAACCGAAACTACTATGAAAATTTCATCGTTAGCGGACCCCTATCTGATTTTAGGGTTTCGCTAAGTATTAGGGGACTTCGATGAAGTCGGGCATAAGCCTCACATAACTGCCACTTATTATAAGTGTGAGAATATCGAGGAATGTCCGGCGGGTGGCGCGTGGTGCGTGGAGGAGGGCGAGCGTGCGCAAGCAGCTAGTTGCAGTAGTGGTCCTCGGTGGTGACGCGGCACAGCTGGCAGTCGACGCGGCAGCACCAGTGGTAGCGGCAGTGGCAGCGCTCGAGGCGGCTCTCGCGCGCCGCGCGCCGCCCGCGCCCGCAGCACAGCCGCCCGCACCCGCCCGCGCCGCTGCCCGCGCTCGCGTTGCACTTCCTGCGCACCCGCGTACTCACCCGT
Source organism: Zeuzera pyrina (assembly GCA_907165235.1). Lineage (NCBI taxonomy): Eukaryota > Metazoa > Arthropoda > Insecta > Lepidoptera > Cossidae > Zeuzera > Zeuzera pyrina. The sequence goes on from OU015617.1 coordinate 16,618,678, forward strand.
GTACCCACCCGTGTGTAACACCAATGTACTAACTACTAGGTCACGCTTACGCACCGCAGCAGTGACGGAGTATATCTACACATTAACGGTAGGTATGAGTATATCTACATATTAACGGTAGGTATGAGTACTTATTTAGGGTTCCGTACCTCAAAGGAAAAAGGAATCCTTATAGTATCACTTCGTTGTCCGTCTGTCTGTCTGTCTATCAAGACCCTTTTCCTCAGGAACGCGTGGAGGTATTAAGTTGAAATTAATAACAAATACTCAGGTCTGCAATCCGTTGGAGCTGAGAAAAAATCAAACTTCAAGTCAACGCAATCAAAAGACGGCCGTTTATGTTGCATATTTTGACACTCGCAAGGGAATCAAAACCTATAGGGAACTTCCCATTGATCTAGAAATAATTAAATTTGGCAAGAAGCAATCTCTTATAGCACAAGTAAAGGGAAAAATCCGAAAACCGTAATAGTTATTTGCCATTACAAACTTATATTTACAGTTGGTGAGTATGGGAGAACGTGTCTCAACTACAAAGATAAGTTTGTATTTGAATTCAGCTTATATTTTATTGGTAAATACCCAATACAAATGCATTGTAAGGTGATACGGAACCCTTGATGCGTGAGTATGACTCACGTTTGGCCAGTTCTTCAGTTATGTACAGATAAAATACAGCCTCTACATTAGCGATTACACAAAAGAAAAATCTTAATTATATATTATATATCCTTTATTTCATGTTGATTTTCAATACTGCTTTATAATATACTAGCGGCCCGTCCCGACTTTGTTTAGGTTGAATACATAATATGTAACCTATGTCTATTAGGAATAATTTCAAACGCCGAAAGAATTATTCTCGAGAATTCTAGAGCATTCTCGAAAATTCACATGACAATGTAGTGGCAATGTAGATTAACCCCAAGTGTGGTGGTGTGAGTACCTATTTACCTACATCTTCATATTTTATGACATTTAATAGGTAGATAGATCGGTAACTTACACCTTAAGTTACACCGCATGTTATATCAATAATGCTGTCAGGTTGCTGAAAAAGTGCACCGCGAATGTGATCAAAGTTGATAATAACATTAATAACATTTATTTATGTAGAGTTTTTCTATAAATAAAACTAACAACGGTCAAAGTGCAAAGTGTTATTGATCAAGAGCGTCGCCAAGGGGGGGCAGTTGCCCCCCCCCTAGAGATCAAATGTAGCTAGCCGAAAAGCGACCAAAGTGCGAGCAATTGACTTCCTTACCTATTAATAAATTCCGCATCAAATGACAAAACGTAAATAAATTCACAAGGTTTAATGTATATTGTAGAAAGTATTGTATTGTTGATATTATGAAAAAAGTGAAAGAAGCAGCAGCATATAGTGTGCTAGCAGACGAAACAGCTGATATTTCTGGCACTGAACAACTATCGATTGGGATGCGATATTTTGATGAAGAAACACAGGAAGTCCAAGAAATGTTTGTCGGATTCATTGAGCTTAAAAGATTTGGATGCGAAATCGATTGCATATAGCATAGATGAGTTTTTGACAAAAGAAGATCTGAATATAAATAAATGCGTTGGTTTTGGTTTTGATGGTTTTTTTTTAACTTTTTTTATTTATTAGGTTCTCCAACAATTGCTTACACTAAAACATTTACAGGAATAAAAGTAAAAGTATTTGAATTAAGTGTAACAATCACTTACCTATAGGTGAACTCAGCATGCGCTAATAATAAGAAAATTATTGTCTATTTTTAAACATACAAAATACAATAGATAGGAAGAAACCCAAAAAGTATATCTTAGTACAGTACTTATACCTAAATATAAAGTAAACAGTAAATATATGATTTACAGTTCAGTGATACAAAACAGTGCACTCTTATAAAACTTCCCAATAGTATTAAAGTGTATGTCAAACTGATCACTGTTTTTATTTATGAGCTTACATAGCCGTGGAATAGGCGAGTTAGCACCCAAAACCGTTCGTCTCAAGGGAGGGCTGAGAGGAGTAATTGCTTTACGAGGAGGTTTATAAGGTACGCGAAACCTTAGGTGGCTTAGTATTTGCGGGCAATCGATTTGGTTTCTGAGAAGCTTGAAAACGAATAGCAAATCTAACAGATCCCTACTTTTTGACAAAGAAAGTATTCTAAAGTGGCGCAATCTGCTTTCATAAGATGGTAGAGGCTTTACTTTCCTAGCTGAGAAGGATAAATGCCATAGAAACCGTTTCTGTACACGTTCTAATCTTAACGTGTGTGTCGCGTAATGCGGTCTCCAGACTACACTGCAATACTCCAGAACATTACGTACCAGGCTATTGTATATTAAAATTTTAGTTCTACCACTGCGAAAATGCTTACAATTTCTTAGGACAAACCCCAAAGTTTTAGACGCTTTTTTATGGTTTTTTCTATATGAGGTAAGAAGGTGACTTTTTTATCAAATTCTGCGCCCAAATCTCGTATGTTATTGACTTCCACTATTTTGTTTTCGCCAATGTGATAATCATAATTTATTACATGGGAGTTACGAGTAAATTTTAAATGCGAACATTTGCTGTGATTCAAATACATGTGATTTTGATCACACCACTTTACGAGTCTATTTAAATCCTCCTGTAGCGTTGCACAATCCTCTGCGGTTTCAATTATTGTAGCAAAATTTAAGTCATCAGCGTATAAGAAGATTTCAGAGGAGTGGAAACAGTGAGAAATATCGTTAATAAATAGGTTAAATAGTACTGGCCCCAAGTGTGAACCCTATGTTATATATAATTTGTTTGTTAATATTTTATGGGATACTTTGTCAAAGGCTTTACTGAAGTCAGTGTATATTACGTCAAATTGCTTGCCAGAATCAATTACCTTTATCAGGGACTCAGTGAAAGATAGTAGGTTAGTGGAAGTGGATCTGGAGGAAATGAATCCATGCTGATGAATATTCAAATACAGTTTTAGATGGTTTTGGATGTGTGGGTAAATTATGGACTCAAATATGTTCGCAAAGGTTGAAAGAATAGAAATGGGTTTGTAGTTATGTTTTCTGAGTTCTCCGATTTAGGTATAGGAACTACTTTTGAAGTTTTCCACAGCGAGGGAAATATGCCTATAGACAACGATTTGTTAAAGATAGTCCAGAGGGGAACAACAAGTTTATTAGCACATGAGGCAATAAAAATAGCTGGTATGCCATCAGGTCCTGAACCTTTATGGCGATCAACATTCTTAAGTTTTTTTAGTACTAAAGCTTTGTCTATCAAAGGGAATGTTATGCTATTGCTGTAAGCCTGAAGAGTGCATAAGTAACCCGATGCAGGCTCAATTACCGTGCCATCGTCCGAACCATAAACGGACGAGAAATAAGACGCAAACAGTTCATATATTTCTGACGGCTCAGATGTGGTTTTCAATCCGTCTGTCATAGAGACAGGATAAACGCCCGATCCGCCGTTCTTACTCTTAACATGAGACCAAAATAGCTTAGGATTTTGTACGATAGCTTCTTCAGTTTTTTTTATATAACTATTATAGCATTTAGTTACCAGGTGTTCACATCTTTTACTGACCAATTTTAATTGTAATTCATCCATTGGGTTATTGTATATTTTATATCGTTTTCTTAATCTGTTTTTTTCGTTTAGTGATCTAATAAGTCCGGTCAAACCACAGTGGGAAGCGCTTGCTCTTCGGCTTACTGTAAGGCACATATTTTTGTATGGCCTCCTGGATCTTTTCATAAAAAACTTCCAACATGTTATTAACATCGCCAAGTCCCGTAAAAGACTCAACCCAATCAATTTCACTTAAATGATCATTTAAGCGCTCGTAATCAGCCTTATAGAAATTGAACCTCCTATTATTATTAAAACTTAGCTTATACTCATTAGCACTTGTAAAACTAATGGCCAGAGGGGGGCGCAACTTGTCAATGGCGCTCATTGCACTGGATGACTCTTGCACATTGCCGGTCCTTATAGTAGCCAACACAAGATCAAGAATACGTTTAGAAGCATTGGGTACATTATTTAGTTGATGCGATGCGATATATGACCAGATGCGAAAACTTATTAATATGTATAAAGTCAAGCAGAGTCTGGCACGCATATGATAAACCTGTGCAAGAGACTAAGCTGTCAACAAGTTTCCAATCTATATTGCCCATGTTAAAGCCCCCGATAATACAAAATTCCAATTCCGTTTGTTCAAATGCAATATTGCAGTGTTTTATAAAATTATCTATTGATAACCTGTCGACTGGCGGTGAAAGATATACCGCGCAAAGAGCCAAGCCACGTACGGTGCGTGATATAGGAAATTCTATACTTACCCAAATATCCTCGCAATCACTCTCCCAGTCATATACGCGTGTCGATTTAATATTTTTCAAAACAGCGATCAGAACGCCACCACCATCCTTTTTATGACGGAACTTTGAAGTTTCCCTGTCGCGTCTGTAAACCGTATATCTATTATCAAATAACTCACTATTTCGTACCGAACCGTTTAACCAAGTTTCCACTAAAATAATTATATCGTAATTATTACAAGCAATGTTACGGTAGAAAATATGTCTTTTCGTCTTCAGACCACGGCAGTTCTGGTCATATATTTTTAATTCAGTGAATTTTGGTAAAAATTGTTATTACAAATTGCATAAAAAAGAAAAACAACGAAAATTAAATACTACATTTTATATTAAATTGCCTAAGGTATCTAAGTTTTTAATCAACATATGTTCTGAATCATTACTTTTTCTCACCAAAATTTTGCCATTCCGGATCCAGACGTATTTATAACCCATTTCTTTTGCCTTAATCCTAGTTGCAGCGTGAAGCCTTTTGTTTGCTGGTGATAAGTGTTCTACAATGTAAATTGGACTTTTAAGGCCAGATAATCCTAAATGAGAGCTGCTAAGTTTGTCCTGTGGGTTTGTTTTGTTAAACTTGATTGTAGATGCCAAGAAGTGGTCGCGGAGTCTAGGTGTAGCAAGCTGTACTATTATTGAGCGAGGGCGTTGGCTATTAGTATCACTTTTAGCGACACTAGTGCAGTGTAAAATATTAGCATCGTTTAAGTCGCATCCAATAACTTTACCAAGTTGCATGACGGTATTATACAGGGTGTACATGAAAACGGGACAGTTACTTTAATGGATGAAAGGGGATAACTTTAGTATGTAGTTACAACAAGAATTATCGAAAAAAACGTATCCGTTTAAGAGTTATGACCGTTTTAATTTTCAAGTGTTATCCCCACCATTTCTCGTAAAATTGGGTTGATCCTGTACAGTGACAGATTTTAAATCTTACGTATTTTTTTATTTTGTAATAATTTCATCCGTTACTGAAATACAGCCTGAAAACCCCCATTGGGTATACGCATTATTTTCGAAAATTGTTTTGAAATGGTGGGGATGACACTTGACAATTAAAACGGTCATAACTCTGAAACGGATACGTTTTTTTCGATAATTCTTTTTGTAACTACATACTAAAGTTATGCCCTTTCATCCATTAAAGTAACTGTCCCGTTTTCATATACAGCCTGTATAAGTTTTCTTGTTTATATTCTGGTAGGCATTGAATTTCAATATTGTTGGCTCGAGTTTGTTGTTCCAAATAGGTGATACGTGTATTAAGATCAGTAATACAGCTTTTGATTCTCTACTTGCAGACCAATCGCCATCTTCTTAGCAGATTTTTGTTCAAGCTCAATATCATCAAACCTTTCACTAATGAAGGTCACAGATTCGACGACATCCTTAATTTCAGATTTTATGGATTCCAGTTGGATATTTATTGTGCTAATCATACTATTGCTCAGTTGTCCTAGCATTTCGCTGAATTCGTTCTTAATAGTGTCTTGGACAATTGCTCGTATGTCATCACCAGTAATTGCGATTGACAATGGTGGAGAATTAAGAGCAATTCTCTTACTACCTCTTTGTGTAGAAATATTTGAAGTTGGAGTACTATCCCCTTTCGGGTATTTGGGACCCCGATTTAAGCAATTTGGACATTGCCACTTAGCCGTATTAACAGTATCGATAGCAAGAGACAAACAGGCAAGGTGGTAGCGTACATTGCATTTAGTACAAGTTATAAAATCTTCATCTTCGTTGTTTGTATTCGAGCAACACCCAAACATGATGATATTACAGCCGAACCGCCAAAACACGTCGAATACAATCTGTACTATATAGTTTTCCGTTGGTCAATTGCGGGTAAAAAAAAAAAAAAATGGTTGTTCAACGATGTCAGGAAAAGACGGAGGGGTACAAGCGATCTTACGCAAAAAGTACACCAAAGCCCTACTTTCATTGCTCGTCCCACAAACTGAATCTAGTTATCAATGATCTAAATTCACTTCCTGAAATTAGAAATGCCATGGGAACCACCAAAGATACTATAAACTTTTTTCGGGAATCAGTTTTAAGGAGGAAGTTGATACCTAATATTTCCAGACTTTGCGAGACAAGATGGAGTGAGAAATACAAAACCATCAGAGTTTTTAAAGAAAATCTTCCAGTAATTCTGGAAGCCTTACAAACATTATCTCAGGAAGGAAATAGTGCAACTCGGAAAAGTGCCAGAATTTCTTTAATTCTCGGGATTATGTTGGTAGCCAAATACTCGGCTTTGATGGAACCCGTTGTCAACGTACTCCAATCTGTAGCTTTGGACGTGGTCAAAGCCTCGGAACACGTTAAAAGGATTTTACTTTTAATTAAAAACCACCGTGAAAATCCGGAAAAGTGACAGACGAAATTATAAAGGAAGCTACTGCTGTTGCGGAGAAAGTCGGACTGGAGGAGGACATTACATCAATGCCGCGTATTACGGGGAAACAACGTCATAGAAGCAATCATCCAGCAGAAAGCCCTTCAGAATACTGGAAGAGGTCTTTAGTAATACCATACTTGGATTCAATTATCACCTCCCTTGAAGTACGTTTTGCTGAAGAAAACACGCCATTATTCGCATTATCTAAGTTACACCCGGCGCAGATGCAAAAGATGACAACTGAAAATCTGAAACAAACTTGTGAATCTATTGCCCAGTTTTATGATTTACCGAACATAAAGAATGAAATCGAACTTTAGCAGCAATTGTGGCACGATAGGCTTAATCTAACAAATCTAACAGTTGTTGGTGTCCTAAAAAAAATAAATTCCTTCTTTCCCGAAACGGAAAAAGCATTGAAAATTTTGATCGCTTTACCATGCACAACCTGTACAGTAGAGCGATCCTTTAGCAGCCTCAGAAGACTAAAAACATGGCTAAGAAGCACCATGGCAGAAGATCGCCTTAATGGTCTGGCCATGATGAGTGTACACAGAGCTATAATAAATAAAAACCTAAATAATTTTAATGATAAAGTGGTTGAAAGTTTTGCAAAAAATCCCCGCAGGTTATGTTTTAATTAAATATTATTTTTGTTAAAATAAATAATTATTACTGTGTTTAAAAGTTTGGTTTAGTTATTGTGCTGTCGAGGGCTTGTGAAGTTTTATACTTTGATATTAGAACCGTTCTTATTACAATCGTCATCGAGGCAAAGACTTCCAAAGTGTAACGCTTCATGCTCTCGGCGTTCATATTTTTTATCCTCCATAATATTGCCCCATTGCCCCCCCCCCCCTTAGTCATAAGCTGGCGACGCCCTTGTTATTGATTATCTAACCCATTTAACCTGCCTAATCGTAGGCATATAATATACCTATTGTCGTAATACAATGTAATATTATCTTTATAGTATATACCCTGTACTTCTATATCTGTTATATGTTTATGTATTTTTTGTATCTGGAGTCCTGGAGCGTTTGTGTCACACAAATAAATAAGTGTTGTACGTTCCTGTAATTAATAGATTCACGAGACTGTAAACCCCATAAATCGAGAACTGATATATTGTGAATCTATACTATGTATTGTGAATCATGCGTTGGTGTGTTTAAATAAATAAAGAGAGGACTTTTTGGCGGTAACGGGAGAAGTGAGGTTGTCATTTTATTTAGATTTTCTATTTTATTTACATTTTTAGGAGTTTTAAAGTACAAAAGTTATAGTAATTACCTATATTGTTTTAAAGTTCTGTATAGGTAAGTGTCAAGAATAAAGTAGCTCCAAATAAACAGGTGCAGCTGAAAGTTCTCGCACTCTTCCAAGAAGACTTTTTTTTAACTTCAGTAAAGCCTATACCGGCCATTCCCAAAGTGGGCGATAACGCCCCCTTGTGGGCGCTGCAGGCCTAAAGGGGGGCGGTAAGAGACCCAGAAAAAAATGGGGGCGTTGTGTAGAGGCCTGGGGGGTGATTTGTAATTTCATTTAGCTAGGAGGCATCTTAAACAACCACTGCATGAGCTCTCGACTCAGTAGACAAAATAAGTTTGGGAACCAGTGGCCTATACTATCACTTTACTGGAGGTGTTTTTCTATAAGAAAAAACTAATTAACTTCGAACGTGCTTGATGTCGATTCTACTTATTAATACGTGATATTGGCAAATGCGCTGATCTATGCGCCATGCCATGAAGAAAGAAAAATAAATAAAAAGCGCCCACCTGCCGTGTGTGCCGAGCGAGCCCGCGGCGGGGTCGGGCTCGCAGTAGTCGGGGCTGGGCGTCACGTAGCGCAGGCGCGGAGCGCGCGCGGCGGCGGCGCGGCGGCGCGGGCGCAGCGGGCCGGCGCGCGCCGCCGCCGCCGCCAGCGCGGCCGCCGCGCGCGCCAGCGGCGGCAGCGCGCGCCAGCACGTGCGCACCGAGCACGAGCCTGACACGCCGTGGCACGTGCACTTGGTGCGCATGCCCGCCGACACCGCCTGCGCGCACCGCATACCGACCGACCACACTCCATCAATTCAAACCGACCGACCACGCTTCCATACGCAGTGGCAACCGTTTCCCATCGGGCAGTGGGGTATTTTAAGACTTGACGCCTAGGTTTGCTGCCCCATAGATTAACAAAAAAAAACAAACATCTTTTAATAATAATAAGGCCATAATTACAGAAGAATGGACACCATTTATTAAATGTTTTAATTTTTTGTGATGTGAAGCACAAATTGGTTGACAAATACGTCAATTACGCTGTCATAATTAACGGATTTTGTTAAGTCAGCCTATTTGGCAAGCGCCGCCCCTCGCAGCTTGCCGCCCCGGACCTCTAAGATAGTCCTAACGTAAATACGTCACTGCCATGGGCCGGATCATAAAAAAAAATATACTTCGAGCTGCTGTAGTAAAAATACAAATTGGTTTGAGCCGGCGCTGTTGTATGATGACAGAGATTACAGAGATGACACAGATAGACCCTGCTTACTCCACATAACGCAGTAAGTTGACGAAAGATTAATGGATTATTATACACTCTGTTGCCTGCGTGCACCATATAAACACATCGTACAGTATACGGTATATTAGGTCATTCATGTGTTCATTGAATACTATGATGACTTTTTTACACCATAAAGATAAAGCAAGCATTGACAAGCATACGCTCGCCTAATGGTAAACGGTTACCGTAGCATATGATTGTAACACTAGAGTTATCACTCACATGTTGCTAACCCAAAAAAAACTTTCTACATCCTATTTGAAGAACTCCTGCAGTCTCTGGGAAAATCTTGACAGGAAGTTTATTACACAAGTTCGAGGGTAAAAGCTCCTTTGAAACCGTATCTAACATACGCGACGATTTCCGTTCTAAAGCGTGAAGGCGCTGAACTCCTGAATGACAAGCGGTGCGATGGCAACAATTATTTATTAGACTTTCTATGGTGACCAGTATTTGCTAATAATGTGGCTAATAATGTCGCAAACACTCAGTAAGTAATCACTACGGTCGCAAATGTGACAACATATAAGTAAACAGAAAATATAAAATCCCTTCTATACGAGCTTCGGATATGAGCTTTCCCCTTGAACTTAATTTTTTTGCTATCTCTGAAAACTTATTTTTTCTCGTAACAATAAAATTAAATTACGGGGCAATTGAAGCTTAATCGTGATCAGTACATAGTCGATATGACAGAGGCGGTATTGATTCTGGTCGGTTTCCGCCCCTAGACATTCTCACGGAGATGGATAAGAGGGTGTACTCGTATCTGAAGAGATGATGGGGAAACTGCGCCCATAACGGCGACAAAAGTGCGTTGGCAGGAACGCTGACACGCAGTGGCGAAAAGGGCGCGTCGGGGTCAAAGAACCGTGCAGCTTGCGCCAAGGCATCGTCAGCACGATCCTGCCGAATCCCGAAGCCTTGCTTCTGAAGCGACGGCATGTCACGTACCGGGTGAGGTTTCAGTGTGTTCTGTAGGAGATTTCGGAGCCCCTAGGAAAGCTGGCCAATGAGGCTGGTTTTCAAGGAACCTATCGAAAGTTTCGGTGGCTAAAAGCTTCAAATAGCCCAGTCCCATCCTTAGGTACCTGTGCAGGCTTCTCCTGCGTTACTAAAAAAAAATAGATATAGCAAATCTATTTTAAATAAATATTACCTTTCTACCGAATCGAAGGTTAATGAGGTTAGCCGATGCGATAAGTGGTCGCAGACGTTCGAGCCGCGTACGTAGGTCAACCTGAGGGTCGAAGCGCGGGTCATCCGCCGCCATGCGGTACTCGATGTTGCGGTATCGGGATCCTCTTTCTTCATATTCAAATCTTCAAATGATATTACATACTTGTAATGGCCGAAGTTCTACTGTATAGATTACACACAGTTTAGATACCATGTACGTAGATACAAACTGTGTAGATACACACTGCGTAGATACACACTGGATACAAACTGCGTAGATACACACCGCGTTATACACACTGCGTAGATACACAGTGCGTAGATACACAGTGCGTAGATACACACTGCGTAGATACACACTGCGTAGATACGTAGATACATATACTGTGTAAATCCGGGTCTCCTGCGCGTGTTTCGCCGTACACAATTGAAAGCTATTCGTTTTTCTAGGATGTCGACATGGATGGAAATGTATAGGATATATCGAGATATAATTAAAAGACGTGTTTTCGCTAGCCCTTGTATTTTTCGACTGACTTATTTTTTGACATTCAAAAATACTATATTATTATCAAGTAGCAAGACCCTCAAAATAATAGTATTGCCATTTGTTAACGATTATGATTATGACTTATCACGTATATTGACAATAGCTAACACACTACACAGAAACATCTATACAAAACATTGTTCTGATACACATTTTTGTTGATAAAAGTTTGTTTTATGTTGATAAAAAAAAGTTTTTGTTTTCCAGGCCTGACGGAAAACATTACTGGTCGCACCCCGTACTTATCAATGAAACTATCATAATTCTTCAAAATCAGATTCGAAGCAATGAAAGAAGTTTTGTATTCCATATCGATCTTCAATTCTTAATAAAATTCTTGATTAAAAATATTAAAATTTCAAGTCAGTAAATAGGGTCTAACTCGAAAGTTAGGTCTTCTCAATATCAAATCCACTATTTTCAATACTGAAAATAAATCTACTTTTTTTTCATTTGAAGCTATTTATGAAAGCAGATGGTTTGAAACATCAAATAAAAAATACGTGAGTAGGAGACAACCTGTGCATATACACATAATATGTTTTGTGTAGATTTTTTTGTGTGGTGTGTATTGCAATACACGCGCAGGGGACCCGACTGTAGATACACTGCGTAGATACACATTTTACACATTGCGTAGATACACGCTGCGTAGATACTAGATACGCACAGTTTTCACACTATAGTGTGGAAAATTCGATAACACCACAGTTCCACGAAACATTTGTTGGACACAGAGGGTCTACTATTACATTATTGTTAAAATTATGACGGTAAGTACATATTATATACACTGCATAATTTTTAGAAAGGTTCAATTTCTCAGTACCAGTGTTATATGTACCTTGATCTGAATCTTTTCCGCGTTGGTCTCCCTCGTCTAGGAGATCTCGGCAAACGCTTGCGGCCGCGTCTTCCTTTCCTTTTCGGTTTAGCGGTGACGGTACTATTGGCTGGCACCGGTTGGTCATCGACAAGTATAACTATCGGTGGTTCCGTTGGGGGTTCAACGGTAGTGGTCATTATTCTCTCTGTAGTTATCTCCACTTCTAATATATCTTCAATTTTGCCGTCTCGCACATCTATTTCGTGGGTGTCAAGAAATTGCTTTGCGAATCTAAAAAAATACAACTTTAGAGGTTTTAGGAACAGCATACTCACTACGCACTCACTGATTGTATACCTATTTCTTTTTTATACACACTGCCATATAACTACAATGGCGTATACAATACTATGTAGAGAACTGTTAGTTAATTGGTTATGTAGTAGATTCCTATGAAAATAATACTTATCTGGATATTTATTGCATTGCAATATTATAGAATTGGAAAACTTTTAGTTCGCGTATTTCTTTCGTATCGTTCGTGTATTTCAGTTACGTATAGTAACTGTGCCCGGCCACGCATCGCTATGGCTCAGTATAATTGATATTATATTATTATTCGCGAGTTATGGTCTGGAATTCATACAACAATAATAAAGACACAGAATAAAGCTTTCAGTTTTTCCCGAGTTTTCCTGTTTTCCGAGCATCTTTTAAAATTTTTTTTTCCATAAAAACTTTACTCGGAATATTACGAACATTGTAAAGAAAGAAATTTTCCAAATCGGTTTAGCCGTTTTCAAATTTTGCGCTTAGCGACGAACATTTCATTTTTATTTATATAGATATACATGTGTACATAACTTTACAAATAACATTCAGGTTGGACAGAGTATCATGAATCATAATGCAACTAAATTACACCTTGACATCACCTTTAGCACCTTTAACAATTGTTTAAAGTTACAAATTACAAAGTGAAACCCTAAATAGGTACCTTCTCGTAATAGTGCCTTGCCCATCGCTTATACAAATTCCTTTCAATAGGTCAGCCCTCTACTTTGTACAGTTTTTTCAACTTGCGCGGGAAGATAAGCAGTTGATGCTTCTATGCTTTGCTTCTCCCAAATCAGTGAGGAAGCTAGTTACCTACATAAAAATTGTCGAAAAAGTTTTTGTTGATTTCTGTTAATTTATGATTTGTTGATTTCTGTTAAGTTACTCTAAGATTTTTGAGTATTTGGTCAGTAACTTCGTAGCTACGGCTTATATATATAATACCTTTCCGCCCATTGGAAGTTATCGCCGCATCCACCCCACTTGAACCTCGTGTGGGGCTCCGCGGGAGTGACGTGCGCCTGCCGCGGCGGGCGCGGCGGCGCGCGGGGCGGCGCGGCGCACGAACACGCCGCCAGCGAGCCGGCAGCGCAGCCTCGAGCCACGGACCACACCAACGCTGCGGCTGACATTGCGTACACATACGCTTGTTCGCGTGTGCCTGGTTAAATTAAATTCATGTTTAATTTCGTCTGTTAAAAGAGTAAACTAATTACTGAACATAAAGACGGTTATATATTTATTAAGTGCCTGCGAGATTCGAAAATATAATAGTTATTAAAATAACATTTTAAAGTGGTTTATGAACCGCCTGAACACATTACACATCAGTTAACCTTTGTGGCATAGATTTAGTTAGGTATACCGTTTACCTATACCTACAGTGCCAAAAAAAACAGTCTACCGTTCAGTTTTACGTATACCCGTAGAAAACTGGATCGACAGCCAAGCCAGAGCCATCGCCGTAATTAATCTTTTATACTCAATTATAGATAATGTTACAACGATAGAACCCGCACGCACGTCCTTAGACCAGGCTAAACAATGACAGCCAACAGGCTTATCACATAGTACATCGGTTGGATCGTGCGTGAGTGCACCGCTCGCTAGTCAACCGCTCTGTTATCGCTGACATCCTCTCCCTCTACACTCCGACCCACAACCTCCCACCCTTTGCTTGATTCATGCGTGTAATTAAATCTTTTGTCCGTTTCGCAATGGCGAGTCACATTGTAAGAACGAATCTTTATAGATATCACAGACGAAAGCTAACTTACGAAACGTCCGAATACTTGTTCTCTCTCATCAATAAAGATTTAAGATCTAATCTTAGTTTTCTTTGAAATCAATAGAACTTGATTTTTATTAGTTCGTTTTAAGTAAATGGTTTTTGTGAAATTCTTATCAAACTTATATTCCAATATAAGTAGGTACGTACGTAGGTAAATGTAGGCAAAACCTTAGGTAAACATTTATTTATATATGTCTGTATTTCGGATTGTTTGTAAACTGACTATACCTACATTAGGTGAACTGAAGTAAAATGGACTGAATAATCACTGAAGTGAAGACGAAAACAATGCTCTCTATTTCGTAGAAAGGCATCCGGTAACGGCTGCCAACTTACAACGTAGCCGACCATGCAAAAGCTAAAAAACTTTGCTATTGTATGTTTCTCCATGTTTTTCGCTCTGTGACTAAATTTTAAATTTGTTTTTATCGTTTTTTGTTAGACAATGTCTGTAAGAAAACCAAGATATAAAAAATTTTAAGAAAATGCCTAGGCACCGACCACATTTGCAAAAATAAATAGATAAGTTTCTCTGCTTTTTTCTTGTATAATTATTAAGAGCTTTTGGAAAAAGATCAATACACGTTCTATTCGTCACGATACATTTCAGTGACAATTTGGTTCGTACCAGCCTCGAATAAGGAAATCATTGCGTGACGTCTTTACTTATTCAATAAAGTTTCTCGTTGTTGTTTGGTAGGTTTGTAAAAGGTATGTAATATTTAAATCGAACTAGATCGAAACACAACCAGCTTTGTAGGCTTAACTTTTAAGTATTAGACGCCGCCTCCGTTAAGTTGAGTAAGCGAAACAATAGACTAATATGAAAATTAATTGTCCGTAAAGTGATAAATAAATGTGGATGTGACATGTTAATAAAAATATGCGGAGTGCGGAACGGGCAGCAGTGTCACTAGAATAAAGGGCGCTGGCGTTCCGCCCGCTGCTCCCGTACTGTACAATGCACGCTGTTGAAAAAGACTAAACTTTTCTTCGGAAATTACAAAACGGAATTTACTTATGTAATATATATGTACATATATTATACTTAATTTAATACACGAGTGTGTTGTTCTGACTTAACAAGATTTTTATATTTAGGTTTACAGTATACACAAACAGGAAAAATAACAACGAAGATAATAATAATTGTTTTTCACTTCAGTGTGGTCATCAATGTACTTTGCTTACGCTTTGTCTTCTATACATAATGTCACAAAGCAGTAGAAACCGTGTATCTGTACATTGAATAAATTTATCAAAAAATCAGTGTGGGCGATAAAAATAGTGTAACTGAACACAAAAAAACATGTTTTTTAAATTTTTGTCTGTTTGTCTGTATGTACACGCTAATCTACTGAATGGATTTACTTGCGGTTTTCACAGGTAGATTAAGCTTAGCTTGGAGTAACATTTAAAGTTTGTTTCATAGAAATCGGATAACTGCGAAAAAGTTATAGTAATTTAAAGGTTCTCCTTCTAAACGGCTTGACCGATTTTTATGAAATTTAGAATGGAAATAGATTAAGCTCTGGAGAAGAACATAGGCTACCTTTTTAATTCCAAGTGGACGAAGTCGCGGGCAACAGCTAGTTAACAATAAGAATATTTAGGTAGAATTTCGTTTTATTTTAATTTTAGTGGCTACCTATGCAGGCTATACACAACATACTTGGACGAATCTCGTTTAATGTGATTGTGATCGCTGCTATACTATACAGCAAGTTTCATTCGAATTTAGAACCGCAGGATATTTCCTGAAGTAACTTTTTATCCTCGCGATTCCTTGAATTATGGTCTTAGCGATATATATATATACCTATTGTTACTTTACTCGTAATTACCTGTTAACAAATCTGGTGTAAATCTTGGAGCAAGTTCAATAGAGGTGCAATTCCACCTCTCCCCGGCGTGTGCAGCCAAGCAGGCAGTACGAGTCAACCTCGCAGCGGCCACTACGTGAGGCATGGTTGCAGGCTGCCGCCGGCAAGCGCGCGCCTGCTCGCTCCATAGAGCACCAGCGCGTCGCGCTTCCACACACTCGCTGTCCGTCCAGTTGCCCTCGCTCTCGTGCAGTGCTCTAACAATGAGTGACAGAGGTTTACTTATTATTATCATCGCTACATTCAAAAACTATACTCAATTACAAATCTTACTGATTACAACAAGAATGTAACAATAAACTACATAAATACCTACACTTACATACAATCAACACGATGATTGTTATAGTTATTATGTAAACAGAAAAAAAAACAATGAGATGTGTTTAATTAATTTATTTGTCTATACACTTGTGGATTGCATCGTATAATTAATGTGACTTATAATATGTGGCAGTTTTAGAAATATTGTGTCCCTAAACTTCAATATTTTATAATATCTTCTCATATCGTACTCAGTATTTCCATTTCCCAAACGATATGTCAATTCCGATATTATTATCCTTTGATTATGGAGAATAAATAATCAAAATTAATATCTATATTTTAAGAATTATATGTATATAAATACATTTTTGATTTATTTGTCAACCACAGATGGGCGGTAATTTTCGATGGGAAGACATAAATTACTGTAACAGTTACGTTACTATACATAATATAGAATATAAGCGTTACTTATTATCTTTAAATCCTTTATCTGTAGATGTCGCTTTATGTAAGCCACCATTTCGACTTGATTGTGGGTTCCGACCCCGTTGAAAGGCTTCACACATTTCATACAGGTAATTTGGAATGTAATCAGATGCTTCACCCTCCCTGCGTCTTAGTACACGATACGCATCTCTCAGCGTAGGTTTGGGAGTGAGACGCAACTCCAATTCGACTGCAGAAGGGAAATGAGCTGCTAAAGAGTAGACGATCTCTAAATCAGACGGAGGTGGCGTTAAATGTTTGTAGTTTGAAACTTTACGCAAAAAATACTCGGACATACTTATTCGCGAGTTTACTTCATCATACTTTCCCAGTTTCATATCGTATAGAACAGATTTTTGTCTGTCATTGCCCCAAAATTCTTCTTCAAAAGCTTTGTAGAAATTTTTCATATGTTTAAATTCATTTCTGAAACAACGTGCCCACATGAGAGGCATACTGTCAAGGCAAGATATTACAAATGGGAGTTGCTTTTCGACAGGCATGCGTAATTCAGAAATGTAATATTTAACATTTTCTAGAAAATCCATTGGGTGCATATGTCCAGTGTCATCAAAATAAGGACGTTTATGTATAGTTGCCATTATCAAATCGTTTAAAGTGTCTGGAGACAATTGTATCATAGCTTTTTTTGCATTGTCACCTTTTTCGTCATCGATTTCTTCTATTTTTGGTCGTTCTTCATGTTTATGTGATGCTCTGTCGAACAAACTATCGGCTTTTCCTAAATTAGGAAGAGACATGTGACTCCGTAATCTTGATGAAGGCATGTTATGATAAACATTTTCTTGACTTTGAGAAAAACGAACTCCAAAACCTAAAGTCGCAGGTTTAAATATAGAACTGCCATAATGATCCGACTCTTCAGCTTTCGATCCTTCTTCGTCATTTCTTTGTTTGCCGACAGAAGTAGATATTTTGTCCACCATTTCTGAAAGGTTTGTTACTGAAGATTTGATCTGACGCAAATCCACGAACAAACTCATCGTCAATTTAGTCGTTTGCCGTAGTTAATGATTAATTACTTTTCTGTAATAATTTCATCTTATTTCAGTAATAACTGTAACAAATAACAATAATTAACATTATAATGATTTTTTATACTATGAACTGCGAAAATATGTATGTGCAACTTAACGTAGCACCTGCATCGTATACGTGTAATATATGTACAACTTATACAAGTAATTGATTTTGTTTAATATTTAGTATTATAGTTAATTATAAGAAAATTATTAAAAAAGTGTATTATGCTAAAACATGGCTTCAGAATATACAAGTATACATACACGGTAAGGACTATCGTCTTCAACCATGAAAAATGCAGGTGCGTGCGTAGCAAGTTCGTAGCAAAAAAGCTTACGTGTGGTGACGGCGGGCAGACAGACGGTACTACTTGCGTTTACCGACCGAGGGATGCCGTACTCGCCGCTTTTTATACAGTAGTTAACTTTACGATAACCGGGTTATCGTAGACGGAATATTAAATTTCATTGATGTTTCTTTGTGCCTACCAAGGACATTCGTTACTGCTCATTGTTTCCTGTACAAAGGGGAGTGAATTTTGATACTCTGGAAAATGTTCGTACCGAATCTGTACAACTGTTGCCTAACTACAATTTATTTCTAGGACTATGAAATACATACCAATAGCACAGATTAATTAATAATATAATTTATTTTCAATACAATTTATAGTATATATTTATTAATAATATTTTTTGAATTCAGACATTTTCCTATAATGTTTTTAGTAGATATGTAATTAGTAGATAAATATCTATGATATAACAAACGTAATATTACAATATAGTATTACGTAGTGTAATTCGAAAATGTATTTTAAATGTATTATGAAGAATTCAATTCAAGAATTCAAGTCAATTCAAAATAGTAAGAATTCAGGATATAGGAAATATAGGAATAGAAAAAAATAAAATATAGGAATCTGCAAGTGTACTTAACATGCAATTTTAATAATATAACATTGCTAGTTTTACTTCTAAAAATCGATACTCGTGTAATTTTATGGGGAAAAATAGCGTGCATGCTACGTCAGGATTGACGTGATGTTCTCATCGCGTGGTGTTCAGGGAACACCACCACCCCATGTCCTTACTGCACTCCACGCGACTAAGAATTATTTATTAAAGTACAAGTGAATATTGCATAATCGTAATAAAATTAACCCGTTATGATGCGCAATATATTATTTTTATTTCAATAATTTTCTTGTGAAGTGAATGCAAATACATAATAACAATGTGGCATAGAAAATAGCAGTGCATTACAAAGCTTAGTTTCATAACGGCGCAATAGCAATTGACTCCGGTCATCGAGTCACGGTGCTACGAACACAAAGCTTCCGTATCTCGTAGCCACGTTCTATTATGGTTAATTCATGCGGAATGTAATTGTTCCGTTGTCAGAACTCGGGACCAGCGTCGGGGACATTATCACATTCGTTACGCTGCGCACGTGTACGAATGATCTAATAAAATAATTCCCGTATCAAATTTTACGCGTTTATCTTGATCTCCTAAACAAAGAACGATGCAAAAGGGCGAAGGGTTTCGCTTTGTCATAACTAGTTGCAAAGTAGGTACAAAAGAGTTCAAAAGACCAGTGTTATTTTTTTTACAAATTCTATAAATAGTGGTACTTGCGCTGTATGCTGCAATACAAACCGTGAATCTATATCTCTCTAATGTATACAATGATGTTATAATACGTATACATTCAGTCAAGAAAGTATCGGAATGGTTGATTTGTTTATGGTTCCAAATTCAATTTTTTGTTTTTTTTGTTGTTAGATTGGCACAACTGTTTTCCATTTTGGCGCGGAGTTTGAGTTGCATCTGTTATTTAGAATAAATACAGTGGTGTTTTTTGAATTTCGTGTTCGGAGTCACTGAAAATGTTACAGAAGGCTTACGGTGAATCGACTTTAACAAAAACACGTGCTTATGAGTGGTACAAAGCGTTCAAAAGCGGTCGAGATGTGATGAAAGATTTGCCTCGCTCTGGTAGGCCATCAACGTCTGCAACTGAAGTTAACATCGCAAAAGTGAAGGAAATAGTGACTGAAAATCCTCATTCAAGTTTTAGAGAGATAGCCACCGAACTTTCTGTGTCTCACGAGTCGATCCTTACCATTTTAAATAATCACTTGGGTATGAAACATGTTGCCGCTCGGCTAGTCCCAAAATACCTGAATTTTCTTTAAAAACAATCGCATAAGAGTCGCTGAGGACATGCTAGAACGAGTCAATTCCGACTCAACATTCATGAAACGCATTGTTACTGATGATGAGACGTGGGTTTACGAGTTTGACATGCGAACTAGTCAACAAGCTTCGGAGTGGCGCCTTCCAACTGAACCGAAACCGAAAAAACCACGCCAAAGTCGATCAAAAGTCAAAGTCATGTTGACTGTTTTCTTTAACTATCGCGGTGTTGTGCACTCGGAATTCTTGCCGGAAGGTCAAACGGTAAATAAAGAATATTATTTGGGCATTATGCGGCGTTTAAGAGAGCAAATTCGACCTTATTCACCAGATATGGCTCCAGCCGACTTCTTTTTTTTGTCCTAAACTCAAATTACCTCTTCGTGGCACCCATTTTCATTCGGTAGAAGACATGAAAGAGAATGAACTCAATTCCGGAAAAAGCGTTTAAATAAGGTTTTGTGATTGGATTATTCGTTGGCGTAAGTGTATCGTTTCTGAAGGAGCATACTTTGAAGGTGATAAAATAAATTTGAATGAATAACTAACATTTCGTGTATTATTGATCTTTTCCCGGTACTTTCTTGACAGAGTGTATATAAAAAAATCAATTGCTGTTCGCTAAAACTCAAAAACTGCTGGACCGATTTGAATAATTTTTTTTTGTTTTGTTCACTATAGCACAGGGGTGGTTTAAAAAAAAAAAGTAGGGAAAACTAAAGATCAGCCAAAGAATCGACAAAATCAAAATTGGGAATTTTGTATGGGAATCGCAACTTCGAATTATTTTTAATAGATGGCGTTCGTGTCAGACCTATCGTCTAACAGACGTGCTATATAAAAATGACATTTTTTCCGTGCGGTTGTGTAAACCATGTGTAAACAAGCATAATTTTCTCTATGAAACAAATTGTGGGGAATACATTATTATCCCACACACGATTAACATGCTTATATACAAATTATTTAGAATATTATATACTTACACATAGTTTGGCATACGAAAAGAAAAAGAAGTTCGTTGTCATAAAGATTTTGTCAATAAAATAACATCTTTATTAATACATCTTTATTAATAGAGCAAGAGCCCGCGACGGCCAGACCTTCGTTATTTTATAAAACTGAAAGTTTGTCTGCGCATGTCCCCAACACAGGTAGGAACGAGTCGCTGATCGTTCCTACCTGTGTTGGGGACATACACAGAGAAACTTTCAACTTTTATAAAATAACGAAGGTTGGCCGTCGCGGGCTCTTGGGCTATAATGTTTTGATAGAGCAAGGAGGTTATTAATCTCATGTAAGTTGTAAACTGGCTGATGAAATTTGAATGTAGAGAGTGATAGGTAAATGAATGTGTGCTGTTCTTTTGTTCTTTTGTCACGTCGAGTCTCATCACATCTGCGTGTCATCTTTGATAGAAGTAATTTTATCTTTAGAATTATTTACTAGTGTTCAATATTAAATGCTTAACCGCAACGTTCATAATTGAATTTTTTCTACTGTGCGTACAAACTGCAGATACATTATCCTATAGTATCACCGACATGTTTTTTGTTTATTCCTTCTATATTCCATCTCACAGACATAACCAGTGAGTAAATAATGACAAAATTTACTCAGTGGTTATGTGTTAATTGTAAACCACAAATAGTGTGACTCGAGGACATGGTTTGAAGTTTTCAATGTTCTAAAATTCTCATGGTAAAATCGACAGATTTGAGTGACGATGACGGAGGCCCCGACGACCATTGTCAGGTTTTAGTGCATATACTCAGTATAGATGAGTCCCGCATACCGTATTACAGGTGCAACTTAACTAAAGAGAGCTCATTTTAGATCTCTACTTCTAAATGGTGAATCACGATAAAACATACCTAATGTGCAAGCTGACTCTAAGAAATGATATTATGAAAACCATTATCAAATTCTTGCAGCAGTATAAAAATTCTAAAAAAACTGTTTTGGTTCAACTTACAGTTTATTTCTAAAGTTTTTCAATTTTTACATAGGAGGCTCAGATTATTGAAAAAGTTTTCTATCATTCTGTGAATGTCACGTTAAAATCTGTATAGATTGTTATAAATGTAATAGATATGATCTTGATACCCGGCTTGCAATACTTTTTGTAAGCTAGCATTACTCTAGAACTTTTTTATTTAACTTTACTACTAGTGATTATATTTAAAACATAATGTTTACATGCCGCAAGAAAAAATGCAAGCAATCAGAAAGTTATGATAGACACGTGGAACAGAGAAGTCAACAATGGATCAAAACAAGTCAGTCGGCATAATATACGGATCGCTATTTAATGTTCTCGCTTCCGTGGAGTTATTACCTAAAAATTTACAGACAGCGACAGCCAAGCGATCACTGTGCAACCGGTGACTAATTGTAACAAAAAATTAGTATCATGTATGAAGATTGCGTATCTATTATTGTAAGACCGTAAAAGCACTTTTCGCGGTAGATTTAGCGCCACTATACAAATTACATTACACAAATTCTTGTTTTGACAGCAGATATCGCGCGATATTGGCTGTCGCATGCTGTCTGCAAGTTACGTAATAAGCGTACCGATCGCTCGTTATGAAGATCGCATAAATTTCTCTTACAGGTCCTACCTGTACACGCCGCACGTGCGGGTTTGAGACTGAAATACACGCGTCAACATCACGTACTTAACACTGATTTTATTATTATAATTATTACACTGATTAATTTAAAAAAATAATTTAATTTAAATGAAGTTTCATTTCATATCGTTTTTTTTTAAAGTTATTGCTTCTTTTGGAACTAAATCAAAGTTTAATCACGACACTATATTCTTGAAATAAACCTTTTTAAATATTTTTTCTGTAAATGGAAAATAATTATGACAGTTCCACAACACTAATATTCAATAAGAATGTCTATTAGATCTCAAGATAATTTTAGAAATTGTTAGAACTCGTCGAAACAATGTTAATTAGGACGTCAAAGTAGCGCGTCTAAGAATTTTCCTTGTAAATTGACTTCGTAGAATGGTTATTGTAAGATATTATAAAATAAACATGAAAATATGCAATAATGCATTGTGTTTTTAATTCAAGAAATGGAAATGGATCTATTATAAACTGCCAGCAGAATATTAAAAAATCTTAAGGTTTCTGAAAATTAGAGCGTCAAAATATCACTGTCGCACAAAAATGTCAAAGGGGTCTTAAGAGTTCGCCTTACAGCCCAGTGCAACTGAATTCGTTTATTATTCCCGCGCCCTATGTAAATAACAATAAAGTTGATTTTCGCAGTTGCAGTTTGTTCATATTATAGCGCGAAGATGTCTTAACATTTGTTTTTGAAGATTATTGTAATTTGCAAGAAAATTACATTACCAATTAAAAATCTGGTTTTAGAGATTTAAGATATTATAATTAGCTATTCATTTTATTTAAAAACATTTTAATTTTTTTTATAATTTCAGAGATGCAACTGTATTTTTATACAAAACCAAAACAGGGTTTTTTCTGGAATTTTTTTATGGCATTTTTTTTCTAATCATTTTTCCATGTTTAAGGATTTCAATATAAAGAGTTGAAGTTGTATGTATCCAAATATCTAACTCAGACAGATATCGAGATCCAGGTCACCAAACACGCCAGTCTGCATAAGCGTATACTCTTAAATTCGGCGCACCAAGGTGCAACGTAAAAATTAAAAAATATTCAATATTTATTACGCTTTAGCAGTTATGCTTAGGAAAAAGAAAGAAATGATACTTTCTTAGGAAAAATATATTAGATATTATTTATTACCGTTGCTATTTCTTTCGATCCACGAAATATGACGGATAAGAAAGTACAGGCAGTCCTCGTTTTACGGCGTTTCGTTTTACGTCAGTCAACATTTTGACAATATTCCACGTTTTAACATCTCCATAATTCGCTTTACATCACAATTGACGGTTGACTAGGATCGAAATTAAACAATTAAGTTCAAAAAAATTAATCGAAGCTTTCAATCACATCGAAGCTGCAACGCAAATATTTAAAGCAAATGATCCCAACTTAGAAAGAAGATTCGAAGTTAATAATAACATTTCTATCGCCTATAAATGCTATAGAGTAATTTAATTTAGAAAGAAAGACGCTTTCATATTCCTGTAGGTATATGTCTGTGCATTATATTTCTTAAACGGGTCATTTTATAATAAATAAAAGTTATTGATGTTTTGAAAATCTTGTGCTTTTTCATTTACAAGAACCTTACTAATTTTTTTACATATAAATGTATGAAAAATATGACTCGTTTTACGTCGTTTCGTTTGACGTCTCTAATAAACCTACCTCTAATTACCTAACATGATATAAAAACAAGGACTGCCTGTATATCGAAACCAAATCTTATTGCACATAGAAGCTAGAATCAACTAATAGACAGAACGGGAGAGCATTGCTACTGCAATGGGGTTGAGATGTACGGAACCTCAGACCATGCGGGGCCGCATAATTTTAATTTGTTAGATTATTTTCATAATTTTTAATTAAAATCTTTTGAACAAACCAACTAACTTAACAAAATTATATTTTGATTCGCTTGGTTGTATTACGATTTGCTCAATGTTTGCTCGTGCAAATTTCTTTTAAAAATCTCAATGTTGAAAAAATACGATACAGCTGACGTGGTTGTAACGGCTTGCCGCCGAGCGCTGATTCGGCTTTAATGATGATTAAATGCTGTATGATTGTGCTGCGAAGCGTGTCTCTATCCGCCCCCTCGCGACCACGTGCTTGCAACAACATTGTTGTTTTAAAGGGAAAAGTTTCGACAAACGTGACTTTCTCACAATAAGGTAGGTATCAACACACCTACAGAACTTGATAACTATAAGTGTAAGGAAGTTGAATACAAGTTAAATTCAATATTATTAATAATTAACAGGTAATTACATTGTAGGTATAGATACTTAAAGTCATTTATAAGTCTGAATATCGTGCTCATATAGCTATTGATCTGTAGTCGGGATAAAGAGTTAAATTTGTCACCATTAGATTTGTTGAAAAAACAAAAACGTAATTATTAAATCCTTGGTGCGTAAATTTCGTCCGTCGTTTGTCTGTCTGTCACAGCACTACCTATTAACGCTATATCTGCTTGAAATTTTGAATAGTTTTAATTTTTAAATATTGCTTGCCCATCGTTATTGCATAATGAAAAAATAAAGAATTAAAAATATTTCTGATGCAAAAGAATGCATGCAGAATTTTAAAGTCGCATTACTAGGTTAAGAGCGAAAGGGCTTCATTTGTACATTATAAAATATAGTTGAATTTCTTTTTAAGCCGCATAGTTTGAAGATGACTAAAAAAATACCACTTCCTTATCTCCGAAGTTTGCAAACCCAAAAATCTGATATAATTAGATTAAAATAAAATGATGTTAAATATTACAGAAAAATATTTTACAAACAAACAGTCATTTATGTAAGTGCGGTACCATTTAAGCGCTGCTTAATGTTTTGTGTACATGCATATACCTAGTAATATATGAAGGTATACTAGTTGTTGTTCGAGACTTCATCTACGTGGAAATTATACGTCACAGGCTAAGTAGGCTCTATAAGGTAACTAGTAGTAGTCGACTAACTTATATTTGGATAAGTAAAAATTTCGTAAAAATGGCTTAGATGAGTTTAGGCAAAAGTTAAAAGTAAATGTATGATAACTTTGTAATGTTATTTGCCATTACAAACTTACATTTGCGGTAGGAGAGTGAGAGAACGATGTCTTTCAACTATGAAGTTAAGTTTGTTTTATTATCAGACTTATATTTTTTGGTAAATACGTCTTTGTAATGTTATTTGCCATTACAAACTTACATTTGCGGTAGGAGAGTGAGAGAACGATGTCTTTCAACTATGAAGTTAAGTTTGTTTTATTATCCGACTTATATTTTTTGGTAAATACGTCTTTGTAATGTTATTTGCCATTACAAACTTACATTTGCGGTAGGAGAGTGAGAAAACGATGTCTTTCAACTATGAAGTTAAGTTTGTTTTATTATCCGACTTATATTTTTTGGTAAATACGTCTTTGTAATGTTATTTGCCATTACAAACTTACATTTGCGGTAGGAGAGTGAGAGAACGATGTCTTTCAACTATGAAGTTAAGTTTGTTTTATCATCCGACTTATATTTTTTGGTAAATACGTAACACAAATACATTGTATGGTAGGTAGTACAGTACCCTCGGTGCGCGAGTTTGACTCGCATTTGGCCGTTTTCATTTTTTTATGATTCTTCAATATAGTTTTTTAAAAACTTTTTTGTCATTTTTTCACTTAGGTAGGTAAACAAAATCTTAAAATCTGACTACTAAATATGTATTCAGTTGGAAGAAATGAACTAAGAATAATATACCTACTCGTATTTTAATTTTTTGTTAACACATTACTTGCCTCGTTGTATACTCCGTATGAGTTTTAGTACTGTAAAGGCTACTTAATTATTGAAAATTTTTAGGGAAAGAAATTAAACATTCATATTTCCCCATCCGTCTACGAGCCACGAACCTGAATTAAAATACAATAGAAAGAGAAGCTCAATATGACGCATTCATTATTAGTAGATAATAGATCAAATCTTGGTGAAATAAAAAAAAAACGATTTTATGTAAAACCAACACTTTCACGGACATTCGATGACTTCACAATTTTGGTATTGGAGACAAAAAAATTACATATATCATCATTCATCATGCCTTTAGGCGGATTGTCGCATCAAACATTTATCATGTGTATCATACAGCGCACCGTCAGTAGGCGGTAATGCCTACAGACGAATTGTCGTAGACCACATTTTAAGATGAGTGTACTAAGGCAAACCGCCAACAGGTGTAACATACATGGGCGGACTATCACGTCAAACAGATTCTGTAATATGACAAACCGCCCCTTGACGGCACCGCCTTATGTATATGCCGCCTTATGCTACCCACATCGTTCTGCACAGTTTTCGTTGCTATGTGCAACGTTGGAAACTGTAGGTAGAACGACTGCGGATAACACGACGTCCTTGAAAACCAGGGCGTGGGAGTTGATAGTCTTCCGAACGACAACAGCTCAGACCACGCCCCTCAGAAGCATCATGTGGGTTTTGCTTTTTTTTACATTGCTGCTGACAACGCTACGCTCTAGAGAATCACCACGAGAATGATGGAACTGCACAATGACTGCGGTTAAGTCAGCTCTTCTTGGCATCAGCGTGTGCCACTTGGTACTCTGCAGAAGTATAGCAGATAAGAAGATTCTCTTTGGAAGCTTGATGCAAATGTTGGTATTCCATAGGACTAATGCAGGGTTTCCAATGCTGTTTAGACGCACTGAGTGAAAGTTGTCGTATGTCTTCTGTGTCACTATGACATTCAGACTGAGAATCTAACTCTAGTCTTGCTGTGGGTGCTTTGTTTCAAGTTTTCTTCAAGTTTCCTTCTCTAGTGTCGGCCAAATAAGGCAACTCGAATTATTGTCACTTTCATTCTTGTCCGCATAGGAAAGATTTCCATGCTCGATTCACTACTGATATCATCACCACTTTCTGATTCGTAATTACCATTTGAATCTTTCCATCCATCCATAAATCATTTCCAACTGTACTTTCCATCTTCATCACTGTAGGGGTCACGAAAACTCGTAAATGAATGTTTGGTGCAAATGAGCCAAAAATCGAGGAATTCAGTAGTAAGTATTGTAGGAAGGAGGAAATTACTAGTAGCTATTGTAGAGTTCAATCTCCTGGTTCTGTCGTCAGATTCTCACGGACGTTTAGTGTCCATGAAAGTGCTAAAATCAATGTTGACTTCACCGCTAGTAGGTATACCAGCTAGATTATTGCAAGGCGACAACTAAAAATCCAATCTCAGGTATACTCAGACCTCATAATACTCATAATACCGAAATTCCGTATGATTACTTGTCCGGGATAACGCTAAAGCGGGATTATATGAAGGGGCATAGAAATGTCTCATCACCACTACCGCGATCGTTCGTCCATAACTTTATAACTTCTCTTTGATTTATTTGTTGCGTGGTGACTGTGCCACATCTTAAGTTAAAAAAAAGGTGTAATGTTCTGTATTCTCTTATATCTATACATAATAGTAGTCTGTAAAAAACAACATGCTTGTGATATAAAAATATGAATGATAACTTATAAGTGATTAAAGTTTAATGTGGTTTCCTAAATAAAGATATAAATGTAAAACCATATCTTTTCCTCATCATTCCCAAAACGTAATAGGTTATGGGCCCAGAATGGAAAACTAAAACAGTGTAAAAAAACAGTAAAAATAAAACCAGTGTAAAAAAAATAAAAAATAACGGTCATTGAATAAAAAATTGGAAGAAAATACATAAAAAAATATGTTCTGAGGAGATAAATGAAACCAGAATAGAAAAACTGACCAGTAGCGAGAGTTTTCTCATGTGGAAATTCGAAATCAATATATTTCTACGAGCTCACAACTTAGAACATGTAATCTTGTCACCAGTGGAAGAAAATGATAACGAGAAGTCAGCAGAGAAAAGTCGGGTGAAAGATGCAAAAGCGCAAAAAATCATGCTAAACACTATCGATAAAAAGCTTAAAAGTCACCTCATAAATTGTAAAAATGCATGTGAAATTTATCGAAAGATTTGTGACATTTTTGAAGGAAGTGAACAAAGAAATAAGTCTCTACTTCTACAAGAATTCTTTAATTTCACAAATAAAAACCAGACAATATCAGAATTAATATCAGAAATTGAAAATTTAGCTACGAGATTGAATAACTTAGGTCAAAAAATTGACGATGATATGATTATAACTAAAATACTTACTTGTTTGCCAACTCATCTCAGCTTCTTTGTGACAGCTTGGGAATCTACCCCAGATGATAAAAAGACCTTGAACAATCTAACAAATAGATTATTACAAGAAGAGACCAGAAATACCAATAATGAAGAAAAGAAAGTCGCTTTCAAAGTTGAGAATAAAATAATAAAATGCTACAAATGTAATAAAGCTGGACATCTAAAAAAGGACTGCAAAAGGTGCAGTATTTGTAAAAAATATAACCATCTTGAAAAGGATTGCAAGTTCAAGTCGAATCAATGCCCAATATGCAAGAAAATTAATCACAAAGAGGAAAATTGTTTCTTTAAAAATAAGAAAGATAAACAGAGTCTTGCATTTCTCACAAAGAATAACAGGACAAACTGGGATTCAACAAAAAACTTGAAATTCATAATTGATTCGGGATGTGCAGCACATATGACAAATAAACAAGAAAATCTGATAAATTTTATAGAAAATAGCTTTGATGTATTGATAGCAAATGATGACAGCATCAACGCTTCAGGAGAAGAAGTTCATATTGCAGCTTAGAAAATACACTTTTAGTCCCAAATTTAACTCATAATTTACTGTCGGTGAATTCAGTAACCAGCAATGAAGGTACCGTCATATTTACAAAAGAAAAAGTAGAAATTTATAAAAATTCTAAGTTGGTACTATTGGGAAAAAAGGAAAACGGCTTATACACTATAAACCTGCAAAAGGACAGATATGCAGAAAAATCACTTCTAACACAAGAAACTAGAACTGCATTAGAATGGCATGAAAAACTCGGTCATCCTGTAAGGAGTGTTTTGGAAATTTTACCGCAAGTTGCTGAAGGCATAAAAATAATAGATATTAATAAAATAGAAAACTGCGGAGTGTGCATAAAAGCTAAACAAACCAGATTACCATTCAATACCACTAGAATAAGAGGAGACAGATTACTACAAATTATACACACAGATGTGTGTGGACCTTTTGAAGAAAAGACACATAATGGATATAGATATTTCATAACATTGATGGATGATTATAGTCATTTTACAAAAGTATACCTAATAAAACAAAAAAGCGAAGCAAAGGAATGTATATAATGTATGTATATAAAGAGCTATATAGAAGAAGTAGAAAGAGAAAAGGATGACAAAGTTTCACAGAACAGATGCGATAATGGGGGCGAGTACACCAGTAATGGCCTGACCTGAAAGAATGGTGTAAGAAGAAAGGCATACAAATAGATTATACCATTCCCTACACACCCCAACTCAATGGCAAAGCTGAACGGCTAAACCGTACATTAATGGAAAAAACTAGAGCTTCACTGTTTCAGTCAGATATGAAAAAGGAAATGTGGGGTGAAGCACTGTATTGTGCCACGTACATTTTGAACAGATTTCCAACTGAAACGTTAAATAACAAAACGCCATATGAGCTGTGGAATAAAAAGAAACCTAACATCTCCAACATGCAAAAATTTGGTTGTACAGTATATGCGAAGCAGCTACATGTCAATGTTAAAAAGCTAGATCCAAGGAGCAAAAAATTAATAATGGTTGGGGGGTACACTAATAACTGATATAGACTGTGGAATGAAGGGGAGAGGATAATAGAAATTGCACGGGATATAATAATACTAAAAGATAAAAAACAGAATAAGGAAAACGAAGATCAAGAAAAGGATATGATAATAAAGGAAGAAATACCATGCCTACAAACAGAAGAGGAAAAAGAAGAACATGAACATGAAAATTCTACAACTATAAATAATAATTTACGAAGAAGACCACAAGAAGAAGAAGACACTAACCAAGATGATAACAAAAATGACGAAGACAACTCAGAAAGTGAAACAAATGAAATTGAGGCAACTACATGCACAGAATACATGAATAGAAAAAGCACTAGAACAAGAAAGAAGCCAACTAAATTACTAGACTATGCCATGCTTACCTATCATGAAGCCATTACATCTACAGAGAGAGATTATTGGCAAAAGGTTATAAATTCGGAGAAGGAGTCTCTGAAAAGAAATGATACCTGGGAAATAGTTAATAAAGAAGAAGCTCATCGAAAGAAAATCTTAACGATCAAATGGGTATTCAGAATAAAAGAAAACGGCATACATAAGGCTAGACTCGTAGTTAGAGGATTTGAACAATATGGTCTTAATTTTAATGACATATATAGCCCAATAGTGAGCCAGTCCGCTTTAAAATCTTTGTTTGCAATTGCTGCATCAAAAGATTATAAAATGATGACTTTTGACGTTAAAACTGCATTTCTATATGGCGAATTAACCGATGAAGAAATCTTCATGCAAATCCCAGACGGCTATGAGAAGGAATCGAACAAAATATGTCGCCTTAAGAAGGCACTGTATGGACTAAAGCAAGCTCCGGTCACTTGGAACAAAAGCTTTACAAAGTGTATGTTTAAATTAGGATTAGAACCTAAAAATACAGACCAGTGTGTATACACAAATAAAAATGGAACGGTAATTATTGCAATTTATGTAGATGATGGACTTGCCATTGCTAAAAATGAAAAAACATTACTTGATATATTACAAATCATAGAAAAGAAATTTGAAATAAAATTATGCAAAAATCCTACAAATTTTATTGGCTTTGAAATCGAAAGAAACAACAAAGGAATATTATTACATCAAGAAAACTATATTGAAAACCTGCTGAACAAATTTAATATGGCTGAAGCTAAACCTACAAACACACCATGTAATACTGTGAAGAATAATAAAGAACAGACCATGAATACATCAAATTTTCCATACCGTGAGCTGATAGGTGGACTTTTGTATTTGTCTACTAGATCAAGACCAGACATCAGTCAAGCAGTAAATGAAGCAAGTAGAAAGATTGAAAATCCTAACAATGATAATATTACAGCTGGAAAGAAAATATTAAAATACTTAAAAGGAACTAAGAAGATGTGAATAATGTTTAAAAAAGGAGAAGATTTGACTACACTGAATGCATATTGTGATGCAGACTACGCAAATTGCGTTTTAACTAGACGTAGCACCACTGGCTTCATAATTATGTTTGGAGGAGGACCAATCTCTTGGTGTTCAAAAAGGCAGCCAATTGTGGCATTATCATCAACAGAGGCGGAATACATTGCAGCTGCTGATTGCTGCAAGGAGAGTCTCTACTTAAAGTTATTAATAAGTGAGTTCATTAATACAGATATTAAAGTCATTCTTAATATTGATAACCAGAGTTCAGTACAATTGATAAAGACAGGTGCTTTTAGTAAGAGGTCAAAACATATAGATGTCAGATTTTATTTTATTCATGAAAATTATAAAAATGGAAGGTTTCAAATTGTTTATTGTCCAACAGAATTACAAATAGCAGATTTATTAACAAAACCATTGTTGAAAAATAAATTCGAATTTCATGCCCCAAAGATTGTTAGATGTAATAATTCATCTTAATAAAAGTTTGTGTTACATAGGGGAATAAAAACAAATTAGTATGTTTGAAGGATAAAGTGTAACTAACAATTTAATGTAATTATTGTAAAAGTATTTAAAAAAAAAGAAAGTGTATGTATCTCTATATAAAACAAATTTTTTAAAAAAAATAGGAGGTGTTGCGTGGTGACTATGCCACATCTTAAGTTAAAAAAAAAAGGTGTAATGTTCTGTATTCTCTTATATCTATACATAATAGTAGTCTGTAAAAAACAACATGCTTGTGATATAAAAATATGAATGATAACTTAAAAGTGATTAATGTTTAATGTGGTTTCCTAAATAAAGATATTAATGTAAAACCATATCTTTTCCTCATCATTCCCAAACCGTAATATTATTTAGTTTCATAGACGATGTTGTACCTATCTATGTTATTTCAGTCTAACTGACATTCACTTTTTTTCATAATATATCTCAGAAGACACATTTTGTAATTTCGGTGGAGAATTTGTTAACCTTCATAAGTACCTGCTAGGATTTTTATATTTTAAATTAAATTTGTATTTGACATTTTATAAAGTTAGTAGGAAACAAAAACTTAACTTTTAATAATACCTAAAGCTGGTCATTATCAAACCTTTGATTGCTAGTAGATAAGTTGTATATTATGTTGTAAAGATCAAACTTGATGTTTTTGCTGCAAATAATAAGATTCCTTCACATATAAGATTCAGAACTGAATATCCTGAGAAAGGCTGAATCGATTTCCACCAGACCTAGCTAAAACACGTTTAACAGCTGCAGCTTTCAAACAAACAAAAACCAAAACAAAAGCATGCAAATCCGTAATATCCTCTTACTAATAAACATAATGGATGGACCGTTAACAAGTTGCCGCTCTTACCACCGCGTCTCAAACGAATTTTCCTGTGTCTTTCTATGTTATTGAGCGTAACCATGAGCAAAACAGTTAACTAGTAAGTATGTCAACCTCGAACTGTCGCAGTAATTAGTGTTAGATAATTAGTCGGTCATGAAATAATTATTTGCAAATACTCCTAAATCTTAAATGTATTGGCTACTAGTATTCAAAAAATAAAAATGCGTCATATGTTCAGTTATGTATATATCGTTCTACTGTGACATTCCCTAGTCACATTAGTAAAAAATTACAAAGTCGGTCAACAAAAAAATACACTTTAAGGACACGCTTTTAGAGTAAATGCTCCGTCCATAGTTACTTGGTCCGAGGTAATATCCGTACTATGTGAGCTATGATGACATAAAGCATAGCATAGGTCCACACATAAATAGAGATACAGATACACAGACTGACAAATAGGCTTCTAACACCCGTCATTTTGCGGCGGGATTTAAATATAAAAACTGGCGGTTACTCGAATTCAATAATATTTTTATGCATTCTACAGAAACACTATAAAACAAATCTTTTGGTTTCAGTTTTCCGTCTCCTATATTTAGGTATATCCGACAGAATGATGTGACATAATTATTTTCACCCACATCCTATTCCTTTCTCAAAAACTTAACGAGGGTATATTACCGAAAGAAATCTCAATTTGTTACAATCAACGGCAAAAGGGCTCCCCGTCGTGTCTCAGCAAGTCACCACGGTTCATTTCACACGGAACAATGATACTCTAATTATGAACCATTCGACACACGCATACTGCGTAATGACTGTTAATAATCAAGATCAATGATTTCAATTTGCAGAATGAGCCATATAAATCCGTCACAGCGTAAGTATTACAGTTGTATACTTATTTAGGTACCATAAAATCTCATTTAAAACAGATGAATAGTCAAATTAATATGAGGGATGCTTTGCACTACCCTTCTATAAAACGAGAACAACACTTGAATATTTATTTAATTATACAGGTGTATCATCAACATAGGTAAGTATCCATATATTTTCGTTGGAGTACATGTTCGGGCATGTTCACATTAATTTAAACATCACGACGAATCCCGTTCACGATTTAAATGTAAATGGCTATTAAGTAGGAAACCAGGATAATTGAAACAAATGCAGGGATTACTCAACAAATTGTTCAATACAATGGCGATTTGTCTAAGTCAGCGTTGAAATGAACAAATTGGTAACATTTTATTGCTATAAATTAGAAAAATCATTCAACCCTTAAATAAGGAAAATATATACACTTACTACTATATTGTTGTTACGACTGGTAAGTCAAGTGTAGCAATGGGAGATCTATATAAACTAAATTGTGTAATTGCACAATTGTACTCACAAGCATAGAATGTATGCACAAAACAAAAATACGTTGACATGTTCTGTCCCAAAATATTATTACTCACTTAACTCTTTTTATATTTAAATAAAACTGATACATAATAATGCTGCCAGTCTGCTTTACGTTAGTAACTAATTAATCTGTGATTGCGATATGTCTGTACTAAATACTGATATATTTAAATAAAGAAGATAGTTTATTATAAAATTGTATAACGTCATCGTCGTCGGTAAGAAAGTAAGTAACCAGCCTTTATGGAGGAAAAGCGGCAAGAAACTTCCCCTTTAAGAATTCAGGAAAATTATGAGTTCCTTTCAATTTCGACCTACTATACTATACTAGAAGTGGGACTGACGCAACGAGCTTGCATATCGGCTTCTAAAGCATTATTTAGATATTTTATTAGGTACTAGCGACCGGTCTCGACTTCGCAAGGGTAGACATTTCTTTTTGAAAATAACTTGCTGATAATGTAGCTTTCTATAAGTGAAAGAAATTTTGGAATCGGTCGAGTAGTTTTTGGGTTTATCCATTACATACACACAAACAAAGTTTACATGTTTATAATATTAGTATAGATAAATGTGTAGTCAAAACTAAAATATAGAAATAGTATAGTATTTGGTAAATAATGTGTAATAATTTTAATGTAATATTTTTAATATGTAATACAGACGATCGCGTTTTTGGCTTGATTTGGCGTACGATTTTATTGGGTTTATTTAATATTTTTTTTAAAGTACTAAATCAATAAATTAAAATTTTAAAATAAATTATCGGACTTACTAATAAACTATTTGCCAATGCCTACTATGTACGATTTTTCCCAGATTGTTATTCGCTACCAGTAAGCAAAAAAAAAAGAATTGAAAACCCTGGTGTTTCGTGTTTACGTAAAAAAGTAGGTATGCTTGATTTTTTTTTTAATTTATATTGAGTTGTTATCTAAATAAAAATTCGTAGACTTACTAGATAAATAAATGATGTATAACTTTGCATTAAGAAATACGATTAATGAGAAATTCGATGTAAAAAAATTCTGTTGATACGATCGCGAAATTTATAGGGAGTCATAGACACGAATGCATCGTAGTGATTTTTTAACACATTTTTGTGGATGGGAGTTTTATTTTTATTCAGGTATATCTCCAATTATAGTAGACTATAACTTATCCCTGAAAGCTGCTCTACGCCGTATGTTATCCAAATTTGAAGATATCGATTCAGAATTTTAACACAATTTACTTAGTTCAAGTAATATTATTATTATCATCTTGAAATATTATGCTTTATCCTAATTCATATATTGGGTCCTTACATATGAAATTGGCGTTTTGTACGGGAGGAATATACAGTCAATTTTTTTTTGTAAAATATATTTAATTAATCAAAGTATGCACCGTTGTTATCTATGCACTTTTGCCATCTCATAGGTAGTTCATTGATCCCTTTACTAAAAAAACCATGGGGGCGAGAATCAATAAACTCTTTGAAGGCGGTTTGGACTGCCGCATCGGAGTTGAATTTTTTTCCTTGTAAGAAGTTGTCCAAATTCCGGAAAAAATGGTAATATGTTGGAGCAAGATCCGGGGAGTACGGTGGATGTCGCAGACATTCCAATTGTAGCTCATCTAACTTAGTGGTTGTTTGTTGTGCAGTGTGTGGTCTTGCGTTGTCGTGAAGCAGCAGTGGCCTAGAGCGATTGACCAATCTCGGTTGTTTAGCAGCTAGTTCTTCCTTCATGGTTTGCAGTTGCTGACAATAGATATCTGCCGTAATCGTTTGGCCAGATTTTAGAAAGCTGTAGTGAACGACACCGGCGCTAGTCCACCAAACACTCACAAGTAACTTTTTCTGAGTCAATTTTCGTTTAGGGCAGGATTTGGCTGGGTTTCCAGGTTTCAGCCATTGCGACGAGCGCTTCAGATTATCGTACAGTATCCACTTTTCATCACAAGTAATGATTCGATTTAAAATCCCTTCATTATTGTGTCGGTTGAACAAAGTAACACAGCAGTCGACGCGTGTTTGCAAGTTCGATTCACTCAATTCATGAGGTACCCATCGTTCAAGTTTTTTTACTTTCCCGATTTGCTTCAAGTGGATTAATACAGTTATGTCACTTACCCCGAAGCCTGCAGCTATCTCTGAAGTGCTTTGTGATGGATCCGCTTCCACAATAGCCTTTAATTCTTCATTTTCCACTTTGGTCTCCGGCCGTCCACGGGGTTGGTTCTGAAGGTCGAAATTTCCAGAAGGAAAACGTTGAAACCAAAAACGTACCGTGCTTTCTTTTGCGACACCAGCGCCGTACACATCATTAATCCTTCGAGCTGTTTCTGCAGCACTGGTGCCACGGTAGAACTCGTATTCGTAAATATACCGATATTTCATGTTTTCCATTGTGCGGTAATAAGTGACGCCAAAGAAAAAAATAATGAGGAACAAACAAATGAATGACTGTTTTCAAAACTCAAATGTACCAGCTAAATGAATTTATAAATTTGAATTTGGAATTCTTAACCAAAGAGGAGATATTTCAGATCAAAATGGTCAGTACGATAAAACGCTAATTTCATATGTAAGGACCCAATATATATTCTTAATATTTCCTTACGAATGCGAGAAATTTTTTGTCAAAGCTTTATGTTATAATTTTTATTTTGAAATTCGTCGTTTTTCTTTATTGCGCATCGCAGTCGAATATCTTTTGAAAAGCTTCACATCAAATCACAAATTGAAATGTTTCCCGTCAGTAGTTCAAAGTTCTAAGAGCTGGACAACGAGCTAGGATAAAGCTTGGATTAATATTTCGAACGTCACCTAAATTAAATCGTGTTAAAATTTTAAATCGATATTACTTATATACAAATTTAACTAACATATGGCAATATACGTATAGGTACCTAATTTAAGTAAATTCTGTTTAAATAAGACACCGAAAAATAATACGCATATTCATGGTTTATCGTATTATGTTAGCTTTGTCTAAACTTCAAACAAGATCAAGAGTAAATGCATTTTTGTATAATCGATTTTCTGGTTTAGATAATATTGAACCTTGAAGTAACCTCAACTCTTCAGGGGCTCAAACAGAAGCGCTTTCATTACATATGTATTTACATACATACATATTATAGATATCTAAGTTTTATAGACACCTAAGTATTATAGGTTTCTTTTTTGTTGGTAGATATATTATAATTAATTCAATGCTTTTCATGAAGCTCTAAATTTTTGCATATTGCTTAATTTATGTTTTTATAATAAAGACGTTAGGTAGGTACTTACACAAAAATCATGTCGTACTAACATAATATTATGCAGTTACATTTTTATAAATCTATGAACACCATACATGCGTGTATATGTGTATACATATTATTTACATATTAACTGTACCCGCGACTTTCGATTTCGTTTTTCGATTTCGAAATTTTTTCGTTTTTTTTCCGGATTAGGTTAGATTAAATATACATCATATACATGTATATAGGTATCACACAAAGACAGTTTATGACAAAAACTTGCGTCTGCCTCCTGGCACATACATTATATGTACTAAATTTCATCATAATTGGTTCAGCGGTTTAGCATTTCCCATTCAAAATTTCATACCCCTTTTCGCCGACTCAGGGGTAGGTTTTTGATAAAAAAATAGCCTATGTCCGTTCTCAGGTGTCAAACTGTTTCCAGGCTACATCATAATCAGCTGTTTAGCATTTCCCATACAAAGTTTCATCCCCCTTTTCACTTCTTTAGGGGTAGATTTTCGATAAAAAAGTAGCCTATCTTTTGCGCAATTACATGTTCTGACTATAATTTTTATCAAAATCGGTCAAGCTGTTCTTGAGTTATAAAAGAAAATAAGACAGACGGACAGACAGACATAAATTTAAAAAATGGTAGAATCGATGTCAGTGAGTCATAAAATGACTACATTATCACAAAATTAAACAGAAAATATTGTAATTACAGACAGACACTTCAGATTTATATAGTACTAGCTATACCCGCGACTTCGTCTGCGCAGAAAATTTTTTCGTGGTTTTCCCGGATTAGGTTAAATTATATGTAAATAGGCATAGCATGTTTAAGCATTGTTTCTGAAAAAAAGTCTACGTTTAAGCTTACGTCTGTCTCCGGACCCATACTATCTCTGTACCAAACATCATAATTGGTTCGGCGGTTCAGCATTTCCCATTCAAAGTTTTATCCCCCTTTTCACCCCCTTAGGGGTAGTTTTTTGATAAAAAAGTAGCCTATGTCCGTTCCCATGTGTCAAACTATATCCATGCTACATCACAATCAGTTCAGTGGTTTAGCATTTCCCGTACATAGTTTCATCCCCCTCCCTCCCGTCTCCTTTTCACAGATTTCTATAAAAAAAAGTAGTTTATGTAATTTTGATAAAAAAAGTCTTATTACCGCACCAAATTTTATCATTACCAAGATTTAATGTTTTCCATACAAAGTTTTGTCCCCCTTTTCACCCATGCCCGTTTTCTGATGTCAAACTATATCCCTGCCAAATCTCATTGTAATCGGTTCAGCGGTTTACCATTTCTTATACAAAGTTTCATCCCCCTTTTCACTCTTTTAGGGGTAGATTTTCTAAAAAGATAAGTAGTCTATCATGAGCGCATTCACATTTTCGTACTACGCACCGATTTTTATCAAATCGGTCAAGCCATTCTTCAGTTTTAAAAGGACATACAGATAGACGGAGAGTCAAAAATTTTAAAAATGGTGGAATCGAAGTCATTGTGTCAAAATGAGTATTTATCACAAAATTTGACAGTAAAATTATATCATTACCAAGATTTAGCGTTTCCCACACAAAGTTTCATCGCCATTTTCATCATCATCATAGGGATAAATTTTTGTTAAAAAAAAGTAGCTCATGTCCCTTTTTCTGATGTCAAACTATCTTCCTGCTAAATTTGATTGTAATCGGTTCAGCGGTTTACCATTTCCCATACAAAGTTTCATTTCCCTTTTCACCCCTTTAAGGCTAGTTTAGCCTATATGTGTTCCCAGGTGTCAAACTATATCCATACATACATACGTACATACATCTTCACGCTGTATCCCTAACGGAGATCACAGAGGACGGAGCGCTAAGCGTCACGGTCCTTACATACCTCTTTCGCTTCCTCAAATCTCATCATTGTCCTCACACATTTTCACCTAGATATGTGAGTGCTTTTTACATTTCCGTCGGCTAACACTCTGGCTCTTTGATCTTCATAAGTCAGCCTTGATCTTCCTTGACTTCTTTTACCACTCACTTTCGCTCTGTAGATTTTCTTCGTCAGTCTTTCATCACTCGTTCTTTCTATATGCCCGAACCATCCAAGCATTCCTTTCTTCATTTTTACAATAACACTAACTATGTATAACCATAACTAATAATAACAATAACTATATCCATGCTACATCATAATCAGTTCAGCGGTTTAGCATTTCTCGTACAAAGTTTCGTCCCCCTCCCTCCCGTTCCCCTTTTCACAGATTTTTGATAAAAAAATTAGCTTATGTATTGTTGATAAAAAGAAGTCTTATCGCCGCACCTCTCACTATCAAGATTTAGCGGGTTTCCATACAACGTTTCATCCCCGTTTTCACCATCTTAGGCATGAGTTTTGGATAAAAAAAATTGTCTATGTCCATTCAGTAATGTTAAACTATCTCCATGCCAAATTTCAACATAATAGGTTCAGCGGTTTACCATTTCCCATACAAAGTTTCATCCCTTTTTTCACCCTTTTAGGGATAGATTTTCTAAAAAATAAGTAGTCTATCTAATAGTCTAAAGTTGCACCCCCCTTTTCACCCCCATAGGAGTAGTTTTTTGATGAAAAGTTACCTATGTCCAGTCCTAGGTGTCAAAAAACTATACCCATGCTACATCATAGTCAGTTCAGCGGTTTAGCATTTCCCGTACAAAGTTTCGTCCCCCTCCCTCCCGTCACTCTTTTCACAGATTCTTGATAAAAAAGTAGCCTATGTATTTTTGATAAAAAAGTCTTACCACCTCACCAAATTTTATCATTACCGAGATTTAGCGTTTCCCATACAAAGTT
Organism: Zeuzera pyrina; assembly: GCA_907165235.1. NCBI lineage: Eukaryota > Metazoa > Arthropoda > Insecta > Lepidoptera > Cossidae > Zeuzera > Zeuzera pyrina. The sequence goes on from OU015617.1 coordinate 16,659,257, forward strand.
TCATCCCCCTTTTCACCCCTTAAGGGTAGGTTTTTGATTAAAAAAAGTAGCCTATGTCCGTTCCCTGATGTCAAACTATCTCAGTGCTAAATTTCATTATAATCGGTTCAGGGATTTACCATTTCCCTTACAAAGTTTCATCCCCCTTTTGACCCCTTTAGGGGTAGATTTTCTAAAAAATTAGTAGCCTATCATGAGCGCAATCACGTATTCTTACGACATACCTATTGCTATTAAGATCAGTCAAGCCGTTCTTTCTGTTTCTGTATAAAAGGACATACGTCCTTTTATAACGACAGACAAACAGACAGACAAAAATTTTAAAAATGGTAGAATCGAAATTAGTGAGTAATAAAACGACTTTCTATCGCAAAATTTGACAAAAAAACGGAAATTACAGACAGACACAAGAGATTTATATTATAGTAGTATAGTATAGAAGATTAAACGCGTGTAATCCGTAAGTAAAACATAGCAAAAGTACTAATGCCAAAATGATTAAAAATTGATTATTTTTGTAATAGTTAGTGAGTAAACGTAAGTACTAGCGAGTATAGCGACCGTTTTTACTTCGTGATAGCGACTGGGTAGTGAAGCAATGGTTAGTGTTGTAGTATGAAGTACGTACCTACATAATATGTGGTGCGGTGACACCACCAAATAGGGCTGCTGACATCGACCGCCCGCCCGCCCACATTTCGTATCATCATTCTTTTTTATTAATGTTTTTATTAATTAACTTTAGGGATTTTCTTAGTGTTCATTTTCTTCATTCAGTAGAAATCCAAACAAATAAATTACATGTCGGTGTCAAAGTTTATAGTATTTCTTCTTACATAATTTAACAAGTACAAAGTGGCATAGCAGGGCGATGGTATATAAGCGACTGCAAGCCACAAATTCAAATTGATTTATTTTCTACTAAACCACAATTCAGCACTTTAAGCATCGCGAGGTTGCTACGTAACTTTAAATTATATTTCCTAAATAAAATTATCAAATATTTCTTGAGTCGAATACTTATTAAAAAGAAATTAGAAAAAGGTATGACTTTTATGATATAAAAATATAAACCTTACCTAAGTAGTCAAATACTTATATAAATAAAAATTTGTAGGGCATAGGATGTCACGCCTAATTACAGATATTTATAATTTTTACAGTTCGTGTTGCAGTGAAATGCAATTGAATAAATGTAATAAATTCAATTACTAAACTATGGGTTATTTTATGAGTAGGTACCTAGATAAAATATTCTACTCATAAACAAAATATTGTTGTACATGCTTACATGTATAGATATCACATAGGTACTCGTAGTAACTAACATGTGTAGCAATTTGATTACGTTCCGCACTTCAAAGGAGCCGTCGATACGGCTGAGCGAGAAACCGACTAAAATAAAACTTCAACAAATCTGCTTTCGCGGTGAGGATGTTGGTAATTTATTGAATTTGTCAGGACAAAGTGAACATCGTCGTCGTTGTAAATAAAGAGCGTCGAGCCGCGGATAAATTTGTGTCAGATCAAATGAATCGTGCAACCAACGATTTGTTGCACTTGTTGTGTTTACACTCTTCTAAAATAAAAATATAAAATACGAGTACACTAATATGATGAAACATGAAGCAGACAGTTAGTATTGTTTTCTGAAAGATTCATTATGAAATTAATATAAATAGCTCTTGCTGTGCATTAAATAATTAAATTACATAGCGAAATAATTGTTTCCACGGATTAATTAACAAACTTGGGTGATATCTAATTTGGATTAAGTTTAAAAAGCCATTTAATAGGGCGTCGGATACGCGTTATTAAATAGGGTTCGGTAGCATTTTTGTTAGAAGTTTAATAAATTAACGTAAAAAAAATACAAATGAAATTACTCAATTTTTTGTTTGTTATTTTTGGTTTTAACTTACTAATTTAAGTAAGTAGGCCAAATTTTAGCTCAGTAGGTGTAAAGATGGTGTAAGTCGACTGTTATACGGACAGATAGACAAATAGACGGTCAGACAAGACAAAACTATAAAAATTTTCGTTTTGCCCTTTTAGCTATGGAACCCTAAAAATGAGGAAGTACTTGCCTTACGCTGTGCCTATCATAATAATATTAAGTTGTTCTGAACTCTACTTGAACTATAAGTTGTAATGTAACGAAGCCCTTAAAATTTTGATAACTTTCACTTACCAGCGGTTGTAGCTTTCACTGGCTTCTACGAAAGTTCTAATTTTTTATTTATTTCAGTATTAATTACTATTAAATCTTCTTGTTACTATTTAAACGCTAAAGGAAATATATATATAATATAATAAAAATAATAATAATATAATAATAATTGTTTTCAAACGACCGAGTTTAAAAAAGAATAGTATATATCGAACATACATTAATTACCTAGGGTTCAGTAGCATTTCGGAATAAGTTGAAGTTTTTAATAAATTATAAAAGAAAAAACAAAAAATAGAAAGACGGGTTCATAACCTGAAGTACGGATTATATTTTTTTTTTTTTTCTCGTTTCTGATTTTGGGTGGTAACCCAGTAAGTAAGTAACGTTTCCGTCTCAAACAGCTCAGGGACAAATACGTTACACTACAATAGTAAATCCACGGAGTAAATAAAAGCAATGATTATGGGCCCACGCGCTATCAGAGCGTGGCGCAAGAAGTAGCTCTATGTCGTCTAACCATAGAAATAGGAAGATGTCCTACTTCTTTGCCTCTAACCATTGACCTATACGCTGCATGGTACATTATTTACTGCATAAGCGTCCAAGTGCATTACTAGGTGTAGTTTCCGAACCATAGTAATGAGTGGAACATAGTAATTCTTGCAAACATTATAGTAGGTACTTATACATAGATATCATTGGTATATTCAGGAATTTTTCAGAATTTTTGGACTGGCAGTTTAGAAATTAGAAGCGGAAACATTCTGTGGCGACCAACGAATGAATTTGTTGGTAGCGACTAAGTAGTGACTTCAGCGAAGAGGTCTACTTATTTAATGATGCCCATTTGTTGGCGTACAAAAATAAAAAAAGATCTTTATTTAGGTAAATATCACAATATATTAGCGAGGTCGAAAAAAATCGTTTTCAAAAATTGTGGCAATCCTATTTTTGGGTGATAAAACTACGTCCGTAAGCGAAACTTCATTTTAAATAGCTTAGATATTATGTTTAAAATGCCCGGAGGCCTAAGAGTTCCTTAGTCAATCAGTAGGTTGACTAAGGAACCTCAAAAATGGTTATTTGAAGGTTTTTATGTATATTTTCTATTTTGTTCAATATTTTTCGAATGTGCATATACGAAGACAAAGAAAGTAGCAAGTGTAGAAAAACATCATACCTATAACATAAAAAAGAAACGTACTTACGTCCAAAACAACGTAATAAAATAAATCCAGTAAAGTGGCTCGTATTTCACCTTCGCCGGCAGGCATATCGTGGGCACGTATGTAGCAGACGGGGGAATTCAATAAAAATCACAATCGTAAAAACTAAGGCGGCAGTCATATAAAAATACCTAAGAAAGCATTAAGAACCGTCCCCTAATAATAGGTCCCGCCAGATGCACGGGACGGCCGCCTGGAAAAGTCACGATGGGAACTCGAGCGAGGGAAATCATTTTTTTCGGTCTACCACACACAGCCCTTGCTAACTCGGCGAAAACTGAGGCCTCTCGTAGGAATCACTTATATGGAGGACGTTTTATTTTATGCTTGGAAAAACCTTATGATTGCGAATAATACGATAATACAGTATAATACCTATTGTATCTAAAAGGCAGCAGTTATAAAGGTCCTAAATGGCGTATAAATATTCCAAGCACCTAGGTACGTATATATTATTAGCTACCTAGCATGCATACGTATTGTATATATATACAACACACATTTTTTAACTGTATATTTGTGTACCTGCACAATAAATTCCTGATTTATACAAATTCCCCAGAAGTTAAAAGTAGTTGTCCAAAATAGTGTTCTTAGGGGAATAAAAATTATCCAATAGTTCCTACTACTTAAGTACCTACTTAATACTATAAAAATAAAACTTTATCCGTGAACGGTCATTGTTTAAATATCTATAGTCAAAATTATTAGTTAAATCTGTGATAAGCGAACGCAGTGCGTGTGCTATTATAATCAACCTTAAAAACCTTTAAAAGCATATAAAGCGGCTGCAGATCTTAAGAGCTGCAGATGCAGATCAAGCAATAATTAAGAATTTATAATATATCTCAAAGTAACGAGACTAATAAAGTGTTATATAAAATATAGATTTGTTTACTATTATACAAATCATCGCTGTCAACGCTCGCTCAACGCTCAATGTTATGTAATGGCTATTGGCTAACGACAGCAAAATATATTTCGGTACTGCATCGAACATAAAAAATTATATAATAATGAAAACTAGACGATAAAATATCAAAACAATCAAGTGCCAGACATATGTACCATATGGCGAAACGCTAATTTGCCTGTTTCAGGAGTGCTATTCACAACACGTAAACATCCTTGCATCGGATGAAACATCCGTGAGCTTTAAATTGTGAATGCGCAAAGGTTGTTTGCATCCGATGATCACAACCGATGTACGAATTTTCCATACTAATTTATGAAATTGGCATTCACAACTTCACGGATGTAAAATTGTGAGAAAGAGAAGTCCGATAACCTCTCGTTCTCAACCTCGACTTTAGCTGTCAAAATGTAATTTTGACACTTCGTCGCGTGCAACGTTGCGTACATCCTCGCGCTTGTGATCTGTCAAATTGTATGACAACATCCACGAGCGAAAATCTACTTTCTATTAGACGAGTTCTACGATGTTAAGCTATTTTCTCGGTGAACAGTTAAAGTTTTGGAAGTTTTCCTTAAAATAATTAAAATATACTCTATTTTCAACGTGTGATACATGTGTCATAAAGTTACGTGCAATTTTATTGAACAAAAAAACTAATTTTGTGAAGGAAGACGCTTAGTATGGAAATTCACATCAAGATGGTAGACTTATAGTAGAAAAGGAGCGAATAAATTTAGCGATTTTCAATATCTTTTCTATACGCAAAATGTTCATTTTGCTGTTAGTGTTTGCAGACGAAGGTGAGGTTACCATGAATATTGCAATTGTTTTCTTGGATTGAATTTTATTACTAAATTATAATTAATGTTATAAATGATTAATTTCATAAAATTAGTAAGTACATGTAACTGTAGGTGCGATTACGTATATGATATAAAGTTATTTTAAGTAAAATTTAAATCTAGCGGTGAAAAATTGTGATAATATTTTTTCGTACTAGTTTTGGATTGAAGCACACCCAGGCCACAATAAAATATCTCAATAGTCATATGTAAACTAAAGTTATGAACAAAAACAAGGTTTTGCCATGTAGTTAACAATTTATATAGGTATTTATTTTGCTCTTGAGTACAAAATACAAATCTTGTCTGGATTATATTTGTGTTAGTGTAGTAATATTTTAGTTACCCGGTGACACTATATTAATAATAAAGCAACACTAGTCTATTAGTATTTAGTTAGTAATGTGAAATCAAAGATGTAAGATTTAAGTTGATATACAACCTATAGGTACCTACTGAAATTGACTGCTGTTTTCACATTACTATATGAGCAAACTCATACTGACTTAAATAACCAAAACTTAAAACTGACTCAAATTTACATGCATAATCCTCCAACAACTTCACTAATCTTGTTTTGAGTTATAAACATTATATCTCTATGTAATCTAGTTAATACTTTTAATATTATTGTATTACAGGTAACTCGGCTAACTAACCTACCTAAAAAACATCATGTCTAAGGTTTGCAAGAAATCTTCCAAAATGTATATAATGTATTGAATAAGTTAAAAATATTTTAGAGATATTATTGAGCAAAGTAAACATGAGTACTTAATAAAAATAAAACATGAAATACAATAGGAGTTTTAATTACATGAATTAGCTGTAGTGTGATAATTGATAAATATAATATGAATCAGGATAATTAGATTACTGAAATAGGTATATTATATAGTTCACAGATAATAATTGGAAACTTCCAGATCGAGGCCATTTTATGTAGGAATTAGTATACTTTAAAGGTGTATCCTTTATTGTTTTCAATGTTTATTGAAGTTTAAAGTTCACTTTTAACTTTCATTTTCATCCCTTTTCACATAACTAACTTTCTAGTAGACAATACCTAAGCAGTAATTTTATTCAATATTAATATATTCACAACCTCACAAGTCACAATACCGAAAAATTAGTAAAACATTCAATGTAATAAAGGTAGGTACTCCTTAATCTAATTACTGGGTAATATTATGCAATACCATTACAATGAAGTATATGGTCTTAATGTCACAGTAGGTATTTATTATAAATTTATTGTTTTCTGTTTGTGATTGGTCTCTTTAACACCATCATTGCATTATAAATTAAGACTAAAAAGACTAAAGCATAAAAAATCATAGCAACGCATGAGCAATACATTTAAACTACATAAGTATAGTAAGTACATAAAATATTTCTATCGCATGGAGGATAAGTAGGTACTTATAGCATGAAGGGATGAGCTATTAGCCTGCCAACTTACATCATGAATATACCTAAGTATGCATTAAATTGAAAATCGATATTTTAATTTTAAATAGTTTCGAAACACTGAGAAAGTAGGCATATAAACCTAATCTCTATAATTTGATTTTAAAATTAGTGTAATCTAATTACACATTACAAACTATTATACAATAAATTGTAGGTATGTGATAAATTATTAAAATTTCACTTGCCGCCGGGTTTAAATAAGTCCTTATTTCTAGCGGTAAATCATACAATTTAACGTAAGAGCGTTTTTTCATTGGCCGACACGATAACGATAATATCGTAGCCGTCACACGTAGATATTTTATTATCTTGAAACTTTTTGATTCAACGACACGGTACCAATATCGATGGCGACAAAACAAAAACAGAACTTTCATGTCTCAATGACAAACATTACACCTTCGAGATCAGTGCGTTAACTATAAAACTACTCGTATACTTATTCATATGGCAGACGACAAATTATATTTAGTTATTTAGTATATCTGCTTTACTTACGTCTAACGTATCTAACGTTGAAGGAACTTATTTAAAAGTCATTTTGAATATTTAATCAAACTAAACTAGAACTAAAGTATTTTTTTAGAACTAAAGTATTATTATTATTAAAGTTTAATCAAACTAAAGTAGAGCGAACGACAGTTTAGCGGGGAGGTGGGAGGATGGTGATGTTGAACCCACACTTGCACCATTGTGTAATTATGTCATACATTCTTGATTTTATCGGGACGATTCTATGGAGAGCGGACGTAGTACTGACTAGGGAAGGCGATTCTCTCGAAAAAAGATCGATCTTCGAATCGATCGACTCGAAGTATGAAAAATCGATTCATAGAAAACTCGAAGTCTAAAAAATCGATCTCTCGAAAATCGATTTTTCATCGACTTACAATATAAGTTTGTATTGATGACAGATATGAATGTAATTATAGAAAACTTGGAAGACGCTAAAATAATCAATCTAATCAGTTTTAATGAATTAAAGAATTACAACTGTATTTAAATGTTACATGTTTAAGAACCTCTACTAAAGATAAATTATAATATTTAAGTTAAAAAATTATAAAATTCACAGTTCCTACATTCAACTCATTCTAAACAGTTTTATATTTCTTATCATAACAAAACTTATCGAATCTCGATTTTAAAGGGTAAAGTATCGATTCACGGAATCGATTCACTACAAAATATCGATTAAAGATTTATATGGTCGAAATAATCGATTCTTCGATTAATCGATCTCAGATCGCCATCCCTGGTACTGACATGTCGTCGCCGATCGCCGGCGACGATAAATCGGGGTCGCGTCGTTTAGTGAAAAAGCGTCGCTCCATAGATTTCTGTGCCCCGATATCGATGAGTCTTCATCTGCGACGATATATCGTTATCGTGTCAGCCAATGAAAAAACGCTCTAACAAATACTACTTATAACATTCGTTCTTTCAAATAGTAAATACCCGTTATTAGTATTACAAATAACAGCAATATTAAGAGCACTTGCATAACTTAGGCGAGTGTGTGAGAAGAATAATGCATAGACAGGTAATGAGATTTGATAAGGTGGAAGAAGTATTCAATGACCGCTTTGCTTGGCAACTCCGTCTGCAATACAACGTGAAACTATCGTATAAGTACGTATGAACGAGAAATACATAAATACCTACCCATTACTATTTACCATAGATTATGAGACCTTATTTGGTCTCATAACTTGTCTCATTTATTCTGTTATATTTATTATCTCATTCTTATTAAAAGATTAATCCTTGCTATAAAGAGAGACACCTAGTAATACAGTATTATTATTTTATGAAATTGGTTGCTAGTTATTTTATTGCAGAAAGGTATTTTGTATGTATTGTCATTTTATTTCTTACTAAAGACATCGGCTTTGTGGGCGTAGATCCCTTTGGCTTCCCTCTCAAATAGAAAAAACAATTTATGACACTGAGTAAGTAATCACGTGGTAATCACTAATTGATGATTTTTGCCTTATTTTTGTTAATACCCATTTCTTCTTTGATGTAATAAATCTAAATCCCTCGTAAGAAAGTATTTGAAACGTTTCGATGTCGTGTGTGATAGGTAGATAATATATTTCAAAAACCTCAGGAATTGTAAACAACATATTTCGAATCATAGGGTTACAATGGATACTGTATGCTGTACGTCATCACTTATGTCATGCACCAGCAGACATACAGCATACAGACTTAAAATATGGATATATCCAGTAAATACAATGTCCACGAAATGTGAGTATGGACACTTTTATTGTAATATGTACATATTCTAAAACTAATAAGAACTCATAACCATGAAGTTTTAGAACTACACACCTTTGTAAGTATTTATGTATAGGTAAATGAAATCACAACAGTATTGTTTATTTATGATGTACAGACAGGAACCTTTTTAAGGAAGTTAGTATCAACATTAATGATATTAATAGAGCTGTAGCTGTATGTAATATAATAAGTATGTATATTTCTAATAAAATGTTGACATGTATGTACATTTTCTGAATTGTATTAGTGGTATGACTCAGAAGGATAACAAATTAATGGTCTTTTTTCTTTTAAATATTGACCAGCAATGAATTAAAATTCAGTTGAATTGATTATTAGAAACAGTAACTTTTTCAATAGCTGCACATTAATTTTATTTAGGTAATGAATTTTATGCAACTTTTTTTCTTACAGATACATATGGATACAGCTACTGATTACAATTTTATCATTGTTGTTGAGAAGTAAGAACTGAGAAATCATAGCATTCAACACAGCTTTGTACAAGTTTCCACAACTTTTCTAGTCACAGAAAATTTTGTATTGATTGTTAAATAATAATTAAAGATTTATTAAAAGCAAGAGCACGTACATACCTACTGTCTTTTAATTTAATTCCTGATATAATTTATAAGTAATTTATTCTATGGCACTAACGATGAGAATGATTGATAGGAGTAACTACTAATATTTTTAGAATTATTAATACTTATTTACCTACAGAAAGTATAGAAGTACCCAGGTAAGATGTATGAAAACATTGTGTATAATTTTATGGAGATATAATTTGGAGAACTAAAAGAATAAAAAAAATGTACCTCGTTTATAAATTTTACCTTATGAACCTCAATTATAATAAAAGTATGCAGGTACAAAATAAGTAGATCAGTAGATATCATTAGTGTATTTATTTCATAATGCAAAGTTTAATAGCTACTTATTACATTTATATTAAATAAGATTGATAATAATTATTTGTAACATGACTTCTATAGTATTTCAAAAATAGCACAAAGTTTTAGAAACCTATTTATATACATAAAAGTATAAATAAATATAACCTATACCAATTATTATAACTTTTTTGTAATTCATAGGAAGTTTGTAATTCACAGGCACATGGTAGGCAGATACATTATCATTTCTTTTTCTTTTGTTCAAGGTTTACACTTCAAAATACATTTTAACAATTCACTGCATCAACATTTCTCTTTGTAATCATCTCTATTTTTTTACATCATGATCTTGCCTTATAATACATAAAATGATAAGTGGATATTGGTTATTTCTTTGTATGAGAACTTGACACTGCCTCTCTTTTTATCCATTCCCACTGAAATATTAAAATAAACACCTTTAAGCTGTAGTTTTACAAAAACATGACAAATTACAGAGAATGCAGTTTCCCGCACTTTTTGTTTAATATTTAGTTGGCTATTACAGCAAAATATGAAACACATTTTTGTCCTAACTTCTACAATACTTACTTATAAATGGCATTAACTCTTAAGTCTCACATTTATTTATATTTTTTTTAACAGAAACAAATGGATAGTTTGTAGGCTTTTGTAGGATTCGTAGGCGTCTTCGATCACCAAAATCACCATAAATGTCCATGAACTGCAGTTTTAGTCACATTAATTCCTTGAGAAATCTTTAGCACCATTTATTTCACGAATATGAGATCACTGTACAACACCGTTGCTTAAATAATATAAAGGTAAGTGAAGAGAGTACCTAACGATATTAATTGGGCATCACGACGCCATTTTGAAAAGTTATTGACAACTGACAAGTTGACGAATGACGTCTCCGTATGTAATAAAATGAATGAACCGGGAGTTGGTATTTAGTTTGATTCATATAATTGTAACATTACATTCATTAAAATATTTATACGTGTATTTTTACATTTTAAATAAGCTTTGTATTTAAACATCATCGGAATGATCAGAACAATTTTAAAAACAAATTTGTTTTTATATTATACTATTAAATTTAATTTTTACCACGTGTAGGTTGTAAAAAGTTTTTGCTACCAACTCCTTGGCTGTTACATCGTAGGAAAATCCTTGCGAACAACCGATGTAATTTTTCATCGATGTTATCAACGATGCGTTCATCCGATGTTTCATCCGATGAAATGAAGTTGTGAATAGCACTCCAGATATTTTCATCCTATTATTGCGATACATTTTGTGGGGTAAGCAAATTCCCTTCCTATCCTCGTTTGCCTCTCCTTACAAACGTCCACAAGGACTATTGGGAAAAACATCGCATCACACACGAAAAATACTAAAAATACTGTGACGTAGATGTACTGCTTGTTCGTTATCCACATCCACAACCGCTATTATCTGTTTACTCCTGCGATACAACTGCTCGCGTGTAATTGTTCTGTACTTGATACCAATAAAATAAGGTGCTAAGTGTAACGCGTGCAATGGACACGACACACGACCTTCGGCAGCTAGCTAAGTTTCTAGAGCTCACTGGAGGTTTCTGGATGCACCCTGGACATTGGATGCATAAGATGGAACTCGGGAGACGCGCGATATCAGTCAGTACACGTGTTCCTTTTCTTTCTTATTGTATTTCTGCAGCGCGTAATTTATACGTACAGTTTTATACCACAAATATCCTATTTTTTTGGGCCACCACTTAAAAAAAGATATAAAAGATAACAATACTATTTATTATGTAATGTTAATATTATATTATGTGTATAACATTTGTGACAATAATATTAAGTTAGTATAGTTATCTATAGAATTATACTACACATACTATACATATAAAATTGAAGTGTCTGTTTGTGATTTCAAAATAATGGTTTTTTCAAAAATTTATATGGTTATTTGCACGTAATCAAACCCGAAACACCCTTTTTAAAAATATTACTTTATCTGCTTGTTTGTCCAGCCTAATCTCCGAAACTGCTGAACCGATTTTGATGGGACTTTCATTGACGGATAGAGGACTTTTCGGAGAGAAATCTACGCTGCTTTTTATATTGAAAAAAAACCATATTTAACGTGGTTGAAATCGCGAAGCACATATAGTCTATAATATTTATGTTACCCTAGACGTTATTAAAATTATTTTACTGTAAACATGATGTGTTTATTTATCTATAAAATACCGCGTGAAATTTTTTTTATTTGTGATCGAAGTTGAAAACATGTATGGTAGTTATCAAGCACCCGTCGCGTCCTCTGGAACACTACCTGGCTACGACCAAGATAAAATAAAATTGGTGGCAGTGATACAGATTTGTTATAGTATCTACATAATAATGATGTGTGTGTGTGTGCTGTGTGTGTGTGCGTGCGAGCGTCTGTACATGTGTGTGTATGCGTGTCTGTGTAAAGTATGTTCTATCTAATGAAAATATTGCTTATAGTACGAGAGGCCAAAGAAATAACTCCAGCCTATCAAGTAACACGTTAGAATGGATGTAAAATGTTAGTACTTACAGAATTTATGACAGAAATCATTGTGTGCCAGCGCGCAACCGATGGCATATATACTTTTTCCTCACTTCCAGTGAATTTTTGTACCGTTAATGTACCTATAAAGTAACAGCTTAATATTACTGCCACAAATTAGCATTCATAAAGTTATATAAAAAAACATTGGTGTGCCTCATTTAATTTTGCTGAAATGTTTCGGTACACCAACTTCAATTCTCTATTTTTTGGCACGTTCGTGTATCTATCGTAAGTTAAAAGCTGTTACTCGATAGGAGCAACAGCTTTTATACTTTTTTCTATAAGAAAATATGTGTGCCACGACAATGGCTGTTACAAGTGCCTGGTACACCACTTTGATTTCCTGAAACAAAAGTTCAAAAACTGATATCATACAATTACAGTTGGACCTTATTTGAAGAGAATAAAGTCAATTATAAAATGACACGTGACGAAACTTTTAGAGCTTCGCATTGTTAACATTAAGTTGTAAGTACTGTTGATTGGTATCGATAGAATTAAAAACCGGCCAAGTGCGAGTCGCGTGCTCTGCGTGCCGAGGGTTCCTTATCACCCTATAATATATTCATGTTATGTATTTACCAAAGAAATATTAGTCGAATTCGAAAACAAACTTAACTTTGCAGTTGAAAAACACGTTTTCTCATAGTCTCCAGCTGCCGATGTAAGTTTGTACATAAAAGTTCACTTTCTTCGTAACGGATATTGCGCGCTAGTTATGCAATAAAAATACTGAAAAAATTGAGCATAATAAGTATGTAAATATCACAATATCACTAAAAACATACTACTATTGCCATCCTGTTTGATTATCGAGTTTTGTCGATTTTATAGAGATTAAGAAGCAATAAACATTGATTATTTTTGTATTATAAATACATAATTTGCATTATGAGCGTTTATGTATTACAAACAAGCGGCGGAATTACTATGTCTCGACCTACAGAGCAGCCTTTTCAAAGGTGAAAAGTAATAATTGGGCAGTTTATAGGGCGTCCAAGGAGTATACCATACTATGGCCTACCTTTAATGGACACATGAAGACAAAGTCTGTTCATGACTTGATGTTTTAGTCTACAAGTCTTTAAAAAAATCTTGGGCCAAGGTATCTAGGCTTGATTTCTGCTGTCTGCTTACTCCAGCCTACAAGCATGCTTTTCAGCCATCGATTATAATGAACGACTTCTGAAAAACTGGCATTCTCTTCAACTCCATCAGCGCCGGCGTCTGATTTCCTCGCCGACATTAAAATGCTAATTTGATTTCGTTAAGGACATTAATCTTAACGAAATCAAATTAGTTTGATTTCGTTAATTATGAATTAATTTGATTTCGTTAAGGACATTAACCTTAACGAAATCAAATTAGTCGCGAAAAAATTGGCGACTGTAGAGACGGGATGGGACAGCTAATTATACTCGCCGAGCACACGTCCCTTCTGGGCAGCCTAAGCCGCTTCACGGCGCTCCTACGTAGGTTATAAAACCGAACACGCACGAGGCAAACTCCCTCGGAGCGCATCGAACTGCGCGGGCTCTAAATTTCTTTTTTTTAACGCGGATGGACTCCGCAGGCAACCCGACCTCCTTCACGAGTTTACGCGAGACCACTAAATAGATATAATGCTAGTGCAGGAAACCTTTTCGAAACCAAAAGAGCGTGACCCCAGCCTCTCTGGGTTTAACATCGTGCGCAACGGGTGCTCGCCCACAAAGGCGGTACTCTTATCTACTACAGAAGGTTCCTGCACTGCATTCCGATCGACACGCCCGCTCTCACTAATATAGAGGCGTCAGTGTACCGGGGGGCCCTCACGGGGCACGTGCCTATCACACTTGCGTCTGTATATTCTCGGTAAAGCGCTAATTACGACGACGACTCTGTCATATTCGCCGGCGACCTCAACGCTAAACATCGTCGCCGGAATTCGCACTCCACCTCGCGAAATGGCAGAGCTTTAGATCAACTGACCGATGACTTTAACTTTGACGTTATCGCCCCGTGACGCCCACGCACTATCACAGAGTTATAACGCACAGACCGGCACACTTATTACGTAACTTGCAGACAGCATGCAACAGCCAATATCGCGCGATATCTGCTGTCAAAACGAGAATTTATGTAATGTAATTTGTACAGTGGTGCTAAATCTACCGCGATAAGTGCATTTTACGATAATAGAATAACAGATACACAATCGTCATACATGATACTAATTTTTTATTATAACGAATCACCGGTCGCACAGCGATCGCGTGGCTGTCGCTGTCTGCAAATTTTTAGGTAATAACCCCGCCGACATATTCGACATAGCGCTTCTAAAGAACGTACGTCTAACGCTGCATTCAATAGAGGCATTACACGAGAGACTCTGACCATAGACCGGTATTACTGAAACTAGGACCTATAAAAGATACATGGACGCTCACAAATACCGTGAATGATTGGCAGAGATTAGACGAAACACTAAACTCTGAGAATTCGCCACGGCTGAACGCTATACCGGACGTTATCCGTTCCGCCGAGGACGCGACCGCGGCGATAGACGCGCTCACCGCCCACATTCGCGACTTGGTTTCTTCGTGCTCCCGGAAGGTGCCAGCGGCAAATGACCACCGCTGGGAGCTCCCTGGGGACATCCGCCGGCTAATTAGAGCCAAGAACGCCGCGACTCGCGCTTACGATTCGTTTCCCTCAGAAACGAATTTATGTAACTTACGCGCCCTCCAACGCGAAGTCAAAGTCCGAATTTCCGAACTTAGGGAAAATAGGTGGAGCGATCTGATGCGAGAGATCGAGCCGACGCACCAGGCATATTGGGAATTTGGGCCGATTTCTCAAATCGGACACGTTCGGACACGGCATTCCATCTTTGACGAAACCGAACGGACATATAGCTTTCGACGACGTAGATAAAGCCGAACTCTTTGCCGACACTCTGGAGGCCCAATGCTCCCCTAGCTCTCAGCCTGTAGCCTGTAGATCAGAAACATTTCGACATGGTCAATCACGAAGTAGGCTCCCTGTCGCTCGCGACCGCCTCTTGCCAACAAGAACACTCAAGCTCGCATCGATCAAAAGAAGCGTTTTATTTAGACCGCACCCCGCTTCGGTACTCCTGTCGCAGTTGGTGGACTGGCGTGTGTATGGTTCAGTTCGTGTGTGCATAGTGGCCTCCAGGCGATCGGGGATCGTATCCCAGCCGGGTTAAAAAAAATGACCACCACCTTCCACGCTGAAGGTCTACCACGCTGAAGTCAGCAATATGGCCAGACTTTTTTGGTTTTTTTTAATATATTGAATAATACGTGTAAGTGTAGTTTGCGACAAGTACCTATTCAAAACACATCACTTTAATAATCTACTTACAATAAGGAAATAAAACGAAAAATAATGATAAATGCATAGACTTCATGGCTTCAGACAGCCTGTCCCATACTACGAAGTGAGGCAAATAACATCAGATAAAATATAGATGTATGGGTGCTGTTCTAATAAAATGGCGACTGATCAGCTTATCTGATAATAAATGTGTGTCGTATATACAGATGAGTCAGATGATCTCATTTAGCTCACCGTTGCTGCTCGGACACGGCGTCTGGCTTTGGAGTTATTTATGAAGTCTATGACAAAGCCATGGAGAAATTTATTATTTATTTTCCTGAATATTACAATATAGAGCTTAATAGTGGTCAAACATCGATCTAGTTAAGGTTTAATTCTGAGAAAATTTGTTTTCTCTATGTTTATACACACTTAAAACTTCTTACTCTAAAATCTTCTGATTTCACAAAAGAGTACTTTCTTAGTAGTATAGTGGCTAAGTGTAGATCTACCAAGCTGAAATGCGCGAGGTCAAATCCTGCAGTGTGGTCAGACTTTTTTGTCATTTTTTTTAAGACACCGAGTAAGGCTGGCCGCAGACATACGGTTTCCGTGTTCGTTTTCCTGATGCGGAATTCCGATTCGGGGTTCCGTGTGCTTAGCGCAGACGTTCGTTTTTTGATATTAGGAATTTATATTAATTACCAGTACGCAGAGAGACGCTTTCGTGAAAGCACGTTCAACATGGACGACGAATTGACTGCTATTGCACTTTTATTGATGCTAAACAAGATGAAGTGGAAACGTCATTATTGGTTACTCAAATAATAAAAGAGAATAAATTATATTTCAAACAAGCAAAATTACGAACACACCCAGAAGAATTCTTCAAAAATATTACATGATATGAAATTCTTTGCTGAGCTTAATAAAGGCATTATAAAGCTCATCGAATGATTTCATTGATAAAAACAACTTTAGTAAAGAGAATGTAAAATTATTAGGTAACCTACACTTACACTCGGCATAGGGATGCGCTGGCGCGGTTCTGAATGGGAGTTTCCGTTCGTGTGCGGCGGGTTAACAAAAATGTATGCAAGCGCTGCGTTCGGGATGACGTCATTCCGTTCTTCCGAACTGAACGCGCGGCTCAGTTTCGGAACGAACGTCCGTGTTTTTTTCCGTTCGTAAAATATACGAACGTGTGCGCCTTACCGGAGATTTTGTATGTAAGGCGTGCATTCAGGTCTCCGAATATGAATTCCTGATCAGGAAACCTAATCAGGAAACCATATATCTGCGGCCAGCCTTAAGCTCTGTCGCCCAGTGTAGGTATGTATTATACATCGTACAGATAGGTATTTGTTAATTGACACAATTGTCAAGAAGCAAATATTATGCATACTTAGTTGATACTTTATCTATTGGTATTACTAGAGTATTACTAACAATGTTATTTTCTAAACAAATACATACATAATGCAATGTGTCAGTGAAATAATGCAAAACAGTAAAGTAGTTTGATCAGTATCGAGAGTGTAATCGATTTACCATGTTTTTAACATACGTTGAAATTTTGTGTAGGTACTTTTCGAAAAATATTTATTCATTTCTAATATCAACTAATGTCTATGTATATCTGCATTGGACGTAGAGGTCATCGAAATCTGCATTGGATCAACCATAAAATTCTAAAAATCTCATTGACGTCAATAAATCTACTACCGCGTTGTTGCGGACTCCTTGTTGCACAGCAACTGGTACTTATAGGCGTATAACTGGCCGGACATTCAAATTAAATTTAAATTAAAAAAAAGATTTTGACAAGCGCTCTTTTGACGGCAGTTTATTGAAAATATAACGTAGTAATTTTACATTCTCTTTGATATGTTATCAGACTTCTTGTTGTACAACGTAGTGATTACTTACTCAGTGGTAATGGACTTTCTGGCGGAAACGGGAGAAGTGAGGTTGTCATTTTATTTAGATTTACTATTTTTTACATTTTTGGGAGTTTTACACAATGATGTGATAACACAAAAGAGGTAGATAGGTTACGTTAGTACTAACGTTACAAAGTGAGACAAGTATACATTACACTGTGTCGCTATGCAATGTAAAACTTACTTGCATTTCAAACTAACAAATCACATAGCTCTCTAAATCATTGTGATTGGTCAATTTCAATTTCTTACTACATTTTAAGCGAATCCGTGACTAATTCATAGAATATTAGCAATTAATGCCACAGAACAGACATTTAAAAAAAATATGATTGATACCTAATGGGATTAAACAGCAAAAAATGATGTTTGTTTTTTTTCGAATTTCGTTTTTCTTGACTCATGTACAAGAGAACAGATTTATTTAAAAAGATCGCCAACATTTTTTAATTATAAATTTGAAAATGATGAAAATGAAACTACTACTTTCATATAAAATGGATATTATTTTTTATTATGCATATACTATGAAAGAAAAACATAGCAATTATTATTTCTAATTACCTTCAAATAAATTTAATTCATTTCTTTTGCCTCTGATATTTTTTTCCATTTCGGGTTATTTTTATGCATAGAATGAAGTCGGACATTGAATTGTACGATGATTAAAACTGGGTGGGAAACATCACATGATCGTGTATATTATAAAAAAGGTTTGGATTATTAAAAGATTTCAAAATTTTGAATGCGTAATAGGCATTGCATAACATTGTTGGTTCTGCAACATTACTTTTCATATTCTTTGACCAAAATCCGGGTTGGCTACTTAGCAAAGTTTTGGGGCGCCACTTTTCGAGTGCATGTAACTCACCTACCTCTTTTGTAAATATAATATCATTAGTTTTACAGTACAAAAGTATTGTGTTTTAAAGTTCTATATAAGTGAAAAGAATGAAGTGGGTCTAAATAAACATGTGTAGCTGAAGTTCTTGCGCTCTTCCAAGAAGTCTTTTATAACTTTAATAAAGCCTACTATCACTTTATTGAAGGAGTTTTACGATAAGACGAAAAAACGGAAAACTTCGAACGAGATTTACGTGACATTGGCAAATGTGCTAACCTGTGCGCAATGCCAAGAAAAAAAAATGGTAATGCCTTGTAATTTATCTTTAGCTGAAAGGGCAGAAATCATAGCATTACATAGAAATGGTCAAAATAACAGTGAAATTTCAAGAAATTTAAATATATCCGTAAGTATGATTGTTCGAATGTTATCTTTTTTGTTTGTAATCGGTTGAGTATACAAATTGCAATAATATTAATGTCTCGGATTTATAATTTCAGCGAAACACCGTTTCCCTTTAGATTTCGCGCGAAAGTGAAGAAGGTAACCTTCAAAATCATAGCAGAAGTGGTCGTCGGCCTAGCATAACTAATATGCATAGGGAAACGATGAGACGTGCCTATGAAGAAAATGGTTTTACATGGTACACCTAAGTCTCATTTTGCGAAATAATTTGATGTCAGTATATTGAAACTATACGGCAGCACTTGCACGGTATAGGATTGCGCTACAGACGTCATTCCAAAAAGGTTCATTTGACGAATAGCCATAAAGCAACTCGTTTTAATTTTGCTAGAGAAATTTTAAATTTTGATTGGTCAACTACAATATTACTGATGACAAGACGTTCAAATCCAGACAACATGACCGTTTAAATCTGTGGCGTTACAATAACACAAGATACGATGAAACTAATTTAGTTCCAAACATGGAATCTGGTAAAATTTGTCTTAACATATGGGGCTGGATGTCGGTTGACGGAGTCGGTGAACTCTCAATATTACCTCTCTTTTATATAGGTAGACAACCTCGAAAACTTAATGTTACCATCTGTCCGGATTGTCTAGCCGAAAATAAAGCTGCCTGAATTTAATTTTTTACATGACAACTGTAGGTTACATATTGCTAGGGTGACCCGCAATTGGTTTCAACGACATCGATATATTCCACTGATTCCATGGCCTTCAAGATCTCCTGATTTGAACCCCATAGAAACCTCTGGGGACTAATCGTGTAACGATGGACTAACCGAAATTAAAGAACACGTGAAGCAATTGAAAGCCGCATTGAGGTATGCGATGCCATGGGGGGTACGGATATTTGTTCACGACTTGTTGGATCCATGAGGCGCCGACTGTCAGAGGTTATTCAAGCTAATGGTGGATATATTCGATATTAATTTTATACATTTTACAGTAATGAAACATAAAAAACTCGTTTTATTATTGTCCTTTTAAGATTAGCGCACACCACAATGGTTTTGGTGACGCGCATCGCAAAGCACTGCAAAATTGTAACAGCCCATATTATAGCCGTACCGCGCTGCAGTGCATCACAATTTTGATTTCATTAATAAATAAAATGCATGCGTTGTGCCGCAGTTATCACGGCTTGTCTGTAGTGTACGTTCTATATAATATGTATCAAAGAGATCTAGCAGGAATTTTGCAATGTAATGCGAAGTGCTGTGGCACGCCTACATGAATGATAAACTTTATCAAACTCCTAAATTTTGAGTCGCTTTTTGTTGACAGTGGCAGGCATCACCACTTCCATCTCCTGCTTCCTTCTTTGCTTCTATGTCGTTCAACGTTACAAATGGATGACAAAATAAAATTCTATTGGTGACTAAGTCGATAAAATTCTGACAATTCTGTCAAAATGAAAATCTAATTTTGTTTGCAGACTGTAATTTATCATTCTGCACTCAAATTGAAACCAACACGTCACAGATGTCATAATATGATGGCAAGCGAAAATAGTCCTATGTAGTTTTATGACGCGTAAATGATAGTCACTCTTAAGGTGCTCAACCAATTTCTTGGCCGACTATACATAGATTATTACTCATTACGTGTAGATACCAATGTGTGTCCATTAATCTGCAATAAATAACTCTAGCCGACTACAACCTCGACTGTCTACACTCTACAGCATCCACAAAAATGGAAGAATTCACATTTTCCCTTCAAATGTAACAAAGGCAAATGTAAGCGCGATCCAAGTAGGGGCGGGTCAGAGGGGTAATGGCGCCGTCCTTCCCAGAATATAATTACACTAATTTGAAAAAGTTTTTAAATATTGACGCCTGACGAAAACTGTAAATAAAATACCAAAGGCCCCTAAAACCTTAATTAAAGAAAGAACAAATTAATAAATCGAGACAGAGGCTGAGGGGCCTTCACCATCACATTTGTCCAAGTATTCATCCCTAGATAACTGCATACGTCTCATATGTTACAAAAAATGGTAAGTAGGACAATTTGGATCACACTATGAAGTTTAAATTTACATAGTGTTAAAGTTGGCCCTTGTTACTTTAACTAAGTTCCTCTCAAAGATATTCTACGACAGCACCTGGGTAAACCCGATGTAACTCACCATAGACGTTATACAAGTCTATGTACCTCACATTCAATTAATTGTAGATCAATGGAGCTCAATAGTGCGATTTATAATAATTAGGGTGATAGGGCATAGGGTGCATCGATGCGCGTCTGTCACAGGGACGGGCGACCATACTATAATTATTATACCTAGACATTCTGCTGTCTCTACATGCAACATCCTTTACACTATCCGATCTTGAATGTCCTTCCCACTATCCAACATATTCCGATCTATTAAAGATATGGAGTGTAGTACTTAAATTGTTTGTGTATTAATCTGCTATTAATGTTTAAACCTCATAATAGTACGTTAACTAGTTACGTAACAATAGCAGGCGACCACGACCCGAGACGGCCGCGAACACAAGAGGATCTTGGCATTTATTTTTAGACAATTTAATATAAAAATGTTTTATTTTCAATTAATTTAAGTTACCTTCATAAAGTACATACATACACGTGTATCAAAGTTTGAATGCATTACCAGTTTTAGAACTCGTCCGGAACGCAAGTATCATAAAATACTCGCTAGTTGTAGACGACACGCTTTAGCGCGATAACACTTTTGAATAATTATTATTTTGCATAAAACAAAATCCTATTGAATTGAAATAATTTTAGTTTTATTCAAAATTATCCTTTAAATTAGGAGTTACGAAAAAATCATCGAAAAATGCACACAATATAATAACAGCGTTTTGTATGTAAAGCCATTACTACAAAACAACTACAACTAAATATAAAGAATCAATATCTCTAAGG
The DNA here is from genome assembly GCA_907165235.1 of Zeuzera pyrina. Classification (NCBI taxonomy): domain Eukaryota; kingdom Metazoa; phylum Arthropoda; class Insecta; order Lepidoptera; family Cossidae; genus Zeuzera; species Zeuzera pyrina. The sequence continues at coordinate 16,681,149 of OU015617.1, forward strand.
TATATCTACTGAATTGGGGGCCTTTTGAAAGCCTTAGGTACCTTACTTAGCTTACGTGTATCATCTTGAAAAATACTTAACTACTAAAACAAAAAAAAACAAGCCCGCAATATTTTTTGTATCCTATTTACAATTCATAACTCCAAAACCTATGTAACTCACATGGAAGGCACAGATGTGTACCTAATTACTCTAATAATAATTTAAAATTATTTAGAAAAGTGAAATATGTATAATGTACTTATACTTAAATGAGCAACAGAATTAGTAGACTAATCGGCGGGAACGGGAGAAGTGAGGTTGTCATTTTGTTTAGATTTACTATTTTTTACATTTTTGGGAGTTTTAAAATACAAAAGTGATAGTATATTGTTTTAAACTTCTTTAAAAGTGAAAAGAATGGAGTAGGTCTAAATAAACATGTGTAGCTGACGTTCTTGCACTCTTCCAAGAAGTCCTTTATAACTACAGTCAAAGTCAAAGTCAAAGTCAAATCAATTTATTCAAGTAAACCCAATCACAAGGTATTTTTGAACGTCAAATCTACTTTAGTTCGGTTCAAAGAGAAGAGAAAAGAAAACCTGGACACTGAGAAGAACCGACAAGAAACTCAGTCAGGTATAATTTTTTAAATTAAAATACAATATTCAGAGAGCCAGTAAATGCATGTGCAGAGAAAATCATTTCCAGACTATTGTTTTATCTTCAACGAAATCGTTTATTTCATAGTATGATTGTCTAATCAATGTACGTTTTATAACTAATCTAAATATATTTTCTGTTAATTGAGTGACTTCTTGAGGAACTTTATTATAAAAACGAACGCAGTTACCCAAAAATGAAACATTTGACTTATGTAATTTAAATTTTGGAACAACCAATTCATCACGACCTCGGGTTTCCATACCACCAATATCGCCTTTTTTTGTAAATCGATCTATATTTTTCCTCGTATACATAATAATTTCAAAGATGTATAAGGACGGCAAGGTCAGTACATCAATGTCTTTAAAACGATCTCTTAGTGATTCTCGTGCATTCATACTGTAAATAGCACGTATCGCTCTTTTTTGTAAAATAAAAATCGAGTTAATATGCGCCGCTGATCCCCACAGCAAAAGGCCATAGGACATTAGGCTATGAAAATATGCGAAGTACACCAGCCTAGCCGTATCCGCATCCGTCAATTGCCTAATGCGTCTAATGGCATATATCGCGGAACCGAGCTTACTAGCCAATGCCCCGATATGATCCGCCCATTGCAATTTACTATCTACTGTTAAACCAAGAAAACTGGCAGACCTAACTAATTCTAACTGTTTCCCACCCAATTCTATTTTATCATGGATTCTGGGTACATTAGAAAGGGAAAATTTAATACATTTGGTTTTTTGTGCATTCAGTAGTAAATTATTAACAGCAAACCACCCCGAGACGTCCGCCAGGATCCCGTTCACCCAGGTAATATCTAAGTTCTTTCTGTCCAGTTTAAATAGCAATGAAGTGTCATCAGCAAACAATACTATTTCGCATAAGTTCCTTAGCATAAATGGGAGATCATTAATGTAGACTAGAAACAGAAAAAGTCCCAAAATTGATCCTTGGGGAACGCCCATTCTTAACCTCGAACCAACAGACAAAACCCCATTGACACTCACTTTTTGCTCCCGGCCAGACAAATACGATACCACGAGATCGAGAGCGTTACCACGAATTCCATAGTATTTAAGCTTGCAAATTAAAATTTCGTGACTAACACAATCAAAAGCCTTGGAAAGATCGCAAAAAACACCAATGGCATCCTGAGATCCCTCCCAAGCCTGAAGTACAGTCTTGATCAAGCTTGCTCCCGCATGAGTTGTTGACCGCCCTCTCGTGAACCCGTACTGTTGACCGTGAAACATCCCGTGAATGTTAAAATGTGCTAGCATTTGTTTGAGTATAATTTTTTCGAATATTTTACTCAATGCTGGCAATATTGACACCGGGCGATAATTTGTTAGATTCAACATACAACCTGACTTAAATAATGGAATAATTTTACTGTGTTTCATTAAATTGGGAAACACCCCTTGATCGACACATTTATTAAATATCTCTACCAAAATTGGCGATAATAAAGGTATTACACCAGTCATGACATGAACTGATAGTCCCCATAAATCTTCACTTTTCTTTTTATGTAATTGCTTGAAAATTTTTTCTATCTCAAGTGAAGATGTGTACCTAAATTGAAAATTAGGGAACCATTTTCCAACATTTTTTTTTAAAAACGTCTCTGCAGTTTGGGAAGACGCTCCCAAACCATTCGTTATTTCTATAGGTGTATTCGAAAAATAATTTTCAAAAGCATTAGCAACCTCAATTTTATTAGTAACAACCTTATTACCAATTTGTATTGAAAAATCTTCGTTATTTGTATTTCGTTTACTACCAACTTCGTTATTAATAGTGTTCCATGTAGCCTTTATCGCATTGTCTGACTTTTTAATTTTATTCGCGATATAGATCGCCTTCGCGTGTTTTGATACTTTTTTAAATATTTTCGAATAAATGCGAACATAGTTATGAAAATTTTCATCTGCAGTGTAAGATTTTTCATCATATAACTCATAAAGCCTATCCCTACTTCTTCTTATGCCCTTCGTCGCCCAATCCGCAAAACGTAACTTGTTATTGCCGACTACTTTCTTTTTCTTTGGACAATTCTTATTAAATATTTTGGATAGGTTTTTGACTAAAGATTCATACATGATGTTTGGATCATCAACCAGAAGAGCCGTGTTTGCAAATTTGGCTACATCATGAGTAAAATTTTTTAGCCTACTCTCTCCCAATGGCCTAATATCAAATATTTGTTCTGATTTATGTTTCATGTCCTCTATTTTTATTAACTGAGCTTTATGATCTGAACGGATACCACTAACAATAGTATGTTCTATAATTTCACACTTATTCATAAAAATGTTATCTATACATGTCGCGGAATGGTATGTAACCCTGGTCGGTTCATCGAAAATATGCACTAAGTTAATTGAGAGAAAGAGCGAGATGAGCATATCTTTTTCCTTCGAACTATTTAATATGTCTACATTGAAGTCACCACACGCTATTACCGACTTCTTACATTTGCTGAGTCTTGTGAGACTCTCCTCCATAGAAATTAAAAATTGGCTAAAATCAGATGACGGAGGTCTGTAAACACATAAGAATATGTACTGATCCGTCTCTGCACATGACATTTCACATACACATTCAACAGAGAGAGCAACTATGTCTTTGCGGTTTTTTAATTTAAGAAAGTTTTTACACAAAATTATGCTCCGCCGCCATCTGTCGACGCTCTGTTGTACACACTGGCCACATTAAAATTATTTATATTAAAAGACATTTTGTTTGCCTTCAACCATGTCTCGGTGAGGCACAAGATGTCTATGTTATATTTTTCTATTAATAATTCAGTATCCAATATTTTGCCAGAGAAACTATTGATATTTTGATGTACACACGTAATGATATTATTATGAAGTTTCTCTGTTGTCTGATTGTTTAATTTAAATAATTCTTTTCAGCATTCATTACTACTACTAAAACTTGCTTCGACCCTGACTACGTTCTTAGTTATAGACCCTATAACCGAGTTAATACATTTAGCTACTAATGTAGCGAGTTTATGCTTTGCCTTTTTTGACAAGTACAAAGTACCTTTTGTCAGTCTAAATTTGTATAAAATGTTACCAATATATTGGTGTCAAAAAATATAAATTTGTCACTATGACAAAGTGTCACCCTACTCAATATATCATTTAAATTTTGAATATAATTATTATAATTCTTTGGCAACCATGTGGAATAGGGGAACGCACATAGTACAATTTTGTTCACATTTTTTATTCTAGCCAAAGAATTCAAGCTATCAGCTAATTCATGCTTCATTACATTTGTTGAATTTCCCAATACAAGTACTAAGGTGGTATTTTGGTATTAACAGTAAAATATACTATCACTTTACTGCAGGAGTTTTACTTATTAATACATGACATTGGCAAATGCGCTAATCTGTGTGCAATGCCATGAAAAAAGAAAAGGAAAAAAACAGAATTAGTAATTCAAACTACAACTTGTTGTACTATTTAAAACAGGCTGTGCCTTGGAGTTTCACCCGCGTCATGTTCCGTATTTTTCCGGTATTTTTTATACTGTATTTTTATACTAGATTACTTATATTATATTTTATAGTTATATATTATATTTTAATTTATATTATATTTTCAATAAACAATTCTCTACTTGCTAATGAAAGTCCCGTCAAAATCAGTTCAGCCGTTTCAGAGATTAACTCGGAAAAACAAACAGACAGACAAAAATATTCGGGTTTTTGTTACGTGCAATTAACCATTTAACCAAAGCTAAGACAAACCTTTGTTTATTTTGAAATCACGGACAGACCCCCTCAATGTAATTTATATGTACGCAGATATAAATAGCCTTTTTTTGTAAATTTAGTATTTATGACTTTATTCATATGCGATTAAAAATTAATAGTTTCCGCATTAAATTGACTACTTTTAACTATTAACTAATTAGGTATCGTAAATTTTAAAATTAATAGTTTACACAATATCTTAATTATTTAGTTAAAATTAATAGTTTAAATAGAATCATATAAACTGCGGGCAAATATCATTGTTAGAATGACAGAAGAAATAATATGGAAAAAATAGTCTACTATTTATTGCACAATTTATTATTTTCCGTTGTTTCGATTTTTTTATAGCTTACAATATTAAAGTATTGTATTTTTTATGGCTTCGAATAGCACTTTTATTGTGATATTGATAGTGCTTTTAAATGCATCCCTTTAGAAAATTATACCTAGACTTTCTAATTAATTTGTAATTTTACATTATTGCGTACATACAAGCATAAAATTTACAATATTTACAAATCATTAAAATTATACTATATTAATAAAAAGAGTAAAATGGCACTTTGTTAAATAATATTATAAGTACCTATTAGGTCAATGATGTCGCATATTTAGGAAAAAATAGTTTAACTTCTTATATCGCTTATGTATAAATTGCTTTAGTAAACTACTTAGTACTTTATTACCTGTTGCTTATAAATCAATATTATGGTGTGCATAGATTTTATAAGAAAAATCTTACTTCCATAAATAGGACTTATTATAATGTAATTATATTTTTTAAAGACATGATGCTTTGGATCAATAACGTGTTTTGAAATAATATAGGTATATCATTCTTCTATGCATTTTAAAATACGTTAAGTAAAAATCAGAAACACCTATACCTAATTGCACCATAATTTTATTTAAAATTTATTTCATATAGATAATATGTATCTACAAAATAAATAAATTATACAGTATACTTACAACCACCTGATCGCCTTTGAAAATTCGGGAATAAACACAAAGAACAAAATCAGCAATACGAAAAAACGCATCACAGAATAATTAATTTTAAAACTGCGCACAGTCCTTCTACACTTTTTTTCTAAAAGTTTTAAAAACGAATTAAAAACTCCGCGATAAAATTGGCGGGAAAATATCTCGATCGGTAGTGATGTTGTACATAAATACGTGACGGACGCCGTCTCACTGAGCGCGTTCTGACTGCGTCTGCGACAGACTTCATGCTCGCGACCACCGCCACTCGCGGCCAGTGGTCAGCGTCAGACAAAACGCGCCGCCGCCACTGACCTATCAAAGAATAAAATAATCATGTAGACAGAGTATGCAACATTTATTGTTTCGATCGCAGTATGTATACAAAAAATTTGTAATAAGTACATCAGGATATTACTATTTCTGATTTCGTAGTAACGCAATTTTTCGTGCACAAAAATTATTTGAAGTAAAAACAATTGTTCATTATCCCTTCTATTGCTTATTTCAAAATTAAACAATCTTATCACATTTAACAAACTATAAGCGATTACTTAAAAAATACGTAATGACAAATGTGAATTTTATTAAAACCAGAGTTACATGTTACATAGTCTGTAGATTCTACAAAGTCAACGTGTCGGTACATTACCAGTAACAATTATTAAAGTTACACATCAATTAATTGCATTTTTTCCATTAATATGATGTATTGCCTCTCAGCGAGTCACATGTTGAAGGCAAATATTGTAACTGCATATTATTGAGTTGATGTAACGCTAAGTCGGGCGGGCGGGCGTACACGCTCCCCACTAGCAGTACAGCCCACTTATCAATTCAGTCGAGTGGGCATTCATTCATTGAACACTATAGCCATTATGCGAGTATTCGGTGCTTATTTACCCGTTCACGTACCCTAGAATAGTTTGTGCATGTAATCTGAGATTTGACTGTTATTTTTGTAATAGTATAATCCATTCCATTATGTGTCCTACTTAGTATTAGGCATAGTGGTTATAATAAAAAAATCAAGATTATTCCGTACTAATTCATTTTATTCATTTAGATCATTTTACAAAACAATACTACAATAATATTAGAAATACAATTTATTAGAACTTAAATCAGGACATTATATTTATGTTACACATCAATGTATTGTAAATTATGTATTATGTAGGAAGTATGCTGCAATATTTGAGTTGATTTCTTTTGTATAAAATTTAAAATAATAATGTACAATTATAATACCAACGTTTTCGAGAACGGTAGCATCAAATATTATTATTCCTGCCGTTTAAAATTTACATTATACTTTCTAAAATGGTCACCATTAAGCAAAAATAGTTTGTCCATTCAAAGGCGGTGGTGCCCCGTCACTATCCAGGACGCGGGTTACAAACACAACAGAAGAGCTGTCCACACAGCGTTTTACAACGCGTTAATTGATATTGCATTTTTTTGGGTACTTCGTTGGCAATGCGTTCGCGTTGAGTTTTCATCTTTAAGAACTTCTCTAATCTATATAATAACATAAATCTGTAAGTTATGTTTGTATGTTTTCTCATAAGTAAATATTGTTTTTCATAAGCATAGAAGATACTCTGGTTTAAAATAATAGGACCAGCGAAGCGAGCAAGTACCTACTGCTAGTTGCGGATATTCTATATATAGGTACGCAATATTATAGTTGCGTAAGGGTTGTACGAACTTTGTAAAAAAAAGGAAAGAAGGAAAAAGAAGACAATGTTTACATTATTAGTTAAAATAGTCGAACAAAAATAAATATGTGGTAAAAGCTTAAAAAATTGGTTAAAAATAATACAAGTTTCATAGATGTAAAAAAACTAGACTCCGCGTCCCGTACTCACGGTAAAGCGAATCAGATAATACGATCTAATGATAATCCGATCGGCCGCCATTTCGTTAGAGAACAACGCCACGAGGCAATGTCGGTTGTGTCGTGTAAAAATACAGCAATCTAAGGCGTGCTTAGTGCTACCGGTGTTCCGTGCTATTTCAATAGCACTTCAATATTTCAAATTCAAATCAATTTATTCAAATAAATACAATTGCAAGGTGTTTTTGAACGTCAAGTCTATCTTCGCTCGGTTCGAAAAGAAACCTGCACACTGGAAAGAACCCGCAAGAAATTCAAGTTAGGTATCATTTTTTCAACATCATTTTACAATACCTAGTAGGTATATTAAAATATATTCGTCAAAAAGAGTCAAAAGGTTAGTAAATGTATAGCAAAGAAGATTATTTTCAGACTATTGATGAAAATATATCTTTGATGAAAACGTATATTTTACGGCTGTGATTATTCTTTTATAGTATGAATTTCTAATCAAAGTACATAATATTACAACAGATCTAAATCTATTTTCCATTAGTAGATTAATATCCTGGGGTACTTTATTAAAAAAACGAATGCAGTTAACGAAAAATGAACCATTTGATTCGGTAATTTAATTTTCGGTTTATTAATGACATGTAACGAAATAACAATTTTTCTATGAAAGAAATAATGACTACGGAACCGTAGTAGAAAGTGTATCTCAAAGGAAATAATACATCACATTTTATTATCAGGACATTGGCGTACATGTATCGGCGACGTCACCGATTCGTTTTCGAGATGCAGCTTTCGTTTTCGTAAGCAGAGATGTAAATAGATAACGAATAAGTTAGATGACATTATAATTAGTGATGGTCGTTATTACGAGTATGAATTTATTTTAAAGGGTTAGCACTCATGTTGTTAGTACTTTAGAATCTGTAAGAATTGCTCGAGTTTTTTGTGGTCTAGGATTACTTCTATCTTATTCTTATATATATTCGATAATCTTGTTAGAAAGGGGTAACATTTGTAAAATAATAGGAAAATTAAACTAAAATTCACTGACAGTATATTATTGCAATATACGGTTTATTTGAAAAATTTCTAATTTTCGAATTTTGTTTTTTCAATAGTCTATCCATTCTAAACCAACGCTTTTGACACAGTTATACAAGATAAGAGTATTTTGGCCAAATGAATTAAGTTCTTTTGTTATTGAATAAAATGCAAATAGGTACATACGATGTTCCAACGTTATGCTTGTTTTGGCAGATACTGTTGAAATCAAAATGTTATCAAGCGTTACACTATTCTCTGGAGCATTCTCTCAATACATATTATTACAAAGAATTCAATTTTTTTCGTGGATAGCCGCCATTTTGCTTCATCTGAGTCCAATTATTACAAATATAGCTCAAAGTATATTACATATGGTATTACATATGTGGTCATTTGCGACAATATAACATGAATATTATGAACTTAAAAACTAAAACTAAAAAGTATAATGGAATGAATATTAATGAGAATTAACAGCTTTTTAGTTCATTTTGATTTTACATATGTTAACTACAATAGGTCAGTGTACAGAAAACAATATTTAAATAAAACTGTAGCACCAAAGTTATGTTATCGTATCATTTCAATAAATTTACAGAAAATACATAAATTTTAATAAAGAAAAAGCATAGAAAGAGAATCTAGTCTAGAGATATTATCTAACATCTTGGTTGTAACATTATATAGATATTTACTGCAACAGTAATATAAATATATATTTAAGTGTATAATGTGCATACATATATCCATGGACATATCTATAAACTGACAATAATTTATAAGTTGTGTCATTCAACCTTTGATAATAAGGATATTATAGTAATTCAGTGACATTGTTATTCGAATTTAAAACCATGCTACAGCTTACGAATTGAGAATATAATTAAATGCTGCCAGAGAACATTATTTTTTAAATATAATTAGACACTGTAACAGAAAAAAAAAATTGTCAGTAGGCGAATTTGTTGTCTTTTTCGAACGTTTTTTTTTGTTATAAAGTATAAAATCATTTGCTAAGTCATTACCGATTATTAAATCGATTGATTTACAATAGAATATTGTTCATGAGAAAAAGCAGAGATGGAAATAAATATAAAGATAGCGAATAAGTTAAATGACGTTATAATTGGTGATGGTCGTTATTACAACAACAGATAATATAAGGCTTTATTTAGACACAATGACATTACTGAACACACCATTATTATTATAAACTGTTGAATTGTTGTCGGGTCGCGCATTATTGTCTGTTGAGATTGTTGCAAACGAGCGAGTATGTAACAGATAGTCCGTAACAGGTCTGTGCGAGATAGCGATACGCACGAGCCGCGTGTCACCTCATGACTTGCTTAGTAATTTATATAAATTATTATTAATTATACTCCAGACAATTGCACAGACTGTGTGAACCCAAACTAAACAGTAAGCTTGTACTATAGGTACCACACAACGAACTCTGGGGGAATTTCCAGTAACACCCAGACTTCAAGCCAATTTGGAAAAGTTCGTTTCCTAAATTGACCTGACCGGAGATCGAACCCGGGACCCTAGCTTGGAAAGTAGATGTATATGCCACTGCGCCAACAGGCTAGACAAATAAAGTAAGGATTTTAATCTTACACGGAACGAAATAAAGTTCCCATTTATTCACACTTTCTACCTTTGAAGTAAAGTCCATTTTAATTTTTGATGCAAGTAACTCAACTCATTTATTATCGTTTTGCAAAACAGCGATATAATAACATACAACAGTTTATAATAACAGTTATTTCATAATAACACAATACATTATTGCAAAACAGCTATTACTGCCATCACTAGTTATAATATTAAGTTTATTATCGAAGCTTAAAAAATCTAAATTCGCTATAATCTATCATTTGTTAACTTTATATACAAACTCTGTTATAAAGATTTATTTTGTTTCAACGCTATTTGTTCAACTTTCTGGATATAAGTGAAAAATATCCGGCTAAATCGGATATCGGTTACGAACGCGTGGGGGTATTACCTAAAAATGTACAGACAGCGACAGCCACGTGATCACTGCGCGACCGGTGACTAATTGTAATAAAAAATTGGTATCATATATGACAATTGCATGTCTACTGCGCCATGACCGTAAAATGCACTTTTTCGTGGCAGATTTAGCGCCACTATACAAATACATTACACAAATTCTCGATTTGGCTGTCGCATGCTGACTGTAAGGTAATAAGCGTGCGAATATCCGCTGCATCTCTAATAGAAATATAGTTAACGGAAAAACTATCGACTTCGATGTTTGTGCATGTAAGGGTCGATAGAGACAGTACGTGTTCTACGGCGTCTTCTTCCTAGTGTACTGCTTGACGATGGTGACAGTGTATGTGCGCGGGCGCGGCGGTCAGGCCAGGTGCGACAGGTCGTCGAGCTCGGGCGGTGGTTGCGAGGGCTGCGAGGGCTGCGGGGGCTGCGGGGGCTGCGGCCCGCCGCCGCCGCCGCCGCCGCGCGAGAACACCGGCTTGGCCACCAATGACACGGGCGCCTGCGTGCAAACATTCGCATTGGACTTTTCGGCGGGAACGGGAGAAGTGAGGTTGTCATTTCATTTAGATTTTGTATTTTTTACATTTTTGGGAGTTTTAAAGTACAAAAGTGATAGTATATTGTGTTTTAAAGTTCTTAGTGAGAACATGGGTAGCTGAAATTCTCGCGCTGTTCCAAGAAGTCCTTTATAGCTTCAGTAAAGCCTACTATCACGTAATCGTTATCCAATTAGTTAGTTGCCAGTTTAAAATACTGCATTGCATGGCTACATTGCTGCATTGCACTCCAGTATTAATATACTGCATTGGTCAAAATATCTTCGCAAATAACCCATTATTTAAAGTAAAAACTGTATCAAAATCCGTTGCATAGTTTAAAAGAATCGTACAGTCAGAGAGAAATACTGACTTTGTTTCATACATTTACAGCTACTCCCGGCCACGTGTTGCTGCGGCGCGAACATTTATATTTATATACATACTAGCTGTTATACGCGACTTCTTTCACGTAGTCTTTTATTTAATAAATTAAATAATTCAGAAACCTTCGCGGACATACGCAGAAAAACTGGCCAGTTTCATCACAATCGTATGAATGGTTTAAGAACGTATAGAGGACAAACATACAAAGAAACATTCGTTTTATGTATAAGATTGTATATGTTGCCGGCCAAACCCGATTTCAGGCCAAACTAGTTTGTCCTAGGGTAAACCAGTTCATCCTAAGTGTGTTAGGATAGACTAGTTTTGCCCAAGACAATCTAGTTTGGCTTAAATACTTTAGGTTTAATTAGTTTGGCCTAGGGCGAACTGATAGAATCGTTACAAATAACAAAATAAACACGTTGGAAGCTGTTAACGCGGGCATTCCCATCCCGCGCCCCAGCGAGAAAAGAGTTTCTTTTTGTTCCTCTGCTTATAGCGCCTTTGAGAGGCGTAATAAGGGAGACGCATTTATTGCCGCCGGCCGCTGCCACGTCACGCTCGCTTCGCTCGCTCGGCTCGCGCATTATTCTCAACATACTAACTTAACCTACCCGAAAAGAATGTTCTTATAAAGTTGATTCTGCACTGGCGTTTCGCGTGCCGCTGCCGCGGCACGCTCGCTTTGCTCGCTCGGCTTGCGTTGTGACGCTTATCTAGTTTGGCCTAGGCCAAACCAATTAAGCCTAAATATTAAGGTCAAATTAGATTCTCCTGAGCTAAACTAGTGTATCATGACACACTTAGGATGAACCGGTTTGGCCTAGGACGAACTAGTTTGGCCTGAAATCGGGTTTGGCCGGCAACCATACATATAAGAACACGCATGTATGCGAATGCAACGTTGTGTCAAAATTCCAAGTCGATCAACTTTTTGATATTTGTGCCACAAACATACGGAAATAGAATTTTTATATGTCTAACAATTATGGAGCACTTAACCTATAGAGAGGAAATGTCATTTATTTTGTTTAAAATCAATTTACGTCTAAAAACTGCTGCGATTACTGCGCTCCTGTTGATGTATAGTCATATACACACACTCACAATTACATTTTGTAATTGTAATTGTTCGCCCAACAAAATGTTGTTACAGTTACATTTTACAATTACAATTTTTAATTTTAATTGTTTTTACAATATTACATTTTGCTCAACATTGCACACAGATCCATTATTGGTTATGTACTGTTTTAATACGAGCGAGAGTTGATATTTATTAGTGTCATATCACTAAGCAGTAGTGAGTAGGATGGTCCTATATTTCGGCTGTATAGGTGGAGTGCTCCATGCTAAAAATAGATATAGATAAATAAATATAAAATAATTAGATATAGATGATAAGAAATATAGAAAAGGCGATGGCGGACCTGGCTGACGTGGCCGGCGGGCTGCTGGTGCGCGGCGGGCGGGACGCCCACCACCACCACCTTCTGCTGCGCGGGCGCGCCCCCCGCGCCCCCGGCCCCCGCGCCCCCCGGCCCCCACGCCCCCGGCCCCCGCGCCCCCCGCGCCCCCGGCCGGCCCGCTCGTCACCACCACCGACTACGGCACACACGCACACATGCACCGGCTACTCACTACCAACACTATCATATTGGCACATCACACACGCTACTATGACTAGATCTGTCGTGTAACGTCACTTTTACGACCTGAGCGGCTGGGCAAGTGGCGACTAGCTAGCGTTATTGCTCGTCAAAAGTGCCGCTTGGCTACGTTTCATACGGCGGTTTTCACATGACTTTACGTTTCGTTTGATATATAAGAAGTTATGCGTTTGACTATAAATTTACAATTCGTTACGTTAGGTTACGTATTTGTCATTATATTCTACTAGAGTTTGACAATTGAGCCACTTGTCTAACCCCCTGGTTCGCTTTTAATGATTTACTTCCACAGATAATGATTTTAATATATAAATTTGCCCTCTGCATACGTTGTTTATGCCGAACAAATATGCATGCATTCTCTATGCGTTAGTGGTCTTTCGACCATAATGCGATTCGACCAATATATTTTTATAATAAAATATGACTTCAAGCGCATTCCAAAATTTAAAAAATACTCCCACATCATGATAGTGCATAAAACTGCATAATAATATACCGTGCTTCAAAATCAGGGTACATTCTAAGATTGTACAGAGGTAACGTAAGGAAAACGGTAAGGATCATACAGGACATTACCTAAATAGGCACCTGTCCGACTCTAACTCCGACTCCGACTAACATCGTATCTCTCTTATGCAAATATTCGAATAGGGAAGAAACAAGCAGACTTGATAGCTAAATGCGTTATGTATTCAATCATTAGATTCTATAGACTAGGTTCGGACAGAGCGGACAAACTGAAGTACGCCAAAATAAAGGATATCTTCATGTTTTGTAAAAAGAACTGAAAGATTTAGATGGAACAAAGGAAGGAAACCACCAGGCCAGTAGTAACAAAGGAACAAGCTAAGGAACAAATTTGAATGGCCATTTCTTGAAAAGGGCCGACGGTAATATTAGAATAACAAAATTGTCTCTTATATAGATACTAGCTTTATGATAAACACAATATTTATGTATGATTTGAATACGTAACTACATTTTCCGAGTAATTTTTGTCAGGAATTCAGAGAAAGCAGTGAGCCAAAAAATAATTAACCCATATAAAATAAATGTTAAGGATTTAGAATGCTGCACGACATAGTCTCTTGCGAGTGCGCATTCTAACTTTATGCATTTAATGGTTACACGTATTTTGTGGGTGACACGCACACATTTTAAACTAAGTAACCTGGGTGACTGAGCTATATGCTCATTGATCGTATATAAAAAAACAAAAAAAAAATCTGACCACATTGCAGGATTTGAAACTGCGCACTTCGGCATGATAGACCTACGCTCTAGCCATTGTGCTATTGAGAAGGTAAAACTCTCTTGTTACCAATCAATATCAATTACCAATTTTAAGTGTGTGAAAACACAGAGAAAAGTTCTCCCAGATTTGAGACCTAGTTACATCCATTTTTCGCTCCTGAACCTCTGTCAAATTTCATCGAAATCGTAAGGGCCGTTTTCGAGAACGCTATTACAAATATTGAATAGGATAAGAAAGGATATATATTTACGGTATGATTTTGGTACTTAAGACACTTCTATATATTAAATTCATTGCCCATGGCTGCAAATATAAAAAATTCTTATATTGATACATTGGATATTAAATAATATTGTTACGAAGCTGTGCATATCTTAACGTTAATATTTATAAACTATAAAAATTTTCTGCCCTTGCTGTTTGCAGTTTAAAAAGTTTGTCAATGCTTAGGATGCCCACCAGACTTGCACATTAGCCAAGCTAATTCGCTGGTGGAAGAACTGCCAGTCTGATGGTCATACGAAGCCTCGACCAGTGTCTTACAAATTTCAGTAACCAGTTGAATAATTAATATTTTTATATTACTATTTTGAATCATAGAACTTCAATAACTTTTGTTATATTTTAATACATTTTAAACAACTTATTTTGTTTACGCAATGAATTTATTTGATAGGTATTAGCGATTTGCTTTGACTCCATTCATTTAGCTATTCAAATTTTTTTACTTTTCTTCCATTGGCATCTACTGATTTATTGTATGTAAATTAAATTTCTTCTTAAGTTTTCAACGAAAATCACTTTAATACTGTTCAACTTAAAATGATATATGGTGGTTTTGTCGTGGTTCGCCGTACACAGGCTGAAATCTGAGTTGAAATCCATTTAGCTAAGCCAATTTCTAAAGCAGGTTCAACTTAAAGTGGTTACTATCAGAAACGGCTTAATTTCGTGCTGTGTTTTTACATACAGTCAGACAGGCAAAAATTCTAAAAATCATTGCTTTGATTTGTTTTAATAATACTTATACTTACAATGTAGAAAGATGAGTGATTTACAGTTCAAATTATTTAGGTATTATGTATAAATTCACTATAGCAGTTTACAAGCAGATTACAACACACAACGGTATAATATATAACTGCCATTTTGTTCAAAAACATGCTTGTTCAAAGGGGTTTTAACATTTGATTTTTTTTCCAACATGCTCAAAAATATAAAATATCCATGGCGTCTGTTTATAAAAAAATGTCAATGCATGCTAATTCATAATTAAAATGCATATATTGGTATTAAATCACGCCTAATCACTCTATTACTTGCAGAAATGTAAAATTATCATACCTGGACATTCTGTACATTTTGACTACGAATTATGGTCGGTTGTGAACTGTGCATCATAATGTGTCCTGCGCTGCTGGCTGGCTGTGTCTGACAAAAAATATCGATTATATTTTGTCTATGGTTACAATCAGTTTAATTTTAACCATATTACATAACATCTCGTTACCTGCGGCGGTTTCTGCTGCGACACAATGACGAACTTCTGCGGCGGCGGCGTGAGCGGCACCGGCGACTGCGGCGCGCCCGCCGAGCTGACCACTATGTTGCGACTCGCCAAACTCTCTGTACAGTAAATAGTTACTGTTCAATTAATCTACTAGTGCGCAGAAGGTTTGCCGATAGCGTCATGACATCATCCAGGGTCAGTAGAGTTGACGAAAAAAACAGGTTCCAAAAATAGTTGTTTCGATAAATTAATACATACATATCTTCACTCTGTATTCCTAACGGGGTAGTCAGAGATGACGGAGTGCCAAGCTTCACGGTCCTTACATAGCTTTCGTTTTGTTATGCAGGTATTGAATATCACAGTGTACTCCTGACACTTATTGTTCACCAACACAAAACTTATGTCACTGATTTTAAGGATAGGGGTCCGAGCGAGTCTGCGAAACGGTTGCCGGGCACTGGGAATTTCCGGATCCCACCGCTGTCACCAAATATGTTATGCGGGTTTTGAAAAATGCCTTTTTAAAAAAGAAACTATTTAACACCCGCTATAGAATAATTTTATTATATATCTTTATAGGAATAGTTTAACAATAACTAGTAATATTAAAGGATCTTTTGGCAACCGTTTAGTTTAAGAGCTGGATACAGACTGCCTGAGCTTCCGTCAGAAAGGAGAGACGATAGTCTAAAATGCTTAGATCAGCTGTTAAACAAATTGGAGAGGCACTAAGATGTAGTCCTTAGTTGGGGTATAACAGCTTCCTCAAATCTCATCATCCTCCTTACGCTTATGTATGCGAATGTTTTTCATATTTCCGTCAGCTAACACTTCAATTAATTAATTATTTTAATTTATCATTCTATATCTGTACTTCTATACTACTATATAAATCTCTGGCGTCTGTCTGTAATTTCAGTTTTTTTCACCATTTTTAAAAAATTTTGTCTGTCTGTCTGTATGTCCTCTTATAACTAAAGAACCGCTTGACTGATCTTGATGAAAATTGGTTCGTAGTAAGAACACGTGATTGGGCTCATGATAGGCTACTTATTTTAGAAAATTTACTCCAAAAGGGGTGAAAAGGGGGATAAAACATTATATGGGAAATAACCCCCCCAGGGGAAAAAACCCTGAACCGATTATAATAAAATTTAGCAGGGAGTTAGATTGACATCAGTAAACGGACATGAGCTACTTTTTTTTTTAAATTTACACCTAAGAGGGTGAAAAGGGGGATGAAACTTTGTATGCGAAACGCTAAATCTAGGTAATGATAAAATTTGCTGAGGTGGTATGACATTATTCATCAAAAATACATAGACTACTTTTTTGTCAAAAATCGGTGGAAAGGGGGACGGGAGGGAGGGGTATGAAACTTCGTACGGGAAATGCAAAACCGCTGAACTGATTATGATGTAGCATGAATATAGTTTTTATCAGAAAACTACCTCTAAGGGGGTGAAAAGTGGGATAAAACTGAATGGGAAATGCTGAACTGGTGAACCAATTATGATGTTTGGTACATATATAGTATGTGCCCGGAGTCAGACGTAGGCTAGACGTAGACTTTTTCAAGAGCAATCTTTAAATAACTACATATATATGTAACTTAACCTAAACCGGCAAAGCCACGAAAAAAGTTTACGCGCAGACGAAGTCGCGGGTACAGCTAGTACTTTATATAAAACTTTCCCTATACCTATATTGACAACAAAATAACAAACAACGAAAAACAAAGTAAAACTTAACAACTCATTAGGATTCATTTATTTAAATATTATGTATTATTTTGTATTTTGTAGATGGTTTCCATTCCTGAATTTTAGTATATTTTTATATATAGTACAATATGTATGTATATACGTCTTCTCTGACTACCCCGTTAGAGATACTGCATGAAGATATGTATATATGTATATACGTATCTACTATAATCTCATTAGTGGTTGGTTTGCTGCCCAAGTACTTTTTCGCTCCACGCAATAGTCGACTGGTAGAGAATGCCACTTGGCGTTAAGTCTGCCATGTGTACTAATTGTTTAGTAAAAAAAGATTAAATAAATAACAAAAAACAACAGTGAATTAATCTACCTCATACCCACATTATTATATATAAGAAGAAGCTGTATGTATGTGTAGGTGTTTTTCTACCTGTGGGTTACGACTCCCAGGGGGGTCGCCAATGTCTTGCCCGGAGGATCGCTGTCGCAAGCTAGGTAAAAGTAAAAATCAAAGGTAGGTCGTACACTACAATAAATTGTAGCCGCCATGAGACGCCCGGCAGATGTGAAATTTCGAAATTGACGGTTATTGAAAAAATTTATAAGGAAAAAAAACATAAAAAAGTATTCATTTGTAATGGGATATTTAAGTTAAAGTGGAAAAACATCATTGCTTGGACATCACTAGCCGAGGAGATTTAAAGTGAAAAAAACTAAATTGAAATTGTTAATTTAATGTTAATGGAAATTTACTATCAAAGCATCAGGCTCATTCCTCCTATTAATTTAATTTTTTTGGTATTTATATTACCTAAAAACATAATATTTTAATAAGTAACTAATCTGTGATTATATTATGTATTACTTAAAAATAATATAGCATTCGTATTTTGTGTCGTTTTAATTAAAAATGTATAGAACTCAACATATACCACTGTGTCAGGCACCAAAAACAGATGCAATGTCCATGAATTTGTAAAAATTTAATATAATGAAGACGGGGGATTTACCTAAAACAAAAATAATCCTATTTTTGTCTCATAGCAGGTGATCTATGAGACAAAAAAGTTTGGGGACCTCTGGTCTAGAGACTCCGTTAGTTTGTTACATGACACCAGTAGGAAAATCTTAGTTACAACCTTAATATTTAGTTTACCACATAATTATTATAAGAGCCTTAATAATACATGATGTAACGAAAAGAACAGTGTATTAAATGAAATTATTAAAAAATATACTGAAAATGGCCGTGATATGATATAAAAGCAGGCAAAATGTTATATTGAAAGATTTATTTAAAAATCGTTCTTATTTTTCAAAAAGGAACTTAGTAAAAGGAACATAGTTTTAAACACAATATATCAAGTAGCGACGACACTTCCCCCTTCACGGTTACGTACGTTAGCAGTGTAAACACGGATAAATTAACAAAAAAATGGAAAAAGCATTAATGAAATAGGTTAGTGAAACCTTCCTGAGGTTGATGTGGCCATGGTAAGATTTCTTTTTTTTGCGGAAAACCATACAGTTATATCCAAAGACCAAGGCATCGCAGGACTAAGATCTTAACACTTGGTCATGGCTACCATTTAAGGTTTACCAATTTATATTGGCAGAAATAAAGATTACAAAAGAAAAGGTTGTTCATTTAATTCGAAACATCTATAGAGGGCAGTAGAATGGCGGCGTCGATCAAGATGTTCTATTATTAATAATGAAGTTAACCCTTTCAGGAGTTATATTCAGACGTTGGCGAGGCATACCATTTTTGAATAACTGACAACAAGACGACATCGATGATTAAATCGCTGTAAAACCGACATCAGTCGGATGTCCGTCAGCTTTGGTCTCTATAGCCAAAAATACGAAAAAGGGCCGTTTACATACTGGCTCAGCGCACTGAACTGTACTACTGTACCGTACTAGGGCCATGAGAATTAGCGTAGCTTGGACTTTTACACTACTTTTTTACTTGAGAATGGCAGAAATGTTTCTAATAAACCTTATCAATTTAGGCCATTTCAGGTTCGAAGAGATACGAGTATATACGATGTTTATTACTTTTTTTAAATACCTAATGGAACGGTTGACTGTTCTGACTTGTTGGGTAAAATATATTTAAGAATTCCACAGATAGGCTTCAGGAGTCGCCCTATTCTGTATGTACCAACGGCTCGCACTAACTATAATATTTAGAGAACATTTAGATGTTGTCAACATAATAGTATTAGTAGTTTGTTATCAAAATGAACAGATTGCCTAACAGTATAGGACTCTTCCACACTAGCGTCACACTAGGTGTAGGTCTTTCACACTAGGTGTTAGCTGTGCTAAGAATGTGTTTAACCATTGTGAGTTACTTTTATTGTACTTGAGTTTTGATTAGTAAAGGATAGTTATTTTGTACTTTTCTTATTTGTGTTTTTTTTTTAAGGGAATTTAATTTTTTTTCTAAAAATTTTTTATTTCTCCCATTTGAGTGACTTTGGCCTAAATAAATATCGAGGGCAGGTCTACAATTAACTTCTTTCTAATTTTGGAGCGCAACGACATACAAGAGAATCATTAATATAATGGTTATAACCAATTCACGTTACTAGGTATTATTTGGTGTATCTTCGAAGTCGGAGCTCCAATAGCGGTGAAATTTAAATGGGACCTCGGAAGTATATCTTTTCAAACATAAAAAGAACGAAGACGATCCACAATTGACAAGTTATTGGTGAACATATTAAAAAAAAACATACAGACGAACATAGAACCTCCTCCTTTTTTGAAGTCGGTTAAAGAGAGAGAGAGAGAATGAGAGAGACCTTGGAGCTTGACGGGCGGCGCGGGCGATGGCACGGGCACGGCGCCGGCGGACGGCACGGCGACCAGCGCGGGCGGCGCGTGCGGCGCGTGCGGCGCGGGCGCGAGCGAGGGCGGCGCGGCGGGCGCCACGAGCGGGGGCGTGGCGGCTGCGCCCGCGCCCGCGCCGCCCGCCTGCGACCGCCGCAGCTCGCTCACCTTCTGCAGCAGGCTCGGACCCAGGTACCCATACTCGCGTCTGAATCACACGTTGGCTACATTAGTAGTCTGGCTAATGAAAGTAGACACTCGATTTTTTTGTAAACTTTTTACATGGCAATGCTAATACAAACGTCAACGTCAATCTCTGAACTTCTCGGATGAAAATGACAGAAAAAACACCATGCGCGTTGAAAATAAATACAAAGAAAGAGACAGAATTACTGAAGAAAATTTAGATAGTTTTTTAATCAATGTGGGAAACAGTGACATCAGTGACTCTGATGAATCTATGCATATAGAAATATTGGGTACAAGTTCTGATTAGAGTGAATAAAAAAATATATTGAAATTTGTGGTTTATTAATAATCATTTGTAATAGACATTTTTTTGATTATAATATAGTAATACCTATATCGTGAACTGGGTGGTAGGTTTCTTTTGATGGATGACACCTAGGTAGACTAGCTACCATAAAAATGTGGGAATGAATTTTACATATGCTCATTTTCCCCCAAACTAGACAAGGCTATGGAATTATACAACCGATAAATAATCTTAGGTAATTAAATTAACACACAGAAGAAAAAAAAATATTCAGAAGTATCAAAATAGGTTATGTCAAGTATTTCATTTTTTTTTATTTATAATTTATTCTTGACCATGGACAATGTAGTCCTCCAGTCGAAATATTAAAGACTTCTAGAGAAACATTAACTGTCCCTAACACTCCTCCAGTAAAGTGATAGTAGGCTTTACTGAAGTTAAAAAAGGACTTCTTGGAAGAGCGCGAAAACTTCAGCTACACATGTTTATTTGGATCTCCTCCATTCTTTTCACTTACACAGAACTTTAAAACACAATACACTATCACTGTTGTACTTTAAAACTCTTAAAAATGTAAAAAATAGAAAATCTAAATAAAAATGACAACCCCACCTCTCGTTCCCGCCAAAAAGTCAAGTATTTCATATAAATTTCGGGGTGGCCCTGCGGATATTTTTTAAATTTGCCGCGCATTTTCAGTGTCTCCTTTCATTAGCCAAACTATACTTATGCCGGTATCCGTACCATAAACTTAGTATATACAAATAGACGTACAAAGAGTGCGAGAGAGAATGTAATTATGATGTGCCACGAGTAGGAAAGGGACAGCAAACGAGACGCTATCGTAGCCTTTTTTGATCATAGGTCCTCACAAATTGTCCCGCTGTGGAGAGCGCCGTTGACTTACTTGATTATTTTGTGTTATTCCTGTTTTATTACAAAGAAGTACTGTATTTTTCAATAATGATTACGTGTTCTGTATGTGATTGTGATATTACTTAAAACACTATAATCAAGGGAATCATTCAATCCATAGGTGACATTGACAAAAAATCGTCACGTGTCGACGAGCTCTATGTTCGTCTATATGCCAGTAAATACTCAGTTTATGGTCTGTATAATCAACCTATATCTTAATCTTAAACTATACCTTACCTATAGTTAACCGGTGATAAGGCGAAATACATCAAAGACTGTTTGAATCATAGTCGTAAGTTAGGTTACACCTTACACCTCTTTATCATATAATACACAAAGTTCCGGCTACATCCCAAACTTCGGATTTCACTAAATATCTTATAATTGGTTTTTTTCCAGCTTGAAACAACGAAATTACAGTCGTACGTAAATCTTTAGTTGGCGCCATTTTCATGAAGAATGAAAAAGTACTTCAAATTTAGATTTTTCCTGATTCGTAACATTCGAAATTTAAAATTTAAAAAGTAAAAAATAGGCTGCCAGTATCACTTTATTTTTAAATTGTTTATAGAAATTCGTCTCAAAATTTATGAACACACGATGTAGAATCATGAACAAGTTAATGCAACATACTCGAATGAATCGAAATACGTTATGATGAGATCGGTAAATTGATTTAGTGAAACAATTCTGAAAAAAAATTTTAAAATGGAAAGCTAGTACTTAATACAAAAATTATATTCACTTATGGAACATAATTCTGTCTGACTAGATTGAATGTGTGGGTGTGGCGGATTTCTCGTTGTACATCCTGACGGTATAAGACGTGAATTTTGCGGAGCACTTGACGCAGTGAATTCGATTATAGAAATGGTAACAAATCGATTTTAAACTAGTTTTTATTGTGTGGTGACTTTTTTACTTATACCTTGACAGAGGGGAATACCTGTGAATCGAGCCTCTCTTTGTAGGTACTCAATGGATATATACATTGAATGAATAATATCTCACTTGTAGTCATCAGTCAAGTCGGGCGGCTGTCGAAGTTGTATCACGACTGGCGCCAGCACCCGTAAAAGCAGGCTCTTGAGGTTACCAGCAGCGAGTCGATCGGCACCACCGATGCCACTCAAAGCGCCTTCTATACGCTCGCCGAGCCATCGCACACGAGGCAATATGAATACCTTTGTATTTGTAAAAATAATTTCATTATTACATATTAAAAATTGAAATAATTAAATTATTTAAAAATAATGTTCATATACAATAAAAATAGATTAAGGGGTATGATAAATATATAATATTTACTTTTATACATACTAGACAACAATTTAATGAAGAAATTTCTTTAATTGTATACAAGTGATTATTTATACATTTAATTAGTTAAATATGTTTATGTTTATTTTTTGTTATTAGTGTTTAATTATATTATTATGCTATTCATTATTATATTATTCATTAAAATTATATTTATTTTTGTTAAAGTTTTTATTAGTGTTTAACTGATAACTCCTTACTTACTTTAACAACTTCTGGGCCAAGTTCTGCTAGGCCCTGAATAGCACCATATAAAGACGATAAGGGTGTTTTTTCTGATTCTTTCATGCTTGCCATAGAAGGGCCCACGCCATTTTCATTGTTTGTCTGAGATGGGCATTGCAGTGCTTTTGCAAATAACCTTATCAACCAGAAAACATATTATAATGTAGTAACTGCTTATCAATTTAAAAAAAATTATATTTTATGCAAAATGAATATAATCATTTTACATAATATTATTTCGTATACAATAGGCTACAAACCGTGTAACTCTAGTCTGTAAGTTATTAGTAGATGTATTAAACGTCTTGCAGATTTGGGCCATGAGGCGTGCAGCAAAATCACGCAGGGCCCAATGATTGTCGTTTTCTGGACGGAGACACAATTGCCTTGACACAATGCATGTGGACACTGAAGGAATTAACTCATGTAACTGCAAAGCAAAACAAGGGGCATTGATATTTAATTAGAGTATATAAAATGAACAGAAAATATAAGCCACTAATGCTTCCTTATGCTTTATAGATAAAAAAGTTAAAAGTGGGTATATCTTTAGCAGTTTTCATGTTATTGAAGTTTTTAGTTGCGTTGGTGACCAGTTTAATACTTTTTGCTATATCTCCAAAGTTATTGGACCGATTTCAATTATGTTTGTTGTTTATAAAAGCTTATGAGATCCTTTATTGGTTTCATTTATACGCTCATTTAACTTTTATTTATTAAAAAAATGTCATGAACGTAAAAAATTTATACGTTCATGACATTTTAAGAAAACTAGAGTTGACATTTTTTTCTTAAAAGAAATCCTAATTTATTAAACAAAAAAACAGTTGTGTAGATATGTCATAAATAATCAGTATAATTCGGCTAGTCACACGTAGAAGCAGGCCACGGGCGACAGTGTACATGTATAAGATGAATGTTTCTCTGTACATTTGTCCTCTATGCATTGCTAAACTATTATTAAACCTCTGATTGTGATGAAACTTTGGTGAGTTGTTCTGCATACTGTTTGTCTGTTTGTGACCTTATAACTCAGAAACCACTCGTCCGATTTACATGTTTTTTTTAATTCGTTTTTGGTTGCCAAGTTATACACAAAAACTGGCAGGTAGACAAAGAAGTTGCGTTTTCTATATTTGAATAGATGTAGACCTGCTTCAAACATAATCATCAAATTGTTATTTCGATCACAACCCAAATGCAAGTGATTGAATCATGGAGCCCTAAAAGATTCGATTATATTTGACCAGTATGACTCACTAGCACCGCCGTATGTGCATATATCATATAGACATAGAAACAAAAAGATAATTCCATACAAAATCAAATTGTACTCTATGTAAGTTAACATACAATAACTACTATTTTCCTGCTCATGCATCACATAATTAACAAATTGGTATGTGTCTCTTTCATTCCCATTCAGGTATGCATGTCACACTCTTTTCAGTCTATACTACTCTTGTAATCTATAGACATCGGTTTAATCGGTATCGGTTAATACTGCTTAGACTCTTTTGCACTGCAAACTGACCCAAACCGCAAACTGAATAAGCAATGTGATTTAATCAATTTTACTCAAACAGCGTACCATTGGGTCATGCTTACAAGTGAACTGGGTCACAATAAATGATCAGTCAACACAGACTTTGATGAATGGGTAGATGGATTGGTTGAGTTATGCATGGTTGACAGAATAAAAGCTCAAAGAAAAAAATATTAACCAATAAATACTTAGTCCCTTTGAGCAAAGTCGCAGGCACTGTTAGATATAATATAAAAACTATAACTCAGTGCCATTAAAATTAAAATAGATTAATATAAAATAAATTATAGTTGAAGTTAATAGAGATACATACCAATATGTATATTATTTTAATTTAAACACTTACATATTTTTCTAGATACAGTGACTGATTATCTAGTAAAGCTTTCACCATTCTCATCAAGTAAATAAGTAATGCCAAATTGTTCTGAACTACATTCACTTTAACACCTTCTGAAATAAAAGTGCACATCCTTGGCAACATCTCATGTAGACCTGGATCACAAGCCAGTGATTGTAGTGCTTCCTGTAAAAAAGGAACAATATTAAACCAAACCACAAAATTAGAATAAATTTCACAAATAAATCTTAGTTATCATAATTACCGTACGTCTTCCTTCATCACTACCAACACAAGCTTCTGTTATTTCCTTATAGTATAATTGTTGCTCCACACTAAGCTCATGTGTTGCTAGTTGCTTCACATGAACAGATTCTGATGCTTTTAGACGAGCTGCTTTACCACATACAGGTTTTCCTAAAATGACATATTAAATTTTATTTCATCATCTGATTTATTTTCTCCAAAATATATTTAAATGTACATATTTTAGGAAAAATAAGTCTTAAGGCTTTTAGTATTTTACAATAAGTTATGTTATTAAGAAGTGAAGGTAGATTTGAAAAAAATAGTCTGTAAATACTATTATATAAATACTACTAATAATAAATACTATTTATAGAAATGGATTTATCTTTTTAAGAGGTAAAGATGTTTCATTTGTGGCCATGATGAATCATGAAAAATACTAAAAGCAAAATTATTACAACAAAATCTATATCTATGTAATGAATGCCAAAATGAATGGATTTGAATGCAGATTGCAGTATGAAAGAATAGTGTTGCAGTTACTTAGGGTACATAAACCAACAAACAAATCTTTATAAAATGAATAGTTTAGGTGATTGAACTGTGAAGACATCCACATAATTTATGGCAATGTTATATATTATTTAACTATACCTGCGGCATCTTTGTTACTAGGTTTGCTGAGTTTGCTGACAGGATCAACAGATTCCAATTTCTGTGCTTCTTTGGACAATGGTGGTGGATTTTCTGGGACAGTTGGTTGCACTCCATCCACACTCAGCCAATGTGCTCTAACAGACACTTCAAGAGGTATTTTTGGAGGAGGTGCTGACAATATTTCAGAAAGGTCTACCTCTTTTTCTTCAATAAAATGAAGTTCTCTGCCCCCACCAGTTGCAAATCTGAATGGTAGTAAATCTGGTTGTAAAAAACCATATTGAGGCTGAAATACACACACTTATTACTCGAAGAACTAAATTAATCCTAATAATTGTTAATGTCAAAAAACTTATATACGAGGGTGCTATTTATGTATCCGGAATAACAAAGTGAAACAAACATATAGCATTTATTATAATTTTATTTCTTTTCAAAATATTCACCATGATGATCGATGCACTTTTGCATGCTTTGGAACTAACTTTTTCCATTCAAATTGAGGTATCTCCAAAACTGCATTTTGAACGCATCAACAGCCTTCACGGCTCGAAAAACGTTGACCACGAATAAATAGAAGTCTTTGGCGGCCAAGTCGGGGCTGTACGGCGGATAACCCGTTAATTGGATCATTTGATCTTCCAAATACAGAGTTGTTTCGGCCGATGTGTGGCAGCTAGCATTGTCATGATGAAGAAGGATTCTGCATTGTCGGTTGTTCTTTCTTATTTCTTCTAAAACTTCTGGCAAACAAATGGTCGTGTACCATTCAGAATTAACCGTTTTACGATCCTCTAGTGGCACTGTAGCTACATGTCCATTTATACCGAAAAAAAAAGCGACCATTTGCTTCAAAGTGCTTTTTGAAGGAATGACTTTTCGGCTCATATAGGAACACCCAAACCATTGATTGCTGTCATAGGCTCATATCCATGATCATAGGCATATATCCAAGATTCATCACCTGTGTAGATATTATAGACAGCTTTTGATGCACCCTGATTGTACTTTCGTAACATTTTTTCACACCAATGGACAGGAGCCCATTTTTGGTCAATTCTCAAGTTGTGCGGAATTGATGTGAACAAATTTCTTTTTTTACAGCTAAATGTTCGTGTAATATTTATATATACTCGTCATACTTATACCCAGAGACGCTTCTATCTCGTGACATGTAACATGACGATCTTGCATTATTAGTTCCCGCACAGCATCAATATTTTGAGGTACAACAACCGATTTAGGGCGACCTTCTTTAACTTCGTCCGTGAGCACAGACCGCCCACGATTAAACTCACTAAACCAGTGATACACCGTAGTTTTCGATGGTGCTTCGTCCCCAAAAGTCGAAGTGAGTTGATCGATGCACTGTTTTTGAGTTAGCCCTCGCCGAAAATCGTAATAAATCATAGCACGAAAATTTTCATGACAAATCCATGGTGATAAAAACTCGCAATTTTCAAAATGACACCACAAAGGATAAACAAATGACAGCTACATGAAACAAATTGTATTCTTCAGGCAAACAGATCCATTTTTAAATGTTATAATTACTTTTTTAATATTGTTCTGTAACTGGCCAGTTCCGATACATGAGATACATAAATAGCAGCCCTCGTAAACATTTCAAATCTTTTATATTTATATAGGCTAAGAGTTAGATTAACTACTGTTTCCTACAGTGACACATGATCATAGACATTGTTAATAGTTCTTGGAGGCCAAAACTATGCACATAATACTAACATTTTTAATATTAATAAAATTCCAAAAACAAAGTTTTACTTTACAAATATTTTCTATCCAAAAATGACTTCTGACGGCTAGGCTTTGCGATGATAGCCTTAGACTCCAATGCTAAGTTATTTTGAAACATTTGTAAATCTTCAATCAAAAAACATAACTGACACCTCATTAAGCATAAAAACATGTAAGCGGTAATTAAGGCAACGCATTGATAAACAATAATTTAATCCAAAAGAGACCTTCTGCTCTATGCAAACATGCACGCGCTAGTTTACGAAAAATACGAAAAAACAGTTATTTTCGTTTTTTTTTTAACTATTACTAATTTTAAAATAATCCAACTGGCATTTTGAAGAATATGTTCATATAACTATACAGAAAATTTTAAAACATAAATCGGTCCCGTTACTCCGGAAAATGTAAATCTCTGTTTCAAAAGATTTTTTTTTTGTGTTACAAATCATGTATAGCAACTGGCAAAATAAAGTCAATGAAATGAAAAATCAGGTTACCAAATACCACTTTTATGTTTAGTAGTCACAAAATTGAGATCCCTACCATCAAAATTTCCAATGCATCGCCTTAATCTAATGTGCTTCTTTAATATGTAAAGAAAAAACTAAATGATATTTCTATTAATTCTCGTAGCATTTTGCTCATTGCTATTTTCCAGTAGAAAGAGTTATGACAGCAAACAGTTTCTCCGTAATGAACATATAAAACAATCATATCATACATTTTATACATTCTGTTCTACTAGCCAAGTCTCGCAGTAATCAAAGTTAAATTTGGCATTTTCCAGTATACAAAATAGCATAGATTACTCTCTGAAAAGTACTTAGAAAGTCTTTATTTCGAAATAACAGACAGACTCCAAATTTATTTATTTAGATGTATAGATAGATACTCATGACACTATACCTCAATGTTTCTCAGTTTCAAAGCGTGATCTATATCCGTAACAGAAAGCTTCTGCCTTTTCGAGTGATGCATAACTTTCATAGCGTCTTGCACTATAATTTTCAGACGATAAGTTAAATTGTCGGCTAATTCCTTTGCAGCATCGTCTCCGAGGCTACTGATTCCTATGCTTTCCGCTACAACTTTCATAGATTCAATAGAAAATGAAGAGCCGTACGCAAATTCCGAATCAACCATTTTTTAATTTTCAACTATATAAGTATGAATAACAACTTATAAATTATTTTAAAGGAAAATAAATTGCATAGAAAGTGAGAAGATACTATGCACAGAGCACATTTTATACATGGCAAAGAGAATGAATTAGCGTTGGTAAGCAGCACTAGGGATGTGAAAAAATAATCGATTTTCATTTTAATCGATTATTATTTCTTTGTAATCGATTGTTAAAAATCGATTTTTCTTAATAGTAATAATCGATTTTTAAAAATCGATTATGCATATTACACTTGTTTTATTAAAAATATGAAGAAATGAAAAATAAAGAAATCCAATGCTGCCAAAATTACACATTTTAATTGCGACGAATGAAAAAACGCGAAGTAAGTTCACTACCATGAACAAGTCGATCAAAAGACGGCGCCATCTGTATGTATGTACGTAAAACAGTTTCGTATTTGTTCAACAGTTTTCTTTCTTTCGACTGTAAATAATTTTAAAAAACGTCTTCTAACGGTAAAACACCTAAAAGCGGCTGGCAGAAGTATTTTTTCATGAAGAAGGATAATAACACAGCACAATGCAAATATTGCCCGAAAGAATTAAAAACATGTAGTAATACTACAAATTTAAAGCAACATATGGAGCGAAAATATCCCACTGTCCTACAGGCTAACCAGGTAGCATAAATTATTATATTTTATTACTAATAATATCTCCAGCGTTTTATAATCTAAACATTTCACAAAAATTTTTTTCTAAATCTAGAAGAATCGTTATCTAGATCGTTATCGTAAAACTCCTCCAGAAAAGTGATACTGATAGTAGACTTGACTGAAGTTTTATAGGAGTTCTTGGAAGAGGGCGAGAACTTCAGCTACACATGTTTACTTAGATCAATTCAATTTTTTTCGCTTATGCAGAACTTTAAAACGCAATATACTATCACCTTTGTACTTTATAAGTCCCACAAATGTCAAAAATGGAAAGTTTAATTAAAATGATAACCTCACTACTCCCGTTCCCGCCTAAAAGTCAACATTAAAATTAAAGCACAGGAAGTTTTTAGTTAATTTTTTTTAATAAGCATTATATCGAGACTATCTGCTCAAACACTTATTAACTAAAGTATTTTTTTTTCCTGAACCTTGTTTGCTTTTAGGGATAAGTATTGTATTATTTTAAAACTAACGGGTCATATCTTTTAATTGATTTTTTGCCGTAGAACTACCGTGAAGATGACATTCAGGATATCGGCTAATGTAAATAACTCAAAACAGCAAAAAATGATATGCCGGGACAGTCTAACCTAATGTGGAAATAATTATTTTTAATTCTTTTTCATTGTTAACTTAGAAAGTTTTCAGAAAGATTTGTTTTGAAACCAGGTTGCCGTTTTGGTTATTTTTCGTACTTTTTTTTTATATTATTTTTATTCTGATAAATTGTTAATCCTATACTAATCTCTTAGTTTTATTACTATATAGAAAAGCTGCTTTTTTTCAATTAATACTAAAAAATCGATTTTTTCTCAAAAATCGATTATTTCTTGTAATTGAAATCTTTTTTCAAATCAATTAATACTGAAAAGAAAACAATCGAATTTTAAGTAATCGATTTTTTTCACTCAATGTCAATCCCTAAGCAGCACGCGAGTAAGCACAATTGTGCCAGCACAGTTTTGGAAAAGAGGGAATAAAACTGTGGTAGCACACTAGCACAGTTACACAATCGAACCGGCCGCGAACCGCTATGCTGAGGAGGCGAGAGTTGAATGATCATTATAACTTTTATTATCTATGGCTAACTACATAATGATTAATTTCGTAGGAATAGATAATTTAAGCTGGTAAATGTAGGTATACTTAGATAATATATACGTTTCTTTTGTACTTATTGCGTGTGAGCAAGGGGACGTATAAAATTTATTTTTCTCTTGATTGTGCTCGCTACTCACGAGTCGTCGCCTCAGGCACACTCGCACAGTGCGTGCGACGTGCGCCATGCATTTAACACTCAACGGACACCTCCCCACTTCTCTAACACAGTTACTCCAGCCTCGCACAAACGTGCCAACACACTGTGCTAGCACAGTGTGCTAGCACGTTTGCAAAAAGAGGCTCTCGCACGATACTCATTTTTATAGTGCGTGCTGCTCAACTCTAGAATGAATATTACTACAAAAGTACGAAATCAGTCGGGACTTCTATAGAGCTAAATAGACTCCAAATTAATATCAAAAAAAGGTACCCAAAATAGACAATCTGACGACTATAAAACAATCAGCTATACCAACATAAAGAACTAAATAGAGACGTACCGCCTTACATTCAAACTTATCGATATTGATTATAATTAGCGCGACATGCGGTACCAGAAATTGGTGAAAACAATATAAATACTGGTTTTGTTTAAGCACCATTTAAACAAAACCAGTGACATCTGTGATGTCTATTCAATAAAAAAATATACGAAATAAAGTATTTATTTGATAAATTCCTGTCGGTGTACATGCAAGCATATGTAACGCTACGCCCGGTAGAGTATGCTCCTTTGCTCTAGAAACCTTTCTTCTTCTCCGTGTCACTTTGATAGGTTCCTTCTTTTAAGGACTAACGGTCGACTTTCGCTTTCGTTTTTTTTGCTACAGGTTTTTTCCTTAAAACTGTAAACATAAAGAACTATTGGAAAATATTTAATTAATAAGTTTTAGGAAGTTCTTTAAAGTCAAAGTAAAATCAATTTATTCCAGTAAACACAATTGCAAGGTGTTTTTAACGTCAAATATAACTACAAGTCGAAAAAAAAATGTACACTGAAAAGAACCGATAAGAAACCCAGTCAGGTCATATTTTCAACATTTTAAAATAGGCAAATTTAAAATACAAATTCAGAAAGCTTCCCTCAAAAGGTATTAGGAAAATCTTAACAGTTTGTCATCCGAAAGTGATTTAGCAGTTAATCTCTTTTTTTCTCTTTAAATTTTTGTCAATAAAATACTCTTCGTGTACAAATTTT
The DNA here is from genome assembly GCA_907165235.1 of Zeuzera pyrina. Lineage (NCBI taxonomy): Eukaryota > Metazoa > Arthropoda > Insecta > Lepidoptera > Cossidae > Zeuzera > Zeuzera pyrina. The sequence goes on from OU015617.1 coordinate 16,713,076, forward strand.
AATTTGTGGAGTTTTTCGATTGGTATTTTATACTATGTCCTCGTTTTGTGTTTTTCACAGATTTTTTACATCTAAATAATAAAAACATCGATATCGACATTCATAAATGTACCATTCCCACACTATTTTTAATGAACGAAAGTTATACTCAAAATTAAATTGTGAAATTTTATCCCGATAGCAAGCATTGGGGCTGATGAATTAGTTAATACTCTACTCACCGAACTTCATCCAGAGAATAACTAGCCATAAATTTTTTTTAAATGTCGTCATTTCTTTTGATTTCCAATCACATTTTATTTTCTGTACTTCATGTTTGTTTTCCCACTAAATACACATTAAATATTGCAAAGTTCTGTCAGAAGTTATAATTCATACTATACACTTTTAACATTACTACTTATAACATAATGACGAAAAAGTTCAATATTTGACAAAATAACTAGCAGTGACATCTAACCATGGTAGACTACACTATTACGAAGGCTAAAAATTCTAAAAAAAGGCATTAGCAACATAGCCATCAGTCTAATAATGTAACTTCTGAAGAAACAAACTAAGCCCTAACACTCCTCCAGTGAAGTGAAAGTAGACTTTACTGAAGTTGAAAAGGACTTCTTGGAAGAACGCGAAAATTTCGGCTACATATCTTTATTTAGATTTCCTCCATTCTTTTTACTTACACAGAACCTTAAAACACAATATGCTATCACTATTGTACTTTAAAACTCGGAAATGTAAAAATAGAAAATCTAAGTAAAATGGTAACTTCCCTTCGCCCACTCCCGCCAAAAATTTCATTAATTTCCACGGTTTTTGAGATTTTTTTGTACAATTCTGCCTTGAGAGGGAAGACAAAGGAATCTATGTCCATAACAGCCGATTTCTTCAGTAATGATATGATACATTCTTCATTTTATTTCATTAATAAAATGTCGACGCAATACATTTTAATATTTCTTAGATTTTCTGGGGACAATGATATTAAAGCAGTCTTTCTGGTAGAATCGACTAAGGCAGACTAAGCCACTAAAAAAATCTTAACTTCACGTTGCTAAGTAAGCACTTATTTCAACAATTCCACATAATGCACAACAGCTAGATACTTGGAACGCAAAACTACGTAAATTTTACGTTTCAATATCTAGTAGAAATAATTTGCAAATAATTAAAATGCACGTCCAACCGATACCCATAAAATCCCGCCAAAAACTCTTTTATTTGGATAATTCACACTTTTAAATTGAAGCAGACTATACCTATCGATACAAAATGCGTGGCAAATTCACACTAACAAATATTACTCACACACATGCAGAACTCAGGCCCGCATTAAGGATTGGGTGCTTATACTGCGTATTACTGGGACACTCCAAATTATATTTTTCATATGATAAAATAAGAATTAAATTAACTAAGTAATGTACTAGTATTAGAGATTATTACTTTATTATATTCCATCTTTTTGAAGATTGTTTTTGTCACATGAAGGATGTAATTTGGAGTGTTCCCAATAGCTCCACGATACAATATCATGATTATTCGTTCGATACATGAGGCCTGACGGCTGTGCGCTGCTGGTCTTGGGCCGCATGTACATTGTGATGACCTTGCTCGCGGTTCGACTTATGTGGGTACATGAAGTTTAATGACATAAACGATATATTTTTAAAAATCGAGAAAGTTGATAATCAGGCAAGTGAAAGTTTTGAATTTAGACTTTTTGGCGAGAACAAAAGAAGCATGGTTGACATTTTATTCGAAATTCAGATTTGCTATTTTTTGTGCTTTTGGGAGTTTTAAATTATAATATATTGTACGTCAAAGTTGTGTGCAAGCGAGAGGAATTGGAGGAATTTCGTTTAACAGACGTTTGTAACTCCAGTAAGGCTACTTATCATTGTTTTGCTGTAAGTGTTAGAGACTTGGTTATGAGAAAATAGAACAAGTTTTATATCAGACGAGTGTTATCGTTAACTATTTTTCTATCAGGAAATAGTCGATGGGTGATCGATCACATTGAGAATAAAAATATCAGCTAACTGAATGCAGTAATCAAACAATTTGCAACATCAGATTTACTTGCCGATGGAGCGTGATTTTCTGGGATTTTCTGTATGAGGCGTTGCATCTATTGGGGGTACAACACTTTTGTACCATATTTTGCACTTTAAATAACCAAAATAATGTTTATACACCAAGAAATATTTAATCATCGAACATGTGACGTACTACACAAGTAACCAGACGCCATACTCCGCTTATTTTGACTTAAGCGGAAGATGGCGGCTGCCACGGTTTCGGAATTGTCTATGTGTGCCATTGTGTTGCAACAAATGAAAGAAAAGGATAAATATATACAATTCTAAACTACAATGAAAGTGACAGTGTTATTACTTACACGGTATCTATGTGTGAGTGAATTATGTTTGATCTGCTTCCATTTATAAATCTGTGGGATAATTCGCTCTTGAGAGGTAAAGCAAAGCGATTTATTCCTATTACAGCTGACGTCATCAGTAAGAAAATGTCTAATTTTTCATGTCATTAAAATGTTGATATTAATACATTTTAATGTTTCTTGGAGTTTCTGGCAAACAAATACATTAAGAGTGCCTTTTATTATCAAATGAGTGCCTTTTATTATTTCTACCGACATATGAATAAAGAAAATAAAAAAAGTCAATATTCTACTACATAATTATACATAACAATTAACGTTTAAGCTTTGGCTTTAAGACTATCAGCAAGAATAAATTTGTTGATAAATATAATACCTTTGATTATTAAGTAATGTTAATATAAAAATAACAATCTACGAATTACCTAGGCTTACTTTAGAAATGTTATTTTTAATAATTCGTTTGTAGACAGAACTTTCTATAACTTTCTAGAACAGCACACGGCGTTGATGACAAATATATCGGTTGTCTAGATTATCTATGCTTAGGAGTGTGGACGTAAAGGTACGTTCGATAAACGTATCGATAGACTCTGATTAAGTATCCTCTGTTTTTAAAGTTAGTTAGTACATAAACGTCATACACTTAGATATTATTAATTAATTTTATCAACTCACTAGGTAGATGTAATAATTTTAGACAGGGTTTATCGACCACTGTCTCTTCACTAGTTGTTCCAGGAGTAGGAGTATAAGTGACCTTCGTCGTGGGGGTATAAAGCGTTTCGTGTCTGGCTAGTTCCTTTTTCTTTTCTTTTTTTCTTACCTCAACCATGAAGAAACTATTGTTAGGCCACATGTCGCCTAGTCCAGATTTGCTTGTGTGGGATTAGCACCCCATTTATAATTAATAATTTTGTAATTTAATAATGTGTAGTAGTGTAGATTAGGTAATCTCATAGTGGATCCCATGAGTTCTAAGGACGCCTAATAAAACCAGGTGGGCCTCCTGTCCCTGTATTCAATGAATACCTAGGAATAGGTCTAAAAACCATTCAAAATCATCTAAAGTTCAGTAATATTTAGATATCCAATGAGTACCTAGAATGGTTTGGTACACAACTCTATATGACCATCAAGAAGTCTGAATCCTCTTCGCTCTGGGTGGAAAAACACGTGGCCAGGTCGCAGTTCCTGTAAAAAGGGGCATTCTTAAGGATCGGAGCACGTGGGTGCTATAATTCAAGTAGGTGCTCTTCGCTCTGGGAGGAATAACGCGTGGCCAGGTCGCAGTTCCTTTTTTAAACGGAACTTCCTTGAGGACCGGGGTACGTGGTTGCTGTAATTGAAGTAGATGCTCTACAAAGGGGAAGATTGAAGAGTAGATGCAGTTGATGGATGATCATCTCCTTCTTTTGGGTTTATTCAGTAACAAAACGGATAACACTTTCCATTAGAAAGTAAGGACTCTGTTAGATATAAGCTCCACGTAAAGATATTCTGTATCTAATATATTTTTCTCTCTAAATTTAATATTCGATTTTCATTTATAAAATATACTTGAATTTATGTATCTGTACTACTGAGAATTTAAATGCATTACATAAACTATGTATTAATTTCTAACCCTTTATAATTAAGTATATTTCTCTGAAATTTAGGATAACATAAATAATGTTGTTGTACCTATAACAAGTAATATCTGAGCTCGATACTTGTAAAACTTTCATACTATTAATTACTCTGTAAACTTATTAATGTCTAAGTGCTGTTAGATAATGAATGTTCTTTCTTTATAAATAAACAATAATAAACAAGGTACCGTCAAACGTGGATACTTGGGACACCGTGGATTCTTGGGATGAGTACGAGTAATTTTAAAACTGAAGCTGGCAACTCTAAACTCTTTAATCTATGCTCAATCTGTAACCGTCATTTGTTTTGTGTTGATGCAAATAACCATTTGCAGAAAAAATTTGTGTTTTTTTTTTCTCTTTGTTTTGGCTCCGCAGATTGCATTTAGCCATTGACCAAGTATATGAGTCGAAAGTAAGGGAAACGAAGTTTCCCGCCCTTTTTTCAAGAAACAATGTTCTTCTTCTTTCTTTCTTCATAGCATGGCGCGTAGACCAGCGCATTTGCCAATGTCACGTATCAATAAGTAGAATCACAAGTAAATTCGTTTTTTCCTATAGTAAAACCCCTCCAGTAAAGTGATAGTAAGCTTTACTGAAGTTTCAAAGGACTTCTTGAAAGAGCGCGAGAACTTCAGCTACACATGTTTATTTAGATCTACTCCATTCCTTCCACTTACACGGAAATTTAAAACACAATATACTATCACTGTTGTACTTTAAAACTCCTAAAAATGTAAAAAATAGAAAATCTAAATAAAATGACAGCCTCACTTCTCCCGTTCCCGCCAAAAACAATTTAACGAATACACAGAAATTGACAACCCAAGTCACAGGTAATATTTGTCTCTGTTTTAAGATCTTTAAGCTTCTGTTATTAAAGCGTAAACTAGTGGGATTGAATCTGTTCGAAGTTTTTTATGGAATGTCCTATTCATACGGTCTATTTATCGTTAAAAATGACGCAGTGTTAAACTATATTATTTTAACTGTGATTTATTTTATAATTTCTCATCCTTTTTGGGGTTACTTGGGATCTTGTCCCAAGTTATTAGTGCCAATTGCGATCTGTTGTCCCTTGTTGGCCATAATAGCGTTTGGTAATTTTTTAGATAATGCCGCGAAAACATCGGAGAATGCTAGGCAGCAGGCCCTACATGGACTGGAGCCGTGAGGCTTTAGAAAAAGCTATAAATGAAGTGACGTCGGGATTTTTGTCACTAAGAGCCGCACAAAGTAAATATAAGATTCCAAAATCGACAATTCAAAGAAAAATCAATAATTTACACATGGGAAAAGTTGGCCGACCAACGGAATTAAACGATGATGAAGAAGACAAGCTTGTCCAAGGTTTAATTATTTTAGCTGATTGGGGAACTCCTTTGACTGCTTTAGAATCAAGGATTTTAGTCAAATCTTACATAGATGCAAAGGGTCAAGCAAGCCAACGTTTCAAAAAAAAAACATGCCTGGTGAGGAGTGGTGCTATTCCTTTTTAGAAAGGCACAGAGCAAAACTGTCTCCAAGAATGTGTTCTAACATAAAGCGAGCTCGAGCACAAATTTCAAAAGAAGATATCATACTTTGAAAATCTAGAAAATTCTACAATAGGAGTAGATCCGGAGTGCATTATCAACTTCGATGAGACAAATATAAGTGACGATCCTGGCAGAAAAAAATATTAGCCAGGATAGGAAGTAAGCGAGTTGATAGAGTTATAGATCATTCAAAGAGTAGTATATCTGTCATGTTTGCGGGAACTGCTACTGGGAAAATGTTACCGCCTTATGTAGAGTACAAGGCTGAACACTTACATTCAACCTGGATCACAAATAGTCCCACTGATGCAAGATATAACAGATCAAGATCCGGATGGTTTGATTGAGTATTATTTGAAAACTGGTTTGACACTATTATTTTACCGTATTTCAAGAAAATAGACACGGAAAAGGGTTATTCTTGTATAAAACTTATTGTAGGAGACAATCTAAGCTCTCATATTTCACTAGTCACTATTAAAAAGTGTGAAGAGAACAATATCCGATTTGTTCTTTTTCCGCCTAACTCTACTCATCTATGTCAGCCGCTAGATATTGCAGTCTTTAGAAGTTTTAAATCAGAATGGAGAAAGGTGTTGACTGAATGGAAATTAAAAAACAAAGGAACAATTTCTAAGGACAAGTTTCCAAATCTATTAAAAAAGGCATTGGAAACCTTAGGTAATCGCATGTCCACAAACCTCATTGCAGGTTTTAGGGCGTCTGGAATTTATCCGCATGACCCTCAAGCTGTACTTAAGAGATTGCCACAAAGTCATGAAACTAACTCATCTGGTGAACTCTGAAAAAGATGGGTCTGTCAAGAAAAGAAGATCAAAACTTAATATCAAACCAGGAGAAAGCGTATCTGAAAGTCACTTTCAAGGATTAACAACAAATATACAGAGGCAAGGCCCATCAACAAGTAGACAAAGAGCAATAAATCAACAAGAACTTGTAACAAGCGATGGTAGCATGCTTACTGAAAGTCGAGTAGAGTTGGTAATGTGCACACAAGACGTTGATACAAATTCTTGCAGTTCTGATGGTACAGTCTATGAAAACGAAGATCCTCTTTTTGATGAGATGATAAACGAGGGTCGAAATAATCAAGATATACATAATAAGGACACAGAAAGTGAAGAATTAGATAATGAAGACCAACAAAATGATACGTATAATCGTGACAAACAAAATGAAGACAAAGAGAATACTACGACTGAAAACGTATTGTACAAAAAAGATGATTTTATGTTAATAAAACTGAATCACAACAAAGAGTCGAAAAAGTCCTCGGAGAAATATTTTATTGCACGAATTGAAAAGATAGAATCAAATAATTTAAAATGCAAATTTATGAGGAAGGGGCAAAAATCTCAGAACACTTTTGTTTTCCCATTTGTAGACGACGAAATGGATATTAATGAATCGCAAGTCGTACGAAAACTTTTGCCACCAGACATCAGAAGAGGACGTCATATGTGACATTATCGATGTGCAATTTTGATTAGTTACTGATAATCTTATTTACTTTAAAGTGCTATTTACTTGTCCCAAATTACCGATATCCTTTGTTTGTCCCTTTTTTTTTTCTTTTATTGCGTCAGGAAATGCTTTATGCATCCCGTCCTGCCGTAGGGGGGTGGCAGGAGGGTATGTGGGACTCCTCGACATTAGGGTGCTAGGCCGAGTCTACCCACTAAAACCTTACGGTGTTCCTCGAGAGCCTTGATGCCGGGGCAACGGGAGCGCGTTGGCATTCTGCCGCGACCCCGGCGGCTATGCCCAGCCTGAGCCGAGTCCTCCTCCGTTTGCGGGCAGTTTGACCTGCCCGCTCTCCTGGAAAGCGCACGGGAACAACCGCGCGCACCATCCCGAGGCCATTGGTGAGGCGCCTTCCTCCGAAGGACACCCCAGGCCTCCGAAGTGGCGGCTTCCGCACCCCGCCTACACCACGGCAGGGGCGTCCGCACACCCACCTGATTTTTACGTGTTTACTCACGGGTTTTTACAAGTTTTCCTTCTTCCCACCTTCGATTTTAACGTGTTGTCTCACGGGTTTAATTTCGAGTTTTCCTTCTCTCCACCTCTGATTTTAACGTGTTTTCTCACGGGTTTCATTTCGAGTTTTCCTTCTCTCCACCTCTGATTTTTACGTGTTTCCTCACGGGATCCTTTGTTTGTCCCTTTTTTTTTTTTTTTTTTTTTGCGTCAGGAAATGCTTTATGCATCCCGTCCTGCCGTAGGGGGGTGGCAGGGGGGTATGTGGGACTCCTCGACATTAGGGTGCTAGGCCGAGTCTACCCACTAAAACCTTACGGTGTTCCTCGAGAGCCTTGATGCCGGAGCAACGGGAGCGCGTTGGCATTCTGCCGCGACCCCGGCGGCTATGCCCAGCCTGAGCCGGGCCCTCCTCCGTTTGCGGGCAGTTTTACCTGCCCGCTCTCCTGGGAGGCGCGCGGGAACAACCGCGCGCACCATCCCGAGGCCATTAATGAGGCGCCTTCCCCCGAAGGACACCCCAGGCCTCCGAAGTGGCGGCTTCCGCACCCCGCCTACACCACGGCAGGGGCGTCAGCACGCCCACCTGATTTTTACGTGTTTACTCACGGGTTTTTACAAGTTTTCCTTCTTCCCACCTTTGATTTTAACGTGTTGTCTCACGGGTTTAATTTCGAGTTTTCCTTCTCTCCACCTCTGGTTTTAACGTGTTTTCTCACGGGTTTCATTTCGAGTTTTCCTTCTCTCCACCTCAGATTTTTACGTGTATCCTCACGGGTTTTTAAAAGTTTTCCTTCTTTCCACCTCCGGGGTCACAATACCCTTCCTGAAAGAGGGGCAAGTGACCCCGACACCTGACCCCCGCCCTCACGCAGAGGACGGGGAACACAACTTGTCCCCATAAATGGGGACATCCCCCCCCCCCCCCCGGTCCGGGTCAGGCCCTTTCGGCACTACAGCCTCATCGGCCCCGACCCGGTACTGAGGGCGCCGCCGAAGCACCACCCTCAGGAGTGTTTATCGACTCTCCAGTCTAGATCCGCAGTGTTCAGTAGAAACAGGGTCACCTCGAGAAGGGTGTAGACATGAAGTCTTCGCACTGCGGTCTTGGGATGGCAGGCTAAGGCTCCACTTAATGGGAGCTATAAGCGCCTGTTGGTCCACCCCCTGTGGCGGGTCACCCACACCACTCGGCCCCATCCTTTGTTTGTCCCAAGTTAACTTATACTTAGTTAGACTGGGTTGTCCCAAGTTTGATTACACAGATTTAAAAAACATTACACATTAGTAGAAAAAACTGCAATTTTTTAGTCTTTTTGAATTTCATTTAAAACACATTTACGTCATGTATAAGTTTGTACCATTTAGCTTTAAGTATTTTCAATAAACACATTTTTCATAATTGTGATGTTTCTATTCGTTAGAATATGATTCTCATAACGCCAATTAAAAAATAATTTTGTTCTTCATGTCCCAAGTTTCTTTTTACAACTGTTAACTTGCGGTATGTACAAGAATTCTATGTCGGCCCAAGTATCCACAGGTCAAGAGAAAACTTGGGACACCAACAAAAAAAAAATTTAAATTTACTCGTGGCTTATTCTGTTACTAACTATGTTGTTAACTGTTAACGAACATCCGACTTACATGTATCTATAATTTGCACAAGGATATTGTTAAAATTACAAAGTTATTCGGCTGGTCAAAAGTTGAAAGTGTCCCAAGTATCCACGTTTGACGGTAATGTTTTATTACAATAGCATTTAATATTTTGAAACTTGTTAATAACTCTTTGTATATAGTGAACTCATTGAATCCACCAATGAAACTTAGATATAAGTAAATAAATGTTTCTGCGTGTGAAGTTTTTCTTGTGTCTAATTAATTAACTTTCAGTACATATTCCGTTAGATGTCGATGGCAGAGGTGTACTAGGTGTCCTTAAACAAATTAGGTACACCACTCTCCAGGTGATAGTAATGATAAACATCTTCAATTACTCAACCCACATCTCACTCTGCCGGCCTGAGCAAGCCACGTTGCAAGTCATCCAATGTGGTCCCAGTCTATGTATAAATACATCAGCACATCTTTTTCTTTGGCTTCCTCTTGATCTTATTCCAATTAGTGGGATACATTCTATTATTTTTTTTGTCCATCTATCATCACTCATACGACATACATGGCCGGCCCAGTGCAATTTCAGCACCCTGACTCTCCACAACATCTGTTAATTTAGTTAATTTTTTAATCACATCGTTACTTATTCGTTGCGATAGACCGATGTCCAACATACTCCTCTCCATCTTACCTTGGCATGACTAGCTTCCCTTCTCCACATTTTCTTAGTGACCAACTTCCATACGTTAAACACGGCAGGATCTCAACTTCAAAGAGTTTTTTCTTGATATTAATGTTGATAGATTTGCTTTTCATTATTTCCTTTAATCCCCAGTATTTTCTCCATGCTGTAGCGATCCTTCCCTGAATTTCTTTCCCAGTGTGGTTTTCGAAAGAAACAGTCTGACACTTACGATTGCTACATTTTGTCCTTCAACCGTTATAGGATTCTTTTCTTTCCTGTTTGTTATTATTTTAGTTTTAGTGAAATTAATAGACAAGCCCACTTTTTTACTCTCTTCTGTTAGTTCATGTAGCATGGTTGTCAAATCTACAAGGTTTTCTGGAACAATGACTATGTCATCCGCAAACCGGAGGTGGTTGAAATACTCTCCATTGACTCTCAATCCCTTTTTAGATCAATTAAGTTTCCTGGAGACACTTTCTAAAACCGCTGTAAATATTTTTAGCGATATGGATCTCCTTACCGAACTCCTCTTCTTATAGGAAACCTTCCACCATTTCTTTCCTGCCTAATTTTGGCGCAGGCCTTCTTTTTAATTTCTTGTAGCACAATTGTGGATTTCGTGTCGGCACCTTGCTCTTATAGAGTTTCCTGAATTGAACTGTGTTACAATGAATCAAACGCTAGTCTATATAGTCTATGAAACACATATAAAGCGTTTTATTATATTCCTTGGTTTTTTCTATCGCCTGAGTCACTACTTGTATATGATCCATTGAATCCATCCATTGAATAGTTCTTACGGAAACCTGCATGCTTACTCGGCTGATTATCCAAAGGTTTTGTTATCCTATTGAGAATCAATTTAGAAAATAGCTTCTAAATATTAGATATAGGACTGATAGGACTATAGTTGTTAAGATCGCCTTTTTTGTGGAAGAGTACTATAGTTTAGTTAGACCACTGCTCTGGAGTAGAACCGGATGTCAATATTGTTGAATAGTGTTTGAAGAACGATTTGCAATATCTCCGAGAGGCATTTCAAAGGCTCATTTGTGACGTTGTTTTCACCTGGTGTTTTGCAATCTTTTAGGGAATCTATAGTACACCTGATCTCGGCATGTAGTACACTAAGATAAAAGGATGAGTTGCGTTCGATGTGATACACGAGTTTTAGTTTCTTTCCTAGTGATTTTAACATGTTTCAACAATTCCTGTATAAAAGTATGAAGTTCCGACTCGAATGAATTGTACTAACATTAGATAATCGGTGATTTGCTTATAGCCTGCATTAATTTTCCTTAGCAGATTTTTCCTATATCTTCTGATATGGTTGAGAGTTTTTTTTGGATTATTTGGTTTAATAAACATTCTAGATTGTTTTTTGCTTGGACTTAGCGCACATCTTACCATACGATGATCTCTTTCGAAGTTAAGGTTATTTATTATATCAAAACTGTGCATTAAATTATATATATCCCTTTGTTAAACTTAATTTTCCGCGGCATTTTATTGTATCAAAATATTGCACCTTATACGCTTCTTCAGAATTCTGTTCTGAAATGATATATTACAAAGGTTCATTAATTTTATAAAATTCTGATTTCTTGAAAATGTTATTTGCCGATGAAACGAAATAGTATTGACTTTGACACAAATTTCAATTCTAAGAATTGCTCTCAATTTGCTATACGAATACGATATTTTGTTTATCTGTTTTATGCAAAGTTAACGGAAAAGCCAAGAAGCAAAATTGTTGTAAAATGATTACGCAGTAACATAATACTCAAAACAAACGTCAGGAAACAGAAATAAAAGTTATTATTTATTAGTCATTAATTTATTTTATGCTTGGACCAAAAAATATTATGTAATGGACGGAATCCATAATAAGTTGCCGCTCTTGCTACCACGTGACAAATGAATTTTTCGGTCGCTTTCTATCACATCGAGCGTAACCGCTAGTACAACAGATAACTGTAGTAAGTAAGACAACCTCGCGCTGTCAGTAAATCGTGTTAGATAATGAGTTGGTCACGAAATAATTATTGGCAAAATACTCGTGAATCTTAAGTGTTTTGGCTATTAGTATTCACGACAATATAAATATGTCAGTTCAGGTGTGTATCGTTGTACTGTGACCTTCTCTAGTTAAACGCATCGTAAATATCTAGAAAGTCCGTCAACAAAAAAAGGTACTTGAAGGACTCGCTTTTAGAGCAAATGATCCATCCATTGTTGCTTGGTCCGAGATTTCATGATTGGAAAAACATACCTTGTATGTAAAGCTTTCTACACGTATGTTATACGTTCCATTACTACTCGTAAATACCGTCACACCGTCATAATATTATTATGAAGCACATTATTAACTTTCGACCACGTCGTAATGAAGAAACCTACTCCATATACGGGAATAAATATTAGCTAGGAACTCTAATACTATAGCTATATAGAAATCTATAGTGCATTTTTTATCTCATGTGGTCACGGACCTCTGTACTTTGTACTCTGTACTGTTTCAATGGGACCAAGGTCTACACTCTTTGGATATGGTGCTTTTGCTTTTACGACTTTTTTATGATTATTTATATCCGTCTCTTTCTAATAAATTGAGACACATTCATTAAAAATAAAAGGATGAATATATTACAAGTGTCAAGCATGCCTAAATTAGAGTCCTATGCTTTAGTTATTTCCTCAGTAAGAATTTAAAAAGTCGACATTATTTTATAATTATTATCGTTAATCGTAGAGTAACTTTCATCCTCCTTTTCATCGTCTTGAGGGTAGGTTTTTGTTAAAAAAGTTTTCTTTCTTTTGCGCAATTACATGCAATTACATGTTCTTATGGTATACAAATTTTCATCAAAATCGGTCGAGCTGTTCTTGAGTTATAAAACGACATAGACAGAAAATTTAAAAAAATTATGGAATGAAAATCAGTGAGTCGTGAAATGGTCATTTCTCACAAAATTTTACAGTAAAATTGTAATTACAGACAGACACTACAGATTTATTAGAGTATAGACTATAGATTTAAAAAATGTAACACGCATGTGATATGCTTCACTGCTGAACATGAATATATTAGCAAATGCAACCAGATTATATTATTAACCTTACGCCGCGCCAATGTAAAAAGCCTAGCCCTTGCAGGGTAAAAAAAATATAATATAGTATTAGGAGACCCATCACAGAGCTAAGCATAGAAGAAAACACTAGCTCCGCCTTACAGAAAAATATACGGGCATAATCATTAATTTGTGAAATATTCTGATTGACTGTCGCAATTGGGCTCATCGTATTTTGCTTTGATTCCTTATTTATTTGTTTAGTTTGGTGTTTTGTGTGGTGTTTTCTTAATGTTTGTTTCCTTTCTAATGCATAATTTGTATTATTGAACTAATAAATATTATAGTTTCGACAATTTCACTTCTGTACCTAAAAATTGGTTATAGATTGCAGCATCTGTAGGCCATCTGTATCTGTCAATTATCTGTATCTGGAGGATATTTTTCTTCTGTGAGGAGTTTTTGGCAGGATTTTATGGGGAGCGGTTAGGCATTTATTTTAATTATTCGTAAATTGTTTCTAGTAGATATTGTGATGTAAAATTGGCGCAGTGTTTCGTCTCAGTGTTCACATCGTAGTGCATTATGTGGAATTTTTGAAATAAGTGCTTATCTGGTAGTGCGATGTTGAGTTATATCTTTTCACTTAGTCCGCCTCATCGGATCCTATTAAAAAAACTGCCTCAATTAATTTGTTGCCAGAAATTCCAAGCAACAAATGAAATGTATCACGTCGACAGTTTAATGAAATAATATGAAGAATTTATCTATTTATCAATTATCACTGAAGATATTGGTTGTATGGGTTACGAACCCTTTACCTTCCCTGCTAAGGAAGGACCGTACTACTACTTTTTTTTTTATTTATATTTCTTAAGGCATTGGTAACAAGACCATCAGTCTAATGACGTAACTTTTGGTGAAACAACTCCAGTAAAGTGATAGTAGGCTTTACTGAAGTTAAAAAGGACTTCTTGGAAGAGCGCGAAAATTTCAGCTACACATGTTTATTTAGATCTTCTCCATTCTTTTCATTTACACAGAACTTCAAAACACAATATACTATCACTGTTGTATTATAAAACTCCTAAAAATGTAAAAAATAGAAAATCTAAATAAAATGACAACCTCACTTCTCCCGTTCCCGCCAAAAAGTCCCCGTGCTACTACTATGTTTGTTCCGTGGTCTATAGTAGTCTGTGGTGATTGTAAAATGACGAATATTAGAACCGCAGAAACCGCTTCATTTTCATATCCCCACGCGTTTATTCTTGTGTAATACGTTTTGTCTAGAAATTTTTGTTGTGTTGTGAAAATGTATAGAAACAAGAAAGATATCGATAAACACGTAGAAAGCTTAATATCTAAATTGTCGGTCAAAGAGGTAAGATATTAAGTAGCATACATACTTGTATTGAGTATCGAGAAATAATGCTTGCCAAATATCGTGACCTACCTACATTTTCCAAAAATATTCTTAATTTCAGTTCAAAACTCGATGTTATTCTGTTGCACGACTGTATTTCGAAGTGGGTGATTATGTTAATTGCCAAAAATACGTGGAACAATACCTTACACAAAAAGACAATAATGCAGCGGCACATAAACTTCTCGGACAGGCTTTACAGAAGTTAGGCGAAAAAGAAAAGGCACTCGAACAGTATAAAATTTCACTCGACATTGATCCTACTCAAACAAGTTTAATTTTGGATAGTAAGTATCATGATTTTACACTTCAGTAGATAATAGGTAGTTTGTGTGTGTTTTAATATCTTTCTTATAACCTGAACTATTTTGTACTATTTATAGATAGATGTTCCCAACTTTTCTTTTAAGTAAGTTGAGACTCAAGTAACAAAATATTATGAATAAATATTTTGTTCTTTGCTGATCTGGAAAAGGGAATATAGGTAGAATATTCTGTCTGATTGTCTTTTCATTCATGTTGTAGAAGTCTATGATATAGAGTAATTATAAGGAACTTCCGACCAAAAGGGGTTGAGTTTAGAAATGTGTAGGGTAGGATTTCGTACTACTATAGCAGTATTTATACTACAATTCCATCCTTTCTACTACTTACTACCCAGTTCTTATTTTTCTTTTCTTCATTTCTTCTTCACTACTTTCAGTGTTGGAAAGATGATGTTAATAGACTAATCTAAATTTGAAAAACTACCCAGAGAGCTGGGTAGTAAATAGTAGAAAGGAAATTTTACTACTACCGCAATTTCTCACACAATTTGAAATCAATCATGTCAGGATGAGTATAGTGCACTTTACTCAACCTGAAAATGGATGAATTTCACCACCGACACATTAATGTTGCTATTTTATGGTATCTTAGAGCAGATATGTGTGAACGAGAGAGGGATGAATGCCATAATCTCAACGAAAGGGTTTGCTTGATTGCTTTTGGTGGAGGCATCTTGGGTAAGAGTGAGAGAGGAACACATGCTCGCAATAAATAGTGTTGAGGATTTTAAATTTCGACAGATTCAACCCCAGAGTAAGATTATACCTTTCGAATAAAACAGGTTTGTGTTTATAATTCAAACTTATTTGCCATTTTTATAGAAAAAAAACTCAATATTAAGTAATAATCAAACTGTACTGCTATTTTCGTGAAATATTACCTTTTTAAATTCCAAATACTACTCTTTTCTGACTGTTAAATTCCTATCCTGGAAATGTGCTAGGAGCCACATCGTTTGGGGAGTAGCTAAGGGTTGCAGGGGTGGAGGTGGGTGCCCTTTCCATCCTGCAACTTTTTTTTTGCAATAGATACATATTTTATATATGTAATAAATTTTTGAAAATATAAAATAAATTGAGAAAATTTAATGATAAACTATAATTCCATTCATTGAAAATGTAATTAATTTTTGGAAGTTACAAAATGTAATTAAAATACTAAATTAAATACATCGTAATTGATTTTCTAAGCATAATAAATCGAAATTAAATAATAAGTTCCATTAATAAGGAAAATTTTTGTTGCGGCTTACTATTACTGACTGGTATAATTACTGTAGAGATGTGGTGATCTACCAATTAGATCAACAAGAATATAATAGTGTTGGAAAGATGATGTTAATAGACTAATCTAAATTTGACAAACAGAAATATAACCAAGGTAACTATACATTTTCTATTTATATTATTTTAAGTTCAAAAGATTATGACAGGACTTAAGCTGCTACAGCACCAAATCGGTGGTTAGAATGTACTGTGGTAAGAGTGTAACTTCGGGTTAGGTTAGTATTTTTACTACAATGAAGCAAAAAGGCTGCAGTAGTGGCTTGTAAAGCGCCATATCAAAATCTGCCCTATAAGAATAGTCTTTTTGGTTAGGTTAGTACTTTTACCACAACCTGTGAGCGAGGTTTCCGAACGAATGAGGCGAGGGAATTTACTGCAGCGGCTTAACAGTAGTAGATCAGAAACCACTTGAAACTTCACTTCCCTCATCTTTCTCATTTTATACTGTAATCATCTTCTAATTTGTATATATATACCTGGATGTGGAAAAACCTACGTTTTCTCATTTTCTACAAAACTGTATATAGTTCCTCACTCTTTTTTTCTCTTCTACCCTTCCTCTCAATTCCCTATTGAGTTGGCATGTTTCTAAACTTTACAGCAAAGTTTAAGACCTAGAAAAGTTGAAAGCATGTAAAGGAAAAGTTTAAATTATTATATTATATAAATATATATATGGAATGCAATGACGTGCCTAGACATTTTCAGTAGGGTAGACGAAAAGAAAACACCAAAATCGCCACTTGTCATATAACTCGTATTTAATCGATAATGTTAATGTCATTAAATTTTACATTATTTGTTCTCTGGAACTATTTTGAAAAACATTTCAATGTTTTATTTTGAAAAACATTTCAATGGTAGCAAAATTGCTACTTGCTATCTTATAAAGCTACAACAACAAAGAAAAATTACATATAATTTTGTTCAAAATTGAATGCTGGTAAGCGACATCTGTTGTTTTGTTAAAAATTGCATAAGTAAGGAAGGGAACCTCACTAAAAACATTTAGAGAGCGCTAAAATAAGAATTAAGATCCTTCGTATTATTAATTAAATTTATTCTTATGTTATTATGTTGCCTGTCAAGTCCTTATATTTAGTATAGAAATAAAGATGTCTAATATTGATACCGTCACAATAAATGTTGATAGGTTAGATAACAATTTATTACAAAGTTCTTGAATAGGTGCTTCCATAGACACTAACTAAAATAACCGACTTGCTTTTACATGAGATCTCACAACTTTTTTTAATGGAAGAACTGCTTGCGAGACTTTTCATTTTTTTACATTTTTTGTTTTTGATAGGATCTCATTTCTGTTTTTAGGTCATCCTCCTTTTTTTTTCTCGGGTAATATATCTTGTCCGTCAGCTGTATCTAAAAGCGTATATAAGTACGGAAAGGTATCTATGCCCTAAAATTATCCAAACAATATTCAAATAATATCAATTTTATATTATCCAAATAATATCAGTAAATAAATAAGTAAGCCTTTCAATCGTCAAATCAATAATAGAAATCGAAATAAAATTATGAAATGAAAATCGTGTAAGTAGCATTTCTGGCACATCCGAACACCATGTGGGGAACACCATATGGGCGCTCGCACCATTTAATGAATAATGAATTCGGGATTTTTCATTTTTCCTTTCTTTATAGGCTAAACGCTAACTAAAATTCAAAATTTGAAGTTTGTGAGACTGCTAGAACTACCTTAGAATTTTGATAATCGGTGAGTGTATCAGTGAAATTTTTAATAATAATTATTTTTTATTTAATGAATAATGAAATCACGGGAATTTTCATTTTTTCATTCCTTTTTATGCTAAACGCTAACTAAAATTCAAAATTTGAAGTTTGCGATACTGCTAGAAGTACCTTAGAATTATGATGATTGGTGAGTGTGTCAGTGAAATTTTTAATAATCATTATTTTTCATTTAATGAATAATGAAATTTCGGGTTTTTTAATTTTTTCCTTCCTTTATATGCTAAACGCTAACTAAAATTCAAAATTTGAAGTTTGCGAGGCTGCTAGAAGTACCTTAGAATTATGATGATAGGTGAGTGTGTCAGTGACAGAATTAGGAAAATTTGCCTTGCAATGGTTTTTAAACTACAGGTTCAAATTGAATGTAATTTGGAAATGTATCTAGTTGTATTATGACCTCTTAGTCACTGAAAGTTCAGACTTATAACGTTATTTGCAAAGAAGTTACAGGGGGGAGTTACAGGAAGACGTAAGTCGCTTCGAGAAAAGGATGGTAGGGCTGTGCTCAACTTGGCGGGGGTACTGCTGTGCCCCCAGATTTTGTTTTAAAATGCTATCTTTATTCACTGGACTTTTTTTTGTAAAGTAATACAAATAATATGAATTACACTGTCAGATAAATTATACAAATAGGTATGCAGTTACTTCTTTAGAGTTGGACAATAATCTTTAATATTGTACCATATATGTTACGAAAATGTTAAGACTGCTAATGATGAAGATAATAACTTATTTTATCGAGGAACAGATAAATTATATGAATACACATTTCTGTCAGCTAATACTTTGGCTATTTGATCTTCATGATTGTCTTAGTCTTCCTTAGTTTCTGCTACCACTCATAAAGCTTTGTAGATATTTCCTTAATTGTTCATCACTCATTCTTCATATGTCTCAACTATCTATGCATTCTCTTTTTCATTTTTATAATAACATAAGTAGATGATACTTAATACTCAGAATGTTAACTAACGGAAATGTCAAAAGCACTCATACACCACAGCAAAAGCATGTAAGGAGAATGATGATATTTGAGGAGGCGAAAGAAGTATGTGAGAATCACAATGCTTAGCACTTTGTCCTTTGTCTTAATAATAGTTGTTAGTGATAGAATGTGAAGATGAGTACTAGGTATGTATTATACAAAATATGTATTTGGCTTTAAAAATAATTTCACTTATTTATTTCAGTTTGTGAACTCCTAGCTGATGATGATTTGTTTATTGATCCTGGACGTGCAAAATATTGGTGTGAAAAAGCAGAAGCTACATTTCCGAGACATCCAGTTAGTTTTCGTCTACGAGAAAAACTTGTAACCTTGTCTAGTCCAGATTCCGAAGCAGTGATTGAGTTATTGACAACTGAATTGGCAACAAGACCTAAGGATGTAGTTTTACATATTCGCTTACTTAAATACTATCTCCAGACTAATAAAATTAATGAAGCATTTGAACATGGTTGTAAAGTTGAATTTGGTGGGAACACATTTCTTAACAACTATAACTGGTACGAAGCTCTTGAATTAATCATCAAACACAATTCCCTTAATATTAATGATTGCTGGTATCAAATACTTTTTTTGACTGTAAGAGAACGCCTTTGTGTCCTGAGTTTGACTGAAACACCAACTGGAACATCAAAAAGTTTAGTAGAATCTAATGAACTCCTTCATGTATATGATCAGGCCATAGAAAGTGTAGCTAAAGCTGGAAGCCCATCTGGTCATAGAGAATTGTATGAAAACCTTATACAACACCACAAAGGACAACTAGCATTTCACATAGCTACATTTTTACTAAAGAAAGCTAAAAAAAATCAGCTCAGTTGGCATGATGCAGTTAGAGCAGCAGAACTTCTTATGTTGATTTCATGGCATACTGTGCCTGTAAATGCTAAAGTTAACTGCCTTTCTCATGCTCTTGAAAAACAGCAAAATGCAATTAACCGCTGGTGCATAGAGGGTGCTTATAGATGTTCTCAATCTGGTCACTTCTTACTGACAAATAATCAAGAGAAAACCCAGACTATTTTGGACCGCATTTCTCAAAATTGTTCTGGAACGCATTGGAGAGACAAATTATATGAAAAAATATTTACTAATAGAGACCACATGGCCAACATTAAGTCATCTTATTTTGCTTCAAATGCATTTGAAAAGCCTATGGTAAGATTACCTAGGAAAATTGAAGTTGAAACATATGACACTGACGCTCAAAGGATGTATCCAAATTCATTGCATTATTTTGTTTGGACATTAATGAATTACAAAGAATTTGCTCACTTTAAATGTACCTTATTTGATATGTTTACACCAAAGCCTCAAATTTATGGGAACTGTGGACCTGAGACCCTCAATAATTTAGATATTCATGCATTTCTTTACTGCGCTACTTTAACAGCTCGTCATCAAAAGGATAATCAAGTATCTTATGGTTCTGAAGACAGACCAATTCTACTTCCTGCTAATATTACTGATTTATTATGTCCTCTATCGCAAATGAAATGGTGGGATTGTGCGTACAAATATAGTAAAAATGAATTGGGTACTGAATTGACAGACATTCGTGCCACCTTAACACGTGGATTAGAGGTAGTAAGATGTCTTGATAATCATGGACTAGATCCTGAATTGCTTTGTGTTCTGGGTCGCATATTTAGTCAAAGAGCTAAAGTTACTACAACAGTGGATGAAAAAAATAACTTGGAAATTAGAGCTGGCATGTATTATTCTGCAGCTATTCCGTTTTTAGAAAAAATAAAGAATAAAATAGTAATTAAATTGCCTGACAAAAGATTGTTTAGTTACACACATAAAGAACTTAGTAATAAAGATTTAAATTCTTTAATAGAAGAGTGTAAATTATATTTAGCTGTTAGTTATATTAAGGATTGTGAATATGAGAAAGTTATTGAATTACTTTCTAATTTGAAGTCACCACAAGCATATTACCACCTTAGTGAAACATACATTAAAATGGCTTTAGAAGATTTTTCCTCTTTAAATAATGAATCTAAATTCAAACTTGCTACGCTGTTATCAAGAGCTAAAAGTTATGCTTACAAAGCATTAAATAAATTAAAGGAAAAGGACATAACTAAAAATTATCATTTACACAACAATATACAAGCCTTGATTGAAGACATTGAAACTCACATAAATAAACTAGATCTAGACTTATCAGATACTGCAATCAATGACATTGATGGAAAATACTCGTCTGATGAGAATATATCCGTTGGTAGTGAACATTACTTAATGCGAACAAATTCACATATTTTCCGTAATCTGAGTTCGACGCCTAAACAAGCATCAAAAACTAATGTAACGAACTATCGCACTGCTGTTGAATCACAAATGCTTGAAACCACAAGAGTTGATCAACAATCTTTAGAGAGAATTGAAAATCAAATAAAAAGTTTGCAGAAAAGAGACACAACAATTAATGATTTCATGGAACAAACAAAAAACTGGTTTGATGAAAATCGTAAATTAGGAAATCAAATTATTAACACTATACATAACAATATACAAAATACTACTGACCAGTTTAAACTTCTGAAAATATCAGTTGATCAAGTGAAAGATCAAATAGACGAGTGCAGAAATGAATGCAAAGATGTTGGTGAATTAAAGAAACAAATTGCTGAGTTAAAAAAAGAAGTAAATAAGCTTAAAAAGGTTTCTTCAGAACCAACATTAGATGAGAGTAACCTGTATAATTTAGATGATGACTATAGAGCAAACGAAAGTACATCAACATTCACAGCTCAATTGCCTTTTACACCTACAGTTATGTCTTCATTCAACCAAAGACTTGTTCCTCAATTTCCCGTACCACCTTATCAAATTTACGGACAGAATTTATATAATTTTTATAGTCAATATCCACAATTTGCTCAACCACCGACTGTTCCCGGAGCACCACCACCAATATTCGATGCAAATAGGACGCAAGTTAACTATCCTGGAGTCTATCCAACTCCTGATCAAATGTATCTTGATGTAGCTCATCTCGTTCCACCAACTGCACCCAGCGCACAACCAGTTCCCACAGTACCAACTATGCCAGCAATGTCAGCTTCTACCATTGCTTCTGCCACGGCAGTATCCACTGCGTCAGTAGTTTCTGTTCCAGTTACATCCTCATCTGGTTCTATTTCCAAATCTATTATAGAATCAAAGGAAATCTCACGGTCAATGCCAGTGAATGTAGTAATTACTTCATCAGACCCACTACCAAGCTGTACAACAACACCAGCTCCTGTACTCAGTGTAACAATACCACCTAAACACATTAAAGGTACTCCTCATAATTATCAAATAGCCATGCCTTCAACTAGTGAAACCAAAATTGTTCCTCCATTATTTACTTTCCCAACTTCTGGAAATAAAGCTACTGCTACTACCGCAAGTTCATTGATAAACTGGAATCAGTCTACAGTCTTCCAAACTAATCAAACTTTAAATTTGACTCCGATAAATAAGTCTTCTGAAATACGTTCCTCAAAGGCCGGTGATATCATAAATGATAAAAGTGTCGTAGATGGAATTTGCACAGATTCTTCACCAAATGTCAGTCTGAACAAGTCTAGAACACTGTCTGATAGAAGTAACACTTCAATTGAAAATTATGACCCTTGTCCAGATTTCAAACCTATTATACCTTTACCAGCAGAAGTGAAAGTAACAACGGGAGAGGAAGATGAGGTTGTAATATTTAACTCCAGAGCTAAACTGTTTCGTTTTGTTGACAAACAGTGGAAGGAAAGAGGGCTTGGCGAAATGAAATTACTTAAACACAAAATTACAGGTAAAGTTAGAGTATTAATGAGACGCGAACAAATACATAAAATTTGTGCGAATCATATTATTTCATCTGAAATGGAAATTAAACCTATGAAAAACGAAACAAAGGCTTACTTTTGGGTGGCAAATGATTTTGCTGATGAAACAGTTGTATTAGAAAAGTTTTGTGTTCGATTTAAAACAGCTGATGTAGCTCACCAATTCTATGAAACTTTTGAAAAAGCACGACAAAAATCTAAAATTTGTATTGATATACCGAGAATAGAATCTAATATTAAGGCAGACATGCCTTCTGTTTTAGATAATGCGAATGAGACTAAAACGTTCGAAAATTATTTCTCGCATTCAGGTAAAACTCTCCATGGTGGCTTTACATTTAGTAGTACACCAAGTTTTAAATTAGTAGAAAATGCAAAAGACAATGCAAAATCTTCAGAACCTGCGACAAGTAAAATAAATATATTCAGTAATTTAACATTCAAAACAAGCACTTCCTCTCCTTTTAGTAATATATTTACTACTACATCACCTCAAACTAATAATAATTGTAATCCAACACAAAACCAGAATGTAGCAAATAAATTGAACACTTCTGATATCGTGGAAGAATTCGAACCAACAGCGGAATTCAAACCTGTTATACCATTACCTGCTTTGGTCGATACAAAAACAGGAGAAGAAAATGAAACAGTCCTATTTGAACATCGTGCTAAATTGTTGAGATTTGATACTATAGCTAAAGAGTGGAAGGAACGAGGTCTTGGTAATATTAAACTGCTTGTAAACAAAGACAATGTTCAGAAACTTAGATTACTAATGAGAAGAGAGCAAGTGAAAAAAGTGTGTTGCAATCATGGAATTACTGAAGATATGGCGTTTCAAAAAATGCCAAACATAGAGAAAGCTGTAACATGGTGTGCAATGGACTATTCTGAGGGTGAACTAGTCCCAGAGACATTCTGTCTCCGCTTTAAGACTGTTCAAACATGCGATGATTTTATTGAAGCTATTAAATTGGCACAGTCTAAAATGAAAGATGAAACTAAAGTTACAAAAGACGAAAAAAACGCTACAAAACAAAATCGTCATTTCGAAGATATATTTAAATCAAACCTTCAAACTACAAGTGATCCAAAAATTTTAGGTGAAAATACAAATACTCATTCTTCCTCTAGTTGGGGTGATACATTTAAACCCAAATTAGGTACCTGGGAGTGTAAGATATGTTTCGTTCGCAATGAGGCGAATGCTGACTCTTGCTGTGCATGTAACAGTCCCAATAACTCTAACACGGAAAAAAAAGAAGCTAAAGTAACAACAACAGACAATGTGCCTAAATTCAAATTTGGAATTCCTACACAAACAAATATTAACATTGAGAAAAAGAATGAAATGCCTACATCTCTTGTACCCTCATCATCTGGTTGGGGAGATAAATTTAAACCTAAGGAGGGTACCTGGGAATGCGTGCAATGTTTTGTTAGAAACGAAGGTAATATCAAACATTGTGGTGCTTGTAATAATCCCAAAGATCTAACTGCAGAGAATACTGAAAGAAAGGATACAAATACTGTATTTGATAGTGTTTCTTCTGGTCCTAAATTTAAATTCGGTATTTCTTCTGCTTTAAATTGTACTCAGAAACCAAATGTAGATACTACTTCTATATTCGATGGCACTGGCTCACACAAATTTAGCTTTGGGACACCCTCTAATGTTCAAGAAAGATCTACAATAGTCGTATCTTTTGGTGGTTCGAAGCCAACAACTACAATATTTGCAACACCAAAAGTTTCCAGTACAAAGGAAATTCCTATAGATTTCAGCAAAAACAATAGCGATGCGCTAACTCCTGTAAAACCACCTTTATTACCGACACCTCAGAAAGATAGTGTTATGTTTGGTGGCAAAGAAAGCGGAACTTTTGATTTTGTGTTTAAGCCTAAAACACCACCAAAAGGAAAAAGTCCAGGAAGATCACCTAAAAGCGAAAAAGGTGATGATAGCGACGGCAATGAATATGCTTCTGAAGATGAAGGACATCACATTCACTTTAGCCCAGTGATACCCATGCCTGATAAGGTAAGTGCTGTTGTAATTTGATTGCTACCCTTGAAAGTTGAATGTTTCATGATCTTTAAATTCTAATCATGTTTTAATTTAAGGTGGAAGTTGTAACGGGAGAGGAGAATGAAGACGAACTTTATGGTCATAGAGCTAAATTATTTAGATTTATGTCAGGTGAATGGAAGGAACGTGGCCTTGGTATCGTTAAACTTTTAAAACACAAAGAAACTGGAAAATTAAGGTAAATTTCTCGTTATCGACATCTGTAACTATTCCTATTATTTCGGTTTTAAGAGTAACTACTGACTACTATAATATTAAGTCGCAGCTATGTATGTATATGTTACGAGAAAAATAGCGAAAGCAATCCGATGTTTAAATTTTAATTGAAACCACAGCCGTCTATTTCCTCTATCTTAATTGCTTTAATTACGGATTTGTTAATTATTGATATTTGTTTCTTCTCTACTAACAAAGTTTTTAACTTTACATGATTGGATAGAATCTGTTTTTCATTTAGTAATTGAATTTTTTTATTAATTTAAAATTAAGAATTGAAATCGGTCCCTCGACTTGAAAGGCAAATGCATTACCATAGTGTCAAAGTGTCAGTTCATTAATAATAATTTATAGTTAATATAAATTAAATTTTAATATTATTCCAGAGTGGTTATGCGTCGTGAACAAGTTTTGAAAATCTGTTTAAATCACGCTTTAACTCCTGAAATTACATATACCCCAAAAGATGACAAGACGTGGTTGTTTACCGCCAACGACTTCAGTGAAGGAGAATTGAGCCTTCAGCAATTTTGTTTAAGATTTAAAACTAAAGGGATAGCTCAAGAGTTCAAGGATGCTATTGACAAAGCCAGAGCAGGAAAGATTACTATTAAAAAGGAAGTTGAAACCGATCTAAATGATAATGGTAGTGATGATGTTGTATTTGTACGTGAAATTCAGGCTACCACAGAAGAAAAGGAAAAGGCTAAAGAACTCATGCTTCCTGAAAATTTCTTTACTTATAAAGATAAAGATCCATGCCAAGGCTGTCGCGGCTGTAAAGACGACGATGATGCAAAAGAAGATGACTTCATTAACACCACGCTAACCATAAAGTTACCAACAACAGCTTCAACTCTTCTTACGCCACTTAAAACTACAATCTCATCTTTTCAAAGCCCAAGTTCTTTTTATGGTACACCCACTAATATGAATAAATCACTTGACACTTCTATTTTTCGTACTCCATTGGAATCTATTGGTTCTAACACAAAGAGTACACCTACTGACATAAAAAATGAAATTTCTGAGAATACACCAACTGACAAAGAAAATACTTTTATTCAGGCACCAAGTATTTTCTCTGGTCAAACTGATAGTAAGTCACTATTTGGATACACACAGAATAAACCAAGTGATAATTTATTTGGTAACACACGATCCTCTGTCTGTACAAAAAATTCCATATTGGCAGCCCCAAAATTAAATCCTCTAATTCCACCTGAGGGTGACAAACAAAGTACACAGTCAAAATCTTTATTTTCTTCGATTCAAGATTCAGATTGTAACAAACAAAAGTCTAAACCTAAAACCTTACTTCCTGAAAACAGAACAGAAGAAAAAGAACCTGAAAGTAAATCTACACTTGAACAAACAAAACCAATAGGTTGTGAAAATGAGTCTATATTCTCTAATTCAAATTTTCAATCTTCTAAGGTCTCATTATTTGGTTCCCAACCTGAAGTAAAATCCATATTTGAATTGAATTCCGTTGAAAAGCCGGTTAATCTGTTTAGTGGAGCATCTCAAGGAAGCATATTTGGTCCAGGAGCTTTCACAAATAATGCTCAATCAGAGTCGTCCAGTAGCGTTTTGGGGGCACCGCCTATTACTACTTCATCACAAATTACATTTGGTATTGGAAAACCAGCACCAGGAACTACACCAAATCCGTCAACTTGGCCATTTGGTTCTAATACAGAGCTGAAAAAATCTGAACCTGTTAATGAAAATAACGATTCCAGTGTTAAAAAAATAGATGAAACTAAAAGTAACAATGAACAAGTAAAGAAAGAATTGATTTTTGATGTAGACAGTACATTAACTTTTGCTGCATTATCTTCTGGTGCACCTGGCTTCAATATTCAAAGTATGCATATTTTAAATATTTTATTCTATTAAACAGTGCATTTTTTCAGCAGTATTCTTTGCTCTCTTAGTGTTGATTTTTCACTTTCATTTATTACTATCCATTATAGTCCAAGGTAAGGCAGCCGATTCTAAGCTGAAATAGATGTGAAGAATGTAAAAAAATATATATATTTCAGTCGCAATCTCTAGGTTTCCAGGAGTAACAATTATGTTATTCTTTTTATTTACACTCGTGTTTTTAAAAAAATTTAAGTTTAATTTTTGCTGTACATGGTAGAACAAGGTTTCCTTTAAAAAACAACCGCAAGTAATGGTTGGCGCTTCGTCTTCTCTGACTACCTCGTTAGGGATACAGCGTGAAGATATGACTGAATGAATATTTCTAAATTTTTAATGAGAGAAAATTATTTTATCAATTAAAATTTATAATAAAGCAAAGCGAACACTCCTAAACAATACTCACAAAAAAAATTAGTAATTTAATGTATAATAAAGTTTTTATTTGAAGTACAACATAAAATAATAATTTAAGTACAAGAAAAGTCTTCAAGACGGCGAAAATATGTGAGGAGAATGATGAGATTTGAGAAAGCGAAAGAAGTATCTAAGGACCGCGACGCTTGGCGCTCCGTCCTCTGACTACCCCGTTGGGGATACAGCTTGAAGATATATATGTAAAAGTCTTCCTTTTCTCTTAATGTAATACATCTCATTGAGTGTAATACACTTCTCTTGATATTTCATTAAAATGTAATCTCTGAACAGATAAAAGAAACAGAAAAATTCAATACTAAATTTTTTCAATAGAACATGATTTTCTCTTTACATGAGAAAAATTTCCATTATGCGCAAAAGCATTGCTTCATAGGTAAAACACTAGCATTGTTCATAGGTATCTTCATAGGTACAACACGAAACATTGCGCAGTAATTCAGTCATTCAAATTAAAGCTCTGCTCAAACTGAGGCGAATCCCGCGCGGGACACGGGATGCAATTGCGCCGCGCCGCTCGCGCCGATTGCTTCAACTAATTTGTATAGAGATGTTTACATTGACGCTAATAGTCGCATGACTTGCAGCGAAAATTGAGCGGGACGTCGGCGTTTAATCTTGCAATGTCTTACAAAATGGAATTATTCTTAGAAAAGGTGAATGATGACTTAACCGGCCTAGTCTGTTGGAACACACACAGTTAAGGGTTCCGTAGACGCGATACACAATATTAATTTAATCGGCAGCAAAAATAAATTTGTATTTTTCAGAGAAGTATAAATATATAAATTTCTGTAGTCGTGTTTTATATTAACTAATGTTTTATATTAAATGTTTTTGGTATTAATATATTGGTAAAAACGTGTAACTGAAAATAACTGACAATTCTCAAAGACTACACGTAATACACATTTTCTTTAAACTGATTTTCGTTAAAAGTTCTTTTTAAGGTCTACTATCTCTAACTCAATTTTTTTTACAATTTCTACTGCATAGTTGAGAAGCTCTTTGAAACCTCTATATCCTTTTTGAAGACCTATCTAAAGTTACCCCACACGCTTATGTGTATTTGATTTTATATCTCTCTGTTATATGTGTGAACTTCCACCACTAATTTTACTTTTTTTTAAATTTCATTACATCATTGTGTAGCAGTTCAATGAATACAACCTACTTTACAAATTTCGTCTAAGTATACACATAATATTGTAATAGTCTCCGAAAAAAATTGCTGTGACATACGGATTGGTATAGATAGATGGATTGGACGAAATTATAAGGGTTCCGTTTTTTGCCATTTGGCTACGGAACCCTTAAACTAACGACTTTTCTACTATAATAATTATAAAAAATAAATGATAAAGTCCGATCACGATTCAACATCAAATCGCCATAGATAAAGTTGTTGTCTGTTAAGATTTTTTCCAATAGTAGGAAATGCAACTAATGATAAACTTTGCACGTCGTACTTTGAATCTTGATAGTATTTTTCTATTATCGCTAACAACAGCGTGACTTCTTCATAATCAAGAGACATGTTTCTTCATTGAAGAACCAAAAATAATGACTCGCGGGAAGTCGCGTCAATGTGAATGTCTAAGCGAGCGACCGATTCGCGTATACTGTCATCTCGCGTCCCGCACGGGATACGCATCAGTTTGAATACAGCTTAAGGCATCCACACGGCCGTTTTTACAGGCAACCGTGCACTGTGTACAGAAAAAATTGAACTGTAATAAAAAGCAGAGTGTAAATAATTAACAATAACGTACCTGTTTACACCTAACACCTACAGATTGCGGCTGATCGAGAGCTAGCAACCATTTTTTTTTACATTCTTCACATAATTTTCTTTCAAATGATGTTTAATTCACATAAAAAAAATAGTTTTAATTCATTACAATAATTTAATTACATTGCATTTAATTGAAAGTAACAGTGGCTGATTTTTGATAGAAATGTAATGTATTAACATTACAGTAACAGTAATATACATTTAAATTAACATATACCTTTCAATTAAGTTTTAAATATCCGTAGGAATCAGCTGCCGAATCTTAGATTGTTATGAACTTTTTGTTAATTTACAATTACCCTGTCAAAATTTTTTAGAAAAACCTGATTTTAAATGGGAAGGTGCTGGACAACAACTTTTTGGCAGTGCACAAAAGACTGTCAAAGCTGAGAATCGAATCGAATCAAAAAATGATAGTGTTGGCGATACAGAAGCAACGGGTGGTGATGAGGAATATGATCCCCATTACGAACCTATCGTACCTTTGCCAGATAAAATTGTTGTTACCACTGGAGAAGAAGACGAGGTAAATTATATGATATAGATGAAGTAGATATTTTTACTTCTACTTATTTAGGGCTACAGCAGGTACTTAAAATTGTGTAACAAGCGGTCGGTACACACTGTTCCCCACATTAGACTCAGCCGATATTTTTTTATAGCTGTCTTGTGACAAGAGCATGATATTAGAATAAATTTCGGCTTGTTAGAAAATATCAAGTTTCAGGTGGCTAAATTCCACCTACAGTCTCAGTCACACTTTCAAACCGGCCGAAACTTGCACCTTCGGAACAAAACTTTTTGATATCTTTACGAATATCGCATTTTCAACTTGTTAGCAAAAATTACGTTTTGTGTTATCATATAACACACTTTTCAACTCTCCCCCCTTAAACGGCGTACAAACGGTTTTGAAAAATCACGCGATCCGGGTTGCCGTCATACACCGTGTAAGTGTCGGCTTGTTATTTTTCATTCAACCAAAAAGTCCATGGGCTCTTCGTCTATATCAAAGACTTCGTCTGAAGAACAGTGTCTGTATAATTGTAATAACTCGTCAGCATAAAAAAAGAAAAGGAGACGAGAGGACCTTTGTTCTTTCATTAATTAAAATAAAAAAAATAAAGGCCATAAAACACCACCCTGCGGTACACCTGGAGATAAATTAGTCCAGTTAGATGAAACAGTATTGGAAGTTATGCATAAACTAACAAACTAAAAGATAACTAAATCCTTGAAATCATTGCTAGAGTCAGAAGGCATGAGTAAGGTACAGTTGGGTATGTATAATGATGACATCTGACTCTGGTAATAATTTCGGAATTACGGTTATTTCATCTCGTTTACTAATTTTCGTAATTTCTTTGTCGGTTATTTATTTCTATAATTGTGTTTTATGAAGAATTTTGTATATATTTTAGACGTAATATAGTTTTTAAAGAAAAGAACTTTATTTTTTATATTTAGCTTTAATTTCGTGACAAGGTTAATGGAACAATTAGAGACAATACAAAAAAATTAATAATATTTTACTACCGCACATTATCACAATCAGCGTTGCTATCATATTATGTTAGGCATTAACATATTCCCCCCGTTGAAAGACCACATCTTTCAACACTGAAAGTTCTATAAGTGGTTCGTTCTCCATCTTGATCTTTAGAGATGTCGTTGAGTCCAGGGTACAGATGAACAACCTAATTCTCCAATTAAGCAGAGGTGAAGTCTTTCTCGAGGACAACAAAGTCACCGATTTTTAGCATAGCTGTGTTTGACTTCCGTTTAGTACGCTGCTGGAGCTCCTGCCACCTTTGTCAGGAGTGTTGGCGGATTTGATCAAGACGAACGTAGCGCTGTATCATTCCCGTTGTCATTTTCCAATCTTGGTATTATTATTGCAGTGAGAGTCTTCCGATAAGGAAGTGCCCGGGTGAAAGGGTTTGAACATCGTTAGGGGAATATGACAGGGGACATAAGGGACATAGTCGCTACTATTAAGAATGTTGAAATATATTTTGTCGCTGAGCGAAGTAATTAAAAATAAAATTTTAAATCAATTTAGTTTGGCTCACAGGGTGAAGAACAAGTAATATTATGTGTAAATGGTAGAAATTGTGCCATAATTAAAAGATAAAATTAAAGATTTATAAAAAAAAAAGAATGAATCGATTATTATTATTATTTTAAATCTGAGGTAATTTTTAATATTAAAAAATATTACGATAGTATAATATGCTAATTTGACTATTTAATTAATTAATAAAATGAATTTTTTGAAATATGATAAGGAATTAATTTTGGACTCTAAGGTAATGATTTGGGAGGACAAAGGATGGACACTTAACTTTCGTTCATATTTCGTCCAGAAGTGTGGCAATGCGGTGCGATACTTTAGTTGTATCGCTGCCCGATGTCCACATCCGGGGATGGTGCCAAATTTGTCTTCTTCCATGTTTTGTTCATTGCATTGCAGGATTGCAGGAACAGCATGTAATAATGTCTTGAATGTTAATGCCCTTTGTTTTATTTCGTCCAGAAATGTAGAAATGCGGTGCGATACTTTAGATGCATCGCTGCCCGATGTCCACATCCAGGGAAAAGTTCCAACTTTATCCTCCTTTATGCATTTTATTCGTAGACGTTTAGTGGCAGCAATTTTCGACGTGTCAACGAACTCCCATTATTGAAATATTGCAGAAATCGTATGTTCTTCACAACTGATAACAAGTCCTGTCACGGTCGCTAATGTAATGAAGAATTGTGTATATATTTTAGACGTAATATAGTTTTTAAAGAAAAAAACTTTATTTTTTATATAATTTAGCTTTAATTTCGTGACAAGGTTAATGGAAGAATTAGAGAGAATACAAAAAAATTAATAATATTTAACTACCGCTCATTATCACAATCAGCGTTGCTATCATATTATGTTAGGCGTTAACAAATTGTCATTTTATAATTACTTAGTTTTTTTTTAGTTTTGATGTTTAGTTAAAACTTGCATTTTCGTATTATACTCATTAATCCTATTCACTTGATGCCTATATCGAGGAGAATCCTATTCACTCGATGTTTATATCGAGGAGGTCCCAAATAAAAACAGTGTCTCTTGTTTTTCGATTTTAACGATATCTCGTTTAGTCAAATCAAATTTTTCAATCATAAAGGCGTATTTTTATACCTAAATGTAACTTATGAACTCGTTTAAAACAAAAAAAAAAGAAAATTTTTTTAATCACCCTAATGTAATACATGTATGTTTGCCAATATCAGTTTGGTAAGATTTTACTAAAATTAAAAAAAGATGTAATAAAGATCTAGTTTTGCGTGATTGTTTTGAGGTAATAAACTTTTTTTCAAAAAGCAGTTGAAAAAACTGATTCGCATGAAGTTGTCATACTTATAGCTAACCAATGTATGTATTTTTGTAAAACGTGTACTTAAATGGTGCTAATCTTTAGCGAGAATTACTGAATTTATGTAAAATGGATAATATGAAATTCAAATATTAATTTTGTATTTTAGGAGAAACTCTTCTGTGAACGTTGTAAATTGTACCGATACGATGAAAAGTCACGAGAGTGGAAAGAGCGTGGCGTCGGTGAACTGAAAATTTTATACCATCCACTAAAGAACACGTACAGACTTTTACTTCGACGGGAACAGGTATGTTAAATTTTGAAATGGGATTTTACTTACACATCCCGTTTGTTTTGAAACAAACGGGAAACAAACTTTTATTTATTTTGCTTTGATGTTTCTTTGTCTTTCTGTCAGCTATAAAAGAAGTCCATTTTCAACCAGAACCCAATTCTCATTATTGAATAGGCTGAAACGTACAAAAATAAACTACAAAACTATCTTGTATTACATTTTGTATAAATACAAATTATTTCAAATACGTATTCATGGCAGTCTGAATAGTCTGGTTGAAGCCAGAGGTGTCGCTGATATTGCAATCAGTATAGGCCTCCCGCTTTACTTTCGTCATCGTATTTTTAATTGAAACTGTTCTAAAACATGTTAATAAAACAAAGATATGAACTGATTACACTGGTACACGTTGTGGTGGACGCACTTCAGCGGTGTTTGCCAAGATAATAATTTTCGCAGTTGGTTTGTGCTGAGCGCCAGCTTCCGGGTGTGTTAGATGTAGATGTAGATTTAGTAGATAGTAGAAAGTCCACCAGAATGCAGACGACCTGTAGTCGGCCTCCTTCAAAAAGTGGCCATTCGACCCTGTTCCCTGGATTGAAACTTTGGTTATTGGTGATCTAATGGTCTCCTCTGTTTCATTTAATGAATCTCTCCGTTTTTCTACGAAATATGGGAATATCCCTTATTTTCGTATACCACAGTCCCTCCTCTCTCTCTGTGTCAGAGTCTAGTGTATGGAATCTACGTATACAAAAGTGAAATATCACTCATTCACAGATAGTCCGAGAGCTGTTAGACATTCTTGGGTAGGTATTTGAGGCACGACGAAAACTTGTTCAATACTTCTCCTATTATAATCTGAGTACAGAACCGCAGACCTGGCTGAAGGATATCGGGGCTAAATTGACCCTTAATAACCTTCAAATAAGATTTTTTTTGAAAAAAATATTCTTGAGGCATTCTGTAGTTTTTATATTTTAAAATTTAATATTGAAAGAATGAAAAAATAAACAAGCCAGATTATTTAGTTGGGTCTAAAAGTTTGCCAGGTGCTTGCTAAATTATTTTGCAAAAAATTAAAAAAAATGTATTTGAGGCACCCTGAAATTTCATTAGCATATTATTTATGATTAAAAATAAAATATTAAAAAACACAGATCATTTCGGTGGGACATTCTACCTGCCAGGTGATCGAGAAATTTACGTATGAGTGTGAGTGAGCAGTGATTTAAATAGGTTGCAGTGTGAGAGAGAGCGTATATCGACAGCTATCTGCGTCTCAGAATGCTGCGGTGCTATTGGCTCGAATAAGACCACGTGACTTACAATACCCCAGCTGTCGCTACTCGAAATTTTGGAGTAGTTAGTTATAAGATTGTTGATCGTAATTTTTTTGTTATAAATTTTATATATTTATCTATATATGAAAAAAGTGCAGTAGGTATATTGTATATATATATATCTTGATACCCAATATAAATAGCAAACTATCATCGACTCTGGTTACTTAAATTTAATTTAATTTTTATTAATTTTAAAAAATGTAGTGTATTACAGAAATAATTGAATACAAATATAAAATTAGAAAATTAGGTTTATTAAAATTGATTAATTATCGATATTATATTATAATGATTATAATAATTATATTATGACGTTGAATAAAAAAAAATTGATTTTTATTTATTCAACGTCAGAATTTGGTGGTTCTTCATCTTCTGTGAACTCTTCATCAGAGCTTGAATACTCTTCTTCAGATTCCTCTGCATGATCTGTGAATACTGTGATACATGTTTACTTAATAAATTATAAAGTTAATAATGCTGCAATTATGAAAAAAAAATATCTAAGCTCACCTGC
This sequence comes from Zeuzera pyrina, assembly GCA_907165235.1. Classification (NCBI taxonomy): domain Eukaryota; kingdom Metazoa; phylum Arthropoda; class Insecta; order Lepidoptera; family Cossidae; genus Zeuzera; species Zeuzera pyrina. The sequence continues at coordinate 16,747,670 of OU015617.1, forward strand.
AGTAACATTTTCGACGGTCTTATCTGATTTTCCATTAATAATAGCATGGAAAACTAATCGCGGCAAACAGTCTCCGTCAAACCAATGAAATTCAAGTGTATCAGTTTTTCATCGCCATCCATTTCTGTCAGGAGTTAAATAACTGAGGAATCGCAAATATGCATTTCGCCAAATACTCGTTATACATATATTGCGCTCTCAAAAGATGCCGGTCTAATTCAACTTTACACAGGTTCGAGACATTTTTATAACCATTTTCACAAACAAATTTTTCTAAAGTTTCAAAAATTTCATCTCGCGAACTAGTTACATGAGCAACTCCAAGATTTGTTAATGCTGTTTTACAATTTTCATCATACAAATACACATACTACAATTATATAAGTATTTATTTTGGAATCAGAAAAGCCTAAAATGCCTAGTTAAATCATTTTCAGAAAGATCGTCAATGTACAGACATTACGATTTGTTGCTGTTTTATAATAAAACTAGCTCGCGATTTCGTCTGCGCGGGAAACGTTTTCTTGGCTTTCCCGGATTAGTTTAGATTACATGTAAATGTATAGGTATACATAAAAAGATTGTTTTTGAAAAAAATTCATTTCAATTAATTCAGCGGTTTAGCATTTCCCATTAAAAGTAAAATCTACACTTAAGAATGTGAAAAGGGGGATGAAAAAGGGGGAAGGGGTGAAAATCTCCATGCCAAATTCTATCATAATCGGTTCAGCGGTTTAGCATTTCCCATTCAAAGTAAAAATCTACTACTGAAAATGTGAAAAGGGGGTGAAAAAGAGGGAAGGGGTGAAAATCTCCGTGTGAAATTTCATTATAATCGGTCAACGCACAGCAACTGCTAGTGTTTGAATACATAAGGCGAGTGGATTTGTAAGAGTTGTGCTCAGAATCATTAGTTGTCTGGAGTTGTAGTGCAGGCATACGATTATTTAAATTGGTGTATGATTTTTATATTCGGAATTACGGCATATAATATTGTAAATTTAACTATAAAGATGTGAAACGTTTTGCAGGTGCACAAAGCTGTTCTTAACATGCTGCTTTTTATGGATATGGAACTTCTTCCCATGAAGAACACAGATCGCGCATGGACATGGGCTGGTCGGAACTACGCAGAAAACTCCAGCGGTGAACAAGAAACGCTGGCCGTGCGGTTTAAATCTATTGAATTGGCCAACACTTTTAGGGATAAAGTCGTGGAATATGTGCGGGTAAAGAATCTGTCAAAATTATTGTTAATGTTATTATTAATACATAGAAGCTATTTTATACCATATATAACAAATAAAAATTAAAAGTAACCTATTCTGAAACTTGTAGTCCAAATTAAAATGTTAAGAATGATATTCAGCTGGAAGCTAGATCCTAAGACAGTCCCGATCCAAATACGCTCATTAATAATAATAAGAATAAAATTAAAAAATGACTATATTTATATACTTTAAAGATATACATATACAAAATAATGACAAAATCTTGGGTTTAACCTACAAAAAATGCGGAGTGTTATGCATATGTTTTTTTCTATCACTTATTAATCAATAATCACTGTAGAGATTTTCACAAAGAGTACTTAAGTACTGTTTTTAGAATCAGAATCAGACTGTCTGTAACTATAAAAGCATTTTTCAAAATCCCTTTCCTTTTTTGTTTTAATAAAAAAATAACGTTTTTAAATGATACTAGTGTTGATACTACAAGGATCCATATATTTCAAACAGGTATTCAACAGGTATTCAGAGAGGATGGAGCCCCAGGCATAGCGGTCCCTACATCTTTTGCCTCCTTTAATCTCATAATTCTCACAATAATATATTTATTTAACATTAATAAGTATTGATAAGCTTAATCTGTAAAATATATTTGTATTGACTTTAATATTTCTAATACAGTTGAAATAATGCTTTTCCAGAAATTACAAGCTGCAGCAGCACAAGCTATAAGAGAACGGAAAGATACAGAACAATCGTTTGACAGCGTACCAAAATTAAGACTACCCAAACATTTACAAGATAATGCCAGGGCTGACACTGATATATCAAACAGGACAGCACAACAACACCAAGCCGATCCAACACCGACATCTGTAACTCAGATTACACCTACTTCATATAAAGAACAATCAGTTTTTACAGTACGATCTGATACAAGTAACAAATCTCATAATGACGAGAAAACTTCACCTCAGGAAGTTAAACAGGTACATTTCCGTGATCCAGATGAAGAACGACATGACGATGACGATGAAGAAGACTATGAACATGATTATGATCATAATGAAGACTATGAAGCGTATTATAACGAAGTAAGTATATATTTTAACTAGAATGTAACTTGCTTAATGTTGTCATGTTGTGGGCAGATTTTTAACCATAGGTCAGAAAGTATTCTGCACTTTCGTGGTTTTCGAAAAAGCCTTTGATAAGGTATTGCGAATGCGTAAGGAACTGTGGGGTCTCCTGCTAAGTATGGCGTCGAACTCGTGGAAGACTTCTTACTTTTGGCTGTGCGATTATTATATTATGCCACAGGTCTGTGTAAGAGTAGATGGCGACATGTCGCCCTGGCTTGAATTATAATTAAGGCGTTTAGGACTGTGTGATGTCTGCCTGGCTATTCGAGCTATATTTGTACAATTTTAAATAACTCCATTGTAATTCATCTTACAAGAAATAGTAAGTGACATTCAAAGTACCATTTAATTTTACCGAAGTTCGTCGGTAACAGTTAATGCGTTTAATTGTCATACATTTGATCAATTACAATGATTTATAGTATTTCACAGACATTGCATATGGATGGAAAAGAGCAGGAAATATTTACATTTACTCGGGATGCATTTAAAAGAACATAAAAATTAATAAAAATAACGAAAAAATGCTTTTTATCCCTTTAAAAATAAAAAAATATAGACCTGTAATAAAATGTTCCACTTATTACCCAAAGACATTATAGACTGTACTATATTTACGTTAGTAAAAGAAACAATATCATACATAATACGTTTTGTATTTTGTAATTTCGTTTGTAATCGAAAGTTGCAATATTTTCATTATTTTCATAGGAAGAGGAAGAGTCAGGAGCGTATTATTCGTGTGATGGCGAGGTCGTTATTACCCAAGGCGCTATTTCAATTCCCTGCTCTGAAGCCCATATACAAGTATTGTTCGACCAAGAAATATATTCACCTAAGATTCTTGTCACGGATTCTAATACTGGCGAGATATTAGCTGATATGCTCATTCACACAGACACAGAATTCCAGGTAATTTTAAAATTATGAAGAAACAATTATGTACTATTTATTATGTAACTAATTAATCTGTGCTATTATTATTATTACTAAACATTATACAATCAAATTATTAGAACAATATAATTTTATAATTTATTGTTTAATTTTATAATTTAACACTAAAGAATTGGAATCGAAACTGTGTCAAAAGCCTTAGAAAGGTCTAGAAATATACCAATGCATTTTTCCTTTCTTTCAATGCCATCAACAATATACTCAACAAGAGCAGATACAGCATCCTCAGTGAATTTGCCTCTTCTCTGAAACTGAATTGATTATTTGCAATTAATATCTTTGTTATCCAAATAAGTGAGTAACCGATTGTTTAGTACTTTTTCCAACACCTTTGACATGACTGAAAACACGGAAATTGTTCTATAATTGTTCAACATGCATGAATTCCCATCCTTAAGTATAGGATGAACAACAGCCCTTTTAAACACTTGAGGAAAGACACCAGTTGTAATGGCAAATATGAATCAAAAGTGGTATCATTACTGTTTTGGTAGACTGAAGTAAGGTTGAGCTGATTAAGTCCCAGCCAGGCGCAGAATCAGAACATAGACTCTTAATGATATTTTCGATTTCTGTTTCATCCACATCCAAGAGAGCGAGGGAACTACATTGATAGTTAGATGTTAATTTGTTGCTGATTTTGAATAGTATTTTCGTTAACGATATTGTTTGCTAGTACTTTACCAACGCTTACGAACAACTGATTTACTAAATTTACTGCCTTTGTTGGATCTGGGTCAGTTTTAAATAAGGCGTTAGCAGATGCTGAGATTTATCCTGATCTATGGCGTTTTTAATTACGTTCCAAGAACCTTTCGATCGCCCTTCGCTTCTTGCAGCATTTTTGAATAAGAGGCCCTTTTCAAATTCTTAAGAAGTTTGTTAATGAAATTTCGGTATCTTAAATAGGTAATTTTAAGAATAATATTGCCTGGATCCTCTCTCCAGTCTCTTATGCATTTTGTCCCTGTTCCGAATACAACGAAGCAGACCAAACGTAATCCAAGGTTTGATATTCCGTTTAGCTCTAGAAATTTTTGTAATACACTTTTTAATAATTTCCGAAATTTGTGTGATAAAATAAGTGGCAACAAAAGTTGCATCATGAGATTGCAAAGCAGGAGTAAAATTAAAGTCGACAATCTCCGATTAATAGCTGCATAGTCTATTCTATTCCGTGTATAAGAATTTCTCCCTTTATCTTCAACACATGTCGACAGTAATATAGGACAATGATCTGTAATAAAAGATTCAACAACAATAGCAATAGGGTGCTGTTTAGATTTTAGCATAATATAATCGATACAATTATCATTTCTTGTGGGTAGCGTATGTGCAGCCCACAGGCCGTGTGATGTAATTAAATTTAGATAACTTTCTGAACGGCGACCGCTGTTGTATTTTTAATGTCTATGTTAATATCACCCATAACGCATATATGTTTGTACGCAGTCAAGGTGAATAAGAGTTCATTCATATCTTTTAAAAAATTACCTACATTGTATAGAGCAGGAGACCTATAAATACTCAGCAGAATTGTCACCAATTTAATATCTCTAATACGAGTCGATTCAGTAACTAGATAATCAAGCCCGCTATCCATGTAAATTAGGAATTACTGGTAATTTTTTTAACCAACATTGGTCTATATTGCAGTTTATACTACGAATATTGAGGTGAAGAATAGTAAAGCCATGTTTTTTATTTTGAAATTAAAATCTTGAACACTGTTCCGGAGGACACTTAAGAGACTTATATACACTAAATGCTTCCAATTCTGAATTAAAATATTTCGTGTTAATAATTATGTATAAATAGACAAAGTTAATAACAGCAATAATAAGGAACCAGAAGCATTAAGCGCATTCTTGATAGTATAAAGGAAAACCGGGGCAAAACGCTTGTATAACCACTTTTGTGTTATAGAAAAAACAATTTTAAAAACTTGTGAATTGGTTGACTGCGGCAACTTCCTTCAATTTATTTCAGTTATGTAAAATCTCTAGCCAGTGCGAAATTTAGTTTTCTAACGGGGTCAGTTTCTTGCTACACGAAGTAGTACAGCAGTATTTAAAAATATTTAGCCACATACATATAATACGTAAAATTATGGTCGTACTTATTAAATTGTCGTGGGCATTACGGTTTATGAAAATAGTATTGAAGACTTTTGTAATAGGAATTAATTATGTTGTAGATGACGGGTGACTCGTGTACATGGGCAGGCACAGACTACACGAGTAATCACCCTCTTGACAAGACAGTCACTGTCTTCTTTCATGATAGTGACACTGCTATGCAGTTTTATGATAGTTGTGAGGTAAGTTTAATAGTGGTTGATATTGTTATTAATTAAATTTGTTACATGGTATAGCATGATGTTTTCGTAATATATTATTAACTTTTCAGACAAGCAAAGCTGCTACTTACTCATCAGCAGATCCTGAATCATAGATTAATTAAAAATAAATGTATTTAATTCTAAATGTAGGACAAGTTATAATTTGATTGTGTAAATTATTTCTCTTAGTATATAATAAGTGTGTTGTAGTAACATTTTTAAATAGTCATTTGCGACAGTCAGGTGACTAAAATGACTAAATTTCGATTTTATATCATTTGAATTTTGTTGTGTGAAATATTTCGATAATAACAATAATATTGTTATTTTGATTTTAATTAATAGAGTATTAAATAAAGTCTATTAATATATCACACCCAAACAAAATAAATATTGTAAAAAATTGTAAGTATTGCAACTTATAACATGTCATGTTACATCCTTGTGGCATACTTAATATATATACTTCGAACACGAATAAAGAACTAGATTCACAATCTCCTGCACAAGCTAAACAAATTACTGTCCGAATTGACGTATATATTTTTAGTATGGTATAGTATTATCGGTAATATTGAGTTAATCTAAAGTAGACCTTACTGTCTAAGCTTAAGGTTATAAAAGTTCGTAAACGATTCTTGGATGACATTGAAATAAAGTTTGTTAAAAAAATTTTTTTTAAATGCAATCTTAAATGTCGTGCGTAAAGTATAATTCACATAATCGATTTGCATTGTTATTTACGTCATTTTGATTTGTTACGTGTAAGTGACAAGGATATCGTCAGCATCGTCAGGCAATACTTAAAAATATGATTACGAATTTAATAAAAAGAACGTTAATAATAACGAAATAACGAACAAGTAAATAATATTATTTAATTTATCAACCGAAAATAAGAATCCGTCGTTTTTTAGCGTTCTAGATGTGTCGTTTTTACAATTATTGAAGGAACACTGACATGTTCGCTGTTAGCGTTTTCGAATACTACTAAAACAGGAGTGCACTCAAATACTCATTTGAGTGCACATTTGGTTCGGACATTTTTGGAGCGTTGATTTTGTATCTAGTTTTTTATTTGTGATCGAAGTATATATATGACAAAATTGAGAAAAACTTATGACGCAATAATTTATTATTTTGCCAACAAATTCAATGAGTCATTTTCGTAATGTAGACTGTGTCTTTTTCGTGACAAATTAATAGTTATAAGGAGATCTAACCAAAAATGTAGTTATTGTATCAATATGCACAAACATGATTTTTTCAACATTCAAAGGTTTTAGTAGTAAATAAATAAAATTTTAGAAGTATTATATTAACGTTCCTAATTGGTTAGGTCTCTTTGATTTTATTATTACTTTGTGTTACTGTTACGATCAAACTACGACAATTCATTAATTTTCTCTTATCGACAATTTATCAGAATGAATACCGTTTCTATTTCGAGAAAGGAAACTCAATGATTGTATGGAAATATTTATGTATTCAGTTTTATATTAGAATGATAAACTACGCATTTTTAAGTATATTCTGGAAATAATACCATTCCAATGAGTGTCTGTATTTATAAAGTTTTGTCTTAAATTATGATAAAATTGTGATACAATGATAGTGTATTTCACCTAATAGCTAAGCCTAATGGATACACATCTACTCACGAGATACAAAGTTTTGATATAGAATAAATTTCTTTTTATTTCGACGTCGAAATAGTCAAGTAGTCATCAATAGATAATGATAATAAGTATTTACTGAAAATCATAAACGTTTCCATATTGACACATTGATTACATACATAGCTCATATTACATATCGCACCCTTAAAATGGAACTGACCTAATTCAAAATTTCAGAATTTCGAGTTATAGTAATAAATTTAACCTACCTATCATCTACATATAGTATTCATCCCCGTCTGTCCGCGCCCTTTCATTATTTGCGAAAAATTCATTTTATTAATTTAGAATAATTTATTGTCGTAACTTACCAAATTGTAAAGATGCGAAATATAACAAAGTATCGATACCGGAGATCCTAAGTGGAATGCAAAAACTTAAACACGACATCGAGGTATAACTATTAGCACGTGGTTAAATACTCAGTTTTCGATTTTCAATCAATAATATATACGAGTTAAAAAAAATTACACTCAATTTTTTTAAGTGATGTAATCACAAGAAATATAGTTCGATTATAGCTTCGTTATGTATTACCTTAGTTCATACTTAAAGTATTTAGAACTCTATATATAGTGGTGATATAGCAATTAATTTGCAAAAAGGTTTAAGTACCTACCATGTGCCTACATAGTAAGTGTACTAATTTTATGAACTTAGTACCTTTCAGTTATATTTACTAACATTTTCGTAGTCAAAACCATAGAAAAATATTCAATTTAGGTAAGTAATGTATTTCTAAAGAAATGCTTGAAAATTTAATGTTATTTTTACTTGAGATCTAATAGAATTACTACATAGTAAACTTGTTCGTCATAAAAATAATTACTAAAAGCTGAGGAATGTGGTCCCTTTCCGCGACGACAGCATCTTGAAGGTCTTGGCGGTAGGAAGGGTGGTAGGAGCATGGTCACGTACACTCACTTTCACTTCATCCTAAAGATACTCAATCGGCTGCAAGTTTGAACTTTACGCTGAATTGCATAACAGGGGTCCTAACCTCTTGTAAGTAGTCTTGTAATCTCAATTAAATGCGGTGTGGAGCAGGTGTTATCGTCCATTAACGTGAACCCATCGCAATAGAGATAAGAGTAGTTCGAAGTAGATTTTAAAAGTTGCGTTTTTTGGGACGCCCGAGTACAGAATTTTTTAAATTATACACAATTTTAAGCTAAATAACATTGAATGTTGAAACGTGGAAACAAAAATCAACCGTTGTTTGAAGTTTTATTTCTTAGTCTTATCACTGAATTTAGTAGGTACCCACCTAGTTCTGTCAATAATTACATATTTTATACAATTAAATATTTTTTATGCGCCTTAAATTTTCAGTATCGATATTTTGTAACAGTTTTCGCAAAATTGTACTAAAAATTCTGTTTGTATTACAAGAAAATATAAAAAGTAGGTATCCGTAACTATAGTATGTGCTTTCATTTGGTCAATGTTGTTAATGTTGTCTCCTATACATAGAATTGAATAAAATGTGAAAACTTATACAGTAAATTTAATAAAGTTTCTTTTAATTATCTATGCATTTCATTTGGTTTTATTAAAATTACAACACACATAAATAACTTTTAACCGACTTCAAAAAAGGAGGAGATTCTCAATTCGGTTGTACTTTTTTATTTTTATGTTTGTTACCTCAGAACTCTGTCATTTTTAAGCCGATTTGGAAAATTATTTGTTTGTATGAAAGGATATACTTCCAGATTAATCCCATTTAAAATCCACTGGTATTGCAGCTTGGACTTCGAAGATACATCAAATAACCCTAACTGATTATAAATCTTTATTTTGTATTGATGTTTCCCTGGTATTTCATTGCGCTCCAGAATTAGAAAAGATATTAATTGTAGACCTACTAGATATTTATTTGGACCAAGGTCGCTCAAAAAGTAGAAAAAAAAACCGACATAAAAAAAAAACACTAAAAAGTACAAAATGACTATCCTTTACTAATAAAAACTCGTGCAAAAATAACTTTATACATACGATACAATACCTATATGTCCACTATTATATTAAACGAGCAATATTTATATATATTTGATATCGCTTTCCCGAAAGCTACTCTAGCGATTTCGATGAAATTTCAAAAATAGAGGTTGAGGGGGGCGAGAAATCGATCTAGTTAGGTCTCCATTCTGGGACAATCGTTTTCTCCGTCTTTCACATACTTAAAACTTCTAAACTTTTTTAATTTTGCAGACAGGTTTATCTTCTTAATAGCACAATGGCTAGACCGTAGGTCTACCACGCCGAAGTGCACAATTACAGTGGTGCAGTTCACAATTTATCGACAGCTTACAATCTCGCGAAATAGATTATAAACTAAAGGTGTTCACAATCATACGGAGACAGACATATTATCCACTATTATATTAAACGAGCAATATTTGTATACTTTCTCAAAAGCTCAAAAGCTCTCAAAGCTCAAAAACTCTCAAACTAGGAGTGTTCTGCGCATTTCGGTGTGATAGGCCTACACTCAGCCACTGTGGGCTGAGTGTAGGCCTATCACACCGAAATGCGCAGGTTCGAATCCTGCAATGTGGTCATACCTTTTTTGTTTTTTTTAATAAGTTGAAACAATATGTCTAAGTTTAGTTTGCAACAAGTACCTATTAAAACAGATATCACATTAATAATGTACTTATAATAAGGATATAAAATGAAAAATAATGACAAAAGCATATTCTTCATAACTTTAGCCAGCCTGTCCCGTAGGTACTACAAAGTGAGGCAAATAACATCAGATAAAATATAGATGTGTGGGTGCTGTTTTCTAACGAAATGACGACCGATCAGCATAAGCGTAGATAACCCCAAAATGGTTTGGTGCCCACCCCAGGATGTTGGGTTATTGATTCAAATTTCTAGGCTGGACACTTGAATAACTTCACAAAAAACAATTACAATCAAATAAATAATCTACAACCGACAAATCTACATATTATATCCTATTTTTTTCATTTTTGTTCGTAATGTAAACAAACAAGAAATTAACCAAAATTTCACTTTCGTTTTCGCTGTTTGCTGGTCCGGCGTATTACACGTAGCACTCTAATACTGCTAAGACACTGCTTTTCTGTTATATATTCACAAAACTATGAAATATGCACATAATAACACTAATACTATCCAATTTAGTATAGCAAAGAGAATGTAACATTACTATGTAATAGTATAGCATCGGAAAAATTGAGATTATTTGTCAAATGTTTTTAGTGTTACCTAAAGATTGCCTTGACTATGTTCCTAGTTCAAATACATCAAAGCAAATCAAGATCAAATAATAAATCAGCTCACTCTAATAGTGAGTGATAAGATTCATTTGAAATGTAAGACAGTAGAAAACATATCTTCACGCTGTATCCCCAACGGCGTAGTCAGAGAGGACGGAGCGCCAAGCGTCGCGGTTCTTACATACTTCTATCGCTTCCTCAAATCTCATCCTTCTCCTCGCGCATTTTCGCCTAGGTATGCGAGTGCTTTTGATATTTCCGTGTACTTACACTCTGCGGCTATTTGATTTGCATAAGTCAGCCTTGGTTCTCCTTGGCTTCTTTTACCACTCACTTTCGCTCTGTAGATTTTCTTGTCAGTCTTTCATCACTCATTCTTTCTATGTGCCCGAACCATCTGAGCATTCCTTTCTTAATTTTTACAATTACACTATCGTGCAACCATGTCATACTGCGTATCTCTTCATTGCTTATTTTGTTCGCAAGGGTGATACCGCACATATTTCTAAGAGATTGCATTTCTACTGAATTTACTTTCACTCGATTTCGAGAATATCCAGCCCTCACTACCGTACTGTAAATTTGGAACCAACACCGCATTGTGTATGGCCATTTTGGCTGAGTTAGATATATTCTCACTGCCTGGTATATGCGTACAGAGCACTGTTCACTTTATTGCCAGCTGCTACTCATCTCTCCACATCCAACTCACATCTTGCATCCTTCGAAAACGCACTTCCCAGACATACGATTTCGTTAACTTGTTCTAGACATTTTCCATTTAGCCATATTTTACACTTAGTCTGTACATCTTCCTTTCGAACACCAGAACCTTAGTTTTGTTCACATTCATATTCAATCCTTTCACTTCACAGTTTTCTTTCATGTACGTAACTAGTGTCTGCAACTCCGCTTCTGATGGTGCTATAAGCACAGCATCGTCAGCGTACAAAAAGCAATTCTGTACTGTACCATCACATATTATACCACTTATACTAGCTTTCAATGTCTGGAGGCAACTGCCCAAATACAGCACAAATAGCCAGGCTTACATCACGTAGCACTGTCTGACGCCTGAACAGACTTCCAACCAGGTCGACAAGTCACCATCCATCCTTATACAGGCTTTGTGACCTCGATGAGGTCATTACCTCACAGCCGCAGTAAGGGGCCCTCCATGCCATATTCAGGCAGAAGACTCCATGATTCCTCTCGCACTACTCTATCGAATGGTTTTTCAAGATCCACGAAAGCGCAAGAGACTTTCCGACCTATGGCCAGAAAATCCCCTACGATACCGCGGAGCGAGAAAATCTGATCCATGCAACTCCTACCGTTTCTAAAACCACCTTGTGCCTGCCACGAATATCTTTCAGAAATGCCTTTCATACGTTTACTTGATAAGCTGACCAAGCCGATGGACCTGTACCACGCGCAGTCTAAATGGGAACCTTTACCTTTATATAGAGGCACTATGATTGCGGTGCGTCAGTCCTCCGGAACTTTTCTCTTCTAACAGCAAAGATTGCACAGTTTATAGATTATGTCTGAATTTATAATGTATATAAGACAGAATAATATGACAGATATTACTGTTTTGCGATGTGCGAACAATGACAATCTATTTTTTAAGTGTTTTTAACAATACAATTTCATAGTACACTTATCATGACGTTTACTATTCTTTTAATTCTTGGCGATTTTTATTGAAGTACAAACACAACCAGACAAAAATTTAAAAAATGTTTGTATTACTTAGTAACTAATAAGTCTGGCAACTGAGTTCAACTAAATCATTTGCGAACTAACCCATCTCTATTTATGTTATAAATGTCATGTCGTCATATTTGTTTACATTGTGGACAAAAATAAAAAAAATTGAATATACTTAAGGTACTTTTGTAGCCACAAAAGTAATTAATTAAATCCGCAAATACACAACATACTAAACTGGAGTACATTTGAATTTCGCGCCACAATTCAAAGCGACAAGCGAGCGCACGCCATTGGCGGGAACGTAGCTGCCGTTTGTTGCCCCACCTCAGACGCCCAATGCGAATTAAGACGTGGCTGAGGTCTACTATTGGAGAAGAGAGTTTCTTAAGCACTACTCTTTTCCATATAAAAAACAACTAAAATGTAAAAAAATAATATTATATGTAGTACCTACCGAGCTCCTGGCCCTTTAACTTTAATCCAACCGTCGTCGCGTCGGGGATGGCTAAGTTTTCCTACTTTATCATTTTTAGTACTATTCTGTTTGTACCTTATTTACTTAGCGGTCCCCCGACTCGATAACGTTTATATATATTTATTCTACACTACTACTACTATTTATATTACAACTTATCACATACTTTAAGGGCCAATAGGTATTACGAGTACATATAATTTTTTTTTACTTTTTATGTTTTTTATTTGAGGCAGGTGTTTTTGAAATTTTTTATTTCAGTTTTATTTCATTCTTTTTAAACGCGCTGCGATCGACACTATCCCCACATTCACACAAATACTTTCCATGACGATACACGAAATTGCAACATTAGTTAGTTGTATTTTCCTAATATTCTTTCCTGCTCGATCATCGGACCCTGATTATCATCTATCTATCTACAACCTATTAATTGAGACCATTCCAATGAGCTCAAACACTATACCTCTGCTGTAAATTGGTGAGGAGTTGGGTATTCTGCTGATCCCAGATGATGCTGCAGCATTAGGGTAAGGTTACCATATGATTGATGAATGATAATATCATTGAAATCACAGGAAACTAAATTTCGAATCGATTAAACCGGTAGAAATTGCTCCCATTTCTTCAATAACTAGTAAAGTACTGCTGATCTTCATACGGCTGAACAGATATTCTTGAATTATACCTATGGACACTCACGATTAAGTCACCTTTCAAACAAAAAAAACTAAATCAAAATCTGTTCATCCGTTTAGGTGCTACCACGCCACAGACACATATCCACAGCTACCCACGTTAAACTTATAACACTCCTCTTTTTGCGTCGGGGTTAAGAATAAGTATGTCGAGGAAAACGGCATGCCCGAAAAAGTTTTAAATAATTTTGCAGAGAAGAGACATAAATTAAAGTTTTCACAAAACTTAAAAAATTTCGGAAATTAATGATCGAAATACACTTAGCTTGAAAATCGAAGTTGAAATTACCTTTAGTGCGTATGGTCAGCAGCAAATAAATACATTATAAGTTTTACGATATATGTTTTGTGGATTTAACGCTTTTGATAAATACGTGTGGTAGAATCCCCATTTTATTGTTCAAACACGTGAAACATGGAATAACGGCGATAAGGGACATAAGAAGTCTAAATCTATGTAGGTAGGTTTATTTATAAATTATGATACTAATCATGCTCACAGACTGTACATTGGGCGTCGACTCGGCTTCATCGACTATCGCATCTCTGGGGCCTGGCTCCCCCTGAAAAATATCCCTAAATACGCCAATGGTTGTATGCTATAATCACATCTTCATCATCAGTTGACATTTTTTTTTTCTAACCCAAGACGTGCTTCCGCGATACTACTTGAAAGAGAACTGAAACGTTTTGTAGCTTGAATGTCAATTGTATGTCGATACTTGGACATAACTAACATACAAAAAACGCCTGCCGTCATTTGTAGCTCATGCATTCGTTAAATGACGCCGCCGTGGACAGTGTGCCTAAACTGATATTATCATACCGTTACCGTTGAACCTTATGTCAAATGAATAATGTCAATCATGCAATGATACGTGACACGAAACCATGCAACTTTGTCGATAGAATTTAAAACGGGCCAAATGTGAGTCGGACTACTACGCACCGAGGGTTTTTACCACCATACAGTGTATTTGTGTTACGTATTTACTAAAAAAAATAAGTATAATATGCCAGATTCAAAAACAAATTAAACTTTTGCAGTTGAAATACACGTTCTCTCCCATACTTTCCAACTCCAGATATAAGTTTGTAATGGCAAAAAATATAATACATATATACATATTTTCACGCTGTATCCCTAACGGGGTAGTCAGAGAGTTATATATATAGTATATTAAAAAATATAATGTAACTACAAATTCACAATTTTTGGATTTTTCCTTTTTATTGTGCTGTTTCAATCATGAAAATCAGAATCAATAGAATCATCTAACTCAATGGAAAGTAGCCTATTTCATTTATTTGCAAATGTCAAAATAGAAGGTATAAATGGTGGTATTTTTTGATTGCGTTGACTTAGAAGCTTGATTTTTTTACAGATCATAAAAGTACCCTGCACTCGTAGAATATACTTGACATACATGAATAAGATCCTTCGAACATTATTGGAGTAATTTTTATGTAGATACCATGGATATAAACCTACACGCTCACAACTGTTTTCTGGCGAAGTTGTTCTTTTGTATCAATCATAACATATTATTTATCTTTTGTGCGTGAACCAGAAAGAAATAATACACCATGGAGAATTCTTTTTTCCCCATCGATAAATTGAATTCCAGTCTGCAATCGACTATACAACGTAAAAAGGTTCAAAAGCAGAATCCAAAAATTCTGTATCCAAAAATTGATCTTACTGTCATTTTTGACTAGTAATTTTACATTCTCTTTGTGATTCTTTTTGAACTTCTTATAGATATTATTTCTATGTGCTTTCTATAGTATTCTTTGTGCCAAGAATAAACCAAAAAAGCCAAAGCACATTTAAACAAGAGAGTATTTTGAAGTTTTTAGAATGTAAAAATGTAAAATAAAGTACTTAATTTATTGCATTGACGTTATAAAGCTGAACGCATTTTTAAACATTTAGCGAGAATGTTTATTAAAAGTAAGTACATGCATTTTCAAATGCGCTTACGGTACCTATACCTACCGGTAGCTGCGTAGTTAATCAGGTACCTACCTAATTTATTAAAATATATTAATTTTAGATATCATGGAATTAACGTTTTTTATACAAATCAGTGTCACGCTAGAGTCCACATATATGGACAATTCTAACGATTACAAACAAAAATATTCTGAAGTGGAGGTTAGAGCTGTGTTTATTAATTGCGAGCCTGATGTAAGTACTTGCCAATATTATGAGATACATACATATATATATATATATATATCTTCACGCAGTATCCCTAACAGGGTAGTCAGAGAGAATGGAGCGCCAAGCTTCGCGGTCATTGCATACTTCTTTCGCTTCCTCAAGTCTCATCATTCTCCTCACACATTTTGGCCTGGGTATGCCAGTGCTTTTCACATTTCCGTCAGCTAGCATTGGCTATTTGATCTTCGTGAGTGAGCCTTGGTCTTCTTTTGCTTCTACTATCACTCACTTTCACTCTGTAGATTGTCTTCGTTTTAATTTTTCATCACCCATTCTTTCTAAGTGCCCGAACCATCTATAAGCATTCCTTTCTTCATTTTTACGATAACATGTCGTGCAATCCTGTGGTACTGCGTATCTCTTCATTGCTTAATTTGTTCGCAATGGTGACGCCGATCATATTTCTATGAGATTGCACTTCTACTGCATTTATCTTACTTTCTTTCGATTTCGTGCATATCCAGGCCTCACTACCTACCGTACAATAAAGTTGGCACCAACACCGCATTGTGGATGGCCATTTTAGCTGAGTTAGATATATTCACACTGCCTGCTAATGCGGAAAGAGCACCATTCAACTTATTGCCAGCTGCTACCCATCTCTTCACATCCAACTCACATCTTTAATATTTTGAAAACGCACTAGCCAGATATGCAATTTCGTTCACTTGCTCTAGACATTTTCTATTTACCCAAATTTCACACTTCGTACTTCGTCTATACGTTTTCTCTTTCAAACACCAGAACCTTAATTTTATTCACATTCATATTCCGCTTCTGATGGTGCTATGAGCACAGCATCGTCAACGTATAAAAGACGGTTTATCACTATGCCGTCACGTTCGTCCCACTCATACCATCTTTCAATATATGAAGGCAACTGTCCAAGTACAGCACGAATAGCCAGGCGGAAATCACGCAGCCCTGTCTCACGCCTGAACAGACTTCGAACCTCGACAGACTTTGACATGTCACAATCTATTCTTAAACAGACTCTGTGGTCATGATATGACCGCACAGCCCGCAGTAAGGGCCCTCCCATGCCATATTGAACCAGAAGACTCCAGAATTTGTTTCGCATGACTTATCAAATGTTTTTTTAGATCCACAAAAGCGAAGAAAATTTTGACCTATGGCCAGAAACCTTCCCACGATAATTCGGAGTGAGAAAATCTGATCCATACAACCCCTACCGTTCCTAAAACCACACTGTACTTCCCACAAATATTTTTCACAAATGCCTTTTTCCATCAGATTTTTATAAATTATCGTTTAATTTGCCGATTTTTACTTCATTTTAACAGTTGGACTGGCGAGGTGTCCCTTCAGATAGCGAAGAAATGCGCTTTGAACGCGAGGAACTCTTCAAGCATAACGTTCTTCACAGCTGTCATAAGAAATTAGCTTTGACACTAAAATTGACCAGTGGATCTAATGTTAGATTCCTTTTTGCTCCTAAGTTATTACTTACTATATTCTAGTAATAGTTATTATCTACTATTACTATGAAATCCCCACTTTAAATGTACACCTGGTTAGGTTTTGTACCTATCTAGTCGTAAATTAGATACCTTTAAAATATAGATAACATTTTCAATTTCGAGGTGAGTAGAAATGAATATGCAAAACACACCTTCCACAATAGATCTTCAGATGGCAAATTGAAACTAGCCCATCGCCTATTATTGTTATCTACTATTTTTTATATTTGATGTGCGAGGCTGTACAGTACAAGTCATACCAGACTTGTATGACTTCGACCAGCATTGATCTATTGTGATCGCCACTATGTTACAAAACGCCATCAAGTCCCTGTGCAGTCAAAACCGCAGGTTATTTCTTGGAGCGCTGAACCTCCTCCGGACTCAGAGGCAATACTGGCCGAGGCGGGATCAAATGCGCATCAGTGGTCATGGAGTCACACAAAATGTATGTTTCTTCCGCTTCTTGGCAATACTGGTACATTCTTGTATCATTCATTACACTTTACCTTGCGACCAACTTCCCAAGTTTCAGCACTTAACAATACAAGTACTTCACTATACAAGTTCCATAAATCTATTCCTTAGCATCTCTTCGCCATTTTAGATCTGCTATTAAGAAAACTTACCGATAAGCAGCTGGCAAGTCGTATGTGTTGTAGGATGGAAGCGTACCAATAATAGCATTCGGTCAGTAAGCACCTGATTTCAGACAACATTTTCAAAGCTTAGATTCTCAATTTACTTTGATATATCATACAAAAATATTTTCTTATCGCACGAAGTTAGACTGAAATAAGTTTTCTTTGATTTTGTAAAACTGAGCAGCTAAATCCTGCTGACGAATATATACCAGTGGAACATATCTTTGAGGGCAAAAGACGTGTGCGTCTCCTGAACCCCTATGTACTACGGCTGCATCGAGAGGCACCACTTCAAGCTTACAAATTGCGACGAATTGACGTAAGACCATCTATACGTACTTATAGGTCACCCCAAACTTTATGGTGAATCTGAAGTGCGAGTCAACCGTATTGTACCGACGGTACACATACACATTACTCAAACTGTCGCAACACAGTGGGATAGCGCGAGCTGGCGGCTGCTCATGGACAGGTGGGCCTCGCCCATCACCCTGACCCGCTGAGACTGATCTTTGCTAATGCGAAGCGTATCGTGCCTAAATTTAGATCCGGCATAAAGTTTGGCTTTAGTTGTAATTACAAGTAGGTCTATAGAATTTTGTGCAATTTGTTAATTTTTTTATTATTGCTTTATAATGATGAAAATATAGAAAAAATTACAATCGGAAATCGGAGCTGAAGTAGAGAATGTAAGTAGGTTCTCGTCAGCTCATCCTCCAACAGCTAGTAGGTACGTAAATGGTACTATGTGTTCACTGCAGGTTGCGTCATAAAATATTGTATGTGAACACACTGTACACAAGTATAAAAAGGCATAACTTCATAGAACTTCATAAAATCATAAATTATAGAATATGTTTTATATGTTTTTAACATATTTACATTATTTTTAAATCAAATAAACTACTTAATTAATTTTCCAAAAATTTCAATTTTTTTTCCGTAGAATTTTAAAAAATAGTACCTGGGTGATCGTGCTTTTTGTAGCTCGGTGTCTTACAAAAAAAATACAACAAAAAGAAAAAAAATGTCTGACCACATTACAGGATTCGAACCCACGTATTTCAACTTGGTAGATCTACGCTCTGGCCACTGTCCTACTAAGAAGGTAAACTCTGTTGTGAAATCAGAAGAGTAGAGTTTAGAAGTTTTAAACATAGAGAAAACGAATTTTCTCAGAATTAAACCCTAGCTAAATCGATTTTTGACCACCGTGAAGCTTTATATTGTAAATTTCATCGAAATTGTTAGAGCCGTTTTCGAGAATGCGATAATAAATATATAAATACTGCTTGTATAATACTACTCTTTTAATAACATAGCTTAAGTATGATTGTGTAATACTACTCTTTTAAATAACATAGTATCTTTAAATAAAGGAAGACCATGATATTTAACATTAAATTCATTGTTCGAGAAAATACATACAGATTTTTCTCCATGGCTTTCGGCCATCGACTTTACAAATAACTCTCAAGCCAGACGCCGTGTCTGAACAGCAACGGTGAGCTAAATCAGATAATCTGACTCACACACACTTTATTATCAGATAAGCTGATCGGTCGCAATTTCGTTAGAAAACTGCACCCACACATCTATATTTTATCTGATATTATTTGCCTCACGGCGTATTCTGTCTGAAGTTATGAAGTCTATATATGCATTTATCATTATTTTTCATTTTATTTCCTTATTATAAGTACACTATTAAAGTGATATGTGTTTTTAATAGGTACTTGTTACAAACTGAACTTAGATATATTATTTCAACTTACTTAACGAAACGAAACTCAGTCAGGTATAATTTTTTCAAAGTATATTTTAAAAGATGACTCAGGGCTTGCAGTTATAAGAGACACACTGGTCATTACTCCACCTATAATTTAAAATGAATAGGGTAGTAAAATAAAACAACTTCATAGGCGGTACGTAACGGGAGGTCACAGAAAAAAATTATTTACTGACGAGAACATTTTTACTATTGAGCAACATTTTATTATTAAGCAGATAATTTATATATTAAGCAGATAAACCGAGTTTATGCTCAAAACTCTAGAGAAGCTGTTAAATTAGTCGGTAGGGTACAACGTGGACATTATCCGGCTTCAGTGATGGTATGGTGGGATGTTAGCTATCGGGGAGTGATTGAGCCATATTTCTGTGAAAAATGTATTAAAAATTGGCCCAGGTGTATCATGATACGATTCTTGATAACGTAGTTAAGCCTTTTAACAACATGTTCCATAACCAAGAATGGTCCTTTCAGCAAGAATCAGCATAAAGACTCGTAAACTCGTAGACTTAAAGGGAATGGGTAGTGTACCCGTTTTTACTTCCCTTATTATAATTTAGATAATCAACCATAGTTGATATGAGTTCGATGATACTGATTAATTCACTATTATCAATAAAACGATACAGATGATAAAGCAGCACTTTTATTTGATTGTTGAATATAAAAGAAACTAATCATATCACAGAAACTTTATATAATATGCTATACAATACTATGCGAATAAAACACAACATAGTAGGACAGGCGTGCGCGGAAAAGTGAGTGAGAGAACAGAAAAACTGGCCGTCATAGACAATCATAGATCATATTGTGGTGGGACTAAACGCCACAGACTCATAAAGTTCGATTCACGCAAGTGTAGCTGGAAAGGAACGTTTCTGACTTCATCAGAGCTAAAGACTGACCGTCATCTAGTCCCGATCTTTATCCACTTGATTATAATTTATGGTCTCTTTTAGAGAGTATTGCATGCTCTAAATGCAAAGAGAATTTGGAGTCCACCAAACGAATTGACATACGGCCAATGTAGATTATTTTGAATGAACTTAATATTTTTAAAATGTATAAACTAACACACACTGGAATAATGAACGTTTTATGTAATAAAAAAAGAACGAGGTTTTCCTTATAACAATATTTATGACTAGACTAGGTATATTTCGATAACTTTTTTCAGCCCTCAGTTACACTTGAGCAGTGCCTAAATACAACATATCTTCGTGCTTTATCCCATCTATTTAGTGCTAAAAATAGTCGTCTAGTAGGTAAAATGTAGCTGTAATATACTTACAGACGGGCATGACAAAACTATAAGGGTTTCATTTTTCCCATTTGGCTACGGAACCCTAAAAACGCGTATTTGGATTCTGGTAACGTTCTAATAACTACATGAGTTCAGAAGAAAATCTTTATTTCGAAATCACAGGCAGATACTTCAATTTTATTTATTATTGTACCATTAACTAGTAAATAGTTAAAATAAATGATTTTTTGAAGCTAATGCATGAATAGAGATCACGTATATAAAATTGTGCGCCCCTCCACTATAACTTGTTTTTTCCATGTGACATATTTTAAGTGTGTAGGTACACATTATATTATTTTAGTGATTAATCACCATTTGTATGCATGCAGCGACTATACCGTATGTTAGTCTTTTTGAGTGTCCAATGTGCAATGACGATGACCTGTGTGTATTGTGTCTGTGTAATGTATGCGTGCGTAAATATATATAATGCGGCCCACGGCCGCGAAATTTTAGTTTAGACGTAGTAAACCAAGTAACCTCTACACCTCTACTCTACCCATCCCACATGCAAAAGTGAAGTAGAATCATAGATAAATTATACCCTACTCATATGTGGTATAACTTAGCTTGCTTTTGGGTACATAAACGCATTATTTTTTTATTTTTCTAGCCGAAGAATCAAGAACAATTTTTTTTTAATTATTTGAGCTCTTAATCTTACAAATTGAGAATCCCGGGTTCGATTTCCGAAGTAATTAATATAAGGACATTAATTAATGTTTTTTATTTATAAGTATTTATTCCAATCTTTTTATCCAATAATATCCAAGCGACAATATATAGGTATATTTTTTTGTTTATTAAGACGCATAAATATATGAATAGCGTGTCCGATAAAGTCTCTTTAGGTATCTACTACTACAGTTAAAAGTTTATTGGTAATGTTTGATTAATTAAGAATTCTTTAATTTATCTTTCAGATTGTTAAAGGTAAACTAACTACAGATGACATAAAAATTCAAGAAAATTATGGAAAAAAGGTTTTTCATTCAATTATTTATTTATAATACTTAACTTTAAGGCAATTTAATTTAATTATTTATTAAAAATAACGTATTTTTGGTAGAAACGCACACAGCGTGCCATAAAAAATTCAGAAAATGATTTGTCAGTACAGTTTACATTGGGTCATGACCAATCTGGACAAGGAAATCATTCTACGAAGTTAGAGAACCATCGGAGTCTAGCTACTTCTGCTACATTCGTTATTGAAGAAACCAAAGGATCTAAAAATTATGGTATGAGAATATTGTAACCGTAATCGTAATCGGTATTAATCAATTATATCTTCATCAAGTTCCATTTATGGCCCTAAGTTCGCGATGCGCGATGCAATGCTCGCTTCTAAAGTGCAACATGCTATTAGGCGCTTTTATAATTTTATTTATCGTTGAACTTTTTTATCGGCATGATTTTACCGTCCACGGTACAATAGGGAAGCAAAATGTATGCAGTTGTATGTAGGCGCATTCTTAAACCTTTCACGATAACGTCATGCCATGGACGTCGAAAAAGCGTCCTTTTCAACCAGGCAATAGGAAAGCATTTTGCTTGCTATCGTTTTGTGGACGGTAAAATCGTGGCGATAAAAACGTTCAACAGTAAATAATAATAGCGGCCATCAGCTACATATATAATCATCATCTTCAAGTATTTCTGATTTTATATTACATTCAACTGTTACTTCATCAATATTTTGTTCTTTTGAACTTTGTTCTTGTGAAGAAAGACATTCTTCAGCTTCTATTACTATTGCGAATATCTTTTTCTTTACTTGAGTTTGCATCCAAGATGGCATTGCTTTTGTGCTTTTCATTATACAGTTGAAAAATGATTCTAATGCATCAGTTTCATTTTTAGCCGTTGGTGGTGATTCCGTAGTGCGATCTACACAACGACGTTTACTTGTTGAACAATCTGACCAATTATTATTGACCATTTGGTCAATGCTCTCTATTGTCGTTGGAGTATCTACTTCACCTTCTCTTTTCACACTAGGTGCAGTAATGAAATCCATTTCGATATTCTCTGTAACTCGGTATTTCATATGTGGTTCCAGAAATTGCATCGCTTTTGCATATTTCCATGTTGTAATTTGAGCTGGTAATAATTTATTTTTACCGAGTTTTGCTCTTTTTAAGGCATCTCTATGGTTATCACGCAATTTCTTCCATTCTGCTTTTGCAACTTGTACTGTAACAATGAATGAAAATTATTTTATTACATATTGCATTCGCAATAGGAGTAAAACGACTACAGAAAATTTTTTTACTAAACCGTTTATTTTTCGAATATTCGTAACTCGCATTTGTTTACAAATCACTAAATCTTTTACATTAAGTTTATTATGTTTTAAAATATTATTTTATTTATTTGTCATCATAATAACACGTCTAAAGGTTTATGATAATAACAGTAGATAAAACTACATAAATAAAAGTTGTAGTTGAGTAGAGTTAAAACACTGCATTACACATGGTAAGTACATATTACATAGGAGGAAGCTACAGCGTAAGCGTAACAAAAGTAAAAATAATTAATAATACTTAATATAATATAACTTACTGTTTGGAATTTTCGAATTATTGAAATATTTCACGACACTCTGCCAGGCTTCATCTTTGGCTCGAGTCTCACGATAATCGGGATGCAGTGGATTCCATAAGCAGGGATATTTGCGAACTCCTTCTATAAACAATTCCATTTTAGGCATTTCCTTTATATTATAATAGTTTAGCGAGCGACCGAGAACCGGTTCGGCGGCACACTGACCGGCCTCGTCTCGCCTCGCTCTGCCTCGCACGGGTACATTCCCTCCCCGCACGTTACCGCTCGTCGCCGCGCCGAGCCGCGCCACGGGCCCACGTCGCTACGCTCTCTTCGCATCATTGCTTTTCTGTCAGAACCGGTATTCCGTCTAGGTACAGCATTCATACATTCTTATCACTCGGCTGAATAAAACCCGTTTAACCTGCTTCTGAGTTATGACGACGCACGTAATAACGTTCTTCATTGATATAAATTAGGTACTCAGTTTTTCTAAATATTGTTTGTACCTAATAACAAAGTTTGAAATTCACGAAACAATCGTAATAAGTTTCCAATTAATTATTATTCTAGTATTTCATTACAGTGAAGAAAGAAGTATGTGCTAGTAACGGCACGTCACGGAAACGCAATAAACGACATGAACGCAATTTAATAGTCGAAGAAAAAACTAATGAAAATAAAGCTTCATGGATTTCAAAAGATCCTTTTTACAAAAATATTGATGAAAGAGTTTTTAAAGAAAATTCACAGGAAATTCCATTGAATTATGGAAAGTCAATTATCGACAATGAATTTCCAATGGCTTTAGAAACCCAGTCTTACTTACATCATCCGACTAAATCATATTACAAAAAATCTGCAGTAAAAAACAACCGCAAAAAAAGTTATGAACATGAGAAAATTGATTCTAATAAGGAAATCAATTTTGTACCGAATCGCGAAAGATTATTTTATGAATTTGGAAATACAACATTTGGAAATTCGGGTGATCTATACAGAGGATTCACATACAATGATCAAAGCAAACAAGCTAACAACTTTGACATTATTGAAAAAGATTTTGAATTGTTTGAAATTGGCGCACCGAATTTGTGGTACACAATTCAAGTGCAAATGTTTGAAAAATTAAATACACCTGAAGGAAAAACTGTATGGAACGATTTAACTAAGGGAAAACCAGTAAGGTATGTACCTACTCTAAATGCATATGTTTTAATATGGTATTTACACATAATGGAGTACCTAGCTAAGCTTAGTAAATAAGTATTACTTTATATTTAAATATTACAAATTGTTTTTGTGTTGTTATAAGCTTACAAGAAAACATGCGATGATACTTTTAACCGCAGTATTATTATTGTCGTATTCAAATTTATTTTTAGCCGATTTCCATTTATTTACAAAGTTTGTAAAGTAAATAATAATAAATTGCAAAGTAAATACCTTTGACAATTGTATGTGTGCTCAGAAAATTGTGCGTTTCTTAAGAAATTTAAATCTCCTTTTCTTTATTTAGACTTTTTCTCCATTTTTCCTAGTATCTCTAGGTTATGTACTTACCTATTCGAATAGGTACTTAGTTATGAAGCGTGTGGGAACGCGCTGGACGGTAAAAGATCGATCTTTTTTAAGTTTATCTTTGGATTTAGTGGACATAGATACTAGATACCAAGTGCACTTACGTACCGGAAATGGTAGGCCCGTAGCCTTATCCTTTTTTTGTGAAATATAATAAAAATACAATTAAATAATATTCGTATCGTCTGTCTCTTCAGCGTCTGAGTTGACTAGTCTATGACTATTATGAAACCGTACTATTGGCTAGGGTTTCTACACGTACCTCATAATAAAATAGAAATATTGTACCTTATTTCGGCTTCGCGTTTCATCTTTGACTTCCCCATTAGGGGTGCAATTTGTGGATATGTATTTATATATGTATCGCGAATAAACTTTCTCTATATTTTATGAGAGCAACAAAATACCTGAAAATACTAAATATTAGTTTTCTTAAATTGCTTGCTAAATGAAAAGTCGCTACAGATCGCATCGATAAATTATAATAAGCGTTCTTTATTTATGATCGAAGTAACAAGCACCCATTTCGTATTTGAACTAAATCTAAAGTGTCAGTGTCAATCCCATATCAAGCCACACTACAAAAGCGGCAAAATAGTTTTCAAAATAGTAGGTATCTAATGATTTGTAAATTATAGTGTTGTAAATTAATACACAATTGTGTCATTTCCGCTATCCATTCTCATCTTTTAAATATGTGTTTACTATAGTGAAAGTTATTTATTACTGATGAATGAATAGTGACGTAGACATAGAGATACTGTAAGTTCACCAATAGCAAATAAGTAATAGTTAGATGTTTAGACACCTATAGGCACCTGCTTTTGCTAAAAGCAGCAAAAACTACCTACATACTTCTGGAAAATATAGCAAGTTGAATGAAGTAATATTTTATTTTCGCAGGTCATACCTTGTTTTTTTAAATTAGAAAAAATAAACAACATGCTATATTTACTCAAAAAAAGGTCGCAACCCTATTATTAGTGTTAGTATCAGACAGTGATAACTTGCTTCGTAAAATAAGAAGGCAGTCTCCCGCCTCATGCTCATGCGTAACTGAATTGCCTACTCACGGATACGTAAGGTTGTTGCGTTGGGTTGCTTTGAAATACGGAGAGCATCTCGCGTAGTTAGACATTTAGTACATGTAAATATAAAATAATGCGCACGGATAACTTTTTCATATTTCTTACATTTAATTTCTTGTAGCTAAGTTGAAAAATGATAACTAATTCGTTCGTGGATTCGTATGACTAAAATTATTTTGGCATCTTATGGACATCATAATACGTTTGTTTACGCGATTTAGACATTTTTGTATTTGTGACGATGTGAAGAACGAATTAAATACAAACGGAAGTAATCTCATGTTCGCGTCGCGTGAAACCCCGACTGGTGCTAAAATAATTGCCCATATTCGCAAAAAATATTGCCGTTGTGTGTGTGCCACAGCGTGTGCGTATAGCGCCCACGCATTCAAACCGGGTACGCTAGCTTTCTGAAGACATTCTACTGATTACTGCTAACGTTAATTGATAACACGAGTAACAATTATAGGTACATACAGGATAATGTGCATATTTTAAGTAGGTTCCTTCCTAGTACCTTCGACCACAAAATACACACTTTTGTAGACTATGTTATATAATACAGTTTTTTTTTAGTTTATGTTATCAATAATACCGAAAACCAATATTTTTAGCATCAGCGCAATAAATTCTGAATGGATCAGTCAGGATATAAGTGTTAAGTATCGTCCAGTCGAATGGCTTAGAAGCGATGATTTTACTCTACCGAAAACTAGCTTATGTTTACTGGTACCCATATACGATACTGATGCTCTTGATGAAAATACTAGCTTCCAGAATGGTAAGTTCCTAAACATAATACTCCAGACGGCGTGTCCAAGCAGCAACAGTGAAGTAAATCGGATACCTAAGCAGACACCTGTATATACGACACACATTTATTATCAGATAAACTCTGTCGCCATTTCGTTAATAAACAGCACCCACACATCAATATTTTCATGGATTTCATTTACCTCACTTCGTAATTTATACGGAACAGGCTGTCTGGAGTTATAGTCTATGCATAATATAATTATACATTTAAATAGTAGCCCTTAGAATGTAATAGGTAACTGTTCTTATAAGATTATAATTAATTACATTTAAAACGAACAGATTTCAATGAAGAATTTATAATAGTGCCGATGAAAGACGTCGTAGGTTTAGACAAAGGCAGTGCCAACAATATAAAGAAACGATATGACGTTAGTTATGACAGTTCGAATGTTTCTACCAATCCTAGCACTGAAGATGGACAGGTACGGTTGCCAGTGATTGTTTATAATTTGCTATGATTCTTAGCACGTGTTTTGTGGTTTTCAATGGGGGTAAAGATGTAATTGATACTTACAACATTGTGGGGTATTACTGGTACCTGTAGTATTGCCATAAGAACAACAAACAATGATTATTATTAATTGCTCTCACGGCTTTACTGCAACTTCTTTATAAAATGCTCACGCAAGGATTTTTTTAATATAAATTTGTTAGAACATCATGTAAAATGACTTTTAATTGTTTAACTAAAGTTGTTTTTATTATATTTAGGGCCATCGTCGTGTATTAGTACGTGTGACAAAAGCCCTATTCGGATATATAAATAATGGTATGAGTATTGTGTCCCGAGGATCCGATCTACATCTCACAATACCACTCCAGCGACCTCACCATTCGCAGATTGATTTAGAAATTCGTGCAGATGATAACCAACTTGTGCGCGTTGGGTATGTGGCAATATAACACAATAACACATAATATACAAACATCACGCCATTTTACATTCGGGGCAGGTAGAGCATCAAGGCAAATCAAAATTACATCTTGTCGCCACTTTTTGCAATACGTATTTAGCTAACGATGTAAAATTACTTATTTCGGCTTATTATTGTTTTATTTCAGCTTACAATGGCAAAGTGGAACCAGATAGAGATAGGTTGCTACTCCATTGCCTAAAAAGTTGCATTTTTCCATGTGTAAACATCATGTATGCTTTGATCGACTTTTAAGACCTAAGTACGCTGAAACTTTATTTTGTCTGGTTGGCATATCATTTATTCATTAGATACTCTCATTTTCTCCTAAACCAGCAAATAATATATATTATGTCGTAACTCTATCGTAAAAAAATTATTAAAAAAATTAAACTAACTTCAAAAACAAGCACTGAAAAGTACCAAATAAAGTTTAGTGGGCTTGGCACCGACTTCACTGACTGTCAAATTTAATTATACACACTTACACAGGCATTTGTGTTGTATTTATAAAGTATTTTTGTACTTTAGTCTTGATTAGTAAAGGATAGTTATTTCGCACTTTTCAGTGATTTTTTAAGTTGGTTTAATTTTTTTAATATTTTCTTTTATTTCTCCCTTTTGAGTGACCTAAATAAATATCTAGGAAGGTCTACACAATTAACTTCTTTTCTAATTCTGGAGCTCAATGGCATACAAGAGAATAATCATTATAAATAAACAAAGGTTATATAATAACCATAATGTAACACAGAAAATTAATGTAATATTTAGGTACCTATAAGATTTCATTTTTAATGCATTGTTTAGTATAGTAAGTATTTGCCTGCATCTACAATTATATCGCAATATTTCGTATGATGGACTCGTATCAAGGACTTTAAAAAATCCGAGGATCGCAATGTCAGTGCTTCCTTAGTTCTTTTGTTCCGTAGTCTCATCTTTAGACCATTATTTCCCATATCTGTCGGGGTTTAAATCTCGGGAACGGGAGGACCACGCCCACTACATGTGCCTGATGTTGAGTCCATTCTTGAACCATGCACGCCCAATGTGTTGGAGAATTTTTTAACTAGCCCGTTGGCGCAGTGGCATATGCATCTACTTTCCAAGCTAGGGTCCCGGGTTTGATCTCCGGTCAGGTCAAGTTAGGAAACGAACTTTTCTAAATTGGCTTGGAGTCTGGGTGTTACTGGGAACTCCCCCAGAGTTCGTTGTGTGGTACCCATAGCTTACTGCTTATTAGTTAGGGGTCACACAATCTGTGTAATTGTGTGGAGTATTATTATTATTAATTATTTTGAAAAATAAATTTGTGTTACGTCATCACGAGGATACAGCGTGCATACCGTCGTAACCAATCACACTTTCCAACAGCTGCGTTTCCCTGTCGTGAATATGGACAAGTTCGCCTGCTCTACTGGCACTGGTCCATCTCTACATAATACTATGTACTAGATTCATTATTTGGCGTTAAATTTACCAGTTCGAATCGCGTGATATTTACACCACAATAAAAACGAAACGTCATTTAAATAGCCTGACGATCTTCTATTTTGAAATTCTTAAAAATACTTTGATTTCATTTAATATTTGCATTCTTATATGATCACATTTACAAAAGATACAATCCAAAATAAATACAATTACATTGAGTTGTATTGTGTACCTACTGTTTACTAATATAAAGTACTCTACCGCAAAGAATCATGTCGAACAATGTAACCACCTTGGTTGAACATGAATGCATATGTCACGTTATTATACGAAAATGAAACGAAATACTGTAAACAATAATTAATATATTGTTCAGACCTTTACTGACTTGTGCATAAATTGATTATTCATATTTAATTATAGGTAGAATTTTGGACTGCTTATTGGAAAATTTCTGTGCGTAAATTGTAACTGCCGATTACAATTGAAACGCAAAAAGAGATACATAAAACAGGAGAATTTATGGTCATTGGCGAAAATATCAAAGAGATGTGGCTAATAGGGGGGGCAGTCCTAAGCGACAGGTCGTTTATACAAATAATTTTTAAAGTGGTCGAGCTCCAACCTACCTCATTCCATAATCCAACTTAATTTAGTTGGATGTTTGGTTTACACCATATTTTAAGATGTTAATTATAAAATATGTTAAAGTAGTTTCTTTTCTATGTAA
Source organism: Zeuzera pyrina (assembly GCA_907165235.1). Lineage (NCBI taxonomy): Eukaryota > Metazoa > Arthropoda > Insecta > Lepidoptera > Cossidae > Zeuzera > Zeuzera pyrina. Next base: position 16,777,730 of record OU015617.1, read on the forward strand.
AACCACAAGCCAGCCAGCCTGTATTAAATAAGTAAATTATAGAAAACTACTTACTGTTTCTGCTTGAAACATGCATTATAGAAAATAATACTTCATTAAGTACTAAAATTTCATTTTTGTGATTTAACAAGATTAGAATCCGTAGAAGTTTCAAAAAACAATTGAATTACTCTGCCGAGTCTTACTTATTAAGTAGATACTTGGCTTGTACTTACCTACTATTTTTCATTAAAAAAAAATTACGATTGCTACTTATGTATTCTTTTGACTTTTGATCATTATATCCTAGTTTTTACTTAACCATTATTCATTGCATAATCATTATGAAATACACTGTCAACGATTAAAAAAACTGCATACAATAAAAGTGTAAGAGAAAAAATTAAAACCAATGTTAGAGCCGAAAACCGAAATTTTTATGTTACAAACTAGAAAAAGAGAACTTACTGTCGCGTTGTGAATTTAATATAAATAAATTTTTTGGAAAAATTATATTAATATTATAAGTACCAAAACATTGTATTACAAAATTCTATAATTGTAGAACAATTTACATTAAATAATACAATCTGAAATCGTTATTAAACATAAAAAATAAAACATTAAATGATATAAATTTCTACTACTGAACCTAAAAATTATTAATTTATTGCAATGATTCTTTTCAATTCTACATACAGCGCCTGCGCAACTGCAAATCGAATTGCTGACCGTGCCAGATCATTCATTTAAACGTGAGTTCGAAGCCCTATGGAAGCCTTGTAAGGCTTTAGGATGTAGCCACTCACATACCCATACGCCGGATTTGTCGCTGGCGACAAATTTATGGATAAATCTACATTTAAATGTTATGGTTCGCCGCTCGGTACGCGGTTCGCAGACAAGTTCGTCGTTCGCTGCCAGTGGCGAGCGCCGCGCCGCCGCCGTGTGACTCGTCGAGAGTCTGGAGGGACCATTAGAGTGCGAACTCCTATTTCGATACTGCTCCTGGAAATAATTCGGAAATATATCTACTAGTTTATATAAGATTGCTATATAGTATAGATATACCAACAGCAAAAGACGAAAAGAGATGGAGGATTATAGAGATGTTACAAGATTAAATTTTCCGACTCCTGTTCCAATAGTTCCATGTATAAAGCGGATTCTGATCTGAGACCTAACGTAATCTATTCTAATCAAAAACAATGTTATAAATATGTATATCGTCGTGTTTGTATAAAGTTAAAAAAAAATTTGCAAAAGTTTACCCAATGTGAAACAATCTAAACCTTAGCCTGTATTTGTCTTCACAATTTCCTCCCAAGCATTTATGATCACCATTACACCACATTAAAATTTCAGTGATGAAGTTGTAACCAAAATCGTATTCTGAATTACTGTTAATTTTGAAGTTCACCATTTTTTTTAGAAAAGACCGTTAATTTTGAATTTGTAATTTATATCAAAAGTAGCAAATTTATAGAGAAAACTGTCGATTTTAAATATTGACATTTGTCAGACAAAATTACTAATTCTACACTATACCGCCGTCTCTTCTTTTTTGCTTCCAACAGTTTTTACTATACAGATACGTGAGTAAAATATCAACATTTTAAACCTTGTTATCAATTGCGCGCGATAATGCTAATGAATATAAAATGAACAATCACGGTCTTTTTGGAGATATATATATAACACGCATCGACAGGAATAAGAAAACTCGTTTATAACACCTGGCGGAGTAAGGGCGACGCGGGAGCAGAGCGGGTTGAGGGCTGCGGGGCTCGTCCTGTCGTCGCATGTATGCTCACTCGCTGACTCCCAAATGCCTCGAAGACACTGAGCAAGTTACAACAAGCACAGATAATACTGTCAATATTTGCGGGCGCGATTAAAAATCGTGGTATTTAAGGGTATTTAACAAAAACTTGTTATAACTTAATTGCTACAAAAAAATTAAAAGATCTGAATAAAAGATCAGAAGATAAAAATTAAAATCTCTGGGTCTTCTACTGCCATCCTGAAAGTCTCAAATGCTCACAAAGGGGCGTTATCGCCCACGTTGAGAACCTATGGTCTACACTATATTAATGTTATAAAAAGGTAAACTTTGTTTGTATATAATGAACAAAGTCAAAAACTACTCAATCGATTTAAATTTTTTTTTACCAATAGAAAGCTATTATAGTAGTTCTTAGCTCTCATAGTAGTTCTTAGCACCTTTGTACCTCAGTTCACCTAATAATGGATTATAACACGATTTGCAATTGTGGTCAGATTGTTCGTTCCGAATCCATTGACCACACTCTCTCTTGGCACTTACATGCGGAATCCCTTGTATGTCGAACTCGTAAACTGGTTTACATTTTTAAAAATCTCAAAGACGTTGCTAACATTAGTGTTTTAAAGATGGTTTACTATGCCTTAGCTCAGTCAGTTTTGTCTTATTGTATAGCTGCTTGGGATGGATGTACGAAAACTTTAATGTTGCGTCTGGAGAGAGTGCAGAGATCTTTACTAAAAGTTATCACATTAGAACCAAACCGGTATCCCACCAAAGCTTTGTTGGACCACTTAAATGTTCCTAACATTAGCATAACAAAGCGTAGATCTGACGGTGTGTGTACTTCTCGGTAGAAGAACTGCTGCTGATCGCAGTTTTTACCATCTTAGCTCAACATTATACAATGTAATAAATAGAAAACTGGATATTTATGCATTAACAGCTAAACAATGTAAAAGAGTGACTTCGAGGTGGTTAACGTCCTTATCATATGAGGACACAGAAAAGCTTATAAATGTTAGCGAATAATTACTTCTTGTTCATATATAAATTTGTACACGCCCGCACACACTCACACGCACACACACGCGCGCGCGCGCACACACACACATACACACACACACACACTCAAATTCACACACACACACACACACACACACACTCAAATTCACACACACACACACACACACACTCACATTCACACACACACACACACACACACATATAACCTCACTCTCTCGTTTACACTCGCAGACACGTACACAGTATATGTTTTCTTACATTGCTACCTTCTTATTATTTGTTAGTAAGTTTATACTTAATTATCTCGTCTTTTTTGTATTTTTTTAGGAACTTAATTATTGTGTATTCCTTGAAGTTAGGGGTGGGCGTTGTCAACTGCGACACAGTCTGTGGACTAGTGCAGTTGTCATCGTTACATCTGATGTCATGTAATATATACTTAGTTCCTGTAAAATAAAATAAAAAAATAAAAAAAATAATATTGCTTCTCGGTGCTTTTAGATCATCTGGACGCATTACAACTATTGTCGCAGATAGTACTCGTAAAGCACGTACTGTATTGACATTACAAGTCATGAACACTGGATTGGCTGCTGCACGTTTCAGGTATAGTCACGGATTAAGTGGTAGTAGCTACCTACGATTTTATTTTTACACAATTTTTTGAGTGTTTGTTTGCAATTACCTTATTTCAGTGTTTGTCCAAAAAAAATCGGTTCCGTTTAAATGCATTTTTTTGTGTTGAAGCATTTTTTTCTTCGGTTCATTAATTTTTTTTTACAAATCTGTAGTGATTTTAATTTAATACCAAATCACGCTGATGCCTTTTACTCCAGCTTAAGTTGTATGTTGCTTTCGAGCCAAGAACGAACATAGCGTGGCGGTGGCGTGGCAATTAAGTGCATAGCCACTTAATTGACATTAACACTTGTATCTCGAAAATTATTATACTCCTTGAGAAGATAATGTAGGGAGATTGGCCTGTACATCACAAGAGCAAACAGTGGCGGAGCGAAGTGCACATCTGTGCTAAGCGATAGTTGTATTGTTTTGGCGGCAATAAGAAATCGCTTCCTCACTGCCTTTGAAATTAGGCAGCGCCTCCAAATCTCACGTACAGAGTGGGCAAGTGAAAGCGCGGTTAGAAATATAATGGAGGAGCGTGATCTCTGAGCTTAAAAGCCATCTTGGGGCCTAGAGTTCCGCCGTCATCAATGTCTAATAATTAAAAAATTAACCATACAAAATAAATATCTGGAGGCACTAGTGCCCCCGCCAAGTTGAGCACAGCCGTACTATCCTTTTCTCGAAGCGACTTACGGCCCTTTTGATCCCCCTGTAACTTTGTTGCGGATAACGTTAGAAGTCTGAATCTTCAGTGACTAAGAGGTCGCAATACAATTAGATATATTTTCAAATTACATTCAATTTGAGCTTGTAGTTTGAAAATCATTGCAAGTGAAATTTCCATAATTTTGTCACTGACGCACTCACCGGTCATCAACATTCTAAGGTACTTCTAGCAATTTCACAAACTTCAAATTTTGAATTTTAGTTAGCGTTTTGACTATAAAGGAAGGGAAAACTGAAAAATCCCGAATTAATTATTCATTAAATACTGCCAGCAGCCACATCCTGTTCGGATGTGCCCCCATGAGATGAAGTGAGATCCCATCGAAAATAAAACATGTAAAAAAATGCCTAGTGCGAGACTAGAGAACACAGTTCTTCCACAACAAAAAGTTGTGAGATCTCATGTAAAAACAAGTCAGTTATTTTATTTATTTAAAAATTTATTGCACACACGTCACATACAAAGAGAGATACATACAGAAAAAAGAGCAAAAGGTACCGCTTATTTCTATAAGAAATTTCTCCCAGCGGACCCGCCACCCGCCAGTGAGAAATTTTATAAAGAAAAAAAGAAAGGTAGACACTGTGTTATTTATATTTATATTCAATTTTATATTTATATTTTAGTTAGTGTACAAAGTTGTTGAATAGGAAGCACCTATTCAACAACTTTGTTATAAATTGTTTTCTAATCAGTTGCTTATCCACATTTATAGTGACCGTTTCAAAATTAGACATCCTTATTTCTATAATAAATATAAATAATGACTTGGCAATTGCAGGGAAATATGAAAACATCTAGGTAGGTACCTAATATTAGCGATCTGAGCACTTTATGTTTGTTTACATATTGCATAAATTAGGCCTGCTAGAACTATGTTCGATTAGGAATAGTGTAAATAGTGGATTATTCCTATGTTATTATGTTGCCGTGCGATTGCCAAATCATTATCTTTATAATAGAAATAAAGATGCCTAATACTGATACGGTCACTGTAAATGTTGATAGGTAATTGAATAGATAACAATTTATAACAAAGTTGTTGTATAGGTGCTTCCATAGACACTAAAATAACTGACTTGGCTTTATATGATTATATTTTACTACTCAGAATAAAAATCAAAATGGACGGAGTTTTTGTTCTAAGAGCGTGTCCCTTTTTTGTTGACCTATTTTCTAAACTTTTACTAATGTGTGTAAATCTGACATATTTTTATTTTTGAAAATACTAGTTAAAATAAGTACGATTTATGAGTATTTTGCCAATAATTATTTCAGTACTGCAAAATTTCGTACATAAAGGCGGTCATGAACTGATACGACATACACCGACATCAATGCGAAGTTGCCATACTTACTATAGCTAACTGTTTTACACGTGGTTACGCTCAATTATGTAGAAAAGGAGATACGAAAATTAGTTTGACACACAGTGATAAGAGTGGCGACTCATCAGCGCCTCCGTCCATTATAATTCTTGGTTCCAGGTTTGCTAAGTCCTGTTATGTAGGTAAACTAATTTTAATATTTTATTTGACATTAAATCTCAAATCTAATTCGACTACGGAACTTTTGTTTCGTGTCTAATTACATTTAAGTATATATAAAATTACGATAAAATAATTGTGATATGTATTAGGAGTGTAATTTGTGTTGAAATCATTACAGGCAAAGATTCGTAGCATTAAACTCATGTAATAATAATAAATAAATATCTAAATCAAACTCAGAGTGGTGGCACGTGATTGTGGTCCTGCATTATCGAATACAGTCAGTGACAAAGATTCATCAACTGGATACGTGCTATTGCCTCCTCGACACACGCGACAGCTTCGGCTTGAGCTACCGATTGACTTTCCCGTAGAAATTGTTCACTGCACAGGTATTGCGTTGTACTACACTGTATTTATAATGATATATGAAAATTACGATGTAAAATATGCTAAAAATGTGTAATTAATTTCAATAGCGACGATGGTGAACAGTGATGATAAATCAGTTGCTGTAAGAGATGTATCAATCAAGAAAGAAGATCGTTGTTTTTGCGTTTGGCACTGTGAATGCATTTGTTTAAGTAAGGAGTTATCCTATTTTTAGTAAAACGTGTGGTAATTGTTTAGGTACACTGTTGCTGTTACTTTCCAATGGAAATTTTCTGATTATCTGTAGGTAGGTACTTGAACATGTTTGACTTAGGTTGGTTCATTCTTTAAAACTATTTTGAAATCTTTGTCTATTTCTAATACGTATATAACAAATTAATAGTAAGTAGGTAAGTAACTCATTGTACTTACGTTATTGGTTGGTTATTAGCCTAGGCAGGTAGGTAATTAAGATAGCCCACTGCATGGACCCTAAGAAGACAGTAGCGCGTGTGGTTCGTGCTGTTATAGCACTGAGGGTGCGGCCGCTTTGCCTCCCTGAGAAGTGCTTCGGTACAGTGCCATAGGGTCTCCGGCACGTTCCAATGATCTTGCAACTCCTCGACATGAGCCGAAGACTACTACCGTAATAGCTCTACCTAATATGTAAAACCGTACCGTAATAGCTCTATCTAATAGGTAAAAGTCTTACATAACCTAGCCAAACAGGTAGGTTAAATCCATAGACCTTATAAATCCAGACAGCCTACTACGACTACGAAGTGAGGCAAATAAAATGAAATAAAATGTTTATGTGTGGATGTTGTTTTCTAATGAAATGGCGGCCGATCAGCTTATTTGATGATTATAATTATGTGTCATATGTACTGTACAGAAGAGAGGTGAGTCAGCTTATCTGATTTGCCTCACTAGTACAGTCTTTGAAGGTAAAATACGGCGATACTGTATAATTTTGCCAAACAGTAACGATTTGCACAAAAATTTGGATTTAGGTTGTGCTTACTCTCTACTTCAATGCTGACCCTGTGCCGGGAGTTGCTTTTTATTTTTTAGGAGTGAAAACTAATATAAAATATAATTTTATAGCGTGTAATCGATTGAAATCATCTTTAAATAAGCTGAATTAACATCAATTGACATTAAAAGACATAATTTTGATTTATTGAACAGTTTCGACCCCTTAAAGCCACCCCCTAAAATAGATACAATTTAAAATAATATCTTCTAAATGTTCTTTAGCCACTTGGAATGATTAAATATCACCAATTTGCATAATATTTAACCTATACTTCAAATATGAACCTGTGTCGTTGGTTGTTTACTATTTTTAGGGGAGAAAACTACTCTTGGTTGCAAATAATTAATTATACAATTGTAGATTGCTTGTAATTGAAATCTTCAAATAAACATCAATGGACATTCTGAGATGGATTCAATTATGATGAATTGAACATTTTCAACCACTAAAAATGACCCACTATGATAGAATCATCAAAAAATAATTTTAGGAACTTGGAATGATTTAATCACAGTGATAATAAATTAAGATTTCTTTACTGTTTTAATTTTTTATCGGTTATTTATTCAATCCATATAAAAACAACCCCTGATTAAAATTTGTAATCAAAAATAGGGAAAATGAAATTTTTATTTTAATATGATAATCAGAGCTATTGCGCTTGCGTCAGCATATGCTCAGCTGGTGCCCAATCTTGTCATCATATCACACATGTATTATGTAAAATATATAGTGTTGTGATGCGTGAGTGATGATGCCAAATAAATGTCTATGTCTAATAAGATGTAATAGATGAGTAAGTATGTGCCAAGTACATATGCTAACTTTACAGGTGAGGACCCCAAATTACTTTGCCAAGAGATGTCACAGTCTAAACAAGCGGCAGCTGGGTTGTCGACACGTGAAAGACCCCGTCGCATTCGCTCCGTTTGCTACCATGACAATAGCACAATGAACATATTGATAACTACAGTCGGTGTGCTTATGGCATTGTTATTTCTCGGTGAGATTCTTGTAAAAGAAGCTAGCAGCGTTTATTGTCCATTATTATAATTATTTGTTTAATATTTTTAATTCACAATAAAGCTATTAAAAAGATAAATACCTACTAGTCTAAGAGCTGCCTACAGAGCGAGCAACATCCTTCTGTATAGATACGTAGGTTAGGTGTTAAAACGAGTACTTACATTGGGTACTCCGAGATTTACCTTAGCAAGTAAAAATATTAGTTTCCCGTGGACACATTTTTTCCCGTAGACAATTTTTCTTATATTTATGTTTATTTCTTTAAGGTTTCCTAAAGGCATTGACGGGTCTGGTATTTCGATGTATAGGATCATACGGTCTAGATAGATTATTACAAACTCCTCGAAATCTTGACCAATACTATGAAAGCAGTCTCAGAGACCGCCAAGTTGAGTATGACGATAAAGGTTGGCCTGTCCATCCGGATACTAAATTTCGTACTGTACGTGTTATTAGCAGGTGAGTTATACGAAACGAAAACTTTGGCGATATACTTACTTTATTACATATGTACTCAATAAACAACAAATAGAATATTAGTCTTTAGTTTGTAATATATTTACTTGTCTATTAACAGCTACATTTTAACTTTAATAATTTGCAGATCAATGGAATTTATTTTAAACCTCATATTTTTTGTTACCGTGCCTTGTATTATTTTATGGGATGTTCTAAAGAAACTTGCGTGTCGAAATGCATCAACGAAAGCTAAATTCAAATCCCAAAATGTGGATACGAAAAAATGTTACAGCTCTCAAGATTTGCAGGTCAGATGCATTCTATTACAACTCATGTTTATACAGCGGTTAGTCCTTAGAGTTTTCACAGTTAGGAATTGCACTTCAAAGTTAATATAAAAATCATTTTGACCGCTGTAAAGATATTTGTGCTCTTTTGATATTACTTAATTTTTGCGAATATAGTGCAATTCCTGGCTGTTTTTGTAGGACTTGGAGCCGCAGTTGCGGCGAAGGCGTGGAGGGCTTCGCAGGTGGATGACGCCACATGCTGAAGAACTTTCTACGATAGTTTGGAAAAAAGGACTTAATCCGATAGGATGTGATTTAGTAAGTAAGAATTTTACAAAAAATTATGTTGTTCCGCTGTTTCTGATAGGCGACGCGATTAGTTTGATTTAGTTAATAATAATTAGACTACAGCGGCAACTTTTGGAAACTAAAATGGCTATGAATCATCGCATCGTCACGACAAAACGAATACATATACTGCGGGAATACGACCTAAATCGTTCAAGTCGTTCTGAAGTTACACAACAACTAACAGACGCACCTAGGATTATGTTATGTTATACATATAAAGAATTGACAAAACAAGAGAATGAAAACTGATAAAATACCTATTATTATTTATTTTATTTATTTATTTATGTACTATGTAGGTACACACAATTTAAGAGACATGGAATGTAACTTAAGTGCAAAGGTACTGCTCATTTCAAAATGAAATTTCTTCCAGCAGAGCTATGATAGGAAATATGTTATAGTAGAAAATTTTTCACGCGTATGAAGCAAAAAGGTACATACATACCTGCATATAAATGTATATTATACTGTATAAATATCTACTATATAAATACATACATATTAATACTTTATTTAATATATATATATCTTAGGCTCAAAAATCGGAAACGCTCATTGAGCGAAAAAATAGCTCACGCGCTGTGGCTACTTTTAAACGACCACATCGCGAAATTCGCGTCGTGGCACTTTAAAAAACAACCATGACGCGTTCTAGCAAATACGAAAAGACCACATAGCGAAATTCGTGTCGTGCCTATCACGTAATACCACCACAACGCATAGTGGCAATGAAGAAATGCCATGACGCGTTCTGACGACGGACGTGCAGAAATGTTTCCGACGAAGTGCCAGAACAGAATCGGCTCTATAAGAACACTATTTTTGGGTTGGTTAGATTAGGTTAATATGTAGACCACAACGTGCGAGCCGAGCGACCGAAACGAACGTGCCGCGGCAACGGCCGACTCTTTTTGGGTAGGTTAACCTACCTAAAAAGAGTGTTCTTATAGAGCCGATTTTGTTCTGGTGCTTTACCGGCCGCAACCACGAAGCGCTTGCTTCGCTCGCTCGGCTCGCGCGTTGTGGTCAACATACTAACCTAACCCACCTAAAAAGAGTGTTCTAACCAAATAGAGCCGAATCTGTTCTGGTATAGCATGATAACCACGACATGAATTTCGCTATGTGGTCTTTTTGTATTTGCCATAACACGTCATGGCCGTTTTTAAAAGTGCCACAACGCAAATTTTGGCGATGTGGATGTTCTAAAGTGACCAAAACGCGTTTTGAGTTTTTTTTTCGTTCAATGAGCGCTTTCAGTCTTTGAGCCTAACATACACAGATTTTTTTACTGTGATCTCGTTAGTACCACTTGTAGCTACGATTTCACCCGCGTTAAATTTGGCGTTTTACAGGGATAAAAAGTAACCCAGATCAGGGGCGCCGGCTTTTAAGAAAACCCGTGGGTGCTTATTGCTCTCCTCTCATGACAGATGGGCAATTTTAGCATTAACAATTTGTAATAAAAAATCTTGTGACTTTCGCGCGTTAGAAATGAAACTACTTAGATTCTAGCCTTCGTTGATCAAAGATTGTATTATTTCAGAATTAGGAATTGGGAACTTATGATTTCTTTTATTCAACACTAGCGTCCCGCCCCAGCTTCACGCGAGTATAAATTTTTTGAAGATAATATACAGCCCGTTGTTACTCGCTGATAATATAGCTTCTATAGGTGAAAGAATCTTTGAAATCGGTTGAGTAGTTTTTTTATCCATTACATACAAACAAAAAAAGTTTACCTCTTTATAATATTACTAGCGACCCGCCCCGCTTCGCACGGGTAGAAATTTTTAGCCCATGTTATTTGCTGATAATGTCGCTATCTATATGTGAAAGAAGTTTTGAAATCGGTTCAGTAGTTTTTGAGTGTTAAACTCAAATATGAGTATAGATAAAGTATAAAGTATATCAGGGGGTCAACCACGGGTCGCAACCCCTGCCAACCCTTTTCAGGGCTGCAATTCCTCTACTGTGCACACCATTCGGGGCGTCCCCCGAAAGCGACGTACACTGGTTTGTCCCCGCTGATGTGAGCAGAGTGCAGTTCGGCGTTGGGGACCGCCACAAAACACGCTGTGCACCTCGCGGTGGGAAGTGGAGGGAGGAGTACAGAATAGCTGCGTGGAATGTGAGAGGTGGGATTTAAGAGAAGTGAATGAAGTGATTAATATTAGAGAAGAGAAAAGATTGAATGTGTTATGTTTGAGTAAAACCAAGCGAGAGGGCAGTGAACTTGCCGACTTGCCCGGAGGGGGCATCGCTCTGTGATCAGGGGTACCACATGGGGACAGTGGATGACAAGGAGTGGGCGTTTTACTGTCCTCTCGTTTGGTTAATTGTATGACTGAGTATAAATGTATAAATCCCAGACTGCTCTGGGTGCGCCTCCAGATGGGGTTGACGAGAATATTTATTTTGGCGGTGTATGCCCCAGTATCCTCTGTCGGTTGATTGAACTAGAGCACTTTTGGTAGAATGTTAGAGAGGTTCTAGCGACGGTTGAAAAGAATGACGGAATTGTTGTGTGTGGAGACATGAATGGATGGGTCGGGACAGCTCGAACAGAATTTGAGACTGTCGTAGGCAAATATGGAGTTACGAGAGTCAATAATGCTGGTGATGAGGAGAGTGCAAGATTGTAGTCAGTGTATATGGGAAAGCATATTTTTGTAGCTAATACCGTATTTATGCACAAAAGGAACCATCAGTACACGTGGCAAAGAAAGGGTGAGAGAAGTATGATAGATTTATTCCTGGTGGATAGCAGACTCCAGAAGCAGGTTATGGACACAAGAAGTCTGTTCAGGTGTCAGACAGGTTGCGTGATGTCTTTGGACAGTTGCCTCCAGAGATTGAAAGGCGGTATGAGTGGTATGATATGTGATGACACAGTGATAAACTGCCTATTGTAACGCTGACGATGCTGTGCTTAGGGCACCATCAGAAGCAGAGTTGCAAACACTGGTCACGTGCATGAAAGAGGAATGTGAGTGAAAGGATTGAATATGAATGTGAACAAAACTAAGATTCTGGTGTTTCGAAGGGAAACGGTACAGACGAAATGTGAGATTTGGGTAAATGGAAAATGTCTAGAACAAGTGAATGAAATTGTGAATGAATTGAGATCTCGTAGAAATATGTGCGGTGTCACCCTTGCGGACAGGATAGCCAATGAAGAGATACGCAGTATGAGAAGCAGGGTTAATACCTAAAAATTTGCAGACAGCGACAGCCGCGCGATCATTATGTGACCGATGACTAATTGTAATAAAAAGTTGGTATCATATATGACGATTGCGTATCTATTATTCTATGACCATAAAATTAACTTTTTGCGGTTGATTTAGCGCCATGCTATACAAATTACATTACACAATTCTCGTTTTGACAGCATATACCACGCGATATTGGCTGTCGCATGCTGTCTGCAAGTTACGTAATAAACGTGCGGGTTGCACGACAGTGTTATTATTAAATTGAAGAAAGAAATGCTTAGATGGTTCGGGCACTTAGAAAGAATGAGTGATGAAAGACTGACGAAGAAAATCTACATAGCAAAAGTGAGTAGTAAAAGAAGCCAAGGGAAGTGTTAGCAGACGGAAATATCAAAACCACTCGCATACCTAGGCGAAAATGCGCGAGGAGAAGGATGAGATTTGAGGAAGCGATAGAAGTATGTAAGAACCGCGACGCTTGGCGCTCCGTCCTCTCTGACTACGCCGTTGGGGATACAATTTGAAGATATGTATGTGTGTATAAAGTATATTCTTATATTTCGTCTTTAATATTTACGTCCACTTTAATAATTAGTCGAAGAAGAAGTTACCTTTCCTCTGATCCAGGCTAATTTGCTCTATCAAGCCGTATATCAATGATCGTGCCTAAATAAGATTCACTTCATTAATACGAATAACAACTTTTGCAATCAAAAACTAAAAATAAATGCCTGTCTCAATAACACAATGTTTGTAATATGATCAGCATTGTGCTATTTTCTTTTACAACCTACGGGCGCATATTTGCTATAGAAATGATTAGCAAGATTTCCAATGTAGAAAGTTGGACAGTATTTTAATAAATTAACAACATTTTATCAATGATTTATATGTAAGACCTTATTATTCATCGTTGTTCCTTTTCGGATTTATACCGCCAATTAATGATATTTGTAGGTCCCTGGTCATGGGTGCTCCGTACACACTAATGATTCCCGTGGGTGTTCGAGCCCCTGAACAGAGAGCTCCAACATAGTCGGCGCCCCTGGCCCAGATTACTTTGTAACTTCTCTGCCTGCTAATGAAAGTTCAATCAAAATCGGTTAAGTCATTTCGGAAATTAGTCTGGACAAACAAACAGACAGATATACAATAATTTGAAAAGGGATATATATAATGGAGCTACAGAATTAGTAATTTTATTTACAAATCTTAATATTTGAAATTGATGATTTTCTCTATAAATTTGCTACTTTTGATATAAAACACATCTTTTTAAAAGTATTTAATGGTCATTACTATAAAGAAATGGTAAACTTCAAAATTATCAGTTTTCACAATTAAATTGTGTTTATAACTTCAATCACTGATAATGGTGATAATAAATGCTTGGGAGGAAATCGTGAGGACAAAATTTACGTGCAGGCTAAGGTTTAGATTGTTTCGCTTCGGCTTTATAAATGGAGCAGTATTGCAGCAGGAGTCCGCACTCTAAAGAGATAGTTGAAGTCGAAAAATGTAATCTTGAAACATCTTTACAATCCTCCATCCAATCCAAAGTGGCTGTGTATAAGAAAAAGAAAGCATGGCGAGACTACCTTGCTACTAATGACTGTGGTATGAAAAATTTGATGAAAGACAGGTATAAGCTGCAGAAAGCAGAAACGAAGGCACTAGTGAAAGAGAAGCGTGAAAGGTGTAGGGTGTTAGATGAAAACAAGATGTCGGACAACTTCGAGGAAAATTCCAAATTATTTTGGAAAGAAGTACGTAAGATCCGAAGTGGTCCGGCACCTTGCAGAATGAATAAAGTGCGTTCGAAAGAAAACAACCTGCTTACAAATAAAAAGGATGTTCTGCAGCGATGGAGTGAATACTATGGAGAACTGTATGAGAGTGGCGACTCCGTCTCTGATACTGAGAGCGATTCTAATGAATTGCCACACTCAGGCCAGGGACTGGAGGATGCCATTAGTATGAAAGAGATTGTGAAAGTGATAAGAAGTTTGAAATGTGGAAAGGCTGCGGGAATTGATGAGGTGACTGCTGAGATGATCAAGTATGGTGGTCCTAGGGTCTGGGATGCCTTCTGTGCACTCTGCAACCTTTGTTGGCAGAAGGGGGAGGTTCCAGAGGACTGGCGCACGGCAGTCATAGTACCTCTATATAAAGGGAAAGGTTCCTACCTAGACTGTGCGTGCTATAGGGCCATCAGCTTGGTCAGCTTAGCGAGTAAAGTCTATACTAAAGTATTGACTGAACGTATGAAAGGTGTTTCAGAAAGATATTTGTGGGAGGCGCAAGGTGGATTCAGGAACGGTAGGGGTTGTATGGATCAGATTTTCTCGCTTCGCGTTATCGTGGGAAGGTTTCTGGCTTTAGGTCAGAAAGTTTTCTGCGCTTTCGTGGATCTAGAGAAAGCATTCGATAGAGTAGTGCGGAAGAAATTGTGGAGTCTTCTGCCTGAATATGGCGTGGAGGGCTCCTTACTGCAGGCTGTGAGGTCATTATATCGAGACCACAGAGCCTGTGTAAGGATAGACGGTGACATGTCGCCCTGGTTTGAAGTCTGTTCTGGTGTCAGACAGGGCTGCGTGATGTCTGCCTGGCTATTCGTGCTGTATTTGGACAGTTGCCTCCAGAGATTGAAAGGTAATATGAGTGGTATGGGATGTGGTGACACAGTAGTAAACTGCCTATTGTACGCTGACGATGCTGTGCTAATAGCACCATCAGAAGCAGAGTTGCAGACACTAGTCACGTGCATGAAAGAAGATTGTGAAGTAAAAGGATTGAAAATGAATGTGAACAAAACTAAGGTTCTGGTGTTTGAAAGAGAAGCGGAACAAACGAAATGTGTGATTAGTGTAAATGGAAAATGTCTAGAACAGGTGAATGAAATTGTGTACCTGGGGAGTGCGTTTTCGAGGGATGGAAGATGTGAGTTGGATGTGGAGAGACGGGTAGCAGCCGGCAATAAAGTGAACGGTGCTCTGTCCGCATTAGTGGGTAGTGTGAATATATCTAACACTGCTAAAATGGCCATCCACAATGCGGTGTTGGTGCCAACTTTGTTGTACGGCAGTGAGGCCTGGATATGCCCGAAATCGAGTGAAAGTATGATAAATGCTGTGGAGATGCGGTCTCTCAGAAATATGTGCGGTGTCACGCTTGCGGACAGGATAAGCAATGATGAGATACGCAGTATGACAGGGTTGCACAACAGTGTTATTGTAAAAATGAAGAAAGGAATGCTTAGATGGTTCGGGCACATGGAAAGAATGAGTGATGAAAGACTGACGAAGAAAATATACAGAGCAAAAGTGAGTGGTAAAAGAAGCCAAGGAAGACCAAGGCTGACTTATGAAGATCAAATAGCCAGAGTGTTAGCAGACGGAAATGTCAAAAGCACTCGCATACCTAGGCGAAAATGTGTGAGTAGAATGATGAGATTTGAGGAAGCGAAAGAGGTGTGTAAGGACCGCGACTCCTGGCGCTCTGTCCTCTCTGACTACCCCGTTGGGGATACAGCGTGAAGTTATGTTATGTTATGTTATGTTTACATTTCCGAGTTATTTCCAAGAGCAGTATTGAAACAGGAGTCCGCACTCTAAAGAGATAGAAGTCGAGAAATTTAATCGTGAAACATCTCTATATTCTTCCATCTTTTTTAATCTCTTGCTGTTGGTATATGTATATACTAATATATATACTAATAAGTGTATTTCCGAGTTATTTCCAGGAGTTAGGAAGAGACGTCGCGCAATTGCACCAACTCCGTTCACTGCGCCGAATATGGCGGCATTGTCAGGGTGACAGCATGTCAAGTTTATTTATTTAGTTTATAGAAAATGTTATTTTTCATAACACAATCTATTATTTTAAATGGTTGCTTTTTTCATTGGCAATAATTATTACATAGCGTCATAAAATTGTTTAAAGCTAATATATTTTTAAAGAAGAAGTAACATTGAATTGTAAAACATTATATTTTTTAATAGTAATTCACAGCAATTTTGTCTATATTTTCACCAATTTTGAAGTGCCATTAAATGCATCCCTTTTTAAATAGTAAAGGACGGAGAACTTGGGTCTTGATTAGTAGAGGATAATTATATCTAATCATGACTACGTAACTAGTGATTGATTTCTACGTAACCGATCCTAATACTATAGTAGTGCCTAGACAGGTAAATACTGTACCTCTATTAAATGTTTACTTTTAAAATAGTACCGATATTAAACATAAAAATATGTAACTAAATACAATAATTGTGTAAAGGAATGTTATTGTATTTCCTTTACATGCATTTAATGCATCGAGAACACTTAATACTAATTACATTAATATTGTATGTATTTGTCTGAAATAAAAAAAATTAAGAACAAAATCGAAACTTTTTAATTTAGAAAAGCATTAAAATATATTTTAATACATTTGCTCAAAAAGTAGACTTTTCCATGTGTGTTTAGCGTACGGAAAGTTATTCTTTCCACACTAGTGCTTTTTGTTTTCCTCCTGCATAATTATAACATCGAAATGCATGAAGGAAGTTTTTAATCAAAAAGTTTTCTGTACAAAATTGTTGTATGAAATGACTATTTTACAGCGTAAATACTATTAATACATGAATTAAATTTAAAATAAATTTATTTTTTTAATATATACGTATAATGTAAATAAATAAATAACGTAATTAAAATTATTTTGAATATAGATAAATTATTGTCATTGAATTAGCTGAATGCATAGAAACCGTTGCCCTGTCATGTTCTCTAAAAAAAAAGAAACTTACTCCCGAGAAATTACATTTCTGCATTTTTTTTTTATTTATGTTTATTTCGCAAATGTATTAAAAATCGTCGTTCGATGCACGTGCGGAATTGACATTTCCACTCGTCTCTATTGTTGACCCGCGCCTTCGGCTTGGGTCAACAAACCGGGACTCGTGATGAAAATTAAATGACATACTTTCCACTCTTGTATCGAAATGTACTATTATACTGAACTATCGCTTCGTTACTCACACTACAATAAAGCAACGAAAGTCGCATGCATACATGAGTGTCCGAGCGCGCCAATACCTAAATCCAAGTGTTTAAGATTTGTTATAGGTAACGTGACGTGACAAAGCGGGACGCTTTGGGCGGGACAGTCCTGCTTTCAGATTGTCTGTCCCGTTGTCCCCAGCCAGAGTAAAAATGTCCCGCTTTCATGACATTTCCGTGATAATCTCTACTGTACGAATTTTCGTACAATTATTGAGTACGTTTTATGTCTGCCTAAAAGTAATGCACCTGTCGAAAGAGTATTTTGTGTTTTTTTTTTGTTTTCGTTTGTGTGTGCGAGTGACAACACACAAATGTCACAGTTCTGAAAGCCAAATTAATTACGAAAATTATCATCAACAAATCAAGTGATAAGCTCTATTCCTACTTGAAAACTAGACCCGACATTTTGAAACTGATTTGCTCCGCCGACAAACAAAACAAATGCGTCTGCAACTGAATCTAATGTTGAGTAATTCAAATTACATATTATTAAAACATAGTTCTCATTTTCTTGTTTTTGAATAAATAGTAAAACAAGCCTTTTTTTACTAAATTTCGCAAGCGCCCCGCTCTGATAAAAACAATAAATGGTCACATTTCGAAATTTCGAATCACAGACAGACTCTTTAATTTTGTTTAAATCTTATCTAAATACATTATGTAGTACATCTATAGACCTGCAATGAAGCTGACGCCTACAAACAAATTAGCAATTTTTGACCGGTTTTTATACAGCAGATGAGGCCGTTGCTTCACGAGCAGGTGCGTCGTACTGATGGTGCCAAGTCGGATGAGATTACGTCATCGTGTGTAGACTCCGAGCAAGACGATACAGAATATGTGCTCATGCAAATGCAGAAGAGCAGAGAATCACTTACCGTAAGTCGAAATTTTCTTGTATTCGAAAAAACGTAGGTATTAGATACGTAGGCTAAATCTACGTAGGTGGTAGGTACATAGTAAGGTACGTCGATAATTCGATTGTTATCAAATTATTTTCCTATTTTATTTACTCCTATAGCACCATCAACGGCTTTGCGATTAATTCCAATTTGCGAATAAATATTACGTATTATATTCTAGATATACTTGATAGATTACCCGTTCTTCCTCTACGATGCCGCATTGGCGCCATGCCGGCCAGGTCCGCTCTGGCTCTAGCTCATCACTGAATAGGAAGCCATTTGTTACTGGCTTTTATAAATGCACGTAATTGTGAATTTTTCTTTTCTTTTTTTTTTTATGATGACTAGGTCCACGTTTGACTCCTACTGCACCTGATTTTAAGTAGCAAAATGATGACACTCAGGGCCGAAATCCATCCTCCACATGAGGTGTCCCCGGGACCATCGGTCTCGCGAACAGTGGGACTGTAAAAGCCACTGAAATCTAGAAGTTTAAAACTAATGACAAACAGGCGAATTTTTGAGTTAGTTCGAATCCAACACCACTCAGTCAGCTAAGGGTATATTTCCACTATGTGTCCGAGGGAATTATTTTCCTTCTCAGAAACAAAAAAAGTTTGTGTAGGTGTAATTATATTATTTGAAATATCCCTTTATTTACAGAAAACTCAAAAGAAGGCTTGTGATACTACTAAACAATTGCCGCAAAAAAATATTTATAAAACAGAACCCAATAACCATTGAAGACTTTGAACAGAGACATTAATTTTATTACCTATCAGCAGCACTTAGTAGGTGCCTACTTATTTATAAAGTTCTTCCCTAATGTAACTACGTATTTCTTACTCAATAAATAAGTAGATAAAAAAATATAATATGCAATATTCTTTTCACTACTATCTACCATTGGTATTCGTAGGTACAGGCATAGGCAAAGCCACGGTGGGGCAGGGTGGGGCAGCTGCCCCACCCTAGCTAACTGGCTCATGCATGATCTTTTACAGTTCAAGTCAATACTCCAAGATCTCTGCGTGGACTTTCGCGGTTACCGCGATTTCTAAAACTATCCCACCCTGGCATTTCATTCCTCTTTGGCCACTTCAGACATAGTGAAGTTACTTGCGCTTGACGTGAGCTTAGATATGTAAATACAGTGTTTTTTTAACAGGGACAGTATGGAGAAATCCGAATCCATAAGAGATACAGGGGAACTGTTTTAGGAACCATTCGGTTTTTTTTTGTGACAACAATTTTGGCATTATCAATTTTTTGTTAAAGCGTGAGATGTCCTTAAAAATGAGTAAAATTAGCAAAATTTTTTTTAATGCGGATCAGTTTCATGTAAGCATCATTTCATTGTATTGGAGGAAAAATATCTGGACAATAAAAGTTGATTAAATTTAATAAAACATATATTTATATAATACAGTATGTAGAAATCCGAATCCATAGGAGATATAAAGGAACCTGCTTAGAGACCATTCAGTCCTTTTTGTGAAAACTATTTTGTAAATTTTTTGGTCAAGCGCCAGTTGTTATAAAATATGTAAAATTCACTATTTTTTTAAATGCAGATCGACTCAGTTTCACGTAAGCGTCATTTCATCGTATCGGACGAAATAAATCTGGATAGCAGAAGTTGGTCAAATTTAAAGAAAATTTTTTCAAACAACGGAAAAATCCAATGTACTAAATCATAGTCGACTTACTCGGGAACAATTTATTCAAAGCGTTCTATAGCTGAATTTCATGCCGATACGTTTTACATGAAATTCTAATGCGGAACACTTTTTTAGCATACAAAAGTTTTTGTCACTTTTAATAAATTGCTTCAGAGTATTTACTCGGATGCAATTGATTGACCATAATTTAGTGCATTAAATTCATCTATTGCATAAAAAATTTTTCATTAAATTGGACCAACTTCTGCCGTCCAGATTTTTTCGTCCGATACAAGGAAATGACGCTTAAGTGAAACCGAGTCGATCTGTATTAAGAAAAAGAAATAGTCAATTTTGCTAATTTTTATGGACATTTGACCAAAAAATTTGTAATGCCGGAATTCTTTTTATAAAAGGTACCCAATGGTCCCTAAGACGGTTTGTTTGTATCTTGGATTCGCATTTCCCCATACTGTATTGTATGAAAAAAATTTTCGTTAAATTTCGCCAACTTTTGCTATCCAGATTTGTTTCCTCCGATAGAATGAAACGAAATAAAAATGAGTCGATCTCACGCTTGACCAAAAAATTGAAAATGCCAAAATTGTTATATACAAAAAAGACCCCTGTATCTCTTATAGATTCGGATTTCTCCACTGTCTCATTAAAAAAAGCACTATTTTGCTTTATTGTGCGACGTTCGCTTAGCGACCGCGCGCCCACCGCGTTGTTTTGGCGCGAAGAAATTCATGTCGAATAAACGCGCACTCACCTGCACAGCCCTGCACAACGTGCACTATAGAAAGATCGTTCGGCACTGCGCAGGGTGAAAACATGGTTACGGTCAACAATGACAGAAAGCCGGCTTGTTGGCCTGTGTATGATGAGTGTTCATAGAAATAGGGTTCAAGAAGCGAAAAATAAATTTGAAATCGCAATTTTGTCAATATTTAGCCAGAACCCTCGTAGGCTACTTTTAAAACACAGACTTTTAAAAGGAAGCAGACTATACCTATCGGTTCAAAATGCGTGGCAAATTTAACACTAACAAATATTACTCACACACATACAGAACTCAGGGCCCCATTAAGGAGTGGGTATCTATATTATCTTAGAGAGGGACTATTTGGGACACTCCAAATTATATTTTTCTTGTGATAAAATAAGGATAAAATAAAGATAATGTGTAGTTTTAAGTTTGTAAATATTAACGTATGTATATACTTTTTGTTAATGTAAATAAGGATAAAATTAATTGATATACTAGTATTAGAGATTATTACTCGTACTTTATTATATTCCTTCTTTTTGTAGATTGTTTTTGTCACATGAAGGATGTAATTTGGAGTGTTCCCAATGGCTCCGCGATACAATATTATGATTGTTCGTTCGATAGATGAGGCCTGACGGCTGTGCGCTGCTGGTCTTGGGCTGCATGTACATTGTGATGACCTTGCTTGCGGTTCGGTTTATGTGGGTACATGAAGTTTAATGACATAAACGATATATTTTTAAAAGTCGGGAAAGTTGATAATCAGGGAAGTAAAAGTTTTGAATTTAGACTTTTTGGTGTGAACAAAAGAAGCGTGGTTGGCATTTTATTCAAAATTCAGATTTGCTATTTTTTGTGCTTTTGGGAGTTTTAAGTGCAAAAATTATAGTATATTGTACGTTAAAGTTGTGTGCGAGTGAGAGGAATTGGAGGAATTTCGTTTAACAGTCCTTTGTAATTCCAGTAAAGCCTACTTACCATTGCTTTACAGTAAGTGTTAGAAACTTGATTATGAGAAAATAGAACAAGTTTTATATCAGACGAGTATTATCGTTAACTATTTTTCTAAGGAGATAAGCGTCAGTGAATGTTTTATAAAATTATTAAATAACTCTTCATCGCTATGCTTTGTCTTTTGATTATTATTTTCTCTAAACTACGCACAAAACTCAAAAATTAAAAGAAATCGGGAGGGTGATCGATCACATTGAGAATAAAAACTAAAATAGCTTACACAATAAAACAAAGAATGTTTTCAGTCTTTTATTTATTAATCGGATTGTTTTCTTATTACATTATCTAAGAACTTTTCTAACTGTTTTTCAATGTGTGCCAGAAGTAACTAGCGCAGAATGTCAGATATGCTAAGGATTAACATTGCAAGTAATCGTAGGTATTATTTGTCATTATTCGCCTCGAGATATCCATATTTGTTTTAACAATTTATGCATATAAAGTCCATCTTCGATTACCTGAAGCAAGAAAGTTGCATTATTTTATAAATAAATTAAAATAATTTTGTAATTATGAGGTATGGATTCCAGCACTGACTTTTTTCTAAACAACACTGGTCCAGGTTCAGCCCAGCATAGCGACTAGAGATTAATTTGGCGATAGCATGTTCATTTTTAATAGGTATGTTAAATTTCATGGTCAAACAACAACAGGGTTTTACAGGTATCTCTTTTACATAATAAATGGGGTTCAAAATGTTTTGAGTACAAAACACTACCAGAATTGGTCTGCCAGTTTGTTCTATATAGCCTTTCTTATGAATTTCTTTTATGTAGTTCTTTAACCAAAAAATTTGAAGATTTTCATCCTTTAGAAACCAGCGATTAACAAGGTTTACATCAAAATCAAAAGATAGTTGCAAAAAATAGATAGTTGCTTAACCTTAGGTACCTGTCCGTTAATATTTAATTTTATTACGACTCTCTGAATTCGGCCCTCTTTAAGGTACAAGTACTAATAATGTCAAAATTGGTTAGGTACTTGGTACAAAAATATAAAAAACCTATAAAAAAAACCTTAAACAATATAAGGAAACTTTAATTTTAATAGTTTGCAACATATTTAAGTGTCGGAGCCAAGAAATACAAAAATGTCAGCTAACTGAATGCAGTAATCAAACAATCTGCAACATCAGATTTACTTACCGATGGAACGTGCTTTTCGGGGCTTTTCTGTATGAGGCGTTGCAACTATTGGGGGTACAACACTTTTGTACCATATTTTGCACTTTAAATAACCAAAATAATGTTTATACACCAAGAAATATTTAATCATCGAACATGTGACGTACTACACAAGTAACCAGACGCCATACTCCGCTTATTTTGACTTAAGCGGAAGATGGCGGCTGCCACGGTTCCGGAATGGTCTATGTGTGCCATTGTGTTGCAACAAATGAAAGAAAAGGATAAATATATACAATTCTAAACTACAATGAAAGTGACAGTGTTATTACTTACACGGTATCTATGTGTGAGTGAATTATGTTGATCTGCTTCCATTTATGAATCTGTGTTTTAAAATGAAGTTATTGTTCTGTTGAATAAGTATAAAGTAAAGCAGTTTTTGGTACCTACTTTTGTCATTTTTTTTTGCCCCACCCTAAATTAAAACTTAGCTACGCTATTAATAACATAATAACATCATAATATTTCACTTATGATTATTAGTTTGTTAGCTACATAGTACGTTTGTTGAGATATGGTATTTTTTACAGTAAAACATATTTAAGTATATGAATAAACTTAATTCGATATATTTATTTTTTGGGACTAATATATAAAAAACTTCCTCAAAATAAAGGCAGACTGTAATATTGGTGAAAAATAAATATTTAATCATTTTCTGAGCTTGGATCCATGTCCAGAGAGCTATCTTTATCTCCCACTACTATGATTAATTCATTTTCAATTAAATTGTCTATTCTGACGTCTCTTTCAAAGTCTTCCTTTAATATTTTTTTTGTTTTCTCCACCACCTTAGCCCAGTCATCCTTTGATATTTGATTACATGCTTCTGTCAGTAAACTCATCAAAAAAACAATACAAAACTAAAATTATTTAAAAAATATAATAATATCTTAATTTTAAATTATTCGATTATTACGCCATTTCTATCGATTATCGATTTCGTTTGGTAACGAATGGTAGCAGTACTAGAGCAATGACTAAGGAAACTAAAGGACATGAAACAAGTACAAAATAAACGTGCATACCTAAACCTCGACTGTCGCAATTAATGGCTGCCGATTAGTGATGTAATAAATTTCTATTATGTAGATGTCCTTAAGTCAGTTGTTGAAAGAAGTTTTGTTTCAGCATCAGTATTGAAATAAAAATCATTTTGTATGATATCTTCAGAAAAAGGAAGGGCTTTTTTTTGTATGTCGTAGATTTATACAAAAGTACTGAAATATTGTTCAAACTGGAAATAGCAGTCAGCGTAGTTCGATGCTGTCGGCATATAGTTAGAATCTGCGCTTAAGTCGATTTTAAGGTGTTATTAGCAACAATAGCAACAGTCGCCTTCAAGGATAGCCCCTTTCTGTCCTTTGATCATTTTTGTATGGAACTTTAAATGAACCCTACATACAAACAAATTACTTAGGTACCTCTTTTTGTAATACTTAATAGTACGTCCATGATTATTACAAAAATACAACGCTTTTTAAAAGAAACCCATATTTTCATGAAGCGCTTTCATAAATGTTGAAGATCAACGAAAATAGTAGTAGACTAATGAACAGTGCAATGAACATAGATCAATGAACATTGTCAAAGTACTTGAAGAACAGCACAGTCCTTTTAATGCTTTTCTTTTCTTTACATGCATAACGTTACTTCTTCTAGAGGTGATGGTGAAATTAAAGTGCTATGAGAAACATACATATGGACCGACCAAATCTATAGCCATGGCGTACTGTAGCACTTTGATAAACTAAATACTAGAATAATTAATTTTATAAAAATTAGTAGACTTATCACACAGTAATTGGGAATAACATTTCAATTGTGAATAGAACACTGTGGACTGTTATTAGTCGAAGAATTCTCAAACTCAGTTAAGTATTTCCAGAGGTTATCCCATACATACAAACAAATAAATTTTATTTCTTTACATTGTGAAGTAATAAGTAATATTATAGTTTATAATATTATCTAGCGTAGAAAATCCACAACATACCGGCCTTTTGAATAAATCTTTTAAAAGTTAAGACAATAAATTGCTATAGGCACTGCAAGGGTGTCCAATGTCAGACTAGTCATATCTAATGTACCTATGGTAACATATTTTTATTGAGTTTGAAAAATAGAACTATTTGTTAATATTATTATTTGTAAAGTAATATTTATATTAAGTGCATAAAATTTTTAATCACATATTCACAAAATAAATAAATATAGCTAACTAAATAGCACAATTTTTTTAAATAATTTCTGAATGAAACTTTTGAATACTACGGTTTGAATTTAAGCAGTCATTGTACTCATCATGTCACTGTCGTTTTTTTCTACGTCAAGAAAAGAATGAAATAGTTTCCGACAACTTCGTCTCTTATTTCTGCTCTTAAAGTTTTTTAAAAGATTGTTTAAATTGTACCGCATCTGGATTATTAGTAAAACCACTACAAGCTCTTATTGGTCGCAAAAATAACTCGGCGTGGTCTTGGTTCACATCATTCAGAAGCAGATATTTAGAACTATGAGCAGATTTTTCTCTCTCGGAAACATCAAATCAAAGTTCAGCTACATTCTGTAAACAAATAATATTTTCCTGTTACTTTTTCACAATAGAGGATTTACATGGTCAGGAAATTAAAAATTAATTAATTAGCACTGTAAATATTTTCTCTGATTCCCAATTATCTTTGCGAGGGTAATGCTTCATACCGTAAAATTATTTTCTTAATGTTCTAATTAAAGAAGCTTCTTCGAAATGCAAATAACATAAATATGTATCATGAATACCCCGTTGGGGATACAGCGTGAAGATATGTATGTATATATCATGTGGGTTAAATTCTCTTTTCTTTTATGTCAAGCCACACGAGATAATTACGACATATAAACATGATACCTGTATTTATCGATATTTTTTTAATATAGGTACATGGACAGCCCTAACTGCAACAACAACAAAAATTGATATGAAGTAATTTACTGTTTTATATGAATAAAAACTGCTAATAACTAAAAATATACATGACTGTAATACAGTAAACTAAGAAACACAATAATTACGATGGAAATATATACGACTTCAGACTAAATTAATGAATTTCAGTTACGTACCAGTGCAATTATAGATTTCGTTGATTATTGCTTTTCCTCGAGCCACAACTTAACACACTATACTTAGAAATTATTGTGGCATTATGCTAGCTTCATTTTTAACAAAACAGTTCCAATATCCAGCACAAAATCACAGAAACATTAAAAAATATCAAATTCATTGATATGTTTTGACACTTTGTGTACTTGTCAGCGTGTCGCAAAAAATGGCGGACCGGCACGTTTTGACATTACAATGATGTCACATAAAATAATTAGTTTTTGAGAAAAGTACTGTTGTTTTCTCTTACACACACAAGAAGCCGTAAGTCAAAAAGAGACAACGCTACGTTTGAATGTTATGCGTTAGAATATATATAACTAAATGTTGCTATAGATCAACATGCCATGTCCTTTAGTTTCCTTAGTCATTGTACTAGAGCAATACGCCTCGTGATATAACATTGTAACAACGTCCATTTAGAAAATTCTTTTGAAGATATATAACGAAATATCTGTGTTTTTAACTAAAAGAAATCAAAGTTAGTAGTTTTGTGTAATGATCAGTAGTGAGACAAATAAAAAACATTTATTTATTCAGCATTTACGTAATTGAATTTGTATTAGATATCAGGAACGTTGATACAAAGTTATAGCGGCATGAAAAATAAGAAACGTCAAATCCGACCTACTAATTATGTGTAGTAATTGTATGTTGGGGACTTTTTGGCGGGAACGGGAGAAGTGAGGTTGTCATTTCATTTAGATTTTCTATTTTTTACATTTTTAGAAGTTTTAAAGTACAACAGTGATAGTATATTGTGTTTTAAAGTTCTGTGTAAGTGACAAGAATGGAGATCTAAATAAACATGTGTAGCTGAAGTTTTCGCGCTCTTCCAAGAAGTCCTTTATAACTTCAGTAAAGCCTATTATCACTTTACTGGAGGAGTTTCACTATAAGAAAGAACTAATTTACTTGTGATTCTACATGGATTCTACTTATTCTGTGACTGTATACTAGTTTGTGTTAATGCGTGACATTGGCAAACGCGCTAATCATCTACTGAATTGTTTTCTCGCTTTACTTGACGTTGGCAATGTACTCACGTACGGTGCCATTTAAAAATTAAAAAAAAAAAAAAAAGTTGTATGTTGTGTTCTGAATAAAAGTATATAATGTGGATTAAACAAGTCGTTCACTTATTTTATCGAGGTAGCAGACAGTGGTTATTAAAGAAAAATTCTTAAATAAGTTATATTAAAAAAAGAAAAGTGTCGAAAGTAAAAACGTGTTTCATTGTTGGAATAAAAAATGGCATACATGAGAGTTGACGATATTGCTATACCAGTATTTGAAGTATGCGACTACGTTAATTGGAAGAAGCGGATTATAAAGTTTTTACAATATAAAAAAATGCGAATATGTGGTTACAAGAGAAAAAGAGAATACAGATAATAATGATTGGACTGAAATGGATATCAAGGCAACAAATTATATATACAGTCAGTGCCGTAACTATACCATCTGGGGCCCGTGGCAAATTCTTTTGATGGGGCCCTATCAGTAAAAATCGTCACGTTGTACTTAGTTTAATTTTAATAAACCACTTAAGTAGTTATCCAACACTAATAACAATTTTATTTTCAAGACATGGGTTTATACTTTACATTCATTCACATTCACCAGCCTATATACGTCCCACTGCTGGACATAGGCCTCCTCTCATCATTCTTCAAGTACTGACTAATTTTAGGTAGCTTTTTATTTTTTTCTTCGGTCTCCCTCTTTCTCTTTCGTTTTTCGCTCCCACTTAAATATTTTCTGGAACTAGACATTTTAATATCTAACTTTCACAATAAACTTTACTTTGCCACCATTTGCAGATTCAATAAAACAACAAATACGAAAAATCAAAGATACAAATGACCAATTGTCATAACAATCACACAAAGAATACGCAGTCAGTAGAGCCCTCATCAAAAAATAGCAAATCCGGGATTCCCCTAACATAGTGTTGCTAGCTCGCCCCAGCGGCAGCGCACGAAAAAAGTACTTTCTTGGTTAATAAAATGAGGGAATTCCCCGGTCGTCAATGCTCACCGTGCTGCCAACGTACTGCGACAAAAAATGTAGAAACCAATGGATGCGTTCTAAAATTGATCAACATCTTTTTGTTTAGGATGTGTTGAAATGCTTAACGATTAACTTGAAATTGTATTATGGTCTTTAGTTGTCTCACTTTAATGGATTTTAAGCAGAACTTAAAAAAAAAATATATACTTTTCAAGTAAAATGAAATACTCAGGTACAATGTTAAAAAAATTTCTGAGCTCGCGGCCTATTGGCTCGGGGGCCCGTGGCATTTTGCCAGCCCTGCCACCCTATAGTTACGCCACTGTATACAGTGCTATTTCGAATAAGCAATTGGAATATGTTAGCAATTTGGATTCAGCTTACAAAATAATGAAAAAGTTTGATGAAATGTATTTAAAGGAATCGACAGCATTACAAATCATATGTAAGAATAATCTAGAAGGTATTCAATTAAAAAATTTCTCAGAAGTGAACATTTTTTGACGAGTTTGAAAAGGCAGTTAACGAACTAAAAGCCGCAGGAGCGACAGTATCAGAACAAGAGAAGCTGCGATATATGCTAAAGACACTACCAAAATCATACAGTTATATTGGAGATTTGATTGATGTATTAACAGAGGTAGACAGAACGGTCGAATATCTAAAAAGAAAAATTAAGTGAAAATCTATAGAAGAGAAAAATCAAACTAAACCAGCTGAAGAAAATATTAATAAGTCTCATGCTTTTACATCAGAGTTAAGAGGAAAATGCTTCAATTGCGGTAGACCCGGACATTATCAAAAGGATTGCCGTCAATTTAATTCTACTGGACAACTAGGATATGGCAGATATAATCAAACTTGGTCATGTGGTCAAGATAATCTGAATCGAGGGAGTCAGCGAGGAGTGTATAGAGGCAGAGCAAACTACAGAGGTACAGCTTTTGCAAAATCAAGTCGGTACCATATGAGGGAGTCATATGATAATAAAAAATCATTTATCACTCAAATAAATGCATCAGAAATAAATTGCAGTAACAATATAATAGGTAAGAAGCAAATAAATTGGATTTTAGATACTGGATGTTCAGAGCATATTGTGAATGACGATAGGTTATTTAGTGAATATATAATTTTAAAAGATCCAGTTGACGTAAAATTAGGAGATGGCAGTATATTAGCTACAAGCTACAAAAGTGGGTAAAATAATTACGGAATTTAAAGTTTTTCAAGATCCAAGTGTAATAACTTTGTTTAATGTTTTCTATGTAAAAGATATGAAACATAATTTAATTAGTTATTCTAAAGTTACAAACAGAAATAAAATAATTTCATATGGTAATATTTCTAAAATTTATAATGAAAATAATTTAATAGCAATAGCCAAGAAAGTAGATAACATATATCAAATGATAACTTTTGTGAGTAACTGTAATTCAAGTAAACAGATAAATTTTAGTGTTAGAAATGAAAGTCAGGATAGAATGTCTTTGAAAGAAAAATGGCATCGTACCTTAGGACATGTAAATTTCAATTATTTAAATATTTTATGTAAAAATCAATTGTTGTTAGGTGTACCAAAAGAAATAGAAACTGAGTATATGAAGCGTGCAATTTGTATAGAAAATAAAATGCATAATGTACCTTTTGAGAATAATTCAAAACGTGCTAAAGATATTTTAGAAATAATTCACACTGATTTAAGTGGGCCACATGCAACAGTAGGTAATTGCGGAGAAAGATATTTTTTAAGCTTTATAGATGATTATAGTAAGTTAACTAGAATTTATTGTATAAGGTCAAAATCAGAAGTTATTAATTGTTTTATTAAGTATGTGAACGAAGTAGAAAATTTGAAGGGTAAAAGGATTAAAACTTTGAGATGCGATAATGGTAGAGAATATTTAAATTCACATGTTTATCAGTTTGCTAGGGAAAAAGGTATACATGTATCTCCTTGTCCACCATATGTGCATGAATTAAATGGAGTCAAAGTCAAAGTCAAATCAATTTATTCAAGTAAACCCAAATGCAAGGTATTTTTGAACGTCAAATCTACTTTAGTTCGGTTCAAAAAGGAAACCTGAATACTGAGAAGAACCGACAAGAAACTCAGTCAGGTATCATTTTTTCAACATCATTCTACAACAGTTATTTAAAAATACAATATTTATAAAGCCAGTAAATGCATATGCAGAGAGGATCACTTCCAGTCTATTGTTGTGTCTTCAATGAAATCGCTAATTTTGTAGTATGCTTTTCCAATCAGTGTGTGTTTAATGACAAGTTTAAATCTCTTTTCCGTTAGTTGAGTAATTTCTTGAGGAATTTTATTATAAAAACGAACACAGTTACCCAAAAATGAACCACTTGACTTTTGTAATTTAAATTTAGGAATAACTAGCTGACCACGACCACGAGTTTCCATACCATTAACAACGCCTTTCTTTTGAAATAGATATAAATTTTTTCTAGTGTACATTATGTTTTTATAGATGTATAACGAGGGTAAGGTGAGTACATCAATGTCTTTAAAATGATCTCTCAGCGACTCTCGCGCGTTCATACTGTAGATGGTACGTATTGCCCTCTTTTGTAAAATAAAGATAGATTTCATATGCACCGCTGATCCCCACAGTAGCAGACCATAAGACATAAGGCTATGGAAATATGCGAAATACACCAGCCGAGCCGTAGCTACATCTGTCAACTGTCTAATGCGCCTAATAGCATATATTGCCGAACTGAGCTTATTAGATAAAGTCCCGATATGGTCCGCCCACTATAACTTATTGTCTACTGTTAAACCAAGAAAAGTAGCGGATTTCATTAATTCTAATTGTTTCCCATCCAGTTCCAGTCCATTATGGATTTTGGGTACATTTGGGTACTATTCTGTCCGCTAATATCTATGTCTTTTCTGTTAATTTTAAATAATAATGATGTGTCATCAGCAAATAATATTATTTCACAAAGGTCTTTAAGCATAAATGGAAGATCATGAATGTAAACTAAAAATAGGAACCGTCCTAAAATTGATCCTTGGGGAACGCCCATCTTTAATTTAGAACCGTCAGATGTAACCCCATTTACACTCACTTTTTGTTCACGGTCAGCCAGATATGAAATCACGAGATCGAGAGCTTTATCACGTATTCCATAATATTTCAGCTTGTAAATTAAAGTTTTGTGACAAACACAATCAAAAGCCTTGGAAAGATCACAAAACACGCCAATGGCATCTCGTGACCCCTCCCAAGCCTCTTTATTATATATCAAGTATATTTTTGACCAAGCTTGCTCCCGCATGTGTGGTTGACCGCCCTCTCGTGGAACCGTACTGTTGACCATGAAAAATCCTGCAAATGTTAAAATGTGCCAGCATTTGGTTGAGCATTATTTTTTCGAATATTTTACTCAACGCTGGCAATATCGACACTGGGCGGTAATTTGTAGGATCTGCTTTACAACCTGATTTAAATATTGGTATAATTTTACTATGTTTCATCAAATCGGGAAACACACCTTGATCGACACATGTATTAAATATATTTACTAAAATCGGTGTTACTATTGGCATTATATTAGCCAGTACATGAACTGATAATCCCCACAAATCTTCACTTTTCTTTTTTTTAATTCTTTGAAAGTTTTCTCTATCTCAAATGAAAAAGTGTGCCTGAACTAAAAACTAGGGAACCACTTTACTATATTTTGGCTTAATAGTGCCCGTGCTGTATGTGCAGAGGATGCTAGACCACTAGTAATGTGTATAGGTGCATTTGAAAAAAATTTAGCAAAACCATTAGCAACCTGTTTTTTATTAGTAGCGATTTTATTATTAATGTATATTGAGAGGTCTAGAGGGGTAGCAGAAAGATATAATAGGTCGATTATGGATATGTCAAGATGTTTATTAGCTGAAGCAAAGGTAAATAGATGTTATTGGCCAGAAGTAGTAAAAGCGGCAGCATATTTAAAAAACAGATCACTTGCGAATACTTTCGAAAAGAAAACTCCTTATGAAATATTTTTTAATGAAAAAGCGAATGTAAAGTATTTAAGATTGTATGGAAGTAGAGTCTTTGTTAGAGTGCCAGAACAGTTAAGACAATCAAAGTGGGATAATGAGGCTAAATTAGGAGTTTTACTAGGTTATACAGAAGTAGGATACAGAGTTTTGATAAATAATAGAGTAATTGATGCTAGACATGTAGATGTAACTGAGGAAGATGTGAAATGTATAGGTTTTAATGATAAAGATGATATAAATGATAATGTAAGTGAAAAGGGAGAAGATGAGTCTTGTAATGATAATAAAGTAGAACAAAATAGTGAGTAGAACAAATGAACAAAAGGAAGAAATAAATTTAAGACGTTCATCTAGAATTATAAAGCCTAAAAATCGTTATTTAAATGATAATTTTAGCATACAGTATGTTTATGTAAATTATTGTAATGCTATGTTACCTAATACATTTGAGGAAGCGATACAAAGTAATGACTCTAAGAACTGGAGTGATGCTATGAATAAAGAGATGAAAAGTCTAAAGCAAAATGAAACTTGGAAATTAGTTGATTTGCCAGAGAATAAAAAGGTTATTGACGTAAAATGGGTTTTTAGAAAGAAAAATGATAATGTGTATAAAGCTAGATTAGTAGTTAGAGGTTTTCAACAAGAAGAGTGTGTAGATAATATTTATTCACCTGTTGTTAAGATGCAAACTTTAAAAACATTATTAGTTTTTTGTTGTGAGAATGGTTATTTAATTGAACAAATGGATGTTAAAACAGCGTTCCTAAATGGTAAAATAATTTCAGAAGTGTATGTAAATCAACCAGAAGGGTATGAAGATGGTACAAATAGAGTTTACAAACTGTTAAAATCTTTGTATGGTTTAAAAGAAAGTCCCAGGGCATGGTATGAATGTTTCAATAAATTTATGGAAGAGTTAAATCTTAAAAGAAGTAATTATGATTATTGCTGGTATGAAAAATATGAAAATGGTGAATTTACTTATATTCTATTATTTGTGGATGACATGTTAATCTGTAATAAATATATGAAAAATATTGATGATGTAAAATTGAAGCTGTGTAAACGTTTTAGTATGAAAGATATGGGTAAAGTTAAAACATATATAGGGATAGATATTGATTATGATCATATGAGTAATGTAATGGCATTAAACCAAACAAATTATATTGAATCATTAGCAAATACACCCATAATACACCCATGGAAAGTAATTTAAAGTTAGAACCTGCTGATATGCTGAATACTCAAATACAGTACAGAAATTTGATAGGAGAACTTTTATACATTAGTACAGGCACTAGACCTGATATTGCTTTCAGTGTAAACTATTTGAGTAGATTTCAAAGTTATTTAGATCAAACACATTTTAAATATGCTCTTCGAATATTGAAATACTTGTATTTAACTAAAAATTTAAAATTAACATATAAGAAAAACGAGAATGCAGATATTTTAGATTGTTTAGTAGACGCAGATTGGGCAGGCGATATTGTTGACAGAAAATCTACATTAGGATATGTAATAAGAATGTATGGTAATGTTGTATATTGGAGATCACATAAACAAAATTCTGTAACTAAATCATCTACTTTTGCCGAGTATGTCGCACTATCTGAAGCTGTAACTGATGTTAATTTTATGAGTGAAATGTTATAAGAAACTTTTAAGATAAAAATAGATAAACCTATTAATTTGTATGAGGATAATTCAAGTGCATTGATTATTGCAAAACATGGTAATTTCTCGAAAAATTCGAAGCATATAGAAGTACAGTATCATTTTGTAAATGAAAATTATGTTAAAAGAAATATTGATATTCTTAAGATTGAGTCCGAAGAAAATATTGC
Source organism: Zeuzera pyrina (assembly GCA_907165235.1). Taxonomy (NCBI): domain Eukaryota; kingdom Metazoa; phylum Arthropoda; class Insecta; order Lepidoptera; family Cossidae; genus Zeuzera; species Zeuzera pyrina. The sequence goes on from OU015617.1 coordinate 16,811,755, forward strand.
TGATATATTAACTAAGTCATTATCAAGAGAAAAGTTTGTGAAGTTAAGAGAGATGTTAAATTTAATAGAATACAGTGACAAAGTTGTGAAGAAGTAATAAATTCTAAATGTAAGGAAGCGTGTTAGTTATAGTACATTTATAATTTAGTTCATTGTGTAATCGTCTTGGTTGTAGTCTATTGTTTTGTCTTTGGTTTTTCTACTCTGTGTAAGATGGCGTCTAATTATGTGTAGTAATTGTATGTTGTGTTCTGAATAAAAGTATATAATGTGGATTAAACAAGTCGTTCACTTATTTTATCAGTTGTAAAACAACCGATTATTATAATTACGTATTTTAAATCATTATGGTTTAAAATCTCAAATAAACCTTTGAATATTCGCCTACAAAATTTTACAGTTAATAGTGGTATAAAATTATTACCATATTTAAATGTGTGCAGTAAAACTTAAACTCTGTCTTCCCTTTCTATTTAATATATTACAGCGAGGTGACTGTTTCGGTTTGATTTTTTTTTAATTAAACGCGACATTCTTATTATGGTTTTTTATTTTGTAGATCTATTTATCCACTATTAAATATCAAAAATGTGATAGGAAGTTTCTTACACTAGTATTTCTAGTCTTTCATAGCCACAAACCTAGCTGTAATAATAACACATGTAGCTATACAAAAAATACTTTTTGAAACTGTTCTGGAAGTTTTGACAAATTTTTATATTTTTTAGTGCGCTGAATTCAAATCTGTCAACCGTTTTATTCTATCACGTATAGATTTTTTGATACTTAGGGTTAGTGAGGGATTCGGCGTTAAAAATAAAAAACGAATTATTTTTTATTTATTGACGAAAAAACCAGCAAACATATATTCTAAAATATAGTTAGTGAACGAAAAATATAATTTTAAATCATAATTTGTATATAAAGCGACTGGAATTAATTGCTATCTTTGTGGGATCGTTTCTTCTTTCCCTGAATACTTCTTTTGGTGCGCTGCTTTATACATATTTGTCTTCTGAGGTTTCTCGCAGCAACAACCAGCAGAAATCGGCGATCATGTTGGTGTTCCATTTTCCTTAATATCTTCTCTTTTCAGGGTGAAACTTTTCCCCTAAGTTTTCCGGGAACCAATTAACGTGTGAATGCAGAAAATGCACTTTTAGGCTCATATTACAACCCTGTGCTTTGAAAGCATTCAACATCCGTTCTAAAATGTCTTTATAGTTGCCGTCCTTCCTGTTACCTAAAAATTTGTGCACAACATCTTTGAAGGAATTCCATGCTTCTTTTTCTTTTTCTGACATTGCTCAGTGAATGATGTGTCTGCAATACTTATTCTTCTTTATCCTTATATCAGGCTTTTAGTTTAGCTTCTGACAGGTGTGGAAACTTTGAGCAAAGGTATTGAAAACACGCGCTATCTTTGGGAAGACTTAATGAACTGTTTGATGAGACCCAACTTGATGTACAGTGGTGGTAATAAAACTTTATCACGAGGTACCAAGTTCTCTTGAAATGTTCTTCAAGAAAGCTTGGTAGGTCTCTTGAAGAACATTTTCTCGCTTGGTCTTAAACTTTCTCGAACTGGCCAGTCCCTTTTTTCCCGGTGTAGATCTCTAGCCCTGCTATCCCACAGACAGAGGAAGCAGGGATATTTCGTGGAACCGGATTGCTGACCAACAGCATTGTTAAAATTTTAAGATTTCCACATATTCATTTATGCTATTCGTAACGAATTTTCTGGAGTTCCAATTTCCAATTTATAATTTTTCAACAATCGGCGTCCAATTATAGAACACCAACTTTTCTTCTTTGCTAAAACACTAAAAATTGTGTCTCACGGTTCCTGTACCGTGAAAAAGTTGAACCTGGTGATAATAAATATTTTTGTTTAACAGTTGGGCAGCATCTTTTGGGAGACCTAGATCCTGGACCAAATCATTCAACTCAGATTGAGAAAAAAGTTCAGGTTCAATTCTGGATTCAAGTTTGAATTCTGAAGTACTGAACTCTTCCAGAGCAGTCATCTCATGAGTTTCATCATCAAAACCATCCACAGAAATAGATTCCGAAGATTTTGGTAATTCAGGCACAGGTATTTCATTGCTGTGAGGCATAGGTCTAATTGTTGATAGAAGGTTAGAGTTAGGGTTATTGTCTTCTTATTTTTCAAGTTGTATCCCTTTACATCAACAAAAATAACAATCACTTCCGTGGTCTTTTTGTTCACGACACATCATAGGTATTCCATAATGAAAAGCTTGTTTTTTACCTTTGATCCATAAGCGAAGATCTTCAACATAAGTCTTGTACACTTTGTGCGGGGCCCATGGTTTATCTTAATCGCCTAATTGTAAACCGAAATAGGCGAAGTATATTATTTCAATAAACGCAGTAACGTTCTTCTGCCGTTTTTTCAAGGTATATTCCCTGCAAATAATACAAAAACTGTCTGGAGAGTCGATGCAACGTCTATGAGCCATCACGAATACAGCACTTGCAATTTATTATACGTATAGCTTACCACTTATTAATAAAGATGGATTACAACTGAGTCAACAACAGGTATTTAGATTTTAGATTAGATTTAGTTTATTAGATTCGATTCATCAGCAAACTTACCATCCAAGCAGAAGGTTTCCCTCCTTCCCCCTATCAGCTCCCGCACCATCCTAACACATTTGTACGATATCGTCTTCTACTCAACTATTTTAAAATTATATTTTTAGGCTAGTAGAACTTAAGACTGTTATCGGCTCTAAAAAGAACCTGGTAACTCATATGAAGCTAAAAAACAATTTTCGCCAGAAATCGTGACGTGATAGAACGTGTGTAGGTACGTGTATATTTTTCCCGGATTCAGCACCCAGAAATCTATAAGAATCAGTGGAAAAACCGGAGGCAGTTTTGTGGTCGTATACCTGTGTAATGAACGATCGATATAACGCAGATGTCGACTTACGGACATAACTTATTATAACATATATACATAATTTTAGTTTCATGGACATTCGTATCTGCCTACAGTGCTAAAATGACGTAAACCACATAGGCACAAACTTCAATCGCAAATAAAAAATTAGATTGACAATCTGCTATAAAATCTAAAAAAATTATTGACCGCATTGACGTATTTTTAATATCGTATAGTATTATCGGTAATATTAGTAGTAGAACTTACTGTCAAAACATAAGGCCCGTATACGATTTTTGCATGACATTGTAACGAAGTTCGTTAAAAAAATATTTAAAATGCAATCTTACGTCTCGTACGTAAAGTTTAATTTACATAAACTATTTGCATTGCTATTTACCTCATTTTGATTTGTTACGTGAAAGTGACAAGAATATTTTATATCGTCAGGCAATATTAAAAAATATTATTACTAATTTAATAAAAAAAAGTTATGTAACGTTATTACCACAGTACAAGTCAAATAATGAACACGTAAATAATATTATTTATTTATTAATAGAAAATAAAAACTCCGTCTTTTTTAGCGTTATAGATGTGTTGTTTTTGCAATTTTTGAAGGAACACTTTGACGTGTTCGTTGTTAACGTTTTCAAATACTACTAAAGCAGAAGTCCACTCAACACTCATTAGAGAGCATATTTGGTTCGGACATTTTTGGAGCGTTGATTGTGTATCTTGTTTTTTATTTGTGATCGAAGGGCACAAAACACAAATATAACATAAGCCCAAGTACCAATGTAAAGCAAAAAACAAAATAGTAGTTTCCACACCTGTCGTAGGTACACTACTGCGAACATTATGAAAGTGATAGTGATGTCCTCAACGAAGAATAAGAAACCTAACCTACCCAAAGAGAGTGTTTTTATACGGCGGATTCTGTTCTGGCGCTTCGCCGGCCGCTGCCGCGGAACGCTTACTCGGCTCGCGCGTTGTGGTTTATGTACTTACCACAAAGTACTTTATTACATACTGAAATAGAGAACAAACTCTGGGCCTCAAATAGGTAACTGCATAACTAATGTCATCTGTTATCAACAGTTGGAACTATCGTATATAAATATATAAAATGTAGGTATACATATGCTTTATTTCAGATATTTAATGGGAAACAAATGAAACTTTATTTTAAATGGAATTGGAACTTTGTTACAATTGTTACAAAGCAGTTGTTCAAAAAATTATTTCTTCTGGTGACTTCATAATAATACTGCAGAATATTTTCTATTTTGTAGATAACTGACAACAAAGTAGAGACAAGTAAAGTTGTATGTACACCGATGAAGAATCGGTCCATAGACTAAACGCTATTGAACGGTGCGCACCGCAGTATAGACTAAAATACTGTTCGTCGGGGCGCAGCGATGAATAGACACTTCCTAAAATAAATGGCATGCAAGAAGGTATTGGGACAATACATGTCATAAAAATAAAGGATATGTACTAACCTGTCTTCGTCTTATGGAAATTTCGCCATAAACAAACTGTTAGTCTGGGCAGCACTTAAACCACATAATTCACAGGTTTTGAAATGCATTTTTCCTAATACAGTCCCACAGAACACTGTATTACGCTTTTTAGAATTGTGAATCCAATAATTATATACGTATATTTGAAAAAAAGTTATAAATATCAATGACTACAAAGACAAAACAATGAAATTAACACATATCACAGAGAATTAATATATATACATACATACATATCCTCACGCCGTATCCCTAATGGGGTAGTATTAATATATAATTATATAATTATGGGTCCAGAATGAAAAAACACCTAAACAAACAAAAATTACTAAGGTCGCTATGTCTTAAAAAGTCATGTTACAGAGTTATTTGCAGGAAAAGATCGATGTTTGATGATGAACGATGATGAAAAATTATTCATTAAATGTTTCTACTCAGTATAATGTATTCAAATGGCAATTCTTAGATCGATTAACTTTTAACATAAGTATTAATATATCTACCCGACTGCGGCGGAGCCGAAAAGAAGGATAATGTTTCTAAATATTATTAATAAATAGTATAAACATTTTCGGGTGTCAATATATTATAATGGTGTACTTTTAAGAACCAAATACAACTATTTTCACTTTAATATTATGGAAATAAACTAGTACCATCATGCGCCCATAAGCAAACAAACAAAAGTGGACAGTGTGACGACGCGTCTTTAATATAGGTATCTATTGAAATTAAATTTAATGTACTGTATGTGGAGCTAACCTACAGTATTTAATATATTTAGAAAGTTCGCAAGTATCCTCTGTACCTCCAACACTGATTAGTCTTATCGTCTTTGAACATAGGACTAAAATGTTTGAAATATTATTTAATATTACAAACTCATTATTTATTGTTATTGTTACAAGATGCCTCATAGGGGAAGCAAATCACGAAAACTACTATTCCATCAAAACTGTAGATTATTCTTATGTATAAATATATAAAGCTGATGGCTGTCCAAATAAAGACAAGTAGTAGGTAGGTACTAAATAGGCTAGAAACATTTAATGTATTTTTATTTTTATATGAAAGAAAAAGTTATTAATTTTTAAGTCATAGAACAAAAGGCCTTGGGAATAACGTTAAGAACAAAATACTAAGAGGTTATTAGTATTTTTAAATTAACTCTGTATATTGCACATCCTTGTCTCTGAGTAAACAGCTTTAGTTCTGAACGTGTTATATTGGTGCTGAAATCGCTTCTGCCGTCTTGATTTAAAAGTCGATTGTTTGTCAGTGTGGTATCAATATCATTCTGATTCATACTCTGACTCTGGCTACTTTTCTATTTCGAAGCTTTCATGCTCGAGTTGAAGACCTTGAAACGCCTGTTCTCCTCAGTAATACCTCAGTAGTTTGATGTAAATAATCAATTCCGTATCGCCATGGGACCCCTAAAGTGGTAAAGGTTTTTCGGAATCACTAGGATATACATTTATACATAAAGATACATAAAAAGTACTGGTATTTACCTAGTACGGTTGTTAAAAAAGTAGGTGATAGTAGCGCCAAAACGAAATACATCGCAATTAAAGCAAAGTGAGTTTCGCATCTGTAGCTTGCTGCATTGGGTCAATCTGTGGTCTGCTGTGGTCTAAACAGAATTTTCATAGACTATTATTAAGAATTTATTTCAATAAGTTTTATTTATGATTACGTAACATTTATCTATTATATTTTTGTATTTACAAATAAGGCAATGTGAGTTATGCGTGCTTTATTCAGACCGGTTAGCGTTATCTTATTTAGGAAGATACTACGGCCGCACAGAACAGTTCAGCTGAGGAGCCCTTTCGTAACGGGTAATTATTGATATCTTTGCATTTAATATAAAAAGCAATGGATCTCTGCCAGAAAATCACTTTAAAATCTCGTTAGTGTTATAGGTACCTCAATATTAGAAAAAAAAAAACGTAAATAAACATTTGTAATTTTAGCATTAGTTTGGAGAGCCATGGAAGATAAAGAATCCTTGAAAAAGCGTTTAACTCCACTACAATATCATGTCACCCAAGAGGCTGGCACTGAGAGACCTTTTACGGGTAAAGTATGGAAAATACGATTCCAAAATTATAATATTGTTTAGATAACTTTCTATGAGTTTTGAATGAGTTAAACAGCTACCTATAAATGTTCACATAATTTTTCAGGTTGTTATAATAAAGTGTATGATGAAGGAATTTATGTGTGCATAGTTTGTAGGCAAGAACTGTTCACTTCTAAATCTAAATTTGACTCTGGTTGTGGTTGGCCTGCTTTCAATGATGTTCTTGCTAAAGAGAAGGTTACATTGCATCAAGACACAAGCGCAGGTAAATGTTATTACCTATTAATGATGTCTTAGTGCTGAAAGGGATTGTTAAAAAAATGTAATTAAAAGCCTATAAGTATGTACTGCATGTTCAATAAAATTAGCTTTAAATAGATCTTCATGTTCTTCATTTGGATTTCAGCTATATGTTAATAGTCAAGGTGCATTTTTATAGAATATAATCTGTTTCTGTTTCAAAGTAAATATTCCTTTCATTACTAAAAACTAATCTTTCTAAGCTAACATTAATAAAATCACCATTTCATGCAATTACCTATTTGTCGTCATTTAATTCCCTTGACTGAGCTGACTAAACCATGCGGAACAAGTTTTCAATGCCAATGAATAATAGATTTATTCTGACGGCACATACAATAGCACTCTAAGTATATGGGCCCTATTCTAATGGCCATCATTCTTGGAATCACATTCTTGTGTGAAAATGGTGATTAAAAATATATTATACCTACTTATTTCAATCTAATACATTGTAAGAAAAATGAGTAAGTGTTTTTAATTGTCATTTAGTAGAAAATCTAGCTATGTTATCACAAAACTACATCACTTTCATGTTTACCACTGGATGAATCCACACAGCACAGCACTGCCATAATAAGGTCAAATACTGTATAATATCAAATATCCTAATGAACATCCTGAGTTTAACCTTCAATTTGAAGAAATTTCATTATCATTTATGACCAAATTTTACTATTTTTTCATCAAGCAATTATACATGCAATAGCTACTAGTTGCATAGGTAATAAGTAGGTACATTTTTTACTTATTTAAATAGGTAATAAATTAAGTGAATTAATAGCAACACAGAAATTATAAAAAAAAATTTAAGAAATGTGCAGAATGACAGTCATAAATCTAACCAATTTTTAAAAATAATGAATGACTAATGTGACCATTTATTTTTTTATGGAGCTGAATGCTTGCGAAATTTAGTAAAAAAAGGCTAATTTTAATATTTATTCAATAATAAGAACATAACAACAATGTACTAATAATATCTAATTTGAATTTATCGTAATCATAGAATTAATCTAATGTTTTAGATTCAGTTGCAGATGCGTTTGTTTTATATTTGTTGGTGGAGCAAATCAGTTCCAAAATGTCGGATCTATTTTTTGAGTAGGAATAGAGTTTGTCACATGATTTGTTGATGTTAGTTTTGGTAATTAAAATGACTTTCAGTACTGCGACACTTGTTTTGTAACTTGTCCATATCTCCTTCATTAGAAAAAAAACTTTATCGACAGGTGCGTTACTTCCGGTGCGCATTTCGAATATTATGAATGTAGGTAGGTAGAAGTAACCATACGGTACGTATTAATTACCGTTTGGTCGGTTTCCAAAAGCGCGACATTTTTGCTCTGGCTGGGGACAAAGGGACAGACAGCATGAAAGCGGGACTGGCCCGCCCAAAGTAGGATTTTGTTAATATGGTCACGTTAATAATAATACAACTTAGATACTGTAAGATTCGCTAAAAAATGTAATCAGCAAAAACACAGAATCATTATGCATAATATACTGTTCTTAATTTGTTTTATTTTCTGTGTCGATGTTAATTTACTTCATTTGTTATTTTATCAACATCAACTCAATATTTTAGTATAATTGTTAATACACAAGTTTTCCTGCATGTTTGTACATATTTTTTTTACAATATTTTAAAGGCATCTTTTTGTATCGATGTGAACTAAGCCATTATTTCATAAGCTACAATTCTTATTATTACAAAGAATATTTTGTTTTTTTTTTAATCCTGGTATATTTTTACAGTATGTATTTGTTAATTTTAAATTTATATTTATTATTATTTATTATAGACATTAATTTCCAACTGTTTCTTAGTGATGTGCCTGATTTGTATTTGTGGATATCCATAGGAAAAAAACGTTTATGTATCCATTCCTTTTTGATATATCTTTTATATTTATTACTATTTAAGTAATTTGCCTTAGAAGCGTAATTCGTTGCTATTAACGTAAAATACTGCGCTACATACATTTTTCATAGACATTTTCTATAACTACTATAGGTACATAAATAGCGAAAAAGCAAAAATACACGGTTTTCATGATGTCCTATGTCATAGGTCAAAACATGATTTCATCTACGTAAGATGACGGCGGAATTAATCAAAATTAAATTATCACTCCAAGGTCACGTGCCACAGAAAAAGACAATATAGAATAATCTTTTATCTATACTACTATATAAATCTCTAGCGTCTATCTGTAATTTCAATTTTTTTGTCAAATTTTATGATAGATAGTCGTTTTGTTACTGACTTCGATTCTACCATTTTTAAAAGTTTTGTCTATCTGTCTGTATGTTCTTTTATAACTGAAGAACGGCTAGACCGATCTTAACAAAAATCGGTAAGTAGTAGGTAGGTATGTATGTAATATGATAGGTTACTTATTTTTTTTTTAAATCTAGACCTAAAGGGGTGAAAAAGGGGATGAAACTTTGTATGGGAAATGGTAAACCACTGAACCGATTATGATGAAATTTGGCAGGGAGGTAGTTAAACATCAGAGAACGGACATAGGCTCCTTTTTTTTTCAAAAATTTACCCCTAAAATGGTAAAAAGGTGGATGAAACTTTGTATGGGAAACGCTAAATCTTGGTAATGATAGATGCGGTGATAACACTTTTTTTATGAAGAATATGGAGATGAATGAAGAATACATAGGCTACTTTTTTATCAAAAATCTGTGAAAAGGTGGATGGGAGGGAGTGGGACGAAACTTTGTACGGGAAATGCTAAACCGTTGAACTGATTATGATGTAGTAATGATATAGTTTGACACCTGGGATCGGTCATAGGCTAAACTACCCTTAAGGTGGTGAAAAGGGAGATGAAACTTTGAATGGGAAATGCTAAACCACTGAAGCAATTATGATGTTTGATACAGAAATAGTATTTTGCCGGAGACAGATGTAGGCTAAAAAGACTTTTTTTCAAAAACAATCTTTAAACATACTATGCACATGTACATATAATCTAACCCACCCATTCCCAAAGTGGGCGATAACGCCCCCCTGTGGGCGCTGCAGGCCTAAAGGGGGGCCGGTAAGAGACCCAGAAAAAAAATGGGTGCGTTGTGTAGAGGCCTGGGCGGTGATTTGTAATTTCATTTAGCTAGGAGGCATCTTAGACAACGACTGCATGAGCTCTCGACTTAGTAGACAAAATAAGTTTGGGAACCTAGAATCTAACCTAATCCGGGAAAGCCACGAAATAATTTTACGCGCAGACGAAGTCGCAGGTACAGATAGTTATAATATAATACATATATGTAAATAATGGTAGGACAACCAAGATACAAATAATCTTTACTTTGTACTCGTGAATGAATAGTTTTGCAATCCGGCACATCTCTACTATTATCCATAAATATCAATTTGGTGTTGGGAAAATGGACTTTGGTGCTAATATATTTTTATCTTTTTTTCTTTGTCTTTCCTGTACCTTTGACCATCCTTCGATTCAATCCTGTCTCCACAACAAACGTAAGTCACCCCTTAATTGGTAATAATATTAATTTACATGTTTTGTTAAATGTTGTGCTTGATATATTGGAATAATTAATCGTTACATCTGTAATATCATTTTTTTGTCAAATCAATGCTCACACAAGTATTTGTTACAATATATCTGCTGTCTTTTAACTTTAATGTTGTTTGTTTCGCTTTGATAATATAATTCATCATCAATATACTTTATGATTTGGCCGTTATAATACATTGGTGTTTTAAACTTGACTATTTTCACCATAACATGTTTGAATGTGCATGATAATAAACATACATTCTCCCCTGTCCTCGTACCCCTTCGCCTTGTTCCATGCCCTGTGCCCTGTCCGCTCCTTGGGATGGCTGCCGACTGGACGACGATGCTACCGCCGCCACTACGACGAACGCCTACAAATCTCACTACATCAACTGTGAAAATCATATGGATAACGGGCTCATGTCACCCATTGTTATGTGTAAATAAATCGTTTTGGTGAATGGAACTTGGTGTGTTAACGTAAAGTTGGTGCAAATATATTACTAGTTTTAACACGGCCAGGTTTGGTGCGAACTGAGGTGCGATGCTCCAAGTGCAACGCGCACCTAGGGCACGTGTTCGATGACGGGCCGGCGCCCACCAAGAAACGGTTTTGCATTAATTCCGCCTCGTTGGACTTCATACCGGCTGAAGAAAGAAAAGATTAGTTGGAAGTCAACTGTAGTGCTAATGAACATATTAAAGTCAATGTAAACATGCAGGAATTACGAACCGATTGTGATTAATAAAAACAGGTGTTTCAATGTTATCTGATACGCAGATAGGTACGGAAAACTTAATTGTACCGGTTTTGTAGACTATACAATAATGTGCACAAGTTCGCACGGTAGGTATAATAGGAATACTAAGAAAAGTGATGGTATAATACGTTACGTATTATTTTGTTTTTGTGAATCAAGTTTTAATTTCTCAATGTATTATGCTTGATGTAAATAGTTTTATAGTGTTTATAACAAAATGGATGCTAATAATACCGCATGATGTAACCAATTTCTTTATTTTAATAATATCATGAAGAGAGCTGCAGCACACAGTTTAGTTACCATATGAAGTGAGTCATTGTTTTAAAAGTTTTAGAATTTTACGAGAATACGGTCCGTCGTGTTTTGTTTTTGAGCAGCTTAATATACAAATATATTTATGTATAATTTATAACATACGATGTACTAATTTCCATATTGGTGCGAAGTTTATTAAGTCTTATAGATATATAGCTACATTTTGGGTTTCGAATTAAATTCCTGACCAAGTCAATTTAAAAAAACAGAATTTTTTAAATTGATCTTCAGTTCCTCGTGTGGCACCCATAACTTCAAGGCTTGGTGCTTAGTTTTGGGTTCTACAATTGAAAGGATTGTATGGATATCATTATTATTTATACATAAAATACTAATAAAGTAATAAATATTTTTGTGTAGTACATTATTTGTTTTATTATATCTACCGTTCACTACCACTAATGACAGGCGTGGTTATTACCTAAAAATTTGCAGACGACAGCCACGCGATTATTGCGCGACCTGTGGCTAATTATGATAAAAAATTTATATCATGTATGACGATTGCATGTTTATTGGGCCATGACATGCCATGCCATGATTTAGCGCCACTATAAATTATACAAATTCTTGTTTTGACAGCAGATATCGCGCGATATTTAGCTGTCGCATGCTTACAGTAAGTTAAGTAAGCGTGCCGCCTCGGTCTGCGCGGGAGAGTAAATAACTAGTAGCATTGCCGAAGAACCAAATTGTCCAGAATTGAATATCCGATTTGAATCCATTGTGGTTTTGAAGAAAAAACACTTAAAAATCCCCGACACAAGCGATAAATTATTCTATTTTATTACGGGCTTTTGCCCACGACTTCAGTTCAGTTATATATACCTATACATTATATGTTTATATATACCTATACTTACGACATCACGTAGTCATGTTATCTAGAACGTACACAGTATTGTATTTTGTAGAGCTAAAAGCCAACATCGAATATGCTTAGCTAAATATGGATGACGGCCTCGTGTTCAAAGAATTAATTTATTAATCTTATAGATTCACTCATAACCTGTTCTTGTTACAAAATTTATAATTTTTTATGTGAATTTCTAAGGTCAGTATAAACATAGGTATAGTAATGCATAGCGAAGGCTGTGATGATGCAATCACGGACTACGATTGATTTTGGGAGGTAAATAAGAATATTGAAAAAAAAAACTCGACAAGTGGATCATACGACATTATGAAATGAAAGGGCTCGTTATAAGAAATACAGATTTTTTTATAATTTTAAAATGTATAAATTAAAAGTTGAGCATTCCCCCTTATTTCCGAAACTATAGTCTATTTGAAAAAGAACTATGGCACACAGAGGATCATTTTCAAGGAAAATATAATGAAAAATTCTAACTTACAGAAACTAAATTTTTTTTTCGTAATTTATTAAGATTGTTTGATTACGTAATTTACCTACTAAAACACAATCAATTGTTATTATTACATCATTTTTTATTTATTATAATATCAAACTATTGCTAGAAAGGTATTTTGCTGGATATTTTTTTTATTTTTAAGGTTCTGTACATCCAATGGACTTACAAAAAGTGGTATTATAGTACGGAATCCTCCCCATGCAAATCAGACTCGCACTTGACCAGTGCTAAATTTAATGTTAACTTAAGCGGGAACGGGAAAAGTAAGGTTGTCATTTTATTTAGATTTTCTATTTTACATTTTTGGGAATTTTAAAGTACAACAGTGATAGTATTAGACCGGCAGCTAGGTGCAGATTTTTTCGATCAATCGAATCACGTATGCCCTTCAGGATTTTCGTCATCTAGTAGGTGTAGATTAACGACGCGGGTGTGCGAGATCGTGATCGCGGGACATGCCTCGTACAATTGAGTTTCAAATTGATAAAAAAAAATCAATTTTTAATCAATTGAATCACGTATGCCATGCACGTTTAATGATGATTTGTAAAAAAAAATCCAGCGCAAAACTATCGGCATACGTGTAGGGCGGGTCTTTTGGGCTAAGACCGTCGCTTACATTTGAAAAAAAAAATGCTTTTTATTAATCGAATCACGTATGCCATGTGTACCAAATAATCATTTTAATGACAAAATTCAGCTGAAAACCCTCGGCATACGTGTAGCACGGGTCTCGAGGATTAGTGCCTACTACTACATTTGTAAATTTTTTTTTCTTTTTTAATCAATCGAATCATTCACAAAACCTATTGCAAAATTCAGTTTATACCTTTAAATAAAGGTATACAAAATGACATACAATTACCATGGGTCAAAACAGCAAAAAAATTCAGAAAAGTTGCAAAATATTGAATTTTTTTTACCCATCGAATCACGTATGCCCTTCGAGATTTCACCTTATAATCATGCAATTGTTCCAAGATTCAAGGGGCATACAAATCGTGCTGGGCAATCATCGTATAAAATTCGAATAAATGCTTACGACTAAATACGATATATTTAAAACTTCGATATTATTGTTTACCAATGTAATCACATATGCCCTTTGAAATTTAAACGTATAATCATACAATTATTTTAAAATTCAAGAGGCATACAAATCGTGCTGGGCAATCATAGTATAAAATTGTAATTAACACGTGCAAATAAAAGAGATATATTATAAAATTCGATATTATTTTACATCAATCTAATTACGTATCTCTTACAATTTTTAACGTGTGATCATACAATTATTTTAAATTTCAAAGGACTACGAATGATGCTGGGCAATCATTGTACTTATATAGTAAACGGGTTGCTCATGTTTATTATTACCTTGAGCTTACAATATATATAATATATACTTATATATCTAATTTTATAATATACAAAGTACTTCATCGCTTTTCTCCTACAAATAACATGCTAATAGTTTGTATTTTCTACAACAGATGTCATTATAAAAAAAAACATATTAACCATTTAAAACAAAAATCTTGTTAAGTTTACAAAAATTCATATGATAAATTTTTGAACAGCGTAGGAAGGTAGGAGGTGGAAACTTGACGTAATACAAAGTTTCTCTTTGGAGCCCTACCCCCCGCAGCGCCCGGCCATAAAACAAAAAGAGAACCTTTGCAATGTAGATATGTAGAATAGGTCTTAAGTCAATAAACCATGACGCTAGTTTGCCCAGTGGCGTGTTTATTTCGAATCTTCCAAAATTTAAATAAACTACAAAATTTTCATTTTCTTTAATCACATGTGGTATACTGTTTTTTTTTATACAATTGTTCCTCTAAATTCGTATGCCTCTTGAATTTTAAAATAATAATTGTATGATTATACGTTTAAATTTCAAAGGACATACGATTACATTGATAAAAAATAATATCGAATTTTTTAATACATCGTATTTAGTCGTAAGCATTTATTCGAATTTTATACGATTATTGCCCAGCACGATTTGTATGCTCCTTGAAACTTGGAACAATTGCATGATTATAAGGTGAAAAGTCGAAGGGCATACGTGATTCGATGGGTAAGACATGACCCCTATTTTTGACGTGTTTTTTAACGTATGCCGCCACTTTAGACCTCGTTAATAAGTATGCCGTTGAAATATATAAATCATTTTACAAAGAATAACTGAGTGTTTCCAAGGCATACATGATTCGATTGATTAAAAAAGAAAAAAAAAATTACAAATGTAATAGTAGGCACTAATCCTCGAGACCCGCGCTACACGTATGCCGAGGGTTTTCCGCTGAATTTTGTCATCAAAATGATTATTTGGTACACATGGCATACGTGATTCGATTAATAAAAAGCATTTTTTTTTTCAAATGTAAGCGACGATCTTAGCCCAAAAGACCCGCCCTACACGTATGCCGATGGTTTTCCGCAGGATTTTTTTTTACAAATCATCATTAAACGTGCATGGCATACGTAATTCAATTGATTAAAAATTGATTTTTTTTTATCAATTTGAAACTCAATTGTACGAGGCATGTCCCGCGATCACAATCTCGCACACCCGCGTCGTTAATCTACACCTACTAAATGACGAAAATCCTGAAGGGCATACGTGATTTCGATTGATCGAAAAAATCTGCACCTAGCTGTCGGTCTATATATTATGTTTTAAAGTTCTGTGCAAGTGAAAAGAATGGAGTAGGTCTAAATAAACATGTGTAGCTGAAGTTTTCGCGCTCTTCCGAGTAGTCCTGTAAAACTTCAGTAAAGTCTACTATCACTTTATCACTTATCACTTTAATGTTTTATATAACCATTCTACTTATACCACATAAACTATTACAATACGTGACATGGGCAAATGGGGTAATCTGTACGCCATGCCATGAAGAAAAAAAAAGTGTCCGAAATTGTAACAGAAGCCAAGTTAATGCATGCCATTATATATATTAATATGGATTTTTTTACGTTGCAATCGCTGGCCCCACTTGTTCAATGTGAATAAACCTTAAATCTATCAAGTTTATTTGATAACCTCCGCTTCATTCAAATTAGACGGAGTTGATCAAGTATACTTAATCGTCAGTGGCCGTCCTGAGTGGCGGTATTCTGCTTTTTCATCAGTTCGTTCAAACTTTTGAAGGATGTCTCACCGACACACGTACCACGCGAAGTGCTCGAAAATTTTATTTCAGTATATCGAAGGGAGCCGTGTATTCTGAAGCTGTTATCAAGTTGGCATGTCAATACGATAGGTGAGCACGTGTGGTATTCACTATTAACTACTATCTATTTTATGAAAGAGGTAAGTAATCTCCCTATTTTACTCCGTGCTCATCTACATATTTTAATATTACGCAACTTATTTTATACAAACTATGGGAATGCAATATAGGATATGATCTACCAGCGATACGCAAAACTACATTTCACGCAAACTGTACGAGTTTGATCAAGTATACTTGATCGTCAGTGGCCGGAATTTGATCTGCTCTGACCCTAAGAATGGTTAAATTGATTTCCAGCAAATATCACCAAAAACGCCTCATCGACATTACAAGAAAGTGCAAATATTGTGACTTGTTAAAGTAGACCAAATAATTGAACGTATAAAAGATCAACTTTTGAAATTTTTAAGAGTAAATGGTCAGGCTTTGGAATCCCATCAACTCCAGTAAGTTTAGAGAGTACATACATTATGTAATAAATATAATCTAGTCTAATAATAATAATTGGTCAGCTTGAACTAGAAGAAGAATAGAAAGTAATTTATATTTCTACAATTTGTTAAAAAATACACACATCAAAAATGTTTAGGGATCAAGTACGTTATAGAGTATCGCCGCAATTTAGGATTATTATTTTAACTTTTTTGGATCGTTATTGATTCTTTTTAGTGATTTTCACTATTTGAATAAATAATTTTCTTTAATTTTGATTAAAAATAGAAAATCAACTGTCAATCAGGATTCCTATAGAACTGTGTAATAGCGTTTTTACAAAACCACTACAATTTCTGCATCTGTAGCGCGAGCACGAATCGTAAGCGTAAGCAAATTGTATGGATTTTAGTGCAGCGCCCCTATAGGACGTAAAAAGAACTATTTCGCATCGCCTTCGTAACGTAACGTAAGCCATTTGTATTGAAATAGAGTAAAATCACGAGCACGAACCTTATTTTGACGTACGGTAACGTAAATCTCGATGACAGACGCACGAATACTTTTTCATAATAATAATAATATTGTGTAGGACTTGTTTTCATTTTCGTGTGATGAAATTAAAATCAAAACGTACACAAAAAAACGCAATAAACTTTTCGGCAAGAATGTTTCCAGTCTCAATAGTGTTAACATAAAGAATGTGACATCGAGAGATTATTAAAACGACAAGCAAGTCGAAAAACCGTCAAATCTAAGCCGTTCGAAACTATCAAACATAATATAAAAACTAATTTTATTTTAAAAAATAATGCACAATTGTAAAACAATAATATATTGTTTTAGATGTTTAAATATGTAATACAATTAATTTTTTAACTCTAGATTTACTCCTTTTTTAATAAATTTATTATAATAGAGTTTTAGATTTCAAATAAAAATCTAAAACTTTCTTGATTTCGTTTTAGGACGCACCCTTCATTCAATAAATTGTGTAGTTTACTCAAACTTGCCAGTCCCTAGTTACGTTAGGATAACGTCACCTTCGTAATCGTAGCGAGCTCTCGATAGTTGGTAAAATGCGTTTCATGCTGCGGCTCTCGTAATCGTATAGTAAACTCGATACGATTACGTTACGAAACTGTCGAAAGTTCGTGCTCGTCCTACTGAACTGAAAAAAAGTTGCATCGATATGGAGCGACAACATCATTTGACACGAGAAGAGATCATGAGAGCCGTCGGAATGTTGCAAGCTGGTTCCAGGCAACGTACAGTGGCTGTCGCTCTTGGCACTACACAGAGCGTCATAAGCCGTCTCTGGACACGCTATCGTATCACGGGCAGCGTGGCCGAGCGACATGGAGTACGATCTCGCATCACCACTCGCAGACAAGACCGGTACATCCAAAATACTGCTCGACGGAATCGTACCATGACCGCCATGATGTTGGCTACGATGCTCCACAGCTGTTCAGGCTTGCTGATAAGCGACCGAACCATCCGAAATCGTTTACGTGAAGTGGGTCTGCGTTCCCGAAGGCCGCAAGAAGAAGACTGGCGTTGTGTTTGCTTTCCCGATGAATCTCGTTTCGGTATGAGGCCGAATACAAGACGTATTCGAGTTTGGAGGACCTCTGGGCGTCAAAACCGTTAGAAATTTTGTCAGGAAGTTCATTTATATGGAGGGGGAACAATAATGGTTTGGGCCGGTATTTGGATCGGTGGAAGAACGATCTCATTTGGATCAGGGGCAACCTCAATGGTCAGATTTATGCGGAGAGGATTGTTTCAGACGTGATCATCCCTTTGCGAAGCCGGTTGGATGATTCGTTTCGGCTAATGTACGACAATGCACGTCCACACGGCTAAGAGTCGTAACACGCACTCTTGCCGATGCTCGCATCAACATTCTGCCGTGGCTTGCTCAATCGCCAGACCTCAACTCAATTCAGCACGCATGGGATATGCTCCAAAAAAGCTGAGTATGGATGCCGTACATACCCCACAATAACTTTTTGACTTATTAGAAAGAATGTGGACGGCCATTCCTGTGATTTTGATGACTGATTTTAATTATGACAAATCGCTGTTTGTGATTCGTGCCAATGGTGAAAACACAGATTATTAATTTTTTTAACTTAATAATAAAAAAAAATTTAAATCTTCATTTTTGCCTTTTTTTTGCAATTGACGACATTAGCTTAGGTTAATTTCCCACATTTGCAAAAATTGCAATTTTTCTTAATTTTTACAAAATATAGGGATAAATTGTTAACTTAAACATAGGAATTAAAGTAAGAAGCCAGTCTAGAAGACTAGATTTGATAAAATATATTAATTGGATAATTTTTTATAGTTAAAAATATACTCGATCCCTAGACTCTTTTGATGTGTGTATTTCACCACAGTTTAAATGAAAACCCAATTTATGTATCTTTGTAGACGCTAAAATGGCCATTCACAAATGTTGTGTTAGTGTCCTCTTCATTTAAAGTACGGTAGTGAGGTCAGATCAGTGCGGTCAAGATATGTCTGAAATCAAGTGAAATTAAGATAAATGCAGTAGAAATATGATCTCCTAGAAAATGAAATATTGCACCACAGTTTTATTGTTAAAATGAACAAAGAGATGCTTAGATGGTTAGGGCACATGGTAAAATTAGTGATGAAAGACTGACGAAGGCAATCTATAGAGCGAAAGTGGGTGGTAGCAGAAGCCAAGGAAGACCAAGGCTGAAAGATCAAATAACCAGAGTATTAGCTGGCGGAAATTTCACAAGCACACATACCTAGGCGAAAATGTGTGAGAAGAATGATAATATGAGGAGGTAAGACATATGTAAGGACCGCAAAGCTTAGCGCTCCGTCCTCCCTGACGTTAGGGATACAGCATGAAGATATGTATGTAAGAAAGGAATGCTTAGATGGTTAGGCACATAGAAATAATACCCATGAAAGATCGACGACGACGAAAATCTACAGAGTAAAAGTGAGTGGTAACGGAAGCCAACGTCGAAGCTGATTTATGTAGATCAAATAGTCAGTGTTAGCTGACGGAAATGTTAAAAACATTCACATACCTAGCCCAGTGTGTGAGGAGAAAAATGGGTTTTGAGGAAGCAAAACAAATATGTACGAACCCTGATGCTAGGTTCTTCATCCTCTGACTACCCCGTTAAATATGTACATATGTATCTTAACATGTATATGTACATATGTAAAATATAACACTTGGTATTAAATGGCCATTGTAATTAATTGGGTTATTTTCTAAAACTATATTTTTATCAAGACACTATATTATGTATGGGACAGCTGCAAAGTTATTATATTTCGTATTTCGAATAGTGCACCTACTAAAAATAAAAGGAAATTATATCGGTGAGTCTTTTATTATAGTATGGTTGTAACTCATATTATACACAAGTTGCTCATACATGGCACTGGTGTTTTATAACTGTCAAAAATCATGAAAAATGTCCTAGTTGCATTAAATGTCTTGTACAATAACCTATTACATTTATTAATACATTTTTCAACTTAAATCTACATACGTACTTACATTTACTTTCTCAACTTATTCTAATGCATACTCAAATTCATTTTCATGATCACATTAGTTAATACGACTCTTAGAATATATATTTTAGTTTATACACACTTTGTTCAAGCTCTCTTGATGTTTTGGCTACAATTTTATATTTCTACATTATTGCACACGTAATTTTAGCTGTTGGTGCAGTTTTGTAATTATAGGTCATATGAATTGTTTACGTGTCATAGGCCATAATAAACAGTACACGAAAAAATTTGTAACTTAGGCCACAATTAACCATTGTAGCTTATTTGCATGTTGTACATTATTGCGATGAAAAATAATATAACTATCACGATAATAATGTTATCTCAACGCTACTAGGTCTCCACGTAGATATAAGTTATCTTTACATTATTCAGCATATTTTTATAGTATCTGATATATGTTTAAATGTGTTATATAACCAACCAAATCGAAATGACCAATAAAATATTGACTGAATGAGAACTTACACTAACCTGTTATAAACGACAGTTGAAGTCTATAATTGGTCGCTTCATATTGTCGAAGAGTATACTATTCACTTCCAATTTGTGTTTATATACGATTCACAGCTGGGGAGCCTCTATCACGTCTCACTCCTGACTTTAAACAATTACACTGCTCCTAGTAATCACACAGACATTCACACTCATGATGTAATAGATACATATCAAATTAAAACAACAGCATCTTTCGGCACAACCTACACAATAAAAGCAGAGAGACAATTGAAATACTTAAAAATAAATATTAATGTAAATACTTACATATATTAAGTAGGAATAAATGCTAAAATTCTACTATTGTCGTTAAACTGTTGTCACAAATTCAAATGCTATTTCGATTATTATAAAATATAATATTTATAATGATAGCTGCAAGTTAAATTCTTCTTACAGAAAGTTACAACAAATACTTTTGTGCTATGATTATAATATGATCATTTTTAATCAGTACATTACATACATGTATTTAATCCAATAGACTTTGTAAACTTAATACTAGGTAAATGCTCCACTTCCATGACTAACAATAAATTGATAAAGTATGTTTTTTATAATGCCATTGTAAATAAATTAACAGGAATTTTCCAGCATCATGAAAATACATGCTACTAAGAAAATAAAAAATAAAACATAAAAACGATGATAATCTCAAACTACATGTCTAATCGAAATAAAAATTATACCTATATGAATAATAATAATAAATTAAATTATTTTACATAAATTATGACTACCTACAAACTAACGAAGCGAGTAAGCTGTCCAAAATAACTGTGAGAACAATTTAATACTTCACATATTGGACATTAAACAATCAACATAAAGATGGATATTACATAAACAAGTCTTGTCTTTAAATAAAATCAATATTATTATTCGAAATAGGAAAACTTATTTCAAATTTCTATATCTCATCAAACACTCCTGCATCAATCATCAAAGTTAACATCCAACGTCATCACATTTTATTCTATCAATGTCGCTAGTCGATCGATCGATTATTATTATAAAACGTCAAAATGTCCGTTGTATGTCTATTGTCATACCAAATAAGGCCCTAATAGGAAAGTGTTTACAGGCACACGAAAACAACATCCGACGTGCTCGACTGCGTGTCTCTCTCCTCGGAAGCAGCGGATTTTGTATAAGCCTTTACTTCTACTTTCACTTTAATTTTATTCTGAAGATTGAATATCGATCGAATGTCCGCGACTTGGTATCACCAACTGCAAGCAGGAGCACAGAATTTTCTCTCCTCTGTATTGAAGTGTTTCCGCCTGTCTTTAGCAACTCTACCATCACAGTATCAAGTTGAATCAGTACTAAGGTAATGCAACTAATTGTATCTACTATTTATACTTTACAAGATCTAAATATTAACTGCCAGTCTTCATTTGCAGCTAAATTATTTCTTCAAACACGTTAGATATTTGTATCTAAAGTCTACTATCTACATTCGATTCAACCTTTCCTTACGGTGCTACAGCCGAGCCGTATGAAACACGTCAATAAGAGATTACACCGCTAAAATTATAAATAGCGCCACTACACGAGAACGATATTTTATACATTTACTGGACTGCAATCTATTTCTTTGTAAAAATAAGTTCATTTCTATAATATTCGTTCAGCTGTCACTTTACACATTAAATATTGCTCTCTATTTTAGTCACAAGACTTACGTAATGGGAATAAAACTCGACGAGTTTGCTACGATAGTGGTGTCGTATCCATGTGTTTTCTACAAGTACACCGTAGTGTATGGTGTGACAGCTACAAGTCGGTACAAGAGCAGTAAGCAGTAGGCACTGAGGGCGCTAGACACGCGCGGGCGCTGCGGCGGGCGCCGGCGCCGGCGGCCTGCGCTAATGACCCTTCGCTGCCTCTTTCGCCGCCATGATGAGGGGTGTTAGTGACGCTAGCGGTCGTGCCATTTTAAGGAATGGATGCTGAAACAAAGTGAACAATTATTGTTAACTGTTTACATACATACATTTCTGTGTGAAAAAAAGTTAACATATAAGATTATTTTAAGATCAGTTGAATAAAGATCTTTGGAAAATATTTTTGTTATTCAAGAACAAGAACAAGGCAAGAACGTTAGTGACTGCGTTTTTACTGCTATTTACATATAATTTTGTATACAGAGAAGACACCACAGTTATTATTGGACACTAACTTTATCGTTAAAAAATTAAATAAATATAAATAATACCTTTTTAATTTGAAAATGTAATTCAAATTATTATGCAACAAGACATTTATATCTCAAAAAGAGATTATTTCGAGTTTCAACTTGTAGCTAATAACTGTCACAAGCAGAGGTCAATTAATGTAACTAAACATCCAATTACTGTAATTTTCTCATTTTTATTTTTCCTATCAATTTATTTTGTAGTTATACAAAATATTTTGTAATCCGATCATATTAATAAATAAATACATTTTTCAATGTTCACTAACTAGTAATTTTATTTATCTCTATGTAAACCTAACCCTTCTATTAAGAAAAGAGTTGGCCAAGGTAGATTAAACAGCCAATAACTGTGGTGCTTCCTCTGTAACATATTTTGCTCTTACTACATACATTTCTGCTCTAAATTAAAAAATTGCAATGCAAGGCACTGACTGCATAGAAAGCAATTAACCATATAATGCATAATGCTCAACACGAATTTTACTAATTTAGTATAAGATAAAAATGCCCTTTTTTTTGTTATAAATGGGTTTATCAAGTGTTACAAATAGTAACTTTGTAAGTCTTTGAAGTAAAAATAAAAGTGTTGAAAAAAATACAATGAATCAGGTTATCAATAACCTTATTTTATCAAAATCGAGGGAGAAAAATTTTATGGCATGGAGAAAATGAAAACGTATAAAATCAAGTGTTAGAAGTTTGAGCTTTATATTGTTATATATTTTTTCCCTCAGTAAGTAGATCTAAAATAGCGAATTAAATATCTCATTTTTATTGTACTCGTGTTTTTAAGGCCACATTATGTGCTACGTACAACAATCTACTATTAATTACTGAATGTTTTTAGGGGCTTAAATCAATTTTTACCTTCAGCAAGTCGAGTGCAGTAGCTCGCCTTTCGACGTCCACTTCGAGGCACTGGTCAAGAAAGTCTTGGAAGACTGTGCTAAGCTTTTCTTTGTCTTTAATATCCGGCTTGCCATTCGTTGCTATCAAATATAAAGCACGTAAAGGATTTTCATTCAAATATGGAGGCTCGCCTTCAATCATCTCGATAGCCATAATGCCCAATGACCATACATCAACCTAGTAAAAATTATCTGTTACATTATCATTTTTATTGAAGAAAGTTATTAGACACTAGACTTATAAACATTATTAGATTTATTACCTTTGGTCCATACTGCTTTCTTGTTACAACTTCAGGTGCCATCCAATACGGTGTTCCAACCATTGTTGTTCTTTTGTTTTGCTCAGGAGATATTTGTGCACAAAAACCAAAGTCAGCTGCAAACACGTTAAAAATATAGTTATCTAAATGTTTATGTACTTGTTTTCAATTTCCTAATTAAAATGAATCAAATTTTCTAATTTCATCTCAAATATACTATATACAAAATTTGTGCATTTTCATAAAAGCAGGGCGAAGTTAGAAAATTTGCATTCTCTGTCTATTGCACGTGATTATTGTATACTTGGTCATTATACAATACACATAAGTTTGATTACATGTTGAAGTGTAGAGTAATATAGAATCTGCTTTTCACATTACTTATTGAATTATATATCATACTTACTAAGCTTCACTTGACCATCAAGCCCGAGTAGTATGTTGTCAGACTTGATATCTCGATGTATGACATGATTTGTGTGTAAGAAATGTAGAGCTTGTAAAACTTCACGACACACTGCTGCGATTTGTCCCTCGTCCATACAAGTTTCAGTTACTACATCAGTTAAGGAACCACCCGCTAGATATTCCATTACCACCCATAGCTCCTACGAAAGTAACATATAATGTTTTAGAAACCGCAAGGATTTGCTCACCACGATTATTTCACCTTTAAATTAAAAAAGAATACTTAAATAACGTTCAGAGCATTCCTCAATTTAGTAACCATAAATTAAGCCCCTAATCTTATTTATTGGTAACAGACGATATACTGGGAAGCACCCATTAACACCGATTTCAGGAGAGAAATTAGAATTTTTTCCAATAAAACGATTTTGTACGAACAATCGTACCTATTGTAATAATTTACCTTAATAGTCTCTTTTATAATTTTGCTTATAATGTATTCTGATCAAATAAATCAGTGTAAAGCATGCACTCGGCGGATTCGGTCGTTTCATTACGTTGACCCGTTCTATCATTCAATTATCATTTACAATCAATTAGCAGTTATCACTATCACATCAATATCAAAACATTAATTTGTTGACGCGACAAATAGATTTGACAGGAAATCAGTACTGGGGGATCAACTTTGAAGTCAGGTGCAATAGCTAACAGAACAGTCATTCTCCTGATGCATGAAGTGGATAGTGCCACCTGAGACACACACAGGCATCCTTACGCCGTATTCCTAATTTCTATTACCATTGTGCCTAATTCACTTACTTCATTCACGAGATAACTGTCAAGGTAGTTGACAACATTGTTATGTTTGTTCTCCCGCATTACGAGGATTTCATTGATAATCAGTTCTTTCTTGGGCTGTTGACTTAGGTTCATTTGTTTGATTGCTACTTCCATGCCTGTTGAAGTTTCGATAGCCGTGTACACTGTTCCTGATGCTCTGTAATAAAGTGATAACTTATTCTAAAACAGTTTCTCCACATCTTTTCTTAAATGGAAGGTTAATATCTGCCGAAAATGTCGATTTCACTAAACTTATTAATGATTTATATTCTTTTCCAAACAAAATTTTACACTTACCCCTGACCAATTTTTTCCATTTTAGTATATTTTCTATTAGGATCACCAACACTAACAATAGTTCTTAATTTTTCTAATATCTCTTCATCTGTCATTTTCTTTTTCCTTTGTTGTTGTCCCGTTGCTCTTCTGTAGAATTATATTAAAATATTTATTATTAAAATAATATTAAGTTACATTCTGTACTCTGTAAAGTATTCTGTAAAGTACCGATTAAAAACTCTGGCCATATAAAGTTGTGAGA